>CM068717.1:31144496-32605853 GCA_035079005.1 Fraxinus americana | reverse complement strand
TGTTGGGAAATATCATATATTTCCTCGTATGATTGTTCATCATTCAACACATTGGGATGAAATCTCATGTGTTAGCATCTATACTTTTCATGTTGCTTTGTAACTCGGGTGACATAGTGCCAAACATCATGCATGTTGCGGTACTATCGTCATCACTTGTATTTATTATAAACGACCACCCTCTTCCTTTGTTGAGTCATCAACAAGTGCTTCTAGAAAGGGCTACTCAAGGGACACAACCAATTTTTCATGCTGAGAACAATTCTCATATTGCGGTGCCAATCAAGAAAATTTCGTTTGGTTGTTGGCATTCAATATACCTCTTAAATACATATGGTTACTCATGATTCAATAAATGTAAACGTGAAAAGTAAAAGAAATAATATATATAAAGTATGAATTAATTTAACATGGTCTTTTATTAAATTAATTTCGCTCCCCTTTGTTTAACTCAAATTTATGACCCTCTCACATAAATTTATGGAATCCATACTTGATTTGATGGGTTGGAATCTCATTTGTTATATTAAAGGCAGAGTGTACTCAACAAGCCCTAATAAAATATGTTGGGTAGATAATATTATCAATTGTATCTCATTGCAACTCTCAGATCATTATTGACAACTCTTTGTCTTCACACATCTTATGTGTTAGCTTAACATGCCTATAAGATTTATCTCCTTGAGTGTACTCAACAAGAGATAAATATTAGTTAAATCAAACCCATGTTCGAAATATCTAATATTTCATAGTGTCAAACATATCCCTAATAGACCAGCCATTTGAGTGTACTAACCAAGTTAAGATGGAATTTGGACTGTCGTTTTTCACTATAATGAAGGAAAATGAATATAAATATGACTTAATATTTTAACATGCCTCTAAAATTTATCTTCTTGAGTGCTTACTCAACAAAAGATAAATATGGTTCAAATCAAACCCATCGTTAAAATATCTAATATTTCATGGTGTCAAACACTAATCCACTATTGGACCCAGTCTTGAGTGCCTCAACAAACTAAGATCGATTTAGGACTCACAGTTATTCACTAGAATGATGGAAGACAAATAACAAATTGGCTTAATATTTTTATGAGGGTTTTGCATGCTTAAGAGTCTGTCGTAATAATTATATATATTTTATTATACATACTCCCCAACATGCAAATAAACATACATATAATAGGTGTGGGCCGATTATGGACTTATACTATCTAGTCTTCCGAGAGCCATAAGGAAGACTAATTGATCGATTCCTAGGGGTATAACGTTGATTCATACAATGCTCCATCTCTATGGTCTCATCCTCTTCTTGTATCTAACTACAATTAGTCCAATGATGTAACCCTTATCCTATACTGAATTTAGCACATGAGACCTAAATAATGTTGAATATGAGACCATAATAATAACAACGGTTCATGAGGTCCAAAGTGAAAATAAGAACTCATGAGGCCCATAAAACAACAAGAATCAAAGCTAACCATTCAATACATCGCGATGATCATGTCCATTATCATCCACTAATTAAACATTGTTAATCAGGCAAGTAAATGCTTCCATATATAATATCTAATATTATATACAAGAAGCATATTTCAAGTTTCTAGCAATTAAAGTCGTCTAAACTAATTTAGACAAATGGATCGGAACAATTAAATAATTAATTAATCCAAATTATTTTAAATTAATTAATTAATTTAATTAAGCGGTTTATTTATTCAAAATCAAATTTTAATTAAATGTCAAATTAGAGTCCAACTCTATTTCTACAATTATAAGGCATGACTATTTAATTAAAATCAAATTTTAATTAAATACCAAGTCAGAGTCCAACTCTAATTCCGTAAAAATTACAGACAAGACAATTTAATTAAAATCAAATTTTAATTAAATGTCAAATTAAAGTCCAACTCTAATTATAATCAAATTAATAAGGTTGAATTTAATTAAAATCAAATTTTAATTAAATACAAAATAAGAGTCAAACTCTAATTCCAAGATATTAGGGTGGACTTATTTAATTAAAATTAAATTTTAATTAAATACAAAATTAGAGTCCAACTCTGATTTCAAGAAAGATTTTAGGGTGAGACAATTTAATTAAAATCAAATTCCAATTAAACGTCAAATTAGAGTCCAACTCTAATTTCAACAACACACTAGGGTGGATAATTTAATTAAAATCAAATTTTAATTAAATATTAAATTAAAGTCTAACTCTAATTTAAAAATGAATTAACATTTTAATTTAGGATAAAACTCCTAAATAAAATAAAATTCAATTTAGGGTCAAAGTTTAATATTTAAGTTAAAATCCAATTTTAACGAAAATATAAAAGGTCGTCAATTTTTAAATAAAATTTTAAACGGGTCAAATTTGAAATTTAAGGTCAAACTATTTGAAAATTAAATTCAAAACCATTTTAATATTTAAAATCAAAACCATTTTCAAAATTGCAATTTGACTCAAGTTTAAAATTAAAAGGAAGCCCTTCAATTTCGAAAATTTACCTTAATGAACCTTCAACAAAAATTTGTAATCGAGACCCCACAATCATAATTGCGAGTAAGGGCCCTACAATTTCATAAATTACACTTGAGTTCCCCGCGTCCATCCACCCATTGAGCGAAGGCCTAGAATAATCGCCCTTTGCATTTTGGAAACCTGCCTGTATTATCCTTGGAATAGTGCGTAGTGCATGGCCGCACATCCCTATTCATTGCGACTGTCAGCAGCCTTCTTTGCAATACCAACCCAACCAGTGGTCCATTCTTGCATCATCAAGCAGTCCAGCTAACTGCTAGTGACGGCGATTCTTCTTCTTAAAATCGACAATGAGTGTTCTTTACTTGTTACGTCAATGGATAGCGTTGCCTTACTGACAGATTGTAACTAAACCCATATGGCTAAAGCGGCGCTACCGCCGATGAGCGCGTTAAACCATGCCGCCGATCTTGTTTTTAAGATCCAATTTTTTAATTTTTTTTTAAATGTATTTTAAATTAAGAAAATCAATTTTTCTTAATTGCTAGAAACATGAAAAATGTCAACGTAATCAACTTTTTGATTGTCTTCATCAATTCGTAACAATTTCTAACAAACACAAAGTAGGCTCTTATACCACCTGGCTGACAGAATTTACTTAACATGCATTACAATGAAATAAAACAATTTTCAATTCCCAAATGAGGGATTTGCAATGTGTTTAGAGTAGAACCCATGGGCAGTGAGAATGATCAATACCTTTGATGTAATCTCCTGTACAAACTCTTTTTGCTTTTTCTTGAACTCCAATGATCACGCATTCGCCCAATCCAAAATTTTATCCCAATTGTCCAGCCTCCAATGGTGATCCACGCAGAGAACAAGAATGATGGCTAGGGTTTCTTTTCTTGTGCTAGCAAGAATAACGAAAAATTCCATACTACTTTCAAACCCTAGTAGCCTATTAATTTAAGTCCAAATGGGCTCTGCCCATCTGTTAAACTTAACCCGGTCCAATATTCAATTAATCAAATTAATTAAAGAGGAAATTACACCTAGACCTGGTTTTAGATATCCATTTTCATAATTCCTGATTTAAGTTTTATATTTCAATAATCAGGTTTTAAGAAATTTTAAAAAAAAAAAATTATTTTTTTATATTTATTTACAATAAATTAATTTATATATACCCCCAACCGCCCTAGCCCTAAAATCATTAACCCTTCCTCCCGACTCTCTCCTCCCCCTCTTTAGAACCCGCCGCCCAACTGAACCCTGCCTCCCTCCACTCCACCACCACCGCCATCTCACCGATGGCACAACCGCAAAACCACCTCAAATACCACTACAAAATCGCCACAAAACCACTACAAACCACCACAAAATGTCAGCATAACGCAAGGTTCGCCATCTGTAGTGGCGCTCGTAACAGGAGGCTCGAAGTGTGCAGCGACGAACTAAGCATCGCCACTAAGATTCGGCACCCCTGCTCAGATCAATGGCGGTGCGACGGTGATTTGGTGGGTGAGTGGTGTGGCTGTGAAGATCTGCGTTCAGATCCGGTCTTTTTTTTGTTTTTTTGAATGGTGTGGTTATTACTCAAATCTGCTATGGCGGTGGATTAGGTTGTTGGTCTGATTTTGTGTGTGGGGGGGGCTGTGGTGGGTGGATCTGTCTGTATGTGTCATGGCAGGTGGCGGACGTCGGCGGTTTGTGTTCGCTTTTACATAGGGTCAGTGAAGTTGTGTTAAAGGTGGCGTGTGTGTCCGTGAGGTTAGGCTGGTGCGATGGTTGTGTGCGGTTGAGTGCTTTGTTGGGTCGCGATCCGTGTGGCTTGAATGCGGTTTGGAAATTCCGCGATCTGTGTGCTTAGGATTGGGGGGCTGCGATCTGAGTACGGTTTGGAGTGCGCGGTTGGGTATGGTTAGGTGCGGTTGAGGATGCGATTTGTTGGGTGTTGGTTGCGTGCAGATCTTTTTTTTTTTTTTTGGTTATGCGGTGGATCGGCGGCGGATGCGAGTGGCGGTTTTGTTGTTGGCGGTGGCGCCGATGGTATTTTATCCGGTGTTGTTTGGTTCTTTGAGCGGCTTATTTGAAGTGGTGGAGAGCGTCGATGGGGAAAAAGTGGCGAAATCGTGAGTGCCACAAAATGATTTGGGGGTGGTTACAAATGATTAGGTTGTTTGTGACCAATGAATTAGATGAATTGTGACCAATAAATTCTTTGTGACCTAAAAATAATTAAATTGTGACCAATAATTTGCTAAATTGTGACCTAAAATGTAAGGTATGTTCAATGAATGGGATGTTTGTGACCGTAAATAAGTATTGTGACTTACAAATTTTGTGATTTGTGACCCATGAAAAAATTGTGACTTTCAAATTTTTAAGTTGTGACCGATAAATAAATTGTGACCTACGAAAATTTTGAATTGTGACCAAATTATACAGATTTGTGACCTTAACATATTCGTCGGAATCGGATCAGTCATCGGAAAAGTCGTCGGAACGATCGCCGGAGAAGAGTGGTGGTCGGAACGGTCGTCGGAATACCCCCGGAGTTGTAGGGGTGGTGGAGGTGAGGGTGTGTTAATTATTTTATAGTAGAATTAAATATTAATAATAAATTAATTTAATAATTATTATTTCATAATTAAAATTTTAAAAGAAACCTGAATTTTGAAATTTGAAACATGTTTTGGTATTTTTGAAATGTGTATAAGTAAAAGCAGGATTTATGTATTCTTCCCTTAATTAAATTTGGTCCATGAATTAATGGGAAGATTACATAAATCATGCTTTTACTTTTACCTATTTCAAAAATCCCAAAACATGTTTCAAATTTCAAAATTCAGGTTTTTTTTTAAATTTTTAATTATAAAATAATAATTACTAAATTAATTTATTATTAATATTTAATTCTACTATAAAATAATTAACCTACCCCCACCTCCACCACCCCTACACCTCCGGGAATATTCCGGCGACCTTCTCCGATCTTGCCACTCTTTCGGCCATGAATATGTTAAGGTCACAAATTTATACAATTTGGTCACGATTCGAAATTTTAATTGAGTCAAAATTCAAATCTATTATTCATAGGTCACAACTTAAAAAATTAGGCCCAAAAGCTTCAAGCAATTTTTTCACTCGATTACTAAAATCACAAAAAATTATAAAAGAATCACAATACTTATTTACGGTCACAAACATCAATTTATTGGTTCACAAATTAGTAATTTTTAGAGTCACAGCTTGACATACTCAATCACAGGTTTATTGAATTCATTGGTCACAAATTGTTTATTGGTCACAATCACAAAATTTATATTGTAACCACGAATTTTATTGTCATGCAGTTATATCTCCACAACTAATTAAATTTTTTTATAGGTCGCTGATTGAAAAAAAATCCAAAATTTTTGTTTGGTCACAACTCACATGTACAGGTGAGTCAACGCTCACAATTTCTAGGTCACAGACACCAACCTGCAAAATTTTTTGTCACAAACTAATAATTTTTAGGTCACACATCATGTATTGGACACATTTTATCTAATTCATTGGTCACAAATCGTTGATTGGTCGCCAACCCACCAAAATAGTGGTCACAAACAACCCAAATCATTTGTGACCACCACTTCACCACCGTCTCCACCAATGGCGGCTACCATCAACATCTCAAAACCCCGACACCACACCCTCCCCAACACCACTATCACCACCCCTATCGCACCGCAGACCCACGTAACACACTTGTGACCTATCGCCACTGCACTACGGCCTCGAGACCACTCAATTTCACAGCTCGATCCATCACCAAATCCAGGCACCGCATACCGGTTTATGATCACCAGAACACATCCAACCACACACCACGTAACACACACAACCAACTACACCGCGCCGCCTTCAACCACACCCAGAAATAGATTCCTGCACCTAACATAGGAACACAGATCAACACAAAACACACGGATCGTAGCAACCGACATAACGAGAACACCACCCCAGGAAACAAGTGAACACGCACTTGAAAACCACCACCCGCGCCACCAACTTCGGCAGATCCACAATCTCGGGCGCCTCAATCCACCGCCAACACCACCACACCGTTTACCGACCACTCACCCACGAACACGACTTGACACACGTAAACCACCATCGCCCGCGATCCACAACCCACGAGATCTACAATCACCGACAACAATCTCAAACCATTAAACCACCACTACCATCCATAAAATACAAACCTTCGAAAAAAAAAAAAAAGAAGGCGCATAACATATCTACGCCGTTGCTAGACCAACGATGGTGAGGGAGTGAGGATGTAGAGAAGTGCATTGCTTTAAGCACCTTAGGAAAGAAGAAGAAACGATACTCACTTCGAGTGTCATGGGAGAGACGCGAAGAAACAAACCGCCGGTAGGGGAAGAGAGGGCAGAACTGACAACACGTGAGGAGAAGAAGACGTCGCCAGGTTAGATATATGGGAGGAGGAGGAATTCGTGAGCGAAGCGCCGTCGTAAATGCATGCCGGTGAGGGAAAGAGAGAAGACGGCTACGGGGAGGAGAGAAGAATGGGACGGGAGGATAATGGAATTAGGTTTGATTTTGGGATTATTAATTGGGATGAAATTTAATAATTAATTAATTAATAATTAATTAATTAGATATAAAAAACCTGATTTTTGAAATGTTACACTAATAATCTGATTTGTGAAAATGGTAATTTAAAAGTAGGGTTGAGTGTAATTTCCTCTGAATTAATTAATCCAATTAATTAATTCGGGCCTATTAATAAACAAACCAATTAATTAATTATCCAACACTTGTCAATTAATTAATTGGTAAATCTCATTCTTCTGATTCTTTTTTGTGTGTGATCCATTAGGTTCTCGATCACGATGCCTAACGACGTGAATTATTATTTTGATCTAATCAAAATCAATAAATTAAAACGCCCCTTTTAATTTATCACTAATTCACTTTCGTTGTCCCAGATTGACATCGACTTGAATGCCATGTCGTAGGGCAATACATGTGACGGGAAATATCACGTGAGTATGACAAAACCAAACTTGTTAGTTTTTATCGTTGAAACTATAATCCTCTTTCGATCAATATGATCCGATCAATTATGAGATATGGATATGTGTCAAATCTCAATTATCGAGTCATATCTTTTATCCATTGTTAACGTCAATGTGCGTCGAAAACTCTTTTCCGAGCTTTCATGAGTTCACATTGGCCAAAGATTTTCATTATTAACTTAACTCGGATAAAATGTAGATCATAATCTCTTACTATTTAAGGTAGTGGCGAATCCTCTATTGATCATTCTGACAACCTTATATGATTCTTGACATACCCGATCCGTGATCTTCGTATTAGCGACCTTGACAGCGGAAGCGACATCCAATACCACTAAAGTATGAGCAGCCCTCATATAAGGTACTATGATGACCTCAAGTCAAAGGACCAGATTCCATCTACCGAACGTTAGAGATTAACCACTAACACTTAGATAGTTATCCATGTGGAATCTCTCAATGTGTCTCCAATGTTTTGTTCTATAACAACAAAACATCCACGTGTTCATTCAAGTGTCACCACACTTTAGCTTGTGAGATCGGCTTTATTGTTACTTCACTGAAAGTAAGAATGTCTGCACACGCGTGAATAGTCTATCCATAATAACGATATCCAGTATCTCCGTTATTACTTCGAACCACGGACGCATTTAAAAGATTCGGTCCATATGTTATTTGTATCTCACAATCTACAACTCTGTGATTAACAAATCACCAAGACTTGAATTTACTGGATTCTATTATTTAATTTATTAGAATATTAATTCAATTAAATAATGGAGAATATTAACATACATACATGCATTGATTATATATATATTCAAAGTGTTTATGTCCAAAGTTGATTGGACCTAGGGCATAACACCTACAGATACGACCTTCCTAATGAATTTTGAATCGTAAAAAATGGATATACGTAGCTTCTAAAATTGCGCCAGAACAAAAACTCATTAATACTACCATTACTAAAATAATATACATACACATATTTATATATATAAACATTATTTATCCTTTCACTGAATAACGTTATTTAATTATGTTTACTATTATTGTTATAATTGCTCTTATATAGCTAAGTTGTACCTACCCTAACTATCGAGTATTACCTTGAATTTTCGGAACGTTACCTTGAATACTCGGAACGTTACAGGACGATATGCAAAATGTTATATAATTCAAATGTAGGGTGTGATTTTTTATTTCAGTTAAAGATATGTTGGTCTGTTTATCTGTATATAATGACATATTTGCAGATTTTCAAGAAAAAACATTATGTAACCATTATGCAAAATGTAAATATATAAAATATGGTATTTAAAGTGTAATTACTCCTCATACACAAGGTGTGTTTTCTAGGTTTTCTGTAATTTAAATATAGTCTACAACACATCTTGTCATGTGCAAATCATTTACATCAACTTGTTTGTTCTTTTATATTGAAGCATCATATCTGAATTTTTAAACTTTTATATTCGATAGTTCGAAATTATTGAAATTGCACCACCTCTTATGAACAAAGGAATGACCCATCACTCTAAAATTCCTAAACAAACGTGTTTAAAATTCATTTTCAACCGCATATTTAAATGAATTCATCAGAATTATCCACTTATCGACCATTTATTTTTATCTATTTACAAATTAAACTATTTTTGGTTGAAAATCTTAGCCTCTGTTTCCCTAATTTATAAAATTATTTGTAAAAGATCAAACTTCGTTTTCAATCCCACATTCCAATGAATTCAAATGAATTAAACTGTTTATAAATTCTTTACCGACGGAGGCTCAGACTCCTATTTTTAACATTACTCAATTAAATATAAGGGCAAAATTTCCCCAAAACGTACAAGCAGCTAAAGCTAAAAAGGGGGAACTGGAGGAACTCTGGTCTTTTTCTGTGGTTGACTTTATGAGAAAATTTGGTTTTTCTGTTGGGATCTTTTTATTTGTTA
Source organism: Fraxinus americana (assembly GCA_035079005.1). Lineage (NCBI taxonomy): Eukaryota > Viridiplantae > Streptophyta > Magnoliopsida > Lamiales > Oleaceae > Fraxinus > Fraxinus americana. The sequence continues at coordinate 32,596,317 of CM068717.1, read as the reverse complement.
CTAAAAATTAGTTGGGAAGTGGCAAATAGGTGTCGTGTAAGGGCGGAAATGGACAAATATGTTAAACGAGAATGTGCTGGAAAATGTTCTTTGGTGGTTGTACATTTTCCTAAAGCTGTCCTATGATTAAGATTTAAGAATCAATAAAAATGAAAATGACATTTCGATCCAATTTATTGTTACTGATAAATGAGTCGAGATAAATTGTATTAGCATCAGATGAATTTGCAATTCAGACCGGGCTGCGATCCACAGCGGTTTGCTTGCCGTGGTTGGACCGTGGCAAACCGAAAACTTTCCTGGACCACGGTTGCGGTTGATGGTGAAAAACTCGTGTAACTATTGACTTTATTTATTTTGGTCCAACTTTCCAGTTTTTTTTCTTTTTTGTCCAGTTTTGATTATTTTTTCATATAAATTTTCAATATTGCTTCCAAACTTCTAAAAGCTTCCACATTGATCCCGAACGTCCATAATCATTCGAAATTGGTCATCCTCAAGTTTCGAAACGTGTGCAATGCAATCCCACACACAAATTTATTTTATTGAAAGAATGTATGATTACAAATGGATTTGAAGAAAAGTGAGTTTTAGAAAATGAAGGCCTAACAAAGACTTAAAATTTGTTTGGGCGGGATTTTTTCAATTGAAAATGTTGATATCCGCAGGGTCCCAATCTGAACAAGGCGAGGATTCTCTGCCAATTGGATACACGAGCAGGGGACGAGGAGCAGGGTAGCGTTTTCCCGAGGCGGGGACATGACGAGTGTGGGGAACATGGTCCTTCCTCATTTAAAGTTCATTTCAAGATATAATTTTTTTATCACACAAAAAGAAAAGAATTATCATATTTTCTAAACGATATATGAGATGTTCTACAAATTTTTTTAAAAAATGATTTTCTCCAACTAAAGATATGAAAAAATAAAAACGAACAAATAACAAATAAAAATAATAAACGGGACGGTAAAAGGCGTAAGGAACTTACCCCACTCCATCCCTGCTCTTGTCCGCCTTAACCGGCTATAGGAATAGGGAAAGATGTCAAAAAAATTGATGAGGACGGTGGGACTAGGGATGTCAATGGGCCGAGCCGAGCCGGCTCGGCCCATACCCACACGAGCTCGTGGCTCGTTTCCAACGAGCCGAGCTTAAGCTCGGCTCGTTGGATTTTGGGCGAGCTCGGCTCGTGCTCAAGCTCGCCCAAGGCGAGCCGCTCAGCGAGCGGCTCACCGAGCAGGCTCATGGGCTCGTATAATTTTTTTTTTCTTCTAATTTTTTTCTCCTAATATTCTATAATCCCCTCCTACATTTTTTTTTACAATAATAAGAACAAAATTTTATTTGTTGAGTTTTGTTTTTTGTTTACCCTTTTATATTTTATTAAATATAAAATATACACATTTTATAAACAATTTTTTAAAAAAATAAACCCTTCTCCTTTATCCGAGATTGGGACCGGCTACTTCAATTTCGAGTAGGAGGAGTTAAAAATTGTACACGAACAACTTGTTACGTGTACAATTTTTTTTAAAAAAATTATAAAGGTATGAAATAATGAAAATAAAATTTTGTGATAAATGCAGTGAAATTAAATATCACTTACTTGATTACATGCAATTTCGGCATATTTATGTTGAATTCGATAATTAGCGTCTTCCCAATCCTTCACGCACATTAACGTTTCCAAAATATCTTCTTTTAGTCGATTCCTGACCTCGGAGAGAACCCTCTTCCCTGCACTAAGAGCAGACTCCGAAACTACAGTGCTAACCGGAGGTGTTAATAGATCTTTTGCCATTGCAGAAACTATTGGCCATCGGCATTCGTTATTTCGCCAAAATTCAACGACCTCTTCTGAACTTTTCCTAACTGATTTGTTACTAGGCAAAGTATGACTAAAGTAATCAATTAATTCAGATGGCAACGCATTTGGATTGGACGGATTAGTACTCGAAGTTTGAGTACATGCAGTGGAAGTCAAACTACTGCTACTACTAGAGGAACCACATGCATATGCAGTTGAATCATATCTATATGAGTTCATGTTTTCGAACAAATTTAAAACTTCAGCATCGTCATCCGTTATATTAGTGGGATAAACAGTTGGAGGTACATGAGTAATATGTGTACCCATTCGTGAAGCATATAATTCATACATTTCAGTTAACGTTTGTTCCAAATTCTTATAAGTAATAGGCATATTAAAAGTTAAAGTATTTGAAATTTGATCAATTACAAATTTAGTACCCGATAAATTATATCGGGGGTCCATGACGCATGCTAAAAGAAATAACATAGGCAATTTTTCCCAATATTTTCTAAATTTTAATTCCATCGAATATATAACCGCTTCAAAGTCGGGATCATTTTGAAATCTCTTAAAAGCCCTAACAGTTATATAAAGACGTTCAAGAACCATACAACTAGTGGGATAATAAACACCAGACAATATATTTGTAGACTCATAAAAACTTGTCAAGAAATTTTTAATTTTAAAAACTACATTCCAATTGGATTCATTCAAGATGGTATCGTCTTCGTCTCTAACATGCCTATTGTTATAAAATTCGGTAATAAACGCTTCATAACCTTCACATGATTTTAATAATAAGTAAGTTGGGTTCCATCTATGGCCTACGTCAGTAATAAATGTTTTAGTATGTGTATTCCTACCTTCCTCACAAAATTCCTCAAATGCTTGTTTCCTATTAGGTGTAATCGTGATATATATAAGTGCATTCCTAATTCGATTAATTTCATCCTTCACATGTTTTAACCCGTCTTGTACTATTAAATTAAAAATGTGGCACACACATCGAATATGAAATAAATAACCACCGAAATCAGGTTGAAGTACTCTATGCAATTTATCGATAACAACCTTATTTACAGTAGCGTTGTCGAACGTAAAAGAACGAATTTTACTCTCACATTTATATTCTTTAATTATGAACATAATAGCGTTAAATATTGTTTGAGCGTTGTGCTGGTACTCAACAATTTTAAAAGCAATAATTTTTTTATGCATGACCCAAAGTGGGTCTATATAGTGTGCAGTTGCAGTTATATAACCCCTCTTATTAATCTCTTCCCACATATCTGAAGTTAACGATATCACACCCCCATATTTTTCTAAATCTGAAATTAATAGTTTCTTTGAATTCATAAAATATTCAATTGTATCGGGCCAGAAGAGTATTTCGACTTACCCCAACGTACCTCGGTTGAAGATATTGTTTGACGTAGTTGACGAAATGTTGGTTGTCAGCTATTGCTAGTGGCAACTCCGCCGCGGCAACGGACTTCACCATTCCCGTTCGAGCTTCCGCCTCCGAATACATCCACGTAGAAAGTGGCGTAATTGTAGCACCGGCGCTTGGAGTGCCAAATTGTAGTTGCGTTTGACCAGCTGGAAGAAGCCCATGTTTGGCCGCACATGTTTTGTAGTGACGGTTGAGGTGGGTGGTTCCAATTCCTCTTTGCCATGCTAATCATTGTTGGCAGTATTTACATACTGCTTTGGTTTCTGAAATTCCATCAACCACACGACCAGTTTGAACCAATTTGAAATGGTCCCAACATTTTGCCTGCTTCTTCCCCTTTCTCTTCCCTCTTGCATCGGGAATATTTAATGTAGGTTCTTCATCTTGTTCCAAATCAATCGGAACACTAGAATCAACATCAATGTCATCCAAATCAATTGAATTTGGATGACTACCTTCACGAACGTCGAAATCTTCAATGTTTTCTAGAATTGGTAATTCATTTAGACCGGGGAATTCATTCCCAAATTGATTTTGGGCATGTGTTTCGTCTTCCATACCGAACAAATTTTCAACAAATGCTCGTTGATCTATTTGTGATAATAGAAATTAAATTGTAAAATCAAGATAATAATGTAAAAAAATGTAGAAGAGGATTATAGAATAAATAAATGAAATGGTTGATAATGATTTGTAAATTGTAGTAGAGAGTAGAAAGTAGAGTAGAGATTAGAGAATGAAATTGTAAAAGTTTGGTGAGAAAAAATTTTTGTAATAGGTAGGTATTTATAGGAGAAGAAAAATTAAAAAAAAATAGTGACCAAACGGTCACTGAAAAATCAGTAACCGTTTGGTCACAAGTGACCGGAACGGTCAGTGATTTTCAGTGACTGTTCTGGTCACTTTGTTGTTTTTAATTTTTTTTTTAATATATACACGAGCTGCTCAGCGAGCCGCTCGTGAATAGTGCGAGTCGAGCCGGCTCGACTCGTCTAGCGAGCCAACGTGCTCAGGCTCGTTTTTTACGAGCCCAAGCGGCTCGTGGGCATGAATAGTACGAGCCGAGCCGACGAGCCGCTTGGCTCAATTGACATCCCTAGGTGGGACGGTAAAAGGAGTAAGGAACTTGCCCTACCCCATCCCTGCTCTTGTCCGCCTCAATCGGCTATAGGAACAGGGAAAGATGACAAAATATTTGATGAGGACGGTAGAAGGGAATGACTGCTCTAAGGGAAATTTCAGAGAGTATTAAAAGACTAAGAGCATGCTCGGCTAAGTTGAGAATTAAGTTAAAACTGTTTACTAAGTAGTTTTTTGTTTCTTACTGCGTTTCTAAAATTATTTAAGCTTAGGCAAACATACAGCAATAAATTTCTCTTTCCAAATGAAGAAAATGCGTGAGGCTCAAAAGAAGCAACAAAGTTTTTGTTAGGTTTTAATGCATTTGGCAACAAAGTCGAGTTTGTTATAGGGAAAAAATTCTTATTAAGTAGAAATTGAAGTTTAACAATCACCCCTCATGTTATAATTTTTGGAAATAATACTTCTATTATTAATACTATAGACTCATCAGAGTTACGAGCGAACCGTGGTAGACCCTTACATTCAAAAACAGAACCACAAACAGAACCAGATGAAAATCTAGAAAGTTTGGAATGTTTAAAGTATTTATCTTTAGAAACCTTAAATACTGATTTCATACCAAGAACCAAAGAATTAACAATTTTTAATAAAACATCATCTAAGGTAGATAGTATAGGTAGAATTTTAGAATTAACTGAAAAAATACAGATAATAGGATAAGACCCTATAAAAAAATTGGGATAAAAATAAAATTGAAGCTAAATTAGAAATCATAAACGAAAATATAAAAATAAGAACGGCGGAAATTAAACACACAAATCAAGACATAGATGGCTTTAATATATATATTAAAGAGTTATTAGATTTAAAGGTAATAAGATCATCTAATAGTCAAACATATATCAGCAACTTTTATGGTTAGAATTCATAGTGAAATTAAATGAGGCAAAGCAAGAATGGTCATAAACTACAAAAGATTAAATGATAATACTGCAGAAGATGGATATAAGATGCCAGATAAAGACATGTTAATAAATAAAATACAAAATAGTAAAATATTTTCGAAATTTGACTGCAAATCTGGATTCTAGCAAATAAAAATGGCAAAAGATTCTATTCCTTGGACAACTTTTACTACACCACTAGAACATTTTGAATGGTTAGTCATGTCTTTTGGATTAAAGAATGCACATTCTATTTTTCAAAGAAAGATGGATAGTATTTTTAATTCTTTTCCATTTATTTGCGTATATATAGATGATATCTTGATATATAGTAAAAATCAAAAAAGAACATATGCAACATTTAGAAATAGTTTTAGATAAATTTATAGAAAATTGTTTAATTATAAGTAAAAAAAAGAAAATGGAAATAAATAAATGAATAATTGAATTTTTAGGATAAGGAAAAATTCAGTTGCAACCATATATAGTACAAACAATATTACAGTTTCCAGATAAAATAGAAGAAACTAAAAAAATTACAAGCATTTTTAGAAATTTTAAATTATGCTAGACATTTATTAAAGATTTAGGAAAGAAAGTAGGATAAATCTATATGTACATAATGGATTACATATGTCCATGTGGAAGAAATCCGGCCGTGGATGTAAAGTGTTTGAAAAGTCAAAAATTGTAAACTAATGCGCGCTACGTGTCAATTATGTAATGTATTATGTAAATGATTATGTACTTGTAGCATGATCCAAGAAAGTATGATCATTGTATAGTAAGATATCTAGTAAATGACAAAAAAAATTTAATTAGTCAAATATATAATTAGTTAGAAAAATAAAAGAAGTTAAAAATTTACCACAATTAGAATTACCATTAGACAATGAATATAAAATAATAGAAACATATGGATGTGAATTAGGATGGGGAGGAATTTTATATTTCAAACCAAATAAATACGGTGATAAAAAGGAAGAAAATATTTGTAGATATGCTAGTGGAAAATATAAGATGAAAGGAAAATACTTGACTAGTTTAGATTATGAAATAATAGCCATCATACGTAGTACAGAAAGTTTTAAATTATTTTTAAATATCAAATTCACAATTAGAATAGACTGTGATGCCATAGTAAAATTTATTTAAAAGATAAATTTTGATAAAATAAGATAAAAACGATGGTTAAAATTATATGAGATATTAAACAGCTATAAAATTAATATAGAACACAGAGACGAAAAAAATAATATTTTGGTTGATAATTTAAATAGACAAGTTATTAATTTTCTAACCCATTATTTTCATGGTGCAGATGGATCAGAGGATGATGAACTTTGGGAATGTCACTCTAAGAGTGGCCCTTCAAGGATCTAATATTCGATTTAGAGGAAATAATTTAGAAAGACTATAAAAAAGGGAGCGTTGTCTACTAGATAATCTCTGGATGACACGTGACTCTAAGCAAAAATTAGACAGCATTAATGCATTAGCTAATCGTTTTATATAGATTTATAATCAAGTAGAAAGCAGAAATTTTAGTTTCTTTACAGTAGTTAAAGGTAGAAAGCCTGATATATATATATAATTATTGGCCAGAAGTATTGCAACTGGTAGAAAGATTTTCAAACCCATTTTTCAAACGATTTTACACATTATAAGAAGTTTTAAGTTTTTGTAAAGAAATGATAGGATTTAACTTTTATATATCTGAAAGAGTTAGACAGACTATGCAACCCTCTACTTCTCAAACATCATCTTCATCTTCAATACAATTTTGTGATAGTTGTGAAACCATGAACAAAGTTGTTAGAAATCTAAATCTTAAAAAGCAGTCATTAGAAGAAAGATTACAGATTCTTGAAGATGAAATCTCTTTATTCCAACAGACTATTAGTAAATATCAACATGAGATCCTTCATCTACATGACAATTTAGAAATATTAAGTTCTAAAGATGTTGAAAGACCTATGTCTGAAGATATTGCATCTACAAGTAGAAATTATTATGATAAAATAGAAAGGCTTATTAAATTAACAGACTCTACAGCTGCAAGGCAAGAAAAAACTTTGACCCCGTTTGACACCCATGTTTTATCTCATTCTCATTTTTCTACAGTACTCATTTCTAACCACACATTCTACAAATAAAATAATATTACACATAAACCCAAAAATTCTTCTTACTTTTTAACCACACATTCTTTACATCAATCACTATTCAAAAACTCATTCTTCAAAAGAATGGGTGTCAAACACCCCCTTTATATGAATTAGAATAGAAAATTGGCGATTGTGCAAGTATTGTCCGAAGTGCAATAAAGGAATCAATTATACAAGAAATTATCGATTTCTCTCAAATTCTAAGCTATTATAACAACAAAAATCGATACTTTCTTAAACATGGCCCCAAATATGAATGAGTCAATAACTCAGCTTTTCTCATACATAATTATCCTACAAATTCTTTTGACTACACAGTTTTTGAAGAAGAATACCTTTTTTTATCCAGCTTTAAAGTTCAGCATGATAGACACTATATACGATCTAAACAGATCCTTAAGATATTTTTCACCCAAACTTAAATAGATTCTTAGTCAGTTAAAAGACCACCATTTGATGATTCAATTTATTTTTGGACCACCCCTTGTAAATAACGGCATAATAATTTCAGCTTATCATCTTATATTAATATATGAAGGAGCCAAAAGATTTCGACCTTCCAAAAAGACCAATACAAAGATAAAAGTTAGACAAATTGAGTACGAAAGATGAATCTCAGAGACCGTGGCAATAATGGAAGCTCAAAATAACAATTCCAGACTTGTAACTCAATGGAACAATGGAGTTATTTTCTGTCAAGAGTATCTTACCTTAAAACAGAAAAAATTCAGCGCCTAATATTGAACAAACGTAGCTATATCTGATGGTTTTTCAAGAAACAAATGACGAATCAACAGAAAGACAATCAGAAGAAGAAGAAGAAGAAAATATATCAGATGGCCAAACTAATGAAATAGATGAAGACATAGAAGAAGCATACATAGAGATGATGGACAGATAGACAATTAAAGAAGAAAAGGCAAGCTACAGACAAGCATTTAAAAGAGAAGAAACGTGAAGAGAAGGAAAAGACAGGTGAATAGTCTTTGAATGACAATTATCAAATTAAAGAAGTCAAAAAGATAGAGCCAGAAGATAAAGTTTTCAGAATGAATATCATAGATGTAAAGATACATTTAATTCTTTAATTTTATACCATACACTTGTAAAGTGATACAATATTTTTTTAATTGTAAAAACACACAGTTGTAAAGTTGTGATGTACCAGCATCTATAAATACTAATATCACTCACACAAAGAAAACACACAGAGAAAAAATAACAGCATAGCACACTATAACACTTGCACTCAAAAATTCGAAGACATCCTTGTAAATTCAATTCTTGTAGATTTGAAGATTTCAGAAATAAAAAGTAAGTTCTTTTCACACTTTCTCTTGTTTATAATTTTTGTTTACTTTATTTAATTTTCAAGCAAGGCTTAAAAGGGGAACACCAAGTAAGCAATTAATTTATTCAAAAATTATATTATATTATATTATATTTTTCAAATATAATCGTAACACTCTTAGCCTCTTTATTCTGGATTTCATGGCAAAAACGATAAAGTAATCATCTGAGTTAAGTTGACTATTTTACTTATTAAGTAAGTTTGTTCAAGCCTTTTAAACATGATGAAAATTCTTTCTGGTTATATTCTTAAGACTTTTTAGAAGGTCAAGAAAAAAGCTAAGAGAGAGTTAAAAAAAAAAAAGTATTTGAAAAAATTAATTTGTTGAACGGTAAAGTACTCTAAGGCCATTACAAACATTTCGTTTTTAATTCTCTATATTTTATGCCATTAGACGAGTATAAATTTCTTTATTGTTCTTTAGAAAGTTTTAAAGAATTGATTAATATCCATCTAGAAAATCGAGAAGTATGTAGATTAGTTATTATAGGAAGCCACATATTATCCACATTAGATAGAAATAGAGGTGGCTCCTCTTTAGAGATCAAGAAGCAAATCACTGAGATTTCTATCGCTCAGTATCGGAGTTTCTTGATAAAATATTCTAAGGGCTTGTTTGGTGCAGATTCTTATTTTTTTACAGTAAATCAATTCTCATTTTCAACCACATATTCTTCAATAAAATAATATTTTCCATCACATCAATAATTTTTTCTTCTTTTCAACCACACATTTCCCATCATATCACTATTCAAAAATCAATTTTTCCCCCAAAAATCCCTACCAAACACACTCTAAATATTGTAAGAAAAGGCAAAATCCATAAATTTGGTAAGAGAAAATAATAAGAAGAAAAGAGGTATAGAAAATTGGTATCAGAGCTAATTTCAGTCCAAAGTAATTAGTTTATAAAAAGAATAGATTACTTAAATTTAGAAATTCTAGAAAATTTTAAAATAAAGGATATTTTAGATGCAACTTCCTTAATTTGTAATTTCGATAAAATTTTTAAACATCTTTTACATTCTGAAGATAAACAGTTAAATAGTATCGTAGATTTACTCATAAATTTAGGAGAAAACTTAGAAAAGAATAATTCAAATAAAAAGGTAGAAACTTTATTAGAAAATATAAATAAAAATATAAAGACTTTGGAAAGTAATTTAGAATATATTAGAAACCAAAACACTGAAATATTAAAAAGAAAAATTAGTCATATAAAAGGAGTAGATACTAGTTCTAATTTAGAGAAATTAGAAAATAGAGTTAGAATACTAGAAAAAGAAAAGTCAATAGATACTAGACAAGATTTAGATAATATAATGAATAAACCAGAAAAATTAGATTTAGGTAAAAATTAAAGAGCCTAGTAGATTTAAGAAGACTAAGTGGATTTATACATAATGGATAAAGGAAAACAAACTGTAGCTACTAGTAGTAGATTAATTGGTAATCCTTTATTAAGAACATTAAGTAGAAAAACAGAATTTGAAACAAGATTAGAATCCCTAATAAATATAGAAGAATAAATAAAGACGTTTAGACAAAATAAATTAAAATTAGTAAAAGCTTCAAATATATATAAAAAATGGAATATGTTTAGAAAATCTGTAATATATCAGCATTATGGTGAAAGATATGTTTCTTGTATACATGAAGATCAATTTGTATCTTTAGATTTAATAGAAAAAGAATCATATAAAGAAATTGTTAATAAAAATTTTCAACGGACTCATTTAGGATTATTAATAATAGGAGTAAAAGAACTTCACAGAGAAAATTTAGGAGATAAAGTACTAATATGTTTATATGATAATAGATCCACAGGCATAGAACAAGGAATATTAGGAAGCATAGAATTAGACGTGAATAATAAAGGCGGAAAAGTATATTTTACACCTGATTATTTAGTCAGAACAAATTTTTTTTACAAAAATATTAAAATAGGAATAAAAACTAAAGGATGTCAAATGAAAAGAGACGGAGATAATTTATTAATTTGCACAAGATTCATTAGTGAAAATAGCACTACCAACTATAAATTAGAAAATAATCAAATAATTACATTATTAGGACAAAAAGGTATAAAACCTATCACAGCAAAGAAATTATCTTTGGAAACTAATGTAGGATTAGATTGGAACTTGGAGAATTTTCTAGAAAATCGATATTAGTACCAGAAAATAATATCATGTATAAAAATAGTAATGACACTCTAAGTATTAGGGTCCTATTTGGGAGGAATTAAATTTTTTTACAGTAAATCAATTCTCATTTTCAACCACAGATTCTTCAATAAAATAATATTTTCCATCACATCAATAATTTTGTCTTCTTTTTCAACCACACATTTCCCATCATATCACTATTCAAAATCAATTCTTCCCCCAAAAATCTCTCCCAAACAAGCTTTAGATTTGGAAATTATAATTATCAAACAGAACAGACAAAGGATAACGAAAAAGATGAATGTGGAGAATGTGGATATCTTGAAATAGAAGACTATGAAAGTGAAGATGAGATTAATGCTTTAAATGAAGATAGTGAAGAGGACGAAAGTGAAGACGAAGAAAAAGAATTTGGATATATAGATGTAGAATATTATAAAAATCTTAGAAAAAATAGAGAGATAGAAATTAGAATGTTAACAGAAAAAGACCAAACAAATATAAAAACTAAGATGGAGAAAGCCAATAAAAGAACTAAAAGGAAAACGGACAAAGAATTTGGAAAAAGAAAAGAACCCATGAACACGGAATATGATAAAGAAGGTAAATACTCTTTTCCCCCTACTAGAAAATACAAATGTGAAGATAGAAGATATAGAAGCCTAGGAAAAAGATAGACATAAGAAGAATGTAGTCTACCATTAACAAGTGATAGATGATTAATTTTAGAATTAAACAATTGTAAACCTCAAAATAGACCTAGCACTATAACTAAATGGAAAAATTCTGTAATAAGAGCATAAAATAGTGTACCTATACAAATGACTGTAGAAGAAATGTGGGCTTATTTAGAAACTTATTTAAGAAAAATAGCGTTAGATATATATGTTATTGCTAAGAGATTAAAATCAGATGAAATTAGGTTAAGAATGTCTGTATAAGATAACCCTAAAAATTTTATGAGTTTTATTAGAGAATTAATTATAGGATCTGATTCTAGTAGTGACAACACTTATGAACAAAATAAAGCCTTAGAAGATTTGAAAAAACTAAGTATTAATAATATGAAATACATACAACCATTTTTATTAGACTTTGAAATATTAGCAAGTACAGCAGGATTAGCACTAAACATGCATATACTTGAAAGATTATATAGAAAGATACCACCTCCATGGAATGATAAAATTAGAAAAGATTTAGAATCAACACCAATGAAAGAAGTAGCTATTAGCGCTACTATAAAATTCATAACAGATAAACTAAAAGAATATTGTATAGAAGAGATAGTTAGAAAGAAATTAAATTATTCTTTTTGCTTAGATTTATATACATCACAAACCTAGGATCATAGAAGAAGAAAGAAGAAATTATATAAAAAGGATAAAAATATAAATATAGAAGACAATATCAAGATAAAAAGAAATAAAATATTAGACCAAGTAGAACATATTACAAGAATAAAAGACCTAACTATAATAGGTACGTTAGAAAACCAAAAACTAAAAAGGATTGCAAATGTTATATTTGAAGAGACCCTAAACATTTTGCTAATAAATGCCCCAATAAGTATAAAAATAAAGGAGTAGCAAAATCCATAATAATTAAGGACATACGGTGTAATATTATAGAGTTATCTGAAAATGAATCTTATATTTCAGTATATAGCATTTATACAAATTAAGAATTAGAAAATTTAAAAATAATTAGTAGCTCTGAAGAGAGTTATAACAATTTAGAAGAATTAGATTTTTTTATTCTCGATACAAAAATGATGAATATAGAACCTGAATGTGTCCATGAATGGATTAGAGGTCAAGTATCAATGATGGATAAATGTAAGAATTGTAAAATATACCCACAACATAAAAATAGAAATCAATGTAAAAATTGCTTAGAAATTCAATATAATGAGTGTTTAGGAATTAAAGAAGAAACTAATAATAATAATAATAATAAAGACTATAGTAAAGATATAGAAAAACTCGAGGAAAAGATAGTAAATACAAACAATAGAATAGATAAAATATATGAAACTATAGGAGAAATACAATATAAGATTAGAAATTTAGAAACAAAAGGAAAACAACCTATAGATAATTACACAGAAAATAATTACTTAGAAACAGAAAATCATGAAGAAATAATTTATCAAATCTCTAGGGTAAAGCCAACCAAAAGCATTAGAATACCCATAGAAATATAGATAAATAAATTGATAAAACTAAACATAATAGCTTTAATAGACACAGGTTGTACATTTAATATAATTAGAAAAGATTTAGTTCCAGAAGATTGTAGGCAGAAACTAGAATATGAAATAAGAGGAAGTTAAATGGATGGTAGTAAAATGAGATTTGAAGAAAGATATATATATATATATACACGGCATAGAGGAGAAAAGAATAGTGGGCTCAATTTGATATATATATATATATATACACGTGAGCCGCCAGCTAAAAAGGAGCAATACAGAGCAGTGGCGGATCCAGCACCCTGTCGGGGGGTGGCCGCCCGTACTGGGCTCCTCCGGAAGAATTTTTGGGAAGAAGATGGCGGGTGGCGCGACGCTGGTTGACTGGTTCGTCTTCTCCGATTTCTTTATTTTCTGACTTTCTGCTGCTGGGGTGGGTTCTTTTTTTTTATATAATATTGGTCTGGACCATTTGTTCTTGGACCAATAATATATATATATATATATATATATATATATATATATATATATATATATATATATATATATATAATTAAATATTAATAAACGACTTGCTTTTACGGTCGCTGATTGTCAACGTTGATTGATCAACGTCTATCTGAGCTGGGCTTTGATGCTGGGTTTACCACTAATACAGAGATATAATGGGTTGCCAAAATTATTATATAGCTACACACATATAGAGGCGCAGAAAAAGAAGAAAAACATTGGGTGGCTACTGAATTAATACACACACACACACACGCACACACAGAAAAGCAAAGAGCTACAAAGAGAGGTTACATATATAGATTTGGTGGCTGAATTAGAAAGATACATACACAAAAAGGTCGGCTGCTAGAGAAAAGAGAAAAACATATACACACAAAGAATTACGATTGGAACATATACAATTGATGGTTGAAAGAAAAGAAGAGAAGATTATGCGGTTGCAAGAAATTATATGTATACATACACGCAGAAGCAGAATTACGCATAGGAAGACAGACGGTGAAAATGGCAACCATAAATTAGAATTAATCACGTTCCGTTAATTTTTGATTCGGGAAAAACATCGAATCCATTGAATCCAAAACACCTACTTCCTAAACACCATTAGGAAGGTACTTTCTCAATTGAACTTCAGAGGTTACTGAAGATAGAGAGGTTGGATTACAAGCACAGGAAGAGTACAAAAACAGAGCGTTCTTGGTGATCCACTTGGAAGAGACAATTGTTAAAGATAAGGAGCTGGTGGTTTTAGCAGAATCTTGGAGGTTACAGGAAGTAGATCGGGAACTCTAGTGGTGTTGGCTAGACAGCATCTAACTGCAAATTCGTATTATCTATAGATGAGGTAACTGGATTGGTCCTAGAGTTTTTACCTTGTTGGATTTCTCCGTCGTCAATATTGGTATTATTTATTGATTTCTTATTACAAATTGCAGCAATTCAATTTAGGATAATGGACTGTTTGTTTAGCCATCTAAAAATAATTAAAAAGTGACTTGTTGCTTTTTAATTGTATAATTTCGCACGTAAAGTCGAACATAATCTTTAATTCTGCATAAACACCTATTTATCTCCTCTAGGTGTTAATTTGGTCGAACCTCGTTATTTTTTGGTAGTTAGTTAGTCATTATAGATACGATTTGCTTAGAGTACAGCCCACGTCGTGAGCCCATTTGATATTTCTTGGTTCAAAATGCCAACGCATAGTGCTCAAATTTAAATATTCACTTAAAATTATTGATGAGATTAGAATACAAATATAATTTATACATATATTAAACATTTTCATGAAGAAGTGCATGTGTTTAGCTAAGCTTAAATAAATAGCTTCCTTCTTTATCTTGTTTAATACACATGGAACTTTGGGTAAGGTCATGTTTTACTCATTGAACTTAATTTGTATTGCATTACTCACTAAACTTTATGCAATTGCATTCCATTACTCACCGTGTAAAATCCGTTACTAATTCTCGCCTACGCGGGTAACGGAATACACACTTGGCTAGTTAAATCTCTCTATCTCATAAATGAAATGCCACATTATTACTCCCTATCCCTTCCCAAATACTCCTGAGCCAAACTAGGATGAAAGCGTGAAATCAAACCATTCTCCTCCAAACCTGAAAACCCAGTCCTTTGTAAACCCTACCACCATATTCCGAATCTTTTTTGTTGGAAATATGTAATCAAATCTGGAAAAAACTAATGAACTCCAAGGCACGAAAAACGTTATCTTTTAAGAGATGTTTCTCCCCGTTCCAACAAAGTCACGACCGGGGTATGATAGAAAATCTCTCTCAGGATACAATGGAGGCGTTTGATTCAAATTGTAACTATTTGATCAAACCAAGAAAACACTCTATAACGAAACTGATGATGCCAAGAGAAAAGAGAGAAGAATAGAAAATAACAAACTTTTTAATGTGTCTTGCAAATGAGAATTCGCCCAAAATATATAGAAATGGAGGCAACCTTTTGAATAGGTGTGTCCCTTGAAATGAATGGATGCATCTGTTGGAAGAAACATACATATTCAAAGTCTTCAAAGGTCGATCCCCGTTGCGTAGCGGCAAACACTAGTCGGGGCGGCAAAACATTTGCAAAACAAAAGATAACACATGTAAAATGATGAAAAATATCTAACATTTTTCTTTTTGGATGCTATTTCTCTAATATTGAAGCACCAAAAAAGTTAGTTAACAGTTACTGTAGTTGACGCAGATGACAGTTCCTTCCCTGTTGCATTTTCAATAGTCGATGTTGAAAATGATGATAACTGGCATTGGTTTCTAGGGCAACAAAAATGTGCAATATCAACATCATAGCCCTTAACTTTTGTCTTTGATGGAGAGATGGGATTAAATGAGTCAGTGCTAAAGGTATTTGAGAATACTCAAGATTGTTATTCCATGAACCTCTAGAAACACCTTTCTTCATGGTAGCATCTTTCTTAAGTTTCTTCTGCTCCTCATCAACAGCTTCTCTTTCCTTTAGCCGCTCTTTCTCAACCCTCGTCATCGCCTTTAACCGATTTGGGGAATTTCAAAAAATGAAGCGGCAATTGTGAGCTTCATGTTTGAGAAATAAGGGTTTGATTTTCACAATTTCAATTGAGAAGGGTGTGGCATGTTTGAGAGTAATGACATGGAATTTCATTCTTTTGTTGGAGGGATTTAAGTGCCAATTGTGAATTCTATTCTCCACGTAGGCAATGGTTAGTAACGGATGTTTTTCGATGAGTAATGGAGTGCAACTTTATAAAATTCAATGAGTAATGGGGTACAAATTGAAGTACGGTGAGTGAAACGTGACGTTACCCAAAGATCGGTGTGTGTTCAAACAATTCACTCATTCTTTGTCGAAGTTAAAAACAAATATGTTCCTTATCTATTGTTAAATAAGCAACTCTTTTATAGAGCACTAAGTAATGGGATGACATCAAACTTATATTAAAGGTTTAGATAATAAGTTGGCCTAAAAATCTTTATATTGCATGAATAACTTTTGCAACTAAAAAAAATGCAAAAACTTAAAGATATAAACTGAGTGTCATTTAACGAGTAACAGAGAACATTGAAAGTAATATGGACACAATGAAGTAATAAAAAATGAAGTCATTGCTACTAGAAATGACGTGTCACGATCCATTGGTTCATATAGAAAAGCAACTAGGGCAGTCCGTGGGTCGGTTCGGTTCGGTTTTGAAGAGAACCGAACCGACCCAAAACTTTCGGGTATTTAATAAATGGACCCGTCGGGTCCAAATATAATTATGGAACCGTTCGGGTTCGGTTTGGTTCGGTTCCATATCATAATTAAATTTTTTAACATTTACAGCAATACTATATAAATATAACTAATGACATTTCATTCGTAACTTTTATAACTTAACGTAGCACAATTCAAAAACATATAAATAACTAGCTATCCAATAAAATTAATTCAATGCATACAAATGCCAAAAAGTAGATGTTAATATTAAAATATCGGTGATCTATATCAAAAACTGTAAATGGATCCCAAACTCCACTGTTTCTTGTCTTTAAAATGGGTTTTAAAATGATTTGGGCTTTAAAATGATTTGTGTATTGGGCTTTAAAATTAAAATTGTGAAATGATCTGATTTATTTAATTAATTTGCTAATTTGTTTAAAAATAATAATTTAATTTAATAATTTAATATAAACAATAAAAAAATTATTTAGTTTCGGGTCTTATTCTATTCTTCGGTTCTTGGTCTAGAACCGAGACCTGACCCAAACCCATCGGTTCTCAATTCAGGTACTCATTCGGGTATTTAACTTATGAAGAACCGCTCGATTCGATCCGGTTCGGTTCGGTTCGGTTCAAGACTTTTGGACACCCCTAAAAGCAATGTATCTAAACGAGTTTTAAAAATATATATTTACAAGTAGTCGAGCATGCTCGAATTATTGTATAAAATTCAAAAGAATGGTCTCAAGAATAAAAAGGATATGAAAAGAATGGGAAGCATTATAGAATGAAATTAACCTAATATCTAACCATATTTATTCTTTTTTTTTTGGTTCACTTTTGGTCCACTTATATTGATAATTTTGTCTTTCTTAAACCTATCATTTTATGATTTTTAATTTGGCAAAAAATTGAAAAGGACGACATCCCCACACACGGCCAAAAATTGGTACCTAATACTTGCATGCTATCCATTCATTTTTGGCAATTGGTGGGATGATTCAAAGAACAAAATAATCTTTTAAAATGTGTTCGGTCTTGTATTTCGATGTTAAGAATTGAGCTTCCATCTTAAAAAGTCAACCTTATTAGGAGGAGTAGCACGTTCCTTTATAAGTTGGTTTTTGTTTTCATCTTTACTCGATGTGAGATTTTATCCCTTAACATGTCCCCGCAAGATGGTGGCTCGTTTGAGCAGACCAATTTTAAAATTCATGCGCTCAAATTTTTTGAGTCTTAATCGGATTAAATTGCTCGTTGGAACTTAATGGGCTCTGATACCATGTTAAGAATTGGGGTTCCATCTTAAAATGTCAACCTTATTAAGAGGAGTAGCCAATCCTTTATAAGTTGGTCTATATTTTCATCTTTATTCGATGTGAAATTTTATCCCTTAACATTCGAGAAGCTGAACCGACTAACAAAGGTATCAAAATCTTCTACTTGATAGTAAAATCTTGGTCTGTGTCTATTGTAGGGAAGTGTAATGTTGATGTTTTTATCTCAATCACCAACCAAAAAGTTTGAAGACAAGCTTCTTAAAACTTATAAGTTTATTGAATTTGTAAAACGAATCAAACAAATATAAACATGTTCTAGAGTTTAGCATTGTATTGAACTTGATTGGAATTTGTAGAACCCTTATAGTTTTTAGGGAAAATTAAGCAAAATCCTACCTTTAAACTTTACACTTCAAAAATAAAATGTTAAAGATATTCTTTATTTCTTTTAAAATGAAGAAGTTGTAATCCCAAAATAGGTTAACCAAGAGGGGAGTGAATTGGTTTTTAAAAAATTTTCGTTAACTACTACGAAATTTTAAACAAGTGATAACACAAATGATAAAGAAATAAAATAAATGAAAATAACCACATAGATGGCATGATATAAGTTTGCACAAAGTAAAACGTTAAGTAGAGAGTTAGAGAGTGCAAACGATATGTTATGGAGGTTCAATCCAACCCAACAATCTACGTCCCCCGTTACCAAGTTCTCCATCACGAGCAAGGTCTTTTTCACTATGTTGATTGACTTGTGATGCAATCCAACCCTTTACAATGCTTCCGGTGACTTACAACCAAGGAGCACCAATTCTTTTACAATATTGAGCTTTTCCGGGACCTTTACACGACCCACAATTCAAAATGAATTTACAAGTGATATCTTCTCTTCTTATGAAATGATAGAATCAAGATTTTTAACAAGAAGAGAAGAGGCAAACACTTCAATAGATGGTAATGAGTTTAGCTCAAAGTGTTGAGATGAAAAACTTCTTGAAGAACTAAAGATTTTCACAAAATTAAATCACTCAAAAGTTTTTCAAGAGTTTGATACTTTTTGATCTTCTTAAAGATGGATAATAAGGTAGTTGTAAACAATGAAAAGCCTCACTTAATGCTCAAAAAGGGTTGTTGTAAGTGGAGAAATAGTGAGTTATTTATAACACTCAAACGGTCAAAAACTCTGCCATAGCGGACACACTTTACCAGACGTCCGGTAAAATACCAGATGGTCAACTAGCCGTTCTTTTTTGTCAGAAAATTGGACCGTTGGAGAAATGACCGTTGGAGCATTTTTTATTATACTGGACGTCCGATACAGCAAAAAATGCTCGAAATATCCTCGTTTTTAAATTTTGTCAAATGTAAATGATGGAGGGACGTTAAGATGTTTTTCAAAGTTTTTGTCATATTTAAAAATATGTGTTATGATTTTTACTTTTGAAAAACATAATTTTCAAGTAAAACATTTTTGTCGTGAATTTTGTAAAATCAAAACTTTGAGCTTATCACGATGCATTACCAAGTATTAAGGCATTTTACCTTTACATATAATCGTGAAACATCTAAGTATTTAGTTTGAATATTTGACGCGCATTGCTTGACGGTACTTTGACTTGTGCCTCGATTTTCGTTGAGGCTACCTTTTGCGGGATTTGTAAAATCATTCTTCATGGCATCGATTGTTTGATCATGTTTCCACGTTGGCCATTGTGTGAAAATATCTTGCTCTTGAACTTTGTGCTATCGAATATACTTATATGCAATAATCACTATGGACACTTTAAACATAATTTGTTTGTGATAATCAAAACGAGAAGTCAACCATAGGTCAACAATTTCCCCCTTTTTGATTATGACAAACACAATGATTTGCAATGTATGATTCAAAACAAATTGATAGTTAATATACACATTCCCCCTATCTATTTAGCATATATTCCCCCTGTTTATAAATAATCATGCAAATCTCTATTTCTTCCCCCTTTTGGCATAAGCAAAAAGTACGCAATCATGTAAGAATAAGCAATAATAATAAACATAGCGGATAAACATTTCATAATTATGACAAAGGTTAATACATAATCAAAAGGTCAACCATAGTTTTAAAACATTTGTAATACAAAAAGGAAATGACCACGGAGCCGGAGGAGGATGTGGAAACCGAGCAAGCATGTCAACAAAGAAGGTGGTCATCTGATCCTGCATAGCAGCCTACTGAGCGATAATCGTGTCCTGCTGAGCTCGTATGTGACGAAGTTCACCACTCATTCCGTCAACCGTCGTAGTAAGAGAGTCTATCTGTCCGCTCAAAAGTGCAAACTGGTCCTCGTTACGTCCTTGGCCAGCTGGTCGGGAAGCTCTAGATCGTGAGGTGCCAGTAGGAGGTGCTTCTTCATCATCTCGTCATATTCATCTTCTTCAATTGGTAACGTAGACGGCCAAGAGGATAGTCAAACTCCTTCGTTTCAGCTACCCATTGTCAATTTTTTTTTAACAATTTTCATGCGTTTAAGGGTGGTGGAACTAATGGTGTCGGTGGGACGGGGTTTAATGAATGCTTCGTCATGAAGAGGAATGTCAAAATGTTGAAAGATTTTGGTTAGAAGCATGTCATAGGGAAGTGCCTTAGCTACGCATGATGAACTTATGAACTTCACAAGACCTAAGGCAATGGTCGAAAAATCAACTCGCCGACCGACAAGGAAAGAGTCAAGGAGGAAGAGGTCAAAGTAATTAACTTCATCCTGATGCCCCTTCCTAGGTAAAATAACGTTGGCAATGATGTTTTGCAAAACTTTGCAAGGTAGAGTGAGTTAATTTGTTGAAATTTTAGTGATATTTTCAAAATCCTTACCCGTAACACAACGACAAGCGTCGATCGGGTCATAGCCTTCCATCGTAGGGTGGTTTTGTGCACAAAAGTTTGGATATTACAAGGTTCAAGTTCAAGGAGAGTGCGAAGAAGTGGTTTTGAAACCGTGATTTGAGTGTTTTTTATCAAGCTTGAAATATCTCCTTGACGTGAAGGAAATGAGGATAGAAATTTTCTTCTAACGAGCAAATTGACACACAACCCATTGTTATGAAAAGTTCCTCAATCCTAAATGCAGGTGCATCGAGAGAAAAAGAGGTAAAGTTAACGTTTTTACCTAGTAAAATGGGTAGCCTTGCAAAGGGGTTCGTTGGAGTCATCTCGGTTTCAAAGTCCATGTCGTCTTCAGATGATGAAGGTGGAGCTCATTAAACGGTTTGCTTGAGGTGCTTGCCTCTGCCCAGAGAAGTCAACATTGTTCAAATGAGTATGGGGAATTTCAAAAAAAAATTGCTTGAAAAGGAGGATTTTCGAGTTATAGCTTTTGAAGAGGGGATTTGAGTTATTGTGGATTGAGATATTTGAATAGATGGTCTAGAGTGATAGAGAATCTTGTAAAGTAGTAGACTTGAGCAATTAATAGTGTAATTTGAGCAAAAGTTAGGGAAGAAGTGAGATTGGAAATTTAGGGCTCGTTTTGGAAGAGAAATCGATGAGAAGTTTGAATTGTAGATTCGAAATTTGGATCCAATGTGGATGGAAATCGATTTTTGAGAGAGGATTGTGAGAGAATTTGAGATTTAGTGGAGAGGGAACAATGGATGAAGATAAGAGAGAAGAGAAATGGAGCGAATTCGAGTTTTAAAAGCTGGAATTTCCAGTACCGAACGTCCGCTATATATATTGGACGTCAGGTAAAAGATAATCAAAAGGCAAAAAAAGGTTATGTCTTACCGGATAGTCCATACCGGACGTTCGGTATTTTTTTTTATATAAATAGAAATGTAATCAAAATAAGGAATATATAGAGAAATATAGTTTTGAAAATTATATTAGCTCGATAAGACCCAAGCTTCATCTAATGATCGAGAAATGATCGAGCGCAAGGGGTTTGGTGAAAATATCGACCAATTAGTTTTCGGTGTCAACAAACTCAAGTGAGATATCACCGTTTTGAACATGATCTCTTAGAAAATGATGTCGTATCTCAATGCGCTTCGTTCGAGAGTGTAAAACAAGATTTTTGGATAAATTAACAGCACTTGTATTGTCGCACATGATAGGAATATGATCATAGGATAGGTGATAGTCGCTAAAGGTTTGTTTCATCCATAGCACTTGAGCACAACAACTTGCGACGGAAATGTATTCGGCCTCAACCGTAGATAGGGCTACGGAGTTTTGTTTCTTACTAAACCATGAAACCAAAGCAAAATCGAGAAAGTGACAAGTGCCACTAGTGCTTTTCCGATCAACTTGACAACCGGCCCAATCGGCATCTGAGTAACTAAGTAAGTCAAAGTGGGTACGTTTTGGATACCAAAGTCCTAAGTTTTGAGTCTCATTAAAATATCTAAAAATTCTTTTTACGACTTTAAGGTGGGATTCATTAGGGTTTGATTTAAATCGAGCACATAAGCATACACTAAACATGATATCAGGTCTACTCGTGGTTAAATAAAGAAGGGATCCGATCATACCTCGATATTTGGTGATGTCGACGTAAGTGCCTTGATCGTCTTTGTCAAGCTTTGCGAAGTGCTCATCGGAGTATTTATCGATTTTAGATCATTCATCTCAAATGTCTTTAGCATGTCTAAGATGTACTTACTTTGATTTATGAAAATGTCATCACATGCTTGTTTAATTTGAAGTCTGAGAAAGAATTTAAGTTCACCCATCATACTCATTTCAAATTCCATGCTCATGCTTTTAGAAAATTCTTCACAAAGTTGAATATTTGTTGCATCAAAAATAACGTCATCAACATAAATTTGAACAATGAGCATATCTTGTTTTTGGGTTTTGATAAAAAGATTAGTATCCACTTTTCCAATAAAATAATTATTTGAAAGTAGAAATTTGCTCAAATGTTCATACCAAGCTCTAGGAGCTTGTTTGAGACCATAAAGAGCTTTTCTAAATTTGAACACATGATTTGGAAACTTATGATTTGTAAAATGAGGTGGTTGCTCAAAATAGACTTCTTCTTGAATAAATCCATTAAAAATGCACTTTTAACATTCATTTGATAAAGCGTGAAGTTTTTGTGACATGCAAATGCAAGAAGCATGCGAATGGATTCTAACCGAGCTACCGGTGCAAAAGTTTCTTCATAGTCAATTCCTTCTACTTGATTGTAACTTTGGGCCACTAATCTAGCTTTGTTAAGCATAATGATTCCATTTTCATCTCTTTTGTTTCAAAAAAATCCATTTAGTGCCAATGACGGTTTGATTTGTTGGTCTAGCTACCAAATCCCAAACATGGTTTCTTTCAAATTGATTAAGTTCATCTTGCTCAAATTCCGCTTCTTTAAGGTTTTTGGGTTCAATTTGTGAAATGAAGGCACAACTACCAAACTGATTTCTAAGAGAAGTTCGAGTAGTAATACCTTTTGATAGATCGTCGATTATTAACTCCTTTGGGTAAGACGAGACAAACTTCTATTCTTTTGGTAAGGTGGAGTCACCTTGAGCTTCGGTTGGCGTTTCTTCTCTTTCTTGATCGTGAGCTCCTTTGATTGTTCGTCATTAGACACTCCTTTGTCTCGGACATTCATTTGTTCAAAAGGAGTCTCTAAACCAACATCATCATCAATACCCTTCTCTCGATCAAGTAGATTAGTTTCATCGAAAGTAACATGTATTGATTCTTCAACGACTAGAGTTTTTTTGTTGAAAACTCTATATGCTTTGCTAGTCAATAAATAACCAAGAAAAATCTCCATATCGGATTTTGAGTCAAATTTTCCCAAATTGTCTTTTGTGTTTAAGATAAAACATTTGCAACCGAAAATTTTGAAATAACTAATGTTGGGTATTCTATTTTTCCAAAGCTCGTACGGAGTTTTAGTTTTCTTGCGACTAACCAAAACTTTATTTATGATATAGCATGTGGTATTAACGGCTTCGGCCCAAAAATACTTTGGTAAATTATTTTCATTTAGCATGGTCCAAGCCATTTCTTGTAATGTGCAATTCTTTCTCTTTACTACACTATTTTGTTGAGGAGTTTCAGGAGCCGAAAAATTGTGTTCATATCCATTATTGCTACAAAAATCATCAAATACAAGATTGTCAAATTCTCCACCATGGTCACTTCTAATCGTAATAATGGTGTGATCCTTTTCATTTTCAACTTTCTTACAAAAATGTTTGAAGGCTTTTAAAACTTCATCCTTTGCACATAAAAATATTACCCATGTAAATCTAGAAAAATCGTCAACGATAACAAAAGCATAGTATTTACCACCTAAACTAGCCGTTCTTGAAGGTCCAAAAAGATTCACGTGGAGAAGTTGCAATGGTTTCGTTGTTGAAGAAAGTATTTTTGGTTTAAAAGAACTTTTAATTTGCTTTCCAAGTTGACATGCATCACAAATTTTGTCATTTTCAAATTTCAAGTTTGGCAATCCTTTTACAAAACAATTTTTAGAAATTTTCGAAATAAGTTCCATGTTTACATGACCAAATCTTCTATGCCAAAGCCAAGTTTCGTCCTTAAATCCAAGCAAGAAATGTTCATTATTTTCATACTCAATATTAATGATATAAATATCCTTGTTTCGGCTCCCTATGAAAACCACATTTTTTGATATAGCATCATTAATTTGGCATTTGGAAGAATCAAATTTTATATTATAACCTTTATCACATAATTGACTAATACTTAGCAAATTATGTTTGAGGTTATCAACTAACAAAACATTTTCAATAGAGGGGGATAGGTGATTACCGATGTTGCCGATTCCAATTATCTTCCCCTTTGCATTGTCTCCAAAAGTCACATGACCTCCATCCTTTATTTTGAAGTTTGAAAGTAATGACTGATCTCCGATCATATGTTTTGAACATCCACTATCCAAAAACCACTTGCTATTGGTTTTCTTTGGTATCTACAAAAACAATTTGATTTTTGATTTTTGGTACACATACAAACTTGGGTCCTTGATAGTTAGTTTGTAAGGATTTTTTAATCCATTTATTTTTGTTTTCAAAATATAGTTTCTTTTTAACTAAGCAATTAAAAGAAAAATGTCCAATTTTATTACAAAAAGTGCAAGTGGTGTTTGAACCTTTGACAAACATGTTTTTAAGAGATTTTTGTTTTGAAAATGGTTTGAATCCGATTCTCCCTTTGTCAAAAACACTTTTTTGATTTCCGAGTATTAAATCAAAATCTTCTTTCCTTCGGTAAATTTATAAACTATTTTTGTTAAATCATCAACTTTTTCTTTTAGGGAACTATTTTCCTTAATCAATAAATCATGGTCAATATTTTCTTTTGATTTTTCCAAAGTTTTCTCTAATTCATCTTTTAATAAAGAATTTTTCTTTTTAAGAATAGAATCACTTGAAGCAAGTTTTTCAAAGACTTCAAGTAATTCATCATAAGAATCGAGTAATTCATCATAAGAGAATTTTTCTTTTGTACTTACCTCATCTTCTAAGGCCATGATGCACATGTTTGCGATTTCATGTTGATCATCACTTTCATTTTGATCTTCATCGTCACTATCATCCCAAATATTTTGAAATGCCTTTTTCTTGAAACTTCTCTTCTTGTTCGGGCACTCAATTATCTTGTGGCCGAATTTGTCACATTCGTAGCAAATAATCTTCTTGTTCTTTTCTTCTCCTTTGTCGTCTTTTCTTTGAAACTTTTTGTTGTTTCGAAAGCCTATCCATTTTTTGACAAGAAGTACTAGATCATCGAGCTCTTCATCACTCATGTTACTTGTTGATGTCTCCTCATCAATTGCCGATTTTAGAGAAATTTGTCGTTTAGGAGTTTGTTTTGATTCCTCTTTGCTTTTCTTTGTCTTTTCCTTGATCTCGGCATTGTTGAGCTCATAGGTCATCAACGTTCCATATAATTCTTCCAACGGGTATGTATTCACATCCATTGTGTTTTCTATAAGGATCCATATGGGACTCCATTCCTCCGAAAGTGATCTAAACATTTTGCTCACAAGTTCACCGTTAGTATATTTTCGATCAAAACATTTTAAGCCATTAATAATATCGGTGAAACAAGTAAACATATTAACAATGAGCTCATCTTGTTTCATAAAAAAAATTTCAAATTCTTTAACTAGCATATTTATCTTAGTTTCCTTAACTTTGTTTGTTCCAACATGAGTGATTTCTAGAGCATGCCAAATTTCATGGGTCGAATCACATGTGCTAATTCTATTGAATTCATTTCTATCTAGTACGCAATAAAACAAATTCTTGGCCTTAGCATTTAATGACAATTTCCACCTATCTTCTTCATCATATTCCTCTCTAGGATTGGGAATACATTGATCGGGTTTGCCATCAATTTTAATAGTCTTTGTAGGTAAATAGGGACCATATTCAATAATTTTCCAAATATTATAATCAATAGATTGAACAAAAACCATCATTCTAGCTTTCCAATAATTATAATGTGTGCCATCAAAGAAGGGAGGTCGGTTGGTAGAATGCCCCTCGAGATTTTGAAAACCGATGTTAGCCATAACTCAAGATTGTGAAATCTTAAAGAAGTGAGTACTGACCTTTGATACCAATTGTAATCCCAAGATAGGCTAACCAAGAGGGGGGTGATTTGATTTTTAAAACTTTTTCGTTAACTACTACGAAATTTTAAACAAATGATAAAGAAATAGACTAAATTAAAATAATCACATAGATGGTATGATATAAGCTTGCACAAAGTAAAACATTAAGTAGAGAGTTAGAGAGTGCAAATGATATGTTATGGAGGTTCGATCCAACCCAACGATCTACGTCTCCCTTTACCAAGCTCTTCGTCATGAGCAAGGCCTTTTTCACTATGTTGATTGACTTATGGTGCAATCCAACCCTTTACAACGCTGCCGGTGACTTACAACCAATGAGCACCAATCCTTTTACAATGTTGAGCTTTTTCGGAACCTCTACACGACCACAATTCAAAATGAATTTACAAGTGATATCTTCTCTTCTTATTGAATGATAGAATTAAGATTGATAACAAGAAGAGAATAGGCAAACACTTCAATAGATGGTAATAAGTTTAGTTCAAAGTGTTGAGATGAAAAATTTCTTGAAGAATTAAAGATTTTCACAAAGCTAAATCACTCAAAAGTTTTCCAAGGGTTTGATACTTTTTGATCTTCTTAAAGATGAATAATAAGGTAGTTGTGAACAATAAAAAACCTCTCTTAGTGCTCAAGAAGGGTTGTTGTAAGTGGAGAAATAGTGAGATATTTATAACACTCAAAAGGTCAAAAACTTTGCCGTACTCCGCACTTTACCGGACGTCTGATAAAATATCGGATGGTCAACTAGCAGTTATTTTTTATCAGAAAATTGGACCTTTGGAGAAATGACCGTTGGAGCATTTTTTATTATATCGGACGTCCGGTATAGCCAAAAATCCCCAAAACGTCCTCGTTTTTAAATCTTGTCAAATGTAAATGCTGGATGAACGTTTAAGATGTTTTTCAAAGTTTTTGTCATATTTAAAAATATGTATTATGATTTTTTTACTTTTGAAAAACATAATTTTCAAGTAAAATATTTTTGTCGTGAGTTTTGTAAAATCAAAACTTTGAGTTTGTCACGACATTATCAAGTATTAATGCGTTTTACCTTTACATATAATCATGAAATGTCTAAATACTTAATTTGAATATTTGACGCGCATTGCTTGGCAATACTTCGACTTGTGTCTCGATTTTTGTTGAGGCAACCTTTTGCGGGATTTGTAAAATCATTTTTCATAGTCTCGATTGTTTAATCATGTTTTGAAGTTGGCCATTGTGTGCAAATATCTTGGTTTTGAACTTTATGCCATCAAATATACTTATGTGCAATAATCACTATGGACACTTAAATCAATTTGTTAGCAATAAACATAATTTGTTTGTAATAATCAAAATGAGAAGTCAACCATAGGTCAACGAAGTCCACGTCCGACGGGAAATCCTCGGAGAAGGTAAATCCCAAATTTGCCGTTCATTTTTTTTTTTTTCAAATGCTTTCCATTAAGGTATGTAGTAGTGCATGGGTATGTTGAGTATGATTTAGTAGTTTGCGGCCTACATATGTTCTATTTGTGAACTAATTCTTGTCTACGTGTGATCCAAAAGAAACCTCGTGTAATACCCCCAGTTAGAACTTGTTTGATCGTTATTATTTTCAAAACACATTTTTCTTTCTTCTATTTTTAACTACACATTTTTCAATAAAATAATATTACACATAAATCCAAAATTTTCCTTATTTTTTTAACACACATTCCTCATTAAAATACTATTCAAAATAAATTCTTATTAAAAAAAATAATGGAACTCAAACAGGCTCTTAATGTTTATTCGTGTGAATGCTCTACAGTGTGAATTGTGGTGTATGAGTATGATGTGCATTATGTCAATGGATTTTTGTGACCTGACTTTGGTAATTTGTTACCTCATTTTTGATAAAATGCGACCTTATTTTGATGTTTTGTGAACTCATTTTTCTAAATGTGACTTGATTTTGCTACATTATGACCCGATTTTGTGTAAATGCTCCACAATGTGAAATATAGTATATTGGTAAGTTGTGCAATATGTAAATCGGATTTTGTGATCTGATTTTGGTAATTTGTAACCTCATTTTTTATTAAATGTGATCTATTTATGATTTTTTATGACCTAGTTTTGATATAATATGACCCCATTTTACCAAAATAGCTAAATGAGTTATTGCATAGGCAACAGTTTATGAGTTACTCTGTAGAAAATGTCATAGTTACAGTCTCAAAAGAAAAGTTCATAATAATCAATTATAGGTCACAGTATCATATTTATGTTTATAATCAAAATCACATTCACATGTCTAATACTTTCCTTTATGTAGGATTGGATATCTTTGATCAAGGAAGCAATTGGTCCCCCGGAAAAATTACCATGAACTCCACAACGATCTTGCAGATATATCCATGTCATTTGATGCTACCAAAGTTTGAAATTGCACCATCGTTATTCAAACACAGACAACTTAGGCAAACTGAAAGGAGAGGACAAAAGACAAGTGATTGATTTATTGTGAACAAAATATTTGACAATGATTTTTCATTTATGATTTAGTCGGTAATGTTTGTGTAGATGCATATTGGTTGTTACGTACACGTATATGAATATTTTTACGTTCTTAATACTATGAATGTTGATTGTTATGTTCAAGTGAATGATAAAATGTTTTTTATGATTGTTATTCATTTAGATTAATTTTTGGTCACGTACAATTTGTGATATTGTATTTGTTACAACCAATTACTGTTAAGAAAGGTTTGGTCGCATACAATCACTTTTAGGACAGGCGTGGTTATAGACAGCGGCAGATAGCGTAGACCTGGTTACAAACAATAATAGTTTATATAGACTTGGTCACAAAAATTCAATGTTATAAAAGATTTGATCACTTACAATCACAGTTAAGACAGACTGATCACATATTATATATACTTGATCACGAACAATAACAATTTATACATACTTGATCATGAAGAATAATAACTTACACAAACCTATCACTATCAAACTAATCCTCGTCACATGCATCACCAAAACAAAAAACAAAAAAGAACACATTTACTGGGTCACAATCATACTGATATTTTATAAAATATAGTGACTTTTTAAAATTATGAATTCAAATTTTCACATCTGCAGTAAATCTTATATTTTGTAAAATGTTTTATTAAATTATTTTTAAGAAGTAGGATTGAAGTTAATGTTTCTCGAAGGTTGGACCCAATAAGGAAATTTTATTTTTGTGTGTAATAAACTTTTCGGGACTGGACTGCATATTTGAAATTGAACCGTACTAAGTGTGCATGCAATTTTGCCAAATTGATTTACAGGGGGACACTCACGTTATTCCATTAGACATTGACAAAAATAAATAAATAATTCAAACACACAAGTATTGTCAACACAACACATATACACCTTCTATACAAAATTCTAATATACAAGAGGAATAACCCTTTGAAATTTCAAGAGACTGAATTGCAAGTTGTTTTTAATGCCATGGGCCAAGGATTATGAAGACTTGGTGGCGCAATGTATCTAAACATCGTGTAATTGGAAGATGATTGATATGTTGAAGTTAAATTCAAATGGCATATGAAATTTTATTTTTTTAGTAGTATTTTATGTATAAGAGAGTTAAATTTCTAGAAGCACGGGCTACAATACAAATGTTAAATTGATGTTTCAACCTCTACGAGTCAGGATGTTATAGAATTTAGAGCTTGTTAGGGATGGATTTTAATCCAATTAAAATTGAAAAAATAGTTGTTATTGGGTCCCACCAGTCTAATAAAAGTCAATAATAACGGTTAGTTTTTCAATAATCCAATTTTAATTTCTACCAAACAAGCTCTTAACTTCTTAATCGTGCAAATAAAAAAATATATAAATTGAAGTGTAAACCTTGTGTATCTACCATACCGACCAAGTCTTTTCTCATTTCCGAATGGTGGATACATAGGTTTGAAAAAGCCTATAATTTTTCTATGAACATACATCACATACTCATGGACGAGTCCCATTTTTCAATCCGTGGAGAAAAAAAATGAAAATCAATCTAAATATCTTAAACTCAACGTCTAGAATCATACATTCTCGTACAAACTTATGTCACGAGCTCAACGAGTTACGATCAGACGTCTCATGAGACATGCCGACCAAAATGACTCGTGAACTTTGACTTCACACAAAAATAAAAATGTTTTACAGCTTGGGTCATTTTCACCTGTCATAGAGTACATAACTCGAAATGGAATTAGGCTATTTATGAATAGTTGAGACCCGTGACGACCCATTTTTATAATTTGATTGATATGTCATTATTACAAAAGCTTTTTCAATTCACATGCATACAACCAGACAATTCAAAATCCAGTGAAGATTCACTTTCTTTTCTTATAATGTCCTCTTTTTTTTCTTTTTTTTTTTTTTTTTTATGTTGTACACATTATTGACTCCTCGCAAAAAAAAAAAATTCTAGTCGGGTTTTGGTATTGTTCCCCCAATTTGTTTGACATCATTTTGTTATGGAGAAAAAGATTGGAGTCACTCTTATCTTTTCCAAAAAATACCCCTCTTTCGAAATTATATTCTTTCATTTTTTCGACTTATCTTTTCTTGAATTTCAATAATTTCGAGGATTATTGGATTCATGCGATAGCCCAATTGTATTTTTTTGGACAAATATATTTATTTTTAAAAAAATAATATATTTCTATATATCTCGTATTTCTATGTCATTTGTGGAAATATATAAGAAATTATTAATAAGACTAAATTTAATCCATAATAGTTTAAATTTTATCGTGAGCTATTTTTTAATTTTATCTAATTATACCAGTGGAGAGCAAATAATTTTGACCCGTTCACATTCACGTGTTAGATTAATCTTTGGGCGGACTAAAAAATGAGAAATCTTACGTCCTTAAAGCGTAATATTGTTCAACTTAGACATTTTGAATTTTGGAAAAAGTTGCAGCAACGGTCCCGAATTTTTTCAATTTTTGTAAGCTTTACCTTAACCTTCAATTTGTGTCAACGAAGGTTCCTAACATTTCATAAATACACAGCTGAGATCCAAATGGAAACCATCAATTTGACTGTTAGTTGACCAAGATTTTGCAATAATTTGATATTTTGACCGTTTTAAGTAGGGGCATTTTCGTCCATATCAAAACTTCCCTTTGGATTTAAAAACAACAATTAACCCCCCCCCCCTCCCCCCCCCATTTTCATCTTCTTCCCCCAAACCAAACAATAATTTAAAATTGTCGTCGTCGTTGTCGCCTATATCACTGGACTACCACCATCTTCCTCCACCATCCCATCATCAAACCCTCGTCGATTTCCCTCCATAGAAGTCCCTAAAAACCCAACCCATCATTAAACATTTCGAAGTCCTGAAAACCCAACTGTTGACACACAAAACAGGCAGCCCAAATCAAATGGCCCAAGAGAGGAAATGGCTCTAAAGAAGAAGCCCAGATAGAGAAATCAGGGTAAAAGCCCAACCAGAAATATCATTAAATATGAGGAAAGCCCAAAAAGACAAAGGTACGATGTCGCCCAAGTCGGCAGGACGCCCAGATATTGAGCGAAGGAAACACCCTACAATCGCCCAGAGCAGAAGATCAATTGTCGCCCAGGAATGCTGAGTCGCCCAAAGTCCAAGAAATGACCAAAGTTTGTTGTTATCCAAAATCACGATCTAAGACGGTTTGAGCACATCATAATTACGCCTCACGATTTGAGAAAGTTGATGGCGAGCAGTTATGAAGAGAGCGTAGTGATAGAAGTTGCACACGGTAGTTTTTAGCCAGCCGACCATGATGAAAGAAGTGGGTAGTTACAAGCAGTTGCTAAACGATCAAAACTGCCAACGCCGTATAAAAGAAGGAAGAAGGCAACGAAGACAGCCCCCGACAAAATTCACTCTCAAAATAGAGAACGTGTAATTTACTTTTCTTAGATTAACTTTTTAATTACTTCAATTCCTTTGTACTTGTGTACTTGCGCCCCTTGGAGGCATCTTGTTCGTGTCTAAACTGTAATCTTCATATTTGATAAACACCCCTTTTTGGGACTTTGTTCCAAGAGGTTTGTCCCTTACACAATCTTCTGATTCCCTTTTGAATTGTTAGCGAGCGAAAATGCGCGAAACAATTTGGCACGCCCGGTGGGACCCTTGGTGTTTGAAGATGCAAAAGGAAAACATTATGCCTCATAAAAGTTCGGATAAAGCACCAGCAAGTCACGGAGTAGTCCAATCTGTGATCGAGCGATATGAGGAGCAGACATTCTCTTCGAACGAAGGCGGACTCCAAGCGATCGCGGTCGTTATGAGCCAATGACGGAGCTGAGTCCTCGAACCATGCGTGCATTGCTGGGAGAACTCACACAAGACGTCGTTGAACAGGTAAATTTACGAAACGTCCATAATATGGAAAAATTTACCCAAAGTGGAAATGTTCACTATGATAACATGGCCAAACAATTAAGTGCGTTAAATGATCTCATGAGCAAATTAGTAGGCCAAGTATGTCAACCAACCGTAGGAAGTCATTTCCAGACCAGGGCGATTGTGGGACATGCTTCACCACACAATTCCTCTAGTTTGAACCCAGGACCAGGTTTAGAAACATTTTTCGGCCCTTCCACCTCAAATCAAGGGTTTAGTGGGGCGCCAAATTTGAATGGCGATAACGTGATTACCAACCTGGGGGGTAATCCAATTATAAGGGATAATGTCCTGAATGGTGGACATAATTTACCTCGTGTTAATGAGGGAATAAATACTCAACATAATGGTATAATGGTCTGAACAATGGTACTTTCCCTGCCAATCAAGGACCAAACATTAGGCCGCCTCAAATAAACCAACAAGTGAATCAACCCATAGGAGTCCCATATGATCCAAATACTTTACTAAGGAATCAGATTGCAGAAATAGTACAAGATCAAATGAGTACATTTGGGAGTACGATCTGTTATTAGGCCGACTTACACTAAACCATATCCTGATTGGGTAGATCAAGCGTACCCATGGCCTAGAGGGTATAAAGTGCCCGAATTCTCATTGTTTACTGGTTTAGGAGAAGTATCTACTCTAGAACATATAGGGCGATTCACATTGCAGAGTGGTGAGGTGACCGATTACCATAAAATGAGACTATTCCCTAGTTCATTAACAGGAGTAGCCTTTTCGTGGTTCATTAACTTGCCGCAAATTCCGTTCAGACATGGCAACAAATGGAACAATTGTTCCATGCTCAGTTTTATAAAACAGAATCTGAGGTCACACTGGCCGATTTGGCGAACTTACATCAAATGCCAAACGAATGGGCAGAAGGTTTCCTTCAAAGGTTCAAAATAGCTAGGAGTAAATGCTTTGTGCCCCTGCCTGAAAAAGAATTTGTCAAAATCGCTCAAAACTGTTTAAGTTTTGATTTAAAGAAAAAGTTCCAGGACAGGGAATTCCCTGACCTGTTCCAGCTTAGTGCGAACGTAATCAGATACGAACGTTTGATAAGAGAAGAGCAGGTAAAAAATTCTAGCAAATGGACTTATTATAAAGACCCACAATTTGGTGTTCATGCCGTAAATGATGAATTTTATGATCAAACTGAAATATGTTTGGCCGAGTTGACCAAGGGGGATGCATATACTTGTCCCATAATGGCTAAGCCTAGGGATATAGCCAGAGATGAACCTGTAAAAGGAGAAAACAAAAAGAGCAGAACGTTCTCGTTCGATGTAACGAAAGCTGGCCTTATATTCGACAAATTATATAAGGATAAGCAGATAAAACTGAGCGATAAACATAAGTTGCCAAGCCCTGAGCAGATTAAGGGTAAAAAATATTGTAAATGGCATAATGCATGGTCACATATGACTAATTATTGCTTGGTTTTCCGTTATGTTTTACAGGACGCTATCGAGTCAGGACGAATCACGTTCGAAGACAAAAAGAAAATGGCAGTGGATGAAAATACTTTCCCACAACCACTTGAGGTGAATATGGTGACGACCAATGTTACAAATAGATTACCAAGGTTTAAGTTAGTCATCGATGATGAGGAAGACCCTGAGAAACATGCCAGTGTGTTCGAACGTATCAGGGGAAAAGAACCTATGAAGGATGAAGAAGTCTTGTGTACCAGATGTAAAGGAGAAATGAGAGCAAATACTGAAAGGCCAGAAGTATGGCAGAATCACCATCGCCCTGAGTTTACTCCAAACAAAAGGCAGGGCACATCGTTTTATAAGGGGCCGCCTTTGGAAAGGCAGTTCAGGCCGACACGGCATGAGAAATCGTTCAGACCACAGCCTCGCCAACCTAATGTGTAGCACTCATATCAGTATAACGCAAGGCGTGTTGTGCCTTTTAATGAAATGACCAGGACTCAGCAAAGACGATTTCAACGGAATTGTGGACGAATGATGAAGCAGCAACCAGAAAAGCCACGTCCTAAAGCACCAAGAATGCTGGAAATGGTTAATCAAAATGCTCTCGAAGATAGTGAAGAGACTGGCACTGGAGAATCAATGAGAGAAATGCCAGAAAGTTCTTTTGGGAGGTCGAAGTTTGATCGAAGCAAAAGAGAGGAAGACGATACGGAACCACCTCTTACCATCCAGTTCGGCACCTTACCTCCCGTCATGGCTAATAATTATTTGTTGGCCAACGAATTCAAAAATAAGGAGGGAGAAGGAGAAGATGAAGAAGAAGCGTGTGTGTTGGAATGCGAAAGTGGTCAGACGTCCCAAGAAGTACAAGGCGAAGAGGATGATGGCATGACTGATATTGAGGAAGAGATCGATCTTGAAGAAGAAAGGAGAAAGAGAGGAGTATCGCGTAATACCTTGCTGAAACAATTGCATCGGGAAGGAGTTCGTGAAGTAGATTTGTTGGGAGAACCATCTGGGCGTTCTTTCGATTTCTACGTACTATATGGGACACCCAAAAGGAAGAAAAGGGTACCTCGTTCTGAGAAATACGGATCTCCTCCAAGGATACTGCCTCCCCCAACAGGTTGGATAGCTACTGGAGAAATACTAAAAGATAGAGATGATGCCCCACAGACGGATATTCAGCCCGAGGTATTGCAAGTTGATTCATCACAAAGGGATAAGTCGACAGGAGACAAACGAGAGGTGGAAATCGATGCAGCAGAAAAAGTTGTCTTCAAAAAACCCACTATGAAATTGACCAAGCATTTAAGGCCACTTTATGTGAAGGCCTTGGTAAATGGCATACCCGTGGTGAAGGTGCTTATTGACAATGGGGCTGCCATAAACACTATCCCATTAAGGATGATGAGGAAGTTCGCAAAAACAGAGGATGACATGATCCCAACAGAAGTCATTCTCACGAGCTTCAATGGGGGAGCCACTTCGACGAGGGAGTAATGCCACTTGATATAACTGTGGGTACGACTACAAGGACGACTGTCTTCTTTGTCATTGATGGTCCTACCAGTTACAATATACTGTTAGGGCGAGATTGGATTCATGGAAGTCGCTGTATACCATCATCGCTCCATCAGTGCTTGGTTTTTTGGAATGACCAAGGGAAGACAGAGGTGGTACAGGCAGATCATAGGCCTTTTGTTGCAGAAACTAACTCGGTAGAAAGGTTCATGTATGAAGGGAACTACGGACCTGTTAGAATAGTCCAAGATGGAGAAGAAACTCAAGTCGTCGCACAGAGTGAAGAACCATTTTCGGTAGAAGCACTTGCTGAAATGTTCAGTCAAATGAGGCCAAACATAGTGGCCCTAGAAGAGCCAGTTATTGGCAAAAGAAAGCTCAGAGAATATTAATGACTTGGCAACCAAAAGAAGGCCGAGATTCAGGCCTTTAAAGCCAGACTAGTGGCTTTCAATAAAGAATGTCAGGAGAAAATAAAAAAAGAGGTAGCATTGAAAACGCTGGGAGACAAATTGGCAGTATTCAAATTGGAACAAAGTATTGACCAGGAAGTTAACAATGTAGATTGCCTAGAAGAAGAAATACCTGTAAAGGATGTGGACAATGAAGTAATGAGGATCCACAAACCTGGAAACGCTCAAACACAAGACCCGTTGATCAAAGTAAACATTGGCGGTGTGGGAGAGGATCGCCCAACATTTATCAGCCGATGCTTAGTCAAGAGGTTAGTACAGCATTAATCGCTTTATTAAAAGAGTATAAAGACTGTTTTGCTTGGGAGTATGAACATATGTCTGGTTTAGATAAAAATTTAGTGGAACATAGATTGCCGACTAAACCAAACTTTAAGCCTCATAAACAGCCTCCTAGACGTTTTGCTCCTAACGTGCTTTGAACGATTATTAAAAGCAGGTTTCATCAGGACAGCTAGATATGTTGAATGGTTATCTAATATCGTGCCAGTGTTAAAAAAGAATGGTAAAATGAGGGTGTGTATAGACTTTAGAAATCTGAATTTAGCAACACCTAAAGATGAGTATCAAATGCCCACGGTAGATTCCTTGGTTGATTCCACTGCCGGACATGTCATGTATTCTTTTATGGATGGGTACTCAGGGAATAACCAAATATATATAGCTGAAGAAGACATACACAAAACTGCATTTAGATGCCCAGGGGCCTTAGGATGTTACGAATGGGTAGTTATGCCTTTCGGCCTAAAAAATGCGGGGGCTACTTATCAAAGAGCAATGAATCTAATCTTTCATGATATGATAGGCAAGTTTGTTGAGGTGTATGTAGATGACATCGTAGTTAAATTTTTTAAAGAGGAAGATCATTTCGAACAACTGAAACGCTCATTTGAGCGAATGAGACAATATAAGCTGAAATTGAATCCTTTGAAGTGTACGTTTGGTGTCAATGCCGGTAATTTCCTGGGCTTTCTAGTATACCAAAGAGGGATTGAACTTGATAAGAATAAAGCAAAGGCCATTTTAGAGGCCAAACCGCCTAACAACAAAAAAGAATTGCAAAGATTTCTAGGTCAAGTTAACTTTTTAAGGCGATTTATCTCTAACTGTACAGGGCGAACAAAAGCTTTTTCGCCTCTCCTAAAGTTGAAAAATCAGGACGAACTCGTCTGGAAAGAAGAACATCAAAAGGCCTTTGATAGCCTAAAGACGTATTTGGCAAATCAGCCAGTGTTGGTGTCACCTATCCAAGGACGGCCAATGAAGGTGTATATATCGGCTGAACAAGAATCGATAGCTGGAACGGTCGCGCAGGAAGACCAGTTTGGTGAAGAAAGGGCAATATACTATTTAAGTAGACGTTTGACGAAATGCGAATGTAATTATTCTGCTATCGAGAAACTATGTCTCACTTTGTATTTCACATGTACTAAATTAAGCGCCTACCTACGGCCTGTAACAGTTTATCTGATTTCTAAAATTAATTTAGTGTAGTACATGTTTTCTCGCCCTGTTTTACACCAAAGGATAGGCCTTTGGACTTTAGCATTGTCCGAGTTTGAAATACAATATATACCACAGAAGGCGGTTAAAAATCAAGCATTGGCTAATTTTTTGGCCGATCACTCGTGCCTTGATATGCCTGAAGAAATTAAATTGGAAATAGACTCATTCGAGTTCAAACCATGGATCCTATATTTTGATGGGTCAAAAACTTCCAAAGGTGCAGGAGTAGGAATAGCTTTGATAAATCCTCTAGGAATTTGTTATAAGTTCGCCTTCACATTGGACAGAATGTGCACCAATAACCAGGCCGAATATGAGGCATTGATTGTCGGCCTAGAGTTATTAATTGAAATGGAAGTGAAAAACGTGATTATTAGAGGCGATTCCCAGTTGGTGATTTACCAACTCACTGGCGATTTTAAATGTCAGAGCGAATCTGTTATAAGCCAGTATGAAGTCGCCCAAGAATTACTAGAAGAGTTTGACCAAGTAGAACTCCAATATGTCAACAGAATGTACAACGACATAGCAAACGAACTGGCCCAAATGGCCTCAGGTTACTTAAAAGTCTTAGATATGGAGTACACTTGTGAATATGGAACAATTTTGCCTGTTATACAAAGGAGGGCAAATAAGATTGGAATTCATTGTATACAAGAGGGAGACGCAATGGATTGGAGGGTAGAGATAAAAGAGTTCTTGGAAAGACCAAGTGAAAAGAACAATAGAAAGATAAAGCTGCGATCAATGAATTATACATTAATTGAAGGTGAATTACTTAAAAAACGCCCAGATGGGGTGTTATTAAAGTGTGTAAGTTTACAAGAAGCCAAGGTGATTATGGCTGAAATGCACGAAGGAATTTGTGGAGCCCACCAAGCTGGTCAAAGGATGAGGTGGTTAATTATTAGGAATGGATATATTTGGCATAAAATGGGAGAAATGTGCGTCCAATATGCGAAAAGTTGTCGGCATGTCAAAAGCATGGGCCAGTTCAGAGAGCACCAGCTAGAGAAATGGCACCTATCGTTAAGCCATGGCCATTTATAGGCTGGGCAATAGATTTAATAGGGAAGACTTATCCACCATCGTCCAAACAACACACATTCATTATAGTGGCAACAGACTTCTTCACTAAGTGGGTAGAGGCCATACCTCTAAAAGAGATATCTCAAAAAAGTGTCATAGAATTTATTCGCGACCATATCATCTATAGGTTTGGAATCCCACAAACCCTGATGGTGGATCATGGAACTTCCTTGAATGAGGATCAAGTGAAAGAATTTTTGAGCGAATTTGGGGTCAAGTTGGTAAATTCCACGCCTTATTACGCTCAGTCCAACGGTCAGGCTGAGTCATCTAACAAGATCCTGAAGAACATCGTAAGAAAGATGATAAGTGAAAACGCCAGAAATTGGCATGAGTGTTTGAATCAAGCTCTGTGGGCCTATAGAACGTCGCCACGCACAAGCACTAAAGTTTTGAATCAAGCTCTGTGGGCCTATAGAACGTCGCCACGCACAAGCACTAAAGTTACCCCTTTTCAACTGACATACGGGCAAGACACAGTGTTACCTGTGGAAATCAACGTGCAGTCAAGGAGAGTACGTTCACAAAATGACCTGGGCGACAACGAACGCGCAGAATTGCTCGTCCAAAATTTGTTGGAATTGGACGAATTAAGGTTAGATGTTCTGGATAGATTACAAGTCCAGAAACAGAAAATGGCTAAGTTTTACAACAAGAAGGTCGTAGCCAAGTCCTTCAGTTTGAGCGATTTAGTTTGGAAGGCAATACTCCCTTTGGATAGTAAAGATCCAAAGTACGGTAAATGGTCACCAAATTGGGAAGGACCATACAAAGTGAAAAGTGTTTTGCCTAACGGAGCCTATCATTTAGGGGATCTAGATGGTACTAATCATGTGAGGTTCATCAATGGCAAATACTTGAAGAAATATGTTTCTTCCTTATGGGAAGACGAACAATTACAAACTTAAAAATGAAAATTCTAATGAGCGATGGTAACCAAATAAAATAAAGGACGAAATACGTCTAAATAAAACTTTTTATTAATTAAATATTGGTTATATCAACAGAATATGAAAAGTACAAAGCCTTCTATGGGCGTGAATTTGAAATCTCCTAAGTTACAACTGAGGATAAACAATTGTAGGCCTTTGGCAGCAACGGTGAAAATTGTGGACTGAGATCAGCCACATTCCCAAAAGCATTGCTGCAATGGCGAGCAAAAGAGCCAGAAACGTTCCTTCCCTCCATCGATAGATGGGAAGAATTTTGCAGCTGGCCAAGAAATTTTTCCTACATCTCCCATACCAACAGACGTGTCAAGTCAGACGACACACAGGATGGATCAACTGATCCATTTCTACAGAAAGTCGAAACTGGAGAGAGTGTTGAGACATTGGACAATGGCAGTAGGATAATTCTTAGAAAAGGATTTCGAATGGGAGTGATAAGTGTTGAAGGCACAAACGTATTTATAAGGAAATGAATATGAAGAGTCAGGATACGAAAGGCCACATACATTGAATGGCCCAAAAATCTGAAGGGTGAGGAAATTGATATGCATGAATCTTAGCATGTAATCAAGTGCTTTGGGGGTTGACGATTTAAAAGAGTAACGTCAATATTCGAGCATACAATTAGCATGTAATTAAGTGCTTGGGGGTTGACGATTAAAAGATAAACGTCAATTAATATTCGAACATGCAAAACAAATTGTTCAGTAAAGGCGAAAGCAGCTGTAACAGTTAAAAACTATGATGAATAGATTCACGAATTTACAAAGAGAAGGACATAAAATTGTCTCAATTATAGTTCACCCCAAACAGATTGCATATGTTCCCTAAGCTTCGCCCAATCCTCATCCTGCCTTTGAGAAGCAGTATCTATATCGGTCACCACCTCTTCATCCACTTTCAGCTCCTGGTAACGCCCAACTAATGATTTGGTCCGTTCTACCCTTTGGGAGGCGTTACGCTCTTTAGCAGCCATCCTGGCCTTGCAATCGTCCATCCTTGCTTGAAGCTCCTTCATTTCCGCAGCCAAAGTCATCATTAAAGAATCTTCGGCCTTAATTTCAGAAGAGAGTTCATTCAATTCAGTTTTGGCCTTGTTAATCTCCTGGAGGAAAGACTCTTTTTCAGAAGAAGCACGAAGATACTGAGCACTTTTGGCCTTTAATTCGGCACATCTAGCCAACAGAGAAAGGACTTCAGAGTGAATGGCCCTCAAAGTCGCCTTGAATTTCGGGGAAACATTGAGCGACGGAAGCGCAAGTGCTTGTACCAACTTTGTGCTCAAGAGATCAAATTTATCCTTCTGAGCAGCAGTACTGGCCATGCAAACATCCATGTCCATGAAGGCAACATACTCAAGCATTGATTATCTAAGAACCTCCATGTTTGCCTCAGAAGAGTCTGAAGGATGACTGGAAAAAAAGCAGGATGTTTCCAATTGTTCCCAAGAAGAAAGTAGATCCTGAATGGAACACACAACGGTACTGGTGCACTGAAAGAAAAATGCCAATGTTAAAATGTCACTGCAACAGATCAATCAAGCGAAACCAAAAGAGTGAAGGAGAAACATGAGATACCTCGTCAGCAACTTTCGGGCGTCCAGGATCATCATCAATTGGCCCCATCATTCGTGAAGATTTCCCTTTCTCTGAATAAGACGAACTCGCTGCGACGGGCAAGTCTGTGGGAACACATACACACAGAGAAAATAGGTCAGAAACTGCTGAGTCAACAAATAGGGCGAAAGTGTCAAGAAACAGCCAACCTGCTGGCACAGAAATTGGGGGATGAACGTCCTGAGAAGTCTGCGATGCTTCAAGGGATTGTGATGAAGTTTCTGACACTAGAGGTCGCTCTGTGGGAGGAACCCCTTCATCAGATGACCCTGTCGAAATAATTGCAACAGCAGGAGCTGGAGCTGGAGTAGGAGAGTCTGTGGCTAAAGCTTCTAAACGAGAGGATGAACTTTTCTGGAACCATCAAATGGAATAGTCAAATGAGGCATCAGTCCATAAAGATTAATAAGTCATGTTTAAACAAAGCCATTACCTTTCTCTTGTGAATGAGGGGGACATCAACATCATCACCAGTGTCATCATGCAAGACTGGAGAAACTGCAGCTGGCCGTTTCCGGCTAGAAGTACCCTTGGTAGCAACAGCCGGGGAAGTCGAGGAAGCAGAAGGAAGATTTGAACGTTTGTGGGAAGCTGATGGTGATTTGGAAGGGCCCTTGATGGACAGAGGTGTGGCAAGGATAGGGGAAGAAGGGAGAGTCTCTGAACGATCCAACGAATGAAAGGCACGATTAGCGTTGACTGAAAAGAGCCTATGCTTCACAGATGACCACAGTTGGTCAAAAAGAGGATGCGTGACAGCAGTAGGATTAAAATG
This sequence comes from Fraxinus americana, assembly GCA_035079005.1. Taxonomy (NCBI): domain Eukaryota; kingdom Viridiplantae; phylum Streptophyta; class Magnoliopsida; order Lamiales; family Oleaceae; genus Fraxinus; species Fraxinus americana. Next base: position 32,553,714 of record CM068717.1, on the reverse strand, counting down.
AACAAAAGAAAAGCCTTCAGCCAAGCTTTTATTGCGAGCATCTATAGCCTCAGTCTCAGCCTTACTAATAAGGCGAAAACGCTCTGTGATATTTTTGGAGTAACAAGGAGGAACAGGCCAAGTTTGGCCGAAGCCAAGCTGACGGGCAAAGAAATGAGGAGCATATATCTCAACACCAGCCTTAGCATTTGTCCCTGTCACGATATCATGAAACAACTCCCTCCCAACTAAAAATTCAACCCATGTAGACAAAGATGCAGTTGCTTCATCCATAGTAGAAGGAGGACGAACAAAAATGGGGATTTGATGAACGGGAAAATGAAAGAATGAAGGAATGGAATTCAGTGTATAAAAGAATGTGAAAATCTCTCTGGCAGACATATTTACAGGGTCTAACTGATGAATAAACAACCCATAGCAAGCGACTGATCTAGGAGGGGAAGGCACAGCACCAAGTTGTGGGAAATACGCCCTCAACCACAATTGGGCCAGCCAAAGAGGTCCACTGCCAGTAGGAGAGGCATTATTCTTCAATTGAAATTGAAGAGAGGCCATGCCTCTATAAAGAGCAGCCAAAAGGAATGAACATAAATTCAAGGGTCGACCACGTGCTAGTTCGTGTGATATGGGCAAATAACTCGTAGAAGGCTTCAGACTAGGGACGCAGAGGATATATTTACACAGCCAAACGTGGATAAAAGCTACACGCTCAGCATGGTTAGGTTCAGAAATGGAAGCAGTGTAAAGGCTTTGCATGCTCGAATAAGACTCAGTAATTTTCTTGTCAAACTTCGGAGCAGCACTAGTGACCAAGATACCAGGAAATATGATATCGCCCAAAGGTGGGAGGTTTACTAAAGCCCCTACATCCCTCAGGGTAATAGACATCGGGCCAAGGGGAAAAACAAAAGTGTTATACTCTGAAGACCAAAAACTCAGCGCGATTGGAAAAAATGCCGGGTCATAAATTGGAGGATGGAGGGTAATCTCCAACAAATCAGAAATCCGTGCACGATCAAAAAGTGCTTTTGTGGGACCATGTTTTACTAGACGTGCATGCCAAAAACGAAAAGAAGAATCAGCTTTGGGCCAAGTGCGAATACCTCGCTCCTGGATGGGCTTTAACGGTAGTGAGTTCAGAAAAGGAAGATTTTCCGTGCAAGGAAATACTTGACCCGCCGCCACTTTCTCTATTGATGCAGCATCATTGAATAATGGGCCAAGATAAAACTCATTCCGGTCTGGATTGGCCGGTGCAAGACGAGAAGGGTTTACATACGGCCTGGTGAGGAGATTCAGGAAGTCTTCGAAACTAAAAGGGGAATTCGAACGAGTTTGAGAGGTCGCCATTGAATGCAAAATACGAGTTTGTCTGAGGTTGCTTAAGAAACGTAGAGGAGAAGCAAGACGATGAACAGTAAATAAAGGGGGGAAAAGACGCGAAGTAAGAAGACGTGGTTTCGTGGTGCAACGAAGTGGCACGATGTTTGGGTTTAGAGGGGTTGTAACGTCACACTGTTTCAGACAATTAGAAGAAAATGATGATTGAAAAACCTTGAAAATTCCAAACGTTGCTGGAAGACACATAAATGAATATGGCGAAAATTAAAATTAATTCCGCCATATTGGGGGGTAATTGTTGACACACAAAACAGGCAGCCCAAATCAAATGGACCAAGAGAGGAAATGGCTCTAAAGAAGAAGCCCAGATAGAGAAATCAGGGTAAAAGTCCAACCAAAAATATCATTAAATATGAGGAAAGTCCAAAAAGACAAAGGTACGACGTCGCCCAAGTCGGCAGGATGCCCAGATATTGAACGAAGGAAACACCCTACAATTGCCCAGAGCAGAAGATCAATTGTCGCCCAGGAATGCTGAGTCGCCCAAAGTCCAAGAAATGACCAAAGTTTGTTGTTATCCAAAATCACGATCTAAGACGGTTTGAGCACATCATAATTACACCCCACGATTTGAGAAAGTTGATGGCAAGCAGTTATGAAGAGAGCGTAGTGATAGAAGTTGCACACGGTAATTTTTAGCCAGCAGACCATGATGAAAGAAGTGGGTAGTTACAAGCAGTTGCTAAACGATCAAAACTGCCCAAGCCGTATAAAAGAAGGAAGAAGGCAACGAAGACAGCCCCCGACAAAATTCACTCTCAAAACAGAGAACATGTAATTTACTTTTCTTAGATTAACTTTTTAATTACTTCAATTCCCTTGTACTTGTGTGCTTGCGCCCCTTGGAGGCATCTTGTTCGTGTCTAAACTGTAATCTTCATATTTGATAAACACCCTTTTTTGGGACTTTGTTCCAAGAGGTTTGTCCCTTACACAATCGTCTGATTCCCTTTTTAATTGTTAGCGAGCGAAAACGCGCGAAACACCAACCCATCTCTATCTTTTGATTTGATGATGTTCCACCATAAATATGCTCGCTTAGAGTGGGTAAGACCACCAAAAGTGAGGCGCAACCATGGGTGTGATCGTTGGTGGCGATTTGAGGGGTTAAGTCGTGCGATTCCTTTGGCTTTTCAATTTCATTTTGATCTTCTTGTCTTGTTTGTCTAATTAATTGTGTGGGGTGTGTTTGTGGCTTGAGGCAGTCGGCGGGGGAAGAGATTTCGATGGGTTTGGTAGTCGGCGGTTTTCCTGGATTGGGTGTCGTCGGCTTGTGTTGTTTTTGATCTTTTTTTTTTTTATTAAATCTTTTTCTAGTTTTTCAACTATACATGTTCGGCGGTCCTTTCTAGAACCAGGTTTTCAAATATTTTTTGGTTTATCTAGTTTTGATGTTCGATGGTTTTTCTTTTCGCCACGTTTTGGGTTCTTCCTCTTCACAATGGAAAAGCCAGGTTTGGTGGTGGTGGTTTGCGGTGAGATAGGTGGCTGTGGTCAGTTGGGGGTGGGGTAAGATAAAGAAAATAACATTTTGGTTTTATTTTTTGTTTTTTAATTTAATTATCCATTATTATAAAATTGAATTTGTATTGCAAAACATATAAAGTTATCATGGCATGGACGAAAAGCCACTGTTTAAAATAGTCAAAATATCAATTTTTTGCAAAATCTTGGTTAACTAACTATGAATAGACATCAGCTACATATTTTTGAAAGGTTAGGGACCTTTGCTAACACAAATTGGAGGTTAAGATAAAATCTGCAAAAATTGAAAATGCTAGAAACCGATACTGCAATTTTCCCATTATGTTATGCATTAGAAGAAGTATTTTTTTACTTACATCTCTAAACTATAAGTTTAGTACACGATATTAAGCCCCCTGTTTGGTTTGACTAAAAATTATATATTTACTAGATTTTGATAAAAAATAATGAACCGTGTGTTTAAAAAGTTGATAAAAAAATTCTTATAAAATATGTTGTTAAAAAAAATAAAAAAAAAATTGGTTAAATGGGGCTAAGCCTCTATTTTGTGGCAATTATTTACCAAAAAATGTTTTGAATGATGATTTTTGGAGAATGTGCTGTTAAAAAGCAAGGTAAAATTTTGAGTTTACAAGCAGAATATTTTATTATATGAATATGTGATTGAAAATGAGTATATAGAAAAAAAGTTTTAATTTAAAAGCCATCAAACATGAGCTAAACATAATCCAACATGAAATAAGAAGAAAAAAAAAGTTAAATTTTTGTCCATCTCATCTAATATTGTTGCCAACTATTAGTTGGAAAAAATACACGATCATCTCAATCTGGTTATGTTACATGTACATCATAACTTATAAATTTGTATACTAACGAATGATGCAACGAAATTTGATCTAGTGAAAATCTCATCAACCAAATAAAAAACTTATTCACTTTCTTTTTGATACCTTATCAATCTGTAAAAGATTACGTAAATGATGATGTATAATAAGCATTTTTCATATCAAATTTCTATCCAAATTATAGTTTATGAATTTTTTTCCTTCAATTTTGTCTATGCTTATCGAAAATTACCTATAAAGTAAGGATCTTAAATGCATGCATTTAATTGAGTTGGGTCACTGTTTATTAATATAAGTAGAGGTACCATGCTTCTTGATGAAAAGGAAAGTAAATAAACAGTGATTGATTTGACATCATTGAAACTTGCCACTATTGCTAGGTTAAAATGAAAACTTGAATAATACCTTTTCAATAGCATGTTTTCTTAATAAAATAATTTTGGTATTTTACACATTTTTTTTTTACTTTTTTTACTATAAATTTCGTAAAAAAATCACTATTATAAAATTTATTTTTTCAAAAAAAAAACTTAAAACAAATCCTAAATTAATATTAGGAGGGCCTAAGTGTCCAAAATACAAAAGGGACTCAAATGTTTGTCGTGATCATCAATGTCATAATCAGGGGTTTTCCTCGTCGAGTCCTGCCCGTTTACATATAATTCTCTACCCAATGATGTAGCTCACAAGTCACACCCTCTCTACGTATCGATTCATAGATATACATATGAACGAAAACGCATATGCATATAAACTTCTAATGAGATTTCGATTATAGAATGTGGTTGAAAAAAAATTGGAATTGAGCTCTGACTTGAAATCTCTGGATTTCTTATTGATTGTTCGGGTTTTCTTCTAAAATGGCGGTTAATTCAAGCGAAGAGGTGAGATTCTTAACATGGGTTTCTTGTCAATTCTTTTTTCTTTTTTTGGTTATTTGAAGCTTGATTCTGTGATTTACTAATTGTGGGGTTCTGAATTTACTTTCTTGCCATGTAGATTTTCTGCTTAATTTGCCGAACTTTTGGTGATTCAGTGTGTTTTCTTTGATTCTCTCGAGTTCAACTCTTGAATTTATAGTTTTTTAATGGAATTTTTCTATTTTTAGTTGTCCAACAATCAACATTGTACTTCCTTTCTCGCATTTCTTTTTCGTTTATCCCAAAATTTTTAGGCAATTTCCTTCTTGATGTATAGTGATTTTTTAGTTTTCTAATATAACCCTGTTTAATTTGTCTTGGTATGGACAAAAATGAACTACTTTTATTTAAATCTTTATTTAGTGTAGGGGCAAATTAGAAACAAATCTATGAAAATTTATACTTCCAACCATATTAATTATATTTTCTTAATCCGTGTGAAAATGGAAGCAAGTCTAGGAGTAGTATATACTATATAGTGTGAGTGTGTGTGTGTGTGCGCGCGCGCCTTTTTTTGGGGGTGGGAAGGGGTGAAGAAAATTTACTACAGCAGCTTTGTTTTTTCTGACTTGGAACAAGAAATTTCAATGATGTCTTTCAAAAATAGGAAAAGCAAATTTTCAAGAATAACCGAAAATTATGGGATTTTCAAGCTTTAAAATTCTTGGTAAAAATATAATGATGCTAATATTTCCTGAGTTAGCTTAAAATGTAAAAGATACTAGTATTTAAAAGTAATATAGGACTGAATTTTTTTTATTGCAGAAACCTCTTGTTTGGGAAATATTTTGACTAGAGAAAAATGAAGCAGAAGTGGTAGTTAATAAGCTAATTTTAGCTTTCTATGTACGGGAGCTTTATATATCATTTGCGAACTTGATTGGATTCGCATTCTGAATCCCGGGTTTTATATCATTTCTTGTTTAGTACTCTTTATTGCATTTTCTTCATGGGATCCTAATAATTTAATGTTAAGTATCATATCAGAAGAAGTCTAACTACTACTCAGATGCAAAATTGATGTATGTATTTGTCCTTGACTGTCAAGGAAATATCTTTATAATGAATTTGATGATTAAAAAAAAATCATTTGATAATATTTTAGCTAAATATTTCTCGGGAAAAATGTGAACTCAATTACTCAAATTGACAGAAGAAATGCGTTAGCAACATACTTTTACCCTCTTCATACATTTGAATGCTTGTGTAACATAAATCTTGTGGATTTATAGAAACCTAATGAAAATGTTTTTCAGGAATATATAGGGCTTGTTTGAGCCCCATTTTCTTAAAAAAAATGCATTTTGTAATAGTGTTATGACGGAGAATGTGTGGTTAAAAAATAAGGAAAAAGTTTTGGGTTTACGTGTAATATTATTTTATTGAAGAATGTGTGGTTAAAATCAAATCAAATCATTGTTTAAGAATACATTTTGATGGAAAAAATGAGACTCAAACAAGGGCATAAATTTGTTCGTATCTAATAAATTTTGATTTCTACATTTGAGGCATGAAATTTTCTCCGATTCTGAAAATGGCAACCCTCAAAATTCTCAAGACATTTTGATAAAAAAATTAAGGGGCCGTTCTCTTCGTGTTTCAGTTTTGTGTTTTGAGTTTTGAATTCATTTTGTGTTTTCTGTTTTGAGTGTCTGTTTTGGAATTGCTGAAAACGCGTTCTCTTTGTCATTCTGAAAAACTGTTCCTCAAAATAAAAAACTTGAAAATGCGTTTACTTTGAAATTTTGAGAATATTGCTAGCTTCAATTCATACAACACACTCAAGAATAATTCCACTTCATATTTAATATGAAGACTTAATGCCATATCAACAAAACACATAATATAATTCATCATTTACCAGTTCTCTTGTCTTCAATTTCAAATTATGAAGATCAAATTTTCAAGAATATGAAGATCAAATTATGAGAATAATTGGCTTGATGATTGAGAGAAGAATGAAGTAAAATGTATTGAATTTTACACAATGCATATACATAACATAAAATACAACTAATTCCTAACTAATACAGAGTTCCTCTTTCTCCATGGATGACTATATTGCTGCGTCTTCAATTCATCTGTTTGCTGGTTTTTCAATTCAAACTATTTGTCAACTTCTAATACCAATCAACACAACCACTGCACCAAAATCACCACCACTGCAATTTCCACTCCAGTGCAATCAACACAACCAGTCACCAAAATCACCACCACTACAATTTCCACTCCACTGCAATCAACACAACCAGTCACCACCGTTGCAATCAACACAACCACTGCAATCAACCAATCACTACCACCGCAATTAACCAGTCACCACCACCACTGCCTACCATCGCCACCACCAGTCACCACTGCAATCAACCAGTCACCACCACCACTGCCTACCATCGCCACCACCAGTCACCACTGCAATCAACCAGTCACCACCACCACTGCCTACCATCGCCACCACCAGTCACCACTGCAATCAACCAGTCACCACCACCACCACCACCACTGCCTACCATCGCCACCACCAGTCACCACTGCAATTTCCAATCATCACAATCGAGATCAATGGGTCGTCACCAATCAACACAATCGAAATCAAAAAAACCAAAAACCCCCAAAATTTCAGATCGAAAATAGAGAGAACTGAACCTTCGCCCTGCCGCGAACGACGCCGTCACCAATGGGTCGCCGAGTCGAAGAGAGAGGAGGCAGAGCAGAGTCGCGAAGAATGGCTCGCGAAGCCTGCATTCACGGAAGAGTAACCTCCCCAGCCGCCACCGGTACCGGTGCATCTCCTTCGTGGGCGTCGACAATAGAGAAGCCAATTTCCATAGAGAAGAAGGATTAGAAGAAGAGGGAATGATGGATTGGAAGAAGGGTGAAGACATTGGAAGGAATTGGGATTGGAGTTCCAAAACAGGCGTTCCCGTGTTTTCCAATTTTTAGGAGTTTTGTATTGAAAACGCCCAAAATGACTTTTTCCTCATTTTGGTGTTTTGTGTGCAAAAAATTTTTTTGTTTTCAAAAACACGTTTTAAAAAATATGAAAGAGAACGCGTTTTCGTCGTTTTGGAAAATCGAAAACAGAAAACGGTCTGAAAACGACAAAGAAAATAGGCCCTAATTCATCTTACGGAAATCTAAAATGCTTAAAGTGTTTATTGCCAAATTAGGGTTTTGGTCTGTAGTTGTTAGATAGTTGCTACGAATTCTACTTATTGAACGATGTTTCTCACAATGAGTCTCAATTACACTTTTCTATATAATAATAGATGCCTTTCCTAGTTTTGATTAGGTAATTTACACAGATCATTACATGACTTCATATGCTCTTAGGATTTTAAGACTCTCAGTTTTATGAGCACATTTTCTCTTCCTTTAGGCATTCATATGTATTTTTTCAGTGTGCACTTGTGGCTTCATTTGTGAATGTTGAGGATCTGACAAATAAAATTTCAAAATATGTGTTAATGTATGTGAGCTTTCTACTACTCTTAGGTTGATAGATAATTTCAATTACTGTAATGAATTCTGTTCTGCTCTGCTTTCAATTGGTAATTGTATGTTGGACGAAATCTTGAGAAAAAAAAATGCATGCTAAAGTACTCTTACACGAGAAAACTGACCTTTCCAGGGTTCTCACTCATGCAATGAATGAGAAAATTTACACATCTTTTATTCTTTTTTTGTGTAATATTCGTCAAATTTTGAAATGTGGATAAAAAGGTGTGCTATTGTTTTTATTAAATACCAAAGTATAGTTTTCACTGATTTAAAAGTGTGAGTATATTTTTGTGTCCAAATGACTTTGCCTGTATGGTTTACTTCATCTTCTGCTTCATTTTGGAGTCAAACATAAACTTGATTTCTAATTACTTAGCTTGATATCAATGTTTCTATTAGCCCCTGTTTGTTTGCCATTTTTCCCTTCATTCTTAGAATTTTTTTGACAGTTAGTGGGCCAACCTGGGCCCCACCATAGAGATGAAAATTCTAAAAAAGTGGCTGAAGTGGGATCTCAACGGTCACAATTCTCATTTTGTCAGGCAAATAATGCACAACAAACAGGGGCTTAATTTCATCTGTTCCCCCCTTATTGGATCTTATCAAGGCTTTTTTTTCCACTTGTGATTTATGCTTGAGATTTAACATATTGAGAGCATGTTTGGCAAAGCTATTATAGATTATAAGCTGTGGATCCTAATGTGCGGATAATAAGTGGATAAAAGTAGGTAAAAATTGTGGGTCCTATGAATATATGGATAAAAATAGAGTTTGATCAGCTTATAAGCAATTATAAGCTTTACCAATTATGCTATTAATCCGCATGATTTTAGTTTACCCTTTGTTTCCCTTCTGCCTTCTACTTTTTTGTACTTTTATTTATAGCCAAATTCTGTATTTGTAATTACAAAACCAACAAATTGCAATAATTCTGTATTTCATTCTTCTTCAGTGCCAAAAACATCACATTGTGGGGTTACCTGATGGAGGAACTGCCAACACCCAGTCCGACCCACAAATGAATATTGTCAGCCACGTGGAAAAGTTTAATACAATCAAAAGTGGGACTCAATTCAATGCTGAATCAAAATTGCAGGATGACACCAACTTAATGATGGATGAAGCAAACAATAACGTCCCCTGCATTTTGGATGTTGATATTGAGAAAGGAAAGCCACACAACCCTAAAATCTATGATGAATCTGTTGGAGTTTTGAAGGCTGATGATTCCTTGGTAGTAAGTTCTCTGCCCAAGAAAATAATCATGCTTTTATTTCTCTAGAGTCCATATAAAATACTACTGGGAAAATTTGAGTCATATTCAGCATCCCTGCCATGCAATCTTTGGTCGATGATGCAATTGAAAAGAATTATTAATTGCTGTGCAGAGGGCATTGCAGAGAGAGATTCACATACAAATAGGAGGAAAATTCATGCAGCTCTTAATGAACCATAGCCCCGATATGCCCAAGTTCGCTTCAAGAGGTAATTATCGTGCTTCACAACCATTACCTTTGTGTTTTTAGGGAACTATTGAATTGTGTGTGAATCTTTTTATCCATTCCTATATTTTTATTGGCATGCTTATTTTACTGTTATTTTGTATGTTGCTCTCTTCTTAACTAATATTCAAATGTAACTAACCTGTTTTATAGCTAGTTAAAAGAAATCGAACGAAGATCATAACTTCGGTACAGATTAAACAAATCATAATCCAAATTTCACTTGTCGATATATATCTCTTGGCACACACAAAATCGACCAGTGATGGCCGATTACATTAACATGTGAAACTTCTTCTTCCTGCTACTAATTACATTTTCCATATTCTACACCCCAAGTTTGGCATAAAGCAAAGGTGTGTGTCAAAGACATAATTTAAGTGATATATGTGGGGCCCTCTCTATAAGCTTAAGAATTTAGATTAAGCCTCCGTTTGGCAAAATTTATAAACGGTCAAACTTCTTTTCAACCAGACATTTTAATGGGCTTACAAGTACTATCTACTTATCCACAATTCATATATTTATAAATTAAGTGTTTATAATTCTTCTTGATTGATTATAAGTGGTTCAACACGGTATCAGACTTGTAAAGGTCCTAAGTCTCATCGCCACCCATTTAAATAAAAGATTGTTTTCTTGTAAGACTTTAATAGGAAAATAAATCTTGCCACACATGAGGGGGTGTGTTGAAGATGCCACTTAAATGATGTACATGGGGTCCCTTTAAGAGCTTACATTTTAGATCAAGTAGTTGAAAAATATGAAATCCATTTTTAAAAGGTCGAGGTTGGGCTAGTGGTGTCTTTTGAGGTTTACTTGTTATTCGGTTTTTTTTTTAGTACTGTAGCTACGATTTTCCTCCGCCATAAGTGAGAAAAAGTAGTTCAAAATATGACATCTATCAAATAGAGACAAGTGGTTACACGTTCCCTTGTACATATGCAGCCTTTTATCATCCTTGGAGGTCATTATTTACAAAACTTTTACAAACCATGGTTAGCCAATAGTACTGAACCCTTTATGAGAACAATACCTTTTTCGCATTACTCTTTTTTTCACATTTCTCTTCTTAATCAGAAATAAAGACTTCAAATGAGCTAATTCCATACATTTTGCAAGTTCAATATTTATTGCGCGAATAAAACTTGCTTACAAACTTTTTTTTTTCTGTATTGTGAAGCAGATAAATATCTTATTGACAGAATATATGATACACCTACTAACAGATCAAGGAAATATAAACGATCCGTCTCCTTCAATTCAAGAAGAGTAGTTCTCCTGTTCTCTATCTTGTAAGCATTTTATCTTTCACATGCTTAAATAATTATTTTAATTGCTCTTTTTTCAAATTGGATAACGATTTCAAATTATGATCATAAGTAAAATTGAATCGAACAAAGATGAATAGAACATCCAGTACAATATAACTGTTTAAATCATCCTTTATCATTACAATATTAAAGAGACAAAAACACTAGCATGTAGTTGAACAGAGTTTTGAAAAGGGATTATGTAGTTTATGTTACCATATATGGATGGATTTGTTTGTTACCTTATATCGTTGTATTTATATTTGGGAATTAGGTTTATTTACTTGCCTTGTATATTCATATTTGTACAATATATATACAGAAATTCTCTCAATTGTTCAGCCCTCTTTTGTCAGTTTATTCTGAACAAGTGCTAATTAATTTATATTTTCTTTGCAGATCTAGTATTGGAACGATGATCCTAATATACCTGACACTGAGATTGAGGCAGATTGGCGACGGATCTGGTAATCTTTAGCGTATTTTTGTTACAATCTTTTGTGAAAGAGTCTTCATAGGAAGTATTTGGCATTGCTCTTCCTCTTTTGCTTTTGTTTCTCTGATGTAGTTTTTTCATCAATGTACATAATTCGAGAATCTGGAAGTACATGCATTAGCTGTTTCAATTGATCTTTCTATATAAATTTCCTGTTTCATGCATTAGCTGTTTCAATTGATCTTTCTATGGCCCTGTTCGGGAGAGCTTAAAATCCAATTAAAATTGAAAATATGGCCGTTATTGGGTCCCACTCGTCTAATAAAAGTCAACAATAACGGCTATATTTTCAATTTTAATCTGATTTTAATCCCTCCCAAACAAGCTCTATATAAATTTCCTGTTTCATTCTTGTCATTGCTTTACATTTGTTTTTGAAGAGTTAGTTTTTTCAGCAAATCCATCTTTGCTTGAGATTTTTAGGCCACAACCAAAATAGTGATAGCGATTTGGCATTGTCCCTTGCCTCGTCTGAAAAAGTTAATAGAAATGAGAGGGGTACATGAAACCTTACCTCTACAAGTACAATTTAGGGCATTTGAGTACCCCTTAATAATTATTTTTCGATGTTCAACCTATTTATTAAATGAACAAATTTGAACTGTATCGACACAAATCACTCGCTTCATTTAACTAAGATTGTTATATATACTAAACAAGATCGACACTTTTAAAGAAAAGAGACATGTTGTAATGACTCGATCTTTGTGCTCAAATCATTAACTTACGCACTGTCTCCTATAGGAGAGTCGAGCCTATTTTACTCCTCACGAATTTCTGTCGAATCCCCATGATAAAGGTCATTGGAGAGCGACAAAAAATTGTGAGAGGTTAGATGAGTTCAGGCTCATCCAGAACGCATAGTGTATGAGTTAACGACTTGGGCACATAGGTCAGATCATTACAAAAAAAAAATGCGCATTTTTTGTAATGACTCAACTTCTGTACTCAAATCGTTAATTTACGCACCGTTCGCTCTAGATGAACATTTGCTCACTTTCCCCTCACAGATTTTCAGCACGTCATCAAGATTCGATCCATTGACATTTCTTTTAAAAATAACTTAAGTTTTGAATCCTGGTATCACTACAATTGTCTAATTGGAATTAGGATTCCACCTAAGTCTCTCTTATGGAAAATGTCATGGATTCGAATCTTGGGAATGTGATAGAAATTCATGAAGGGTAAGATGGACTTGCGCTCTCCCATGGTGGATAATACATAAATTAATGGCTAGAACACAGATGTCAAGTCGTTAAAAAAAATGTTGTTACAATTATCTAATTGGTACCAAGATTCAACTTAAGTTTCTCTTAAGGGAAATGTCTTGGGTTCAAATCTGGGGATGCGATAGAAATTCGTGAGGGATAAAATGGGCCCAGGCTCTCTCAGAGCGGACAACATGTAAGTTAACGACTTGAGTACAGAAGCCTAATTGTTACAATTGTTCAATTCGTACCGGAATTCAACTTAAGTCTCTTAAAAGCAAAGTCATGTGTTCAAATCCTGGAGACAGAAATCCATGAAGGGATAAGTGGCAAATGTCCACCCATAATGGACAATACATAAGTTAGCGACTTGGACAAAGAGGTCGAGTCGTTACACATGTAACAAAATTGGTTATTGTATTTGTATCTGTATATTTTGTGAGATCGATCACCTTGCAAGGACTTCTTGTCATGATCCACGCTCTATCTTGGTTGCTTGAAGCAAGCCTGGTTCTCTGGGGCGACTGATATCAAAGTAGTGTTGCGAGGAAAATGTGATAAGAATCCCCATTGAGGATTGAAATAGAATGAGTCGACAACTCGTAATCCTTTCCCTCCGTTATCATTCGTCTTAAATACATGCAAATTAAATCTTTCGAAAACTTAATAAATTGAAGTAAAGGAACAAATCCTTCGTTCATGGAATTCAACAAAAATGAACAAGTACAGTAATGAAAAAACACGGGTTTATAAAATCTTTCTTCCTCTTACTGCTGCGAGCTCATACTCAATGAGAATACCTATATAAGAGTATTGGGTAATTCCAACCTCTTTTCGTCCCCTTCATTCTTCTTGAGTACAATATCTCTAGCACGCGCAGCCACCTCCTTGTTGCTCCGTCTGGGATGTATTCGTAGATGGTTTCAAATTCACATCGACCATATCTTCCTGTTTCGTGGAGGAAAGAGTTTCCATTCCTGGCAAAGCTGCAGCTATTTTCCTGAACAAAGGCTGAAATATAGCGCTTGCATAAGGACACGGAAGTAGACAAATCATAACTTAAAAAAACACAGTTACACGATGAGATCAAAGAGGTATATTAACCTTTATATTAAAACCAGCTTTAGCACTTGTTTCTATAAACATGATGCCAAATTCACGAGCCCTAGTATCTCCTTCCTCAATTGAAACTTGCCTGTTTATGCAGAACAATACTTGAGATCAATTCTGGAAAACGAATTATTAGTATTGAAGTTTCTCGACTAGATCATACTAATGGTCATTTGATGCTAAAAAGCATAAAAACAAAAGCCCAAAAGACACACCCCAGGAGCTATGGGAGGAAAACCAGAAAAAAAGTGACTCACAATCCATATTTTTCCCCTCACCTTTTATCTACAAGATCAGTTTTATTCCCTACAAGAACAACAATGACATCGCTCCCTCGTTCTGTATGTACTTCCTCTATCCACTTTGAAGTGTTCAGAAATGACTGTCGATCTGAGAAGGTTCACTACACTATTAGAACTAAAATAACATTATATTACAAGCAAAATAAGAGGCAATATTAAAAGTTAATAGAGAAGATCAAAGGAAAACTTAAGGAAAAAAATAAAATAAAATAAATATAACATCTTGAACTTGTGAAAGGAAACTCCCTGGGGTACACTTACTAGCAACATCATACACAATCACTGCCACAGAAGAATCCCTAATGTAGCTTGGAATAAGACTCCTAAATCTCTCCTGACCAGCAGTATCCCTGTTACCACAAGAAAGTTTGATCAAGGCATGTAAAAAAATGGATATGAAGTGATGCAATGTACAAAGTAAAACAAAAATGTGAACGTGATTCGTGAGCCAATATCAGTAAACTGGATAAAGTTAAAAAAGTCCTGAACCAAAACAAGGTAAAGAAAGCAGTGACTTCAGTAAATGCACAGTGGACATATTTTTTCCGACCACAACTAAACTACTGGACCACCTTGTGCTTAAATCTGACAGTTTGTTGTCTGATAAGTTAACGAAATCAATTTTCATCACTTCAACTTGTGTGAACATACTCTTCAAACAATACTTCTATAATCCAGAGCCAAAAAGGCGAGAAAAGAACATGAAATTAAGAAATGCATATAGTCATGCTATCTTGGACAAATGTAGAAAGAAGAATGTATTACCAAAGCTGCAAGCGAACTGTTCGATCTTCAAGGTACATTGTTTTCGACAAAAAATCAATGCCAATAGTAGCCTGCATATGAAATTAAAAAATTCAGACAGCGTTTGACGGAATCATCATCATATCATCAGACATTTATCAAAAGCATTTCAACATTTTAATGTTCAAACTTCTAAATTCTGTCGTTCACATCAATTAGAATTTATTGTTCAAAATCATTTAACCCTTTGTTTTTTTCTTACAATTTCAGAACTCAAGGGCTGTTCTTTGAGGCTTAACCTTACTCCAATTCTCCTATGTGCACTAAATGCAATTGAAGTTCTTCAGGTTAAATAATTAAGCAAATCAGAAAATCCAGAAATCAAAAGAAAATTAAATTGACGAACAATTGTAAACCTATATAATCAAAGACAAATTCTTAAGGTGCAGAATAAACACAGATTAATAGTTAAAAAAATAAAATTAAAAAGAAGAACAAATTGCATCAGAACTAGAACGTGGGTCTGACTTTATAAACAAAAATTCTCTCCGTTTACAACAAAATTAATTCAGCTACACTTTCACCACAGATTCGAAATTAAATTATTTCTACAACAGTAAAACGGATATCTAATTCACGACACCTTCTTCCCCGTTAAACATCTTTAAAAATTAAGTATGAAATCGACAATCAAAATCACATTATTTATTCCTATGCATGCAAATTCAGATCATAAAACATAAATCCAAGAGAGATTGAAGCAAACCTGATAAGTGGTGTCGAATTTATCATACATAAAACGAGTAATGATGCTTGTTTTTCCAACCGATTGATCACCGAGAAACACCAATTTGTACTTGGCTAAAGGTGACACCACTGCCATCCTGTATATATAATTGGAATTATTATATTGTTTAATTTGATACAATCATATATGTGAGTGTGAATTTGTTAAATTGTTTTTCGATTTTCGAGAAATGGGATGAACAGATCAGATCGGATCTGGATGGAAAACAGGAAGAGAGAAAATTAAGGAAGAAGAATGGGAATTTATGAATTTATGGAAATTGTGAATGTGAGATGGAGGAGAGACAGTCATGCCATGCACTAATAATTCATTTGGCGTATGAAAACGTCGACTCAAATTCTCCCTTTTTCTACTTCAAGAAAATTGCATGGGAGTCCCTCTATTTTTAGAAGGATGATTTTAAATCCTCTTTTTGTCAAAATTATGTGAAAAGGTCGACGAACACGAGTTGCAAGGCAAAAAGATATTGTCATTACGATAATTCTCTTATTCTATTAGATGATCGGGTCAGAAAGCCTTTTGGGTCCTTGGTTACATAGTTTTATCTTTCGATTAGCTGAGAACGAAGAGAGTACTTATTCCCTGATTGTGTTTTTCTAGGGTTTATTAAGGCAGTGTTTGATAGCACTCCTTTTCCATGGTTTCACATGTTTGATACCACAAATTTTACATGAAAAACATTTTGCAACCGCCTTTTCACGCGCCACTTTTTTTCCAGGAAATAGATGAAAAGCTTTTCCTTTGTTTTTGTTGGTTTTTTAATTCCATGTTTGCTGCTTTTATTTTTATTTTTATTTTTTGGCAATTAGAAAAATTTCTAGACACAATGGTAAAAAAATTTATAACTTTTATTGATAATTTTCATGCAAAACAAAGTCAAACGAATGATATTCGGTATGGTAAATATATATATATATATATATATATATATATATATATATATATATATATATATATATATATTACCAAAAATAAAGTCAAACGGACACCAAACTTTCAACATTTTTCAGGTGAAAAATTATACCAATCAAACACAATTAATTACAATTCCCAGTAAAATAATTTCTAAACAAATCAATTCCCTGTAAAACATTTTCTTTCCACTCATTTTCCACATTTGCAATCAAACAGATCTTAAGAGTTTGTTTGGGAGAGATTATTTGAAATGAAAATGATTTTTTTTTTTTTTTTGGAAAATATCTTCTATATATTAAAAGTGGCTATATAACGAAATTTCTTATTTTTAACGGAAAAACTAACGAAATTTGTTATTTTAACGGATTATGTAACAGAATTTCTTGTTTTAAACAGGCAGCTGCACCTTCTTTCAGTGTTTTTATCATAACTTTGTATTCCGATATCCAATTGAGGCGATTCAAAATGTGTTAGAAAGCTAACTCATTTGGCTACAACTTTGATTCAGACATCATTTTCCAATGCGATCAATTTCTATGCCAAAAATAGTTCTCAATATGAGACTAAAACATCGGAGCATAACTTTTCGGTTGGAAATTGATTTGTGATCATCTTTTGACTAAATTTGATTCCATTGACGTCTTCCTTTATCCAATTGACTCCGAGCACTCTCAAATCTTCATCGTGAGGTTCGGCACAACTTTTAAGTAATTACATTTTAGTCCCCGAACTTTGGATCCCTTACAATTTAGCCATTTCTCCAAATTTGTCAACTTTTGCTTTTGGAAAGCTAGCTCATCTGGTTACAACTTTGATTCAGACACCATTCTCCAATTCAATCACTTTCTATGCAAAAAATAGGTCTCAATATGAGACTAAAATATCAGAGCATAACTTTTCGGTTGGAAATTGATTTGTGATCATCTTTTGACTAAATTTGATTCCATTGACGTCTTCCTTTATCCAATTGACTCCGAGCACTCTCAAGTCTTCATCGTGAGGTTTGACACAACTTTTAAGTATTTACATTTTAGTCCCCGAACTTTGGATCCCTTACAATTTAGCCATTTCTCCAAATTTGTCAACTTTTGCTTATTTTCTTCGATCTCACCAACTTACATCACAACATCAAAATCACATATCTAATTATTTATCAATTACATAAACATTACATCATTAATTATTCAATTAACCAAAAAAATTACATCTTTATTAATAACAAATTAATTTTTAAACAAAACTATTAAATATAAACTAGGCAAACGTGCATTGCACGTTGCTTGCACCTAGTGTGATTGAAAAGTAGGAAAGATTATGGGTCCACATGTAAAATTATTATATATATATATATATATATATATATATATATATATATATATATATATATATATATATAAAGAATTGGAGCTTGTCTTCAAATTTATTCTAGTTAAAGTCATATATTCGACAAAATAAATAACTTTTAAACATCACGTATTTGGTATCAATTTTTGGGTTCTCGCCTTAATTGGTTAGGCTTCCTACACAAAGTTAGTACAACTTTAATGTCATTTAAGCTCCTAGTGTTTACAATATGTGGACTACATCGTGTTATATTTTCAATTTCTCAACAGCTTTTCATTGATCAAATGACCTGCATCATATGAACTTAAACTTGCTTATTTTACTTATAAGTAAACTATTGAGCCAAACATGACTGGACAAACATTCTGAATTCAGCATGAACCAGATTTGGCGTTTGAGATTTATTATTCAATCAGTCAAAATCCTTACAATTTGGTATACTGAGATATAAAGGAAATAAACTCCATTACTAATCAACAATTCTACCAGCCTACTGATGCTGGTACGAGTTAATTCAATCAAATAATGCATCAAAAAGTGTAAATTTACTGAATTTTCTAGCGTTGAACGTTCCAAAATCAAGATTCCTTCTTTTTTACCCGATATGGATACTTTTGATAGATTGATATACTAGTGATCACCATTGGAAAAGCCACGAGACAATATGGGGAAGGTGGTTTCCCATCGAAGATGAATTGTAACAAAGCAGTTACGAGAAGTGCAGAGACAATGACAAATCCCTGCGTACACGTTGAGAAAACAAATTAGGAAACAATCAGGCTTGTGTTTGGTAAACAAAATTGGACAAGACGAAATACTAAAATACACTAGATTTGGACTTTTAGGTGCATGCTTGGCAAACATACTTTATCTATACATTTCGTAGGACCTGCAACTTCCTATCCACATATTTCATAGGACCTACAACTTATAAACACTGCCAAGCATGTCATTAATATTGGCTAGTATTATCATTCAATCCACCTTACTACATTGTGCCACAGGAGCATAGAAATTACATCGAAAATCAAGTTAAACCCCGACACTAAGGAAGGCACTTTGAAAAGTACATTTTTCCATTTCTTCTCTCTTTATTTTCTTGACATACTGGTGAGATGTTTGAATCGTTTACATAATACTGGGATACTACCATGGTCTAAACCAATGAATAGTTTTATATTTGCTAAGCTGAGATGGTTCTCTAGCCATATGATAAGATCCTCATCTCCTACATGGTATAGAAAATTCTCGTGTTTCAGCTTAGGTTAATTGCACTTTACATGCACAGGAATCTCAGGTTCTTCAAAGTGAACATAATGCAATCTAGCTATAGGGGCAGCTTGGAAAATAAGAAATCAGAATGATGATATTTGAAATGTTCTCTTTGCACCTTAAAGAGTCGTAAAACATGTAGAACGCAGGTCAAACCCCAATGGGAAAAATCTTTCATATTATGTATCATCTACCCCTACAAAATGCTTACCTTACGAACACCACCAGCATAGGTTGTCACCAGACCAACAAGAATCCCACCAATGGCATTGAGTATAACAGGGATCTAAAAAAAATGAAAAATGAACACCATATATTAAGATAAAACCCAAAATGAATAGTGTAAAATCAACGGTGTGCAATATTAGAAACTTACAACCAAGTTAATTTTAATAGGTTATGAACACACTTTCTCGTTTATAAACAAAGAAAAATGGCAGCATAGCAGTGTAACTTATTTCAAAAGATCTGCTGCCCTGGGCAGCAAAATGCCATTTTCATCTTTAGAATAAAGAAGCACAAGAAAATAAAGTGAAGAGTAAAGTCAAAGAGAGCTTGATGCTATGTCTCCGACTCCTGCAAAGCTGCAGTTTCAAATTATTTTGATTTAGAAAACCTATAGATTATCAATTGTTTTTTATCAACAAAAAATAAATACCCATGTAAGGGGAGTCCATCCGTAAAAAAATCCATGTCGTCTGATAGCTATTCCATCTGGAGACTTGTAAGCACTAGCCAGTAAGCAAAGGCTCCCAATTATGGACATCTCCACAGTCATCAAGTAAGATGTGTGTTTCTTAACCTTCGTTAAAAAATAATTAATAACAAAGAAGGGGAAGGGTTAATCAGGCCATAAAGCTTTCAAACCAGAAACAGATTGTGACTTGTGAGAATGTTTAGCTTACTTGAGAAGCCCACTGACATAATGCAGAAGCCAGGCCAGAAAGTACAGAAGCTAACAACACGGGAACAATTCCATGGAATATGATATCATCTGGATTGCTAGTACTAGACGCTTTGCTGGAACCTTCACCAATGCTTAGAAGGATGGCAGCAATTATTAATAATAAAAGTGCCCCGTCTTGTTGAATTGACTGCTTCTGCCTGTAAATGGCACCAAGAGAAGAAAGACAAGAAGGCTTCAGAAATTCTAGGCACATAAATTCAACACAAAAAGTTCCACAGTGTCAGTTTATTAACTGAGTCAGTATCACAAGAAAGCCAGGGAAATTCAGTCCGTATTTAAAAAAAAAAAATCCATTTGAAGAGGAAAAGAACATTCTAGAGGTTGAAAAATTTAGTTTGAATGGCTTCTAATTGCCACAGCAACCATAATTCCAAGACTTACGATGCCCCTTGACAGCCTCAATGAAAACTAAGCCATTTCGAAGAACAAACCTACGCACTTGCCTCCCGGGTGAGGGGGCTTCCAAATGGATGCACATTACCATGGTGAAAATATTAATTCATAAACCAGTTGGAAAAAGTGCAACTTTTGTAAATGAGTAGGTACCTTAATATTATATAAGTAAACAAAGCTGTGAAAATTATTTTTGTCTGGTTCAGCATCGAAAATGTGAGTGAATCAAGATTTCTATATGCAATCTGCAACAAGCTGTTTTGCAGTGCATAGATGGCTGCTGGCAGCCCTGATGCAGTCAAAGAGCCAATCAAAGTCCACTCTTTGAACAGCTTTTTCAAAGTACCGTCTTTTGCCATGAGGAGGAGGGCACAAATGACCTGTTATGCAAATGAATGTATATGTAAGCTACTATTCATGTTTATCACAAATACAAAACAGGTCAAGAAGGAAGTAAATAAAGAATTACCTTTGTCATCTCACATGCCAAAACCAATGAAGTCACGATTACTTCTCGACTGCAGGGAGAAGAAAATATAAAAAGCCTGTCTTAGCCCCTGTTCGATGGCCATTATTTAGAAAAAAAATGATGTTTTCAATAGTTATTTTTTTGGGGAGAATGTGTGATTAAAAAGTAGGGAAAAGTTTTGGGTTTAAGTGCAAAATATTTTATTGTGTAAATGTGTGGTTGAAAATGAGTATTAGAATTAAAGAATTTCGTTTTAAAGGGTGACAAACAGGGGCTTAGTGAACAACTTTTCAGCAGCGTGAAGAAATATTATTTTCTTACTTGGACTAAATATTCTGTATTGTGAAGTTTACAAGCAAACAAGCAGGTAGGATCACTCTCAATAAAATGAGGATGCACAAAAAGATACATACTAAATTCTGGCATGCGGTTGCTAATAAAAGCTATTTGTATTGAAGTAAAATAGAACATGTTCTATTTGATGGTGATGTGAAATTTGAAGCTCCTCTTATTCTGCAGCAATAAATTCAAAGAACGTGATATAATAAAACATTCTTTTCAGAGGAGAACTAGTTCACTGCCTCTAAGACCTCTAATCAACTCGGGCATATTTCAAATACTCCAATATCATGCTATTAGGCAGGGACATGATAAGGAGTCGAATTAGGTGGGGGTTTGTCAATAATCATTCATGAAACTAACAGTTCAAAAATAAGTCACCTCGGGTTAAAACTAGTCCTGCTAATACAGTAAAAACCTCGTGTGAGGCCCTTACAACCAGAATTCCATTCTGCTGATTCATCAATTGTACGAGTCTAACTATTGGAGAAAAATGGGACATGGTGATAACTGAAAATAAAAATAAAAATTAGAAATGAAGGTGAGAATTGCTTTTACACTGTCTGCCACTCATGCAGCTCACTAAGCATGACAAGACATAACACCTAACTACGAAACAACTCAAACCCAATATGATCAACTAAGAGACTTTTCATATCCAATGCCTTGGACGAAATTCATAACGTGTGTCAAAGTTCCATAATCAAGTTTTGGTCCATCATTCTATAAAAGATTACCTTGAATAGAACCATGAATATAGAACAGCCAACAAATTTCATTTCGGAACTTGGAAGCACTAATAATCTTGACTTAAGGGAATCGAACGATGCCACTCACAAAAGGCCTGAGGAATATCCAACTTCAGATCTCAAAAGAAGGAGATTATGTGGCTCCATTCATCCAATAGAAACTCATTTTTATGATTTAGGGGATCCCTTGATGGAAACCATAAATTCAAATAATTCACAAAGTTCAAACCAGGAAGCAACCAAAAATAACCATGGCTTGATGAAGCAGAGCTTCAAACTGTAATTTTATCACTGATGACAATGCAATCAATTCATCTAGGTCGTGCAGAATTCTTTAACTTTCACTTAATTCCTCGTTCTCCAATCTTTATGGTCCTAAAATCTATCCAAAATCATTGTTTAAGATCTTTACTGGACAAACTCGACATATCTGTCAAGTTAGTTGAGCAAACAAGACTATGCTATAAAAACAATCATGCAGTCCAAAATGGCAGCAATCACCCAATAAACAGTTAAACACGGATTTTTATGACCGAAGGATTAAAATAGAAGAACTAACCATATTCCATTTTTACAGAATCATAAAATCGCTTCGCACAGTTAGGACATTAAATTTAAAAGGAGGAAGAACAATTGCATACAAATAACTTCAATAAAATGCAAATGATTAAAAAATTTTGATTAAAATACAAGAACCTGGTGAAACGTCTGGAGATCAGAGGTTGAACTCCGTACTGCAGAATGAGTAGTAAAGAATAGAGCCACACCTCTCTGCCCGTGCTTGAATTTGTCTTATTCGGGCCGGGCTTAGAAACTTTGGACTTGACGGCCGCCATTGAGCGGCCGGAGAGTGTGAGCTCGTTAAGAAGAAGAAGGCCGAGTTTGGTTTCGCAGTCAAATTTTATTGGTTATTGGTGTGTTGTTTAACTAACTTTTTATCCAAACCAAACGATGCTCAAATTTTGTGCTTTTTTCGGGCATCCAAGGCAGAATTTCGATTTTAGAATTGAAAAACGCGGAAAGCGTGGCGTGTGATTCAGGGAATGGATCATTCCAATCCAAACTTTGCTTTTATTGCCTATAGGCAGTCACTAATAAATATGGAATTAATTTTTCAGAACTTCATTTTGTATAAACAATATATTTTATTCATGCTCCGTTTGGGAGCCATTCTTTCTTCAAATAATACATTTTTTCTTTCACATCAAGTGGGGTCCATGATTGGAAAGAGACACAAAAAATGTGTGATTTGACATAAAGAATGCATTTTTTTGTAGAAAAATGGTTACCAAACGGAGGCGAAATCTGTAATATATTAAGGGTAATTATATTGAATCAGTCTACAAGTACAGAAAATTTGTACAGAAATTAAAAATCAACAACACGGATTCAAAATTGAAAAAAAAAACACACACAAATGCACAGGATTTTACCACACTGTACAAATTCTGTGAGTATTCCATGTACTAAGGGAATAACTCAATTATATTACGGCTAACCCTAATTCTCTTCTATAATTGCCTAAGAATTCATCAATTTGTTTAATCATTTTTTATAATTTTTTTTTTCAATTCGTTAGATCTTATAATTGCAAAATGCAATTCTTTATTATATAATTGTAAATTTGTTGCAATGTATTTATTAAAACTATATTTTAATCACGGTGTGAATATAATGTGGTGCACTTAATAAATTTTGTGGTGGTAATATAATTATCAATACATTAATTATCACACTAAGTGAGAATAATTTTTGAAGGATTTTAACCCCACTACAATTCAATTATTGCAATAATACTTTAATATATAATAAATATTACAAAATTCTTGTCATTTATGATTTCATATTATTAAATCTCAATTACATTCCCATTAATCTAGATTCAATAAATATTGATTTGATGAATCTTAATCTACATGAATCTAAAGTTATTATAAATGAATTTATTTCTATTCATGCATCTAGAAATTTTAATAGGTGTTTAAATTCATGTATTAACAATTAATTCTTATGTACCAAATGTTGTTTATTTGTAGTATGTCATCATCACAAAAAATTTGAATCATAGAAGTTGAATTTTGAGAGTACAATTTTCTTCTATTAAATTTATATCCTAAATTTTATTTTCTTTAATTCGTTTGAGACTCGTCAAATTCTCTTAACAAATTGACATCAAATATTAATTTACAATACTTATAAAATACTTTAAAACAACATGCAATGCACGTTCAACTCTGACTGGGATATAAATACTGGCCGTACCCATCAACAATATGTTACGATTGAAATGTATCCACATTGTTCGTGAAAAGGTTTATCCTATGTGTTTATAAGCACTTTGAAAAATTTTCTTTACAAATTGATTTTAAGGGTGAGATTTACTCGAAGTAATTGTTACGATTAATATCAGAGCAGACATTCCTTCTTAGACGACCCTTATTATGGACGGAGTGACTTGGAGATGACTGAGAGAAATGGATTGTCGTGACGTGGTCTGAAAGAGGGATGAAATGTAACGATATAATCAATCAACATTAATCGTTGTTAAAATTTAAAACATTTTTATAACTTTCACTCTTTATTTTTGTTTTTTTTAACACGCGGAAAAACAATATAATTAACTATACTTATGAGTCGACAATCGATGATCAATGTTCTAAAAAGCTCGTATAGGCTCAAAGTTTGGGCAAAATGCTTCGCCCTTGAGACTTTTTTTTTTTTCTATTTCTAAACAGTTGAATTTTTTTTTCTTCTTTTCGTCTTCCCCAGGTGCCCTCGATTAGTTTTTTTTAGAAAGTCTTTTATTTGACTTTAGTTTATTAATTTTTATTTTTTTAAAAAAAACTTTTCATTTGACTTTAATTTCAAAATTTTAAAAGATTTTATGTGTACAAAAAGTTAAAAATGATTTTATCTAAATAGTTAAATAAAATTTATGCTGCGATGCTATATAGATTATGTAATTACGATCTTGAAGCTCTTTTATCTTGTTGCAAACTACAAAAACATGTATGAAATTCCTATAAATACGTATCAACCCAATTTTTTTTTAAATTTAGACCACCTCTAATCCTGTCCCTGTGTATCATAAAATAATATCACTAACTAATTAATTTTGCTGAATACATATGGTCTATAATTATTTTTCCAATCTCGTAAGGATTATTTTCTACTAGCACATTATTAATCTACATTTGATATACTTCTTATTTTTTTAATATTAAAAGGATAATATCCAGGAATAAATCATACATGTTTGTTAATTTTTTTAAAAAAATTTGCAATGCAATTTATTTATGTGATAAAAAAAATTAGACATTAATGCTTATTCAAAATATTCCATTTTTAATATTGCCATATATTATGATTTATGATTTTTCTTTATTAATTTTACTTTCCCAGATTAATTTTTTCTTCATTTTTGATAGAAAAACAGGGCAGTGATAGGGTTTTTGACACACATACATTTGACAAATTTTGATTGTCAATTACAAAAATTAAACAAAAAATTGTCAATAAAAAACTGTCAAATCAGTCCTCGAAAAAAGGCTTCCTTATCTTTTTTCTTATAATTTTAGTTATTGTGTGATATCCATTATTTTAAAATTCATTTTTTTTTAATTTATTTTTAACCGTACATTTTCACAGTAAAATATTTTGCACGTAAATTTAAATTTTTTTCTTACTTTTTAATCATACATATTTTAAAAAATTCATTATTAGAAAATGCATTTTCAATTAAAACCCTGTTTGATCCACATTCTTAAAAAAATTCATTTTACAAAACTCATTTTCAACCACACATTTTTCAATAAGAGTGTTTGATGCATATTAAATTGGAAAAAATGCATTTTTTTGCGATATGATGGTGAATATGTGGTTGAAAAAGAAGGAAAAATTATTGATGTGACGTAAAATATTATTCTATTGAAAAAAATGTGATTGAAATGAGTAGAAAAATGAGAATGTGGCTCAAACATCGGCTAAAATAATGTTACACGCAAATTCAAAATTTTTTCTTATTTTTTAATCACGTATTTTCTATCAAATCATTGTTTATGGTGTGTTTGGGCCACACTATTTTGGAATAGTAGATTGATGGAGAATGTATGGTTGAAAAAGAAGGAAAAGTTATTGATATCACGAAAAATATTATTTTATTGAAAAATGTGTGATTGAAAATGAGTAGAATAACGAGAATAAAAATTTTAATACGTACCAAACGGGGTTTAAAATGCATTCTCCGCTCGAAATGTGCATCAAACAGATTCGTCAGCACTTTTAAGAAAATTAAACCGCAATCCAACGATGGGCCCCACCAAATATTGAATCTTAAACGGACTTAAACCCTAGTTAAATCATAAACCAGAATCTTCTAAACCAACGGCTCTGATTCTCTTAAAAAAATGACTTTTAAAATCAAAATCCCAAGACTTTGCATTTCAGCAGCCACCCCTCTCACATCTTTCAGTTCCTTTTCCAGACAAAAACACGCACATTTAGATACAAAAACACACAATATATAGGGATTTTTAGATAACAACGCAGCCATGTGTGGAATTCTTGCGGTACTCGGTATTACAGATAATTCTCAGGCCAAACGGTCCAGAATTATTGAACTCTCCAGAAGGTGTATATATATTTTTTCGTTTCATTGAAGTTTTGGCTTCAATGTGAAGTGTTACATTATCATGTGGATTTATATTGTCGTATTGGTTGTATTGTTATCATCTCTGTTTATGTTATTTTGGATTTGATAAAATTTGACTTTGCCGTTGAAATGTGAATGCGCATACTGATAAATTTTGTAATTATCATTTCCGTGTTTATTTTCCCTAATTAGCTTATAACTTTGTTAAATTTTTTTTAAAAATGATTTTAATTTTGTAAGACCCATATAACTGTTATAGTTTTTACTTAAATGTTGCATGATTTTTTGTTGATAGAATTAATCGTTACGTCTCACCGTGTTAGTATTTTTTTTTTAAACTTGGATATGTAAGAGTATGATGTATGGAATATAATTATGCAACCTAATGTTAAACTTGATGCAAAGCCACATGATTTTCATTTGCAGTGAATGACGGAATTCTGCTTTCAGGAGAATTTTCATCAAATCTATTATGATTTGTCAAAGTAATTGCGTGAAAATAAAATAAAAAAATTGTTTTATGTATGCTGTCTCTTAAAAAATGGTTTTATCAACTGAAAAATACAGGCGTCTAATAATTCTATATTCCTAGGATCAATTAAAATTTCTTTGCCTTTACCTGGATATTGAAAGTAATATGTGCTTTCTAAGTTCAGTTTTCTTCTGTATTGTTGCTTTTTGCTCTTATAGTAAACTAGCAAACTGATATAATTAGCCGAAAGAGCAATTGCCTAGTCTAAAATTTCTGTCAGAGGAAATATCACTTACTCTTTTGTCATTTGATTTTGGAAATGTAGGTTGCGTCATAGAGGCCCTGACTGGAGCGGCTTGCACTGCCATGAGGATTGTTATCTTGCTCATCAACGATTGGCTATTGTAGATCCTGCTTCAGGTGATCAACCACTATATAATGAAGACAAAACAATTGCTGTCACGGTAGGTGAAGTTTTATTTAATGTTTCTGCTGCTCAGTTGCAAGAGGATGTACGTTAATCTATTCTAGCTTGAGCTTATTCTTGAGTGGAAGGATTACTTAATTGATAGCTAAATTTTGCCTTTTTGAGTTTCGATATGAAATCTAGAAAATCATGCACAATAGTTTTTGGTTTCCTTCTTGTGTGTTCGGAACTTTGGATAGATGTGCAGGCCTAGAAAGGTTTAGGGGATGTAGGCCCCATTCTTGCTTCATGTGAATGTGGAGGACCAGAAACGGATCATCTTTTTCATGTTTAATGTGTCATTTTCAGACAAAATTTTGCCTAAGGTGTCCCATTGCATAATTATGCTTTGTGTATAGGCTGGTAGAGCAAACATTCCCCTCCCCAGTGTAGTGATGAGAGCAACGTTCCATGATCTTGTTCTAAATTCAGCATACTACCCCTGAAGTTTCTTATTACGTTAGAGTAACACTTGTCATGGCATAAGATATGCCACATGGTGCTGATTCTGATATTTGCAGCCATTTACGTTGCCTGATCATTAGTAAGAGAAGATACCATAATGGTTTCTCTGAAAGGAATAGCTGCCTCCTTCAAATTTCTATTTTCCAACTACGTTTTATGTCATGTTTCTTATCATTCCTGGACTATCATTCTGGTTAGCTTCTACGAGGCACATGATATTCTCGACTAGAGTCTGTTACTGATCCTGGAAAAAACCATTCTTACTGGAGAACGATAATGAAGATCCAGTTGAATGTTGAACAGTCCATTATTTTTGTTTTATCGACTTGATTTTTCAATAGCCGTTTTGAAATAATGTGAATGGATTGTTTATTTACAGAAGAACTAGTAATTTGATCTTGCTCCTTGCTCCATTCTTTTTTCCCTTTTTCTTGTGCTTTTAGGTTAATGGGGAAATATATAACCATAAGGAACTGAGGGAAGAGCTGAAATCTCATCAGTTCAGAACGGGAAGTGACTGTGAAGTTATTGCACATCTTGTAAGTGCTTTTAACAGTGTATTCAGATGCAGTTCTACCATTCTTTAGTTGACTATAAGCCATATATATCAGTTAAACAAATCGTTCTTTGCCAAATATTATAGAAAAAGTAATAGCATAAGAATTCACAAAATTTATTCTACATTCATCTATATTTTTGTGGGCTTCACATTTTCCTCTCTCTCAGTATGAAGAAT
Organism: Fraxinus americana; assembly: GCA_035079005.1. NCBI lineage: Eukaryota > Viridiplantae > Streptophyta > Magnoliopsida > Lamiales > Oleaceae > Fraxinus > Fraxinus americana. Next base: position 32,524,841 of record CM068717.1, on the reverse strand, counting down.
ATGGAGAAGATTTTGTCAACAAGTTGGATGGGATGTTCTCTTTTGTGCTTCTTGACACCCGCGATAAAAGTTTTATTGCTGCTCGTGATGCTATTGGCATTACTCCACTTTACATTGGCTGGGGTCTTGATGGTATGTTACTTTCTTTTCCCCTCTATAAAGTCTACAGTTGCTCAATTAAGTATGCACCAGCCATGCTCTAATCATTATGTTATCTTGAATATTTTCTGTGCTTTATTACTTGGTGATCCCCAGCCAACCTTGTTTAGAAAAGGTTGCTTCTTTGTGTACTCATTAGGCCATTATGTCAACAGGTTGCCATTCCTAGGAATGACAACCTATCTCTTACATATGCCAATTGTTTGGCTCTCTCATTCTGTAGTTTCTGTTTAACTAAATGTTATTTTTCCTGTAGGATCGGTTTGGTTTGCTTCAGAAATGAAAGCCTTGAGTGATGATTGCGAAAGATTCATGTCATTCCTTCCTGGCCACATATATTCAAGCAAAACTGGTATGCTTTTGAAATTATTGGAATTAACACATTATTTACTTTGAACTCCTAATCTCAGTAGTAAAATAAGATTACCTCCATTTTTCTTTTACTCCTACAGTATACCTTGTGAATTCTTAATGAATTTTATGCATCTATCTCGCTAATACGTTGAAATTTATGAATCTACATTTCTACAATAAAATCACACTTAAGTTTTAAGAAGCTATAAAAATTTATATAGTTTTTCAAGTCTACAACTTCTTTAGTGCATTAAGAAGTTAAATCATACTATTGTTTTTAAATCATCCATGCCGTCTGTTGAAGTTTCTTCTGTTATCAGTTAGTCAAAATTTATCATTACATTTTTCCCCATAATGATTTTAATCTTTCATGATAGGTGTGCTACCAATTAGCTAGGTCTTCTGTATTTAGTGAGAATTTGTAAAAAGAATGGAAGTGAAACTTTTATGTTAATTCTGTTAAAAATTGGGAACTTGCTTCTTAGGTGGTTTAACAAGATGTTAATTAAACATGTGCTTTATTCTGTTAAAATTGGGAACTTGATCTTTAGGTGGGTAAATAAGACGTTAATTTAACATGTACCAATACAGTATAATTTTTTCTCTTCGCTGCAGTTACCTATACTGTCATTTGAAATGCAAGCAATATTCATCATTATATTTGATATTCCATATTATGTTGACAGGAGAGATCAGGAGATGGTACAATCCTCCATGGTACTCAGAACACATACCTTCAGCTCCATATGATTCCTTAGTACTGCGCAAGGCCTTTGAGAAGGTTAGTTGATCCATATTTCTTTACTGGGAGGAAAGACTTTTAGTTGTTCACTCTTGGAGCCTAAAGTTTTGCTTCTGTTGATAAATCATTCTTCTACCTTTTGCTTCTTGCTACTGGATATTATTGTCACAGATTAGAGATTTAGTGTGATCTCTCCCACCGTTGTTCTTTTAATCTTGCCCTTGTTTGGTCCTCATTATTTCCAAAAATACATTTTTCTCCTTATTTTCTACCGCACATTCTTCAATAAAATTATATTACACGCAGACCCAAAACTTTTCCTTATTTTTTAACAACAGATTCTCCATCAAAATACTATTCCAAAATGCATTTTGGACAAAAAATGGGGCTCAAACAGGCTCCTGATCTACTCTTCTCATATCATCTTATCTCACTCGACTCTCTTCTTTTTCTTTCCTCTATGGCTTACTTCCTCATATTTATGCATCGTTGCCCCTGCTTCTTTGTTCTTCAATTATTTCCCCTCATTTTTTGAATATTGTTTATGATCCCATTTCTCTTCTTCTCTTAGCCCCTGTTTGAGCCACATTAAAATTTCCATTCTCATTCTTTTACTCATTTTCAACCACACATTTTTCAATAAAATAATATTTTCCATTACATCAATAACTTTTCCTTTTTTTTCAACTACACATTTTCCATCAATCTACCATTCCAAAATACATTCTTCCAAAATAATGTGGTTCAAACACACCCTTATTCAATTCTTTCAAGCACTCAGCAAGGAAGCATATGAAATAGATTTTCTTGAAATCTGTGCTTATCCAGTCTTAGCATATTTTTTGTTTATTACTGTCTTAAATGTCGTTCTTAGTTTTTTTTGCCTATGTTAATTTATTTGTAGGCTGTCATTAAGAGACTTATGACAGATGTACCATTTGGTGTACTTTTATCTGGTGGATTGGATTCATCGCTTGTTGCTTCAGTGGCTTCCCGCTATATGAAGGACTCAGAAGCTGCCTGCCAGTGGGGATCTCAGTTGCATACTTTTTGTATTGGCTTAAAGGTAATAATAGTTTCCTCACCTTAGCCCAGCATTTTCAGAATTTCTTCTGCATTTGTATCACTGCCTGAAGCATATTTGTTACCTTTTTATGTTATCTTCATCCTAAAATGACCTTCATGTTTGATTTTTCCAAGTCAAATTGACTTTAGGAAGCAATATCTTGTCTTATATATAGTATCATTGTTTAAGGGAATCCTCTGGGTAGATAAGCCATTATGCAATAGTCTTTTTTTTCCCTATCAAACTCTTTCAAATTTTATGCAGTCTAAATGAAAGAGTCACTTTAAATTTTAATCTAATCTGAAATTAATCATAGTTACACTACTATTCTTATCTACTATCTGATAATGGTGCGAGTTTTTGCAAATCATGTTGATCTAGGTTGTATTTTATAGTTTTTTGTTTTATAATGATTATGACATTTTCATTGTATCTATATTACTAGTTAATCATTATTTACTGTAATACATGTTTGCTGAACTTAAAGTCGAACTTATTTCCTCAATAGTGGTGGTCTTTCTTTAATTAGATTGGACTTGTTCCAAAACTCTATGATTCTTATATGCTATCCCTTTTCCTACTTTATACATTATCCCTTTCACTTTGCTCATTTAGGTTTTATCTCTCAGGGTTCACCCGATTTGAAGGCTGCCAGAGAAGTAGCAGATTATCTTGGCACTCGGCACCATGAGTTTTATTTTACGGTGCAGGTAATTGTTTTCCTAGGAAAATGGATTAACTTGTTGTGCATCACGCAAGGATAAGATTGATCTTTTTAATATTATTATTTTGATTGCTAAATCAGGAAGGACTAGATGCACTAGAGGAGGTCATCTACCATATCGAAACATATGACGTGACTACTGTCCGAGCCAGTACCCCAATGTTTCTTATGTCTAGGAAAATAAAATCACTGGGAGTCAAAATGGTTCTCTCCGGTGAAGGCTCTGATGAAATTTTTGGTGGTTATTTGTATTTTCACAAGGCACCCAACAAGGAGGAGCTTCACCAGGAAACATGTAGCAAGGTACTGTTAATTGCAGCTTTACGTATACTCGTTGCAGCTTTAAATAATTTTGTAATTCTTTATATTGGAACCAGATTAAAGCTCTTCATCTTTACGACTGCTTGAGGGCTAACAAATCAACTTCAGCATGGGGTGTTGAAGCTCGTGTTCCTTTCTTAGACAAGGAATTTATCAATGTTGCAATGAGCATTGATCCAGAATGGAAAATGGTACATGACTATTGATCCTATTCTTTTTTCACCTATCAGCACTATATTGAGCCATTTGCTGCTATATTTATTTGTAGATCTAAGAAATACTATCCTTGCTAATATCGAATAAGAAGACGTGCTGCTAATATTTGCAAGAGATAAATTTAAAGGTCATATTTGTCATTGCATCCAATACTTGATGATAAATGTGTGCATCTTGACAATCTGCCTTTGGTTTGACTTCACATTTTCTATTTCATAATTTTTTGTTACTTCTGTTATTCTTTACATGTATTTGACTCTCCATGTCACATGCCTGATGTACGACATCTTGGCTGCCATTCATTGGATAATTACCATGAGTTGTAATTATATGTATAGAAAAAGGAAATTGATGCACAATGGTAGGCGTTTTATTTATGCCATACTGAGTACAAAATTCGTGCAATTAAAATTTCTGAACTTCAGCGTTGGAATTGAACTTTTATCATTTATCAGCAACCCGTAAAGTAGACGATTACTGTAAGCTCAATTCTGTCGATATATTCAGACTTTGTTTGACTACGAATGGCAGATAAGACCTGATCTTGGAAGAATTGAGAAGTGGATTCTAAGGAATGCCTTTGATGATGAACAGAATCCATATTTGCCAAAGGTTTGCTCCTTTGCTGTTAATTTGATGGCACTGAATTCCGTATTATTCCACTATTCTTTCTCCTCATTTTGCCTGTTACTCCCTTGAAAGAACAAAACATTTGCATCATGTGGTCAGCTAGTTGACCCTGCCTTTACTTTTTTGGTTTTAGCACATTTTATACAGACAAAAAGAACAGTTCAGTGATGGAGTTGGGTACAGTTGGATTGACGGCTTGAAGGATCATTCAAACCAACAGGTATGAGCAACCTCTCACTTTGTGCAAATTACTAAATAACAATATTTCTCTTTTGGAGCTTCTCAATCGTTGTGACATATTTGAATAATTGCCCTTATAAATGCTACTGTCAGGTTACAGATGCAATGTTAGCCAATGCAAGTTTTGTCTACCCTGAGAATACTCCAACAACAAAAGAAGGGTACTACTACCGGACCATCTTTGAGCGCTTCTTCCCTAAGGTGGGTTTTGCATAATGATTTAGTTCTTCATTTCTTTCTTGTTCCCGCTTCCTCCTTTTTGGCGAAAGACAGGGTTGGGGTCATTTGTTTGTTTGCTTGGAATTGCATGGTTGCTATACAAGTTTATTAAAATATTCTCTTTTCTTGATTACAAAGACTGCATCTTAAAAAATGAATATGGAGCTGAATTATGTCACGAGCTTCTCACACTCTCTCTCTCTCTCCCTCCCTCATGCGAATGTGCACGTGCACACTCGCTTCACTCGTACCAAAGATCGTTGTACTCAATATCTTCTCTCCATTTTGAATAGAATGCTGCGAGGTCAACTGTTCCCGGGGGTCCAAGTGTGGCATGTAGTACCGCAAAGGCCGTGGAATGGGATGCAGCATGGTCAAACAATCTTGATCCCTCTGGACGAGCTGCCCTCGGTGTTCATGTTGCGGCATACGAGGAAACAAAGGAGGCTAAGGATGATTCGTCGGGATATGCCCGCCCTCCGAAAGCACAACTAGAGAAGAATGTAGTGACTGTTTGATTGTTAGCTTTATTGTGTAGACGTGCAAAACACTATTTTAAATTATGTTCTATTGTCAAGGTGAAAAGACATTATATCCATTGAAGTCGTTTAGACTCAATCATGCCAATCTATATTCAAATGATGCTCTCATTTCAAAATTAATCTCTATATTCATTCTCGAGTTATGCGTGTTATCATTGTATTGATTCGTGTTAATCCTTTCTGTATTTAGCTGATGTCCGAAGGGACAATTTACTATGTAAATATCAAAATTCATACTAAGTTGTGGCCTACTGCTTCAGTTTAAATGCCAGTGTGAGCAAAAGGTACTTATATTTTGACAAAGCTTTTCATAGAAGTTGAAAAAATGTGTGATTAAAATTGAGACTCGATCTGTCAAAAAGAATTTTAAAAAAGTTTTAACAAACGAGCACTAAAAGTTATGAATGATTGTGCCATGTCGTCACAAACGTGTTTTAAGCCCCTTGCAGGCTAGTGTCGACCTTTGTTATTTATTTACATCACAACCAATAATATGCCCAAAATAATTCTTCGAAATGGGGACCAAATGCGAAATAAATTGACTTGGAAGTTGTCGGTTCAAATTCTTCAACATTAAAAAAATAAATAAAAATTAAAGTGTTGGGATGGGGGCTGAAGGTCCAATCAGGGGAATGGTAGATAAATTTATAGAAAATGATACATGTACACCCTTACGTGTAGTATCTCTCGAAATTTATTTATTTCATGAAAAATGTTAGATGTATATCAAAAGATGTACATCAATGTGTATATCACCTCACATGGAGGGGCCCACTCGAATAAAATATTCAAGTGGGCCCCTTACCCATGTGAGGGGGGGTGTACACCCCGATGTACCTCTAGCATTACAAAAGGTACCTCTTATTTCATTACAATGGTCTATAAGATTTTGGATTTGAATTATGGACCTTGCTATTCGTATTTGCTGGCTTACACTCTGGATTACACTTCCTGACAAAAAGACCTAAATATCCTTCTTCTATCTTTTGGTCAAGTCAAAGTTCTCTATTCCTAATATAGGATAAGTTTGGTTTATTTCTCCTAATAAATGAAAAAGCCAATTATGCTCGTATTTATCAATATATATTTTTTTATTAAAACAATCATTTAATATTCTAATTTTATTTTCTAATTTATTAATTTCTTTATTAATTCTGACTATATTTTCTATAAAATATAAAGGTACATGTATATTTCTACTATTTTTCAGAAAATAATCAAGTACAGTATAAAATGATTTAATTTCTTCTCTTTTCCTTTCACAATTAATTTCTAAATATTGAATGATAGTAACTAAAACTTCATAAATATCATGAGTGCAAATATTAATGTAAGTATTCAACATAAATAAGAAAGATCTTACAATATTGAAGCAGAAGGTAAATGCAGAATAATATCAACGAGATTTCCCTCGAGCTTGCTCCCGTATGTTTGTATACTCAGATATAAGTGATCGATGTTATTTAAGTTTAAGAAAGTGGGTTATGGTCCAATACGACTTCCGCACTCTTATTATTTTTCTCTCGACTCTTGCATATTTCACAATGGATCACACGGAATCACAGTTCACCTTTCAACTCTTTGTTAAAACATCACCTTGAAAGGTAATAGGGTTCTAATAGCTTTCTCTAACAACGCCTCAAACGCCAACACACGGTTAAACGGCAACAAGATACTTGCACAACCCTCAAGGTTCTCACTGTTGGAGTATAAGTAAGATAAGAGTTTTTGAGAAAACAATACGAATAGAAAGACAGTGTTTTCAAATAACTTTGATTTCATAAACACATCACACTAATATCTCTTACATAAGAGTATACATACATATTTCGGCTACACTCTTGGTACTTTCTCCAAAGAGATTAGAATTTCATAGAGATTACCTTATTACAAGCTTCAAATGAAAGAGAGAAATTGAAATGGTTACAAGATTCGAAAAACTAGAGAGAAAGATAATATTTTCCTTAAGGATGGGATGCCTTCTTCTGAGAATTAGTCTTCCTTTTATAAACTCTAAAAAGCTCTACAGCTGGTCTTCATTATTGTTGTGTTACTGTGTAAGATAATGAGAATCTTACTGTGGCCTAAAGTTCTTTGTCTTATCATGGAAAATAATGTAGTTGAAACCCCACAGTTTTTCTTTATCAAAGTAACTTTGATAAAGTAATGATAAAGGAGGTCCATTACTTTTCCATATGAGATTCAAACCATTCATCCGGAAATTCCTCTGGATCTAGTGAAATTGGTGAGCCATCTTCTTCATTGCTACAGAACTCACACTTATGGTTTGGATAACGCCAAAACTGTTTACACAGCTCATTTTTTGTCTTCTGTGTCCCACTAGCGTCACCTCCAAAAATATGATCACACCATAAATCAAGATAGTGTCAATCTCCTTGTTTAGTGGGTGTCACAGCCTTACTGTAAATCAAGTGGTCTTGTGATTCATACACCCAAATATTCTGATTTTCTTCAATAACTTTTTGGATATGCTCAAATTGTTCCTTATATCCTTTGGCTCTACGGAAGGTCGTCATCTTGATAATATCTTCTGGTGTAGTTTCATGGACTTCACTCTTCTCAGGTTGAAGATGCTTGGAAGTAGTGGCAATCCTTATGACATGGCTAACTGGCAGTAGCCTATCTTCTTTATTATCCCATTTGGGACAGGCAGAGAAAAACCTGATATATATGTTCTTATATTTAAGAACTTGGCAATACCTTTCAATAGCTCGGACTACTTCTTTTGGTAACAAAGAAATTTCTTTTAAAGATTCCGATAGGTAAATACAAATTATATTTCCCATTTCGTAAAGAGCACGAACCCAATAAGTTGGGGCTCCTGGATAAAAGTTAACTTTGTTGTAGGTTCCATATGTTAGCGTTTTCATCCATCCTCCTAAACTGGTGAACCAGCAGCAGGCTAGATTGAACAATACATATGTTAGCATAAAATCGTCTTTATTTTTGATGTCCATAACACCATGAGTATTACAGGCTTTGATGATATTTGAGCTATTAAGCTCTGGTATGGAGATACTATCATTTGTAAATATTTTCTCTTGTGAAGGAGACAAAGTAGTATTCTCTCTAACTGAAAGTTTATGAAACTTTAATGCTTTTGGTTCAATATTGGCACAAATGCCTTCAGAATTATTGGCACCAGAGACGGACCCAGCACCCGGCAACGGGGGGCAATTGCCCGTGCTGGGTCCGCCCGGAGCTTCACTGCTTCAGTCTTTCGCCCTTCAGTTCAGCCTTTCACCTTCAGTTCAGCGCCGTCCGCTGGGAAGGGAGAAGAAGACCAGAAGCCCAGAAATTTTTGATTCTTTTCCTTTGTTTTGGCTGTTTGGGCCTTTTTTTAAAAAAAATTAAGGCCCAAACCAAACCTAAATTAATGGGCCTAATGCCCCCAATCAATTAGCCAAGTCCCAGTTGGCCAGTTCACAATTGAAAACGCCCAATTGCAAAATTGAAATCGGCGGAGAGGAGCTGAGGGAACAACCGAACGAGTACGGCGGTCTAGACGGTGTGGTCTGGTAGACGCTGCTGTGTGGTGTGGCTGTGTCGGTGGATGGTGGTGAGTCTGGTGACTGGCAACTCGTGAACGGTAAGCGATGGTTTCCATTTTCGTTCGATTTTTTGCTCTGTTTATCTTTTTTTTTCTTTTTTGTGAATTTGTGATTTATTATTGAGAGACTGGGACTATGAGTTGATGTCTTGATGAGTTATAATTATGATTTGTGATTTGTGATTTGTGAAATGTGAATTGTGATTTGTGCCATGTTTAGGATCGTTTGGGTGGTGTCTTTTTTAGGTTTCGTTTGGTTTTTTTAGTGTTGTGCTGTTTTTTTCTATTGTCTCTTGTTGGTTGCGTCTTGTTTTGTTGGCTTTCTCTCTTGGAGAGGGCCCACGGGCTCTGCTCGGCCATACACAGTAGGTGGGGCTGGGTAATTTTTTTTTTTTAAATCACATATGGGGTATGCCCCTACATGTGAGAGGCCTATAAGGCCTCGGTAAGAATGAGCCCTGTACTCGGGGCTTATTCCTTATGAATGAGTAATGTAGACTGAATTTATGTTTCTGGTGAAAAATCGATCGACTAGACCGGTCTGCGTTGACCGGTCAACGTCCGCCCGGGTTGGGCTGGTGGGCTGGGTCCGTCCCTGATTGGCACTAGGGCCTTCAGATAATATAGCCATGTTGGCCTTTTCAGATACTGGCTTGACAACAGCCATTTCCATTAGAGTTATCTTGGATTCTACCGCAGCAATCTTTATGTTCATTTCGAACTTCAATGCTTCTAGCTCCTTCCTGATTGGCTCCATTCCTGGTTAAGAAATTTGGAATAAAATTGTCTTTCCCTTTAATATGGACAATATCAAATTTAAATGGTGCAAACCACATTTGCATTCTAATAAGTGGCCTTTCAGCTGCACTTGTTCCAAATTTATTTGTTACCTGAGTATTATCTGTTCTAATAAGAAATTTCTTAGGTAGCAAGTAAGGTTCAAATTTTGCTACTCCCTTTTTTACAGCCAACATTTCTTTACGATTAATGTCATACCTTGTTTCGGCATCTTTAAATGTACCAGAAGTATAAGCAACAAGCTCTTCTATACATTTACATAATGGATTACAAAGAAATTTTTTATGAATTTCTTTTCTCTTGAGGATTGCTCTCCAATGTAATAAAGATGCATCAGTTTCTAAAATAAAGAAATCATTATCATTAGGAATATTTAATTCTGGTAGATTTTTACATATTTTCTTAATTTTGTTTACCATTTCTATATCTTCATGTGTCCATTCCCATACAACTCATTTTTTGAGTTTTTTTGGTAAAATGGACTTTGTATTTAGCACAATTTTTGATAAAATTTTCAGAATAATTCAATAATCCGATAAAGCTTTGCAGCTCAGTCTTATCTCTAATTTCTTTTGGAAATTCGATAATTTTTTTCCAATATGAGGTTGTTGAAGTATTTTTTCTTCAGTAAAAATATATCCTAAGAATTCAATTTCGATTTTAGCTATTTCTGCTTTTCTTTCTGATAAGGCTAATCCATACTTTCTTGCAATATAGTTGAACTTTTTAAGATATTCAATATGTTCTTTTAAATTATTACTATGAATAAGAATATCGTCTACATAAATAATGTAAAAGTTCTTTATTGGTCTAATAATCTTATCCATTCTTTGTTGAAATATTGCTGGTGCATTCATTAATCCAAATGGCATAACATTCCATTCGAATTGTCCTAATGGATTAGGGGTAGTAAAACTAGTTAAATGTTTTGATTCTTCATCTAGTTTTATTTGCCAATATCCTGATTTACAATCAAATTTAGAATATATTTTACTTCCTTGTATTTGTTCTATTAGCAAATCTTTTATGGGTAATTTATAGTTATTTGGTATAGTTTTAGAGTTTAGATCTCTATAATCAATTACCATTCTAACTTTTCCTCTTTTAATTTCACTATGGTTTCTAACCATAAACGCTGGACTATTATATGGACTAGTTGATTATCTTATTACTCCTAATTGTAAGAGTTCTTTAATTTGAATTTAAAATTATTTCTTATTTTCTTCACTATAAGAAAATTGTTTTCCTGATATCTTAGCATTTTGATCTTTTAACTCAATGGTTGCCATATGTTTATCTTTATCTCATTTGGATAAGGGATGTTCATGATAACATTCTTTTAATTCTGATTTAATATTTTCTAATTCTTCTTCTAAATTTTCAATTCTTAATATTGGAATTTTTTGTTTTTGATTAATTTCTGTATAACATCCACCACGATTACCTGCAGAACTTTGATGTCTAGGTCTATGGTGAATAGGTTGATATGCAATTCCAATAGCTTTATATATTTTTGGTGTTTTAATTTTGTGATTACAAGGTGTAGTAAATTCAAAACTATCCTTATATTGTGTAAAGGAGCTATATGTATAGATAAAATTTTTTCCTAAAAGGATAAAATTTTGTTTTTAGTAATTTTAGGAATCATTTTTTGTTTGTCTTCTATAGTTATTTGTAGAGTATTTTTTTGTATATGAAATGATGAGACTTTCTCAAGAAAATTCATTCCAAGTAATATTGGATTAGAATCCTTTCCTTTTCTATTGTCTTTATGAATTTTAAGATTTAATTTAAATTGTTCTCCTTAAATATCTGTAAAACTTAATTCTAGATTAACAAATGTTTTAATTTCATATTTAATTCCATGATAGTCTGTAAGAGTTATTCCTTGTGGTAGGTTTTCTTCTAATAAATGATCAACTAAGTCTGCTCTAGTACTAGCTCCTGTATTAAGAAGGGCTATAATTTCTTCGTAGTTATTTTGATTATTGGTATATTCTGTTAAGATAAGGAAATTATCTTCCTCAAACTTTCTAAGATCAATATCAATGCTATTTCTAGATATTATTGGGTAATTATTACTTGTAGATGTTCTACTAGAGCTTGCGAGTTCTCTAGTACTGATACTTCTTTTTATTATTCTACTAGGCATTCTGGCTATAAGTTGTCCAGAGGTATTCAAGGTAACTAATCCTTGATTTCCTACATTATTATCTATTCTTCTAGATTGCTGATGAAAATCAAACAATATATCTTGTGGTAAGGAAATATTATTATTACTTAACATTCTTGGTGGAGTAAATTGTGTTAAGTCTTTTAAATCTTCATGGATTTGTATGAAGTCTCCTGAAACTTTATTGATTTCTTTTTGGTGTGTAGTAGTAAATGCATATAGAGCCTTACAACGTAAGGTTACAACTTTACTTCTTGGTGGCATAATTAATCTATCAATTCTATGATATAGATTTAATCCCATATTTAAATTTTCATCTAGTAAGGACATGGCAAATCCAGGTCTTATAGTAAATATAATTTTTTTATATACAAGATTTCCAAAGACTACTTCTAATAGAGCATCCATATGATCATGAAGTATTCTGTTATCCATTAAATACATTTGTATAGGAATATCCATTCATTCTCTAAAATATCATTTCACCATAATTTGGATTCCTCCTATCACAATATTTTTTAATCTTTCTCCAGTGAATCTATTTATTTTTGCTAATTCTCGATTAACCCATTCTTTAGTTATTAGAGGTATAGTAGTATTGCTTTTAACATTTTCGATGTTAATAGGTACTTTATCATATTTTGTAATGTAAATTGTTTTGTTAAACCAAGATATTATTGGTCTTACAAAAACATCTCTATCTCTTAAAGATATTTATTTTTCTTTTATTGTTCCATATCTTTCTTCATCAAATACAACTGTTTGTGAAGTCCCTTCTTCATTATCTAAGGTAGTTTCCATAGTATCAATGATTTCTTGATTCATATAAATTTGTCTAGCTCATAGATTGAGTCTGTTTCAGATAATTCATCTAAATCTTCGATTATCTCATAGTCTGAGTCAGATTCTATTTCTTCCATTATTCTAAGGGCTTTAACATTTTCTCTTTTATTTCTATTAGGACAGTTGGGAGATATGTGCCCTATTTCATTACATATAAAACATTTACATTTTTTATAAAATTCTTCCTTAGATTTCTTCTGAAATTTTTTATGTTGGTCATATTCCCTTTTTTAAGGTTTTTTCTTCTTAAAATACTTCTTATGGCTCTTAAATCCTTTGTTTCTCTTCCAGGGTTTAAGATATTTCTTAAATTTCTTTTTATAGTATGTTTTCCTAGGTGGTTGGTGACAACCAAATTGTGGTACTGCTGCTATCTCTCCATAGCAACATAAACTCGCTTTCTTATCATATTTCCTAAATTGGTGTTGATACATAGATTTTTTACACTATTCTGATATTTTTCTTTTAACGAATGAAGTTCTTATTCCTAAGGTATCAGCTCTATGATTAGGATCATCCCATTCTATTTTATTCCAATAAATTTGGTAATCTTCAAATAATTTCTGACCCCATGGCCAAGGCAGTTTAAGAAAATATCTATTAAGTAGTTTTTTATCTTCTTCTGATAGATTCCATTCTTTTATGGATTTAGATGATTTGATGTATATATTTTCAAATTTTTTAGTATATTCGTTTAATTCACACATATCACAGATTTTTAATAATTCCATTTCTCTTTCTACTTGTAAGGCTTCTTGAGTGATCATATCTATTTTAGTTTCTAGTATAACTTCTCCCAAGAGTAAGTGTCTAAAGAAATTTTCCATTCGTTTTAAAATTTCCTTAAAGTTTTCAGCATCTAAGCTTTCATTTCTATCTATAGTAGTCATATATTTTTCTCCATATTTAATTTGATTTTTAGTTTCTTCAGAAGTTCTTCTCCAGATATCTGAAGTGATTCCTCTAAAGATGTGGATTATAAAGTTGTATGCTTGAGTGATATTCTATTTATGAAAAGCAACCGTTAAATCAGTAGCTTTTGCCCATGAGTCAATAATTTCACTTTTATTATTGCTATCATCAACATCTAGCCATATTCCTGTTGTAGGAATCTGTTCAGTAAATAATTTAATTGGATTATTATCCCTAAGGTGTATAGGCTTGGTTGATGTAATTCTAACTTCTTTTCTGAAATTGTAATTTTCTTATTCTTCTATTATTTCATATTCTTCCATCCATTCAAAATTCCAGTCATCAGGCTCGACTTGAGTCCAATCATTACCTGTTTCTCCAACTAATGTTTGGGTTTCAACTTGTTGATTTAAAAGTGGATTATTAATTTCAATTGTTTCTTCTTTGGATGGATAATTCATATAAATATTCTCAATTTGAATAGCTAATTGTTCTAGACTCTGTTTATAAGCTTCTAATTCTTCCCTGAGGTTTCACAGAATTTAGTTTCTAATTCTTCTATAACATATGCCGGTAAAGGTGGTTCAATTGAAGTATAAGAATCCTTATATTTTGATTCTTTAAATTTAGATTCAATTTGTTTACATAGGATTTTTGGTCATATTTTAATATTGTCATTCACAATTTCCAAATTAGACTCGATATTTCTTATATGAGTTAAAATATCTTCGTTTAAAATATCAGTTTCTCCTAAAAGTTAAGCAAAATTATTATATTGTTCTAAAAATTGATTTATAATAATACCTTCTTCTTCATTTTCAGAAAATTCATCAACTAATATTTGTAATCCTTTATTTTTTTATTTCTAATAAATGTTGAGGACTATTTACTTGTTGTATTTCTTCACTTAGAGATTTATATTTAATACTTAAATTTGTTGCTAATTCTTGTAATTTAATTTGATTAGTATTAGTTAAAATATTAATATTTTGTAATTCTTCTAAAATTATTTTATCTTTTCTATTCATTTTAAAAATTTTCTTTAGTTTCGTTACTAAGCTCTGATACCAATTAAAGGGTGAATAAGTAGAAAATAATTAAAATATAGAGATAAGGGTAAAATAGACAAAACGTTCACAAAATGACAAAAAAGTGAAAACTAAAGGGGGAGGGAAAAGGTACAAGTAGTATTTTCCTTGAATTATAGAGATAAGGATTAAAAGGGACACTGACATGTAAGACTCCGTGGCCCAACGGATAAGGCGCTGGTCTACGGAACCAGAGATTCTGGGTTCGATCCCCAGCCGAGTCGGTCTTGTTCTTTTATTTTTATTTTTTGAGGGTCACAGAAATGCAAATAAAAATTAAAATAAATTCTAATAATTCGTCTATGTATTGTTCTACTTGGTTATAAAACTGCAGATTTTATATTTGGTATGTATTTAATTTCCCAAAATATATATTTTTTTATTTCCCTTTCACACTAGTGAAAGTAACTCTCACTTTAAAACAGAATTACATTAAGCTAATATTTGATACAAATTAAAATTTAGCCCATGTTTGAGTTCCATTTTGGATAAAAAATGCATTTTTGTATAGTAATTTTTTGAAGAATGTGTGATTAAAAAGTAAGAAATTTTTTTCGATTTACGTATAAAATTATTTTACTGTAGAATGTGATTGAAAATGAGTTTTGAAAAAAATGTGACTCAAATAAAGACTTAAATTTTAATCAAAGTCAAAGTCAACAACTAATTTTAACCACACATTTTATGGGATCCACAACTTTTCAACCACACATTTCATCAACTTTTATCAAAATCTACTAAAAAATTGATTTTAATTGGGGCATCTAACTTTATTGTAAGTAAAAAGAACTTTGAATGTCAGAAACTACGAAATAACTAGCGAACAAAATTTTATTTACTTTTTCATCCTTATCGATATCTAGAAGTACCTCATCGAGTATACCAAACATATAATAATTCTCGAGGAAGAAGTTCAATTTTGCCTCTTTCGTCATGCCAATATATGCTTCGATTCGATTGCACATGTCAAAATCAGAGGATTGGAAGAAGAAAGTAAAGAGTGGAACTGAGTTCAGTGCCCAAGCAACATTCAACCATGTTTGAGATCAAATGGCACTACGACCTAGTTCGACACTTCATAGATTTACCATCCTAAGAACCATAATAGCTCCTAATCGAGCTGAAATAAATTGCATGAAAAATAACAGAATAGGTAGTGAGAAGTTTAGACCCATTGACTAAACCTGCTCTTGCCACCCGGGGGTTTGCGTACACCACCAAAGTAGTCTTTGGATTCGACTTTGCCATCTGCAAATATATCATTGCCACTCATTTCTTTAAGCTTAGCCATACTCAATGACTTCTGAGCCGAGGAACCTCTCCCTTAAAAATGTCATTGCCTGTTAGCTCTGCAAACTTTTGGTTGTTAGTTTTATTCGAAGTCATGACCATGTGTCAAGGACCGCAACTTTACTTAGCCCCTTGATCCAATTGCAGTCGCAGTTTGCCCAACTTCGACCGCACATTATAAATATTAGTCCAGTTTGAGTTGTAATTTCATTTCTATTGTAATATTTTATTTCAGTTGTAAAATAACTCTGATATTTTTAAACATTTAGTATGATTTCTCGTCATTTAAACGTCTACTCCTATTGAACGCCCGACCCTAGATTTCAATAACAAGAGCCAATTTTTATGCCGGGCGGCTGCCCCATTTTCTATTGAGTGCTAGTCAAGCCAAGTCGGGAGCCATGATACGCACAATTTTTGGAGATCTTTTGGGACTCCTTAGAGGGATATAAATATCAACTCTCAAAAAATAATTAGGGTGTGGAGAATTAATTGCAAAAGAAGCCAAAGTACACATCAAGATCAAATCCAAAAAGTTCAAGATTGAATTCAAGATTTTCCGGGTGATGAACAACATTTATATCTTTTACTTTGTTCTTCACAACATGTTAGGCATTTCTTTGTGCTAGGAGAACGATGAACCATGTAATATGAGTTTTTAATTTCTAATTTTATATATTTGACATTAAAAACACGTTTTTGATATTGAATGATCTATATGATTTTATTTTCTCCACATTTATTCTGCAAGATAGTCGTGTGAACGTGGTGACTTATTTTATGCATTCGAAAGAAGGAAAATATGTTCGACATATATTAATTATCATAAGGTCCGATAGGGGATATAAATATATGCCTTATGTGAATATTTAAGCATTCACAAAAATTCATACACTTTTATATATTCGCATCCATCATAGAAATATAGTTGGGTTATATATAAAAGTAGGTTTAACATTACTCGACAGAGATTGTTAAATAAAATATGAACATTGATTCGTCAAAATTCAATCGTGTTGTCAATGTGTAAAACTAGAGTTAAAATTGATTATTGCATGGGAATTCGGGATATTCCTAGTACGTTTGTCATTTATTAAACACATTAATTTGCATTTAGAATAATTTACATTTAGTTTAGTTAATTTACTTATTATTGCACAAGTAGATTAATTTATTCATAATTTTGTCACAACAAATACATCACATTATTCTTGTTTTGGTTAAGGTCGTGATAATTAAAATTGAACTAACCAATCTCTGTTGGACGATATTTGAACTCAAAATTCACTTTATTACTTGTTAACGAACCGTACAATTGCGGTGATTTTTATTCGAAATATATTTTCGTGAACAAATTTTTGGTAATAGAAATAATTGAACTATCTCTCAGACAAATTTTCCTAAACACTCGTTAACTCGGCTGAATATTCCTGTGTTTCTTCTGAGATTGATTATCCAAATCATGGGATTCTAACAAGCGGTATAACAACACAAGAAACATGTAACAACTCGATGCATCCCTCAAATCATACATTAACTTTCTTGCATGTTTCTACTCCCTCTCACAAAATTGTACACCAGATTGGAATATAAAAGTAACTAATGTTCGGCCTTCTAACATATCAATCCAGAATCATTAAATCCACCTTCAACTCGTGCCAGTCGTATAGCATACAATAGTAAAGTTTACCCTTTATTTCCCATCGTTTCTTATAAAAACGTGAAGGTCATTCAGATCTAAACAATTTCATACAAAATGAGCGAGTAACCACTGGAATATTCATATTGTAGATCTAAATTTTCACGTGCAAGACGAGCCAAGCTTTGAAGCAATCATGATTTTCTTGCTACTGCATTATTACACGTTATTTTCTTTCTTCTTATTTTTATAATTAGTCCACACTATGTGATATCTTTTGCCATCAAAGCAGGTAGTTTTCCTTCTATTCCTAAGGCAGCCCCTAGGTAATTTTTAAGGGTTAGCTTCGCACATTAGGGTAGACTAGTGCAAGACTACTGCAATGACTTTTATAGGGATTAAGAATTAGGATCAACATACGAGCTAGCAGTCAAATCCAGGTTTAAATGTTCAAAAATGTTATCAACCGTGATGATTTTTTTATGTCTTTGTGTGTGTTGTGGGTAGGCATAGCTTCCTATCGTTTTCACTCATTGCGTAAATCATCCATATGCTTTCAAAATTGACATTTACAACGTCATTTCAACATTTTCTTATGGATTTGATCCTTTCTATCTCATTCTATTAATTCCTTCCATCAAATAGACAAGTGGATTGTACTCACATCATTTGAGAAGGGTAACTTTGTTAAGTATTAAAAAATAAATCTCAACTGCAGCCTAGTGATCAACAATGTCAGCATCCATCTCAAGTCCACCTGGATGACAAGTTGTACCACAGGCTTTTGGAAGAAAGTTCTGGAAGATAGAAGAGAAGCTTAAGGAATATAATGGCTTATTGGCATTCTGTTATTTCAGCAGAATTAGTTTTGCAGAGATCCATTTTGTATGGCAAGTTGTATAGAGTTGGTTAGGAAATATTCTTTTGTATTGTATATATATAGCAGTGGCATTGTATGGCAAAATACACACGAGAATTAATTCAATCAAAAGAAATTCTCTCACAGATTTGCGCTCAATTTTTCTCTGTTTTTATTCATCCTTCCAATTTTTTGTTTTCTTATATGGTATCAGAACCATAATGGAGGACACCGGAATTCCTAATCCAAATTCAACTTCAACTTCAAATCCAAATCTCAATGCAAATTCACCTAGCGAATCACCAATCCGTTCTCATGATCCCATTCTACTAACTTACCAAGCAGCCCTTATTACATTAATAGCAGTGATGGGAGTAGCGCTGTGTTAGTAACCCATGTACTGGATGCAAGCAACTACCACACCTGGGCTAGATCAATGAAGAGAGCTCTTAGAATAAAAAATAAGTTAGGTTTTATTGATGGCAGCATTTGTGAAACTTCAGACCCAAATGATCCTCTCATGGAGTATTGGTTACAATGCAATAATATTGTGATCACCTGGATGCAAAATTCAATGACATTAGATATTAAATACAGCACGACATATACAGAATCGACTCATGAACTCTGGTTGGATCTTGAACATCGCTTTGCACAGCTGAATGCACCAAGAATATATGAAGTTAAGCAAAGTATAACAGCATTAGTCTAGAATCAAGATGATGTAAGTGTTTATTTCTCGAAACTTAAGACTCTCTTGGACGAGTTTGTTAGGGGAATTATTGAGAGCAATTACCCAAGGCCTAAGCCCACACCACCAGGCCCAAATGAGGTTCCATCCCAAAACCAATTGGTAATGGGTGGAGTAGCCCACTTGAGTTATATGGTGGATTTATTTTCTTCCCACAACCGATGTGAGACTTGTTTGCCCCAACAATCCTCCCCTCAAACGAAGGACCACATCATTGTGGCCTCCCCTCAAACGATAATCCATTCGCCCATCATCTTGTACCGCCGTTATTACTGTCGCCCTTGACCAAACGGGACCCGCCGCCTAACCACCAATGTTAGGAAGACTTTCGACACAAGGCACCTCAAACGCGAATAATTTTTTAGCCCGATCGCCACGACGCTTTCTACTACGTTCCTCCGATCCTGGGCTCTGATACCAGTTGTTAGGGGAATTATTGAGAGCAATTACCCAAGGCCTAAGCCCACACCACCAGGCCCAAATGAGGTTCCATCCCAAAACCAATTGGTAATGGGTGGAGTAGCCCACTTGAGTTATATGGTGGATTTATTTTCTTCCCACAACCGATGTGAGACTTGTTTGCCCCAACAGAGTTAATGAATTATGAGGCAATACCTAGTTGTTCTTGTGGGGGGTTAAAAATTGTACTGCAAAACCAACAGAGAGATTGGGTTATGAAATTCTAATGGGTTTAAATGATTCATACAAGGGACTTAAGGCACATATTTTGTTGATTAAACCTTTCCCTCGCTTGAATGAAGTGTACTCCTAATGGAATTATCAGTGAATCTATTGCACTTTTGACAAAAGGTAATTTCAGAAATGAGGGGAAGAACCTGTCTGCGCAAAGGAAGGATAAATATTACTGTACTCACTGCAAGATGGTAGGACATTCTCTTGAGAGGTGTTTCAAGGCTAATCCAAACAAACCAACATGTTCTCACTACCAAATGCCTGGTCACACAGTAGACAAGTGTTTTAAACTACGTGGATATCCACCAAGCTACAAATAAGATGGGAGGAATAAATTCTCAAGTAATTTTGCTAATCAAACAACTGCACTTCTACCTTCTATCCAAGAGCAGGTGAGTGACAAAGCTCAAATTTCTATAACTCAAGAGCAATATGCTCAGCTTATGGCTTTACTCAAACCACAAAGTCCTCAGACATTCATTCCATATGCAAACAACGTCCAAACTGTTGCTCAGCCTCACTCTAATGATGGTAACATGTGCAAAATTTCTAGTATATCTCTATGCCTTTCAGTTTATAGCACAAAAATCACTGATACCTCCACTGTCCCTTGGATATTGGACATAGGGGCCACAGATCATATGATCTGTTCAGCCTCCTTATATACCACAATCAATGCACAAGTTTTTTATTCAGTAGCACTCCGAAACGGTGTGCTCGTTTCTGTCACACATATAGGGACAGTAAAATTTTCAGCATCTTTAATTCTGGACAATGTGCTTTGTGTGCCCTCTTTCTCTTTCAATCTCATATCAGCAAGAAAATTATTACAAAAGATTAATTGTTGTCTCATTTTTATCTCTGACCTCTGTTTCGTACATGAACTTTTGACTTGGAAAACGATTGGACCCTTAGCCCTGCCCCTTCCTCTGGTCATGGAAAGTTGGTAGGCCGGCTCTGCTACCCCCTAGTCTCGCTTACTTCCTATGTAGCTATTAGTCCGTATCATCTGCTACAAAAGGAAGTGCCACATTTAGCATTAACCACAAAAAAAATCCCATATCAGCTTCTAATGTTTTGAATAATGCTGAAGATTTCGATCTCTGGTACTATAGGTTAGGACATTCCACCTATCCTAAATTTGATTTACCGAATCAAACGCCAAAACATAGCAAACAACCATTTCATATTTGCCCTTTAGCCAAATTACAGAAATTGCCTTTCCCTACCAGTCAGCATAGGTCTAAAAAGTGTTTTGATCTTATACATTGTGATCTTTGGGGACCATGTAATGAGATAAGCTACGATGGATTTCGTTATTTCTTGTATTGTAGATGATTTCAGTAGATGTACTTGGTTGTATTTGCTCAAATTAAAATCTGATGCTAGTAGTACCTTACAGGGATTTTGTTCAATGGTTAAAACTCAATTTGAAACTAAAATCAAAATCATCAGATCTGACAATGGAAAGGAATTTGTATGAAGCAATTTTATTTGCAAAAGGGCATCATTCGCCAAAGAACTTGTGTAGAAACCCCTCAACAAAATGCTATAGTCGAATGGAAACATCAACACATATTAAATGTGGCAAGAGCTTTAAAATTCCAAAGTGGAATTTCATTGAAATATTGGAGTGACTGTGTACTCACATCAGTACACCTTATAAACAGAACCAACACCTCTCTTGAACCACAAAACACCCTTTGAAATTCTTTTTAAGTCCAAACCTAACTATGATCATCTTAAGGTTTTTGGATGTCTGGCTTTTGCCAGTACTCTAGCAAATGGAAGATATAAGTTTGATTCTAGAGTAGGAAGTGCATTTTCTTGGAATATCCATTTGGGATCAAAGGTTATAAACTGATGGATTTAGAGTTAAGGAAGGTTTTCATCTCTAGGAATGTAATCTTTCATGAGAATGTGTTCCCACACAAACAAGATCTTGACACTACTGACCTTAATGCTGTCTGCATCCAAAATCCTATCCAAACTCATGATTTTCAAACTCCCATCATCACTACTTCAGAATTTGGAACGAACAATTCAAACAATATTGGTTCTAATGATACTGATGAACAAACTGAGGCAATAGATCCTTCAACATCTTTAGAAACATCCAACACTCTTGCTTCATCATCAGATACAAACATGGAGTCATGTGAACCCACACATTCTTCAGAACCTATAACACAGTCACCTCAAACACAGCCCCTACTTCGAAGGTCTAGCAGAATTAAAAGACCTCCTTAACACCTGCAAGACTTCATTTGTCAACATGCAGCTTTACTTCCCCATTTACATAACTTGGACAAGCAAAAGGTTGTCACTACTCCAGGTAATCCTTTTCCCCTTGAGGCCACTTTATCTTACCATAAACTCTCTTCAAAACACAAAGCTTTTGTTGTTTCCATTAGCACACAAAGAGAGCCTAGAAATTTTAATGAGGCAATAAATTCTCGTGAGTGGTGTAATGCAATTAAAGCTGAAATAGATGCTCTTGAATTAAATAATACTTGGGTTGTCACTGATCTACCTCCTGGTAAGAAGGCCATAGGATGTAAGTGGGTTCATAAGATTAAGTTTAATGTCAATGGAACTATAGAGAGGTACAAAGCCAGGTTAGTGGCTAAGGGATACACACAATAGGAGGGTTTTGACTATCATGAGACCTTCTCCCATGTGGCAAAACTTGTTAATATGAGAACTCTGTTGGCTGTGGCAACCATAAAGAGTTGGAATTTGTGCCAGTTTGATGTGAATAATGCTTTTCTACATGGAGATTTAGAGGAGGATGTGTACAAAAAATTATATCCAGGTTACCTCAATGACAATGCATCAAAAGTTTGCAAGATAAAGAAAAGCTTGTATGACCTTAAATAGGCCTCTAGACAATGGTACTCTAAGCTGTCGAACTTCATTATTGAACAAGGCTACACACATCTAAAGCAGATTACAGCTTATTCACAAGAACCACAAAACATTCTTTTATTGCCATTCTGTTGTATGTCGATGATATTATAGTGGCCAGTAATTGCTTGAATTCTGTTAACACTCTCAAAGCCTCTCTTCATGATAAGTTCAAAATCAAGGACTTGGGATAATTGAAATACCAAGGTCTGATCGAGGCATTCATATATGCCAAAGAAAATAGGCACTTGATGTTTTGGCAGATTCAGGTAAAATTGGTGCAACACCAGCTCGAGTCCCACTTGATCAAAATCTCAAGCTTTCTAAAAACTAAAGTAAACTTCTTTCTGATCCATCAATTTATAGAAGACTGATTGGGAGGCTGCTGTGTTTAACCATAACAAGACTTCGTCTGTCTTACTCAGTACAATTGTTAAGTCAATTCATGGACAATCCTAGATTACGTCATCTTAATTCTGTTCTGTGATAACAAGGTTGCGCTCCATATTGCATCAAACCCTGTTTTTCACGAGAGAACCAAGCACATTGAGCCTGATTGCCATCTTGTGCGAGACAAAATTCAGAATGGGAGTGTAGTCACTAAACATGTTAGTAGCCGACTGCAAATTGTGGATCTTTTAACTAAAGCATTATGTTCTTCAAGCCTTTACTCTCATTTGTTCAAGATGGAGTAGAAGATATCTACTCTTCACCTTGCGGGGGGCTATTAGAAAATAAATATCAACTACAGCCTAGTGATCAACAACGTCAGCATCCATCTTAAGTCCACCTGGATGACAAGTTGGACCACATGCTTTTGGAAGAAAGTTCTAGAAGATAGAAGAGAAGCTTAAGGAATATAATGGCTTATTGGCATTCTGTTATTTCTGCAGAGATCCATTTTGTATGGCAAGTTGTATAGAGTTGGTTAGGGAATATTCTTTTCTATTGTGTATATATAGCAGTGGCATTGTATGGCAGAACACACACGAGAATTAATTCAGTCAAAAGAAAATCTCTTACAGATATGCACTCAATTTTTCTCTGTTTTTATTCATCCTTCCAATTTTTTGTTTTCTTATATTAAGCCATTGCATATGTTTTACCCACCTAATCTATTTTCCCTTAAATTGTATTCTTATAATACAACTATCATATATATAGTGAAAAACGTAGAAATTAAATGCCAGCAAACAGTGGTCAAAATTATATACAATTCCTGCAATGCAATTGTTGTCTTATGATGGATCGGGGAATATATCCAGTTCTTTCAATGTGGGTGCAAACGAATTCCTCGATAAACCCTTTTCTCCCTGCAATAACCACTGTTGGGTTTTGATACCCAATAAATCCAGGGCTATGATGTTAAATCGATTTTGTAGAAATTATACTTTAGAGGCCTCGGCCGATGAGTGAAGTGAAACGTCGATGCCACAATTGTCTAAACGTATCCCGTAATTTACTTGGGCCACTTGAAGCAACCTAATTAAATTAGTGTTGCTCGTGGCCCAACCCAATACCTTGGAAGGCTTTTTTGGTTGATAGCCCACTAAAATGTTACCTATTGGGCCTCTAATTTGATTAACCTAAAAGTCCATTATTTACCTATTTATGCTACCAGTTTCTGTATTGTTTGAATGTGTGTGAAAAGAATATAGCCGTGAGTTGGGAAAGAAAGCTGCGTGCCTATTGTCTTCTTGCTTCCGTTTTTTGTTGAGGTTGTCTTCTCCTTTTGTTTTTATCTTTCTTCCTTTGTGGTTGAAGATTGAGGCTATTGTATTCTACACACCCGTCCTTTGTGGGCAACCCGT
Source organism: Fraxinus americana (assembly GCA_035079005.1). Taxonomy (NCBI): domain Eukaryota; kingdom Viridiplantae; phylum Streptophyta; class Magnoliopsida; order Lamiales; family Oleaceae; genus Fraxinus; species Fraxinus americana. Next base: position 32,500,293 of record CM068717.1, on the reverse strand, counting down.
GACCGTCCTTAGTGGGCAAACCGTAGCAACCGGTTGGGAAATGGGTTTGGGATTTGGTTTCTTTATTGTGGTGTCGACTTTGGTGTTAACTGAGCCCGATTTTCTCGTTGATTGGAGCAATAATCTTTACATACTGTATCAGAGCCAAGTTGGGGGCTAAAAATCAGAACCAAAAACTGTCCAAAAATTGAGCAGAAAAACCAGAAAAATTCTGTCCAGATTTTCTCCCAAAAACCGCACCTGCAATCGAGTTTTCTGGCCAAACCATTGACCTTTTGAAAAATCCAACAGCACTGGTGGAACGTGCAGGTCGAGGAGCTTCTGGGTCACCGGCGCGTGATGGTGACGACTGGAGGCGGCGGCGGCGCGTGGGGAACTCCGGCGAGGCGCGTGGCGGTGCGTGAAGCATTTTCTGGCGACGACTTCTTCAGGCAGTTTGTTTATTTTGATTTCCTGAACGTACTTATATTTTTTGGTTTAGTGTTTCAGGTTATGCAGGAAATTTGGACGACTTTGCCCTTGGTGGGTTCGACGGTCGAAGCTGCAAAACATTTACTGAATTACTTTAGGCCATAAATTGAGCCCTAATGCAGTAAATTCGCATCTCTTGTAATTTATGGACTCAGATAGGTCCGCTCTGATAAATTGGCTTATCCCGTTTAAATTTCGGCATTAGCGCGTCATCGTGTGGGGTGACATTAGGATTGGGGTTACCGTGAAGGGATAACCATTGCTTGTGCTAGAAATTAGGAATTATTTGCTCTTCGTTGCCACGTGATTGAAATTTGCTCTTTTGATAAATTACAGCATATTATCTTTTGTGATAAATCGTGAGTGAAACTGTTCTGTTGATATCTCTCTGGTTGCATTGATAAGTTGCTAGAATACCTAGACTTTACTCGTTTGAAAATTTCCTTGATCTAAGATCGTGAATCTTACGAAACCCTGGGAATCTAAAACGGCGTATATTTGCTAATCTAGGTCTGTTTTGTGTGGCTTAATTGTGATTTTGTATTTCTTGTTTTGAAAATGACAACGTGCAATTTTGATTTGGGAATTTTTAGTGGAAAATGTGATTTTTTCTATTTGGCAACAAAAATGAGAGGTATTTTGGTTCAACAAAAGGTTTCAAAAGCCATTGATGGCAGTTTTTCCGCTAGTTTTTCAAAAGAACAAAAAGAAGAGGCTGATGAGCTTGCTTATACCTCTATTATTTTACACTTGGCTGACGCAGTTTTGAGAAAAGTTGGCAAACTGAAAACCACTAAAGAGCTTTGGCAAAAATTGGAAGAACTGTATTTGATCAAATCTACTCCAAACAAGCTTTGCTTACTTGATCGTTTTTTCAGTTTCAAAATGGATCCTTCAAAGGATCTTGATGACAATCTGGATATTTTTAACAAACTTATTCAAGATATTGTTAACTGTGGAGAGTCGGCGTCTGAAACCTACAATGCTATTATTTTGCTGAATGCTATACCTAATACTTATCGTGAAGTTAAAAATGCTATTAAGTGTGGTAGGGACACCTTAACCTCTGAGATTGTCATAGATTCCCTTAGGAGTAAGGATATGGAGATTAAGGCTGAAAGAGAAGATAAGAGAAATTGTGAGTTGCATATTATGAGGAGTAGAATGAAGTTTAAGCAGATGAGTTTGGGTAGAGCTCAAGATAGTGGTGATTCGAGTAGTGACTCGAGTGATGATGGTGGTAAGAAGAAGAGCAAGAGTTGGGATAAGTCCAGTGGTAGACGGTGTTACAGCTGTGGTAAGTCTGGACACTTTATTAGGGATTGTTCCAAGAAGAAGGGTAAGATGAGAGGCGAGACGAATCTGGTTTTAGGGTCGAGTGATGACCCTAGTGAACGCTATTGAGTCTTACCCTAATTATTGCATTTGCATCCGTGTGTAATCCTTTTTGCATGTGTGTGATTGCTCAATTTGGTTGCATGATTATATGTTGCATTTCAATGTGTTTGATATGTGCATTGACATGGATTAGAGTGATTTTATTACTTTGTGTAATTTGTTCGCATGCATAGCGAGTTTTAGGATGTATTAGCAGTGTGTGAGTATGTCTTTTGGTAAGGTGGAGTATAGTGCCTAAGGGTACATTGTGGTTTGTACCATGGGATGTGGAGTGTGGCATTTGGATCACGGTGGAGATGTGATCAAATGTTTTAAATTCTTTATCTGTAAGAGACCATGATCAGGTGGAGTGCGAGTGCGGCACTTCTATCACTTCAGTTAGGTGGAGACCTATTATCCATTTAGGTTGGAGGAGTGATGTGGTGATAAAGGGTTATCCCGATAACTTAGGATCTATAGAGGCTTACCTGTTAGACATGAGTTGAGTGATTAGTCTAGTGAGAATTGTGGGCGATGAGGTGAGATTTGTGTTCTCGAGGAGTGAGCAATACGGAATGAGATAGGATAAGTGTGGTGAGATCTTCTTCGTGAGGTCATTTATGCATTTGTTGCGTATGTGTTGGCCTGTTGATTGACTTGGTGTTAATATGTTGTTCTGTGTGAACATGTTTGGAACGATGTGTTATCCTATATGATATCTCCATCGCATGTTTATTTGCTCTTGATTGATTGCTGTGATTATCTGCTTCTACTTGGGTGTTCTTGATCTTAGCCCTGGTGAGTATATGGAGCAGGTATGGTATGTGTTTCGGGTTCGAAACACGAGGTAAGGTCTGTGATACCAATTTTATTGGTTACCTTGATTGTGCAAGTATAAACTGTGTGTTTTGTTTGCTTGCAGATTTATTGGGAATCAAGGTGGAGATTTGTTGGGTTTTGATACCCAATAAATCCAGGGGTATGATGTTAAATCGGTTTTGTTGGAATTATACTTCAGAGGCCTCGGCCGATGAGTGAAGTGAAACGTCGACACCACAATTGTCTAAACCTATCCCGTAATTCACTTGGGCCACTTGAAGCAACCTAATTAAATTAGTGTTGCTCGTGGCCCAACCCAATACCTTGGAAGGCTTTTTTGGTTGATAGCCCACTAAAATGTTACCTATTGGGACTTTAATTTGATTAACCTAAAAGTCCATTATTTACCTATTTATGCTACCAGTTTCTGTATTGTTTGAATGTGTGTGAAAAGAATATAGCCGTGAGTTGGGAAAGAAAGCTGCGTGCCTATTGTCTTCTTGCTTCCGTTTTTTGTTGAGGTTGTCTTCTCCTTTTGTTTTCATCTTTCTTCCTTTGTGGTTGAAGATTGAGGCTATTATATTCTACAAACCCGTCCTTTGTGGGCAACCCGTGACCGTCCTTAGTGGGCAAACCGTAGCAACCGGTTGGGAAGTGGGTTTGGGATTTGGTTTCTTTATTGTGGTGTCGACTTTGGTGTTAACTGAGCCCGGTTTTCTCGTTGATTGGAGCAATAATCTTCACAACCACCCAAGGTTCAAAAGGGAAGAGAATCATAGTTTACTCAATAGTTCACTGTTTTCATAGAAACATCATTCTAAAGATCTTATTTGGTTACAATCTGGTGTTCGTAGCTCCGGTGAAAGCTCGAAAAAGCATGCATCTTCTTTAAACTCTAAGAGTTGAACTTCTGTAAAAATTTCATTTGGGTTCTTGCCTACTTTTGATTTACTTTTGTTGAAGTATAAACAAATGATAATTTGAAGTAAGAAAGATTTTTTTTTTTAACAATATTTTCTATTCATCTATTCTATATATTAATGGAAATAACTAACGAGATCACTAAATTAATAAAAATATAAAACAGATGTTTAAAGTTGAATTTAAAATTAGACAATTCACATTTATATTTAATAATATTTTTGCTCTACTTCATTGAGATATTTCGGAAAAGGCTGCCTGATTTTGTAGATCAAATGCGCGCTAAATGTCTGGAGCAAGAAAACTCACGAAGACCACAAAAATCTAAATCCTCGAGAGGTGCTTTACGTGTTATTCAAGATTCTTCTTTTGGCATGGATAGGCGAAAAACTATACTTGGTGCCTCAAGTCCTTTGGTTTTTCATCAACAATTTTATAGACATGAAGGTCCATCAGGTACCATGAACTTGGAGGCCCCCAATATACTTTCTACTGGCCAACGAGAAGTAATTCCAAAATGGTTCTTTGTACACCCAACCGAAATCCTGCTGAATTCAGTATTCCAGATCCTCAAAACAAGTATAGAATATGTGTAATGAGTGCAAATGATAGGGATGTTTTGTGCTAATTACCCTCCCTCTTTTCCTGATATATGTGACCTGATGTGTAAATCCTAATTTCAAATAATGAATTTAATACCATTTGGTTCTTGTGTTTAGATTATTTCTGCATGTAGAAACTTGAAGTTTAGTTTATTTTTTTATACAAAGATTAAGAACGATTTTTTTGCATGAATCTTGAAAATTTATATTTTTCATGATTTAGCACTACGCCAAAAAACATAATTTGCAACATTAAAAAGGCAACATTTGTTGATAAATGTTGCTAAAAAGGTCTTTTGGCAACATTTTAGTAAGTGAATGTTGCCATTGATTAATAAAAATGAGTTTTGGCAACATTTTTTGAAAAATGTTGCGATATACCCCATTTTGCAACGTTTCTAGAGTGTTGCGGAAGGTGAGACATTTCGCAACGTTTATTAAACGTTGCGAAAAGTCTCACTTTTCGCAACGATTAATAAACGTTGCGAAAGGTCCCCTTTCGCAACGTTTAATAAACGTTGCGTTTAATAAACGTTCGCAACGTTTATTAAACGTTGCGAAACGTGAGAAAGTTTCCGCCCTTATTTACAAAAAGTTTCAAATCTCCTTCACGCCTCCCTTATTTCCCAAACCCAGCCCTATTCACGTCTCCATTCCTCACAGAGTGAAAAACGCCGGAAACCCATCTCCGGCCACCCTCTTGACCGGAACTCAACGGCGGTCGAAAGCCCACCTCAAGACGACACCAAACATGCCAATAACTCATCCCAAACAACTTGCCAACAGATTGAATTTACCCATAAAAATCTCGAACGCAGGGTACTACTCTACTGTAATTTCCACTACCAGGATGGCGCACCACCTGGGTTGGGTGCGCCCTCATCTAGCGCACCTATCCCAGTATTGGGTCTTCACCAATTTGGCCCAAATCGAAATGAATTTGAATCTGAAGTCTGGTGCGAACTCGCGAACACAGAAGTCAAATTTCTGGTACTGAAAGAAATGTGACTAAATTTTATTTATTTTATTTCAAGGTGCAACTTTTTCTCATTTTTGGTTTTTAGTTAAAGCAATCTGTTATCCTCTGTTAATTTTTCTTTACTGATGGGCAATATGTGTTCTATATTTATGCTAAGCGATCTGTAAGATGACGTGCAGTTTCTATATTAGCTATTGGCTAGTTGATTTGATATTTTACGATTCAATTGTGAACTCATATTTTGCAATCCTGTCCACAACTCCAAATGATAGGTTTGCTTTCTTCTTTGTCTCTTTCTCTGTCTCTCCCGATCGGTCACTAAACACTTGTGTAATTAAGTGACTGCTTAGGTTGATGCATCTATTTTGCTGATGAATTTCTACCATGTTGTTTTGTCTATGCATATAGCCATATGTTTAGAGAGAGTCATTTCAGCTCCAGTTTTCCCATTTTCAGAATTTTATCAGTATGTGGACCGTTAGTCAATTCTGAACCTAAAATCTAATCATTTATCCACTTATTGAAAGTTTTTAGAGAAGCTGATTTTGTAGTCTGATCAATATGTTGACAGTTTGATGTTTATCCGGGCTTACATCAACTAGATGAAATGCTAGAGAAGCTAATTTTGTATTCTGAACTGTTTCTGCTGAGATGATCAATGATTTTTCGTCTTTTTTGGTCGATTTATTTTTTATGACACAGAAATGTGGTTCGAGTTCTTGGTCCATAGAACAACCTTCTTCTGCTTGCTGTTTTTGCTAAGCGACGAAAGACTGCATTTATCTCCAATAGTTGGCAAACGTCAAAATAATAAGTAGAAATCTTATTAGTGTTGGATTCTATTTATGGGTTTTGTTTCTATCGGATTAAAGTTAAATGTTTTCCTTGAATAGGATCTTTAAAATCCTCTTTTCATCAAGTTGATGATAGAATCTGTGAAAAGAATGGATAAGTAGTTCGAGCTGTAGCTTTGAAACAGAAATATGCAGAAATGATTATGAATAAATGTTACCGGCTGGCTATTCTGGTTTATGCTTGTTTGAGGATCTTTTCCTATTTTTGATGAAGGTTCAAAAGGCAGGCTCAAACAGGGCACAGGGTTCATAGTTCAGTGATGTTCAGGAAAGGAGTTTAAGGGCCTTCCTTTTTCTTTTATTAAATTTTCACGCTGATTTACATGACATATTGTTGTATCCTTTTTGTCCATGATTATGACTTGTTCATGTACTGAAATCTGTGTCCGCATAGCCTGAGAATCTGGTTAAAAAAGATAGGGGATCCATCTAGTTGAGGAAAAAGCAATGGTCATGAAATTATGTTGAGTTCTTGGATTTTCAATATAATATTTATAGTCTGCCACATCCAGTGGAATTCATAAGCTCAAACAATAATGTTATATTTTGAATCATTTGTTTAATCTACCTCTTTGCTTTCTTAGTCAGCTTTTATCTTTTACTATTAATTGAGATGTTTGATCTATTTTATAACTAGGTGTTTGTAACTGCATATGCAGACACAGAAGGTTCTGCTTGGGAGATTGAAGCAGCTCCGGATCAGTTGGTAGCTAGGGAACAAGTAGAGATGATAAGGGTGGAAGCAATGAAGTTTGGAACAAAACTGGAGTTTCATCAGAGAATGAGACCCCGTGGTTTACTGGTCTGCATGGAGTGCCAGAGAAGCAGCCATAGAAGATAATTTAAACATTTTATTTCATTTTGAAACTTCTTTTTATTTAGGTGGTGGTGTATTACATTGTAACGTTAAAGTGTGCGGATTCAAAAATTTATAATGAAATTATCAATTTTTATACAATTTGAAAGTTTGTTTACAAATATTCATTTTCAGTTTTGCTATTCAATTTACATAAATTCCTTAAAAAAAAAAAAAAAAAAAAAAAAGGCAGCGTTTTTTAAACGTTGCGAAAGGGGTCTTTCGCAACGTTTAAAAAAACGTTGCAAAAAACTTTTTGCACCGTTTTTTAAACGTTGCAAAAACTCTTCCCTCTTTGGCAACACTGGACTTTGCAACACATGCTGAAACGTTGCTAAAGGCCTTTTGCAGCGTTTTTTGGCCGTTGCAAAAGGCCTTTTTTGGCGTAGTGTAGGTTTGCTGCTATTTAGCCTCTGTTTGGCCCCCATTATTTTGTATTTTTGGGGGTTGAAAATTTTTAGAATAGTGATTGATGAGAGAATGTGTGGTTGAATTTTTTTTTATTTGTGTGTAATATTATTTTATTTGATGAATGTGTGGTTGAAATGAAGAGAGAAAAAATGTAATGTAATTTAATGGGGGCCAAACAAGGGCTTAATTTCTACTCCTCTCCATATATGAGATATATACTATAACAATACAATTAAAGGGAAAATGGATTAGGTGAAAAAAAAAAATACATAGTGGCTTGATGAAATTACCCTTCTCAAATGATGTGAGAGCAATCCACGTGTCTATTTGATGGAAGGAACTATTAGAATGAGACAGAGTCGACTAACTCCGCAAGAAAATGTTGAAATGAGATTTTAATTGCCAAGTTTGAAACTATAGGAACTAATATAATCAGACACAAAGGACTAAGGGAGGGGGGGTCGTAGGATTTCATTAGACACATATATTCAAGCCAAGGATTGGGGATTCATTATACATATATTATTCAAGTCAAAAGGAGGGAAAAAACAAGAAATCAATTAAGGAGCTAGGATTTCAAGATTTTGCAAGAAGAAGGCGGAATCTTGGTGCAATATCTCTATCCTTTTTTCGTGTTTCATTAATACCCGGTGATGTACTTTAATTCCTTCTTGTATTTTTATTCTCCTAAGATGTGTAATTAAGTAATTAGTTACGATATGATTGTATCCTAGTTTTAAACCTTAAATTTTAATTAAAAAGTTTTAAATCTCAAATTGAACGTGTGAATTGTTTTTACTTCCAATCTTAATGATTGGATTAATTGGCTACTAATTCATTGATTTTATCAATGATAATCACGTAGAGATGCCGGTAATTTGTTTAGACCATATAGTAAAGACCGATAATTTAGTATAAAATATAGAGATATTTATGCTAATTATAGCGATCGTTATATGAATTCTTAGAACAATAATTGCTTTTGATTACGATTGATTCACATAGAGATATGAAATTGATTTAGTTAAATAGATTCAATGAGAACTCGAAGGGGAATACAATAGAAAAATTCGATCAGGTTTATAAAACTTGGTAATTGAGATTAAGTGGATAACTATAGTAAAATCATGAATCCTAACACTTAAACCATATTAAAAAAAAATCCCTTTTATTTTAGAATATTCAAAATAGAAAATCAATAAAAGAAAAATAACTATTTCATTTGTTTTCGATCAAATTAAAGTTAGGAATAATTGAATAAATTGTTAGATAGTAATTCTCACGGGAACGATATTCGAACTCATAGACCTACTTTATTACTTTTTACGATTCGTACATTTGTGTGATATAAAAATCGACAACAAGTTTTTGGTACCGTTGCCGGTGACTACTTTTATTTAATATTGATTTTAATTATTTCTTGCTTTTACTTGATTTTTTTCTCTTTCTTTTTTCAATTGATCTACTTACTTTTCTTTGCTCCATTGGCAAGGAATGAAAAGAAGCAAGAGGTCAAAAATTCATAGTGATTGATCCCGACTTAAATGAAGGTGACATGCTTTTTGGAGAATTTATTTTCAGACTATTGTATTTGATAAGGATGGCTTCCCGGAGTAACTAAATATCAAATCTATTGTTTATGGGGAGATTAGACGACTTGTGAATATTGTGGTGCATTGCATTACACAAAAAAATGCTTGTTATTGGCAACACTAGAGGAAGTAAGGAAAGCTATCTTTGATGGTCCATACCAAGAAAAAGATGATGACGGTGAAATAGTTACGAGAGACGTTATCGTGCAAAACTATAAAAGGATTGAAGATCAAATAATTTCGAATTGGTCAAGTAACATGCTTATGGATGATCTCTTCATTAGTAAACCCGAGGAACCAACAACTAGAGAAGAGAAACATGTGAAATCGAGAAATTACTCATAAAGGTGCCAACGAAATAGTGGCATTCAAAGAAGATGAAATTAACATGCAATCCTCCTACTTCATTGATTTTGTGATTAAAGAAGATGAGGAGATCGAAGCATTCTTAGTTGTGTCCGAATTGAGTAATTTAGGCAAGTCATACTATATTCAAGGGGGCAAAACAATATTTTGGAGAACGTACGAAAACAAAGTGCAACGACAATCTACGCAAGACCTTCAAAGCTCTATTCAAAATTCCATGAAAAATCATTGTCCTAAGTTGAGCTTGATATTCTAAATCAAGAACTAATTGGAAGTAATGCATTTTTCTAACCCTTAACTCTTTAATTTTAGTTATTACGGTTGCATTTAATATATAGGCACGTTTGAGTATTTTTAGTTTTAATTTTTTTTTTGGTTATTTTTAGTTCATCATGTTAACACCACTGAAAAAAAAATAAATTTAAACCCGTAATTGGGTGTTGGGGCGTCATAGCCCTGGCGCCACCCCACCCCATACAAAAAATTCTTCTTTTTCTTTCTCTTTTCTTTTGTTTCTTTCCTTCTTTTCTTTATTCTTTTTTTTCCCCTCCTCTCTCTTTTATTAAAAAAAAAAAAAATGAATTTCTTCCTTATTAAAAAATGATAAATAAAAAAATTCCTCTTTCTTTTCTTTTTCATTTTTTCTCTCTCTTTTTCTTTCTTTGCTTTATTCATTTTTTAAATTTTATTTTTATTGTTTTTATTTTTCTGAGGTCAAAACTAGCTTACAATTATCATTTCTAATTAAATTAACATAAATTCGTATGTGAATTTATTGATAATTATTTTTCTTGTTTGTTTTTCGGAATAATGGAAATATTTTACAAAACGAGCAAAAAAAGATATTGAAGGAAGATTGAAGACCAAGTGCTAAACAAGAAACATCATATACACGGTGAGTATTGCTAACCCTTCTTTAAGCCTTTTTTTTTTTTGCACACATTGAGGACAAGACATATTTTAAGATTGGGAGTGTAGATTAGTTAGTAAGTTTATATTTGCTAGTTTGAGTGATATAATTTTAAAACACACACACACACACACACACACACACACACACACACATATATATATATATATATATATATATATATATATATATATATATATATATATATATATATATATATATATATATATATATATTTGGATAGCCATGCTGACTAATTGAAATTATTTATGTTTCATAAATTGTGAATAAGTGATGCGAGTTTTTTGCAAATTGATCCTTGTTCAATGTTAGATCATATTATATCAAAGTCATGATTATGTTTTTGGATTGTTTATATTGATAGAATAGGTTGAATGAACTTAGGTCTTTGTAAACCAAGATCATATTATGTACCACAACTACTTAACCAATTGAAAGGATAAGTTTGTGGGTGGTTGATATGTTGTTGGAAGCTATTTAGATATGTGTTGATTCCGTGCATAATGAATATTTGTGTAGAATATTTTTGGCTAACATGTAGAGACTAGATAAAAACAATTTACTAGAGGTTTGATTTCAATTACTCATCCAAAAATTAAAACGCATTGCACTAGCTATGAGATGTAGGAAAAAAGTTATCTTTATTGTTGTGTGAAGCTAGTGTTGAGACCCTATTTGTTACCAATGTTTAGAAAATGATCTATCAGGAAAGAAGGCTGTTTGCAATGTAGAGTGAAAACTTCCTTTGAAAATCAAAGAAAGATCCAAAAAATAGAAGAAGGGACACGATAAGAAAACACACACACACACACACAAACGTGTGTTGAGGCAGTGGCAAAATAACTATGAGCTCTGTTTTTGTCCGGCTAAGCATTGGATACTTAATTTGAGATTTAGACATCTGGCGAAGGGTTATTATCCTAGTTAAAGCTTGGAGGTTAAGATATTCAAATTTAAGGAGAATCATCACGTATTGAGATAGTGACTTTCATTGGTGAAATCCAACCAAACTTGAGCAGAAAAGGAAAAGAGAGTTGTGTAACAAACCTTAGAATATACACCTTGGAATGTGATCGAAAAACAAGTTTAAGGGTGTGCATCCCATGAGAAAGTAAAGAAATATTTGACATTTAAGGATCAGAAATAACTAATTTTGAAATTCATGATAATTTGATTGATTATGCACACACATCAATCAAGAACTGAACAAGTAAAGAATTAGTTTTAGTTGCATTACTTATGAATTTTTTATGAATCATCGAACAATTACAATACTTGATGCGAGTTCAACAAAGTTATCTAATGCATTTATATTTTTGTTTGTTTGCTCGTGTGTTTAGTAGATAGTCTTGCTCGTGACGAACAATGGTTTAAATTTAGGGGTACTTAATAAGTGCATTTTATGCGCTTATCTTGGCTTCTATTCTTATTTATTTATATATAGATTGACCGATTATCTACTTAATTTGTGTAAATTATGTTAATTGTAGGAAAATCCCAACTTGGATATTATTTATGTGAAAAGAGGCTATTTGGAGCTTAATTGGAGTTGATTTGAAGAAATTGAAGATTAACCGGATTGTAAGAGATCAATTGGAACTATTAATGGAGCATGCGGTAAAAATTCATAAATTTCAGAAGTTAATTTTGACATTTGGAAAGTTTGGGGAATGAATTGAAACTTTCTGAACTTGCATCGGGTCAACTATTATGATTTTGGAATGAAGAGAACTTAATTGCAAAATATTACAAGATGAAGGAATAAAGTCACACGAGAAAGGGAGTTCAATTGGAAAAAGGAATTGTTTCCTTTTATTTAAACTCTTTGGTATAAATCAATTTGAACTCTTTTGGCGGAAATCAAGTTACACAAGGATTTTGCATAAATCTTATACTATAAATACGTACTTTAGTCCTACAACCAAAGGGGTCTCGTAGGATTTCATTAGACACATATATTGAAGTCAAGGTTTGGGGATTCATTGTACATATATTATTCAAGCCAAAATGAGGGAAAAAAAACAAGAAATCAATTAAGGAGCTAGGGTTTCAAGATTTTACAAAAAAGAAGGCGGATTCTTGGTGCAAGATTTTATCTTTTTCTCGTGTTTCCTTAACACCTGGTGATGTACTTTAATTCCTTCTTGTATTTTTATTCACCCATGATGTGTAATTAAGTAATTAGTTTTGATGGATGATTGTAACCTAGTTTTAAACCATAATTTTAATTAAAAAGTTTTCAATCTCAAATTGAATGTGTGAATTGTTTTTACTTCCATTCTTAATGCTTGGATTAATTGGCAACTAATTCATTGATTTTGTCAACGATAATTGCGTAGAGATATAGATTATTTGTTTGGAGCACATAGTCAAGACTGATAATTTAGTATAAAATGTAGAGATACTTATGCTAATTATTTCAATCATTATATGAATTCTTAGAACAATAATTGTGTTTAACTAAGATTGATTCACATAGAAACATGTAATTGACTTTGTTAAATAAACCCAATCAGAACTCGAGAGGGGAAAATTGAATACATTAGAAAAATTCGATCGATTAAACATAATTAATTGCATAAAACTTGGTTATTGAGACTAAGGGGATAACTATGGCAAATTCTTTAATCCTAACACTAAAATCATCATATTAAAAAAATCCATTTTATTTTAGTATATTTAAACAAAAAGAAAAATAACTATTTTATTTGTTTTCGATCAAATTAAAGTTAGGAATAATTGAATCAATTATTAGAGAGTAGTTCTTGTTGGAATGATATTCGGACTCATAGATTCACTTTATTACTTCCGTACACTTGTAAGATATAAAAATCGACAATAAGTTTTTGGCGTCGTTGTCAGGGACTACTTTTATTTAATATTGATTTTAATTATTTCTTGCTTTTATTTGATTTTTTTATCTTTCTTTTTTCAATTAATCTAATTTTTCTTTGCTCCATTGGGAAGGAATGAAAAGAAGCAAGAGGTCAAAAATTCACAGTGATTGATCCCGACTTAAATGAAGGTGACATGCTCATTGGAGAAATTCTTTTCAGACAAGAACTTAAAATGTGGGGATACAACCAACATATTGTATTTGATAAGGATGGCTTCCCGGAGGGATTAAATATCAAATGTTTATGGGGAGATTAGATGGATTTGTGAATATTGTGGTGCATTGCATTACGCAAAAAAATGCTTGTTATTAGCAACTCGAGAGGAAGTACGGAAAGCTATCTTTGTTGGGTTTGGTGTGTGTTATTATGTATGGAACGCATAGAAATGAAAATTTGTAAACTAAATAGAAAATTTACATGACAAGTGGTTCTCTTGAGTGTTTACCTTGTTAGGTGGAAGTCCATGAATATTCTCATGGTATTTTAAAATGTTAGCTTCTTCCGTTGTTTAACACTTGTTTTCGCATGAGTTTTTTCGAACACCGAATTTTACCTAAACATACAAAAACAAACTAAATCCATAGAAAATTTTCTCAATAGAACAACTTTTACAATAATTTAGATACCTAAATAGGATCACAAAATACTCATATCAAACTCCCTATCACCAAATTGTACCAGATTGGAATACATAGGTAAACACTGTTTGGCCTTCTATCCTATCAATCCAGAATCGTTAAGTCCACTTTTAACTCGTGTTACTTGTATAGCATACATTAATGAAGTTTGCCCTTTATTTCCCATCGTATCTTATAGAAAAGTGAAGGTCGTCCAGATCTAAATAATTTCATAAAAAAGGAATGACTAACCACTAGAATCATATTGTAGATTTCCATTTGCATGTGCAACACCGAGTCGAGCTTTGCAGCAGTTATTATTTTCTTGCTACTGCATTGTTACACATGTTGTTTTCTTTTCCTTAATTTTTATAATTTACACAAGAAAAGTCGGGTAGATCACAAAATCTAAATCCTCAAAAGGTGCTTCACGTGTTATCCGAGATTCTTCTTTCGGCATAGAAAAGCAAAATTCTATCCTTGGTACCTCAAGTCCTATGGGTTTTCATCAAAAAATTTATAGACATGAAGGTCCATCAGGTACCACGAACTTGGAGGCCCCAAATATACTTCTACTCAGCCAACGAGAAGCAATTCCAAAATGGTTCTACGTACTCCGAACCGAAACCCTGCTTAATTCAGTATTCCAGATCCTCAAAACAAGTATACCATATATGCAATAAGTGCAAGTGACAGGGATTTTTTGCTAATTACCCTTCTTCTTTTCCTGCCATAAATAAGCTGCTCTATAGATCCTCATTTCAAATCACGAATTCAATACCATTTGGTCCAGGAGTAGATTATTTCTGCGAGAAACTTGAAGTTTAGTTTATTTCTTTATACAAAGATTAAGAACGATTCTTTATTCGTGAATCTTGAATATTTATAAATTTGGCGATTTAGGTTTGATGCTATTTAATCTCTCTCTCTCTCTCTCTCTCTCTCTCTCTCTCTCTCTCTCTCTCTCTCTCTCTCTCTCTCTCTCTCTCTCTCTCTCTCTCTCTCTCTCTCAGACTACAAAAATGTATACAGTTGCTTGAAAAAATCGTACTTCTCAATTGACGGGAGTACACTCCACATGTCTATGTGATTGAAGGAATTGATAGAATGAGACACAAAAAAAAAAAATCCACAAGAAAACGTTGAAATAAAGTTGTAAATGTCAAATTTGAAACGATATGGATAATTTACGCAATGAAGGCAAACGACACGAATGTTTTGTGCTAATTATCCATATTCCATATTAGATTCTCTCCATATTTTTGATGTTATCTAAATCTTGTACATTAATATTTTACATATAAATAAAAACTGACAGAGGTAATAAAAATGAAAAATCTAATCAACCAATATTACAAATATAATTCCTCTGTGAGGTCATGCAAATCACGTGCAACGCACGCCCAAGTCACTAACACATTTTTACATTGTATTATCATTTCAACATTTCTTGTGGATTTGGTCCTTTCTGTCTCCTTCTATTAATTCCTTCCTACAAATAGACATTGTACTCGCATCATTTGAAAAGGTATTTTTGTTAAGCCATTGGATATGTTTTTCCTGCCTAATCCATTTCCCCCTCAACTTATTGTTATATTATAACTATCATATATATATTGGAAAAGGTAGAAATTAAAGGCCAGCAAACACAAGTTGTCAAAATTATGTACAATTCCTGCAATGCAATTTTTGTCTTTGATGGATCGGGGAATATATGCATTTCTTTCAATGTGGGTGCATACGAATTCGTCAATAAACCTTTTTCTCCCTGCCACCTGAGGTTCAACAGGGAATAGAATCATAGTTTACTCAATAGTTCACTGTTTTCATAGAAACATCATTCTAAGGATCTTATTAGGTTACTATCTGGTGTTCATAGCTCCGGTAAAAGCTCGAAAAAGCGTGCATCTTCTCCAAACTCTAAGAATTTGACTTCTCTAAAAAATTTATTTGGGTTTTTGCCTACTTTTGGTTTACTTTTGTTAAAGTAGAAACAAATGAAAATTTGAAGAATGAATTTTTTTTGTTGATCAATTGGTGTATATTTACAATAATTTGGAATCATCTATTCTATATATCTATGGAAATAACTAATGAGATCACTAAAATAATAATGTAAAACAGATGTTTAAGGTTGGATGTAAAATTAGACAAATCACATTTATATTTAATAATTTTTTTGCTCTGCTTCATGGAGATATTTTGGAAAAGGCTGTCTGGTTTTGTAGATCTAATGTCTGCTAAATGTCTGGAGCAAGAAAACTCACGAAGACCACAAAAATTTAAATCCTTGAGAGGCGCTTCACGTGTTATTCGAGATTCTTCTTTTCACATGGATAAGCAAAGAACTATCCTTGTTACCTCAAGTCCTATGGTTTTTCATCAACAATTTTATAGACATGAAGGTCCATCACGTACCATGAGCTTGGAGGCCCCCAATATACTGTCAACTTGGCCAATGAAAAGCAATTCCAAAATGGTTCTTTGTATTCCCAACCGAAACTCTGCTGAACTCAGTATTCCAGATCCTCAAAACAAGTATACAATATGTGCAAATGATAAGGATGTTTTGTGCTAATTGCCCTTCTTCTTTTCGTGATATATATAGCCTGATCTGTGAATCCTCATTTCAAATCATGACTTTAATACCAATTGGTTCTGGAGTTTAGATTATTTCTGCATGTAGGAACTTGAAGTTTAGTTTATTTCTTTATACAAACAGTTTGAATGTTGTGTAGGCATAGCTATTGAATAGTGTAATTAGCACAAAACATTCCTCTCGTATGCACTTATTGCATAAATTATTCTTCAAACATGGCATTTACAATCTTATTTCAATATTTTCATGCGAAGTTGGTCCCTTTTGTCTCATTCGGTCAATTTCTTCCGTTAGATAGACACGTGCATTGCACTCACATCATTTGAGAACGGTAATTTTGTCAAGCCAGGAATAAGGTTTTCCCACCTAATTTATTTTCCTTTCGTCGATAAACCCTTTTCTCCCTGCAATCACCTCCCGAGGTTCAACAAGAGAATCAGCCCTTCAACTGTACTGTTATAGTATAATCCATTTTCCCTTTGTCCATAAAGAAGAAGGTGCATCTATTACAGACTCGGTTGTTAAAGAATAAGCTGTTGGGGGAAGAACTGCAGTAAGGACACTAGTCTCTGGGGCATGCCCAGAATCGGATTGATGGCAGAGAATGCGCAAAGTGACAAATGCCGTAGCGCTGGTGAACGCTCGAAGAAGCAAGCATCTTCTTTAAACTATAAGAGCCTAATTTATCTAAAAATTTATTTGTGTTTTTGCCAATTTTTGATTTACTTTTGTTGGAGAAGTAGAATGAAAATGAATTTTTTTATTGATCTGTGTATATTTACAATAGTTTGAATTGATCTAATCTATATAAATATGAAAATAACTAACGAGATCACTAAACTAACAAGAAAACAAAACACATGTCTACGGTAGGATATAAGATTAGAATAATCACGTTTATCTTTAAAAATTATCTGCTCTATTTCATTGAGATATTTCAAAAAAGGCTATCTGAATTTGTTGATCAAATGTCTGCTAAATGTCGGGAGCAAGAAAACTTGGGAAGGCCACAAAAATCTAAATCTTCAAAAGGGGCTTCATGTGTTATTTGAGATTCTTCTTTTGGCATGGAGAAGCAAAAATCTATCTTTGGTACCTCAAGTCCTATGGTTTTCTTCAACAATTTTAAAGACAAGAAGGCCCATCAGGTACGATGAACTTGGAGGCCCCCAGTAAACTTTAAACTCGGCTAATATAATGAGAAGCAATTCGAAAATGGTTTTTTGTGCTCTCAATCGGAACCCTGCTGAATTCAGTATTCCAGATCCTCAAAACAAGTACACCATATTTGCAATGAGTGCAAATTATAGGGATGTTCACCTTCTTTTTTTTTTCGTGATATATATAACCTGATGTGTAAATCCTCATTTCAAATCATTAATTTATTACCATTTGGTCCTGGAGTTTTGATTATTTATCCATGTATAAACTTGAAGTTCAGTTTTTTTCATTAAGAACAATTCTTTATTCGTGAATCTTGAATATTTATAAGTTTGACATTTTAGGTTTGCTGCTATTTAAAATTTGTCAATCTCTACATATATATATACACCCTATAACAATACAATTGAAGGGAATATGGATTAGGTGAGAAAACATATACAGTGGCTTGAAAAAATTACCCTTCTCAAATGATACAAGTACAATCCGCATGTCTATTTGATAGAAGGAATTAATAGAATGAGACTGAAAGAACCAACTCTGCAAGAAAATATTGAAACGAAGTTGTAAATGTCAAGTTTGAAATTACACGGATAATTTAAGCAATGCAAAAGAAACATTAATGTACAACTTTTACATAACATCAAACATATATGTATTTTGGAATAGTAGATTGATGGAGAATGTGTGATTGAAAAAGAAGAAAAAAATATTGATGCGATGAAAAATATTATTTTATTGAAGAATGTGTGGTTGAAAATGAGTAGAAGAATGCGAATGAAAATTTTAATGTGGTTCAAACAGGGGTATAAATATAAACTATGGAAGTTAATAAAAATGAAAAGTCGAATTGACCAATATTACAAATGTAATTCAACCGTGACGCCATACAAATCACGTGCAATGCACGTCCAACTCACTAACACAATTTTACATTATATTATCATTTACTACAACAAAAACAACATTTCGCAACGAGCAAAAAACAATGCAAAAGTTGCAACATTCGGACGTATGTTGCGGTTGATGGTGTAGTAGAGTAAAATGATACAAAAACGTAGTATGATAGTTGTAAAAGGTTTTCAAAGAACGTTCGCAACGTTCATCGCTTATTGCTGTTAATGTTTTAGCAACGTTCGTTGTACGTTGCCATTAATCATTTAGCGACATTCATCGCATGTTGCTGCTAATGTTTTATCAACATTCATTGCACGTTGTCATTTTCTACCTTTTTAGTCTCTCTCCTTATTTTTGATGTTATGTAAATTTTGTACATTAATGTTTTACATATAAGTCTATATTAACAGAGTCAATAACAATGCAAAATCTAATTAACCAATATTACAAAGATAATTCAACCGTAAGGCCATGCTAATCACGTGCAACGCACGTCCAAGTCACTAACGCATTTTTACATTATATTATCATTTCAACATGGACTCGTGGATTTTGTCATTTCTATCTCATTCTATTAATTCCTTCCTTCCTTCGAATAAACATGTGGATTGTACTCACATCATTTGAGAATGGTAATGATAAGTGTATTTTATGCACTTATTTAGACCATATTATTAAGCTTTTATATTGTCAAAGTTTTAATTTTTACTTAACTTGGGTTAATTTTCTTTTGTTTTTAGTTATGGACTCATTTGAAGCAATTGGAAAAAAAGGACAAAATCGAATGAAATCTATAATTTTGGGATCAAATTCCACAAGTGGGACGGTTTGGTGTAGTGGTGGTGGTGGTGAAAACATCGACAGAGATGTTTTGGAACGGGGATTTTGTTGCTGGGATGTGGTGGTGTTGGTGTTGACGACGGTGGTTTTGTGTTGGTGGTGGTCACAAATTGTGATCAATAAATTTGTTGGTGTGTGACCAATAATAAGAAATTGTGACTAAGAAAGACTCTGTGATTCACAAAAAATTATCAATTATGACCTAAAAATATTACTTTGTGACCTAAAAATTATTAATTGTGACCAATAAATTGATAAATTATGACTTAAATAAGTATTGTGACTCAGAAATTTTGGAATCCGTGACCGATGAACAAATTGTGACTTTCAAATTTTTAATTTGTGACCAATAAACAAATTGTGACCTATGAAAATTTTGAATTGTGACCAAATTGTATATATCTGCGACCTTGACATATTAATAATAAATTAATTTAATTTAATATTATTATTAATATTAATTGTAAAATTAAAACCCGATTTTTGCTTAAATAAAGTAAAACATATTTTTGGTATTTTTGAAATTGGTAAAAGTAAACACCTTATTTATGTATTCTTCCCTTCCTTTTTCCACTAGAAAATGGGCGACGGCTCATGATTGGAATAAGAAGGAACTTTGATTTGACAAAACAATTGGGTGGCTGGGAAATATATATACACACAGAAAATGAAACGCAGCAAGAATAATATATTTACACGTAAACAGAGAGCAGGAAAAAAAAAAAGTGATTGGTGGCTGGAAATTTAATTGGAATTGGAGAAGGAAAAGGACAGACAGTCGGAAATTGAGAAGGCGAGCATGAGAAGAAAACAAAAAATACATGCACAGAAATAGGTAGAAAATGCAGAAGCCAACAGAAAGACGGAGAGACAGACATGAGTGCGGAAGACGGCACACCTATAGGGAATTAATTACGTTCCGTCAAATTTTGGTGATGTTTTTTTCACTTTTATCTGTTTAATTCCAACATTATGCTAGGCTAGATTATTTTAGTGCAATGATTTTTGATGAACCTTGTATCATGAATATTTAACTCGTGATTTTATTTATTTTTGACATTCTAAACACGTTTTTAATTATTGAAAGATTGACATAGATTTAATTTTCTGTACAAAAATATGCACAATAGTTGTATGAGTTTTGTGGCTTATTTTTCCTTCGAAAGATTGAAAATAAGTTAGACATAATATCAATTGTCGTAATGTCTCATAGGGGATATAAATATACCGCTATACTTTACGTGTTCTTTAAGTATTCTTTAATACATTTTTATATGTTCACACCCATTATAGAAATATAGTCGGGTCACAAGTAAGAACATGTTTAATTCTATTCAGAAGATATTGTTAAATAAATTAGGAATATTGATTTTCATAATTGAATTGAGTAAAAGGGATTGATATAAGGGGATTTGAGATCTTAGTACGCTTTTCATTATCTTATTTTTATAAAACTTGCATTTAATTATAATATTGCATTTATTTTAGTTAAGTTAGATCTTACATTCACAGTTAGATTATTTAATTTATACGAAAAAAAGTTTCAATTGTTTTGGTTAACGTTAAGTTAATTCGAATTTGAACTAGTATAATCTCTATGGGAACGATATTTGGACTCAAAATCTATTTTACTACTTGTTAACAAACCGTGTACTTACGGTAATTCAAATGAAGAATATTTTCGTGACAGGTAATTTTGTTAAGCCATTGGATATGTTTTACCCGCCTAATCCATTTTCCCTTCAAGTGTATTGTTATAGTATAACTATGATATATATTGATAAAAGTAGAAATTAATTGCCAGCAAACACAAGTGGTCAAAATTATAAATATTCAAGTTTCACCAATAAAGAATTGTTATTAATCATGTACAATTCCAGCAATGCAGTTGTTGTCTTTGATGGATCGGGGAATATATCCAGTTCTTTCAATGTGGGTGCAAAAGATTTCATCGATAAATCCTTTTCTCCCTACAATCACCACCGGAGGTTCAATTGGGAAGAAGAATGAATCTTCTTTAAACAGTAAGAGCTCAACTTTTCTAAAAATTCATTTATGTTTTGCCTACTTCTGATTTACCTTTTTTGAAGTAGAAACAAATGAAAATCTGAAGTGCGAATGAAATTTTGTATTAATCAACCAGTGCATATTTACAATAGTTTGGATTCATCTATTCTATATATATATATGGAAATAACTAAACAGATCATCACTAAACAAATAAGAATACAATTTTCTGCTCTACCTCATTGAGATATTTCTGGAAAGGCTACCTGATTTTGTCAATTAAATGTACAATAAATGTCTTGAGCAAGAAAACTATGGAAGAGAACAAAAATCTACATTCTTGAAAGGTGCTTCACGTGTTATTAGAGATTCATCTTTTATCACGGATAAGCAAAAAACTATTCTTGGTACCTCAAGTGCTATGGTTTTTCATCCAAAATTTTATAGACACGGAGGTCCATCAGGTACCATAAACTCGGAGGCGCCCAATATACAGTCAACTCGGCCAATGCGAAGCTATTCCAAAATGGTTCTATGCACTCCCAACCGAAACCCCGCTGAATTCAGTATTCTAGATCCTTAAAACAAGTATACCATATGTGCAATAAGTTTTGATAGGGGCTTTCTTTTCTAATTACCCTTCTTATTTTCCGGATATATATAAGCTGATCTGTAGATCCTCATTTCAAATGATGAATTTAATACCATTTGGTCCTGGAGTTTAGATTAATTCTGCATATAGAAACTTGTAGCTTAGTTCATTTCTTCATACAGAGATTAAGAACGATTTTTTATTCGTAAATCTTGAATATTTATAAGTTTGACGATCTTAGTTTGCTGCTCTCTCTCTCTAACAATACAATTGAAGGGAAAATGGATCAGGCGAGAAAAACACATACAGTGGCTTGAAAAAGTCACCCTTCTCAAATGATGTGAGTACAATCCACGTGTCTATTTGATGGAAGGAATTAATAGAATGAGACGTAACAAAAAAAAACTCCGCAAGAAAATTTTGAGATAAAGTTGTTAATGCCAAGTTTGAAACGAAAGGGATAATTTCCGCAATGGTTGCAAACAATAGGAATGTGTTGTGCTAATTATCCACATTCTATATTAGTCTCTCTCCGTATTTTTTATGTTATGTAAATCTTGTACATTAATGTTCTACATATAAATATAAACTGACAGAGGTAATAAAAATGAAAAATCTAATTTACCAATATTACGAAGATAAATCAACCGTAATGCCATGCAAATCACGTGCAATGCACGTCCAAGTCACTAACACATTTTTACATTGTATTATCATTTCAACATTTTCTTGTGGATTTGATCCTTTCTATTTCATTCTATTAAATCCTTCCTTCAAATAGACACGTGGATTGTACTTGCCTCATTTGAGAAGGGTAATTTTGTTAAGCCGTTGGATATGTTTATTGTTGTAGTTATAGTTATACTATCATATGTATATTGGTAGAAATTGATTGCCAGCAGACAAAAGTGGTCAAAATTATAAATATTCAAGTTTCGCGAATAAATAATCGTTATTAATTATGCACAATTCCACCAATGCAATTGTTGTCTTTGATGGATCAGGGAATATATCCAGTTCTTTCAATGTGGGTGCAAAAGAATTCTTCGATAAACTCTTTTCTCCCTGCAATCACCACCAGAGGCTCAACAGGGAAGGGAATCATAGTTAACTCAATAGTTCACAGTTTTCACGGCAACATCATTTTAATGATCTTAGTTGGTTACGGTCTAGTGTTCGTAGCGACGGTTAAAGCTCAAAAAAGTATGCATTTTCTAATTTAAACTGTAATAGCTTAACTTTTCTAAAAAAATCATTTGTGTTTTTGCCTTCTTTTGATTTACTTTGGTTGAAGTAGAAACAAATTAAAATTCGAAGTGAGTGAATTTTTTTTTTGTTGACCAATGTTCGTGTAAAACCCGCAAGCGTATGGGGATCGTTGACAAGTAATAAAATTGATGAGTTGAGAGTATCGTCCCATAGGGAATAAATTCAATTTAAGTTTACTAGATTTTTATGGGATTCGAATTATGTAAACAAAATAAAGTTTGATTTTATTTCATATTCAATTAATCTAAGAAAGCTATAAAAATGTGATTTTTATCAATTTATGGACGATTGTATTGGATCTCGAATCCGCCTATTACTATCGATTTCAATTCTTGATTTGTAATTTAGTTCCATTCATACGTTCTTGACGATCGATAAAACTATGATATATAATTTTCTTTTCCAAGACAAATTAAATCTATCCTAACCACGACCCGAATCTATTCCTAGTCCGAATTCGAATGATTAGAATGCATTAAAGTTTAGATTATTTATATAATTACACATGTGATAAATGTTATTCCTAACATCTATTGTACATATGTTAATTTTGCCGCGTTCTAAACTTATTGTGAGTCTCCCAACACTACAATAAATAACTAATTATTTAATTGGTGACCAATCAATTAAATAATGCAATGGGTAAGCAAAATTAATCAAGAAACGCAAGAAATAAACTAAACTACTAGTCTTGAATTAAAACAAATAAACAATAAGGTTCATCTTCATCTAATACAAAAGCGGATCTATCCTAACATATTAATATATAAATACGAGAAGAATAATAGAAAAATATCACTCGAATTATGAAAAAAATCAAAAGAAGTTGATCTTTAAGTTCAAAGTTGAATTCTTCAAAATCTTGATGTAATTAACCTTCAATTCCTTACTATGGCTTGATCTCCTCTCTCAAAATATAGAAATTGACCACTTATTCTCGATAAATTTGATGAAACTATGGTATATGAAGAGGTAAGAGAGGTTTTTTTCTATGTGTAGCCCTCGTTCTCTATTTATAAGAGTCAGAAAATAGGTCAAAATTGCGTCCAATTTGATTTTCAAAAGAGTTTGAATCGTGAAAGGAAACTAAAGATTTGTCTGGGAAAAATGATCGTGCGTGCACACCAGTATAAGTGTTGCGCACGCACCGTAGAACCAAATAGCTCTCGGGTTGGGAAAAAGAGGCTCGCGCGCGCGCCAAGAATTGCCTGCGACCGCGCATAGGTTTGTCTCTGAATAACTTTCGGTATTTTGGTCATAACTTTCTCTATAGGTATCCAATTGAGCTAATTCAAAATAAGTTAGAAATTTAATTCAAATGGGTACAATTCTTCTTGAAATAAATATTTTCCAATTCGAACGTTTGCTATCCGAAAAATGGATCGCAAGTGAAAGCTATAAATCTGGAGCATAACTTCTTTTCGCCTAGAAATTGATTTGTGAAAATACTTCCACTATATTTCACTCCTTTGACCTCCAATTGCGTCCTATATGATCTTTAATTCTTGTTTTGTGGTCCAAATCATTTATTGAATGTTTACACTTTGGTCTCCAAACTTTGGATTTCCTTCGTTTTCGTACGTTTTTCATTCTTTCTTCCAAATCCACCAATTTGCATTGAGTTTAACCTAACAAACATAATTAACACAAAATTAAGCTATAACTCATCCAAATTACTAACAAATACTCTAATTTAATAGTCTAAATAAGTGTACAAAATACACTTATCAACCAATCAGTGTATATTTACTTTACAATAGTTTGGATTCATTTATTCTATATATCTATGGAAATAACTACCGAGATCACTAAACTAATAAGAGTACAAAACTGAAGTTTAAGGTTGGATATAAGATTGGACTAATCACATTTATCATTAATAATTTTCTTCTCTATTAATTAATTGAGATATTTCTGCAAAGGTTAACTGATTTTGTATATCAAGTGTCCGCTAAATGTCTGGAGAAGAAAAGTCAGGAAGATCACAAAAATCTAAATCCTCAAAAGGTGCTACACGTGTTATTCGAGATTCTTCTTTTGGCGCGCACAGGCAAAAATCTATCCTTGGTACCTTGAGTCTTATGGGTTTTCATCAACAATCTTATAGACATGAAGGTCCATCAGGTACCACGACCACCCGGGGCGGACCCCAACCGAAAGGCCCTTGGTAGCCCCCAATATACTTTCAACTCGGCCAATGAGAAGCAAAATGATTCTACATACTCCCTAGTGAAACCTGCTGAATTCAGTATTCCAGATCCTCAAAACAAGTTTAACATATGTGTAATGAGTGCAAATGATATGGATGTTTTGTGCTAATTACCCTTCTTCTTTTCTTGACATATATAAGCTGATCTGTAGAGCCTCTTTTCAAATCACGAATTTAATACAATTTTGTCCTGGATTTTAGATTATTTCTGCATGTAGAAACTTGAAGTTTAGTTTATTTCTTTATACAAAGATTAAGAGCGATTCTTTATTTGTGAATCTGGAATATTTAAAATTTGACGATTTAGGTTTGCTGCTACTTAATTTCTACCCCACCCTATAGACATGATGTATATAATATAACAATACAATTGAAGGGAAAATTGATTAAGTGAGAAAAACATGTACAGTGGCTTGAAACAATCACCCTTCTCAAATGATGTGAGTACAATCCACGTGTCTATTTGATTGAAGGAATTAATTGAATGAGACGTAAAAAAACCAACTCTGAAAGAAAATATTGAACTAAAGTTGTAAATGCCAAGTTTGAAACGATAGGGATAATATACATGTAAGGAAGTGATTCCTTGAAGATTCCTTAGTTATTGCAAAAGTTAAGGAATAAAATCAGTTGCTGTAAGATCCAATAACCATCAGGTTCAACTCTCATTTTTCTGGTGGAATCTTCAACAACTTGGAGCCTTGTTTGTTAGCAATGGAGCCTCATATATGTCTATAAATAGGAGCCTTAGGTAGTGTTATAAGTAGAGCTCGAAAATGAAAGAAAAAGAGAGCTCTGGATTAGGGAATTCTGAGGGAACTCTGTAGAATTCTGGAATCTGAATAGAGAGGCTCTCGAGAGTGGATAAGGAAGAGAAAGTGAGATTTGATAAGAGTGGTAAAATTCTTGTAAATCTAGCAAATCTTTATGATGATTTTTGGTTAAGAAAATCATGTAAATGTCTTGATGATTTCTGATAGTAAATCATGTTTTGCTTTGGTAATAAAGTGTTGGGAAGAGGATTTCTTCCTGTTTAAATCATTCTATATTCAGTTCTTCTGCTGGTTCTTCTTGCTGGTTCATTTCTTCTGCTGGTTTTATATTTATTTTCTTGCTGGGTTTATTCCTGTTCTTCTGCCATTTTAATCTGAATTGCTGGTGCCGGTTTTCTCTTTACAATTCTGCAATTTCTGGATTGGTCCTGGAGCTGTGGGGAAGCCCAAATCCCCAACAATACGCAATGAGTGCAAACGATAGGAATGTTCTATGCTAATTACCCATATTCCATGTTAGCCTCTCTCTGGATTTTTGATGTTATCTAAATCTTGTACGTTAATGTTTTAGAAATAAATATAAACAAACAGAGTTAATAAAAATGAATGATCTAATTAACCAATATTACAAATATAATTCAACAGTTATGCCATGCAAATCACGTGCAATGCATGTCTAAGTGACTTGACACATTTTTACATTATATTATCATTTTAACATTTTCTTGTTGATTTGGTCCTTTTTATCTCTTTCTGTTAATTCCTTCCACCAAATAGACACGTGGATTGTACTCACATCATTTGAGAAGGTAATTTTGTTAAGCCATTGGATATGTTTTTCCTGCCTAATCCATTTTCCCCTCAACTTATTATTAAAGTATAATTATCATATATATATTGGAAAAGGTAGAAATTAACTGCCAGCAAACACAAGTGGTCAAAATTATATACAATTTCTGCAATGCAATTGTTGTCTTTGATGGATCGGGAAATATATCCAGTTCTTTCAATATGGGTGCGAAAGAATTCATGGATAAACCCTTTTCTCCCTGCAATCACCACCCGAGGTTCAACAGGGAAGAGAATCATAGTTTACTCAATAGTTCACTGTTTTCATAGCAAAATCAGTCTAGGGATCTTATTTGGTTACAGTCTTATGTTCGTAGTGCCGGTGAAAGCTCGAAAAAGCATGCACCTTCTTTAAACTGTAAGAGCTTAACTTCTCTAAAAATTTCATTTGGGGTTTTACCTACTTTTGATTCACTTTTGTTGAAGTAGAAACAAATAAAAAATTGAAGTGAGAATGAAATTCTTTTGTTGATCAATTAGTGTATATTTATAATAGTTTGGATTCATCTATTCTATATATCTACGGAAATAAGTAACGAGATCACTAAATTAATAAGAATATAAAACAGATGTTTAAGGTTGGATGTAAGATTAGACAAATCACATTTATATTTAATAATTTTTTGATCTACTTCATTGAGATATTCTGAAAAGCTGCCTGATTTTTTAGATCAAATGTCTGCTAAATGTTGGGAGCAATAAAACTCAGGAAGACCACAAAAATCTAAATCCTCGAAAGGTGCTTCACGTGTTATTCGAGATCTCCTTTCAGCATAGATAAGCAAAAATCTATCCTTGGTACCTAAAGTCGTGTGGGTTTTCAGCAATAATTTTATAGACATGAAAGGTCCATCAGGTACCATGAACTTGGAGGCTCCCAATATAGTTCAACTCGGCCAATGAGAAGCAATTCCAAAATGGTTCTACGTATTCCCAACCAAAACCCTGCTGAATTCAGTATTCCAGATCCTCAAAACAAGTATACCATATGTGCAATAAGTGCAAATGACAGGGATGTTTTGTGCTAATTCCATTTCTTCTTTTCCTTACATATATAAGATGATCTATAGATCCTCATTTCAAATCATGAATTCAATACCATTTGGTCCAGGAGTTCAGATTATTTCTGCATGTAGAAACTTGAAGTTTAGTTTATTTCTTTATACAAAGATTAAGAACGATTCTTTATTCGTGAATCTTGAATATTTATAAGTTTGATGATTTAGGTTTGATGCTATTTAATCTCTCTCTACACGCTCGTGCGCGCACACACTATAACAATACAATTGCAGGGGAAATTCATTAGGCAGCAAAAATGTATACAGTGGCATGAAAAAAATTGAAGTGAGTACACTCCACGTCTATTTGATTGAACGAATTGATAGAATGTGACACCAAAAAAAAAAAACTCAGCAAGAAAATGTTGAAATAAAGTTGTAAATGCCAAGTTTGAATATGGATAATTTACGCAATGAATGCAAACGGTCGGAATGTTTTGTGCTAATTATCCATATTCCATATTCGTCTCTCCCCATTTTTTGATGTTATGTAAATCTTGTACATTAATAATTTACATAAAAATATAAACTAGCAGAGGTAATAAAAATGAAAAATCTAATCAACCAATATTACAAATATAATTCAACCGTGAGGCCATGCAAATCACGTGTGATGCATGTCCAAGTCACTAACACATTTTTACATCATATTATCATTTCCACATTTCTTGTGGATTTGGTCCTTTTTGTCTCCTTCTAATAATTCCTTCCTTCAAATAGACATTGTACTTGCATCATTTGAGAAGGCAATTTTGTTAAGCCATTGGATATGTTTTTCCCGCCTAATCCATTTTCCCCTCAACTTAATTGGATTTGTTTTTCCACCTATCATATATATATATACACACACATATATATTGAGAAAGGTAGAAATTAAAGGCCAGCAAACACGTGGTCAAAATAATATATAATTCCTGCATTGCAACTTATGTCTTTGATGGATCGGGGAATATATCCAGTTCTTTCAATGTGGGTGCAAACGAATTTCGATAAACCTTTTTCTCCCTGCAATAACCACCCAAGGTTCAACAGGGAAGAGAATCGTAGTTTACTCAATAGATCACAGTTTTCATAGCAACATCATTTTAAGGATCTTATTTGGTTATGATCTGGTGTTCATAGCTCCGGTGGAAGCTCGAAAAAGCACGCATCTTCTTCAAACTCTAATAATTTAACTTCTCAAAAAATTTCATTTGGGTTTTTGCCTACTTTTGATTCAGTTTTTGTTGAAGTAGAAACAAATGAAAATTTGAAGTAAGAATGATTTTTTTTTTATTGATCAATTAGTTTATATTTACAATAGTTTGGCTTCATCTTTTCTATATATCTATGGAAATAACTAACGAGATCACTAAATTAATAAGAATATAAAACAGATGTTTAAGGTTGGATGTATTTATACTTAATAATTTTTTTGCTCTGCTTCATTGAGATATTTTGGAAAAGGCTGCCCGATTTTGTAGATCAAATGTCTGTTAAATGTCTGGAGCAAGAAAACTCACGAAGACCACAAAAATCTAAATCCTCGAGAGCTGCTTCACATGTTATTTGAGATTCTTCTTTTGACACGGATAAGCAAAGAATTATCCTTGGTACCTCAAGTCCTATGGTTTTTCATCAACAATTTTATAGACATGAAGGTCCATCAGGTACCATGAACTTGGAGGCCACCAATATACTTTCAACTTGGCCAATGAGAAGCAATTCCAAAATGGTTCTTTGTACTCCCAACTGAAACCCTGCTGAACTCAGTATTCCAGATCCTCAAAGAAAATATACAATATGTGCTAACGATAAGGATGTTTTGTGCTGATTACCCTTCTTCTTTTCCTGATATATATAACCTGATCTGTAAATTCTCATTTCAAATCATGAATTTATTACCATTTGGTTCTGGAGTTAATTTAGATTATTTCTGCATGTAGGAACTTGAAGTTTAGTTTATTTCTTTATAAAAAGATTTTGAATGTCTTTGTGTGTGTTGTGTGTAGGCAAAGCCATTCACACGGTGATTAGCACAATACATTCCTCTCGTTTGCACTCATTGCAGCATTTACGACCTTAGTTCAATATTTTCATGCGTAGTAGGTCCCTTTTGTCTCATTCGGTTACTTTCTTTCGTTAGATAGACACGTGGATTGCACCCATGTCATTTGAGAACGGTAATTTTGTCAAGCCATGGGATATGTTTTTCCACCTAATTCATTTCTCATTCGTCGATAAACCCTTTTCTCCCTGCAATCACCACTCGAGGTTCAACAAGATAATCAGCCCTTCAACTGCACTGTTATAGTATAATCCATTTTCCCTTCATCGATAGACCCTTTCCTCCCTACAATCACCACCAGAGGTTCGACAGGGAAGAGAATCAGAGTTTACTCAATAGTTAATTGTTTTCACATCAACATCATTCTAAGGATCTTATTTGGTCAATGTCTGGTGTTCGTAGCGCTGGTGAAAGCTCAATGACGCAAGCATCTTCTTTAAACTGTAAGAGTTTAATTTATCTAAAACTTTTATTTGTGTTTTTGCCTACTTTTGATTTACTTTTGTTGGAGAAGTAGAATGAAAATGAAATTTTTTTATTTATCTGTGTATACTTACAAAAGTTTGAATTCATCTAATCTATATAAATATGAAAATAACTAACGAGATCACTAAACTAACAAGAATACAAACACATGTCTACGGTAGGATATAAGATTAGACTAATTACATTTATCTTTAATAATTTCCTGCTGTATTTCATTGAGATATTTCTAAAAAGGCTACCTGATTTTGTAGATCAAATGTCCACTAAATGTCGGAGCAAGAAAACTCGGGAAGGTCACAAAAATCTAAATCCTCGAAAGGTGCTTCACGTGTTATTTGAGATTCTTCTTTTGGCATGGATAAGCAAAAATCTATCTTTGGTACCTCAAGTCCTATGGTTTTCATCAATAATTTTAAAGACAAGAAGCCATCAGGTATGATGAACTTGGAGGCCCCCAGTAAACTTTAAACTCAGCTAAAATGATGAGAAGCAATTCAAAAATGGTTCTTTGTGCTCTCAATCGGAACCCTGCTAAAAATTATTCCAGATCCCAAAACAAATACACCATATTTGCAATGAGTGCAAATTATAGGGATATCCTGGGCTAATTACCCTTCTTTTTTCGTGATATATATAACGTGATCTGTAAATCCTCATTTCAAATCATTAATTTATTACCATTTGGTCCTGGAGTTTAGATTATATCTGCATGTAGAAACTTGAAGTTCAGTTTATTTATACAAAGATTAAGAACAATTCTATATTCGTGAATCTTGAATATTTATAAGTTTGGCGATTTAGGTTTGCTGCTATTTAAAATTTGTAAATCTCTATATATATGATATATATACTATAACAATAAAATTGAAGGGAATATGGATTAGGTGAGAAAACATATAAAGTGGCTTAAAAAAATTTCCCTTCTCAAATGATGTAAGTACAATCCACGTGTCTATTTGATGGAAGGAATTAATAGAATGAGACCGAAAGGACCAACTCCGCAATAAAATATTGAAATGAAGTTATA
Organism: Fraxinus americana; assembly: GCA_035079005.1. Taxonomy (NCBI): domain Eukaryota; kingdom Viridiplantae; phylum Streptophyta; class Magnoliopsida; order Lamiales; family Oleaceae; genus Fraxinus; species Fraxinus americana. The sequence goes on along the minus strand of CM068717.1, from coordinate 32,468,786 downwards.
AATGTCAAGTTTGAAATGACACGGATTATTTACACAATGAGTGCAAAAGATACGAATGTTTCGTGCTAATTACCCATATTTCATATTAGTCTCTCTTCGTATTTTTGATGTTATGTAAATGTTGTACATTAATGTTTCATATAAATATAAACTATTGGAGTTTATAAAAATAAAAAGTCTAATTGACCAATATTACAAATGTAATTCAACCGTGACGCCATGCAAATCATGTGCAATGCACGTCCAACTCACTAACACAATTTTACATTATATTATCATTCACTCCAACAAAAACAACCTTTCGCAACAAGCAAAAAACAATGCAAAAGTTGAAACGTTCGGACGTATGTTATGAGTTTCGATGTTGTCGTAGAGTATAAAGATACGAAAACATTGTATGGTTGTTGTAAAATATTTTCAAAGAATGTTGTCATTAGTTTTTTGCAATGTTCATAGCTTATTGCTGTTAATGTTTTAATAACGTTCGTTGTACATTGCCGTTAATATTTTAGCGACATTAATCGCATGTTGCTGCTAATGTTATAGCAACATTCATCACACATTGCTATTAATGTTTTAGCAACATTCATTGCACGTTGCCATTTTCTACCTTTTTTTTTGTTAAAAAAGTACTACATATATCGTTATATTTATAAATATATTATTTTACACATTTTAAAAAAAATGGTAAAGGCACTTTAATTTGGGCCTAAATTATAAAGAAATATTGAGAATACTAGAAAAGCTCCTATAATCTAGAGCAGAAGGATGGGCAAAACTCAAATCTTATATCATTTACTTGAATTTTTCTCTCCACAGTGGCCAACCATATATCTGGAAATTAACAAAAAGAAAAAATTTCAGTTCTCCCAAACAAGAAGCTAAATATCTAAATGTTAGATACTATAAATAATTCAATGAACATGATACAAAAGATATACAATTCTAAGCCACATTAATAAGTTATACTCCTAGATTTGCTGCCTTCGTCAGCATGAAGCTCGACTGTCCCCACTTGCTCTTCGGTATCTCCCCAGAATCAGCAATAATTACTCTTTTCTAGGTTTTCCATTGTGGATTCTGGCTCTTCCCTCAATGGCATACAAGGTATCCATGCTTTCAATTACCTAGTCCAAACTGTGGAAACAATGAGGAACTACTCCACTGCAACAAGGAAAACAGTCGGCGAAATGTTTGTTGTAAATTGTGATTTCAATTTCTCAAATCTAAGCTGATGCAAAACATGTGATCTAGTAAGAGGATCCTGAACTGAATTCGAAGCATAGAAAATTGAGATGTTAATATTTCTAGTCCTGTGTATAAAATGGCAAGGAATATCTGATTGGCTTCTTTTCAACAAATACGGGCCGAACAAAAAGATCTTTGCTGGCAAATTTCCAGGTTGTGATGCTGATGCAACCTCAAATCTCTGCCTCGTTCAAGTTTGATCACACATATTCTAGAGAGTATGACATGGTTCAATTTACTGATTTTTAATTATGATGGAAATCATGCAGAATTACATTACACATAGTTAGGCATTTATGTTGCGGAGTACCAAATTGTCTTGGTTACTTAATGGAAGCAAAAAATGCGCAAGTTATAAAACATTCTTGCAGAGTGGTAGATATAACTATTTGCCCCTGTGCTGGTATACTACGTCAGGAGTAGCTCAAGGATTGCAAGTTCGTTACTCGTGAAATTACAACAGCCCAGCTAATATCATGTAAAAAACCTTCAAGTTTGCCTAGACACAATAAACACACTTGGCCTACCTTGTGCATCATGCTTCGGTTGTGACCTCAGTGACGTGATTTGGCTATATGGATTATATTACTTTACACGTTATATGTAATATGATACGCAAGGGACTACCAGAACACATGCTGATTTGGCATTGGCCTACCTTGTGCATCATGCTTCAGTTGTGACCTCAGTAACGTGATTTGGCTATATGGATTATACTGCTTTACATGTTATATGTAGTGTGATACACAAGGCACTACCAGAACATGCCACTTTCTAAAATAAAGGATCCCTGGTGATAGCACCAGTCCCACACAAGTCCATATAAGTTAAAGTTCAATTACCCTATATAGTTCACTGTTTTCACAGCAACATCATTCTAAGGATCTTATTTGGTTACGGTCTGGTGTTTGTAGCATTGTTGTACACTCGAAGAAGCAAGCATCATCTTTAAAATGTAAGAGCTTAACTTATCTAAAAAATTTATTTTTGTTTCTGCCTACTTTTGATTTACTTCTGCTGGAGAAGTAGAAAGAAATGAAAATTTGAAGTGAGAATGAAATCTTTTATTGATCAATCTGTGCTTATTTTCAATAGTTTTTATTCATCTATTCTATATATCTATGGAAATAACTAACGAGATCACTAAACTAATAAGAATATAAAATAGATGTCTACGATTGGATATAAGATTAGACTAATCACATTTATCTTTAATAATTTTCTACTCTACATCATTGAGATATTTCTGAAAAGGCTACCTGGTTTTGTCTATCAAATGTCCACTAAGTGTCTGGAGCAAGAAAACTCAGGAAGACAACAAAAATCTGAATCCTCGTAAGGTGCTTCATGTATTATTTGAAATTCTTCTTTTATCGCGGATAAGCAAAAAACTATCCTTGGTACCTCATGTCCTATGGTTTTTCATCAAAAAAATTATAGACATGGAGGTCCATGAGGTTCCATGAACTTGGAGGCCCCCAATATACTTTCAACTCAGCCAATGAGAAGCCAGCCAAAATGGTTCTATGTACTCCCAACGGAAACCAGGGGTGGAGCCCAATAAGGCCTAAGGTTGGGCACAGGCCCACCCTGAACTTCTGGGCTCATTTTTTTTTTGGTTTTCAGTTCTCGCCTAAGTCGCCCCTTCACTTCATGACATTTTCGTCTTTCTCGCCTGAGTCGCCACAGCCTCTGTTGACTGTTCTCCTCGTCCCATGACTCCCCCGTCTTCTGTCTCTCTAACTAGTCACCTCTGCCTCTGTTGTCCTCAACTCCTCGTTGCGCAGAAACTAAGAAAAGTCAGGTATAATATGCGATTCTGGTTGAGAAGTTTATTTTTTTGTTCATACTACGGTCTGCCGTCGCCCATCGCCCGTCTGCGTTTGATTAATTGATTTAATACCGTATTTGATGTTTGAGCTGGTTAAAAAATCCGTATTTGATGCTTGATGTTTGAGCTTTAGGATCTGCTTGAGAATTTCTTGAGGACCTGTTTGAGAAATTTGGGTATTGACGTATTGTTGAACTTGAATTGAAATTGTTGTGTACTATGTAGTCGGATTGTTAAACTTGAATTGAAATTCTTTGGCCTTTGGGTATTGTAGAATTGAAATGGTTGAAATTTGGGTATTGTTGAATTGGAATTGAAATTGTTGAAAATATGCTTTTAACTGTTAAAACATGTTTGTTTAGCCTTGCAATGAAACTTATTCAACTGCCTAAGAGAGAATTAAAGAAAGCTAATATCATGTTTGCTAAATAACTAAATTGAAGAACTGGTCCTACACTGACTTGTAGCTATGACACTAAATTCTTACAAGCAGAGTTTCTTTTGGTTTTTGCCACTTGCCGAATCAAGGAGTGTGTCATAAACGTTATGTAGCGACCGAGAACTTTTGAATAATATAAAATTAATTCTCGAAAAACGTGTCGCTCGACTTTAACCTAATTTTTTAAGAAATAGCACGTTCGTCTAGCCGTTATAAAAACGAATTCAAATCTATTCGATTGAATCCAATCTCGAATAATAATTTTATTATCAATTTCGATTTATTTTATTTAAATTCAATTTTTATTTATTTCAAGTCCAATTACATAAGCCCAACGTTTAAGCCCAATTATATAAGTCCAACACCTTGAATTTCAATTCTTTTAGCCCAATTTATTTTAGTCCATTACAATTAAGCCCAATTATGTCGGCCCAAACATTGATGTTTAGGCCCAATCCATTTAGGATTCCCTACAACCCAATTGGCCCAAGTGACACATAGGGATTTGTGCCCTAACATTTTCTATTTTATTCACCACTACCTCATCCATTTCTCCCCTCCATTTCCTCATTCACGCAGCCAAATTAATTTGGGTAAGAAAAATCATCTTCCCCAATTTATTTTTTTTACAGTGTGAACTTTCACTGATGCTAGAACACCCATTTCTAGCATCATCAGGAGACTCACAAATTGCAAATCACTTCAGCACCAAACTTCACACTGCAAATCCCAGCCTCAACCCAATGCAGCCATTTCCACCCAAGCAGCTGCACATACACGAGCTGCAGTCACCATAACTCCAACTCACTGCAACTCCCAACAACACTACCAGCACCACACCTCCACTGCAAGCAAGCAGTCACACCAACCAAACCACATTTCAGTCACCATTTTCGACACCAGACTTACCATTTTCAGCTCACCCAACAACCACCAAGCTGCAACCTCGACACCAGACTTACCATTTTCGGCTCACCCAACAACCACCAAGCTGCAACCTCGACACCACCACCTCCAACTCACGAGAACATCACCACACAAGCACACCACCTTAACCACAACATCACCAACAACACTGCAGCACCACGTTCCAGCCACCCAACCCAACATCGACTCCAAACCGAGAGCAAAACCACCAGTCGAAAACCCAACTCGAATCACCAGCTGCCCACTGCCAAACTCCAATCGAACCACCTGTGGCAAACCCGCCACTCATCCACCTCCAAACCACCAATCCAACGAAGACCCAAATTCGAAGCCAACAATCACACAAAATCAAGAAAATGAAAACCCAAGAACTTACCTCATTACCGAACACAAATCGAGCCCTAGCCCTCGACCCACGCACCAAAATCACCCATACCATCTCCACCCCGTGCCGGCGCCACCACTGGACGGTGGCGCTGCCACCAACCGTCGCCGACGGTGGTGGGAATCGGAGGAGGGGCGAAGCCCCTCCATCATTCCTCTCTCTCTCGGTCGAATGAGGGAGAGAAATGAATGAAATTGATTTTGAATTTTTGGTTTATTTTGTTTTATTTTAATTTGATTTTGATTTTTTTAAAGTTATGTTTTAGCCCCAAGTTTTGATTTGTTTTAAGTTAGTCCTCTAATTTTATTTTTAGTTGTAGATAATGTTTAATTTAGCCCCCAAGTTTATAAATTATTATTTCAGTCCTTAATATTTTATTTTCAGTTTCAGCAGATTTTCAATTGAGTCCCTAAGTTCTAAAAATGTTTAATTTCAGCCTTTAGTTTTATTTTCAGCTTTATTATACTTACAGATTAGTCCTTAAACTATTAAAAGTTATTATTTTAGTTTTCAGCTTTTATTTTCAGTTTTATTATAATTACAGCTTAGTCCCTAACTTTTAAAAATTACTATTTTAGCCCTTAAACTTTTATTTTTAGATTTAATAAACTTCCAATTTAGCCCTAAACTTTATTTTATAATTTTAAGTCATTTATTTCAATTTCAATAATTTTCAATTAAGCCCTTAAACTTAATTTCAACACTTTAAAACTTTAAAGTTCGAAATACTAATTCAAACTTATTTTCTATTTTTTGGCTAGACGATACGTACGAGCAATTAGGAGTTTGAAGTTATTTTCCCGCTCACTTTTCACGCAACTCGAAACAATTGAGGTAGACTCGCCACCATTAATTAGTTTAAATTATAATTGCATGCTTTATGTGAATTACGTGATTTATATGCTTTATGCATAGGATGAGAATGTGTCATATGCGATATATGATATTGTTATGCTTGCCATAACTTATATGCTTAATTGCATGAGAAAGAAAGAAAGAAAGAATCTCTTATGAGATAAGAAAGAATGTTATGCATAACTTATGTGCTTCATCCGCACAAGAAAGAAAGACTACCCACAGCCCATGTTTTTAAAGAGCCTATGATTTCAAGAAAATGAACCAAAGATGATATCACGTTGTATATTGCATGAGTGTGTTTTCAATTATTCTGTAAATTAATTATCGGCGATGAGTCTACTGAGTATTTCTTCGAAATACTCATTCTGCTATTTTTAACAATATTTGCAGATTTCGGAGGCAATCGTGATTGATCCGGCAGTGGTGGCATAAAATTTGATTATCGAATTTATTAAGTTTCCGAATTTATGTATTGAAACACTGTTAACGTATTTTCGTTTCCGCTATTCCAAAAACACGATATTTAAATTTTGAACAATTATCCAATGTATTTTAATTGCCGAAATAGTTTTCAATTTCAAATGTGATTTTAAAAATTTGGTTATTTCCGCAAAATTGATTGACAAAATTAGGGCAAAAGACGATGACGTGGCAATCCGGGTTAACAGAACTCGGGGCGCTACACGTTATCACCTTGGTTTAAGTTGCCATTAGACCAAGCTCCAAATTGTCTACTCATATTATATCTTTTTCTCCAGGCAGTTTGGTTGATTACACTCATACTATCTTCTCTGTTGTATAGGATTTCATACTGGAATGCATCTATAGTATCACATCATTGGAGGACAACCATGTGCTTGAAGCATCAAAAGACCCTGGTGGTGCCAGGGTTATTGAAGCATTTCTCAATTCAAATGCTTCGACTAAACACAAGCGCAGGTTGGTTATCAAGTATGTTATAAGTTTCTTATTTCCCTTCTTGTTATGTTGTATGTATTGATGTTTTATGTCAATTGAAGTTTGATTGTACAACTTCGTCACCAAACAGTTTTATCTTGTCGAAGACTAGTTCCCAATGAGCTCTTTAAAGAAACAATCACATAATGAATAGCAGATAGAATATTGTAAGAAAATTGAAATTTCAAAGTCACCGTTGAATGCCAATCTTTATTATCTTTGTTCATGTGAGATAGCATGCTTTATACATTCTAATCCGTGAAGCTTATAAAAGGAATATATTTTTATTTTATTTTATCAAATTTAGGTGTCTGAGAAGTTCTTGATTTTATGGATGAGACTGTAAATTGAAGTCAATTACTTCTCAAGAGATTCGAAGTGTACTGCGGATTTCTTGTAGGCATTACATGCAAGTTCATGTAATGCTAAGCCTGAAAGTTCCAATGTTCTTAAAATTATACCTACAGAAGATCATAGAGGACTTCCATCGATAAATTGTGCCCACCCTGGCAAAAATTCTTGGCTCCGCCCCTGATGGAAACCCTGCTGAATTCAGTATTCCAGATCCTCAAAACAAGAACAAGTGTACCATATGTGCAATGAGTGCAAATGATATGGATGTTTTGTGTTAATTACTTTTCTTCTTTTCCTGATATATATAAGCTGATCTGTAAATCCTCATTTCAAATCATGAATTTAATACCGTTTGGTCCTGGAGTTCAGATTATTTCTACATGTAGAAATTTGAAGTTTAATTTCTTTCTTTATACAAAGATTAAGAACAATTCTTTATTCGTGAAGAGAAAATGGATTAGGTGAGAAAAACATATACAGTGGCTTGAAAAAATAAACCCTTCTCAATTGATGTGAGTGCAATCCACATGTCTATTTGACAGGAGGAATTCATAGAATGAGACATAAAAATACCAACTCCACGAGAAAATGTTGGAATAAAGTTGTAAATGACAAGTTTGAAACGATAGGGATAGTTTATGCAATGAGTGAAAACGAAACAAATGTTTTGTGCTAATTACCCTATTCCATATTTGTCTATCCTTATTTTTGATGTTATGTATATCTTGTTCATTAATGTTTTACATATAAATCTAAACTAACAGAGTCAATAACAATGAACAATCTAATTAACCAATATTAAAAAGATAATTCAACTGGGAGGCCATGCAAATCACGTGCAACACATGTCCAAGTTGCTAACACATTTTTACTTTATATTGTCATTTCAACATTTTCTTGTGGGTTTGGTCTTTTCTATCTCATTCTATTAATTCCATACTTCTAATAAACATGTAGATTGTACTCTTATCATTTGAGAAGGGCTTATTTGGACCATATTACTAAACTTTTATATCGTTAAAGTATTAATTTCTACTTGACTTAGATTAATTTTCTTTTGTTTTTTTATTATGGACTCGTTTGAAGCAATTTTATAGACATGAAGGTCCACCAGGCCCCCAATATACTTTCAACTCTGCCAATGAGAAGCAACTCCAAAATGGTTCTACACACTCCCAACCGAAACCCTGCTGAATTCAGTATTCCGGATCCTCAAAACAAGTTTACCATATGTGCAATGAGTGCATTTTGTGCTATTACCCTTCTTCTTTTCCTGACATATATAAGCTGATATGTAAGCCCTCATTTCAAATCATAAATTTAAAACCTTTTGGTTCTAGAGTCTAGATTATTTCTGCATGTAGAAACTTGGAAGTTTAGTTTATTTCTTTATACAAAGATTAAGAAAGATTCTTTATTCGTGAATCTTGAATATTTATAGTTTGAGAATTTAGGTTTGATGCCATTTAATCTCTCTCTCTCTCTCTGTGTGTGTGTGTGTATATATATATATATATATATATATATATAGAAGGAAAAATGGATCAGGCGAGAAAAATGTATACATCAGCTTGAAAAAATCACACTTCTCAATTGATGTGAGTACAATCCTGTTTGATTGAAGGAATTAATGGAATGAGACGTAAAACAACAAACTCCGCAAGAAAATGTTGAAATTAATAAATGCCAAGTTTGAAACAATAGGGATAATTTACGCAATGAGGGCAAACGATTGGAATGCTTTGCGCTAGTTATCCATATTCTATACTAGTCTTTCTCCATATTTTTTATGTTATTTACATCTCGTACATTAATGTTTTACATATTAATATAAGCCCAAAACTTATCCTTACTTTTTAACCACACATTTCTTATCAATACACTATTCAAAAATGATTTTTTTTTTGACAAAAATGGGGCTCAAACAAGTCCTAAATTAACATAGTTAATAAAAATGAAAAATCTAATTAACTAATATTACAAATATAATTCAATCGTGTGGCCATGCAAATCACGTGCAACGTCCAAGTCACTAACACATTTTTACATTATATTATCATTTCAATATTTCTTGTGGATTTGGTCCTTCGTATCTTGTTCTATTAATTCCTTCCTTCAAATAGACAAGTGGATTGCGCTCGCGTCATTTGAGAAGGTTAATTTTGTTAAGCCATTGGATATGTTTCGCCCGCCTAATCAATTTCTCCTTCAACAGTAGTCTTATAGTTATACTATCATATGTTTATTGAAAAAGGTACAAGTGGTCAAAATTATAAATATTCAAGTTTCATAAATATATAAACGTTATTAATTATTTACAATTCCAGCAATGCAATTGTTGTCTCTGATGGATCGGGGAATATATCCAGTTCTTTCAATGTGGGTGCAAAAGAATTCGTTGGTGAACCCTTTTCTCCCTGCAATCACCACCGGAGGTTCAACAGGGAAGAGAATATAGTTTACTGTTTTCATAGCAACATCATTCTAAGAATCTTATTTGGTTACGGACTAGTGTTCGTAGCGCCAGTGAAAGCTCAAAAAAATATGCACGTCCTGATTTAAACTGTAAGAGCTTAACTTTTCTAAAAAAATCATTTGTGTCTTTGCCTACTTTTGACTTAATTTTATTGAAGTAGAAACAAATGAAAATTTGAAGTGAGAATTAAATTCTTTTATTGACCAATCAGTGTATATTTACAATAGTTTGGATTCATTGATTCTATATATCTATGGAAATCACGAATGAGATCTCTAAACTAATAAAAATACAAAACGTATGTATAAGGTTTGACATAAGATTTGACTAATCATATTAATCGTTAATAATTTCTTCTCTACTTCATTGAGATATTTATGCAAAGGCTACCTGATTTTGTGGATCAAATGTCCGCTAAATGTCTGGCGAAAGAAAACTCAGGAAGACCACAAAAAATTAAATCCTTGAAATGTGCTTCATGTGTTATTCAAGTTTCTTCTTTTGACACGAATAAGTAAAAAATTACCCTTGGAACGTCAAGTCCTATGGGTTTCCATCAACAATTTTATAGACATGAAGGTCCATCAGGTACCATGAACTTGGAGGCCCCGAGAAGCAATTCCAAAATGGTTCTACGTACTCCCGACTGAAACCCTGCTGAATTCAGTATTCCAGATCCTCAAAACAAGTATACCATATGTGCAATGAGTGCAAATGATATTGATGTTTTGTGCTAATTACTCTTCTTCTCTTCCTGACATATATAAGCTGATCTGTAGATCCTCATTTCAAATCATGAATTCAATACCATTAGGTCCGGGACTTTAGATTACTTCTGCATGTAGAAACTTGAAGTTTAGTTTATTTATTTATACAAAGATTAAGAACGATTCTTTATTCGTGAATCTTGAAAATATATATACTATAACAATACAATTGAAGGGAAAATGGATCAGGTGAGAAAAATGTATGCAGTGGCTTGAAAAATCAAACTTCTCAATTGATGTGCGTACAATCCACGTGTCTATTTGATTGAAGTAATTAATAGAATGAGACATAAAAAAAAAAAAAAAAAACTCCGCAAGAAAATGTTGAATAAAGTTGTAATGGCCAAGTTTGAAACGATAGGTATAATTTGCGCAATAAGTGCAAACGACACGAATGCTTAGTACTAATTATCTGTATTCCATACTAGTCTTTCTCTGTATTATTGATGTGACGTAAATCTTGTACATTAATGTTTTTTATATAAATATAAACTAACAGAGTTAATAAAAATGAAAAATCTAATTAACCAATATTACAAATATAATTCAACCGCGAGGACATGCAAATCATGTGCGATGCACGTCCAAGCCACTAACACATTTTTACATTGTATTACCATTTCAACGTTTTCTTGTTGATTTGGTCCTTTCCTTTCCTTTCCATTCTATTATTCCCTTTTGAGAAGGGTAATTTTGTTAAGCCATTGGATATGTCTTACCCGTCAATCCATTTTCCCTTCAACAGTATTGTTATAGTTATACTAAAATATGCATATTGAAAATGGTAGAAATTAATTGCCAGCAGAGACAAGTGGTCAAACTTACAAATATTCAACCTTCACGAATAATTAAATGTTATTAATTATCTACAATTCTATCAATGCAATTGTTTTCTTTGATGGATCGGGGAATATATCTTGTTCTTTCAATGTGGGTGCAAAAGAATTCGTCGATAAACCCTTTTTTCCCTGCAATCACCACTCGAGGTTCAACAGGGAAGAAAATCATATTTTGCAGTTTTCATAGCAACATCATTCTAAGGATCTTATTTGGCTACGGTCTAGTGTTTGTAGTGCTGGTGAAAGCTCGAAAAAGTATGCATTTTCTAATTTAAACTGTAAGAGGTTAACTTTTCTTAAAAAATCATTTGTGTTTTTGCGTACTTTTGATTTACTTTTGTTGAAGTAGAAAAAAATGAAAATTCGAGGTGAGAATGAAATTTTTTTATTGATCAATCAGTGTATGTTTACAATAGTTTGTATTCATCTATTCTACATATTGATAAGTCTTAGTCGTTAAACTAAAGCAATTATTGTCATTTTTAATGAATTGAGGCTTAATTTTCTGTATATTTCATTTTTTAGGTGCAACTCGATGGAATTGGACAAAAGGGGCGAAAAATTAGCTAAAATGGACTTAATCCAAAGTTTGGGAACCAAATTGCAAAGTTCAAATAGTTGATTTGGACCCAATATCAATGATTGTAGAAAGGTTGGAGACAATTAGATGGAATTAGAAGTCGAGGATCAAGAAGATATCAAAAGGAACTAAAAGGAATGAAGAAAGAACTCTAGGGGATCCAAGTGCAACAAATAAAAAAAATTTGTATAAGGGCTCGCGTAGGCTAAATCTATCGCACGCGCTACCCCCTGCACCCCATTTACCGAGAGCAAAGAGCCGAAGCCGCGCGCGCACTGAACTCTATGGGTTGACTCCTGATTTGATCAAAATTCTCTATGGAATGCAATTGTTTTCAACTATTTAACTTATGAGGCATGACCAGAATGACCTAACACATAATATACCATATTTTTCACCACAAGAAGGAGGCTAGCATTGAATTCAAGGACAATTAACATAGGAGATTGAAGATTCATAGTCCGGGTTGAAGATTAACGAACTCCCACTCTTTGTTTTCAATTTATTCCAAATCTTTTTGTGTAATTTACATAATAACATTCTAGGCTAATTATTTTCATGCATTGGATGGAGATGAAATATTTTTATTATTTAATTTTAATTCAAGACAGGCAGTTTAGTAAAATTCTTACAATTTTTGATTAATCTTGCATGCTTTATTTCATTATTTGATTGTTTGATCACCAATTAAATATATTGTTGCTTGTTGTAGTGTCAAAAGGCTCGCTATAGTTCTAAAACACTGCTTGATTAACATATGTGCAATAAGTATTAGGAATAATGTTTATAACGTGTGCAATCTTTGAGATAATTGTGAAATTGAATGCCTATTCATTCGAATTCAGATAAGGAATATATTCGGGTTGTGACTAGAATATATTTAATTTATCTCGAAAAAGAGAATTAATTACAATAGATTTATCAATTGTCAAGAATGCATAAATAAAACTATCTACGTAATTGAGAATTGAAATACATAATAATAGGTGGATTCGTAATCCAATACACTTGTTCCATATACATACAAAACCAAAGTTTACAAGTTTTCGTAGATTAAATCACATTTATTTCATTTTCACACTTTGAAACTAGTGCACGTTGATTGAATTTTATTCCCTTAGGACGATACAAGTTACTCATCACGTATTACTTGTTAACGATCCCGTACGCTTACGGCTTTCACTCGAACAAGTTTTTGGCATCGTTGTCGGGGAATAATTTATTTAATTTGAGTTCATTAGTTATTTTTAGATTGAAGTATTTACTTTTTTTAGGATATTCATTGAACGAATTAAGTCTCTTGTTTTGCTCTATTCAGGAAATCATAGTTTATGCAAGATTCTAACGAGATAGAGCTCGAGCTTCTTTTGATAGATCCTGAAATCGAAAGAATTTTCAGACGACGAAGAAGAGAACAGATGAAAGCAAGGGAAATGGTAGAAAATTAAAATTCGAATCAGGTTTAGAATCCATTACAACTACCTGAACCAATTCAACTAGATCAGCCGAGGGAGGTAGCAAATGACGGAGAAGCTTTATTGAGGGATTATGTAAATCTAATTCGTGCTCTTGTGCAACCACCTATCATATATCCACCATTTGGCAAGCTAACTTCCACATCAAACCCGACAACATCAACTTATTTCACGTCATCAACTTATTTTGGAATCTATCCTTGGAACCTCAAGTCCTATGGGTTTTCGTCAACAATTTTATAGACATGAGGTCCATCAGGTAACACGAACTTGGAGGCCCCCAATATACTTTCAACTCGGCTAATGAGAAGCAATTACAAAATGGTTCTACGTACTCCCAGCCGAAACCCTGCTGAATTCATTATTCCAGATCCTCAAAACATGTATACCATACGTGCAATAAGTGCAAATGTTAGGGATGTTTTGAGCTAATTACCCTTCTTCTTTTCCTAACATATATAAGCTGATCTGTAGATCCTCATTTCAAATCATGAATTCAATACCATTTGGTCCTCGACTTTAGATTATTTCTACATATAGAAACTTGAAGTTTAGTTTATTTCTTTATAAAAAGTTTGAGAACGATTCTTTATTCTTGAATATTTATAAGTTTGTGACGATTTGGGTTTGATGTGATTTAATTTCTACTCCTCTCTCTCTCTCTCTCTCTCTCTCTCTATATATATATATATATATATATATATATATATATATATATATATGTATGTATAAATATATAACAACACAATTGAAGGGAAACTGGATCAGGTGAGAAAAACGTATGCAGAGGCTTGAAAAAATCATACTTCTCAACTTATGTGAGTACAATCCACGTGTCTGTTCGATTGAAGGAATTAATAGATTGAGAAGTAAAAAAAAAAAAAAAATCCACAAGAAAATGTTGAAATAAAGTTGTAAATGCCAAGTTTGAAACAATAGGGATAATTTACTCAATGAGTGCAAACAATAGGATTGTTTCGTGCTAATTATCCATATTCCATACTAGTCTTTCTCCGTATTTTTGATGTTATGTAAATCTTGTACATTAATGTTTTACATATAAATATAAACTAACATAGCAAATGAAAATGAAAAATCTAATTAACTAATATTACAAATATAATTCAACAGTGAGGCCATGGAAATCACGTGCAGCGCACGTCCAAAGTCACTAACACAATTTTACATTTATTATCATTTCAACAATTCTTGTGGATTTGGTCCTTTGTATCTCATTATATTAATTCCTTCCTTCAAATAGACACATGGATTGTACTCGCATCATTTGAGAAGGGTAATTTTGTTAAGCCATTAGATATGTTTCACCCGCCTAATCCATTTTCCCTTCAACAGCATTGTTATAGTTATACTATTATATGTATATTTTTCAAAGCCCGAGTCTGTAAGTCAAGTATCTCCTCCTGCCCCTGCAACTGATTTTATCTCCCCCGCTGTCTCTACTCCCGCCTGGCAAAAAGGTAGAAATTAATTGCCAGCAGACAGAAGTGGTCAAAATTATATATATTCAAGTTTAACGAATAAATAATTGTTATTAATTATGTATAATTCCAGCAATGCAATTGTTGTCTCTGATGGATCGGGAAATATATCCAGTTCTTCCAATGTGGGTGCAAAAGAATTCGTTAATAAACCCTTTTTTCCTTGCAATCACCGCCCGAGATTCAACAGGGAAAAGAATCATAGTTTACTCAAGAGTTTACTGTTTTCATAGCAACATCATTCTAAGGTTCTTATTTGGTTACGGCCTAGTGTTCGTAGAGCTAGTGAAAGCTCAAAAAAGAATGCATCTTCTAATTTAAACTGTAAGAGCTTAACTTTTCTAAAAAATTCGTTTGTGTTTTTGCCTACTTTTGATTTACTTTTGTTGAAGCAGAAACAAATGAAAATTTGAAGTGAGAATAAAATTTTCTTGTTGATCAATCAGTGTATATTTACAATGGTTTGGATTCATCTATTTTATATATCTATGGAAATAACTAATGAGATCACTAAACTAATAAGAATACGAAACAGATGTTTAAGGTTCTAATCCCATTTATTATTAATAATTTTTGCTCTACATCATTGAGATATTTCTGCAAAGGCTACCTGATTTTGTGGATCAAATGTTTGCTAAATGTCTGGAGCTAGAAAACTCAGGAAGACCACAAAAATCTAAATCCTCGAGAGGTGCTTCACGTGTTATTCGAGATTCTTCTTTTGGCATGGATAAGCAAAAAAATATCCTTGGTACCTCAAGTCCTTCGGTTTTTCATCTACAATTTTATAGACATGAAGGTCCATCGGGTACCATGAACTTGAGGCCCCCAATGTACTTTCAACCGGCCAATGAGAAGCAATTCCAAAATGGTTCTTTGTACTCCCATCCGAAACCCTGCTGAATTCAATATTCCAGATCCTCAAAACAAGTATACAATATGTGCAATGAGTGCAAATGATAGGGATATTTTGTCCTAATTACCCTTTTTCTTTTCCTGATATATTTGACCTGATCTGTGAATCCTCATTTTAAATAATGAATTTAATACCATTTGGTTCTCGAGTTTAGATTATTTCTGTATGTAGATACTTGAAGTTTAGTTTATTTCTTTATACAAAGATTAAGAACGATTCTTTATCCGTGAATCTTGAATATTTATAATTTTGATTATTTAGGTTTGCTGCTATTTAATTTCTACCCCTCTCTATATTTGAGATATGTACTATAACAATACAATTGATGGAAAAATGGATTAGGTGAAAATAACATACACAGTGGCTTGATGAAATTAGCCTTCTCGAATGATGTGAGAATAATCCACGTGTCTATTTGATGGAACTAATAGAAATGGACTAACTCTGCAAGAAAATGTTGAAATGAGATTGTAAATGCCAAGTTTGAAACGATAGGGATGATTTATGCAATGAGTGCAAACGATAAGCATGTTTTGTGATAATTACCTGTATTCCATATTAGTGTCTCCGTATTTTACATATAAATATACACTAACAGAGTTAATAAAAATTAAAAGACTAATTAACCAATATTACAAATATAATTCAACTGTGAGGCCATGCGAATTACGTGCAACACACATCCAACTCACTAACACATTTTTACGTTATATTATAGCAGATTTATTGGATTTCAGAAATAATTAAAAAATTAATTTAAAGTCCCCAGAACAATAATTAGAGGCAACATATGTGCACGCACGTGCAAACATTAGCGTTACATATCTAATTATATTAGAAGAGCCAATAAATTGGTCAATGCTTCGTGTTGTATGCTATGTAAGTCATCCATTTTTGTTAAAAGTGTGCTTAGCATCTAAGTGTTGCAGCCCAAATATGTTCAGTCCAATTGCCTTTGAGTCCAATTGCTTTTGATGAGTGTGACCCGGGTAGCCCACTTAGTGCACATTCTCCCACTTTACTAAAACACGACTTTGGTGGATGCATGATGACTCTTTAATATTCCATACTCTTCCATTTGCTTGCCGAATGGTTCATTCTTCTAGGGTTTTCTCTCCTGAGATATTTCTGGATTTTTCTCTCTTATGAAAACTCTCGGTTTTCATTCTGTAATCGTGAGGTTAGATAATCTTGATGATGTCTAGTGTAGATTACAGTTCTGGTTTGTGATTCTTTGTGAGCAGAAGTCCGGTTACTTGGTGTAATATGTAAAAGGGAGAAAAGGAGAGTTTAAGGCTGAGGGTTTGAGTCGAGCGATTCTTGGGTCTCTAATTCTTGTATTTGATAAACTTTGTTCGATTTTAGTGGATTAGAGCGATTATCACTTCGGTGTATGCTCAACGGGTGAGTAGTCAAAATACTTGGTGAACATCCGGGCCTACGGGCGAAAAATCTCTCGTGTTCATTTTATTCTCGTTGATTTGGTTATTTTTGGGACTGTTTAATACCAACAATTTTTCCCCTTTTTTTTCCTTCCCTTGCTTCAATAACGTGGTCGCTTAGTGTATGGGATGGATCCAAAGGGAACAAACCCAACGCTTCCTTTACCCAGAATTCCTTATTGCTGCTCTATGTGAGTCCCATCCCCACCCAACAACGATCACACACCCATTAAATCCAAATCCATCGCTAAGAAATCAACTTCCCCTGTTGCTGATCAACTCACATGCCACCTCCGACTTAACCTGAAACATTTAATGTCAAGTATGGATTTGCGGATTTTCTTGAATTATTCGGAAGAGAATTGGGGCTTTTCCATTTATGGGTATTTCCAAAGCTTTTTCTACTGGTTTTGTCATTCTCAGTATGAATTAAAATTGCAATTTACCAAATCCCCACCCTATCACTTTGAAATATTAAGAAAGCAAAAGAAAGTGGGGTTGGAGCTTTGTTTCGTTGCATAGGATATGAAGAAAGGTGTAGAAATTATATCATGTTATTTAGCTATTGTTCTCAAACAAGAAAACATGTCAACCAAGCAAATCTGACACAATTTATAAAAGAAAAATTCTTGGGACATTTTATAAAATGAATTGAAGAATGAATAGAATTAATTAGCTATATCTTTAGTCCTAAAAAATAAATCAGCCAAGAAACACGGTGAAGAAATCCACCGAAGAAGAAATGATATAGACATTACCTTTAGATTCTATGAAAAAGAAAATGAACAAATCTTTTCTATCTTTATCTTCAACTCAACGAAACCCGAAAATCTTAAAGACTTGATCTTCAACAATTCTTGGTACCTCTCCTTGATTTCTCCCGAGATGGAGGAATGAAGGGCTTCGTTTGCGAGTTCCTAGGGTTCGGAATCCTCCCCATTTTCTGTCACCAAAGTATCATGTATATAGGTTTAGGGTTGAAGAGTTGAAATCCCGTGCAAAAAGTTTCCAAATTGTCCTTAACTGAAAAAATGTTAAAATCCATGAACTTCGGCATGTGCGAACTCCACCCTGCAAACTGGAAATATGTGCAGATCAGGGTGCTTCCAGTATGATAGTGTGTGGAGGCGCAAGCCGGTGTGTGAACACGCTAGCAAAATCTGCTCGCTCGGCCTGACTTCAACCACTTTAAACTTTTGAACTACAACTCTGATTCAAAATCTGTTTTTACGAGTTGAACTCCAAATTTGATTACATTTCCAATAGTATATTTTATGCTAGGTGGAAGTCCATGCATCTTCTCATGGTATTTTAAAATGTGAAATTCGTTCACTGTTTTACACTTGTTTTCACATGATTTTTTTTAAACACCGAATTTTACCCAAGAATCCAAAAACAAACTAAACCAATAGAAAATATTCTCAATTAGACTAACTTTTACAATAATTTTGGTACCTAAATAGGATTACAAACTGTATAGCAACACGAGAAACATGTAACAAATTGATGCATCCCACAAATCATACACTAATCTTCTTCTGTGTTTCTGCTCCCTATCACCGAAATGTACACCAGATTGGAATATAAAATTAATCGATGTTTGCTTTTCTAACCTATAAATTCAGAATCATTAAGTCCACTTTTAACTCGTGTCCCTCGTATATCATACATTATAAAGTTTACCCTTTATTTCCCATCGTATCTGTAGAATAATGGACTTTTGATTCTTGGAATCCGGGCTAAGTTTATCAATCTAACTAGAATCAATCACCTCAATGAACGACCCAAGAACCACAACAATTCGCCCACACTTCGGTTGCTATGGTTGCACTCACGAAGGACACAAATTGACGGTGTTATTACAGCCAAAAAAGCACCACTCAAGCAGCCACAAAGGCAAAAGGAAGAAGAAAGAACCGAATGAAAGAGACAATGAAGTAGCAGCCGGTTTCTCTCCTTTTTTATAGAAGAAAAATAACACACGTGAACATCACTATAATGAGGCAGCAAATATATAGGATACATTAGGTATAGAGAGAAAAAGGCCAAGTCCAAATCAATACATCAGCCAACACTTATAAGCCATCCAAGAAGTGAAGAAATGGGACACGAGCAGCTCTAACTAAATTAGCTTACTTCCAATGGCCCAAATAGTTCTAGGTTTGGGTCGTTCCATTGATGTGTCAATATTTCAATTTATCCAACATCGGTTTAACATCATCTCCCAGGATTTATTGGGTATAAAAAACCAACAAATCTCCACCTTGATATCCAATCAATCTGTAAGCAATCAAGACACAAAGTTAACGCTTGCATAATCAAGACAACCAATAAAATTGGAATCACAAACCTTACCTCGTGTTTCGGACCCGAAATACATACCATACCTGTTCCATATACTCATCGATGTTAAGGTCACAAACAAATACCCAAATAGAAGCAGATAATCACAGTAATCAATCAAGAGCAAATAAACATACGATGGAGATATCATATCGGATAACACAGATCTTTTTTTTTTTAAAAAAGAAACGTTTATACACACAACCGTTAATCAATCAAGCGGCCAATACATATTCAACAAATGCATAAATGACCCTGTGAAAAGATCTCACCACATTTATCCTATCCCATTCCGTGTTACTTACACCTCGAGAACACATATCTCACCTCATCGCCCATCAAGCTCACTAGGCTGATCACTCAACTCATGTCTGACTGGTAGACCTCTACAAATCCTGAATCTCTGGGATAATCCTCTATCACTATATCATTTTTCTCAATCTAATTGGATAATGAGTCTCCACCTAATAGAAGTGATAGAAGTGTCTCTCTCACACTCTACCTGATCTGGGTCTTTTCACAAATAAATGATTCCAATATTTGATCACCTCTCATCTCGTGATCCAAATATCACACTCCACATTCTCGATACAAACCACCAATGTATCCAGGCATCTATACTCCATCTCATCAATAGACATACAACACATTACTAATGCATTTTAACCCACTATGCATGCAAACAATTATACCAAGCAGGGGCGGACGTAGACTCCTTAAACAGGGGGGCACAATCAAACTTTCAAAAAATGACAAAAAAATTAAAGTAAAAGATATTTTATTACAACTGTTCTCTACGTGTTCGCATATTTTGATAAATTTTTAGAATTACATCGTTTTCAATCTTGTAAAATACATCTTTCTCAATATATGCAATCAAACTATCATTCAACCATTGATCTCCGATTCGATTGGGCAGACGATTTTTGACACAAGTCATTGCAGAAAATGATCTCTCGACTGTAGCAGTAGCCACGGGAAAAACTAAGGTTAATGTTACAAGCTTGTAGACTAATTGATACACTGCATGCTTATTCTTTGCAATCAACTTCTGTGTAAGATAACTAATACCCCGTAATCCTTCAAAATCTTCGGATGTACGCATGTTAAGAATATACGTATCTAATTGATCATCAAGTTCTGAGATATCTATTGAGTCAAAATCAGACGGATAATACTGATATAGTCGAATCACTTTGTTCTTGTCAAAAGCATCGAATGAGTTATTTGGAGACAAACATGCAACACAAAGTAGCAAGTTACTATTTATCTCAGAAAAACGATCATTCAGCTCCTGAAGTTGCATATCAATGATAGCATAAAACATTTCAATACGATAATAATGCAAAATTGTCACTGTCTCACGTCGTAAATGACCTAGAGTTATGAACATATCATCTATATTGGGAACATTGATCTCGTGAGCTTCACAAAACGAACAAACAATCCCAAAGAAAGAATCTCATCCATCATCCCTCATCATTTGGAGCCGTGTTTTACGTAATTGCACCAATGTCATGACATTGAAAATATCTTGATCTTTTCGTTGTAATGCTTTCGACAATTCATTTGAAATCCCCAAAATCTTTTTCATGAGATGTAGATTAAATGCAAATTCAAATTTTAGCATCAACTCAAATAAAATACAAGCATCACCTCTTGTTCCGGTACTTGTAGTGTCAGTAGCAATCATCTCAACAACGTCGACTATGGTTGAAAACATGACAATCAAATTTGTTAAACAATTGTAATGAGACCCCCAACGTGTATCACCAGGACGCTGAAGGGTAGTTTCTTGATTGAGACCTCGTCCACTTGATAACTCACTGACACTGAGTGATTCAAGAACTTTCAACCTTTGGTTCTCTCGAATAAGATCACTCTGTTTCACCGATCCACCGACAACATTCATCAATCTGTGTACTGTAGTGAAGAAACTTTCAATTTTTGGATGTTTCTGTACCACAACTACAAGAGCTAACTGAAGTTGATGAGCAAAGCTATGAATAAAATATGCACTTGGGTTTTCCTTCAAAATAAGTGCTTTGAGGCCATTATACTCACCTCGCATGTTACTAGCTCCATCATATCCTTGACCTCTCAAATTAGATATACTTAAGCTATGCTCAGAGAATAATTGATCAATTGCAGCCTTAAGTGAGATAGCTGTGGTACTCGAAATATGACGAACACCAACAAAATGTTCCAATACATGCCCATTCTTCACATAACGAATAATAACTGACATTTGCTCCTTAACTGAAATGTCTCGAGATTCATTGACTAAAATTGAAAAGAAACTATACGAACATCTTTCATAATCACATTTAGACATTCAGAAGCAATAGCACTCACAATATCTTTTTGTACTCGTGGTGATGTTAATTTGAAATTCTCAGGTGCATTCGTCAAAGCAACGACCTTAATCTCACCATTATGATCACACAACCAATGCAATAGTTCAAGAAAGTTTCATTGGTTGTTTGAATCTTCAGATTCATCATGTCCACGAAATTCCATACCTTGTTGTACAAGAAATCGAACACAATCAATTGACGTATTCAATCGAATTCTATAATCTGTTCGATCTTGATGTGATTGCTTAACAAGACATGATCGAATACTTTACTCTTGATTCTTGAACGATTCATATTTGACTTGAGCCTGATTGTGTGCACTACTTGAAGTCCCAACATGTTTTCTAAGGCATTCTTTCTTCTTCCAATTTGAGAATCCATCGTTAAGAAAGGAACTACCACTCAAACTGAAAAGATAGCAGTAAAAACAAAAAACTGCATCTTTCGCTACACTATATTCCAACCAGGTAGGATGCTCATCATACCACGACACACAAAATTGCCTCTCTTTAATACCCATTCTTGTTGGTGGAAATGCATGATTGCGAGACTGACAAGGAACCATTTGCATATATGCTTTTCGAATCACGTATCGATCATTAACCTCATAATTTTGTATTGGAACTCTGAATCCAGGATCGACGATAAGATTTACAACATCAACATCCTTGACTTCGACATCCCCAACTTCTCCAAAATCAACATCATCAACATTTATTTTATCACTTTTGTCTCGAACATTCCTTTCAACATCAACATCAACATTCATAGATTTACGTTTGAAGTATTTGTCCATAACTGATACAATTAAAAAAATCAATCACATTCGATAAGAAAGTTTCAATCTTCCTAAATCAATTAATTAGCAAGTTCACAATTTCCTTCTCAATAAATGGTCTTTTCAATCACAATTCACACACACAATTTAGAAATCCCTATCAGTTACATTAAAATCCTTAAATCCCTAATTAGAAATCCCTAAATCCCTAAATCAGACAACACAGTTACACAGACACAATTAGCAAGTTCACAGTCACACAATTTCACAGTTCACAATCACAAATTAGAAATCCCTATCAATTTCATCAAAATCCTTAAATCATAAAATGGAAAACAAAGAATCCCTAAGGCCATGTTCTCTTTGTCGTTTTCCAGCCATTTTCTGTTTTTAATTTCTCAAAACAACGAAAACGCGTTCTCTATCTTATTTTAGAAAATGTATTTTGGAAAATGAAAAAAAAATAACTGAAAATGGAAAACAACCAAAACATTGTTGAAGATTCTAGTGATGAAGACTTGTTACTTTCATGCTATTAGTTTTAATGTGAATGAATGAATGCTGGTTGTTATGACTTATGATAATTAATGTGGGTATATTTTGTTCATAGTATGGATGATAATGTGAATGTTGATGATTCCATTGCTGAAGATTCTAGTGATGAAGACTTGTTAATGACAGATGAGTTTGACGTAAATTCCATTAACAATTTAATGGTGCTTAATATGATTGATATTCACAGAGGAAGTACCGTTGGCAGGATATCTTGTACGACATCATTGCTTACGGGAAAAATGTACGTGCTAGAAATTCTAAATGGACATCCTGACGTATGCTATTGCAATTTTCGTATGCAGAAACACGTGTTCATGAATTTTTGTGATATTTTGAAACAAAAGGGTTGTTAGAAGATGGAAAAAAAGTGAGTGTCGAGGAGGGTGTTGCTATGTTTCTGATGATTATAGGGTACACTACCCGATATAGTATTATTGGCGATATATTTCAGCATTCGAACAATGCGATACACAAATGGATTAAACGAGTGACAAGGGTTGTTTGTTCATTTGGCACAGAGATAATTCAGCCCACAAATCAAGATGTTGTGCATGAGCGAATTTTGCACAAATATCCTTTCTTTAAGGATTGTATAGGCGCAATAGATGGAACACATGTCGCAGCTTGGGCACCTGCATCGAGACAAACATCTTTTCGTGGAAGGAAAACAAATGTAACACAAAATGTGATGTTAACATGTGATTTCGATATGAAATTCACTTTTGTGTATTCTGGTTGGGAAGGCACTGCTAATGATTCGCGAGTATTCGTTGACGCAGTCACAAGAAGATCGAACAACTTTCCAATGCCACGGGAGGTATATTCTTGTACTTCAAATATTTATTGTGAATGTATCTACAGTATTACACTATGTGAGTCTTTTTCTTTTTTTTTTTGCAGATCACTTTTACCTTGTTGATTCTGGCTACCCAAACATGCCTGGATTTCTTGCCCCTTATCGAGGTCAAAGATATCATCTGTGTAACTATGTTGGACGGGGAAGACTACGTGGGAAGGAAGAATTGTTTAACTATCGACACTCCTCGTGCCGTAATATTATTGAACGTTGCATTGGAGTTTTAAAGGCAAGATTTCCTATTTTGAAATTGATAACCAATTATCCTCTTAGTGGACAAAGACAAATCCCTACTGCATGTTGCGCAATACATAACTTTATTCGTCAGGAGCGCGCTTTAGATAGGTTGTTCGCTGAGTATTCAAAGGAGAATATGGTGTTCGAAGAGATACCAGAGTCAAGTCAAGCACAAGAGACCATACATTTTGATGCTAATCAAATAGCTCAAATGGGATAAGTTAGGGATCAAATTGCTACACAAATGTAGAATGACTACTCAAGACGTCGCACGTGATTCCGTGGATTTATTTTTTATGTAGTTCAGTATCTGCTTATTTTGTCATGATATGTAAAACTCTCATCGTATCTTCATCAAATGTAATGTAGGTTGTGTTTTTAATATTTTGAAAAATAAATTTACGTTTCACCAATTTTAAATTATATATGTTATTTAATACTATATTAACATTACACAATTAAAATTTATTGAATAATCAGTTTTTTGAATAAAATATTCTTAAAAAATTCTCAAAATTTCAAAGTAAACGCGTTTTCCATTTTTATGTTTTCGGAAACAGTTTTTCAAAATGACAAAGAGAACGCATTTTCAGAAATTTCAAAACAGACACTCAAAACACAAAATACAAAACAAATTCAAAACTTAAAACACAAAATTGAAACACAAAGAGAACGGCCCCTAAATGGCTAAATCTCCGTTACTTTCATTTTGAGAGGAAAAATGGAACTTATCTCATCACAGCACAGGAGCAGGGCGACGGAGTGGCTAGCGGTCTGGTGTCGCTGGCTCGCGATCTGGTATTGCACTGTCGCTGTCGTCGGTCTGGTGGAGACGTGGAGTGGCTCGTGGTGGAATAGTGGCCTGGTGGGACCTGTGGTGGAGTGGTGGTGGTGGTGTCGCTCAGTCGCTAGCAGACGACGACTAGATAGAGAGAAGAGAGAGTTGAGAGACGCTAGAGAAAGTTTATGGGAAATGAGAAATGAGAGGTTTGAGAATGAGATTTTTATTTTTCTTTTTATATTTAAATTTAAAAAAACTTTAAAATCTGGGGGGGCATGTGCTCACCCAGGCCACCCCCCAGGTCCGCCCCTGATACCAAGTGATTAAATTGCTCTCAAAATTCATGCAAATGCAAATATAAAACATATTAAAATACACCTATGACCATGCAATATAATTAAGCAATCACACACATGCAGAAATGAGAACACAAAGATGCATATGTAGTAAATAAGTTTACTCTCAATAAACCTCACTAGGATCATCACTCGACCCTATAACCAGATTGGCCTTGCCTCTCATCTTACCCTTCTGCTTATCCTTCTTCTTAGGATAGTCCCTAATAAAATGCCCAGCCTTATAACAACTGTAACACAGTCTACCACTAGACTTGTCACATCCTATGTCCTTCTTACCAACCTCATCATTCAAGTCACTACTTGAACCGCCATTATCTTGAGCTCGACCCAAATTCATTTGCTTAACCTTCATTCTACTCATCATCATATGTAACTCACCACTTCTCTTATCATTTTTTTCAACCTTAATCTCTATCTCCTTACTCCTAAGGTAATCAATGACAATCTCAGGTGTTAAAGTGTCCCTACCATAATTAATTTCATTCTTGATCTCTCTATAAAAATCAGACATAGAATTCAGCTAATGCCTGTATACATATCAGACACATTTTCATTACAGTTAACGATATCTTAAACAAGTTTGTTGAAAATATCCAGATTATCATCAAGATCCTTTGAAAGATGTATTTTAAAACTGAAAATCATTCAAGTAAGTACAACTTATTAGGAGTAGATTTAAGTAAATATAAGTCCTCCAACTTTTGCCAAAGTTCTTTTGTAGAATCAAGTTTTTTCAACTTTAGATACGTGTACCTGAAACAGAAAACTAACACCAAATCATTAGAAATCACGTTAGAAACTTCTGTATGAGGAAACCATCGCTAGAGAATGCTACACACGCCCACACGTGCCACATCCCCAGGACTGCTCTACCTGCACATCTCAAGTCCGGTCTTTGTTTCACCAATGGACCTCTGGATTGCCCAGAAATCAAGCTTAAACGTATGATGTTTTACAAGAAAATTTGGGCAGATTTTTATTGGTTTCTGGTCCAATTCTGTCTATTTTGCATCTATTTTTTGCCAAAAATCCACCACCAACATGGCTCTGATAACAATTGTAGAATAATGGACCTTTGATTCCTGGAATTCAGGCTCAGTTTATCAATCTAACTGGAATTGACCACCTCAATTAACGACCCAATAACCACAACAATTCGCCCACACTTCCGTTGCTATGGTTGTACCCACAAAGGACACAAAGTGACGGTGTTATTACAGCCACAAAGGCACCCACTCAAGCAGCCACAAAAGGCAAAAAAAGAAGAAAGAACCGAATGAAAAAGACAAGGAAATAATAGCCATTTTCTCTCCTTTTTGAGGGAAGAAAAATAACACACATAAACATCACTATAATGATGAAACAAATATATAAGGTACATTAGGTATAGAGAGAAAAAGACCAAGTCCAAATCAAAACATGGGCCAACACAAGCCATCTAAGAAGTGAGGAAATAGGACACGAGCAGCTCTAACTAAATTAGGCTACCTCCAATGGCCCAAATAGTTCTAGGTTTGGGTCGTTCCATTGAAGTGTCCATATTTCAATCTATCGCCCATTGATTTATTTGGTATCAAAACTCAATAGTATCTTAAAAATAAGTGAAGGTTATTCTGATCTAAACAATTTAAGACAAAACGAGTGAGTAACCACTAGAATCATATTGTATATCTCCGTCAGCATGTGCAAGACCAGTCAAGCTTTGCAGCACTTAATATTTTCTTGCTACTGCATTATTAAACAAGCTTTTCTTTATATTTATTTTATAATTTGCCCTCTCTATGTGATCTCTTTTTCCATCAAAGCCCCTAGTTTTCCATCTATTCCTAAGGCAGCCCCTTCCAAGGTACTTTCAAGGTTAGCTTCACACATTAGGGTAGACTAGTGCAATGACTTTTATTGGGATTAAGGGATAGAATCAACATACGAACTAGCGGTCAAATCTAGGTTTACACACACCTAAACTTATTATCCAAAAGTGTTCAACAATGTTCTCAATTAGGTGATTTTAAATGTGTTTGTCTGTGTTGTGTGTAGGCATAGCAAGTCCACATTAGTCCCTCTCCATGTTTACAATGTTATGTAAATCCTGTATATGAATGTTTTACACATAAATATAAACTAACAGAGTTGATAAAAATAAAAAGACCAATATTGCAAATATAATTCAACCGTGAGACCATGCAAATCACGTGCAACATACATTCAACTCACTAACATGTTTTACATTATATTATCAGCAGATTTATTCGATTTCCAAAACAGTAAAAACGTTAATTTAACATCTCTAAAACAATAATTAAATAGACACGTGTGTTGTTTTTTACATCATTAGAGAACTGTAATTTTGTCAAGCTATGGGTTTTGTTTTTCCCACCTAATCCATTTTCCCTTCAACTGTATTGTTATAGTATAATCCATTTTCCCTACATCGATAAACCCTTTCTCCCTACAATCACCACCTGAGGTTCAACAAGAGAATCAGCCCTTTAATTGTATTGTTATAGTATAATCCATTTTCCCTTCGTCCATTTTCCCTTTCCTCCCTGCGATCACCACCGGAGGTTCAACAGGGAAGAGATTCAGAGTTATTAATTGTTTTCACATCAACATCATTATAAGGATCTGTAGAGAAAAAGTGGCACAATGATATTGGGCCTTTTACTAAAAGATGGGCTGAATATGTTGGGCTGGACATTTATTAATTGGTGACCTTTATGAGACCTCTTTAAAAAGTCCAAGGTTGACTGATTTTGGGAATTAAAACATTCTCTCTCTCGGATTCTCTTCTACGCAACTCTATGTTCTCTCATTACAGTTTCTGATTTTTCACTTTGAAGCTTGAAATCTCTTGTAATCTTTAATAGTATAGTGGCTATACATTCTTGAGTGAATTGTAGTGAGGCTATTGTGTATCTTTGTGTGAATTTCATCCGGATTCGAGAGGGCTTCGTTGTTTGTTGATGAATCTTGTGTGATTCTTTGCAAATTGGTGGTTGTATTGAAGAACAATCTTTTATCCTTGGTTAATGAAGTGATTTCTTCTGGTTGGCGGAAGCTCAAAAGGGGATTAGGATTTTTAATCCGAACCTCTTGCCTTAGGGCGAAAATCTCTCGTGTTCATTTCTATTTTCAGTTTCTTGCACTGTTATTTTTGTTGATCGTATGATTTGCTTTGGCTAATTTGGAGTATTGAATCTCGACAGTGGTATCAGAGCGTTGGTCATGATTCTTGGTTCTGGAATTTGAGCAGACAGCAACCGACTCATTTTTTTATTTGAGTGTTAATTTGATTTCTTGAACCCTAACTTCAGACCTTTGGTGAGTTCGTTCCAATTTTACACTTGATACACTGATTGTTGCTTATACCATTACTGTGAATCTGGAAATACGTTTCTGTATATGTTTTCAGTACTGTATATTGCAAGTGTGATAATCTGTGCAATTATCTATAAGCTGTTTGATTACGCCCAAAGTGTTACACGGTGTTGTAGTATAGTTTTGGGGTGTCGTATCTACAGGGAGATGGAAAAGTGATTCAAGGGGTTCAATAACTTTGGGTTCTCGTGAATTTGATGAAGGGAATTTGTTTATTGCATTCAAATGTAAATGTCACCGGAAATAATGATGAAATTTAATATAATATGTAAAATAGTGAAGTTTCGGGGTTCCCTCAATTAGATTGGATCAATCAACATCATCAATTCATGCATTCTCTACTCAATTAGAAGTTTTTGTCCTAACTTTCTAATCGGATGATTTAAACCATACAAACCAATTTAATTGCACATGTAATCCTAGAATTTATGTTTTCCAAAACATAATCATACATCAATTTATTGAAATCAGACTTAAAGAGCGACTATATATCTCTAACATATAGCAGTAATTAAATCACACCAATAAATGATTTGAAAATCAAACTTGAACAAGTATTTTAATTATTCAATGGAAGAAACATGATTAAATTCATGAAAATCTGAATAAATGTTAAATTTAACTCAAATCTAATTCAAAATACAGGAAAACATAAACCCTAGAATTATT
This sequence comes from Fraxinus americana, assembly GCA_035079005.1. NCBI lineage: Eukaryota > Viridiplantae > Streptophyta > Magnoliopsida > Lamiales > Oleaceae > Fraxinus > Fraxinus americana. The sequence continues at coordinate 32,439,480 of CM068717.1, read as the reverse complement.
TAAACAATGAAAAACACATCCTAAATTCTAGATCTCCTTAACAATTATCACAATCATCTATTAAAAGCAGATTATAAATCGTTCATATACATGTAGCATAAGAAAGTAAATAATCACACCAATAGATTTAATGAAATAACGATTCAACATATAGTTCAATTGTTCGATAGAAAAAATAAGATTGATTCTATGAAAAACTTAATACATGTTAAATCAATTTCAAAATTAATTCATAAATATGAAAAGCTAGATTTAGAAATGTTTAGCAAAATAAATACCAAAGAGCATGAATAAATGATGTTGAAATCCCCGAATCCAATTGAGTTTCTCCCTTACTTCACCTTTAGTTTAGTTCTTCATAGGTTCCTTGAGCCAAAATCAATGAAAGAATGGTGTAGAATGAAGAATGATGATGAATGGAATGTTTTTGGGGTACTTTTTTTAGACTTCTCAAGGCCCAAACATTAAACAAAACCCTACTTTGCGCGGTGCCTAAGCGCCATGGGAGCAGCGCTTGGGCGCTTGAATTCTGTCAAATTTTGGGTAAAATGGCGCCTGGGCGCTAGGTTGTAGCGCTTGGGCTCTGTGTCGCTGTTCTGAATTCTGCGCCTTCTTCAGTATTTTTATCATAACTTTCTCTTCCAATATTCGATTGAGGTGATTCAAGATGCATTGAAAAGCTAACTCAAAGACCTACAACTTTTATTCAAAAACCATCTTCAAATTCGATCGTTTTCTATGTCAAAAATCGGTCCCAATATGAGACTGAAAACCGGTGTGAAACTTTTCAGCTTGAAAGTTGATATTTGACGATGTTTTGGCTATCTTTCACCCATTTGACTCATTTCTTCATCCAATTGATCTCTAAAACTCTTGAATCTTCATCACAAGGTTGGAAACAAGTTTGTAGTATTTGCACCTTAGTCCCTGAACTTTCACTTTCCACCATTTTGGTCATTTTCCACTTGTTTCTCCTTATTTCCACCATATTCATTCATTTGCAACCTGGACCAAAATATAAGTGTACTTAGAACATTTAGGCACCAATAAATCATGAAAATGTAATTATTAGTGGATGAAAAACGTGATAATTGCACTACTATCACACCCCCCAACTTGCTTATTGCTAGTCCCTAGCAATTTAATACAAAATAAAATGATCAACGACTAGTCAATATTGCAAGTTAAATTATCAAGTTCTAATTTATCCACAGTTCATACTCTTTTCAAACTCAACACCACAAAGAAATTAATAGTGTCATGATTACCAGGATGTCAAGAACACATGCCAAATGTGTGAGTGTGTGTCAAACCATAGCCATCTTACCACCAACCCTAACACATGCAACATCAAGTATATCTCAAGCTGAAGGTTCAGCTCCATAACTCACTAGTATCAAAGTGTTTGGTGCAGGATTTCTCTCTATGGAGCTGAGAAGATGTACACTCAAAATTGGTGGCTTAAATATTTATGAACAAGCAACAAGCAAACATTGATTCTGGGATAGGCATACTACCAAATGAGAATTCATCAACTTCTTACCACAGCCTACTTGGGATCAAAACGGTCAATACAAAGGGTTGTAATGAAGTTCAGGTTGGATTGTATGAAAAGAAATGATATAAAAATTCAAATACTTCCAAGTACGTAGTTAGATACCTTATCAAACATCTCGATCGATCACAACTTCCAATAAATACCTATTTTGGCATTTCAAACCCCAAAATCAATCTTTTTTTTTCGTTCTTTTTTTTTCTCTCTTTTTCTTTCTTTTTTTTCATTCTTTTTTTTAAACTCTCAAATACCTGACACTAGACAATTCTTGTCATTTTCCTTACTTCTCTTCTTCACAAATAAACATCTAATACCTACTACACACTTGGAAGTAAAAAGATAGAAAAATATGCGCAAAATTGTACTCCAATGTGGAGAAGTATGGATAACATAGGTGCATGAAGAAAATGATATATATGTATATGGCTCAACGTGGATACTAGGGGTATTGAAAAGAAAGGTTGAAGGCCCAATGTCAGCCCTAAATTGACCTTTATCATTTCCCAAGTAATCCACCACCTTACCACAAACCATGTAGTGTTATTCTCAAAGGAGTTTTCAATTCACAAGATCAATGAACGCATATGCCATATTTTAGTATATTGTGGCTCTCAATCTTCACCAATTATCTCACAAGAAAAACTTGAACAAGAGACTCTCTAGCTACATGTGTTAAACTACCATCTTACCACAAGGCTCTTGTGCATGAAAAGTTTAGCAAGTGTTATGACATCTAGATTTTCACAAACAAAATTAATTCCTAGTGGCATGTGTTGTCATTCAAAAGCATAAACATGTAGAAAATTAGAGACTCAAACCATAAAAATTTCTGAAAACTCGCATGCAATTCACAACAAAATCCTTCTAGCCAAAATTAATTCCTAGTGGCATGTGTTGTCATTCAAAAGCATAAACATGTAGAAAATTAGAGACTCAAACCATAAAAATTTCTGAAAACTCACCCAACAGATCCTCCCCCCAACTAAATTTTGTACTGTCCTCAATGCATAAACAAGAAAAATAAATGAAGGGAATGACAAATATCACATAATAATGTAGTGAATCAACATAAACTTGAAGTGTAAGAGCCGAAAGCACTCAATGGAATGGTAAAGCAAAGAAAATAACAAAATTAACTAGAATAAAAATGCAAAAGTAAAAGGCAGAAGAAAAAGAACGAACTCCCCTTGGGTTGCCTCCCAAGCAGCGCCTTTGTTTATTGTCTTTGGCTCAACCCAATGTTTCCTCCCTATCCTGCATCTAGTAAGGGCGATCCCAAGTTTCCTTGTGGTGCACCAAACTCATTGGACATAACTATTTGTATGGCTCATCCGCCTCCATCAAATACATGCGTGGGGTTACTAGAGAAAGACTTAAAATCTGGAGTGGGGGTATGTTCATCGATGGCTGCGTCCAATTCATCTAGTTCTTGAGTTTCTTGCGGTGGTTCAAGAAACATATCATCAGCTACCTCCTGAGTGAATGCATCAATTACGTATGTTTGGTCACACACATCATCTTCCTCAACCTGCTTAGTGACATGAAAGATGTTAACTTCTAAGGTCATATTCCCAAATGATAGTTTCATTAGACCGTTCCTACAATTTATAAGAGCATTAGCTGTAGCAAGGAATGGTCTACCAAGAATGATAGGAATCTTAGAATTAACATTTATATCCTCTTTTAAGTCTAAAATCAAGAAATCAACAGGGTAGTAAAATTTATCAATTTGAATCAAGACATCCTCAACTACACCCCTAGGTCTAACAGTGGACCTATCAGCTAATTGTAAAGCCACATATGTAGGCTTCATCTCACCCAAACCTAATGACATGTAAATAACATAAGGCATGAGGTTGACACTAGACCCTAAATCTAGAAGAGATTGTCTAATCTCATGGTTCCCAATGATGCACGAAACAGTAGGACAACCAGGATCCTTATACTTCAGTGGGGTCTTTTGTTCAATCACAGCACTCACTTGCTCAGTCAAGAAAGCGGTTTTCTTGACATTATGTTTCCTTTTGATAGTGCATAAATCCTTAAGGACTTTAGCATATGTAGGAATCTGTGAAATCACATGCAAAAAGGGCAAATTGATTTTTACCTGCTTTAGATGCTCTAAGACTTCACTATATTGACCAGCAGATTTTGAGGTGGACTTAAGAGCTAGTGGGAAAGGTGCTCTCACTGGATTTGTCATCACTTCCTTCCTAGGGCTACCCTCTTCAGGCTCACTAGACTCTTTTTCAATTTCCATAGGTTTAGGGGTTGGTTCTATGACTTTCCCTGACCTAGTGGTTATGGCATTTACCTCCCTAAGATTGTTTACATTAGATCCTGAGGTTTGTGCCATGTATTGCCCCTTAGGATTTGGTTGAGTTTGAGCTGGAAATTTCCCACGTTCCCCCACAGCCAAGGCATTGGTTAATTTAGACATATGACTCTTTATCTCCTTGTTTTCCTCAACTATCTGGCCAATCATAGTCTCAAACTTTTGGTTCATTTTACCCTGTGCCTCGATAAATGCATGTAAGGTGTCTTCTAAGGAATTCCTAGAGGTCGTGATTTGATGTGGAGGTGCATTGTAAGCTCGATTTTGTTGGGTGGATTGTTGGTTTTCAGATTTCCAACTAAAATTGGGGTGATTCCGCCACCCTGGGTTATAAGTTTCAGAGTAGGAGGTGTAGGGCTTTTGATACATGCCTAAAGCATTACAGTGTTCCTCATAAAGTCCCCTCATCTCAGCATAAGTGGCACACTCTTGCGCAGGGTGGTTACTTCCTCCACACACAAAACAAGGCTCTAAGGTCTCAGCACGGGAAACAGACCGGGTGGTTTTTGATTCCTTAGTAGATAGGGCTTCTAGTTCTCTAGTGAGGGTTTCTACCTTAGCTCTAAGGTTGTCTTCTTCCCTAAGATGATAGATGCCTGCACTAGAAGGATTTCCTACGGCTCGTGACCTATTGGTGCTATCAGTGGCACTAGGGCCAGTCCACGTGTGGGCTTTCTCAGCTAAGTCATCTAAATATCCTATAGCCTCATCTGGATCTTTTTGTAGGAAATCATCATTACACATCATTTCAACAAACTGACGCTCTCTAGGTAACAATCCCTCATAAAATAACTCACAACGCGCCAACTTTCATAACCATGGTGCGGACAGAGAGTTTGCAATTCTTTGTACCTTTTCCATACTTGATATAAAGTTTCACTCTCCTTTTGGATAAAAGAAGAGATCTGTTTTTTCAAAGCAGTAGTTTTGTGATGGGAAAAGTATTTGCCAAAGAACGCTTGAATCATTTCAGCCCAAGTCCCAATCGAACGTGGTCTCAATGAATACAACCAGCTCTTAGCCTTTTCCTTAAGGGAAAATGGGAAGAATTTGAGCCTAATTGCATCCATTGTACCATGTTGATTGTGGAAGGTAGCTACAACCTCCTCGAATTCCCTAATATGCATGTATGGATTCTCATTTTCTAGTCCATGAAAAGTGGGAAGAAGTTGAATCATTCCCGGTTTAAGGTCCATACGTGGCATATTAGGTGGAAAAATAATGCATGACGGTATGGATGTGCGCGCGGGATGAAGATAATCATGTAAAGTCCTAAAAGGTGCATCATGCTCACTGTCAGACATTGTATTATGTGATGTGGTGTTCGTGTCAATAGATGCAGAATCAAAATAGGGTTAAAGAGATATTCAAACTCTAAGAGAGGTGTTTCCACAAATCTTCCTCGCTCGTCTCGATACCTGCTCATACAACACGAGTAAAACAAAATTAAAATGCAAAATACTAAAGAAAATAAAATATTGGAAAAGGAATGTTTCCACAATTTTGGTCATTTTTCACTTGTTTCTCCTTATTTCCACCGTATTCATTCATTTGCAACCTGGACCAAAATATAAGTGTACTTAGAACATTTAGGCACCAATAAATCATGAAAATGTAATTATTAGTGGATGAAAAACGTGATAATTGCACTACTATCACTGTTACATGAATTGTTGGATTCCTTATCTGAAATTAAATCTGAAAATCACAGAACTGAGTATGTACATTTTGCTGGTTGTATAATTCATGTTATTGTCTCTGGAGTGTTGACATTTGAATTATATCTTACTGTGCATACTCCTGTTTGCTCTGCCTGATCTGAATTGATTAGCCATTCATTCAAACTTTCATTATGCCTTCTTCTAAGTTTGAATTGGAAGTTTTTAATGGCAAATGAGACTTTAGTTTCTGGCGCCAGAAAATGAGAGCTCTTTTACTTCAACAAAAATGTGCAAAAGCCATTGATGAGTCATGGCCTACTCATATGGATTCTAATAAAGTTACTGAATAAGATGAAGTTGCATGGAGTTCTATTTTTCTGCATTTGTCTGATAACGTGCTTAGAAAAGTAGGAGAAACAAAAACTGCTGCTGAATTGTGGGAAAAATTGGAGAAAATTTATTTGAATAAAGCTATGCCAAATAAAGTTTATCTCCTAAAATAGTTTTTTGGTTTTAAACTTGATCCATCACTTGATCTTGATGCTAATATTGATAAATTCAATAAATTAACCCGCGACCTAACCAACTGTAACGAGAAACTCTTAGATAGGCAGTTGGCTGTGGTTTTATTAAATTCAATAGGTGATAAGTACAAAGATGTTAAAAGTGCTATTGAATATGGTAGAGACACTGTAACTACTGAGATTATCATTAATGCTCTAAGAACTAAAGAGTTAGAGTTAAAATCTAATCGGAAAGAGTTTTCTAGTGGTCTGAATTTGATGGTTAAGTCTAAGTTTAATCCTAGAAACAATAATGTCAATAAGAAATTTGGACACAAGAAAAAGAGAAATCAAAAGGATAAAATGAAAATCAAAGGTAAAAATTGTTTTTATTGTCAAGAGGAAGGTCATTTTATGAGGGATTGTCCTAAAAGGCTTAGTGATAATAGAAACAAATTTAAAATGGATGGGGATGCAGCTTTGGTCTGCAATAATGAAGTCTATGTTGCTGTTGCCCATCAGCCTAGTCAAGAGTGGATTCTTGACTCAAGTTGTACCTATCACATGTGTCCTAATAAAGATTGGTTTTGTGATTTTGAAAATGTAAATGGTGGTCAAGTTTTAATGGGTAATCATATGGCATGTCAAGTTAAGGGCATAGGAACCATCACTTTAAGAGTAAAGGATAATAATGTACTTGTCTTAGAAAAGACTAGATATGTTCCTGACCTTCAAAGAAATTTGATTTCTTTAGGTGTATTAGATGACCTAAACTATGACATTATGATCAATGTGGGATACATTAAAATCTTGAGAAATTCACACTTGATTGTGGAAGCTCCCAAGAGACATGGACTTTACATTTTACAAACTCAAAACATTTTTGACTCCACTTCCGCAGCACTTTCTGTTTCAAATGATAAGTCACAAATATGGCACAAGAGATTGGGTCATATTAGTGATAAAGGGTTGCAAATTTTGAAAAAAAAGGTGCCTTTGGAAATGATAACATTGAGAAACTCAGTTTTTGTGACTATTGCATACTAGGAAACCATAAAAGATTACCATTTTTGCCTGAAATGCATAAATCTGTATCTATTCTGGAATACTTGCATGCTGATCTTTGGGGACCAGCTAATGTGCCTACTCATACTAGTTTTCAATATTTCTTGTTAATCATTGATGATTTTTCTAGAAAGAATTGGATATTTCTGTTGAAATCTAAATCTGATACATTTACTGCTTTTAAAGATTGGAAGACTTTGATTGAAAACCAAACTGATAAAAGGGTAAAAGTATTAAGAACTGATAATGGACTTGAATTTTGCAATTATAAGTTTGATGATTTGTGTAAATTGCATGGTATATTGAGACACAGAACTGTTACACACTCCACAGCAAAATGGCTTGGCTGAAAGAATGAATAGAACTTTACTTGAGAAAGTTAGATGCATGCTTTTAAGTTCTGGTTTTCCCAAGCTATTTTGGGGAGAAGCTACAAAAACTGCTAGTTATCTTATTAATAGAAATCCTACTAGTGCTATACATTTTAAGACCCCTGAAGAAGTGTGGAATGGTAGACCTGTTGACCTTAGCAACTTAAGAGTATTTGGGTGTGCAGCCTTTGCACATCAATATGAAGGGAAACTAGATCTTAAGGCTCTTAAGTGTGTCTTCTTGGGTTATGGTGAAGGGGTAAAAGGGTATAGACTATGGGTTAGGGAAACCAAAGGGTATAAGACCATAATAAGTAGAAATGTGGTGTTCAATGAAGATGATCTACCTTGTTTGAAAACTGATAGTAGTTCTGGACCTTTAAATCAAACTGATAGCATAGAAAGAGAGATTGAAATTGAGGTGGAGCAAGTTGATGATGATAATCAATTACCTAATATTCAAATTGGAGAGGTTGAAGTTGATGTTGATGTTGAATCACATAGAAATGATGAGGTTGATCATTGTGATACTGATTTAGAGACAAATCAGACTTTAGGTGATTATCAACTAGCTCGGGATAGGCCAAGAAGACAAGTTAGACCACCTGTGAGGTTTGATGATGAAGTGTCTTCGCTTACTGTTCAAGGTTTTATTGAGAGTAAACATGTTTCATATGATGAGGCTATGAGTAGCAAAGATTACAAACATTGGCTTGAAGCAATGCAAGATGAGATGGAATCTCTTAAGAAGAATAAAACATGGGTGTTGACTAGTAGACCTAAAAGGAAAAGGGTTGTGGATTGCAAATGGATCTTTAAGATAAAAAGGAGGGGAACAAAGTGAAATTGACATTAGATACAAAGTTAGACTAGTGGCTAAGGGCTTCACTCAAAAAGAGGGAATAGATTTTAATGAAATCTTTTCTCCAGTTGTAAAATTTACAACTGTTAGAGTGATTCTAGCCTTAGCAACTCAGTTTAATTGGGAATTGGAACAATTGGATGTCAAAACTGCCTTTTTAAATGGAGATCTTGATGAAACTATTTACATGGAACAATCAAAAGCTTTTGAAATGAATAAAAATTCTGACCTTGTATGCCTTCTTAAGAAATCCTTATATGGTTTAGAACAAGCTCCAAGACAATGGTACAAGAGATTTGATACATTTGTGCTTGGACTTAGGTTTAAAAGAAGTAATTTTGATACATGTCTTTATTGCAAAAGTAATGGTGGTGAAAATTCACTCTATCTTCTTCTTTATGTTGATGACATGATTTTAGCTAGTCATGACATAAAAGAAATAGAGTTAATTAAAACCAAATTGAAATCTGAATTTGAAATGAAGGACTTAGGTTCTGTTCGAAAAATTTTGGGTATCGAAATTAAAAGGAATAGAAGGGAAGTCATACTTTGTCTAAGTAAAAAATCCTATGTTTTGAAATTGTTGGAAAATTTTTCTATAAGTGATGCTAAAAGTGTGAGTGTACCTTTAGCAAATCACTTCAAACTTTCAAGTGGTCAATCTCCCAAATCTGAATTTGAGTTCAAAAGAATGGCAAGAGTGCCTTATTCTAATGCAGTTGGGTCTGTTATGTATCTAATGCTTTGTTCTAGACCTGATTTGGCTTTCTCTATAAGTGTGTTGAGTAGATTTATGTCAAATCCTGGTGAAACTCATTGGGAAGCCATGAAGTGGCTTCTTAGATACATTAAAGGAACTTGTGACTTGGGGATTCATTATAAGAAGCAATCTGATGGTGTTATCTTGAGGGGTTACACTGATTCTGACTATACAATCGATAGGGATAATAGGAAGTCTACTTCTGCTGATGTGTATACTTTGTGTAATTCATGCATTAGTTGGAAATTTCAATTACAGAAAATTGTTGCATTATCTTCAACTAAGGCTGAATATATTGCTGCAACTGATGCTATAAAAGAAGGTATTTGGTTGAAGGGACTTTTAAATGAATTTGGCTTTGTGAAAGATGTTGTTTTATTTTCTGATAGCCAATCTGCTATATATTTGAGTAGAAATCCTGTTTTGCATAATAGATCTAAACATGTTGATGTGAAATTTCATTTCATTAGAGATGTTATCTCACAAGGTGTTGTGAAACTTGAGAAAATCTCTACTCATTTTAACCCTGCTGATGTTGGAACTAAAGTGCTGCCTTTAAATAAGTTTTTAGATTGTTTAAAGCTGCTTAACATTGATACTTGCTGATTTCTGTATCAGGTAATAAGAGCAAATGATGCCATAATGGAGAAATCACTTTAAATGAAACTTGGATCATTGTACCAAGGTGGAGTTTGTAGAGAAAAAGTGGCACAATGATATTTGGGCTTTTACTAAAAAATGGGCTGAATATGTTGGGCCGGACATTTATTAATTGGTGACCTTTATGAGACCTCTTTAAAAAGTCCAGGGTTGACTGATTTTGGGAATGAAAACACTCTGTCACTCAGATTCTCTTCTACGCAACTCTCTGTTCTCTCATTACAGTTTCTGATTTTGCACTTTGAAGCTTGAAATCTCTTGTAATCTTTAATAGTATAGTGGCTATACATTCTTGAGTGAATTGTAGTGAGGCTATTGTGTATCCTTGTGTGGATTTCATCCGAATTCGAGAGGGCTTCGTTGTTTGTTGATGAATCTTGTGTGATTCTTTGCAAATTGGTGGTTGTATTGAAGAACAATCTTTTATCCTTGGTTAATGAAGTGATTTCTTCCGGTTGGCGGAAGCTCAAAAGGGGATTAGGATTTTTAATCCGAACCTCTTGCCTTACGGCGAAAATCTCTCGTGTTCATTTCTATTTTCAGTTTCTTGCACTGTTATTTTTGTTGATTGTATGATTTGTTTTGGCTAATTTGGAGTATTGAATCTCTACAGGATCTTATTTGGTTAAGGTCTGGTGTTTGTAGCGCTGGTGAATGCTTGAAGAAGCAAGCATCTTTTTTAAGCTTTAAGAGCTTAATTTATCTAAAAAAATTATTTGTGTTTTTGCCTACTTTTGATTTACTTTTGTTGGAGAAGTAGAAACAAATGAAAATTTGAAGGGAATTTTTTTTTTTTTTTTTCTTTTACTGATCTGTGTATATTTACAATAGTTTGAATTCATCTATTCTATATAAATATGAAAATAACTGACGAGATCACAAAACTAATAAGAATACAAAACACATGTCTACTATAAGATATAAGATTAGACTAATCTCATTTATCTTCAATAATTTTCTGCTCTATTCATTGAGATATTTCTAAAAAAGCTATCTGCTTTTGTGGATCAAATCTGCTAATGTCGGGAGCAAGAAAATCCGGGAAGGCCACAAAAATCTAAATTTTCGAAAGGTGCTTCATGTGTCATTCGTGATTCTTCTTTTGGCACGGATAAGCAAAAATCTATCCTTGGTACCTCAAGTCCTATGGTTTTTTCATCAACAATTTAAAGACATGAAGGTCCATCAGTACTACGAACATGGAGGCCCCCAGTAAACTTTCAACTCGGCTAATGAGAAGCAATTCGAAAATGGTTCTTTGTGCTCTCAGTTGGAACCCTGCTGAATTCAGTGTTTCAGATCCTCAAAACAAGTCCACCGTATTTGCAATGAGAGCAATATATAGGGATGTTCTCTACTAATTACCCTTCTTTTTTTCATGATATATATAACCTGATCTGTAAATCCTCATTTCAAATCATTAATTTAATGCCATTTGGTCCTGGAGTTTAGATTATTTCTGCATGTAGAAACTTGAAGTTTAGTTTATTTCTTTATACAAAGATTAAGAACAATTCTTTATTCACGAATCTTGAATGTTTATAAGTTTGGCGATTTAGGTTTGCTGCTATTTAAAATTTGTAAATATCTATATATATGATATATATACTATAACAATACAATTGAAGGGAATATGGACTAGGTGAGAAAACATATACAATGGCTTGAAAAAATTACCCCTCTCAAATGATGTAAGTACAATCCACATGTCTATTTGATAGAAGGAATTAATAGAATGAGACCAAAAGAACCAACTCCGCAATAAAATATTGAAATGAAGTTGTAAATGTCAAGTTTGAAATGACACCGATAATCTACACAATGAGTGCAAAAGATACGAATGTTTCGTGCTAACTACCCATATTTAATATTAGTCTGTCTTCGTATTTTTGATGTTATGTAAATGTTGTACATTAATGTTTCATATAAATATAAACTATTGGAGTTTATAAAAAAAAGAAATGTCTGACTGACCAATATTGCAAATATAATTCAACCGTGACGCCATGCAAATCACGTGCAATGCACGACCAAGTCCATATAACGTTCAATACACAAGGGACTACTAGAACATGCTACTTTCAAAAATAAAGGATCCCTGGTGATAGCACCAGTCCCATACAAGTCCATATAAGTTGAAGTTCAATTACCTTATATAGTTCACTGTTTTCACAGCAACATCATTCCAAGGACCTTATTTGGTTACGGTCTGGTGTTTGTAGCATTGGTGAACGTTCGAAGAAGCAAGCATCATCTTTAAAATGTAAGAGCTTAACTTATCTAAAAAAATTATTTTTGTTTTTGCCTACTTTTGATTTACAAGCATCATCTTTAAAATGTAAGAGCTTAACTTATCTAAAAAAATTATTTTTGTTTTTGCCTACTTTTGATTTACTTCTGTTGGAGAAGTAGGGAGAAATGAAAATTTGAAATGAGAATGAAATTTTTTATTGATCAGTCTGAGTATATTTTAAATAGTTTTTATTCATCTAATCTACATATCTATGGAAATAACTAACGATATCACTAAACTAATAAGAATACAAAACAAATGTCTACGATTGGATATAAGATTAGACTAATCACATTTATCTTTAATAATTTTCTACTCTACGTCGTTGAGATATTTCCAAAAAGGCAACCTGCTTTTGTCGATCAAATGTCCACTAAGTGTCTGGAGAAAGAAAACTCGGGAAGACATCAAAAATCTGAATCCTTGAAAGGTGCTTCACTTATTATTCGAAATTCTTGTTTTATCGTGGATAAGCAAAAAACTATCCTTGGTACCTCAAGTCCTATGGTTTTTCATCAAAAAATTTATAGACATGGAGGTCCATGTAGTTCCATGAACTTGGAGGTCCCCATTATTCTTTCGACTTGGCCAACGAGAAGCAATCCAAAATGGTTCAATGTATTCCCAACCGAAACCCTGCTATAAATTCAGTATCCCAGATCCTCAAAACAAGTATACCAGATGTGCAATGAGTGAAAATGATAGGGATGTTTTGTGTTAATTACTTTTCTTTTCTTGATATATATATATTTTCACCTGTAAATCCTCATTTCAAATAATAAATTTAATACCATTTGGCCCTGGAGTTCAGATTATTTCTGCATGTAGAAATTTGAAGTTTAGTTTATTTCTTTATACAGATATTAAGAATGATTCTTTATTCGTGAAGAGAAAATGGATTAGGTGAGAAAATCAGATGCAGTGGCTTGAAAAAATAAACCCTTCTCAACTGATGTGAGTACAATCCACGTGTCTATTTGATGGAAGGAATCAATAGAATGAGACAAAAAAAAAAAAAAAAAAAACCAAATCCACAAGAAAATGTTGAAATAAAGTTGTAAATGGAAAGTTTGAAACGACAGGAATAATTTATGCAATGAGTGTAAACGACCCGAATGTTTTGTGCAAATTACGTGTATTCCATATTAGTCCCTCTCCTTATTTTTGATGTTATGTAAATCTTGTACATGAATGTTTCACATATAAATCTAAACGAAATGAAAAATCTAACTAACCAATATTACAAAGATAATTCAACCGTGAGGCCATGCAAATCACGTGCAACGCATGTCCAAGTCACTAACACATTTTTACATTATATTATCATTTCAACATTTTCTTGTGGATTTGGTCCTTTCTATCTCATTCTATTAATTCCTTCCTTCTAAAATACACGAGGATTGTACTCGATCATTTGAGAATTAATTTTCTTAAGCCATTGGATATGCTTACCCGCCTAATCCATTTTCCCTTCAACTGTATTGTTATAGTATATCTATCATATATATATATTGAAAAAAAAAAGTAGAAATTAATTGCCAACATTATAAATATTCAGTTTAACGAATAAAGAATTGTTATTAATTATGCACGATTCCAGCAATGCAGTTGTTGTCTTTGATGGATCGGGGAATATATCCAATTCTTTCAATGTGGGCGCAGAAGAATATGTCGATAAACCTTTTTCCCCCTACAATCACCACCTGAGGTTCAACAGGGAAAAGAACGAGAGTTTACTCAACAGTTCACTATTTTTGTAGCAACATAAATCTATGGATCTCATTTCATTACGGTCTGGTGTTCGTAGCGTTGGTGAAAGCTGGAAGAAGCATGCATCTTCTTTAAACTTTAAGAGCTTAACTTTTCTAAAAAATTCATTTGTGTTTATGCCTACTGTTCAAAATATGTGTCATAAAATTAGACTAATCACATTTATCTTTAATAATTTTCTGCTCTACTTCATTGAGATATTTCTGAAAAGTCCACCTGATTTTATCGATCAAATGTCTGCTAAATATCTGGAGCAAGAAAACTCAGGAAGACCACACAAATCTAAATCCTCGAAAGGTGCTTCACGTGTTATTCAAGATTCTTCTTTTTGTCACGGATAAGCCACTACAACAAAAATGATCTTTTTCGATATTAAAAAGGCAACATTTGTTAATTGAGTGTTGCTAAATGGATCTATCGCAACATTTTTATAAGTGAATGTTGTGATTAGTTAATATAATTGAGTTTTGGCAACATTTTTTAAATAAATATTGCAAATGTCGCGTTTTGCAACGTTTTTTGAATGTTGCGAAAAGTTTCATCTTTTGCAAAAAATTTTTAACATTGTTAAAATTTGGTTCTATAGCAACGTCACTGCATGTTGCTAAAACTCTTAAGATATAGCATTTTGCAACGTTCATTGATTGTTGCAAATTTTTTTACTTTTTTCAACGTTTTTTGAATGTTGTGAAAAGTTTCACTTTTGGCAACATTTTTTGAATGTTACGAAATGGTATTTGTTGGGATTAATTGTTTCGAAAAATCTTGTTCCTAACTGGTTTAAGTGAAACGACGCCGTCATATGCCATTGTTCACTAGATATTTTCCACCTTCATATACAAAAAGGGGAGACCACTTCTTTACTGTTTTCATCTGTTTCTCTCAAAATGACTGAAAATCCTTGCAGATTCATCCAAAAATTCTCATTCCTTTATGAAAATATTATAATGAGCAAAGATTAAGAACCTTAATTGCAATTAAAATATGGTGCAAGATTGTGGCTTGAATATCTTTACCCATATAATTTTCTCATCTAATCCATTTTCCCTTCAATTGTATTGTTAAAGTATACAGGGGTAGAATAAATAGATGCAAACGTAAATGGTCAAAGTTATAAATATTCAAGATTCATGAATAAAGAGTAGTTCTTAATCTTTGTGTATAGAAATAAAATAAACTTCAAGTTTCTACATGCTAATAATCTAAACTCCAGGACTAAATGTTATTAAATTCATGATTTGAAAGGAGGATTTAGAGATCACATTATATATAGCCCCTGAATGACAACCATTATTTAAAAACTCTTCTTTCTACGTACTCATTTTTAACTACATTTATACAATAAAATGTTCTACACGTAAGCCCAAATAATAATAGTCAAACAGGGGCATGTTAGGAAAAGAAGAAGGAAAATTAGCACAAAATAACCCTATTGTTTGCACTCATTACACATATGGTGTACTTGTTTTGAGAACCTGGAAGACTGAATTTAGCAGGGTTTTGGTTGAGAGTACGAAAAACCATTTCTGAATTGCTTCCCATTGGCCGGGTTGAAAGTTTATTTGGGGCATCCAAGTTCATGGTATCAATGGACCATCATATCTATAAAATTGTGTTGAAAAACCATAGGACCTGAAGTACCAAGGATATATTTTTTGCTTCTCCATGCCAAAAGAAGAATCTCGAATAACATGCAAGCACCTTTCAAGAATTTAGATTTCGTGGTCTTCCAAAGTTTTCTTGCTCCAGACATTTAGCGGACATTTGATCTACAAAATCAGGTAGCCTTTTTAGAAATATCTCAATGAAGTAGAGTAGAAATTATTAAAGATAAATATGATAAGTCTAATCTTAAAGCCAACCTTAAACACTTGTTTTGTATTCTTATTAGTTTAGTGATCTCGTTAGTTATTTCCATATATATATAGAATAGATAAATCCAAACTATTGTAAAAATACGTTGATTGATCAATAAATAAATTTCATTCCCACGTCAAATTTTCATTTGTTTCTACTTCCCCAAGAAAAGTAAATCAAAAGTAGGCAAAAACACAAGAAATTTTTAGAAAAGTTAAGCTCTTAAAGTTTAAAGAAGATGCATGCTTCTTTGAGCTTTCACCAGTGCTACGAACACCACACCATAACCAAATAAGATACTTAGAATGATGTAGCTGTGAAAACGGTGAACTATTGAGTAAACTCTAATTCTCTTCCCTGTTGAACCTTGGGTGGTGATTGCAGGGAGAAATGTCTTTTGCACCCACATTGAAAGAACTTGATGCAGGAGGGTCCGAGTCAGACGAAGCTGAGTTGTCAGATAACTCGTTGATGGCGCTAACGTACCATGAATTGGCGGATCGACGTAAGAATGGAAAGTAATCGACGACATTTCCTAATTGGGGTCAATTTTGAACACGTTTTGGTATTTTGGCCATAACTTTGGCTACGGTTGTCAGAATCACGCCCGTGACCCCAATTCGGAAAGCTCGTTTCGCGCCAAGACGTCGTGGGCACCTAGCTATGCTCGGTGTGCATCGGATTCGAGGTCAAATTCAGCTGTTTTCCCTTCCGAATCGTCAATTTAAGTTATTTTTTACTATTTATGGTAATATTTCGGTTTCCCTTTTGACATAGAATAATTGCTCGATTTGAGCCGAATTTTGGTGATATTGTTTCTTTTATTAAGTATTTTATTTTGGTATGAATATCAGGATTTTGCTATTTTTGGCAAAATTTCGATTATTATTATTTTCTGGCTATTTAACCCGGCTTGTGGGTTATTTTCATTCAGTTGTTGAATAATAAAGAATTTTCTCGTTTTTCTTTGTGTTTCTCTTGCGTTCTTCTCTGTTTTTGTCAATTGAATCCCGCCTACAGAATAATCACTATTCTGCCCGGCGTCAGAACTGGATCTATTCCCCGATCCTTCAAAGACAACAATTGCATTTCTGGAATTGTACATAGTCAATAACAATTTTTTTATTCTTGAAACTTGAACTTCTATAATTTTGACAACTTATGTTTGCAGACATTTAATTTCTTCCTTTTTTTTTTCAATATACAAATATATGATATTGCAGAGAAATGGACCTTCAATTTGTTGAATCGTGGCTCAGTTACCTTATCAATATCAAACCACAATCAAACAATTGACTCCAACCCACAACTATCCTATCACTTTGGTTGCCACTTCTAGTATACCCATAAGGAACACAAGTATGGTGGTGTTTGCAAAAGCCACAAAGGCAGAGAGAGAAGGCAAAAGGCACGAAGAAGAAGACAGGAAGCAGCCATAGTTTTCTCTCTAATATTCACAAAGCACATGCATGTTTGCAACAGTATGGAAGTGGATATATATAGGTTAGTTTAGGTTACCATGACTTGGGCTAATATTATCCAACAAATTGCCCAACACTAAATAATTGGGCCAGCACAATAAAAGGACCATCCAAAAGTTATAGTGTCCATGAGCAACATTAACTAATTAAGTTGCTTCTAATAGCCTTTACAGGTTGAGCCAATAAATTGATTGTGTTGATAGTTATTTCACTCATCGGCCAAGGCCTATAAAATATAATCCAAACATTTTAACATCATTGCATGGGATTTAACAATACATTTGAAGGGATAGATTAGGTGGCAAAAAAAATTTCCAATGGCTTGACAAAATTACCGTTCTCAAATGATGTGAGTACAATCCATGTGTCAATTTGATGGAAGGAATTAACAGAATGAGAAGAAAGGACCAACTCCATAAGAAAATGTTGAATGAGGTTGTAAATACCAAATTTGAAATGATGCGAATGATTTACATAATGAGTGCAAATGACAGAAATATTTTTATGCTAATTACCATATTGAATAGCTATGCCTACACACAACACGCACCAAGACATTCGAAATCACCCTAGTTGATAACATTGTTGAACAATTTCTGAGAATAAGTTTAGTGTATAAACCTTGATTTGACCATTAGCTTGTATATTGATACTAAACCTTAATCCCAATAAAACTCATTGCACTAGTCTTGCACTACTCTGCCCTAATGTGCAATGCTAACCTTTAAAATTACCAAGGAATGGCCTGCCTTAGGAATAGAAGGGAAAAAAAAAACCCCTGATTTGATGGAAATGGAGATCACTTATAGAGGAAAAATTATAAAAATAAAATGAAAGAAAACAACGTGTAACGATGCATTAGCAAGAAAATAATAACCGCTGCAAAGCTTGGCTTGTCTTGCACATGCAAATGGAGATCTGCAATATGATTCTAGTGGTTACTCACTCCTTTTTTTATGAAATTATTAAGATCAGAGTGACCTTCACTTTTTTATAAGATACGATGGGAAATAAAGGCTAGACTTTATTAATGTATGCTATACGGGTAACACAAGTTATAATTGTAACACAAGTTACAATTTGGTGGTAGGAAGTAGAAACAAACTCAAGAAAGTTAATATATAATTTTTTGGATACATCGAGTTATTGCATGTTTCTTGTGTTGTTTTACGGTTTATTAAACGTTGCAAAAAGTAAGGAGGATTAGGCAAGCTGGGTTGGACAGTTAGGCAGGATCTTGGGCTGATTATTGTGTAAAAAAATTAGGCCCAATAGGAAAGGTCCAATTACAAACCCCAATGGCATAAACCGGTAGCAACGTGAACCCTTTTCCCAATTCGTCATTTCCAATTTGGGTGCCATTACGTGCGACTTCATCTCCTTCTCCAACTCTAACAAAGTGAAGCCTTTTCCCAATTCGTCATTCCCAATTAGAAGTTGAAGCGTGAGACTCCGACTCCGTCAAAGTGAACACTTTTCCCAATTTGTCATTTCCAATTAGAAGCTAAAGCGCACAACTCCGACTCCGACTCCCATCTGT
Source organism: Fraxinus americana (assembly GCA_035079005.1). NCBI lineage: Eukaryota > Viridiplantae > Streptophyta > Magnoliopsida > Lamiales > Oleaceae > Fraxinus > Fraxinus americana. Next base: position 32,420,767 of record CM068717.1, on the reverse strand, counting down.
AATAGAATTAAGGTTTGTTTATGTGTGTATTTCATTACGGATTTTTGCATTTTGCTATGTGTATTTGATTACGTATTTTATATTTTTACTATATGTTGTGGGACAATCTGTTGGTGGGTATTCTAGTTTTTGACAACCAGTATTTTGAGATTCAGTAGGAGTTCATATCAGTCATGAAAATAAACAAGTTGGTGGTTGCTACTGAGCTTAATTCTGATGCTTTATTGTTTTGTTCCTTTTTCTCATCTGGTTCTAGTACTAGCCGCCTATTTGATTCTTGATAAACATAATTATCACTCTCAAATCTTAACAATGCATCTTATGTGCTGGATTTAGACTCTTGACTATGGGGATTACACTTTGGGAAAGTTTAAAAGTCGATATGATTTCAGTTTTTTAACTTTTCTCTCAATCTTCTTTCCCTAATCACTGTAAGCACTTCATTATCAATCTTTGTTCTCAGACTTCCTGAAGGAATTTGATACTATCTTAGGGAAACGCCAATGTACTGAGTAAAAAATCTCCAGACATCAAAACTTTGGTAAGCAACCTTTCGATTTATGGTAGTCGTGATAGCTTGGTGTGCAGCACTTACAGTTGGAGAGATCTAGTTCTTGAATCGGTTTTGCTATATACCTATCCCTACTGGTGCTAGCATACAGTCCCATGAAATTTTTTTTATGCAACTACAATAAACTAAGCCTCTTTCTTACGACCACTTATCCTTCTTTGCCCTTCCATTCTATTCATTGCTAGATCAACTGGGAGATAATAAGTGACTAAATCTTTAACAACTACCAAGGCCAAGTTAATTTAGGTCTACCTCTCCCTCGCCTAAATTGCTCTGCCAAAATCGCATCACTCTTGTGAACGGGCATCTTTAGGTCAATGTAAAAAATGACACTTTAGTCTTCTTCTTTACCCTCCATTGGTATGTTGGGCTATATTCTCATTTCTAATCCTATATATACTTCTTACAATTTTCAATCCTATAACTTGAGAAGTTAGAACATCTAGAGGAGTTTATTTATTCAAGTTTTTTGTTTAACACGTCATTTCGCATGTAAGCCTCATTTTTCAATTTGATATGTTCACAATTTTCATAAATAGGTATTGAAACATGAAACTTGAAATCATGACTTTTGTGTACTCGATATTGAGTGGCCTCTACAACTCAAGATGTTAGAGATTAGGCAAATTTATATAATTACATTATATCCTCAACAAAGCAAGTAGGGTTTTTCACTTTTTGTCTCTTCAGATATAGAACAGTGACATTTGATATCTGTACAAGAAGTATCCAATGCCATTGTGGGGTTAAATTCATATTTATATATCTTAGATGTGATTTAAGTAGATAATAATCTTGCACTAAGAAAATGTGTGGAAACACATTAGTGATTTTGTCATGAAAACAATTTAAACCATTTTAAATAATTACATCATGTGTAAAACAATATATTCTTTGAATAAATTGATTTTGTTGAACATGACATTATAGCGTTCTCATTTGGATTGAATGAAGCATTCTAGCAAAAACTACAAGGTCGAATGGCTTAACAATGTTTAAATCATTTTCTATGAGAGTGGCTAAACTATGTGTGATTTATTTGCTCTGCATCTAGACATTTTACATTTATGAGTGACCTATAACTTGTTCGAAATTGCTGAATAAATTTTATTCTTTTTAGTGGTTGTAATGTAACCTTTGTGCGGTTTTATTTTTTCTTTCTTGTTAAATCAATGTGTTCTTCTTGTCCATTTACTACAACTTCTACATGGTATAGTACTAACTGTTTGATTTGCTCTATGAAGGCCAGAAGACCTAAGGGGGCCCTTTGAACAATTTGGCCCTTTAAAGGACATCTATTTGCCAAGGGCTTATTACACTGGGTGAGCTTTCATATAATGGTTTTCAGGATTTACGTTGAACCATCACTTTTTTATGTAATTATATAAATGAATTGTTGACTTATTTGCCTTATTTTATATGGTTGTCCTTATCTGCTTCCAATTGCTATTTTTATATGTTATCATCCTGAATTGAGTTGTTTATTAAGATTTATGGAATTTAGTAGTGAAGTAAGAGTTGTGAAGACTTCAATCAAGTTTTAAGAGTCCTATTGACACATTCAAGTATTAAGAATTCTGTTGACGCATTCAAGTATTAAGAGTTATATTGACATCAATCAATTAGTTACAATATTAATAAATAATCTTATCATTTAGGCATTGAAGGACAACGATCAACGATTGCCCCAACTCACTTAAATTCCTGGATCTGCCACTGCCTATAATAGACAAAGAGTGGCTGCACTTATCAAGGTTCTAATCTGAAACTAATCTTATGAATCTAGTTATCCAATAAACAAATAACATATAATGATCATAAAGTTTAATTTGTATATTTCCAGAACAATATAGAGATGGAGCACAAAAGTTTGTTGAACAAGCTCGTGAGAATCGCAATTCAGAAATGATAGCATGCCCTTGTGTTAATTGTAGGAATCTAATGCATCATCATTATGATACAATCTATGAACATTTTGTTATTAAAGGTATGGATCCTACATATACGATTTGGGTATTTCATGGAGAGCAACCAAGTGAATCAAATTTGGTCGATGTAGAAATACCTGAGTCGAGTAGGATGTTTAAGGATTTCTATGCACAACATGATGTAAATCCTGAAAATCATCCTAATGGAAGTGACAAAGAGATTGAAAGTTTAGTTAATGATGCTGAAACTCCTTTATATCTTGGTTGCAAGGCGTTTACAAAGATGTCAGCTTCGGTTACTATGTTTAAGCATAAAGCTTCACATGGCTTATCAGACAATGGTTTTGATGAACTTATAAATCTTGTTCGAGACATGCTGCCAGAGAATAATACACTTCCAAACTCTGTTTATGAGATTAAAAACTTGTCAATACATTTGATCTTGGTTATGAAAAGATACATGCTTGCCTCAACTATTGTTGTCTATATAGAAAGGAGCTTGAGCATGCTGAATTATGTCCAAAATGTGGTTGCTCAAGATGAAAAATTAACCAACAGACTAAAAAAATTCAGAAAAATATCTAAGCAAAAGTCTTGCGTTATTTTTCTATAATACCAAGACTTAAGAGGATGTTTGGAATATATGAGATGTCAACACAATTTAGATGGTACTCAAGTAATAAAAGTTCAGACGGTAAGATTAGGCATCCAGTTGATACATTGAGTTGGGAATTGGGAAATGATTAATAGAAGGTGACCACATTTTGCATCTGATCCTCAAAATATTATATTAGATCTTGCTACTGATGGATTTAATCCTTTCAAAGATCTTAGCTTGAAATACAGTTGTTAGCCAGTAATCTTAACTATATATGACTTGCCTCCCTCAATTTGCATGTTAAAAGAAAGTTTGATGTTGAGTTTATTGATCCCGAGTCCAAAACATCCAGGCAATGACATAGATGTTTATTTGGCACCACTTGTCGACGACTTATTATTGTTATGGAGTGATGGGGTTAATATGTATGATACAGTTACAAAGTCTACATTCAACTTAAGAGCTATTTTGATGTGGACAATACATGACTTTCCTACATATGGAAATATATCTGGGTGGCCTGTTAAAGGAAAAATTTCATGCCCTATCTATCGTGAAAATACATGTTCACTATGGTTGAAGCATGGTAGGAAGTTTGCATACATGAGACATAGAAAATTTCTCCATTTTGATCATCTATTTCGCATGAAAAAGGGTTGGTTTAATGGACACGTTGAACATGGTATTAGGCCGAAGATAAAAAACGATGAAAAAGATTCTATTGAAGTTGATAAAATTACAAATGAAAAAAGTGGTAAACGAAAGAGAAAGAAGATTACAACTCAATCTACTGTGACATGGAAAAAAAGTCAATATTTTTCGATCTACCATATTAGAAGGTAATTTTTGTAATAGTTCCTTCATTTTTATTTCATACTTCCAATTGCATTTAGTTTTTCATAACTCCATAAATGTTTGATTTCCAGACTTTACTTGTAAGTCATGATTTGGATGTGATGCACGTGGAGAAGAATATTTGTGATAGCATCATCAGTACACTTTTGGATGTCAAAAGAAAATCTAAAGATGGCATTAACTCTCGTAAGGACATAAAAGAAATGAACATTAGGCATGATTTACATCCTCATAGTGTAGGAAAAAAATTCTACCTACCAACTGTTCCTCACACGTTATCAAAAGCAGAAAAAGACTACTTGCTAACTTGAGATTACCTGATGGCTATGATCTAATATTGGAAATTGTATATAAGTGGAAGAATGTAAGATAGTTGGACTGAAGTCGCATGATTGTCACATTTTAATGCAACAACTGTTATCAGTTGCGTTGAGAGGACTTCTACCTAAAAGACCAAGGAACTCCATTTTTAAATTGAGTTCATTTTTCAAGGAAATATGTCAAGGAATTGTAGATAAAAATAAAGTTGAACAATTGACATTTTTGAAACTTTATGCATGTTGGAAAGGTATTTCCCGCCTTTTTTTTTTTTTTTTGATATAATGGTTCATTTGACAATCCATATTGGAAGAAATGTTCGTCTATGTGGGCCTGTACAATATCGTTGGATGTACCCATTTGAAAAATACATGAAAGTGTTGAAAGGGTATGTTATGAATCGTACGTGGCCTGAAGGGTGCATAGCTTAGCGATATGTTGTTGAAGAAAATGCGAAATTTTGTTGCAAATACTTAAAATATGAGACTGATTTTCTAGTTGTAGGGCATACAATTTCTAAGGGGAAGACAATTGTACTATCTAATGAGATGTTGAAAGTTGCTAATCGCTACGTGTTACTGAATAGTGCATAAGTTCAACCATAAATAGAGTACGTTTATTAAATATCGAATTCCAAAAAATTTAAGTAGTTCAACCATATTTACTTTTTAATATATTGTATTTACCTTAGGATGCATATGGATGAACTGAAGAGTGCTGATAGATGATTGGGAAAAAATGAGAATTTATTGCGTAAGAAGTACATTGATGCTTTTGCTGCCTGGTTAGATGTTAAGGTTGGAATATACATCAAAAAAATAAATGTCTATTTGTGCTATTTATTTTTTTCTTTCTAACATTTTTAAAATAATAACAGATTAAAGGTGAGCTATTGATGGACAAAGTATCAAACAATTTGAAGTGACTTGCACATGATCCTAGATATCAATCCATGTCATATTCTAGATTTGTCGTAAATGATCTTCGATTTCACACTAAAGATGCAGAAAAATCTCGCCAAAATAGTGGCATTTTAGTTGAAGCAACAACCATATGTAGATCTAGTGCAAAAATGCGCAAATAATTGGGCAAGTTCTTTAATATGGAATTTTGCGTGATGTGATAGTGCTTGATTATAATACATTTCATGTTCCAATATTCAAGTGTGATTGGGTAAATATCATGAACGGAATAAAATTGAAAGATGGATTCACTTTGGTTAACCTTAACAAGGGACACAGACAATTTGAAAATGATCGTTTCATCTTAGCAACACAAGCGAAACAAGTCTTTTATTCTAGGAAAAATGAAACATCTAATTGGTATGTTGCTTTGCAAGCGCCACAAAGAGACTTTGATGCATCACACATGACAGAAGATTCTAATTATGGGGCAACTATTCAGCTAGATATATCACAGCCAATTACAGACAACTATGATGATGATGAGAATTATGCAAGGATAGATGTTGAAGGCATATTTTGTGATACATAGAGTAGTTTGGCAACTCACTTATTTGTAGATAATGTACTTTTTACATACTGATCAATTTTGTTGTACTATATTTTAACTCGTGATTTATCTATATATTCATATTGCAATGATATGTCGAATGCTTTGGATTTATTAAAATCTCTAACTATAATTTATTTTGATGTCACAAGTTTTTGTTCTAGCTCTAGGGATTCTTTGCAGCAAGAAGTATATTTTTATGATAGACAAGGCTCAGGTAATTATGTTTTCTTATAATACATGATATATATGCCAAGTTTTGAAAATAATTGCTCTTATATTTTGTTTTCATGTTGTATTATTTTAGTCAAGTAAACAAACGTTCAAGAGTTCCAAAAGAAGAAGAGCTACAATTTCTAACGCAATTCGAGAGACCAGTAAGAGAATAAGAACTCCAGTGAACAAGGAGATAATATAACTAGTCCAACTAATGATGAGCAAACCACGTTGCCAACAACTACAAATGCTCCGAAGAAGAAAAGAGGTCCAACACAAGTGAAGATGATTCCAGAACATAATTATCAGAAGATGGATCTCGAATTTAATAAATACGGCCAAGTGGTTGGCCTGAACTCAGATAAATTTGCGAGCATGGTTGGGGCCATAGTTCGAGAACATGTGTCTGTTGTAATTAAAGATTGGCATTCAGTGGATGGAAAGAAGAAAATGGAGCTTTGGGCTTTCATACATGTACTATTTGTAAACTACCTTTTAAGATTATTACGTTTTATATTTTTTCTTCTTCATGACACCATTCCCCTGAGTCTTAAATTTATGTTTGTACACAAATACAGCAAAGGTTCAAAGTCAATGATTGTCATCAAAGAATGACATTTCAATATATGGGAAAGTATTGGAGGACATTCAAATCTAGATTGAGACAAGAAATTAGAGCTCAAGTTGAATCATCTGTGAATAGAACACACACTATTACCCTTCTTAGACCAAAGAATGACAACTCCGAAGAAGCTTGGGTAAAATTTGTCGAGAATACTCTTTCTACTGATTTTCTTGTAAGTATAAAAGGACTTTTTGAAACTTAAATCTTTATAATTATTGTTATATTGAACTTTTTTACTTTTGTAATAGGAAAAAAGTTCCAAGTTTAGCAACATGAGAACTAATCAGAGACTTCTCCATACAATGGGTCGAAAGAGTTAGCCACGCGTGGCTCATGAAATGGTATATCTGAGGAACTTATCTTGCCTCACATGACTTTTCCAATTCCAATATATCTAATAACTAAATTTATACTGCAGAGAAAAGAGAATCCAGATTTAAAAGGGTTAAAAACAAGAGTATAGACTAGTGGACATCTTAGAAAAGATGGAAAACTAATAAATGAAGCAGTTGCTGATACTTTGGTATGTATATTATGTCAACGTTTAACCTCTGCAATTTGATTTATTAGTTGTATCACTTGCTAGTATAAAATTTGAGTACCATAAGTGCAGAGAAGGATTGAAAATTGTTCCGCATCAATTTCTGATACACCCGCCGAAGATTCCATCTGCGACGATGCTGTCGCTCATATTTTAGGCCCTGAACGTCATGGAAGAGTTAGGGGACTCGGATTCGGAGTTGTACCATCAAAGGTGGATGGACAAATACAAAGTAGTGGGAGAGTTAGAGAACTTGAAACCTAATTACAGACTCAAGCACAAAGGATGGAAGCACTAAAAGAAAAAGTGGAAGCACTTCTCAAGTTATCTCAACAGGTTGTACGTAGTTACATTTTATAAATACTATAATAATATAGGTTCATGTCTAATTACATGTAGAATAACTTGCGTAATTTTTGCCTCCGTTTGGTAACCATTTTTCTACAAAAAAATGCATTCTTTGTATCAAATTACACCTTTTTTGTATCTCTTTTCAGCCATGGACCACACTTGATGTGAAATAAAAAATGTATTATTTGAAGAAAGAATTGCTCCCAAACGGAGCCTTTATATCATTTACAGAGTGTATACAACAGGAATTCAAATGTCATTACTCCTCAGGTTTTTATATCATACATTCTTAAATGTTTGTTCAGCATATATTCATTTTGTAGCATTCTAATTATTAAAAAAATATGTTCTGTCTACTATGAATTTGTAGTCACACCAAGAAAGTACCGTACCTATGACAAATGCAAGATGTCAACTATTTCATTGGTACATGTTTGAAGAGGAAGGAGTCATAGCAGAAGGGAAGATTGCAACAACAGACCCAAGTGTAAAGGTGCATCACTTGCCACTCAGTCGAGACTGTTGGAAAGTTTGGGTTGAGAAAGTATATATGACCAATTTGACTTTATACAGACCTATAGATGAGGCCCGAACTCTTAGTGAAGTCATGGAAAATACTGTTGTTTGGCCAAAGAGAAGTATTGGACTTTTTTGAGTGAGGTACGTTTAAACAATTTCTGATTCCTACAGAGGTTGTTAGTATAATGTGATTTGAATAGATACTTTGTTGAATAGAGACATGATTAATTTTATGAGTAAATAGGCATAAATTGACATGTTTGTCCTTTTAATACGGCATTCTTATTTAAATTTCTTCGTTCTGTTTGATATCCTTTAAATCATGGTAAGGTAATACATAAATTGAGTATTAGGCTTTCTAACACTGGCTTTTACTATTTTAATTAGTCAAAAATACATTTAGAAGTCGGAACTACCCTAATCTTTTAACAAAGTCATATTTAACTTAAATAGTATCTTTCAACTCTCTTTATCTTTCATTTATCTATTCATGTACGTCTAAATTGCCTAATGCATTTTTTTTTAAGACCTAGAATTTGAAGCTGGGATCTTTACATAAAAAATAATATGTGCACTAATAGAAGTAGAAAAATAATAAAATATTAACTAGATTTATCAGTCTACGTAAGTGTTTAAAACACACTTGTAAACCATCTCTAAATATGATGAAATAAGACAGACCATCTTTGACTCTTATAAACATGAGTACACTTACATCCAAATGTATGAGGCTTAGTGGATTGATGATCCATTTTTTCTTTTGTAGTGAAATGTGACTTAATCATTTTATCTAACAGGCAAGGTTTGTATACCTCATACAATTCATAGTCAAATATCGCTATATAACTTTTGAAGTAAATTTGCAGCATATTTTAATTAAAATAGCCTGCTTGGTAGAAGCTAAATCCTGTTTAGAAGTATGTCACCTAGTACACATATCAATAAACTGTGTTTTTATACACTATACTTTTATATAAAGTACATCATGAAATATATTGCATCATACCAGCTTCTCACCAACTAGTTTTCACATATATGTTGCATCATCTGGACTTGGCAATAATCAAGACTATACTATGATATGTGTAGCCTTATCTGGTCTACCTTTGAATGGTCAATTTCTTACAAGAATCTTTTGAACTGTCAATAAATGTTCACCAAGACAATGATTAGTTGGTGTGGTTTTTAATGATAACATGACTGGTGCAAGAACTTGGGTCTTGAGGAAGGCATGTTGGTGTGGTTTTTATTGGTAACATGACTATGTGGTAAATGATTTTTGAACTAATGGTATTACTTTGTTGCCAATCCATGTGGGTAATATGTTTGAAGCTCTAAGGTTATAATGAATGTGGTATATGTTGTTTAAATTTTGACCAGCCATGCATCTCATTTGGAAGTAAGGTGTGCTAGTCATGTAAATGTTTTCTAAGAAGATGTGCTAAACATGATAGGAAAATGTTTCATAGGTATCATGAGTGATGATAATAATGGAATGGTCAGCATACTAAAGAATAGCCATTTAAGGCAATATGTAGCACTGGTTCTGATTGTTCTGCCTTCATTTTTGCCTCCGTTCCCATAAAAAATTGCTCAAAAGAAACTCATGGTTTGTGCACGCGTGTGTGTAAACAGGAGTACATCTTATTTTGCAATGGTAGCGAACTTTTGTTAGAGCTTCAAGTGGTTCCCAGTAGAGTTATGTGGTATTGCTGTAATGATGCTTCAGCGAGGAACAGTTTGGATGATGCAGGGCTGTGCGAGGTACCTGGTTCTCATGGGGCTCAAACATGGGCTTCGTTTAATTTTTTTGCAACAACTCATTATTGGATGCTACAGAATATCAATCCAAACAGAGCAATGTACCAAAAATATGTTATGAATTATTGTACCTTTTGTGAGTGGTCTGATAAATGATGGAAAAGATGTTATTCATGCTGGGTTGATATTTAAAAACATGTATAATTGAGTGAATATTGCACAATGTATATGCTAGCATGGTTTAATTTCAATGCAATTTGTTTTCCCATTTTAATCATGATTTCTTATATTTATTTTGATGTCTTTGTCACTTCTCTTTATATATTGGATATTTATTCCGACAGCGTAGGAAGGCATATATAAAAATGCGAATTAATTTTAAAAAATATTAAAAAAACCAACGACAACGTTTGTAAAATGTTGCCAAAACCAAAGGATAAGAATACGGCAACGTTTCAAAAATGTTGCGGAAGAGTCTTTCACAACGTCCGCAACGTTTTTTAAAACATTGCGGAAGGTACCTTTCGCAACATTTAAAAAAGGTTTTTAAAAAACGTTGTTAAAGATTTTTTCGCAATGTTTTTTAAACGTTGCTGTATCTCTTCCCTCAACGGCAACACTGACCCCCGCAACACACGCTAAAAAGCTGCAAAAGACTTTTTGCAGCTTTTTTTGGCCGCTGCAAAAGGTATTTTTTGGTGTAGTGGTTGTAAATGTCAAGTTTGAAATTATAGAGATGATTTATGCAATGAGTGCAAATAATACCAATATTTTGTGCTAATTACCCCTATTCCATGTTAGTCTTTCTTCGTATTTTCGATGTTATGTAAATCTTGTCCATTAACTTTTTATACATAAATATAAGATAACGGAGTTCATAAAATGTGTAATTAACCAATATTGCAATTATAATTCAACCGTGAGGCCATGCAAATCACGGTAAATGCACTTTCAACTCAATAACATATTTTTATATTATATTATGAGCATATTTATTCGATTTCAGAAATAATAAAAAAAAAGTAATTTAATATCCATAAAACAATCATTACAGGCGACATACGTGCACGCACGTGCAATACATTAACATTATATATCCAATCTAACTTAGGGCTGTCCATTGGTCGGTTCGGTTCGGTTCTAAAGATACCCGAACCGACCCAAAACTTTCGGGTATTTAATAAATGGACCCGTTGGGTCCAAATATAATTATGGAACAGTTCGGTTTCGGTTCCGTTCGGTTCGGTTCGGGTCGGTTCCGTTCGGTTCCGTACCATAATTAAATTTTTTAATATTTTCAGCAACACTACATAAATACAATTAATAACATTTCATTCTTAACTTTTACAAATTAACGTAGCCCAATTCAAAAAAATATACAAAACTAGCCGTCCAATAAGATTAATTCAAGGCATACAAATACCAAAAAGTAGATATTAATATTACAGCAAAACTACATAAAGTATATTCATTTGTTTCAAATTAAAATGGGCTAATGGATTTTAAAATGATTTGGGCTTAAAAATTAAAATTATGAAATAATCTAATTTATTCAATTAATTTGCTAATTTGTATAGGAAAAAAATAAAATAATTTAATTAATTCAATATAAAAAATAAAAAAATTATTTAGTTTCGGTTCTTGTTCGGTTCTTGGTCTAGACTCGAGACCCGACCCAAACCCATCGGTTCTCAATTCGGGTACCCGTCCGGGTATTTAATTTATGAAGAACCGCTCAATTCGGTTCGATCCGGTTCGGTTCGGGACTTTTGAACACCCCTAATCTAACTTACATTAAAAGAGCCAATAAGTTGGTCACTGTTACTGCTGCCTCATCCATTTTTCCTGTTTTTCTTTTCCTTGCTTCAAAAACGACATCATTTAGTGTATGTTATGGATCCAAACAGCACAAACCCAAAGCTTGCTTTACCCAAAATTCCTTATTGGTGCTCTACATGAGTCTCTTCCCCACCCAACCATTATCACACACCCATTAAACCCAAATTCTATCTCCAGACAGCTGGCCATCGCCAAGAAATCAACTCTCCCAGTTGTAACTCACACCCAGCCTCCGACTTGGCCTGCAACATTTAATGTTAAGTCATGATTTGAGGATTTTCTTAAATTATTTGCAAGAGAATTGGGATCTTTACATTTGTGGTTGTTTCTACAGCTTTTTCTGGCTGGTTTTATCATTATCAGTATGAATCAAAATTGCAATTTACCAAATTCCTACCCTATCACTTTGAACTATGAAGAAGGCAAAAGAAAGTTGGGTTATAGTTTTGTTTTATTGTGTAGTATAAGTAGAAAGGTTTAGAAATTATGTAATGTGATTTAACTATCGTTCTCAAACATGAAAATATGTCAACCAAGCAAATCTATTACAATTTAAGAAAAATTCCATAAATGAATTGAAGCATGAATAGAATTAACTAGCTATATAGTTTAGTTCTAAAAATTAAATCAGCCAAGAAACATGGTGAACAAATCAAGAGAACAAGAAATTGATATAGACCATATGTGCGTTGAGTGCAAACGATAGGAATGTTTTATGCTAATTACCCTTCTTCTTTTCATGATATATATAACATGATTTGTAAATCCTTCTTTCAAATCATGAATTTAATACCATTTGATCTGGTGTTCGTAGCGCAGGTGAAAGCTCCCAGAAGCATGCATCTTCTTTAAACTGTAAGAGCTTAACTTCTCTAAAAATTTCATTTGGTTTTTTTCCTATGTTTAATTTACTTTTGTTGAAGAAGTAGAAACAAATGAAAAATTTAAGTGAGAATAAGATTTTCTTATTGATCAATCAGTGTATTCTTACCATACATTGGATTCATCTATTCTAATATCTATGGAAATAACTAAGGTCACTAAACTAATAATAATATGTTTAAGATTGGATATAAGATTAGACTAATCACATTTATCTTTAACAATTTTCTACTCTACTTCATTGAGGTATTTCTAAAAAGGCAACCTGATTTTGTAGAACAAATGCCCACTATGTCTTGAGAAAGAAAACTCAAGAAGACCACAAAAATCTAAATCCTCGAAAGGTGCTTCACGTGTTATTCGAGATTCTATTTTGGCATGGATAAGCAAAAATCTATCCTTGGTACCACAAGTACTATGATTTTTCATCAACAATTTTATAGACATGAAGGTCCATCGGCTACCATGAACTTGGAGGCCCCCAATAAACTTTCAACTCAGCCAATGAGAAGCAATTCGAAATTGGTTCTTTGTACTCTCAACCAAAACCTGCTGAATTCAGAATTCCAAATCCTCAAAACAAGTACACCATATGTGCAATGAGTGCAATGATTGGAATATTTTGTGATAATTACCCCTTTTCCATATTAGTCTCTCTCTGTGTTTTCGATGTTATTAGTCTCTCTCTGTGTTTTCGATGTTATGTAAATCTTGTATATTAATGTTTTACATATAAATATAAACCAACGGTGTTAATAAAAATAAAAAGTCTAGTTAACCAATATTGAAAATATAATTCAACCGTGAGGCCATGCAAATCACGTGAAATGCACGTCGAACTCAATAACATATTTTTACATTACATTATCACCATATTATATATATATATATACTGGCAACATACATGCACGCACATGAAAATCCTTGTTGTGCTTTGCGTGAGTCTCTTCCCCACCCACCCACCCATGATCACACACCCATCAAACCAAGAAAATCTATCCAGACAGCTGGCCACCGCCAAGAAATCAACTCTCCCCGTTGCCAATCAACTCATGACCCACCTCCAACTTAGCCTGCAACATTTAATGTTAAGTGATGGTTTGAGGATTTTCTTAAATTATTTGCAAGAGAATTGAGGCTTTTCCATTTATGGTTGTTTTTAAAGCTTTTTCTGGCCGGTTTTGTCATTCTCAGTATGAATCATTATTGAAATTTACCAAATTCCTAGACTATTACTTTGAAATGTTAATAAGGCAAGAAAAAGTTGGGTTGGAGTTTTGTTTTTTTGTATAGGATAAGAAGAAAGGTTTAGAAATTATGTCATGTGATTTAACTATCATTCTCAAACATGAAAATATGCAACTAAGCAAATCTATTACAATTTATAAAAAGAAAAATTCAAAAAATGAATTGAAGCATGAATAGAATTAAATAGCTATGTGATTTAATCCTAAAAATTAAATCTACCAAGAAACATGCCGAACAAATCAACAGAATAAGAAATTGATATAGACATTACATTTTTATTCTATGAAAAAGAAGATGAACGAATCTTTTTGTTAATTATTTCCTTCAATTACTCCAAGATCCGGGCTCAATCTACAAACCAATCAACACCACGATCGACAAACCCAATCCCCAAACCAACACACTAATCAAAGTCCCAATCCGGTTGCTTTGAATCTGTCCACAAAGGACTAGAATTGGAGGATATAATAGCCACAAGCCACCAAGGCTGGAGAAGGCAGTGAGCACGAAGCAGGAATGCAAAGCACAAAGCAAGCCAACAAAAATCGCCGTTTTTCTTCTCAAACAAAAGGGGGCTATATATTTTCTCTCAAGCTACAACAGTAATGGGCAAGCTCATATATAGGATTTAAGTATGGGTTTTAGGGTTAGAACTAATTAGGCCCAATAGGAAATGATAGGAATTAAGTATGGGTTTTAGGGTTAGAACTAATTAGGCCCAATAGGAAATGAGTGGGTTGTCAACAGATAATAGAAGCCATCCAAGATTGGGTGGGGCCATGAGCAACACTAATATAATTAGGCTGCTTCAAATGGCCCAAGTGGGTTACGTGAGAGGTTTAGACAATCGTGGTGTCAATATACAACTTCAGTCATCGGTTGAAATCTTTGAAGTATAATCCAACAAACAAAACCGGTTTAGCATCATTGCCCGGATTTATTGAGTACGAAAACCCAACAAATCTCCACATTGATTCACAATAAATTTACAAGCAACCAAAACACACAGTTTATACTTGCACAATCAAGGTAACCAATAAAATTGGTATCACAGACCTTATCTTGTGTTTCGAACCCGAAACACATACCATATTTGTTTCATGTACTCACCAAGGCTAAGATCAAGAACACCCAAGTAGAAGCAAGTAATATCAGCAATCAATCAAAAGCAAATAAACATGCGACGGAGATATTGTATAGGATAACACAGATATTTTCAACCATATTCAAATAGAACAACATATTAATACCAAGTCAATCAACAGGCCAACACATACGCAACAAATGCATAAATGACCTCACGAAGATCTCACCACACTTATCATATCCCATTCCATATTGCACACTCCTCGAAAACACATATCTCACATCATCGTCCATCCATGCTCACTAGAAAACAACTCTCCCCATTGTCGATCAAACTCAAGCCTGCTGGGTGGAATTTCATGTATCTTCTCATGATATTTTCAAGAGAACAGCTTTTACAATAATTTAGGTACCTAAATAGTAGCACTAAATACTCATCAAATACCCCTTAATTTAAACATTTGCTAGTACCCGAGCAAAACAATTAGAAATTACCTCGGCAGAATATTCCAATGTTCTTCTGAGATAGATTAGCCAAATCGTAGGATTCTAACAAACTGCAAAACAACATTAGAAACATGTAATAACTCGATGCATCCAACAAATCATGCATTAACTTTCTTGAGTGTGTTTCTACTCCCTATCACCAAATTGTACACCAGGTTGAAATATAGAATTAAACAAATAATGTTTGGCCTTCGAACCTATCAATCCATATCATTAAGTCCACTTTTGACTCATGTTACTCGTATAGCATACATTAATAAAGTTTACCCTTTATTTCCCAACATATCTTATGAGAAAGTGAAGGTCATTCAGATTTTATTAATTTCATAACAAAGAAGTGAGTAACCACTAGAATCATATTGCAGATCTTCGTTTGCATGTGCAAGACAAGCCAAGCTTTGCAGCAGTTATTATTTTCTTGCTAAAGATCGTTACACATGTTGTTTTCTTTCATTTTATTTTAAAAAATTTTCCTCTCTATGTGATCTCTATTTCCATCAAAGCAGGTACTTTTCCTTCAATTCCTAAGGCGGGCTCGCCTTTGGTAATTTTCAAGGTTATTTTCGCACATTAGGGTAGAGTAGTGCAAGACTAGTTCAATGACTTTTATTGGGATTAAGGTTTAGGATCAATGTATGAGCTAGCAGTCAAATCCAGGTTTGCACACTAAACTTATTCTTAGAAAATGTTCAACGATGTTATAAACTAGGGTGATTTTGAATGTCTTTGTGTGTGTTGTGTTAGGCATAGCTATTTGACAGGGCAATTAGCATAAAACAGTTCTCTTGTTTGCAGTCATTGCGTAAATCATTCGTATCGTTTCAAACTTGGCATTTACAACTTCATTCAACATTTCCTTGCGGAGTTGGTCATTTGTTCTCATTGTGTTAGTTCCTTCCATCAAATAGACACGTGAATTGTACTTAAATCGTTTGAGAACGGTAATTTTGTCAAGCCATTGAAAAAAAAATCCCCACCTAATCCATCCCTTCAACTGTATTGTTATGACATATATATCAAATATATGTATATTGAAAAAAGGAAGAAATTAAATGGCAGCAAACATATGTAGTCAAAATTATAAAAGTTCAAGTTTCAGGATTAAAAGATCTTTATTGACTGTGTACAATTCCAGCAATGCAATTGTTGTCTTCATGGATCGGGGAATATATCCAGTTCTTTCAATGTGGATGGAAAAGAATTCATGGATAAACCCTTTTTCTCCCCGCAATCACCACCCGGAGGTTCAACAGGGAAGAAAATCAGAGTTTACTGAGTGGTTCGCAGCTCTCACGGCAACATCATTCTAAAAAACTTATTTGACTATGGTCTGGTGTTCATAGCGCAAGTGAAAGCTCGAAGAAGCATGCATCTTCTTTAAACTGTAAGAGATTAACTTTTCTAAAAATTTCAATTGTGTTTTTGCCTATTTCTTTATTTACTTTTGTTGGAAAAGTAGAAACAAATGAAAATTTGACGTGAGAATGAAATATATTGATTGATCAATCAGTGTATTTTTACAATAGTTTGGATTCATCTATTCTATATTCGTGGAAATAACTAACGAGATCACTAGAGTAAAACAAGTGTTTAAGGATGGATTTAAGATTAGAATTTTATCTTTAATAATTTTCTGAAAAGGTTATTTGATCAAATGTCCACCAAATGTCTGGAGCAAGAAAACTCAGGAAGACCACAAAATCTAAATTCTCTAAAGGTGCTTCACATGCTATTCGAGATTCTTCTTTTGGAATGGAAAAGCAAAAATATATCCTTGGTACCCAAGTCCTATGGTTTTTCATCAACAATTTTATAGATATACCATGAACTTTCAACTCAGGCCAATGAGAAGCAATTCTGAAACGGTTTTTGGTACTCTCAACTAAAACCCTGCTAAATTCAGTTTTCCAAATTCTCTAAACAAGTACACCATATGTGTAAAGAGTGCAAACTTCAGGGATATTATGTGCTAATTTCCTAATATATATAAAGTGATCTATAAATCCTCATTTCCAATCATGAATTTAATACCATTTGGTCATTATTTGCATGTAAAGTTTAGTTTATTTCTATATACAAAGATTAAGAACTGTTCTTTATTCGTGAATCTTGAATATTTATAATGATGACCATTAGGTTTGCAGCTATTTAATTTCTACCCCTCTATACAATAATAATGCAGTCGAAGAGAGAATGGGTTTGGTGAGAAAAATATATGGGTAATTATATTCACACCATAATTTTTATTTCTTGCACCATATTTTAGTTGTAATTAAGGTTATTAATCTTTGCTCATTATAATACTTACGTCCCTAACAATTTTTCATGTCATTTTTATTCTCAAACTTCCTATTAGTTTAGCACATTTTTTATTTGTAACAGTTTTACGTTCAAAAGTCCGTTGAAATGGCATAAAATAACTTTATTTTTGCGGATATTTTTAAAACATGAATAAATAAAAATATTCTTACCTCTTTTCGAAACATGAAAAGAAAATATTTTGATATAAATTATCATAAAAAACGAGACGTACTAATTAATTGAAGGTTGAACATAAGAATTTGACGAAAAAAAGTTAAGAAAATGATTGCTACAATGAGCAAAATTTGAAAAACTTAACTACAATTAAAATGTGGTGTATAAAATAAAATTAAAATATGGTCACAATAAAAGCACCGAAAACATATACAGTGGCTTGACAGAATTACCCTTTTCAAATGATATGAGTGCAATCCATGTGTTTATTTGATGGAAGAAATTAATAGAATGAGATGAAAAGGACCAACTCTGCAAGAAAATGTTGAAATCGGGTTGTAAATGTCAAGTTTGAAAGATATGAATGGTTTACTTGTACAAACGATATGGATGTTTTGTACTAATTGTGACTATTCCATATCAATCTCTCTCCGTATTTTCGATGTTATGTATATAATATTGTACATTAAAGTTTTACATTTAAATATGAACTAACAGAGTTAATAAAAATAAAAAGTCTAATTAACCAATGTTGCAAATATAATTGAACTGTGAGATCATGCAAATCACGTGAAACGCGCGTCCAACTCAAGAACATATTTTTAAGTTATACTATCAGCATATTTATTCAATTTCAGAAATAGTAAAAATAATAATAATTTAACATCCATAAAACAATAATTATAGGCAACATACGTGTAAGCACGCATAATACATTACTATTACGTATTATGTATCTAACTTATATTAAAAGAGACGATAAAATTGGTCGCTGTTACTGATTCCTCATCCATATTTCCTTTTTTTTTTTTTCCTTCACTTACTTCAGAAACAACATTGTTTAGTGTTTGTCATGGATCCGAAGAGAACAAACCCAAAGCTTTATTTATCCAAAATCACTTATTGAGAAAACATATATACACTATGATTTAGAGTTGGATGTTAATGATTTTCATTTATGAATTGCTTGTGAATTCTTCATGAAACTATAAGGAAAATATCAATTCAGTACTAACGATAAAATCATGATTTGAATATGAATTAGAAATATACTTCTAGAGATGTCAAATTGGATGGATCTAGCATGGCCAACCTAGGACCAGCCAGTATAAAAGTGGCACGTGAACTGGCCCATCATTCGAGTAAGTTAGTTCACGGACCGAAATATGAAAAGTCTAAGGGAACAATACATAAATAAGGTATTTAAGTATCACCATTTCAAAATTAAGGTTTGAAGTATTAAATTTCAAAAATCAGGTTTTCATTTAAATTTATTTATAATTTAATTATGAAATAATAATTATTAAATTAATTTATTATTAATATTTAATTCTACTATAAAATAATTAATCCACCCCCACCTCCACCACCCCCACAACTCCGGAGATATTCCGGCGACTTTTCCGGCGACTTTTCCGGCGACTGATCCGGCGACATTTCCGGCGACTGATCCAATTCCGGCGAATATGTTAAGGTCACAGATCTATACAATTTGGTCACAATTCAAAATTTTTTAGGTCACAATTCAAAATTTTCATAGGTCACAATTTGTTCATCGGTCAGAACTTAAAAATTTGAAAGTCACAATTTTTCATTGATCACAAATCACAAAATTTGTAAGTCACAATACTTATTTACGGTCACAAACATCCCATTAATTGAACATATATTATATTTGAGGTCACAATTTATCAAATTATTAGTCACAAATTAATAATTTCTAGGTCACAAAGCATTTAGTGGTCACCGTTCATCTACTTCATTGGTCACATATTGTTTACTGGTCACAATCTAACCAAATTCTTGGTCACAAACAACCTAATCATTTGTGACCACCCCCGAATCATTTGTGACCACCACTTCGCCACGACTACCACCGCCAACCAGATCACGGCGGTGCAACAAACTGACCACCAAAGCAAAACTCACCCAATCACTGGACTAGATCGCAACTGCACCCCACACTCCATCGTCACTGCACTCCACTGCACCCCTGTCACAACACCACCACAACCGTCACACAGTAACAACAAACCAAAAAAACCACCATAGCAGCCAGACCCATCGCCGCTGCCGCCAACACCAAGATCCAGCCCCCACCAACAACCCACTGCTAACAGCCACAGAAGAACCACCACGTCCACCACCATGCACCCACGTCCACCACCACGCCGGCATAGACCACGCCCACCACAGACCACAGATCACAGATCGATACTAATCACAAACCACCACCTGCGCCACCATTTGCACAACACCATAAAACCCAATAAAAATCACCCCAAAACATCGGCTAAACAGCGGATCGAAATAGGAAGAAGATAAACAGTAGGCTAAACAGCGGATCGAAATAAAAATCACTCCAAAACATCGGCTAAACCCAATAAAAATCACCCCAATAAAAATCACCCCAAAATCACCATACAGTGCAGTGCTCGTCGCTGCAGCGTTAAACCTGAGCATCGCTACAGTGTTGCTCCGCTAATTGCTCGTGTCATTAAACCCAGATCTTGGTGCTGCTTCACATCGGAGCGTCGTTGTGGCGGTGCTCAGATTGTCGCCTTGCTTCCTCACAGTGTTGTTGCACCGGCATGAGAGAGTGAAGAAAGAGAGAGTGGTGCTGTTGCCGGCGAGGGAGTGAATAGAGATAGAGAAAGGCGATTTTCTGTTGCTGCTGGGAATAGAGAGAGAGAGATTAGGGTTTATAATAATATTATTATTAATAAAATATTAATTTATAATAATTAAATGAAAACCTGATTTTTGTATTATTAAACTTGATTCTTGATTTATGAAAATGAAAATTTAAAACCCATTCTAGCTGTAATTTCCTCAAAGTCTAAGCTAGGCCGGTTAGACTCATGATCAGGCCCAAAGGTTAATCGTTGGGCCCCATTTAAATATTTAAAAGGGATAATTGCAGCTACGGTCCCAAACCTTTCAGATTTTTGCGCACTTTACCCTAACCTTTGATTTGTGCCAACCACAGTCCCAAACCTTTCAGAAATATGCGCCGGAGGTCCAAATGGATGATTTTCATCCATTTGACCGTTAGTTTGACCAAAACAGTGGACTTTGACTCGTTTTGACCAAATTGGCAGGGGTAAAATAGTAACTTTACAATTAAAACATTAAATATTAACCAAAAAATAAAAAAAAATTAAAAAATCAAAAAAATAAAGAAAATAAATAAAAATAAAACGGTTGTCTTCCTCACCCATCCCAACCCCACCCCCCTCCACTGAAAATGACCACCAGCACCGCCACCTACCACCACCGGTGCCATCGCCGACCACCACCTTTACCAATCCCACCACCACCTACAATTCCGATACTAGGGGCACTCAAGAATCTGTTCCAATCCCACCTCCTCCCGCTACTGCAGTGCTCTCAAACACCCCAAGCCACCCCCTGAATCATAGCTCCAAGATATTTCATATCATTCTTCCACCTTCTACCACCGTCTCCACGGCCACCTAAACAAACAACACCAAATTTCGACCACCGCCCATGGCCACCCTCGCCACCACAAATCGTAAATTAACAACCCAAATAATATCATCCATTTTCAAATCCAAAACCACAAATCGGGTCTAATCACCAAAAAAAAGGGGCATTACTAGAGCTTCAGTTTGCCCATTTTGTAGTGGAAGATTGGGGAAGCAAATATGGTACAGTAAGATTGCAGCTCCAGAGCCTCCAGTTAGAACAGTAAGTTTAGAGCTTCAGTTCGAACGGGGTTTTGATAAATCTTCTGAACCTTTGGCGATTTCTGGGCAGGGCTTAAAGTAGCCTTTCGATCTAGGCGGTTGGGTGGGATGGGGGTTCGATCTGAAGTTTCGATCAGGGAGTTTCGTTTGCTGCTTCACGGGTTCACGAAATTTTGCAGCTTCAATGGTTCACTTGGTGCCTTTGGATTCTGCAGATTTTGGGTTCATATGGTACCAGTTAAATGATTCAAGCTTTTTGGTGGTGGAAGGTGGCGGTGGAGATGGTGGCTGAGTTTGATTTTAAGTTTGGGGTGGGGTGGGGTGGGATGCGTGGGGTGGGGTGGGAGATGAATAGTAGCATTTTCTTTTTTTCTCTCTTTCTTTTTAATTATTTTAGATTAAATGTTTAAAGTTACCATTTTGCCCTTCTTATATTTGGATAAAATCAATTTTTCTGGTCAAACTAACGGTCAAATGGATGGAAATCATCCATTTGAACCTCCGGCGCATATTTCTGAAAGGTTTGGGACTGTGGCTGGCACAAATCAAAGGTTAGGGTAAAGTGTGCAAAAATTTGAAAGGTTTGGGACCGTAGCTGCAATTATCCCTATTAAAAATCTAGGGCGTGTTCGGTAGAGATTAAAATCGAATTAAAATTGAAAAACTAGCCGTTATTGTTGACTTTTATTAGACGAGTTAGACCCAATAACTGCTATATTTTCAATTTTAATTGGATTTTAATCTTTACCAAACAAGTACCTAATTTCAAAAATTTTATAGGGCTGACATCAGCTGTTACCAAGCTATGACAGCCTTTTGTAAAAGATGGCTGTCACCAAAGAAGGATGACTACAAAAGCGTGACAAACTTCTACTGCAAAAGGTTGTCACAAAAGAAGGAAGATTGTCACAGCCGTATGCAAAGAAGGCAAAGGTGCCTTCTTTGAATCTAAGCAATAATTTATCTAGTTTATTTCTTTTTTTTATTACGCGTTTTAAAATCATTTTCTAGAATAGGTAATAATTGAAATTTTGGATTCTCAATTTCACTTGAAAATTGTTGAGAAAAAAGCATAAGAATCAAAATAGTATGAGCTTGTTTGAGCGCCATTTTCTCAACAAAATACATTTTTGAATAGTATTTTGATGGAGAATGTGTGGTTAGAAAATAAGAAAAGATTTTGAATTTGCGTGTAATATTATTTTATTGAAAAATGTGTGATTGTTGTCCTTTAGCTTCATCTGATATGGCTGGTCATTGTAATTATCGGCTTTGCTAGTTGCTTTTCCATTTTGTTCTGTCTTACGGTTCTGCTTCATGTCTGAGTGGTTTGGCAGTTGCCAAGCTAGTTGCAATGTGCCACTTAACTTTAAATGAACAAGGGCCAGATTTACATTTTTAAATTCCAGTCCTTAACTTGAGGGAACTACACTTTACCTCACTGTTATAATACTTGTCGTGATATTCTGTAACTTGTTATTTTAGCGAACAGTTAAAAATGACCTATATGATGAGGAAAGGAACTCTTTCTATGCATTGAAAGAAGGAAAAAATCGAAGAAAAATTCCCGAGGCCAAACTGATGAGAAAAGCCTCCTCTCTGGCTCTCGCATATCATAGTTTGCCGTGGCAAAATTTTACATACTGCCTCTGATTCATTTTGCTGGGGAGAAAATCAAGCCATAAAATTTCGAATTTTGAATTCGACTGCTGATTGCTGTGGACAAATTTAAGGGTATTTTTGCGACTTTTAGTACGAATTTTGAGGTGGATTCGACAACTTATAAATATACAACTTTAGAGGCATCGAAAGGTTGGCAATTTTATGAGAAAACACATTCACTCGGCTCTAAACCTATGGTTTCACAAGGAAGAAGATGGAAGAATAAGATAGGTGCTACGTTTCAAACCTTGGATCACGGATTTCGTCTCCACGTCTCGTTCTCCTCCCTTTTTCTTTTCCAAAACCCGATGATTTTCCCAATCTCGGCATGTATTTGTGTAAAACAATGAGAAGCTAATTACATTTGTTTGGTAGAAGGACGCTAGCCTAGTTTGAATAATTTGACTTTGACTATCACACTTCGACATTTAATATTAATTCATGTCGAACTTTTAGGAGTTAATTGTTTCAAAAGTCACTGAACTTTACAAAGTGTCACGTTTCACTAACTGAACTTTAAGTTGCATTACATCACTCATTGAACACTCATTGAACTTAGTAAAGTTGCACTCCATCCATCACCGGTCTAATTCCGTCAAAATCGGTTGCCTTCGTGGATGACGGTTTGCACACGTGGCCGTTAAATTATGCCAGCTGGATTAATTTAACGGTCATGTGTGCAAACCGTCGTCCACGTAGGCAACCGATTTTGACGGAATTAGCCCGGTGATGGATGGAGTGCAACTTTACTAGGTTCAGTGAGTGATGGAATGCAACTTAAAGTTCAGTTAGTAAAACGTGACACTTTGTAAATTTCAGTGACCGTTGAAACAATTAACTCAACTTTTAGAGCTGCTTTGATTGCTTTTCATAAAATTGGACGGTTTACATATTATTTGTGAATGCGTGTTGAAACCAAGATGTAAAGAGTAATGCTACTTGCAGTCGCTCACTGCAGCAGTCGTCCTATGTGGCACACACATGGCATGTAGTTATTTCATGCATTAATGTGGTAGTTTTTTACCATATTTAATGCATCAAATACACACTTGACATGTGTGTGCCACATAGGGCGACTGCTGCAGTGAGCGACTGCAAGTAGTATTATTCAGATGTAAAATATCAATTTAGCTCTAGCATAAAAATAGAGGTATAGTTCTCTGAATTTTGCAACCTCGTTTGTAAATTTCGTAGTAATCTAATGAATTTTTTTTATTTAGTAAAGTCACACCGAGATTGAATTAATTTAGGTCAATATTTAGTAGCAAAATCTTCGTATAAATGATATTTTATTAACTAGTGTACTACATTTGTCAATTCCCATTCATATTCTCCATTGTACATACTGGGTACAATATAGCCATGAAGCAAGAATGTTCAGATTAAGGTAAAAAAATTTCTTGCAAGAATTGCAATCAATCAAAGTATGGTACTATAAATAATGGAAAGACAAAGTTGGCCTATTCATGGTTAAATGAAACGACTTAACACGATTTACAAGTGACTCAACTCAATTCTGTTTCTATGAAAACAAGAAGGATTCCCACAAATTCATACCAAATTTGACAGGAATAATGGAATTTAATTTGCACAAAACTGATATATCCAACCAGGACTACAATTTTGCCATGTCCGAGAATGTCATTTCACGGGACAGCAGCCTCTGTTCATCATTCTCGTTAAAATCCACACTTCCATCTCCTTCATAGTCTATACCAATTACACCTCTCTCCTTTCCATGCATTTGATCTGATCCCAAAACATGAAGTTGAGTGTATTCTTCAGCTGAAACAGAATGGTCTGTTTCTATTTGCAGCATTTCTGATTCAATTAAAGCACCCATTCTTGCACGATCCCTGTCCCTCGGATACGTACAATAGAGAAAGGAGTAGCAGCAGCAGCATATAGCCATTGGAATACCTATTGCAGTGTAAAGTGCCTTTCCGAGTGATCCTGCATTGCTTCTATCTGTTTCAATCTTTTTCGAGTCTATCAATCCCTTTGGAATTGGTTTATAGCCATATACATGCTGAGCTAAAATTCCTACAACAGGAGGGGCAAATGATGATAGAATGGACTCGAAAGACCTATCCAAAGCATAGATGCTGGTTCGAGCTCTCTCAGGAACTATTTCTGCAAATATAGGACTGTATACATATAAAAAGTAAAATATTAATCAAATGATAAAAATATTTTACTTCTACATTGCTTGCTTGAATGAACATTACACCAAGATAAATGTCAAACTAATGAACACAATTTTACAGAAATAAGAAACCTTTCCATTATTTCCACAAAAATAGACTTTTCCGAGTTATAAAACAAAGTGAGGATCAAATTAAACCATCCTAGGAAACTTGAGATTGGAAGCTCATAATTTGGTTTCTGAATGCACAGTGATCAGGCTTTTGTGGAATAAACTAATGACTAATAATTGTGACCCGTCTTTATATAAAGCATAGTCGATCCTTATTGCTATATACCTTTGCCACTAGGAAGGCCCTTTGTACTTCAAAAGAAAAGAACATTGTACAGAACCTTAGTGGTGCCGCTCTACCACAATGTTTAGTTTTCTTATATTATTATCACCAATGTTCTTGCCATATTTATGGCTCATGTTACAGTTGAACTGATCCCAAAACCAGATAAGGGAAGATGGTCATTTTACGTCTTTACATCCAGCTTAAGTGAATTTCATAGTGAACACAGATGTCTTAGGCTTAGGACATCGGTCTACACAATGATATACCATGATGACATGGTACACTTGTAACAATTATTAAAACTTTATAAAAGTGGGAAAGGAAGAGAGAAAAGAGAGAAGAAAGGGAAGAAGACAGTAGAAAAGTGCAAGAGAGGAAAGAGAGACGGAGAGAGCCAAATGATGACAAAGTATAAAATATAGTCTATTAAGCATGTCACACTCGTCAAAACAATCAACCATACATCGAATAGTATTATCTCAATAGAAGGCGTGTCAAAAAAGCAATAAACATAAACAAATATCATAGTTTTTAAAAAGAAACGAGAGAGAAGTGAATTTTGGAGGGAGAAACAAAAATACTTGTTAGTTGCTGGAGCATTCCAAGAGATGAACAGTCCCATGATAAAGAAAACCAAGCCGTGCATTACTCCCATGTTAGGATCATCAGGCAATCCCAGCATCAAAATCGCTGCTAGAGGAATGGCGGAGCCAGAGCTTATCTGTGAAAGAATAATTCTCCCAGAATCTGGCAAGCGTTTGGCAAGGACATCCCCCATCTTTCCTCCAAATAATCCTCCGAGTGAGCCCGCGACATTAAACAGAGTCCAGATGATTCCTGTTTTCTTGTGAGAGAAGCCCATAAGCTCCAACCACATTGGGGCAAATGACAGAGCTGACCAAGGGAATGATCCCGAGACACCTTGAGCAACTAGTATTTGGAAAGACGGTACTTTTATAACTGCTTTTGCTTCTTTTATCAGGTCCTTCACTTCTGAACGGAAAGGTTTTTGTGGACCTTGATCTTTCGCATTACCATCACTGTCGAAAAAGCGGGGATCACTGGCAAAAAGGCGAACCAGTATACCAATAACAACACTCAATAATCCAACTAAGTGGAAGGCTATTCTCCAACCAGGAATGCCCATGAATGTCTTAGATGCTATAAGGATTGAAACAAGTCCACCAATAATGGAACCAAAGTTTCCAGTCAATTGTAGCCACCCAAAAGCTGTGCCTCGATTACTGTCATCAGTTGAGTCGGCAACAAGAGATTGAATTGCTGGCGTAACTATTGCAAGTCCAATTCCATTCAAGCCTCTCGAAATTGCAACCTGTTCAACAAGATAAAGTAAAATGATTGACAAAGCAACTTAATATATGGAGGAGAAGTACATTATATCAACAACATAAGTGATAACTATTTACCACACCTGATCTTCGCTTTCTGGTTTATATTCCTTTTTTTTTTTTTCTCTCAAGGACAAAGGTATGAGGGATATACGAGTACTTTTTAACAAAACGACGAGTCCAGAAATTTTATGTCCTTAAATTACCATGTTGACATTTCTCCCTCCCCTCCCTCTCCCATGTTAGAACATAAACATATGCATGAAATATATACAAAGAACTTTCCATCCTTGTTATTGTGAATGTTTTTCTAATTGATCTTTGCATTTACTTAATATTGAAAAATGATAAGAACTAATCAACAGACAAAACAATTATTGCACAACTTAACATTTTGAAAATCCATAAGAAATAACAATAATCTAGAAGTCCGAGAGAGTTAGTTAAAAAGGAACAACATCAAGAAGGGCACCTATACACGTGGAGGAGTATATTATGCTACAAAGAAAAGACTGAAATTGAAAGGTGGATAAGAGCGAGAGAGGGCTTGTTCTATCAAGGCCTAGAAACAGTATTGTCATAAAAAGACTATTTTTGGCCCCCATTTCTTAAACTCAATTTTAACCACACATTTCATCATCTTTTTTCAACTTTTCAACCACACATTTTATCGACTTTTATCAAAATCTACTAAAATTATGACTTTCTGAGGAACCAAAAATCTGCACAACGAAAAACAAAACCAAGAAAAAGCTAGAAGGTAAAAAGAAATATATAAATCGGACATTTTAACTTATCATATTTCATTGAGAAATAATATGTCACTCCACACATCATGACACTCAGACTAATAGACTCTTCAGACTTATTTTCTAAAAGCTCGTTTCAAATTAACTCATTCCCCTGACAATATATCAGTTACCAATTGGTTTTTTTTATCTCTATATTTATTTCCTATTTTTAGATGAATAAACATACACAGTTGCACCCAAAAATTTCGAGAACTAACATGGTACAAAGAATATGTTCAAATATAACTGCACAATGCGTGTTGTACTTCAGATAACACAGATTGAAACAAAATTCATAAAACTTGTTCACTGAAGTCTATCACTTTCTACAATCTTGTAGTAGCACAAGACTGTACCTTCATCTCAATTTATTCAAACGCTCTGTAGACACGACAAATTTCATAGAACTACAAGTCAAATACAATTAAAAAAAAAAAAAGTCAAAACCAAGAATTCAGGGCAAAATGAAGAAAAGAGCTCATTTCTTAAATCAACCAATGTCAGTAATAACTCAATCTACAAACCTAGTAATCCAAAAACATTCTTTAATCAAATTCTTCAAAACTACCATCCTTCAGTATGACACTTTATAGATAAATTGATATTTTTTTTCAAAATTCTTCAAACGAAAACTAATCCCACGTCAACTACCTAATCTAATACCTCAGAAATATGTTGAGGATTCCAAAAAAGAGTTTCAAAACTTAAGCAGAAATTTCGTGAAAAGAGTTCAATTACATGTACACCTGCATATAAAAAGATAAAGCAGACATTAGCTTTCAAAAAAAAAGCAACGAATCAAATAGGAGAAAAAATCAAGAAAACAAAAAATAAAATAAAATTCAAAGTTTTGGATAGATGCATTATCCAAGTGCAATCAGAAGAAGGGGAATTTGTCACCTACCTCGACGAAGGTGGAGGAAATGGCTACCAGGAAAGTGGCGGCTGCCCAGAGGAAGGCGCCGAGGGCGATTACGTGGGTCCGATTATGGCGGACGGAGAGGTACGCCGCCAGCGGGTAGCAAGATGACTGAACTATGGATCTAAACAGAGTCAAAGATCCGAGCCCAGTCGGGTCGGTGTGCAAAGCCGCCCCAACTTCGTTATACACCCCGGGGAGCAAAGATTCGTCGGCCCTTTCCATTATTCCGGCAAGATTCACAAGAATTAACGTCAGTTTCCCTGATCTCATCTCCCCCAGCGAAATCATCGTCGCTGGTGAAGATGCAGCGAAGTGGTGGGTTTGGCGGTGGGGCGGTATATGGGATTCTGTCGGGTTGGCAGCGTGGGGTTGGTGGGGTAAGGTAGCAGGTTGACTAGGAGAAATTGTAGGATGCTGTCGGTATGAGATATATCATTGTGATCTGGGTGGATTTTTTGATTTTGACCAATCAGAATTGTTGCAAATATTTAGGGTTGTACGAAATAACGGATTTAAGTTAGTAATGTGACACACATCATATCTGATTCCACGTCGATCAATTAAGACATTAGGCATTCAAGTTATCATTCGATCACGTGTTGAATTCACGGATTAACGATCGAACTGGCGATTAATGCTTAAAAAGTTATTTTAGAATATTCAAAATGTTGCGGGTCGATTGGTGGTGCATAGACCGATAGACGTCTTGAACAACTGAGAGCATTGATCCA
This sequence comes from Fraxinus americana, assembly GCA_035079005.1. Classification (NCBI taxonomy): domain Eukaryota; kingdom Viridiplantae; phylum Streptophyta; class Magnoliopsida; order Lamiales; family Oleaceae; genus Fraxinus; species Fraxinus americana. Next base: position 32,391,287 of record CM068717.1, on the reverse strand, counting down.
AGACCAGGTGCAGTGCGCTTCCATCAAGGTCTACCCGTCCAGGGCATCATACTGACGAAATCAAACAAAAATGCAATTTTTTTAAACAAAAATAAAATTTTAAAGTTATATTGTCACTGATTAATTTTATTTCAATTTATTGGTATTGTATAGTAATTATTTATATTATTTTCATTTTTATTATGTGCAAACATTTTATTAGTTATCAATCAAAAATTGCGGTTTATTCAAGTACATGAAATCTGTAAATAATTATTTAATATTAAAGAATTAAGTAAAATGTTTAATTATAATTTTTCCAAAAATATTTTTGGATCATATTGAATATTTAAGGTATCTATACAACATTTAAATTTACTCAATGGTAACATTGCTAGCTCATGACCTAGAGGTTCAAAGTTCAAATCCTCTATCATCCAACACTGCTAAATTTACTCAAATTCTGTTAATATTAATTTTGCTTAATTAAAAAATTAATAAGGCAAAAACAAGAGCACGAACACAGTCTGAAAATGCATTAAGATTGTTGACGTGGGATTCTTAATAAATGATTATTCACTAAGTACCGTTCTTTGAGTGAATTTTGTAATTAAACCGTTACATTGTCCTCACAAATAGCTCAAAAGCTTCTATCCTACAGCTTGGTAACACGATCGTGATTGTGAAACACCGTGACTAATGATTTGACTAGAATGACATCATCACTTTATCTCGCTCAACCTCCTTGCAACATGTGGCATACTTGACCTAAGCACCTCAAAGTCAACCCAATCACAAAATTGAAATGATGAAGAATAACAGCACACATATGGGTGTTCAAAAGTCACAGACCGAATCGGATCGAATTGAATCCGAACCGAGCGGCTCTTTATAAGTTAAATACCCGAACGGCTACCCGAATCGAGAATCGATAGGTTTGGGTAGGTTCTCGGGTCTCGACCAAGAACCGAAGAATCGAATAAGAACCAAAACTAAATAATTTTTTTTTTATATTGAATTAATTAAATTATTTTATTTTTTTAAACAAATTAGCAAATTAATTAAATAAATTAGATTATTTCAATTATGCTTATATAGTTTCTTATCATGACAAGTCAAGCAATTGATAATTAAATCAAATAGTTGGTAAGTATTACCAATACTTGAAAATATTTTATTTTTATAACTTTTAATTTATATTTCATTTTCTTTATGCAGGCAGGCTATTTGAAACAAATAAATTTACTTTATATAGTGTTGTTGTAATATTAATATCCACTTTTTTGGTATTTGTATGCATTGAATTAATTTTATTGAACGGCAAGTTATTTATATGTTTTTGAATTGAACTACGTTAATTTGTAAAAGTTACAAATGAAATGTCATCAGTTGAATTTATATAATGTTGCTGTAAATATTTAAAAAATTAATTATGGTACGGAATCGAACCCAAATGGTTCCATAATTATATTTGGACCTGACGGTTCCATTTATGTATAATATTATTTTATTGATAGAATGTGTTGTTGAAATGAAAAAAGAAAAAAAAATGAGAAAGTGAATGAGAAAAGAATGGGTGTTAATCACTTGGTCTCATGATCAGGGACGTAGCCATAATTTCAATCTTGGATAGGTGATAATACGAGGGGTAAGGGGATTGAAAACGACGATTTTGAGTACCAAAATAGGCAAGTTAGATTGACTGATGATGAGCTAAGAATAAGCAATTCCATCACATCGTCCTTAAATTTATCTCTTAACTCCTTAACTTGAAAATCAACTATTACAAGAAATAAGTCAATTTTGTCTGACAAAGTGATAGGATCTTTTTGTTCAGAAGTCCTCCCTCGACCTGCTCTATATAAAGAAGTTATATTAGGAATGTCTATGTTTCTTGAAGTACAAAATGACTTCACATTGTTCAACAATCCATTCCATTCATCTTCTCTATAGTTTTGAAGTTGGGTTTTCGTTACCGACACCAATTCAATTGCATTCAATATATCCTGAGATTTAAATTGTAATGATTGACAAAGAACATCTGTAAATCCCAAGATATCTCTCGACTCTCATTATTTATTTAAGTAACTATTAGATCTTTTGTTTAGGTCTAAGATTTTCGTATGGTTGAATTTTAAAGTGTAAGTTATTGGGTCAATATTTATTAATGGAAAAAAAAATTCAAAATTTTGCAGGGGCGAGTCAAAACTTTTGCAGAGACGAAACTGAAAAATACATTACAAATTAACTAAAATTAGTGGACGAGCACACAATGTTGGGAGGGCGGTCGTCCCCTATCTCCGTCTCTGCTCATGATTACTTTGTTCTTCTAAGATCGAATGTATTTGTGATTATCTGTAAACGAAAAAAGATTATGTTATGCAGCGTGACCTCAAAACTTGCATAGGCACAAATGCAGCAGAAAGAATTTGACATGATCTTTATTATCAGAATATGTAAATAAATTACAAACTATGACAATAATAGAAATATTCACTAAACTATCAACTATCCGAGAAAATTATCTAGTGAATACTTTCAAATAAGAAAATTGAAAACATAAAAAATAAACACCTTATTCTAATTTTTATAAAAACATAGTTCAACTAAAGATTTACAAGAGCTTAATACAAATCAAAATGAAACCACGGCTATTAACAGTAAAATCTAGCAACAATGATAAAAATAAATAATAAATTGAGTGACATGACCAGGAAATTGAAACGCAAATAAAAAATAAATAAAAATGGTTTAACCAAAAATTTAAGAAAAGCCGCTCAAATCAAAATAAAACGACAGAACTACTAATAAAATATAAACAAAGAGTCACCCCAAACATTTGTCAGAGAAGCCTTTCTTAGATAAGTAGAATCAGACGACATATCAATAAGAATGTGAGAAGTATGATGACATCCACCCCAACTTCACCATAAGGTTTGACCGGACCCCTAGGTCTACATAGAAGATTGGAATAGAATCAGAATGAACAAGTGCCCTTTAGAACGACCTTGAAAAGCATAGTCGTGAACGAATCCCCAAAAGTGGAATTGCCAAAATCGAGAACTCAATTACGCGTTTGGTAACAAGTTGAGATCACTCTATGGCTTCATTTCCTTAAAAGTGAAATGGAACGAAATCATTTTCTTCATTTTTCCGTCCGAGAGATTCAACTAAGACAATCTCATGTTTTGCCACCCAAAGTGCTTTCGCCAACTCAAGATAGTTCCATTGTGTAACTCTCTCCCTTCATTTCCCTTCATACGATTATGACTTGTACTCTCCCTTGCTCCTTAACAGCACCCCCACCAGTGACGCATGGGGCGGAGGAAAGAGCTAAATTGAGCTCTTTTATCTTAAGTCAATTGCCTCGAGAAGGGATTTATCCTTTAGCTATAGGATTAGATGAGTCCACTTTCATCCCTTGCTTTCTCTCAAACGACACGTCTTCTCCTCTTCATCGGACCAGTCCTTCTCCTAAGTCTGAGATATTTGGACAGATCTTGCTTGTCCATTTACTTCGTTTGTATCTTTCAGTAGCTCCTTTTTCTTTTCTGAACAAATCGAAAAACCTAATGGATTGAATTCTTTGTTGGCCTGCTTCTCTAAGACCAGAGTCAATTGCTGGGGATACTAATAGTCAGTAAGCAGGCAACTTATATTTGTATAATAAGAAGAATGTGATGCTTCCTGCTTTCAAGAAAGTGAGGCACTACAATTATTTGATTCCGCATGAACTAATGAACCAGGACTTGTTCCCAATTGAAACGAATTTCTAGAGTCCGACTTATATGAATCAATAGATGAAGAAGTAGATGGGTCATGATCGAATATCTCATACTAAAGAAAGAGATGTCTCTTATGCAATAGCTCAGTGAAGAGTTCATTCTTTGACTCTTAGTATAAGTGTGAAAAGGCAGTCAAGCATGGTGCGAAGCGCTAGTTGAGCTAGGAGTTTCAAGAGCAAATTATTATGAAAACAAGTATTTTTGATGGTAAATTAACCTGAAAATTGAGCCAATGTCCAAGAAAATTATTAGTAGAAGAATAAGAAATAGTGTGAATTTGAATTAAAATCCAAATCTAATTGTCTACTCAATAGTGAGGGGCGATTGATAATTATGGTTCAGTATTAGCTATTCAATCCTTCAACCAATTTGAGGGTTTTGCATTCTCAATTATAATGATGAAGGATAATTGGGGACTTAATTAATTAATTAAGTAGGATGAGCAATTGCCTAACAGTATTGAGTTTAGTAGAGTTGGGTCTAATATGAATGTTTCTTTTTTATTGGGATATGTTTAATTTTAATTGAATTGAATAAAATTTAAATTAATTTATTTTCAAGTTATTTTTAAACGTTTTGAAAATTTTGAAACATGAATCAAACAACGTCAAATTGATTTGGTTCTTTCAAAATCAAAGGTTGATGGATCCAAATTAACGGTTGTGAAAAAACAATTTCGATTCGATTTTGTGACTTCACGATTTTGTTGTTCAACCCTAGTTGTACAAAACAGTTCCATGGATTTGAGATCATTGGTTCAAATCCATTTGTTAGAAATTTTTTACACCTAACCCCAACACACGCTCAAGAGTAATGAACGGGGGCGGAGGGAGGGTCTGAGGGGGTCCGGGACCCCCCCCCCCGCCAATTTTTTGAATTTTTTTTTTTTTTTTAATTTTTTGGCCTCAAATTTTTTTTTAATCTCCTAATCCAGCCCATTCAATTGTTTGTGAAATTGTATTATTTATCAATTATGAGTGAAAATGTTTCCTCAATCCTCAGGCTCAGTGATGGAGAAATATTTCAAAAGATTAGTAATTTCTTTTATATGTTTCTTGATTTTTTTGTGAAGTCTTCGTACATTAATTTATATTCATTTGTTTCATTTCTCCATCACAAAGTACCAACTTTCCTCATTTTAACAGATAATATTCCAAAAAAAAATTTCTGGGGCTGAAAACCCCCGCCCCTTCAACTCCGGGACCCCCCTAATTTGAAGGGCTGGCTCCGCCCCTGGTAATGAATGTGAAATTTATTTGCAATTAATGTCCATTGCTGTATCTGTCTGAGTAAATGGTGATGATTAACAAAGTAATCTTTGAAAGCGGAATTGGTGGATCAAGTTATTATTCAAATTATAAATATAAATAAGTAATATTTTATTTTTTCTAATAATTAAGTATTTTATAATTAAATATGGTATTTAACTTATCTGGTAAATCAATAATAATTTGTAAAAAAAGCATGAATCTCCTAAAAATTCGATGCAAATTTATTCAACATTAAAGTGAAGAGTGTGTTAAATATATACAAATGGAATTAGGTAGTTAATTAGTTATTAGTCGTCTATGTGAATTCTTTCTTTCCTTTGTTTGAGATTCTTGGTTGGAACAAGCATCTTGCATTTAAGAATATCACATGCTTTGCACTAAAGTCTATGTCACAACTTGTAATTTTATTATTTTCGTCAACTTGTCTATAGAAGAAAACGCTAGTAATCTATTACTCCCTCCGTCCCAATTATGTAGGCTTGTTTCGTTTTTCACACGGATTAAGAAAACTTCTTTAATGTCATTAGAAAATTAATTTTTTGCCAAAATCTTTCATGGTTTACCCATATTTAATTTTCAGTATGTAAAACTAAATTATTGTTGGAATTAATAAAGAATTTGAAAGAGAAGAAGAAATGAGAGTTGTTCCATGTTTCCAAGAAGTGAGAAATGTGTGTATTTGGATGATTTCAAGAAGTTGGCATATTAAGTGAGGAAAATTTAATAAGGATATATTGGTAAAAGAACACAACAAAATATTTTACATTAGAAAACATGCATATATATTTGGGATAAGAGAAAAAGGAAACTCAGCCTATATATATAATTGAGACGGAGTGAGTATTTATTTTTTTCAGTAATTATTTAAGTTATCTTAGCCCTTGTTTGGTTTCCATTATTTACGAAATATATTTTTCTCTTTCTTATTTTTCGACCACGCATTTTTTAACAAAATAATATTACATGAAAATTCAAATTTTTTTTCTTTATTTTTTAATTACACATCAAATCACTATTTCTAAATGTATTTTTAAAAAATAAAAATAAAAATAAAAATGGGGCTCAAACTCTTAATATGGATAGCTATTATTTCCACAAATAATACTTGCTCCTGTTAGATAGGGAAGTCAGCAAAAAATAGGGTAATTCCCCAAGTACAGGAGCTATTTTCACAGGGTCATTACCGACCCCTCACTGTAGCACGGGCCACACATGTGTTAAAAAATTGAAAAAAAAATACCACCCTCCTCCCCTATGGGTCTTGCCTGTGAAACTATCCACCCCCTCCCCCCCTGCACTTGTAGCATCACTCCAGCAAATATGATGAAGAAAATGTATTTTTTTTTGCTTTCGAAATGGAGAGCTATTATTTCTTGATTCTCTTAATTATTTAAGAACAGCCTTATGACTATTAAACTTTCCCTTCGACACGTTGATTGATAGAAAATGATTTCTCTTGCAATTGAAATTAGGTCTAATACGTGTAATATCTTTCTTTACCTCACGGTCATTTGAAAGTGGTATTTTAATTCTCTCGCACACATTATGGCCCTGTTTAAGAGGGATTAAATTTTTCTACAGTAAATCAATTCTCATTTTCAACCACACATTCTTCAATAAAATAATATTTTCCATCACATCAATAATTTTTTCTTCTTTTTCAACCACACATTTCCTATCATATCACTATTTAAAATCAATTTTTCCCCAAAAAATCTCTCACAAACAAGCTCTATATATTGTTACCTCTCTAGTGATTTCACTTAGTCCTTGTTTGGTGTGGCTTATTTGGACAAACTTATCAATTTTTGATAGATTTCCTAACAATTCTATCAATATAGAATGAAATTTAGGGACGGATTCAGGACAGAATTACAGACCGGGCTAATACGTAAAAAAATATATATATTAAACATGATTTTTTTTTTTATAACTAAATTTTTTTTTTTTTTTTTTGGGAGCGGGAGGGTGTAGCCCCCCCCTAATCCGTCCCTGGAATGAATTACTTACTATTTGAATTTTTGATTAGGGTAACTATTTATTTCCTCCAAATTGTCAATTTTACCTTCCACTGCCAAAATGTTTCACTCATCTCACACCAAAAATGGATTGGTAAAATGGACATTTCAACAAAAAGCCACCGAAATTTTCGATATTGGTTTGTCACCTTTCAGAAATAAATTTTGCAATTAATAATGATCCTTTGAAAAAAGCATGATTAAAAAGGGGAGAAACATTTTGGACCGTCTGATTAAAAATGAATTTGAAAAAAAAAAATATTTTTAAAGATCGATGCTCAAACATGGCTAAATAAATAAAGCAGAACCCACTTGACTGTTGAAAACAATTGAAATAAGAATTTTGCTACTTGTACGTAAGAAACGACCATAATAAATTACATAATATGACGTGAAGAGAAAAAAAATTGGATGAATTTTTTTTATATATATTTTAAACTAGTAAATGGTATAATGTCATGTGGCAATTACGTAATCCATTACGTAAATTCTGATGTACATGCAGCAAAATCATTAAAATAATTTATACTAGAAAATCCATTTGTTAGAAATTTTTTACACCTAACCCCAACACACGCTCAAGGGTAATGAATGTGAAATTTATTTGCAATTAATGTCCATTGCTGTATCTGTCTGAGTAAATGTTGCTGATTAACAAAGTAATCTTTGAAAGCGGAATTGGTGGATCAAGTTATTATTCAAATTATAAATATAAATAAGTAATATTTTATTATTTCTAATAATTAATTATTTTATAATTAAATATGGTATTAAAAGCATGAATCTCCTAAAAATTCGATGCAAATTTATTCAACATTAAAGTGAAGAGTGTGTTAAATATATACAAATGGAATTAGGTAGTTAATTAGTTATTAGTCGTCTATGTGAATTCTTTCTTTCCTTTGTTTGAGATTCTTGGTCGGAACAAGCATCTTGCATTTAAGAATATCACATGCTTTGCACTAAAGTCTATGTCACAACTTGTAATTTTATTATTTTCGTCAACTTGTCTATAGAAGAAAACGCTAGTAATCTATTACTTCATCTGTCCCAATTATATAGGCTTGTTTCGTTTTTCACACGGATTAAGAAAATTTCTTTAATGTCATTAGAAAATTAATTTTTTTGCCAAAATCTTTCATAGTTTACCCCTATTTAATTTTCAGTATGTAAAACTAAATTATTGTTGGATTTAATAAAGAATTTGAAGGAGAAGAAGAAATGAGAGTTGTTCCATATTTCCAAGAAGTGGGAAATGTGTGTATTTGGATGATTTCAAGAAGTTAACATATTAAGTGAGGAAAATTTAATAAGGATATATTGGTAAAAGAACAAAATAAAATATTCTACATTAGGAAACATGCATATATATTTGAGACAAGAGAAAAAGGAAACACGGCCTATATATATAATTGAGACGGAGTGAGTTTTTTTTTTTTTCAGTAATTATTTAAGTTATCTTAGCCCTTGTTTGGTCTCCATTATTTACAAATTATATTTTTCTCTTTCTTATTTTCGACCACGCATTTTTTAACAAAATAATATTACGTGCAAAGTCAAATTTTTTTTTCTTTATTTTTTAATTACACGTCAAATCACTATTTCAAAATATATTTTTAAAAAATAAAAATAAAAATGGGGCTCAAACTCTTAATATGGATAGCTATTATTTCCACAAATAATTCTTGCTCCTCTTAGATAGGGAAGTCAGCAAATATGATCAAGAATTTTTTTTTTTTATATTTTAAACTGGTAAATGGTAGAATGTCATGTGACAATTACGTAATTCATCACGTAAATTCTGATGTATATGTAGCAAAATCATTAAAATAATTTAGACTAGAAAATACGACTATAAACTGTTTTTATAGAATGTAAGTTCAAACATTTTTTTTTTCGCCATTTCGTTTCACATTATTGGTCTGTTCTTTCGAACAGAATACACCAAGTACATTGTACATACCTATTTGTGCAAGTGCATATTATTAAGCAAGGAGGGCATAAAAGGAAAAAGAAAAGCAGTAATACCCTAAATAAAATGGGCTGGAAGCCCATCAAAGCCCAATAACTCTTACATCACAGAAACCATAGACGAATCATGACCGTCAATCACACGTTTCTTGTCATCGGACGACGAACAAGAGTTCCTTATTGCAGTGAGTTCATATGGTTTCGTGTCCGTAGCCAACCATTGCTCGACCGTGAAAAGTGTCTGGGCGCATTGCTGGTGGACCCCAGTCGTCGTCACCTCCACGTAGTTACAGTACCATCCGTGGTGCGGGCCAGTCCCATCGGACGTCAAGTTCATTGTGCACACAGGCCCAGTCAAACATGGGCCCCTCCCACTAAAGATGTCCAAATTTCCTCTCTCGAAATAGTTGTAGCCCGGGCCCATAAGCCCACCCCAAGCCTCGAGATTTTTTATCCGAATCCCATATCCATTAGCATCATAAAGAGTCAAGGTAATATTTGAATCAGTCCCGGCCTTTATGATTGATCCGGTCCTCACGAACACCGTGTACACACAATCGGCATCATCCTACATTTTTCAAATCCGATAAGGAAATTACTATTTATGTTTGATACACAATACTCGACGAATCTAATTTTACTATACTACTCAAATCTGGCAAAAAAATACGGCAAATTTGAATCATCTTAATACTGAACACGTCTAGACAATGTAAAAACGAGATGAGAAATATAAACACGTACGAAGTTGATCTAAGGAGAGTAGGAGTACTTACAGATCTGCAGATAGTGAAGATGGAGAGGAGGATGAAGAGAGAGAAGCAAATGTGGATGAACTTCATGGCTTGTTGGGATTCTGTTATTATTCTCTCTCTACCTCTAGATGTAGATCATGAAATGTGAGGAGTGTGTGTATATATAATAGTAGAAGGGAAAATAGCAGTGAAGTCCCCAACTTTTAATTTGTCTTGTAGCTTAGTCCTTAACCTTTGAAAAGAAGCATTAATTTCACCAACCTTACGACCCAAGTGCTACTAAAACGAAATATCGAGGATGCGATTGCTCGTTTTTGAAGATTGAAAATCAAGATTGTTGAAAATAATATTTAAATGAAATACGTGTAGCACTATCTCAAAGTTTACACCATTAAATCAAGTAGTTTAAAATGGTACAGAGCTGTTTAGGGTCCGTTTAGTAGTATTTATGATTTTTGTAGAAGAGCACTCTGCAGAAGTTAACTTAAGTCATTTTTCTTCTAAAAATTCTTTTAACTAGACGCATTACCTTTAAAAAGTTATTCAAACGTGTTTAAAAGTAATTTTTTTCATTTTAGAAGCAACTTTTAACTTTTTAAAAGCACGGTCAAATTGGTGAAATTTTGTACACGTGATTTTTGATAAGATTCTCTCGCCTACACACGAGGGAGCATATTATAATAATATTTTAAAAATGCAAATATAATTTTCTTTATTAATTTAAATATTTAGACCTTGTTTGATCCCCATTTTTTTCAAAATTTTATTTTTTCTACTTTTTAATTACACATTTTTTAATAAAATAATATCACACGTAATCCAAAAAATTTTCCTTCATTTCTAATCATACATTCTCCATCAATCTATTATTTTAAAAATACATTCTACACAATTGAAACTTCAATAGTGAAAGCAGATGAGATTTTTGAGATAGAATTAAGCTCATTGTACAGATAAAACATACAAAAAAAAAAAAATTATAGAAACGTCGTATTTGTTGGTTTTAACTTTATTTTGTGGCCAACATCTAATGAAATTTGGTCGGCTGATGCTCCGTGAAAAAAAATTGTCAATTATTTCTACACATGTAACAAATGATTGTTCTAAGATTTGTTTTGATATTGTGGATGCCGTTCACATGCTAATTTTCTGATTTTCCTTGTAGTAATTTTCTAATTTTCTGATTTTCTGATTAGCCATTATTAATTTTCTGACCCATTGGCTTGCACAGATCTTGTACCGATCTGTGCAAGCAACACAGTCCTAAATTTATAAGGTTTTCTTGTAGAGTCCCCTCACAATGAGGGTGACTTTCAATTTTTTTTTATTAAACATGGACCTTTTATTGTGAGGAGGGTGTAAATCGGATGCCAAAAACAAAATCCAATTTTATGTTATCTTCACTGTTTAGGCTACAGTGTATCTAGTACATTAATTTGACAAGGACAGTTTTGGGTAGGATTGTTCAGTTGTCCATGTCCATGACATGTGAAATATGATAAAGAGCCTCTGTAATTATCATTTATTAGAGGTGGTAGGCGGCGAAGAGCAAGAATGAAGACTTTTTCACACCTAACTCTTGATTTGAAGATATATATGTTTTGGAGCTACCCCCATGCACGTGATAGTATTTTGTACTTGTTTGACACTTGCTAATTTATTTTATGATTCACTATAGAATCATTTGCAACCAAACATTCGTCTAATAAAATATTTTACCAAAATTTCTTCCTATTTTTTAACCACATATTTTGTAGAAAATACTATTATAAAACTCATTTTTGACTCAAAATGAGGCTAAAACTAAAAGGGTGTGATGGAGATTAAAATTAAATTTTTAATGATAGAAGTATTTGAAATGTGTGGTTGAAAAGATGTGGGACCCATGAAAAATGTGATTAATATTGATTGTCTGACTTTGACTTAGATTAAAATCAGATTTTAATCCGTCCAAACAGGACCCAAGTCCGAACCCCTCTTACATTTAACGAGACTCAAATTTTCCTCCCTCAAATCGCCAAAATGAGTGCTATCGAAAATGGATTAAAATAATTTCAAGAAATTAATTATTAATTAAAAAAATCCCAGCCTAATTAGGATCTTAAAATAATTTACTATATTATTTTTTTGAAGTACACTTATTATTATGTCGTTAACATTTAACGTTCATCAAGATGAGGCAACTCGACAGATTTTTGAAGTTTTGACAATTAAATAGTTAGGTCTCACCGTCTCAATATATGAAACCAATATACGTTGTCTCAAGTCTCTGCATAGCTTGGAAGACGTTTTCCATCTCTCGTGTGGATAAATAGTTAACATGTCTCAAGTGACCTATGCACACTTCTTCATTTTTTCGATTTCCAATTTTTTTGTTAATATTGTTGTTGTGATATGTTGTATTTAATTTCAGATTGGTTAGTTCAAATTACAAAGAAGACAATGTCAAATTTTCTTAGTGCAAGTTCTCATAAGTTGCATGCTGAATTAGCCTCAACGGTCATGTTGCAGTTCCACTAATATTACTCAAGACGAATTGTGTCATTGGTATCACAACATGATTAGGAGTTTATAAGCTCACATTATACATGCATTGATTTTTTTAATATCATACATATTTTGTCACCAAGGTCTTGGTAGTATATAATTAGAATTTTTAGTTCTCAGGGATATCTCCGGACAGATTGGGAGTGAGTCTGACCCCATTGGGAACCTCTTGCACACGGCTGGAAATCCGGATTTGATGCGGATTTTGTGCCAATCTCAGATGTTCATCCGGATCTTAAGCCAATCTCAGTTGTAAATCTAATTTCCTGGTGACTGATTGGCACGAACCATGGTAAGGAAGGTGATTTCTTCGCATTCTGCTTCTACGCCTTTGAAGCTTTTGCTCGTGCCTCCAGATCTTTCTCATTTTTGGGCCTGCTTGGTTGAACGACTTGGATATTGGAGCAAGTGGAGGCCTTTTGCTTTCACAGGCCCAGTGTGGTGTTTGTTTGTTTTTGTTATTGTTGTCTGTTTGGCTTGTTTGTTTTCTTGATGGTAAGGTGTTGCTCGTTGTAACATTAGAAACACTTAAACTTTCTGAGGAGAGATTGTGTTGGAGGACACTCCTTGTATCCGAATCTTGCTATTTGGAAGCTTTATGAAATGTTCATTTTCAAAAAAAAAAAATAAAAAAAAATCAACTAATATTAGGAAATTCGTGTATGCAAATATTTAATTATTTATTAATTTGTTCCAGACTAACTTACATTTACAATTAAGGACGTCAAAAGCGTTGTGCTGCATTTTCACCACGGTAAACTTAATAAAGTTCCTGTCCAGCCAATTTTCATACATTTCTAATATATAAAAACTATTTTTGAAAAAACTAATTAAATAAAAACTTTAAACTTGCAGGCCGGTGCCTGCAAATTGCTTAAGCCTGCATGTTTATAATGTATTTTTTATAAAGACTAAAAAAAAAAAAAAAGGAGAGAAGCCAGGACGGGGCATTTGCCATCACGAATAACAGATAGTTTGAGGGACAGAAGTGCCTTTCTGAAGCCTCCAACAATCCAAAGTCATATATCATTCATGATCAGACAATGTTTACAAACAAGCTCTAAATGACAATCCATATAATTCGACGAAAAGAAGTAAGCAGGCCATTCCTCTAATACAGGAACAAGAGGAAGGTACATAGTTTGAATATCCCAAGTAAAAGGGATTTTCATGCAACAGACAAATATGACTTGCAGGTGATTTGCATCTACAAGAAATTTTAAAGCTGTGAAATTTAATAACGGAGTAGAATCGTCTAATAAATCTCAGCATTCAAATCAAAACTAACGCTTCTCTGAAGATGAAGCGTTAATGTGCTCCAAATCTGTCCTGCATTGCTCCCTCAACTCCATTAGTGGGAGTAGATTAGTTTCCTGCACAAGGCAATAAATTGTTGTAAGTTAATGCTTCAAAAGATCTTAATTTGGAAGATATCTTGATGAAAACCACTAATCGGGTTGTATTGCTTAATTACACATTAAGTTTAATTTTCAAATGGTATAATACAGTTTTCAAATGCACTTGAGCAACCGATTCCATCATTTTTTGTGCATAACATCTTTATTTCTTTTATCATAATTCAGATTTAGGGTATGTGTGGCAAGGTGTTTATAAGCAGCCGTAAATGGATGATGAAGAAGTGGGTAGTAATTGTGGGTCCTATAAAATGTGTATATAAAAAATGGTTTGACCAAATATTTTTTGATCAAAGCGTTTATAAATACCTAGAAAGAATGAGCCAAAAATAAGCTTATTTTCAGACCACGGCATGTATTCATTTCCTGTCCAAAAATACCATGTATAATAGTTCTATACCTTCATTGACACTTCAATAAACTATGTCTACTCTCCAGGACTAGTTCTTAAACCATTTTTGGTGATTCCAAAGTTATCCCACAATAAATAAATAAAATCAACAGTGTCCTCGATTTCATGTTACAAGTAAAAACTTAGCAAAAACTCCATTCATAACCCTCGGATGCTTTTCATTTTACGAAAGAGGTATTTTGTAAGTACAGAGGCTCATAGCATTTATCTTCTGCTTTCAAAGGCCCAAATTCATTTTAGCCAATTGATAACTGCAGCATCAATGCCATCCAACAAAACAACATAAACAACCTGTCATCCAGGTGATATTTGATAGATCATGAATAAAATTATTCATATCAGGTTTCAAGTTCACACCATAAAATAAAGCTAAGAATCAAAAAGACAAGAATGTGTTAACTTTACTAACTATACAACTAAATGAAGCATCATCAGACCGTTCATGAATGCAGAATTCCTTGGACTAACTTAAAGGGAAAAGTTTTTACCGACAAATTGGAGAATATCTCCAAAAGAAAGAATGGACTTACAAGCTGGTTAGACTCGTGCTCGCATGTGTCCACCATGTGTTGAAAGAGATACCTCCACTGATGCATCAGATCAGATTCCAACTTTGAAACTCTAGAGGAGTTTCCAAGACCATGTTTATCAGTTGCCTTACTCCTGCAGCTTCTTGCAGCTAAAATGCTTGCTTCTTTTTGGCTCTTCTTTATTGCTTAAAAAATTTGAATACAGTTTGACAAAAGAGAACAAAACTAGATCAAAATCTATAAAAACAATTTTCCAGTCATAGTTAAATAGTAGCTAACAAGTATGTATAAGCCCACCAGATATTCGAGCCTTGGTGTCCTGGTAGTGGAGGTCCAACCATATATAAGCAGCTGATTGCAAAATAAAACCATGGCCTTATCAATACACTACAGTAAAAAGGTAATATAACAAGTAAAAAATGCAATCAGATGCTTCATGACCTACAATATTTAAGGCTACATGCAAGAATGCGTATACAAACGGATTGATACCTTTTGTGCAAAAAGAACAAGAGCATGCTTTGATCAAGTCAATCCCTCCACTCATATTAGCACATTCACTGCCCTTTTTAAGTTCAGTGCATCTCTCTAATCCAAATACTCTAGATTCCTGTGACTCAGGTAGTACATTACAATCAATAGACCCAGACTGACTCAAGACGTAACTATCAACATTATCATCATCCCCATAAGTTTGACGATCAGTTTCACTTTGAGTGCCTTCATAACTGACTTTGGCTTCATCATCGTTGCAATTCTTTCCATCAAGAACACTATCACCACCAGTTTCACTATTCGGAACCGAGATTTTAGTAATAAAACTGTCAATGAACTCATTAATAGCTTCAGCATTTATACCATGAAGACCTTTGCCCTTGTCAAGATCTAACAAATTTTGGTTCTCATTTTTGCTGGATATTTTTGAATTGTGCATTGCACCATCACCTGAATTGCTCACAATAACCTCAGCCACTCTGCCACTGCCAGTATCAATCAAGCTGGAGCACTTCTTTTCACCATCCATATTTGGAATCCCTCGAATCACATTCTCCTTTGACGAATCTATCTCATCACGAACATCAGCCTCAATTTCAATATGATTAAAAGCTCTGGCAGCACCAAGTTCTGCTACATTAGGGTCCACACTATTTCCACTCACCATTTTACCCATCCATGATATAGCACTGTCCTTAAAAGAATCAATCTGATTGCAGCGATCTGCAATGTCATTATCAATTACATCACCTTGAATAACCATCTTGGAAACAGCATCCTCACTACTAAGATCCAAAATCTTGGGGTCCTTATTTTCATCAAGAGATCTTGAACTACCCCTTTTAACATTCTTCTCTTTTTTAAAATGGTCACTTTTGCCACTATTTTTCGAGACATCTTCAACTTCAGCTGTGCTCTTGGAGACAGCAGAATCCTTGCATAAATCTAAAGCATCTGCGTCCTTTTTTTCATTGGGCACTTTTGAAATACTCGATATAACATTCCCTTTCAATGAGTTAATCTCGGTACACGGGCGAGGCAAAACACGTGCCTGTTTAACCCTATCTTGATCTTTGAAATTATTTCTCTTAATCCCACATGTTTCTTTCTCTGAAGATCTCCTCTTGCCAAGCTGATTTGTGACATCACCGAACACTGATCGTAATTTCCTACACCCATCAGACGCATTCCCCTCAGCCATCATGAAAATCCACTCGCTGCAACAAAACCAAGACCAATTATTCAAAACCCATTCCAAAATTAACTCTCTGACACTTGGTTCACAACCCTACTTAACAGATTTCTCCAAAATCATAAATTTGCCCAGCCCCCCGATCCACAAACACAGATATAAAAATATCGCAAGTAATAATTTTTCAATACAGATCTATATCAGGAAACAAGAACTAATCAGAAAAATAATAGAAGTATGCAAAACATTTTGTAATACGGGAAAAAAAAATCATGATTGTAAAATGAAATATAATGTCGGATTCCTGGTGTGAATTTAGAACAATCTACGGATAAAATTTGGTACTCACCTTGAGGAAGAGAGAAGAATTTTGTGGAATTTGGGTTTTGGGGTTTGTTACGAGCGAAAAATGGATTGAGAAAAGGAGGAGGGAAAATGGTCGCTGTCTGCGTAGAGCGCCTCTCCGTTTTGAATTGTGAATTTGGGCGCCTTCCTCGGGTAAAAAATGTGACAAATTTTCAAAAGGTAATAATAACACTACTTGTACATAAAAACTTAAAGAAAATTCTACAAAGTATTTCAATAATCAGGACCTGTTTGTATCACATTATTTTTTTCATTTTCATTCTTCTATTCATTTTTAACCACACATTCTTTAATAAAATAATATTTTGCATCACATCAATAACTTTTCCTTCTTTTTCAACCACATATTTCTCATCACATCAACAGTAAAAATGCATTATTTTTTCAAAAAAGTGCACCAAACGGGGGCTAATATTAAAAAAATTTAAATGGAAAAAATATAATTAACATTATTTTCTCTGATAATTCTGTAGCATTACAATTAACGATCCTAACAAAAATAAAAATATGTTATTTTTTTCATTCTCATCTTCTACTCATTTTCAACCACACATTTTTCAATAAAATAATATTTTCCATCACATCAATAACTTTTCCTTCTTTTTCAACCACATATTTCCCATCACATCAACAGTAAAAATGCATTATTTTTCCAAAAAAGTGCACCAAACGGGGGCTAATATTAAAAAATTTAAATGGAAAAAATATAATAACATTATTTTCTCTGATAATTGTCTGTAGCATTACAATTAACGATCCTAACAAAAATAAAAATATGTTATTTTTTTCATTCTCATCTTCTACTCATTTTCAACCATACATTTTCAATAAAATAATATTTTAATTTTTCTTTCATTTTTAACCACACATTCTCAATAAATCTACTATTCAATAATACATTCTTTCAAAAGAATGTGTCCCAAACACATTCAATATTTATCAATAACACTACCTTTGATCACCACCGACAATATTATTTACCACCATCAATGATGCTTCAATCAATGATTGTCGACAAAGAAGATGTAGGGATGGTAAAAAAATTTGACAAACCCGATAACAGCAGGCACTACCCCGAACGAGGCGTGAATAACCCGCTTAATTGGGTATTCGAGGTGGGAAATTTTGTCCCGGAGCGGGGACGGGTAACGGGCGCTCTGCCCCATTTATTATTATTATTATTATTTTTAGAATTCAATACTTTAAATGAAAAATTTTACAAAATTTCATTAGTTTTAATAAATGGCAACAAAAATTATTTGTTCAAGTCTAATGAATGGGAGGCAATAAAAATAAATTATCAAAAAAATTTTTAAAAATTAAACGGAGTAGTAAACGGGGAATTGCTTGGCGGGGAGGGAGGCGGGGGAGGTTGCCCCAACCCCGTCCCACCCCACCCCACCTCCATCCCTAAGACGATGTTGATGTTACCTACAAATGTTTATTTACATTTTATAATTTATCGAAACAATAAGTTACATTTCTAATTTTTTATTTTATTTCATTTCAGGTTTTATATATTATTGAGTCTAAGTTGATGTAAATAGCTGTATTTTGTTATTAGAAGAGAAGATTGAGCAAATTAGTGTTCCTTAGTCTTAGCCTTTTGGTAAAAAAAAATGTTTACATTATCTTGTACAACAAGTAATCAATAAGTAATAGGAGAATGAAATTATGCAACTTCAAATTGTATTTGAAGGCTATAGTTGCCTGAAAAGTCAATACTATTATGCGAGGAACTTTCTTCTTCTCATGGTCCGAATCTTGAGCCATCTCAATCATCGATTGTTGTTGCAGATCTACCTACACTACAATGATCTACTAGACAAGTTAGACCTCCTAATAGTTTACTCACATGGACACTTGCTCGTTAAGCGATGTTCCAACTCCATACCCTCAAGCCAACACAACATTCACATTGGTAGACGCTATGAACGAATACTTGGTAGCCTTGACCAAAAATCACGAGCATGTTTGAGCCCCATTTTTTTCTTTATAATGCATTTGGAATAGTAGATTGATGTATAATGTGTTGTTGAAAAATAAGGAAAAGTTTTGAGTTTGCGTGTAATATTATTTTATTAAAGATTGTGTGGTTAACAAGAAGATGGAGAAAAATATATTTTGGAAAAAAATATAGATCAAACAACATATGGGATATTTTTCCTTTCTATTAAATAGAATTCCGATTGTTTTCTGGATCGTTATAGAGAGTGTCTTGTAGCTCTTGATGATTATTTGTAAGTGTAAAATCTACACTTATTTAAGCTTTCAAAAGTGATTTTTGTTAGTATTATTATGAAATTGATACTTGATTATTTGTATTTTTTTTATTATGTTAGGGAAAAAACTCGAGATTGGATCGAAAATTAATCAAGAAGGATAAACTTGGAGAAAATTGTGCAATTTTGGGATAAAATTCTATACTTCGAAAATCCAAGTGACTAAATTGCATCCTTTGAAAGCATTGAGGAATTGAAGACCGAAACTTAATTAATTTGGCCTTGGACTAATTAGAATGGGAGTCAATTGTTTAAGGAAATCAAATTAATTTGGACTTCTTGGATTTGGTGGAGTTGGAATGCCATTAGAATTCCAATTTAAGAAGTTGGGAATGAATTTGAATTGGAATCAAATCCTAATTAATGGGAATAACTTCTACACATAGCTGAGTTGGCGACGGAAGGAAAAAAAAAGGAAGAAAGAAAGAAAGAAAGAAAAAAGATGGACACATGGCAGGGGGAAAAATCAGAAAGAAGGTTCCATATTTTTGTGCAAATATTTCATCAATAATTGTGCAATAATTTGGAGAGAATTCATCACGTTAATCATCGTAATAGCCGGAAAATATACACTACGCAAGGAAGGAGACAAAACATATTTTTGGAATTCGTGTGACGAAGATCAACAATAGCTTGGAGGATTTTTATATTGTTTATTGTAATTAAACTCGGAGATACTTTCCAACTTTTTTTTTTTAAATTTTAACATTATGAGTAGCTAAATACTTTTTATATCAGGAAGAACAATGTAGCATAGAGTTTTTAATAGTTGTTTAACTCCAAGAATTCATGCCACTTTAATACGTGTTAATTAATTACTGTATTTAATGCTTCAATTGCCTGCGCAACAATTGAATGATTTAAGACTAGTACTAAGACCGAGATATGACTAATGATTCTAGATCGAGAAATAAAGTATTATAAGATATCAAGAGATAATTATAGACTATGCGATTTACATTGAATTTCTATAGGCTAATACGTTCATACATGTGTGAGTTTATATAGAAATATAGTAAATTCAGGCATATGAATAAGATTAGTGTTGCTCGAGAGAGATTACTAGCTACATTAGGTTAATTCAATAGTTGGTATGTATGAAAATGGGCTGAATGAGTTGGAATTAGATACATATTAAACAATCTAAGCCCTGTTTGAGCTATATTATTTTTTTCATTCTCATTCTTCCACTCATTTTCAACCACGCATTATTCAATAAAATAGTATTTTCCATTACATCAATAACTTTTCCTTCTTTTTCAACCAAATACCTAAGATTAAGTAAGAAAAATATGGGTTAGATTCGAATTTTCTCCCATTCCTTTCTTTAATATTGATACAAGACGTTTTTTATATTCCCCGTCACGTGAAACAAAAAAATCCATTCTTGAACTCAAAATATACACCAAAGAAGGGCCAAGTGAAATCGAGAATCCTATCTACATAACCTCATAATCTTCTCAATCGTGTTAATTTGATTTTGTCATTTAATTTAGTAGACTTTAGTTACAAACCACAATTTGATTGATAATTGGTTACTGTTTTGCTTAAATTGAAGTTAGGTTAGTTTAAAAAGTGATAGTAGATAATAGTATATGTGGAACGATGCTTGGACTTGATAAATTCACTTTATTACTTGTTGCGATCTGTACACCTGAGGAAATCATGAACAAATTTTTGGCGCCGCTTTCGGGAACTACTTATTTAGTGCAACTTTAGTTTTTATTAATTAATTCTAGCTTTGATTAAAATTTTGTTCTTGTTTTTCCTTTTGCAGGTTTCCTTCCATGCGAAGTTCGAAATTCGGCGATCTAGTACACTTTGATCGAGAAATCAAATGCACTTTCAATCAGAGAATTAAGTAACAACGAGAAAACTTCATGGCAAAACAGAACATAGAATTGCAGTCGGCACAGGTTGAACAACCAGTTGAAATTGATGAAGATGATTTGCCACTCAGACAATTCATCACACCACATGTTGCACTAATTTGGTCAAGCATTGTTTATCCTGCATTTGGACAACCGAACTTTCAACTAAGGACACATATCATTCTATTATTTTAGAACATGTTTTCTTTTTATGGAAAGTCTCATGAAAATCCACATAATCATGCCTCACACTTCTTGGACATCTATCAAAACTACAATTTTCATGAGATATCCGATGAAGCAATCAAATTGAGACTCTTTCCACATACACTTCGTGATAGGGCAAGAGAATGGTTAGATTGCCCACCAGCTGGAATGATCTCGTATAAAAATTCATCATAAAGTACTTTTCATCGTCTAAGGTAACTAAAATAAGACAGGAGATCTCCACATTTCAACGGGATGATTTAGAAAGTTTTCATGAAGCATGAGAAAGGTTTAAGGACCAGATTAGGAAATGTCCTAAACATGGTATTAAAAAAAAACTTGCAAGTTCAATACTTCTACACCAAATAAAATCCAGCATGTTGTATATCAGTGAACGCACCTTCAAATGGATCTATCACATTGAAGTCATCCGATGAAGTTGAGGAGTTATATGAAACAATGGCCGCAAACAATGCCTTGTGGCCTTCTGAAAGAGCTACATACAAAAAATATTAGGTATTCATGAAATAGATCCCATCTTTAAACTATTAGCACAAATATCATCTTTGGAAAAGATTGTAGTAAATCACTTGACTATGAGAAATTCAACAAACACAGTGACAACAAAATTTTTAGTTCGTGATATATGTGAGGGGGCTCACAACAATGTGGAATGCTAGATTGCATCACAAGAGATAGAGGAAGTTAACGATGCACATAATTATCAACAACAAAATAACACATTCAGCGATACATGTAACACAGTTAGCACAATCATCCTAATTTCTCTTAGAGCAACAATCAAAATAATCATCAGTAGCCTCCACCTAGGTTCCAACAACAAGAAAAATAGAGTTTTTCTGGAAGATATCTTTGGTAAAGTCATACGGAAGACTGACCAGTACATGGCAAAGACTGAAACAACTTTACAAACTCATTCAACAGCCATAAAAGAGTTGGAAACTCAAATAGGTCAGTTGGCCCGCGCTAAAAAGGTTGAAAACTTAAATAACTCATAAAGACCACAAGGAGACTTACCTAATAACACAGAAACCAATCTGAGAGAGCATGTACTGGCTATCAGAGTTGTTGAAGATGAACAACTAGACACCCCGCAATCGAAGGCAGTTACAAAACCAAGGGTCCATTTGATTGCAAATGTGAAAAATGAGTGGAAAGAAAATATTTTACAGGGAATTGAATTGCTTAGAAATTATTTTACTAGGAATTGTAATTAATTGTGTTTGATTGGTATAATTTTCCACCTGAAAAATGTTGAAAGTTTGATATCCGTTTGGCTTGGTTTTTTATGAAAATTGTCCGAGTGATAATTTTTCTACCATTGGGTCTAGAATTTGATCCAATTGCAAAAAAAAAAATATATATATCATACCGAATACCATTCGTTTGGCTTTATTTTGTATGAAAATTGTCAATAAAAGTGAATTTTTTTTTTTTACCACTATATCTAGAATTTTTTTTCAATTGCCAAAAAAAAAGTCAGAAAAAAAGCAGGAAAACAAAAAATCACCAAAACCAGAAGAAAACAAATTCAAGGAAATCCTAGAAAATGGGCGCGTGAGGAGGTGGATGGGAAAATGAAATCCAAGGAAAAATTATACAATATAACATTGGAAAAAGTGGAAAATGGAGAAAGTTTTCTAACTTCCTAGGAAAACAAGGGTAATCAAACAAGGCATAAGAGAATATATACCTCATATATCCATTTTCCCTAAAGACTTTGAAAGTGGACGTATGAAAAGAGGATCAAAGCAATCACAACAAGAAGTGGGATACAGTTGCCTGAGATTACAGTCAAAAGACCAGTTGCACAGAGCCAGAGACAACCAAAGTGCCTACTACATTTGAGGAGCAAGTAGATAAGTCTGGAAAATCAGCTGAGGAAAATTTGAAAGAGAATTCAAACAATCCACAGATTAAGGCGACCGTTCCTGTAGAGAATATGTACCTACCATCTCATTCCCACAAAAATTGAAGAAGAATAAGGTGAACCAATAGTTTGAGAAGTTTTTCAATGTGCTAAAGAAACTTCACATCAATATTCCATTTATAAACGCGATAAAGTTGATTCCAAGCTATGCAAGATTCTTGAAGGATATGGGGTCTGTTTGAGCACCATTTTTGGTCTAGAATGCATTTTGAAATAGTATATTGATGGAAAATCTGTGATTAAAAATGAAGGAAAAGTTTTTGGGTTGCGTGTAATATTATTTTATTGAAAAATGTGTGATTGAAAAGAAGGGAAGGAAAAATGTATTTTTTTAAAAAGGAGATAAAACAAGGACATGATATCAAAGAAAAAAAAGCTTTCGAAATTTGAAACTGTAGCGCTGACACAGGAAAGAAATGCAAGATTACAAAATAAACTGCCACCCAAACTCAAGGATCTAGGGTGTCTCACTTTACCTATTTCATTTGGAAAAACTTGTTCTTTTAATGCTTTATGCGATATAAGTGCAAGTATTAACTTAATGTATTTATATGTATGCAGGAAATTGGGATAAAGAGAAGTAAAAGAAACAACTATGTTACTGCAACTGGCTGATAGAAGTATCAAATATCCAAGATGTAAGGTTGATAATGTATTCATTAAAGCTGACAAATTGATATTCTCACCGGACTTTATTGTTCTAGATAGAGATATTCCAATAATCTTGCGACGACCATTCTTAGCAAAATGTCGAACTTTGATCGATATAGAGAAAGGTGAGCCAATCTTAAGGGTGGAGGATGAGTTTTCAATTTACACATCCCTCATCCAGCAACCATCAGAACTCGAGAAGTGTAATTGTATTGATGAAGATGATCTACCTATTCAACAAAGTTATCAAAAGAGAAAACCTAAATTTGAAGGAATTATAGGTAGAGATGAAAACGGAGAACTTGAAGTTTGGGGCGCGAATAGAGGATGTAAGGCTAAAAATTACAAACAGTACAAAGTTGAAAAGTTTTCACTTGAGCCACCATGAGTAACGCTTGGCCAAAGTTTAGCTTGGAACTATAAACTAAGAATTTAATGGAAAGTAACCCATTTTTTTCTAACCTTAACTATTTAATTTTAGTTATTGCTTGGCATTATAAATTATACGGTTTCATTTAGTGTTTAGACACGTTTGATTATTATATAACTAAAAACTTTTTATTTTAATTTTTTTCATTATTTTTAGGATCTCTTAACAAGACTATAATATATAGAGTGAGTTTGCAGACCGCGACTGACTTACAATTGACCGCGGGACTACTTTGAAACCACGAGTTTGCAGACCGCGATTAACCGCGGTCAACTTTTATAATAATAATAATAATAATAATAATTTTGGATTTCATATTCTTTTTACTCTTTTCTAGGCTTTAACCTTAAATCTATAAAACTCTCCCCTCCTTCATATTTTTTTAATATACAATTTCACTCAATCACTAACTTATTTTTCATCAATATATTCTATTTTAAAATCGTGAAAAGTTCAAGTTTCACTCAAAAGTATTATCACGTTAATCATGAGATTTTTTTTTTAGAACTTTTCTAATTTTTTTTATATTGAATTGAGATAATTGTGTCAAGTAGTTGATGTTTGTGAATTATATTTTGTTGGGATCTTGATTATAATTTTTTTATTTATTGTTGCTAATTTTACTTATAATCTGATTTGTTGGAAAAATTGGCATAAAGAACAAAGATCATCTTGAAGGACAAAGAAGAGGAAAATATTCTACAAGTTTCAATGCCAAACTTCATTATCCTACACTTATCCGGCGAGTCTAAAATTCCTCTCTTTTACTTAATTTTATGTTTTGAGCTTTATAGTGTTACGTTGAAGACAATGTAGGAATTAAGTTTGGGGTAGAAAATCTAAGTTTTCTTTTAATTTATGTGCATGAATGATTTTTGTGTGTCTAATCTAGGATAAACTTTCGGGTAAAAAAAAAAAATTTTAAAAATTCTTTACCATTATTATGCATGCTTGTGTGTGACTAAATTTGAACAAAGTAATTCATATCCAATGATAATGTTGTGCATATCTTTGAGCAAAATTTGGATCGGTTCTTGTGGACACCCAGATTTTTTATTATTTGTGAATTCTATTATTTTATACTTAGTTCTTGAACAAGTTGAGAACTTAATCATTCTTGATTGCACTTATGGTTTACTATGAGTTGAGTTGTATAGGTCAACAACCTTAGAATCTTTTAAGATTGTAGAACATGTTATTATATTAATCACCCTCGGTGAGAACAACTTCGAACCATATATATAAGTTTGGGGGTGACTAATTCCATCCAAAAATAAGATCACCACGTAATTGTATTTTTTTGGTTCCTAATGTTGGCCCAAAAAAGTGAAAGACATTGCACTAGTCGTGGCACGTAGGAAAAAGTTACTACGTTTGTAGTGTGGAGCTAGTCTTGAGTAATTTGACCATATTCATGAAAAATTGTTTAGGAGATAATCTACCGGAAAAGAAGACTGCCTACAATGTATAGTAAAAACTACCTTCAAAAACCAGAAAGATTCCAAAAACAGAAGAAGGGACAAAATAAAAAGGAAGAAAAGTAAAACACACCAAAATGTGTTGAGGTAATAGTAAAACAACTATAAGTGCTACCTTTGTCCGGCTAAGTTTTGGTCATCGATTAGGAATTGGAAGGTGATTAATGAAAATAAGATATATCTCATTGTTAGTTTGCCTTTAAGGGAATTGAAAAACAAAGAAAGCGACACAAGTGATGAGAGAATATATTGACATTATTGGGATTTTGTTTTGTTTGGGAAAAGAGACTTTGAAAGTTGAAATACATGACACGATTTGAGTAGCATTGGTGGAACTGAGAATGATTAACACACACACACACACACACACACACTCAAGAGTTATATATATGATATGTGAAGTTCTAAAATAATTCTTATTCTTGTATCTCAGTAGCTTGTTTAAATTTTGTGATTGTGATAGGTGTTTCGAAAAAACATTGAATTGCTTACACAGAGTTCAGTATAATTGCTTAGAGTCTAGTTAAGTATCTATTATATTTTATTCGAGGACGAATAAATGATCAAATTTGGGGGTGTTTGATAAGTGTAAAATCTACAATTATTTAAGCTTTCAAAAGTGACTTTTGTTAGTATTATTATGAAATTGATACTTAATTATTTGTAATTTTTTATTATGTTAGGGAAAAACTTGAGATTGGATCGAAAATTGATCAAGAAGGATAAACTTGGAGAAAATCTTGCAATTTTAAGATAAAGTTCTATACTTCGGAAATCCAAGGGACTAAATTACTTCCTTTGAAAGCATTGAGGAATGGAAGACAAAAACTTAATTAATTTGGCCTTGGACTAATTAGAATGGGAGTCAATTGTTTAAGGAAAACAAATTAATTTGGACTTCTTGGATTTGGTGGAGTTGGAATGCCATTAGAATTCCAATTAAAGAAGTTGGGATTGAATTTGGATTGGAATCAAATCCTAATTAACGGGAATGACTCGAGGGAAGAGAAAAAGAAGAAAGACGGACACACTGCAGGGGAGAAAAATCAGAAGAGAAGTTCTATATTTTTGTGCAAATATTTCATCAATAATTTGGAGAGAATTAATTGCGTTCGTCGTCGTAATAGTCAAGATATTGTAAGGAAATTGATTCCTTGGATTCGAATTGAAGATTCCTCAGCAGCTGCAAAAGTATTCCAACAGATTGGAGCATTTAACTACTTGTTTCAACTGCCATTGTTGGTTAGAATCTACAACCAACTTGGAGCCTTGTTGGTTGGTAGTTAATAACCGAAATGGAGCCTCAATTGAGTCTATAAATAGGAGCCTCAGGTTCTGGAAAAAAGGCAGCTCGAAAATGAAGATGTAGAGCTCGAAAACTCTGGTAAAGGAGGGATGAAGAGCTCTGAAAATCTGGTAAAGGAGGAGCTCAAAAAGGAGAGTGAATCTCTGCAAAAAGGGAGCTCTGAAAGTGGGCTATGAAGTAGCTCTGGATGAGGGAATTCGGTAGAGAATTCTAGAGCTATAAATAGAGAACTTGAGATTGGTAAAAGTCTGTAGAGAAATAGGATATTATTTCTCTGGAATGTAGAATTCTGGAGTTGTAGAATTTTGGAGTAGGAAGTGTAGATTGGGGAGGAATTAATTTGAAAATTCTTTCTACTGATTCATGTAATTGAATGTTAAGTTTCTTGTTAATAAAGAGGCTTGATGAGGAGGTTTTCTTCCTGTTTAAATACCATTTTCTGTGGGGTTTCTTTCCTGCTATAGCATATCTGTTCTTAGTTATTCTTCTTGCTGGTTTATGTCTCTTCTGTGATTGAATGAAGTAATCAAAGCCCAACAGATATATACACTACACAAGGAAGGAGACAAAGAATATTGTTGAAATTTGTGTGGCGAACATTAACAATAGCTCGGAGGCAGGGGCGAACCCATGAAGTTTCTCAGTGCGGACGATATTAGCAAATGCATAAATATAACAACATTATAACACAAACATTAAATTAAAAATGAAATACCTTACAATTGTTATTTACGAGTTTTCATACTTTGATATCTTTATATAACCACAATCTTTAAAAATATATCTTTTTCCACACAAACATTAATGCTATCATTCATCCACCTATCTCCAATTTGATCACGCAATTTATCCTTTACGAGAGTTTTTTTTTTCATAAAATCTTTTTTGACTGTTTTCACTATAAAATAAACAAGTGTTAATTAAAGATAAAGAAAATGCATAATTAAGATATTGAAGCATGATACAAGGAATGAAATTAATCACACTATCCAACACATGTTTTGAAATTGGAAGACTAGAGTCACAATTATAAATTATTTGGCCCAGCCTCCCATTTCAAAAAATTTTAATAGTTATATTGAATTAATCCACACATTAAATCGAAAGCATACCTGATAATGGTGTTAGTGTAAAGGTGGAAATGGACGGCTAAACATTATGCGGTGGCCAGCTGATTTTTTGAAGGATTAAGGAAGGATTATGGGAAATGTTTGTTATATAAGATTGGGCCAATTATTTGGCCCATTTCAGTTTTATTTATTTATTTTTAAACATGGGATATGGGAGTGACCCAAAATTCAATGCAGGCGTCCGCCCTTGCTCAGAGGATTTAATTAAACCCAATGATCCTTTCCAACTTCTATTTGTTTGATTTTAACATTATGAGTGACTAAATAATTTTTATGTTAGGATAAATGACATAATTTAAGGTTTTTAATATTTGTTTAATTTCAAGATTTCATGCCACTTTAATACGTGTTAATTAATTATTGTGTGTTTAATATTTCAATTGTTTGCGCAACAATTGAATGATTTAGGGGTAGTACTAAGACCGAGATGTGGCGTATGATTCTAGCTCGAGAAATAAATAACATATGTATTATAAGAGATCGAGAGATAATTATAGACTATGCGATACATATTGAATTCCTATAGGTTAATGCATTCATATGTATGTGAGTTTACATAGAGATATAGTAAATTCGGACACATGAATAAGATTAGTGTTGCTTGATAGAGATCACTAGGTACATTAGATTAATTCAATCGTTGGTATGTATGAAAACGGACCGAATGAGTTGGAATTAGATGCATGTTAAACAACCTAAGTGAAATTGAAAAACCTAACTACCTAACCTCATAATCTTCTCAATCGCGTTAATTTGATTTCGTCATTTAATTTAGTAGACTTTAGTTACAAACCACAATTTGATTTAATAATTGGTTACCGTTTTATTTAAATTGAAGTTATGTTAGTTTACAAAGTGATAATAGAAATTTGATAAATCCACTTTATTACTTGTCACGATCCGTACACTTATTTAAATCATGAACAATTATCAATAGATTTTTGCTTCGGTGGTTAAAATGAAAACATTTTGAACTTGGCCAAGTGGTTTATATGACGCTTCATCCTAGCGTGCATTCTGATTCAAAAAATCACATATGTCGTCTTTGTAGACTTTAACAGGCTTCCCATACATGGTTTGACAAGTTTCATTGCCCTGAAAAAATTGGATTTTTGTCGAAACTCCAATAACCCTTCCATGTTTATTTGCCACTCCAGTGATAGTGTTACCATTCTCCTCGTCTATTTAGGCAATATTATGGTTACTGTTACATACACTCTTCCGTTCGAGCCTCATTTTTTGTGTGTAATGCATTTTGAATAGTAAATTGATGAGAATGTGTAGTTAAAAATGGAGGAAACATTTTTGAGTTGTGTGTAATATCATTTTATTGAAAGATGTGTAGTTGAAAAAAAGTGAGAAAAATTTATTTTAAAAAAAATGGAGATCAAACAAGGGTCAAGTATTCCACAATTGAAGGATTCTTTGCATTAAACATTTCACTTGAAAATTCTGGACATCTCACCTATTTTCTTGGTCTTGAAGTACAAATGCACCAATGATTTAATATTTTGAGGCTTCTAGAGAGTTGATGAGCCAACTTAGCAGCCAAAACATTTACATCTATCAGCCATTAAGCAATAACTCATTATTTTCTTGGCACCGCCATTCATAGATGCAAGGTTGGCTCTTCTCCTACTCTTTAGGCTCATAGAGATGTCGATTGGACTGATTGTCTGAATTCTTGTCGTTCAAATATACGTTGGCGTATGTATCTTGATGATACTCTTATTTCTTGAAAATGCAAGAAACAAGGATGGGTCTTCATCCTATACAAAAGCAGAATATTGAGCTATGTCATTAGCTTTGTGCAGAAATTGTTTGGCTACGTTGTCTTTTATAAGAGTTGGGGTTCCCTCAAATAAGCTCTACTTCTCTACACGTAGATAGTATAAGTGCCATCAAAATTAATGAAAATCGTGAAATTCTTGAAAACCGTAAAAATATAGAGGTAGATTGTCATTACGTTCATGGTGCCTATGTTGATCGTATGATCACCACTGCCTTTCAAATACATTTCAAGCCGCTCACATCTTTATCAAGAGCTTGATAAAGATGTGAAATCAATTTCTAGTTGACAAATTGATGCTTTTTGATTAGTACCGAGAGAAGAATTCCTTTACAATTAACTCATTAGTCAACTGTCGAACTTGTTACTAGCAAAATTTGTGTCCATAATTGTTGTATAATTGACTTCTCAGCACATTGTCAGCAATTTGTTTAGGTTGTATAACGATTGCAGTTAGCCAGTGTTTGGATCTCCAAGAGCAGAGGACACAAGTTTCCCTGCGTTTATTCTTCTTAGTTTTCACTAGGAAGGGTTTAGGCTCAGGGTGTGCTGGGACAACAACTAGCCAGTTGGAAGATCATGGCGAGTAGCCCGAGTGTTTGATGTTAAAAAGTTACTTTTGAGCATGTTTTTGTATCTTTACTAATTATAAGAGTTTTTAGAGAAAACTTGCTTAAGATAGTTTTTTCATAAATCTCTTTTTCAAGAAGCAAAATGAGAAGTCCTGCCAAATGAACCCTAACTTAAGTGGGAAACTTAGCTATAATTTTCCATTATAATATTGTTACTTACATTTACATGAGCCACATGCAATGTATCTTGGCAGATCCCATTATTGGATATGTTAATTCATCAATTATATATGTATGTATAATGAGAGAAAAATATTGCATCCTAAACACCTAAACATATATACAAATCTTTTCGAAGTATATATATAACTAAAACTCATAAAAGCTATGCCTTTGAGGAATACACTCTTCATATTCCATTCTCGTGCCTGTGCATGAAAACCCCTTCCTAAATTTTGAAGCATTTTTGTTCTTCATCTCCACCTCCACCGCGAAGACTGCGCATACGGGTCTATGATCGGAAAACCTCGACTCTCCTCGAATATACGATAACTGTTCAATGCCATTGCCTCGCCATAATATTCTATCACACCTGAAATTCAATACACAACATAAACATAACTAAGAAGCATTGGTTCTAGACATGAGACGACATGCATCTATTGACACGTAATTTTTAAAGAAAGGGATCATCTATTCAAATTATATGTTATATGTTTACAACTTTTTTTTTTAATCTTTTAAATAAATTAATAATCTGTTTAGCTTCGATTCTAATTATAGTTAACTATTTGTAGTAACTTATATAATTAGCGAAAAAATAATATATTCATATATCAAAATTTTCATAATATATAAAAAGAACTAAGCATGAAATTCCTACAATTTCTTCTCATTGATTTTTTACACAAATAATCTAAATTCCTATTTTGTGTTCCAAAATTTACGAAAGCAGGCTTCTTGTGTCTTTGACATATTTATGACATTAGCTCATCCATCAATTATTAAAAAATATGGAGAGAGAGAGAGAGAGACCATGCAGGGGTTCTTCGTTTCTTCTTGGACTTGACAGTCTCTCCAGCATAGGAGTCTGAATTTTGTGAATATTTGTAAGTGGGTGCAAATAATATTTTTCCCTCATTCCACCCACTGAACACTCTTCCTGATTCTCTCTCCATATTTAGCTGTATTCAACAAATCAAAGTCAAACCTCCATTAATTATATCATATTTCAATATGTAATCATAGTTTTGAAAGATTATGGAATAGAATAAATCATTCATGGAAATTAGTAGAAAAATAGATGATGTATTTCCATAGAATTTACTTTCACTATTTTTTTATACCTTTTCTTCCTTTTTAAAACAACACAGTATGACATGTTCAGCAATGTATGTTGAACAATACTATAAAGTATTAAGACAAGAGAATTTAAAATCTTACCTAATAAACAGTTAAGTCTTGTCTAATACTACATGCTAAATATGCATTTATCTCTCATTTTTTCTCAAAAGAGCATGCGACTAATGAACTTAACATACAAGGATTTTCTTACTTCAAAATTTATTACTTTTTCTTTCTTTTTAACCACTCATTTATCGTGCAGTAGATAAGTTGAATTGGACAACACTGTGTCGTGTTAAGAAAAAAATTATAATGATTTTCTTACTTCAAAATGAACTTAACATACAAGGATTTTCTTACTTCAAAATTTATTACTTTTTCTTTCTTTTTAACCACTCATTTATCGTGCAGTAGATAAGTTGAATTGGACAACACTGTGTCGTGTTAAGAAAAAATTTATAATGCTATCAACTGGAGAGGCCAATCATTTCCATTAATTGTTAAATGTCCTTATTTATCCATTGTCCTTAAAAAAACATGATGCATACAAGTCGTAAAAGAATTCGATAAAAAAGAAAGTCAAATCTTGTCAACTATATAGCTATAGCCTAATTTCTCTTTTTCCAAAAAAAAAAAAAAAGCATGACGTATACAAGTGCTTGTTTGGCATAAAACTTAAGTTTGTAAGTATTTAGTAATGTGCGAATAAAAAGTATGTAATAATTTATGAGCTCACGAAATGAGTAAATAAAAGATAGGTTTCATCATTTTAAATGTTAATTTAAACTTTGTCAACCATTAATTTTCATAAATGAATTCAATCAGAGTATCGACTCTATTGTTGACTTCTCAAGGTCTAATGGGGCCACTTAGACTTGTGATCACATTAGGTGTTCATTGACTTGTATTTTCCCGAAAGTCCTTTTCATTTCATTTTGTCAAAGCAAATTAAATAAATTGACACCAACCTGATCTCTCTCTAGAAGAGAGTCCCAATCATTATCCTCTAATAGAAGCCTCGTCTCTTCATAGCTGCAAGCCACTCTATAATTCAAGTCCCCGAGCCATATCATGCGGCTGAAAATTTTGTGGTAACAATAATTCATTATATCGAAAATATTAATAATTATTTTAAGGTTACAATATTTCATAAGAGTAATAATTATTTTACAAAAAGCTGTTTATGTGATAAAAATGATTATTGGAGTAAATTAATACGACTTACTCATGATCAATAATTCTTTCGGGCATTTCACGATTGGGGTTCTTGCAAATTTTGGAGAATTGCGTACCCTTGAGAATTTCAGCTACATCGGCGTTTCTTCTCAGCTCATCTCCTTCCTTTTCCCCGGAAGCCAAGTGACTGCACACGAAGCAAAAGCTCGTTCGGTGTAAAGTCATGCTTATTGATATACAACCCTACAAAGTAAAAACAACACCAAACTAAGCATTTTTCTCAATAAATTTAGAGTCGAATACATGAATTCTGGACAGTCATTAGTGCATGCTACTCGAGTGATTTGATCTACACTCCCTCTCTTTTGTGACACGTTATACCAAGATTGAGTCATTAAGTCTTCATAGTAGAAATGCTTATTCTAAGTGGAAATCCACTATATTACTTATCGTCTATAAATTTCAATTTATCATAATTAAGTCTTCATAAAATTGATTTTCACACATCAATTTCATGGCACTCGCCTAACTAATAAATCATTATAAAAGCTAACAGTATCAAGATTCATTTCTCATTTGACTTGTGGAAACAAGCTTTAAGCACTTCGTCCATAAGCTTTCCTGTCAATAAGTGTATCATTAAGTTTCTGATTGTTAACCACTCCAATATAAAGTTATAATTTGAACCACTTCGTCCATAAGCTTAAGCCATTAATGGCAACACATTTATATATTTAATAAATAATAATAAATAATATAAATATATATGATAAATAATATAATAATAATTTATATATAGTCGTAAACATGCTCTTTCACTTGTAGGACGAAGCATTTTATTTTATTTTTTTATCAAAAGCTCTACAATTTTCATAAATAGGTGGCTGCACGAACTGAACTCATGATTTTTGCCTCCTCTTATACCACTTATTGTATAAGAGGATGACACATTTATTCATTTAAATTTGATTTTCACCAATATATATGCTAGAACAAAGAGGGAATATTAGAGAAAAACCTAACCTTGTTGCCAAGATAGCCCAAGATTCCTCTTCCCATAGAGGAAATTCTGAGATGGCCAATGTCTTTGACTAAATCGTTTCGAGCCCATATGGAAACAAAAATTCCGACCATTTGCTTGCTTGCAATAAGATGATAATTCAAACGTTCAGGCAATGAAATTTCTGCTATTGAAAGGAATTCATCTATACTTGGATCACCATGAGCAAAAGGTGAAGCACAAGGGTCACTAAATTTTCTTGCCCTCCTTTTATTTGACATTGGATTGTCCCAAGAACAGTTGCAGGCTTTAAGAAGATGATTGTCTGCCCTAAGTTTCTTGCTGAGTGCTTTTAAAGATTGCTTGTGAAAAATGTCGTTTGATTTTGAGTGTTTTGAATTTGGGCTTGAATCAGAAGAATTCATTGAATCATGGTAGGGTTTGTTGAGTGCATGGCTTACTAGGGTTAGCCATTTTGCTGCTGGTTCATTGTCCTCTGATACTAATACATTTCCAGCACTTAAGGGAACAATCTCTTGGAACCTGAAAATACACAAGCAATTAGGGTAAGAACCATTACTAACGACGTGTACCGGATTGGATTGGATTGGATTGGATTGGATTGGATTGGATGAATGTAAAGACTTTAATGTCAAAATTGTCAACGTTCTATCTATACCTCTTCAGTCCAATGTATCGAACATGTCACGTAAGTTAGAATGGAATAACTAGTTTTGGACCTAATTTGATCCATGCTTCATGATATTCATTTTTCACTACAACACGTCACATATAATCGCATGATTTTCAATTTTATTGGACATGGAATTCTCCATCAATTTTCTAATGCCCATAAAGCATATTAAAATCATAAATATACAATCTTCAAGTTAATATAGTGTACCCCAATACATATATGTCTGAAGAGCCCTCCACCTGCAAGAAATCCTGAAGGTTGAGTCCATGGTCAGGACTCTTCCCTCCAACATTCCATGTTGCCACAAAAACCCTACATTTACCAAAGAAATTACTCTTTATTAAACTTAAACCTATCAGCAAAAACATGGAAGAATCTACTTATAATCATAATCTGATTAATTATAATTAATTCATACCGAATATCTTGAACTATTGTTGCTGGTGACATCGGCTGATCAAAATTTGACAGATTTAGGCCTTCAATTCCGGCGCTACTATGTCGATCTGAGAAGCAATAAGAAATCAGTTCTACCATGGTTTTGATTTCCCATGTTCTGTGTATTAAATTATGTAAGTTAAATTCAAGGCCACAAGGGTCAATTCATAAATGTGAAAAACTATGTTACTTTCTGATAAGTTCAATGAATATCTTCATAATAATCAAATGGAATTTAGTCTTCTGTTAGGTAAGCTACCAAAGCGCAGACAAGGCAAGTACATAGATTTAATTCTTCGAAATTTTCATTGTTAATTACGTGGCATGCACCCATAAAATACTGCTTCAAAAAGAAATTAATTTTCGAGAATCTTTGTGACAATATCTAATGTTTACATAATTATACTTATTGCAATAAAAATATATTAATATTGTGACGAATATTACTGATATAATTCATACCTCGGAAACTTTTCGTCGTCGAGGGTGAGGCCTCGAGGAATGCTTGCCTTCTCGATGTAGGCTTTGGATCCATGTCTGTCCCAAAACAACCCATATTAAACAAAAATCACATCAAAAAATACAAAAACTAATATCATATTACTTTAAAAACGTGTTTTGTAATGGTGGAGAATAAGAAGAAACGCCAAACCGTGTTCATTTCCATCTGATTGAGCAATATCCTCCTCTGAATTCTCTCTACTATTTTGCTTTGAACCAAAAATCTTTGGAATAATAGACTTCAATATTGCACGGTTTTCATACACCAAAAAAAGGAAATATAAAAATGAATACCCTAAATTAATTAAAAGAATGGAAGAAATATTAAAAAATAAAAAATAAAAAAATACCTTCTTTTTCTTTTCACCTTTTACAGAATTCTCCGGCGTACTTGTGGGGCTACTGCAACTGTTGCCGGTTGCCTTTGTCATCGGGTCGACAACATTCATTCATTCGTCATAAAAAGTTTAAAATATATACTTTCATACCCTCATAAACTCCAGTATTTGTTTGGATTTCCAAAGTTTAGAACTTATACATAATGAAAATTTTCAAGATTCTTGATATCCTATGCACGTGAATTTCTGTGTTTGACTTTTTTGCTGTTTTCTTTTTCTATATTTTTTTCCTTAATGTTTGCTATTTTAGGTACGTTTTTTTCTCTTTCTTGAAATATTGTGGTAAATTGCTGTTTTGAAGTTCTTGAATGGGAATCAGAAGTTGCCGCCAAATCTTTCGGGGAAATTAAAGGATGTTTTGTTTAGTGGTTGATACACGGTTCAATATTGGCTGGTCACTCTTAGCTAATTTTCCATATTTTTCCACCTCCTCTGTGAATAACAACATTTTACTCCATATTTGGAACAAAATATTGTTTAGGAAAGATCTGTATTACATTTTTCTTCTTTTTAGCATCAATAGACAATCTTCTTTACCAAAAATGGTACACATGTGAGACGTACCACGTGTTACGTGTATGTTTGGTACAAAGTATTGTGACTAAGAAAATTGTATTATCTTTTCTTTTTTTGAGTATTGATAGGCAATCCTCTCTGCCAAAAAAGGTACGTGTCAGACAAGTCGTTCGAGGGTTATATACCACGTATATGTTTGAGAAAATTATATTATCTTCTTTTTTTTTTTTTTGAGATTGATAGGCAATCCTCGCTAGCAAAATACATGTGTGAGATGAGTGGATCAAGAGTTATATAACACGTGCTATTTGGTATAAAGTATTGTTAACGAGAAAATTGTATTATCTTCTTCTTTTTTGAGTATTGATAGGCAATCCACTCTACCAAAAATGATATATGTGTGAGACGAGTCAGTCAAGAATTATAAACAACGTGCATTTTGGTATAAAGTATTGTTGATGAGAAAAAATGTATTATCTTTTTTCTTTTTCGAGTATTGATAGACAATACTCTCTATCTAGCATGATACATATGTGTGAATTGGAGCAAATCCATTTGTACAGGAATGGATTTGCAGAAAACCAACAAAATACTCACATGGGGTGGGTCTCATGTGAGTAAAATATTGAAAAAAAAAAACTCCACCCCCTGCTGTGAGGATTTGTTTTTCTTCTGTGAACTCTGCTTCTGTACGTGAAGCATAGTTCGTGAATTAGTCAAAAAAATTTCTTCTTTTTTAACCACACATTCTAAAAAAAAAAAAAAATTGTTCCAGAAATTATAATATCAAATAGTGGGGCAAAACAGGGGCTTAATCCATATGAATTGACTTGCTTTAACATGTTAATAGAGGTATTTAAATTATTCATAAGCTTGTTAGAAATAAATTGTCAATAAGTAATCATTTAATGATTGACGAGTTAATGACATCGGGTCAATTTCAGATAGAAGGTGATCTAAGTAATTAGTTGTTGATTAGTTAAAGGTTTATTACTTATTTTGGTTGTATTAATTATTGTAAAATTAAATAAAAAATTTATTTCCAAATAGAAAGTAGCAATCATCTTATAATGTTTTATTAGACGTGTAACAATTGAGTACGAACACGGTTTGCTTCTCCTTTTCAATCATAGATTAGACGGAAAAGAGCCCTCGTCAGATACAAGGATAAGCCAAATGCAAAAGCCTTCTTTAGATGTTTCAAAGAAAAAGACTTTCTTGTATCAAGGCTGCACCTATAAATTCAACTATTTATACATTAATTATTGCTTTCTACTTAAATGTCGCGAGATTCTAACTTTAACATACTTCTACAATTTAGTGGCTCATTTGAAATATCAATTTAGGAATTCAATAACTTGATCGAGCCTTAGATAGAATTGTTTTTTCGAACTTCTTAGGCTTTGGTTCCATAATGAATTTTTTTATTTAGTCTTAAAATGAACTTTTTTTTATGAGAAGTAATGCAAAAAGGATATGTTAAAACTTTACATATTTAAGGAATGTAGGATCTTTCCTTAATATGCACATGTAAGATGGTGATACATTCCAAAAAAATACACAGCATTCTTTAACATAAATTACAAATCAAGAGCCTTTCTTAAAAAATGAATTTCGATATCTTTTTGTATAGTTAAATCCCCTTTCTTTTCAAACAGTCACGGATTCAGGATATTGAGTTAGTTAATACGACTGTTGATCACTGCAATAGTGAGATTGTTTATAAATATTTAATTAAATAATGGTATGTTTGTGAGACGAGTCAGTCAACCCACATGCATTTTGGTATAAAGTATTGTCTAAGAGAAACAAAGGTATCATCTTTTTCTTTTTTGTGTATTGATAGACAATACTCTCTGTCTAGCATGATACATATGTGTGAGTTAGTCTCCGTTTGATCTCTATTAAATTTATAATAATTTTTTTCTTTCTTCTTTTTAATCACACATTCTTCAATAAAATAATATTATATATAAACCAAAAACTTTTCTTCTTTTTCAACCACACATTCTCCAAAAAAAAATACTGTTCCAAAAATTATAATATCAATTAATGGGGGGCAAACATGGGCTTAATCCATATGATTAATATATCTTATTACTCTTAATTGACTTGTTTTAATATGTTAATATAGGTGTTTAAATTATTCATAAGCTTGTTTGAAATAAATTGTCAATAAGTAATCATTTAATTATTGATGAGTTAATGACATCGGGTCAATTTCAGATAGAAGGTGATCTAGGAAATTAGTTGTTGATTAGTTAAAGGTTTATTAATTTTTTTGATTGTATTAATTATTGTAAAAATAAATAAATAATTTATTTCCAAATAGAAAGTAGTAATCATTTTATAATGTTTTATTAGACGTGTAACAATTGTGTACGAATACGGTTTGCTTCTCCTTTTTAATCATAGATTATATAGAAAACAGCCCTCGTCAAATACGAGGATAAGCCAAATGCAAAAGGCCTTCTTTAGATGTTTCAAAGAAAAAGACTTTCT
The DNA here is from genome assembly GCA_035079005.1 of Fraxinus americana. Classification (NCBI taxonomy): domain Eukaryota; kingdom Viridiplantae; phylum Streptophyta; class Magnoliopsida; order Lamiales; family Oleaceae; genus Fraxinus; species Fraxinus americana. Next base: position 32,352,312 of record CM068717.1, on the reverse strand, counting down.
TGTATTAAGGCTGCACCTATAAATTCAACTATTTATACTTAAATGACGTGAGATTCTAACTTTAACATACTTCTACAATATAGTGGCTCGTTTGAAAATATCAATTTAGGAATTCAATAACTTGTTTGAGCCTTAGATAGATTGAATTGTTTTTTCGAAATTTTTAGACTTTGGTACCATAATGAGTTTTTTATTTCCTCTTAAAATGTCAACTTTTTTATGAGAAGTAATGCAACCTTATATGTTAAAACTTTTCATATTTAAGGAATGTAGGATCTTTCCTTAATAGGCACATGGAAAATGGTGATTCATTTTTAGCATAAATTATAGATCAAGAACCTTACTTAAAAAAAAGAATTTCGATATCTTTTTGTATAGTTAAATCACCTTTCTTTTCAAGCAATGACGGATTCAAAATATTGAGTCAGCTAAGGTGATCGTTGATCACCGCAATAGTGAGATTGTTTATAAATATTTAATTAAATAATATTTAAAAAAATTCACTGAATATATAGATGAACTAAAATGTAAAAGTCATATACAAATGAAAATATAAATAATTAAAAAAATATACATTTGTCAATTATATATGTATGATCAAATTTCAAGTTTTTACGAATTTAAATGAGACAAGATGAAGTTTATACGTAAAACATAATTAAACAGTAAAGACAAACTTCGAGTTTAAGCGAAGTTCATTCAAAATTTTTAAAACAACGATTTTTGGAACTAGAATTATTTTTGACTCAATGTTTTTCGAATTCTTAAAAGAAAAAATAGCAGTACTTAAATTGTCCAAATTTAATTTTACAAAATAAATTGATAAAATCTAATAATAAAAGTATATATTATGAAATAATAATTTGAGTCAATAAATTTCTTTAAAAATGATATTTCGAAAACGAAAACTAATAATATATATTTTTTTAGTTTTAATTTAATTTGTTAAAAAAAATTAAAAGAAGGAGAGGAGGTGATTGGAATCGAACCTAAAGTCTTTTGAATCCAAAGCAAGCATTTCATAATATAAGATACACCATTTCTTGGTTCAAGGTTGGTCCAGTTTTTATTTATTTATTATTTGTTAAAATATTAAAAGAATGAGTGAATATGAAAGGACTTAAACCCTATCCATGTCACTGGAGAATGTGCACTCTACCACTTGAGCTACAACGTCTATCATTTAACATTTATGCACTAACAGTTACATATATTTAATATAAAATCTTCTTTAATTTTTTTCCTTGACGGATCCAACACGGGCGGCCATTTTAGCTTGTCGATTGCTGGATCCGCCCCTGTTTTCAAGTATGAAAATTTGTATTTTCTTGTTCTCTAATGGTGTCAACCCCGATCACAGTAGAAGGGGATTATTATTCACCACCAAAGTGCCTAATTTTGTGTGTTTCCATGTCAAAAATGAGGTTCAACACTTCCCAATTTATGTGCGATTTTCATACGAATTTCAAACTTTTTCTTGCCTTCTTTCCTCTTTTTTATGGGAAGTTGTAAATTTGAATTTCAAGTTCAAATCACTCCCTCCAACCATTTTCATGTCTTATGAGTCGAGCTACTCCACATAGACAACCTATGACTCGTATTTTTCAACACATTTAGTACCCCCAACCTTTGAGATGTGATTGCTTCATAAGTTTTTGACATATCAAAGTCTTCAATACCATACTAAATTTTTGAGTTTCATCACAAGTGTCAACTATTAAGGCCCATTCGCCAAGAATTTTGTTTTGCTTTTGTTTTTTATAAAAGAACTTCTCAAGTAATCTGTGTTTAAAAATTGATTCTTAAAAGAACATTCTCTTTCAGAAGAGCTTTTAGAGTAAGTCACATTCGATTTTATCTCAGAATGCTTCTAGTTAGAAGAATCACTTTTATAAAATTAATTAAACGATTCCAAAAGCAATTTTTAAATCTCAAAAGTACATTTTAGTTTTTGAAAGTCCATGTCAAACGGGCCCTAAGATGGGTTGTCCAAAGTACTTCAAATTTTGATAGTACGTTCAAAATATTGCCAACACGAACTACTTGTTATTATGCAATTGTTGAATGTTGTTGACCCTTGAGAAATTTGACCAAAACGCATTGCTTAAAGCTCGTGTTGGCTTGGGATCGGTGACTATTTGTGTGTGCGGTACTTGATTAGAAGATCGAATGTGGACATTAAACCTTATCGTGTGCACATTGTGCTCTTTGGAGCACGACGTGTATAGCAATATGATAAGTGCCTACTACTGTGACAATTGTTATGTAGACCCTATATTAATTATTGTTTCCATATGAGTGATGGCCCAACATTGAATATTTTCTCTTAACCTCTTGTATATAAAAAAACCGCAGTTCAATTGAAAATGATCTTATTTAACTCTTGAAAGAAAGAGAGCCCTCTGGATGATAGCTAAATGTAAGAATTCGAAACAGCTGAAGTAAAAAACGTACAAAAAGTACTTTTTTTATTTTTTATTAGTAAATACCACTAATATAACTATTTTATATCATAATAAAAAGAAAGGAGAATTGCAATCACGGTACCCAATATTTAATTTTATTGCAGACTTGATCCTAACCTTTTATTTGTACCAATCACAGTACCAAACTTTTCAGAAATTCGCATTTGGAATCCAAATGGACGAGATTTGACCATAAAAAATTGACCTATTTGACTAATTTAAAAGGGATAAAAAGTAATTTTATATTTTTTCACATAAAATAATTATATTAACTAAAAAGTATTCTTGATGTACATAATATATGTACATATGGGTGTCCATACCCCGGCACATCCCATTAACTAAATAAAAATTTCAAATAAAAATAAAAGAAAAAAAGTTCTTTTTCTTCTCCCCACTCACCCACCCAAAACCAAATCGAAAAGCCACCGTCACCGCCAATGTCATTGACAACAGGAAAGCCCACCGTCGCATCTCCTTCCTAAGCTAACCTTCCACTCCTCCATCGCACTACCATTTGTAACACTCCATTACATCAATTCCCATCGAATACCTAAATCACCGTTTCTGTGAAGATGCACCACCACCTGTGAAGAGCATAAAGAATCTGAACCATTGACATAATATTCTCCTAAGATGCACCACCTCTCTCTATTTATTTTACCATTTCATTTATTTGCCGAAGTAAAAATTAGCGTTGCCTAACTGCATTACATCAAATACTACTGTCTTGGTCCCCAATTTTGGTAAATAAACTTTGAGATTTTTGCGGCCAAAATGCAGCAAAGGCAAAATTAATAGTTATTGTGAGTAGAATCAAAATTAGAGGATTTTGGTGGTTAACACGCACTGTATGCAAGCAAGAAATGGGAGTAAAATTCTGTAGGTGCTAAAATTCCCAGATCTTTAGATATTCAAAGCCTCTATAAATCTGGGGTTTCCAAAGAGGTACGTACTAAAAAGGAATTTTTCGAAGAAAACCACGTGAAGATGTTAACGTGAAGGAGAGGAAGAATCATTTTGATCCGCAGGCAAGTAAGAAACGGGACTGCAAATGGGATTAACGACCTACACAGACACACAACTATAATCTAAAAACAGGCTCGGATTTCCAGCAGGATTTGTGGTGTAATGTGTGAGGTTTTTACAGTGTTTTTTCCAATGTTTATTCACACAGCAACAAGACACAAACAGATCTCTGGTGACAATCTTTAAATATTTGAAGTCAAAGCACAGATAAGTGATTACATAACAACACATTAAATTAATCACGATTCGCTAAAGACGATACAATACATCATCAAGTTCTAGTACAACATTTTAAGCTTTCATGGTATAGAGTAATGCAATAGACTAGTAACAATAGTTTCAATCTTCAGCTTCTTGGTATTTCTGGAGGATCTGGGGGCAGCTTGCCAATGGCTCATTCTTGAGGAATCCCATGGCATTAGCGAATCGAGTGTCAGAGGTCATGCCATTGTTGCGGGTGAGGATGACTCGAGCACGGTCGCGACCTATGTTAGGCGAGGCACATTCAGGATCTGAACTCTTCACCAACATTGCATCGCATACATCGTCCCCACGGTCACCATGTACGAGTATATTGTACGATCCAGTAGAGTCAGTCACACCCTCGATTTGGTATGTGATCTTGTCATTGTTTCTGCACTCAATTTTAACTGCAGCACCTGTCAAGTACAAGTATTTACAATATTTCAGAATTCACACATTGAGATGAGAACAATGTCCGAGTTAAAATAGTGAAACGGATCATAATCAATAGAACGAACGTTGGATCGTGCAGTAGGATTGAAATTACATAGGATTGCAAAGCATTTCAGAATTGAAATTACAAAGTTATTTAGCTTATTATTAACTAACCTTGCGAAGATAACTTATAGAAGTGACGTTAATCCTGTTAAGATTTGGGATTCCATCTTAAAAGGTCAACCTTTGGTATTACAGACTTTTATCACCCTCTCTTGAAGGTTCTTGCATAGTGATAGGCTTGGTTTACCTCTGAGCCCCCAGATTAGGCTTTGCCGAACTAGGTGAACATTTTTGGTGTTGTGTTCAATTCTGCTGAATGTGTTTACTGTGTCATTTCATTCTGTCTGCGTGGTATTTGATTGAATTAATACAAACACCTTGGGATCCTATTTTTTATCAAACATATTTTTCATTGTTCTTTTCTCTCTGAGCGTTGGTGGGATGGGGGGAAAAGGTGGGGCAATTTGGATAATATGTTGTTAACCTTGGGATGCTAATATGTTTTTAACCTTGGGATCCTATTTCAGTCAAATGTTTCCTTTTATTTTTGTGGCTACTTGGGACTCATATGTTGTTGCCTTAACGTCCAGCCCGGTAGCTCAAACGCTATTCTTTTGCTTCTTCTTTTCCAAATCTTCCGTGGTAAATTAGAATAAGTCAATTTCATATTTGGTAAAATGTTGTTATCCAATAGTCCAATCCTAGTAATCTAATTCGATCGCCACTCGGAAGCTAGAACACCAAGTTTAACAACTTCCATGAAAACAACAGATCCAGGTTGAGACACACTATACTTAGCATCAAACAGATCAAATTCCACCATTACAGAGAAAATCTAATACATGGTTCAAAATCCATTGCCACCTTTGCAATGCCAAGCTAAGTCCAGGGTCAGCTGGATTATAATTACTTAACTACTTAATTACCCTCCCAATGAAGGTGTAATAATAGATATTAGTAACACAAACTTTAATGGAATCTAAGGTCATCTCCAATGATAACACCAAATTTCACCAAAATTTGGTGCAAAAGTGCTCCAATGTCACACCAAATTTTGCACCATTTTGGAAAAATGGTGCGACACTATTCACTTTTGTACAATTTTTTCAAAATGGTGCAAAGTCCAATTTTCCCCCTTTTTTCATTTGCCAACAGAATTGTTGGAGGGTATTTGTGTCATATAATTTTTAATACAATTATTATTAGTATTATTTGCATTTTCACTATTATTATTATTATCATTTAAAATAAATTTTAAATGTTAAAAATAATAATTATTGAATTAATTAAAATAAGAATAAAAAAATTTTAAATATAATAAACACGATTATTTATAGTTAATACGAAATATATTATAACAATCACATACCTGCATTAATCTAGTTTTATTTAAAGAAAACAATATATAAAAACAAGTGCATAGTTTAGTAATCTGGAATATCGCTTCCAGATTCTCCAATATTCTCAAAATAATTTTCAAACAAACTAGATAAACTTTCAGATCATTTATTGTGTTGTTGAGCTCTCATTCATAAAATTCTTGTTTGTTCATTTTGAAAGAACAAACGTAGATTTGAATCGGTTATCGAATTCAAATATTTCACCAAAATTTTGTTCTCATGATATTCTGTCATTGTCAATTTCTTTTTTTGAATTTCGTAATTCTGATGTCTTTCCTCACTACTTTTTTTTTCAAAATTTCGACGAGTTGTCGATTCTCTTCTTTAATAGATGTAAGTAATTTTATACCTTCTTCATTTTTCACCTCTATAAGTCGTTGTATTGAAGTATTGTCAACATTGTTTTCGTTTATATTAAGAGAAAACGAAGACAATCCAGGGGATGTTGATGAAGCTGGCTATGACGATGCAATGTTAACACCACTTTTTCCTTGATAGAGGCCAAACATGCTCAAATTTGAATCATTTCATTCTGGTCTTTAGATAATAGTATTTTAGCTTGAAACATCTAAAAAACAAAGACAATATAGCATTAACTTAACATAAATTTAACATTTGGAAGTATACACTACGAGTAATACTCACGATATCTTCATCTGATGCACCACTTGGATTCAAAAGTTCCACTTGCCGAACACATCCTTGCATTTTGCTGGCGGCATTAATAACTTGAATTCGCTTCATTAGAGATCTTTTTAGCTGACTAAGAGTGATAAATGAAGGCAGTGTGGTGTTGTACTCATTCTCCACTCGAGACTAGAATTAGTCCCTTGATTGGTTTATACCTACCATTGGATCTTGGGAAATATCAATATAGACTTGACATAGGTGTACATCTTCTTCGTGTGAGGATGAAGAACTTCATGGAACAGAACTCATTGTCGATGAAGATTATTAAAAATGATAGTGATATTAACTTGGGAAGCGTGAGAAATTGAAGGTAAGATTTTGTGAAAAATAGTAAGCTATTTTATAGACAAAAGGATATGCATGATAAGATTTGATTATATATACATTAAACAGTTGAGATCTTAACATAATCCAATCTAACGGTGAAGATGAATTTGCCTAGATATCCTATCTTCAAGTGGACAAGGATAAGATTTGATTATATATAAATTGAACGGTTGAGATCTTAAGGTAATCCAATTTGATGGTGAAGATGAATTTGCCTAGATATCCTATCTTCAAGTGAACCACGATAAGTTTTGATTATATATAGATTGAACGGTTGATATCTTGGCGTAATCCAATCTAACGGTGGAGATGAATTTGCCTAGATATCCTATCTTCAAGTGGACAAGGATTTCAATAAAAGGTAGTATTGAGGTCGAGCAATCCTCATTCCTCAAACATACCACTCAAAAATGAATTTCAATACTAGAGGTCCCTCTTATGTGTCTGATTCGAGTTCATTGTCATTGTCTGATGGAGAAAATGATAATGATTTTCTTGATGAACAACAACAAGCTTTACTCGCATATATTCGAATAGAAACCTCCGCATAGCTCAGTACGCTAATCAACATGAACCAACGGGCACATGGAGACACCATTCATGGTCGTAGAACCATCAACCGTGATAGACAAATAGCAGATCTAAATCTCTTCATTGACAAATAACATATGCAAATACTGCCTTTAACTGGAATCCCCGTTCACTTAAAGATAGGATATCTATAGGGTGTTTGAGCCACATTATTTTGGAAGAATGTGTTTTGGAATAGTAGATTGATGGAGAATATGTGATTGAAAAAAAGGAAAAGTTATTGATATGATAGAAAACATTATTTTATCGAAAAATATGTGGTTGAAAATGAGTAGAAAAATGAGAATGAAAAAAATAATGTGGCTCAAATAAGGACCTAGGAAGATTCATCTCCATCGATAGATTGGATTACGTCAGATCTCAACTGTTCAATTTATATATAATAAAATCTTATCCTGGTCCACTTGAAGATAGGATATTTAGGCAAATTCTTTCCACCATCAGATTAGATTAAGTCCAGATCTCAACCATTCAATCTATATACAATCAAAATTTTATCATTATCTACTTGAAGATAGGATATGTAGGCAAATTCATCTCCACCGTTAGATTGGATTACGTCAAGATCTCAACCGTTTAATCTATATATAATCAAATCATATCTTGCATATCCTTTTGTCTATAAAATAGCTTACCATCTTTCATAAAATCTTACCTTCAAATTCTAAAGCTTCCTAAGTTAATATCAGATATCAGCTACCATTTTCAATAATCCTCCTCGACAATGAGTTCTGTTCCACGAAGTTCTTCGTGCTCACACGAAGAAGATGTACACCTATGTTAAGTCTATATTTATATCTCCCAAGATCTGTATAAACAAATTCTGGTCTCGAGTGGAAAATGAGTACAACACAATACTGGCTTCATTTATCACTCTTACTCAGCAAAAAAGCTCTCTAATAAAGCAAATGCAAGTTATTAATGTCACCTTTAGCAAAATGCAAGGATGTGTTCGGCAAGTGGAACTTTTGATTCCAAGTAGTGCATTAGATGAATATATCATGAGTATTACTCGTAATGTATGCTTCCAAATGTTAAGTTTATGTTAAGTTAATGCTACACTGTCTTTGTTTTGTAGATGTTTTGAGCCAAAATGTTATTATCTGAATACCAGAATTACAAGAAAGAGTTCAAATTTGAGCACGTTTGACATATGCTTAAAGATGTCAAAATTTGGAGATGACGTTAATACAGCCAAAGCAACCTATTACGGGAAAAGCGGTGTTAACAATGCATCGTCACAACCAGCTTCATCATCGAAGGACAGCACCTCAACGCATTCAACATCCACTGGATTGTCTTTATTTTCTTTTAATATAAACGAAGACAATGTTGACGATACTTCTACTCAACGACCTATAGAGGTAAAAAAAAGGAAAACTAAAAAGGAAAAACAAAGAAGAATGTATAAAATTACTTGCATCCATTAAAGAAGAGAATCGACAATTCGTCGAAATTTTGAAAAAAAAAAGTAGTCAGTAAAGACATCAGAATTACGAAATTCAAAAAAGGAAATTGACAATGACAGAATATCCTGGGAATAACAAAATTTTGTTGAAAAGTTTGAATTCAATAACAGATCCAAACATACGTTTCTTTTTGCAAAACGAACAAACAAGAATTTTACGAAAGAGAGCTCAACAACAAGATAAAGGATCTGCAAGTTTATCTGGTTTGTTTGGAAATTATTTTGAGGATATTGGAGGATCAAGAAGCGATCTTCCAGATTACTAAACTATGTACTTGTTTTTATGTATCTTTTTCTTTAAATAAAACTAAATTAATGTAGGTATGTGGTTGTTGTAATATATTTCGTATTAACAATAAATAATCGTTAAATTTTTTTATTCTTATTTTAATTAATTCAGTAATTATCATTTTTAACATTTTAAATGTATTTTAAATTCAAATAATAATAATAATAATTGTATTAAAAATTATATAACACAATAATACAAATACCCTCCAACAATTCTTTTGGCAAATGAAAAAAAGGGGCAAATTGGACTTTGCACCATTTTGGAAAAATGGTGCAAAATTTGGTGCCACATTGGAGCACTTTTGCACCAAATTTTGGTGAAATTTGGTGTTTTGGTGTTGCCATTGGAGATGGCCTACTGCTGCACCAAATTTTGCACAAAATCTTGCACCAAACTAAAATTCATTCCAACCATTACACTAAAAGTTACATCAAATGAACAGTGTTTAATCATTTTTGTGTCTTTTTTTATTCTTATTAATTTATTTATTTGAAATATTATTTATTTATTTGTTTTAGAAATACATAAATTACTAAATAAATAATTACATTAAATTAAGGAAAATATTAAATTCATTAATAAATATATTATTAAAACATAGTACAATTAGTAGAATCAATTCAAAAATGAAAAATATTAAATCATCCCATTACAAAATAGTGTACTACATTTTGAATTTGAATATTATGATATTATGAAGTCGAAATATCATCGCAATTTAATTCTCAAAATTCGTATGTTCTTCCCACAAATGATTGATTAATGCATTTCGAAGTGCAATGTGAGGCTCTTTATCCTTGATTTGTCTATGACGAGCAAGGAATTCTTGAAATCGATGATTTTCGTCTTCAACCAACTCAACTTCTAGATTACTAAACTATGCACTTGTTTTTATGTATCGTTTTCTTTAAATAAAATTAGATTAATGTAGGTATGTGGTTGTTGTAATATATTTCGTGTTAACTATAAATAATCGTGTTTGTTATATTTTAAATTTTTTTATTCTTATTTTAATTAATTCAGTAATTATTATTTTCAACATTTAAAATTTATTTTAAATGCAAATAATAATAATAATAATAATAATAATATTTATTATTATTATTATTATTATTATTATTATTATTATTATTATTATTATATAATACAAATGATACAAATACCCTGCAACAATTCTTTTGACAAATGAAAAAAATGGACAAATTAGACTTTGCACCATTTTGGATAGTGTACCAAAACACCAAAATGGTGCAAAATTAGATACCAAGTTGGAGCACTTTTGCACCAAATTTTGGTGCGTTTTGGAGTTTTGGTGTCTCCATTGGAAATGCCTTAAGGACTCTAATTGCATTCTATAGATCGATTTTAAGGGTGAGTTTTACTTAAAAGAGAACTCTCTCCCGAAGCTGCAGAACTAACAACTCTATTAGAAAGTAGAATTATCAACTTTTACTATATTGGTAACAATTTAGTCCCTTCCATTACTTTTTCTACCCAAATTGAACCTAACTTGCTGCCACACTAAAAGCCACATATTATCCATAAAAAACATACAGATCTAGAATAAATAATAGTACAACTCACTAATGCACAACATTGTGTGTGTAACTGTATGTTTGAGTTAAAGGCAGTTACCAGCGAGGACTTTACTGGCGTAGGTCTCATACCCACAGCGGCAAGTATCGCAATATACAATCCCCGTTACAAGAAATGGGTTGCCGGCAAAGTGGGCACTAGCAATCGCTGGCAGCATGAATAGAGCTAAAAGTAAAACCAATCTTGCCATTTTTGCTTGAATTAGAAATTTCCCTTATCTTCTTCTTCTTCTCTGAAAAATGTAGAGAGAAATGAGAGGAAATGTAAAAGAGAGCGATATAAAGAGAGTTGGACAAAAGTAGTGACACCGCAGGGAATCACATGCGTGGTACCATAGTGTCTTGGGGAAATCCAAGCCGTTGATTTCGGTTAGTGGGATCCACCTTCTTCATCCTTGCACACTAATCCATGCTGGAGTTATTTGAAGAATAAGCACCTCCATTACTTGACATTATAATTTTTAAAATAATACCCCCTTTCGTCCCATATATATAGGTTGAATTTCCTATTTTTACTGTCCCAAATATATAGGCTTGTTTCTTAATTGGGAATGTTTTGTTTTGTTCTTTTACTAATATATCCTTATTTAATTTGCCTAGTTACTAATTCCAACAATAATTTACTTCTAGTTGTTGAAAATTAAATAGGGATAAACTTGAAATGTTATTGATAAAAATTACTTTTCCAATAATATTAAATAAGATTTATTAATCCGCGTGAAAAATAAAACAAGCATATATATATGGGACGGAGGGAGTATTTCCTTTAAAAATATGTTTTAAAAAAAAAATTGATAACGTATAATATTATTTTGTTGGAAAATGTGAGTAACAGAAAGAGAAAAAAATGAATTATAATTTTAATGAGGGTCAAACGAGAGCTAAAGTTGTTTGAACATGTGCATTTGACAGGATTCGTTGATAGGGTAGCAACTATATAGGTGTTCTTTAAAAAAAAAAATTGTTAAATGAACAAATTACATGTGCCCCTTGTTATGATTCATGTGGTTGAACATGTTCATGTAGCAGGGTTGTCTTGAAAGAGGCTAGAATTCCCCTTGTGAACGTGGTGACGAAGCCATTATCTAGTTATTTTCAAAGAAAATTAAAAAAATATATATTTAAACATCCGTCCAACTTCTTTATGCTCAAAGCAAAATTGATACTCAAAGACCATCAATCCAATTTCCAAATTATTCTAAAAAAATAATGCTTGTGACATGCATCAACGAGCCCCACCTTATGCGGGGAACGGGGTGAGGCTTGAGACGTTGTGATCCATCCTCGACCCAACCCATTATCATTCCTAATCGAGTTTATGGGTGGCTTGAACTCTAATGTAATTGAGTCGAGAGTGGTCGATCAGCTCATGAGTTAACATATGTCAGATATCATTACCACTTTTTCATTATATTATTTTATTTTATTTTGAAATCGCTAAAACAAATCTTTTTTTTTTTTGCGTTTGAATTATTTTTAATCAATTATAGGTTGACTAACTTATTCTTAATTTTCACAACATTAAAATTATTATTGAAGATAAAAAATGAATAAATAAATTTGGGGTCAACGTTTTAACTTTTGAGACGGGTCAAAGCTGACTTGATGGATGAGAAAAAAATTTAAGACTATTATGGGTGAGATCCAAGATCTGCAATTAATGATGCTCCACAATTACAAGTAAATTGAGTAATTAACACAATTACAATTAAATTGAGTAATTAATACGATTAATGATGCTCCATAACTACTTGTAAATAGAATTATTATTGCCAAGGACTAAAGCAAATGAATGGTTGTCATGTTTCTTGGATACGCCCAAGGGTGGAGGCACACTTGGGCAGATGAAATAGTGGGAAATACCCGGGTGACCCGCTCACTTTTTCAAAATAGCCGTTGGCTGGCTAAAAAAATAGGAAAAACTTGAAAAAACTTCAAAGTTTAGCATTTCCCCATTTTTACCCTCACAAGTGCCTTGGAAGAAAGTTGGGAAATAAAAAAAAAAAAAACTCAATCAACGTGCAAGGGGGACTAAAAAACCGACGACCCAGACTGGAATCGCCATTTCTCTTGAACAAGGTGAGTTTTGAAAACCATTATATGTTATTTTACAAAGCATGGTTGAAAAATTGAATAAATAAAGCATTTTTTGAATTTTTGTTGATTATTTTTGGTTGAAATTGTTGTAGAATCAATTATTAATGGATGAAATGCAATTTGAGTGAGATTTAGGGGTTGGAGATCGTCGAAAATGGAGTTTTCCGGCGATCTCCGTCCGAGATGACATCGGGCCCCGCACGCGGACGTCTTGATCGCCGCGCGTCTCGGGACGCCTTGAAGTCACGCTATCCGGGCCCCGAAGGGCCCGATTTTTTTTTTTTTATTTTTTTCTTTTTCAACAATTAAAAAATAAAATATAATAACGTATTTAATTTGATTACAAAGAATAAAAATAATCGATTATATTTTAAACTACTTGTTGAAATTGTTTATAAACAATTAAATAAACAATTTAAAATAAATTATTTCATTTAATTTCTATATTTTAATAGTTTGTCTAATATTTAGTTACAAAAAAGAGTTTATTTAAATTTGAAATATTATTTAATTTCAAATAATAAAATATTAAATAAACAAATAAATTATTTCTTTGAATTGTTTATTTAAATTTTATATTTCAATTGTTTATTAATATTTGAAATATTTGATTTTTATTTAATATTCTATTAATTATAATTAAATATTATATAAACAATTATAATTGAAATAAATTATTTAATTTAATTGTTTATTTTAATAGTTTGTTTAATATTTAATTATAAAAAGAGTCTAATGCCATTCGTTTATTCCATTATTACATTATTTATTGTTCCATTATCTATTAATTCTTGCGGATAGTAGTTATTATCATTCAGCTAGTTTAATTTTCTCGTATTATGTTTTATTTATTATATCTTGCATAAGATTCTAACATTTGAAATGTTGTAGGATAGATTTCCATTTAGATGATGCCATCAGACTTATCCTCGAGAGCGTGCTCAATTTACTGGGCCCCAAATTATAATTAAATATTATATACACAATTAAAATAGGCAATTTAATTATAAATTATTCTTTTACAATTCAAATACATGATTTAAATTATTTATTTAAAACAAATTATTTCATTTAATTTTTTATTTAAATTTTTTATTTTAATTGCTAATTTAATATACTATTAATTATAATTAAATATTGTATAAGCAATTAAAATGGGCAATTTAATTATAAATTCTTCTTTTACAATTAAATATGAGTAACAATTAAAATAAGAGATTTAAATTATTTATTTAAAATAAATTATTTCATTTAATTGTTTATTTGAATTATTTATTTATCTTTTATATTTCAATTTTTCATTTAATTTTCTATTAATTATAATTAAATATTATATAAACAATTAAAATAAGCAATTTAATTATAATTGAATATTTAACAATAATAATTATGCAACATACAAATTATAATTAATAATATACTGATGAGTGCAATTAACTCATTAAACAAATATTCGATTGTTTATTTAATTTTCTATTATATATAAAAAATAAATAAAATATTCAATTAACAATTAAAATAATGAAATAATCGGTTAACAATTAAAACAAAAAATAATAAAATATTATTTAGTTATAAATAATAAATTATTAAATATTTGATTGTTTATTTAATATTCTATTAATTATAATTAAATATTATATACACAATTAAAATAGGCAATTTAATTATAAATTATTCTTTTACAATTAAATATTAAGTAAACAATTCAAATACACGATTTAAATTATTTATTTAAAACAAATTATTTCATTTAATTGTTTATTTAAATTTTATATTTCAATTGCTAATTTAATATACTATTAATTATAATTAAATATTGTATAAACAATTAAAATGGGCAATTTAATTATAAATTCTTCTTTTACAATTAAATATGAGTAAACAATTAAAATAAGTGATTTAAATTATTTATTTAAAATAAATTATTTCATTTAATTGTTTATGTGAATTGTTTATTTATATTTTATATTTCAATTGTTCATTTAATATTCTATTAATTATAATTAAATGTTATATAAACAATTAAAATAAGCAATTTAATTATAATTGAATATTTAACAACAATAATTATGCAACATACAAATTATAATTAATAATACACTGATGAGTGCAATCAACTCATTAAACAAATATTCGATTGTTTATTTAATTTTCTATTATTTATAAACAATAAATAAAATATTCAATTAACAATTAAAATAATGAAATAATCGGTTAACAATTAAAACAAAAAATAATAAAATATTATTTAGTTATAAATAATAAAATATTAAATATTCGATTGTTTATTTAATATTCTATTAATTATAATTAAATATTATATACACAATTAAAATAGGCAATTTAATTATAAATTATTCTTTTACAATTAAATATTAAGTAAACAATTCAAATACACGATTTAAATTATTTATTTAAAACAAATTATTTCATTTAATTGTTTATTTAAATTTTATATTTCAATTGCTAATTTAATATACTATTGATTATAATTAAATATTGTATAAACAATTAAAGTAGGCAATCTAATTATAAATTCTTCTTTTACAATTAAATATGAGTAAACAATTAAAATACGCGATTTAAATTATTTATTTCAATTGTTCATTATTATATAAACAATTAAAATAAGCAATTTAATTATAATTGAATATTTAACGACAATAATTATGCAACATATAAATTATAATTATTAATATACTGATGAGTGCAATTAACTCATTAAACAAATACCTTTAAATTGTAGTTTTTAGCTTGTTCTTGAGCACTTTTGAACGTTTTGATGTGTGTTCATGTCGTTTTGTAGTTTAAATACATTGGAAAAAATGACGTATTTTGGAGCCTTAGATTGGACTCGAAGAGGAGGTGAAACAAAAAAAGAAATGAAGTGAAAAATGGTGAATTGGCCGAAATTTGTCAGAATAGGCAGTGATAATAGTGCAATTATCACGTTTTCATCCACTAATAATTGTATTTTTCATGATTTATAGGAGCCTAAATATTCGAAGTACTTTTGCATTTTGGTTTAGCTGCTGCAAATGAACTTATACAATAGAAATTAGAAGAAAAGAGCGAAAATGTCCAAAATTGAGGAAAGTGATAGTTTATGGATTAAAGTACAAATATTCTAAACTTTTTTATAACCTTGCGATGAAGAGTTGAGAGTGTTAGAGGTCAATTGGATGAAAAATGAGTCAAATGGATGAAATATAGCCAAAACATTATCACATATTAACTTTCAAGCTGAAAAGTTTTGTACCGATTTTCGGCCTCATATTAAGACCAATTTTTGACATGGAAAAAGATTGAATTCGAAGATGGTATCTGAAGTAAAGTTGTAACCCTTTGAATTAGCTTTCTAACGCATCTTGAATTATCTTAATTGGACATTAGGAGAGAATGTTATTGCCCAAAAATGTTGAAAAGTTTTGTACCGATTTTCAGCCTCATATTGAGACCAGTTTTTGATATGGAAAACGATCGAATTCGAAGATGGTATTTGAAGCAAAGTTGTAGACCTCTGAGTTAGCTTTTCAACGCATCTTGAATCACCTCAATCGGATATTAGGAGAGAAAGTTATGACCCAAAAATACTGCAAGGTGCGTTGGACCCGGACGGCCCGGACGTCCGGGCAGTCCTGGCCGTCTGGATCTATCTGGATGTCTGGTTGACCATTTTACAATCGATCGTAAATTTGTCTGAAATTATTTATGCAGATGAATTTTTTTCTCGTTTTTGTTAAAAATGATTATAGATTCATTTAAGATCGTAAAATTTTCATATAAATATGTCGAAATAAGATTTAAAAATTAAAATACTGCACTAATTTTATCGAACGAAAATTAAAATACGTAAATATAATTGCCAATTTTACTGATGGTTGTGAATAATATTTCTTTATTGAGCGTTTGATAAATTTATCTATTTTCAAGTTTGAAGTAGAGGAAAAATGAAATAATTTTTATCTGTGTTGGAGTAAACAGGTAAAGAAAGTGGTTTCGAAATTTTAAGTGGAAAGTGTTGGAATTTTTTATAACTTAAAAAAGGGTATTATTGTCTTTTAAATAATACCATTTTTTGTAATTTAAATAACATTTTAAAGGTAATTTCGACTTTTCAGCCTTAGAAGACTATTGTGGTGAATGGTAAAAATTTTTGGGTAAAATGAAAAATGACACGTTTGATTAGGGCAAACTGAAAAGTACCCCCACTTGGGCAAGGGTGGTCAGGGGCCCACCCAAAAATTTCTAACTTTTTCTTTTTATATTAATAACAACAAAAAAAGGAAAAAAAGAATAAAACTTACTCCTCTCTCTCTCACCCATGGAGACTCAGGATTTTGCAAATTCTTTGACAAAATTGGCTAGCGAAAGAGAAGCTAAAGCTAGCTTTTAGCATTTTCGGTTATGGAACTTGTTCATTTTTTTTACTATCGTTAGGGATGATTTTTTATGTGTACATATATATAAAGAATTGGTCTTTGGTACTTGTACAATTGGGTTCCATTTAATATATTTGTTTGGTTAGTCACGGTCTTGTCATTCGGAATACTGTTTCTTCTATCTTGTTCTAGAATTGAAAATTAGTTTTTGATAAAAATCTTTTGGCGGATGGCATTTCTTAAACTTCGTTGCTAAATCTTAAAATTGCGATGGAAAGGACTGACATGATTTCAATTCGGAGAAATTCATATGGTAGACATTGGAACATGAGACTTTTGTCCAAATAAAGCAATCAATCCAAAGGCTTAAAATTGTTTATTTGAATACAATTTCTATTGTCTTCTACTCTTTTCAGATGACCTATAATTTACGGTGAATATTTTACACCTACTTGATGCCAATAAACAAATTTTGCACTCCTTCAATAATTTAATGGTATGGTTTAACAGAGGATATTTTTTAGACTAGATTTGAAAATTTGATTTTTAATGACTTTTTATTTAACAAAATTGACAATGATATAATTATACGACGTTTTTGAAATATTAAAACACGTCGAAAATAATTATCATAATGTAATGTTATTATTTTATATTATTTATATTTACTTTTGCTATATAATATTTGTCCACCCAAATAAAATATTCTAGCTCAGCCATACACCTATCCAAAACCAACAAAGCACTTCGATATTGCAAGGATAACAATATTAGTATTCGTTAATACACTAAAGAGCAATAACAATTTTTTTGACTTTTTGGAGGAGAATTTCCGTGGAGTACATTTCCCTTTCACCGAATTCTCATTTCTCGATTTTTCTTCACTGTTTCTCCTTGCCCAGCCGTGCTGCTCCTAGTCAATGCAAATATTGCGCATTCAGTAAGTTAGACGATACGACTCAAGACAATATTAATGAAGAAAAATAAACTAAAAATTCAATCTAATAATATCAAATTAATTTACACCCCGTTTGTTTCAAATTTTTTATTCATGAAAATGAAAAATATGATCGTTATCCATCATATCAAGCCATCAATTTTGAATTTCTATCTCTTGTGCGGGGCCCAATAACGATTATATTTTTCATTCTCATTTTACAATAATGTGTAACAAACGGGGCCTTAACTAGAAAAAGTACTTACAATGGGACGGACATAACAGTTAGTATGTACTAGCGCTATTAATGTACAAGCAACTCACTGATGTGTATAACCGGTACTTAGAAAAATGAGTTTGTCTAGTAGATAATTGAAAAAAGAAGATTCTCCCAACCGTATAGAGGTGTCGACGGACGGGCCGGCCAGACCCGTGAAAACCGGTCCGTGAGAATCGAGACCGCGGGCCGACCCGTAACCCGTGCGGGCGGTTCACAGGCCGAAGAGGTGTAACCCGCGGGCTTTGCGGGTTTCACCCCCATGGGCCGTGGTTAACCCGTGACCCGTAAAAAAAATATATATATAAAAAAATAAATTTTAAATATGGTAACAATGAAAATATGTCTTCTTCTCCAATCTCTAGTACAATTTCTAAAGGCAAATCTTCTTTTTTCTCCATAATAGCTAAGAAACGTAATGTTCTTGATTCTTCATCTACTACTTCAATTTCAACTGCAAATCCACATACCACACCTGTTGAATTAGAAAGATATTATCAATTTGATCATTATGGTTTAATACCTGAAGATGAAGTGGATAAGTTAGATATTTTACGATGGTAAAAATTAAATGAGCGGTCATACCCTATATTATCTAAAATGACACGAGATATACTAACAGTTCCAGTCTCAACAGTGGCATCCGACTATGCTTTTAGTGCAGGTAATAGGATATTGGACGAACGAAGATCTAGACTTAAAGAAGATATTTTGGAAGCTCTCATATGCGTGAAAGATTGGATATTACGAATCGAAAGATGCAAGATAAAATTAATGATGATGTTGCTGAAAATTTCAAAAATCTTACAGTTCATAAAATTGACTGAGAAACAAATATATAATTTTTTAACAACTAAATTATAGTTAATAGTTAAGACATAAGTAGGTGACAAGCTAGTTGGGATGTACTTAAATTATAAATTATAGTAAAAGTAGGTACCAACCTAGTTGGGATGCACTTTGCTATAAATACATACCTTCATGTAATTAGAAATGTATTTAGTTGTTAAATTTCAATTATTAAATTTGAATTCTATGTAAACATTTTTTGGTATAAATATGAATTTATCATTTTGTTCAATTCTTAGTTTACATTTAACAAAAAAAAATTTTGTTATCAATATAAAAAATTCACAACCTGCGACCCGCGAACCGCGACTCGTATGGGCTTGACCCGGATGGGTCAGCGAACGGGTCTGGGTTGTAGTCCAAAATTTGCGGGCAGATCCGGAACCGGTCCGGAACCCGTAGTGGGCGAGCTTTTTTTCACATGGATCGTTATCGGGCTCATATGTGGGCGGGCCGACCGGCTCGACCCACCCGAATTGACACCTCTATAACCGTATGTAATCCCATAAATGGATCGAACAAAACTAGACACAGATCGGGCTCACATTTCTAGGCAGGCCATAGCTGGCCTGAATAGTCAAGCCATGCTTGTGTCTGACCTTGTTTTACACGATAACTAGCCTAGTTCAATTGGTTTCTTAATTCGAGTGACTTTATGGGTGAGGGGTTTAGTTGAAAGCATAGCGTGTCTAAGAATAATAAAATGCTGGAACAGGTATTCAGGGTGGGACACAAATGTTTAAAGTTAGGGGGGCACAATCGAATTTGCAAAGAAGGTGAGAGAAATTTTACAATTGAAAATTTACGTCCAAAAAAATCATACCCCATAATTTTGCATCCGAAAATTTACATGAGATGTGACTTTTTTGGATGTAAAATTTCAAAATTTTTTGATGTCATATTTCATATAAAATTTCCTAATAAAATGATGAAAATTATATTAAGAAATTTGTATCGCAAAAATAATAAATGTTAATGAAATAATCGATTTTTTTTTTTTAAAAAAAATGTAAGTTAGACGTCTTTCTTTAAGACTCATGTTTAACCATTTTCAATATTTGTTTGGAAATAAGCTCTAAGATAATATAAATAATTTGTAGATTCGATTAGTGTACGATTGTTGGAGAATTTTTAAAATTAACTTGTTATCGAAATTCAAATTTATTGTGATTTTGTCTCTATTTAGTGGAGATTAAAATCAATTTTTTAGTAAATTTTGATAAAAGTTAAATAGTTATGGATTTCATAAAATATGTTATTAGAATTAATTGTTAACGTAACTTTACACTAATTGTTATTAAAATTTCAATCAATACCAAACGTAACTTTACAAAAAAAAAAAAAAATAATAATAATAATAATAATCAAAAGTTGGGAGGGGGGCATGTGCCCCCTAGGACCCCCCTTGGGTCCGCCCCTGCAAGTATCTGATGAGGGTTCTAAATAAGTGTCGACCAAATTAAGACATCCAGGTGCACCTACAGATTCCTATCTTTAACAATTTTACGTAAAAAAAAAAAAATTGCACAAGTTACCTTTCTTTATTGTGGGAGGATGATTTCTTCAATCCAGGCTCAACTTGAATTCTCTCTAGGGTATACATGGACTCAACAATGCTTCCACTGAAATACACTTTCTCCTCGGACTGCAAGTTTCCGAACTTCAGGTTCTCAGATATATAACTGATCATCTCATCCTTCTCCACCACTGCCTTCGCAGCAGCCTTGCACACTAACCCTTTATGCGAACCACCACCACGGGGTCCTAACCAAGGACGGATCCAGGATTAGATTACAGGCCGGGTTAATACGTAAAAAAAAGTAATAATAATAACACATGATTTTTTTTTTTTACATAAATCACCATCTTCAACAACCTTGGAAGTATTTGATGGAGGTGGTGAAACTGAATTATCATGTTTTAATTGAGTTCTAATGTTTATATTTGTCACTTGCTGCTGTAATTCATCAATTTCATCAGTAGAGACTCCTCTAGAACATCTAGAAAGGGGCGTAGTGGAGCTCGTATAGCTAGTTTTCTCCTCATATTCTTTTTCCTCTTCATCCTATATTTCTGCATTATCTTCGCCTTCGTCTCCACAATATTGATTGTTCTCTAATTCTTCAGGCTCGGGGTGTCGTTTTGAAGCTAAAGATTTGTGTTTTGGTTGCAAAATCGCGTCTTGTTGAAATTGTAGAACTTTGCCAACTTGAAGGTGTTGCAATTTCTCTAACGTTACACACGAATTATACATTATAACATAAATAATCACAAATTTTAACAAATTAGGATTAGGTTTACCTATAAAAGAGACTATCCAATGCAACCCTCAACTAATTCACAACCTTTTAGTACATACTAAACTCCTTCTGATTAATAAAAGATATCATCATTCTCTGCCAAGTCATTCCATACATACAAGGGTGGACACAGAAATTTAAAGTTAGGAGGACACAATCGAACTAGCAAAGAAGTTAGGAGAAATTTTACAATCGAAAATTTACGTCCTAAAAAATCATACCCCGTGTAATTTTGCATCCGAAAATTTACATGAGATATGACATTTTCAAATGTAAAATTTAGAAAAAAAATTATGTCATATTCCATATAAAATTTCACAATAAAATGATAAAAATTATATTGAGAAATTTGTATTACAAAAATAATTAATATTAATGAAATAATTGAATTTTTTTTTAAAAATAAAATGCGAGTTATACGTTTTTCTTTAAAACTCACGTTTAACGTATTTTTAACTATTTTCGACATCTATTTGAATTATTTGATATGCTTATAATGTAGTTATCGAAATAAGCTTGAAGATAACATAAGCAATTTATAGATTCAATTAGCGTACGATCGTTGAAGAATTTCTAAAATTAGCATGTTATCGAAATTTTCGAAATACTAATTTTGAAAGGCTTACTTTGACAAGACGTAGCATTTGCTACGATTGATCGTTTCGTAAGCCATTAAATGCGTAAAAAATTAGACCGTGAGCACATTGGGTATTAAGAATGCAATATTATGCTCATATTTGATGGAGAGTTAAGATTTTTTGTTAAAATGCGAGAGAAAAAAAAATCCAAATTTATTGTGATGTTGCCCTTATTTGATGGAGATTAAAATCAAATTTTTAGTAAATTTTGATAAAAGTTAAATAGTTATGGATTCCATGAAATATGTTATTAAATTTAATTATTAACTTTAATTTAGATTAAAATTTAGATTTCAATTGATACCAAACATGACTTTATTAAAAAAAAAAACTCAAAAGTTGTGTGGGTGGGAGGCAGGGGGGAGCACGTGATCCCTCTGGGTCCGCTCCTGTATACATAGCCATTTTGGTAGCTCCTACAATCAAATATTACTAGTTAGGTATCGTTAAGGATAAATCTCACGTCGAGTATGTATATGTATATGTATATATATATATATATATACATATATATATATATATATATATATATATATATATATAACCAGTGTTCAACTGTTATAAGGCAACTGTTATAACCAGTGTTCTAAAATGCGTAATGCGTTGCAAAGCGTCGAGACTGAGAATCAAGAATCACAAGTTTAGGCGTGTCAATGCGAAGAATAAGCGTCATAATGCGTTTCGTATTTTTAAGGCGTTAAATATATTTTTATATAAAAAAATAAATTTTTTAATATATATAAAAAAAAACATATTTAAAAAAAAAAGGGGATTAGAAGGACTAATGCGCCCCTTTTAGTTGGAAAACGCATTTTTCTCGCATTTTTCGAATTCGACGCGTTTTGGTCGCTCGTCGCGCCTAGACGGAGCATTTTCCCCTTTTTTAGAACAATGGTGATAACGACGGTTTTTCAAAATTAACTTTAATCCTACTCAGTACTCTCCTTAGTTTTCTATATTACTTTAAAATGTAAATAATTTTTTTTTTTTCACCACTTAAGACATATCAACTTTAACCTAATTCTTTTCTTTAAGGTTACCTGTGGCACTCCCTTAAAGAATTCATAGATTAATTGATTCATTTTCCCTAGTATCAAGAGAACATCTTAAAGGGCACCCTCACCCTAATATTCTCATTTTTCTAGGTCACTCATGAATTAATCTACAAACAGTAAGGCTTCTAAAAGTTAAGGCCCCGTTCGGTAGCGATTAAAATTGAAAAAATAGCCGTTATTGTTGACTTTTATTAGACGAGTGGGACCCAATAACTGTCATATTTTCAATTTTAATTGGATTTTAATCCCTACCAAACGGGGCCTAAGTTATGCTTTTATGATATGCTTAAGATGAAATGAAATATTATGCAACATAATAGCATAATTTAAAACATATAAATTAAAACACAATAAATCACAATAAATCTTTACAAAAATGAAAAATATTTTTGTAGGGATTTATAAAGACATCTTAAAGAAATATAACTAAGGATTTCCCTTTCGGGAAGTCCCTAAAAGAATTAAAATAAACTTTTAAAAACTTTTATTCATTGAGAAATTTGTACAAAGTCTGATTCAGCTATACAGTTTTTGGATTGAGAATTTTTCTTTAAGAAAAGGTTTCAAATGATTGAAAGCAAGGTTTACACAGGTTGTAAGCTCATGCCTTCTCCGAATGAGAATACCTCCTTATATAGAGAAATTCTTGGAAGCAAAATGTCTAAAATGTCCCAAACGAGAATCTTTCTTTTTACAAAAGTCTGAAAAAATCTAAAAAAATCTTTCTTTATGTCAAACTTTGTCTGAGCATCTTCACTATTCTTGCACAATCTTTAAACTTTATCAAAAGTTTTTTGTCTTGAAGCGTCGGCTGCTTTATCAACATCTCTTTTTCTAAAAGTATTCTGTCTTCTTGCGTCGGTAGGATTTATGTATTAAAATTATGCTCTGCAATTGATGAAAAAGACATTCCACTATCTGAATTATTGTAGGCTTCGTTATCTGGATCTTCATTTTCATTACTTGCCTGCGAAAAATCTTCTTCTTTTTGTGGACATTCTGGAATTTCTTTTTCTTTTAAGTCTTTTTTTTTCTAAAATTGTCTCAAAAGCTTTTTTGATTGTTTCATTAATCTTGTTCTTAACTTCATTTCCTTTTTTTTTCTTTACAACAAATTTCTTTTTTCTTCTTCAGGAAGAAGTTTCTTCATCCGTCTTTGATTGTTTTTGAAATTCTTGAATTTGGGCTAAAATTTTGTTAATTGGAATCAAATCTTCATCTGGGTCTTGACTATCTTGAAAGAGTGCTGGATCTGGATCTTGACTATCTTCAACAATAGCTTTTCCTTTGTCTTTATGGTCTTCTTGATTCTGTGATGAACTTGGAGAATCTAAATTTTGATTTTCTGGTGGGCTATACTTTACTAAAAAGTCATATTTACAACTAGGTTGTCCTAAAAAATCCCAAATTTCTTTACTTTTTTCTGTAACAGATTTATCAGTCTGTTGAATCTGAAAAAATGTTCTAGTAGAAGAATCAACAGTCTTCTGAGTCTGTTGAACTTTTGGCAAGTTCATATCCATCAACGGATTTGAAGAGTCTTTACCAACTACCGTTTGAGTTGGACTAGCTATTGACTTCTTAGGCTCAATAGTACCGTTGGATAAACTGAGTTTTAACTCAATTATTTCTTTTTCGAGCTGAGTAATCTTTTTCTGGAGAGAAGTTCTTTGAGACATAAGGTCTTGGTTTGATTCATTAATGATTCTGAAATTATTCTGCATACATTCACAATGTGTACAGAAAATATTTTTGTCTTTGCTTGGAGAGAAATCTAATGGGGGATCTGAAATTTTTTTGAAAGAAGGTGAAATATAAAAATTTATTCCAATGTTCTGTCTAGCTGCTTCAAGAGCCTCTTGAAAATTTGTAAAACCTTTGTATAATGGATCTTTAAAATCTTTAATGCAATCTAAAACTTCCAACCATGTATGAAAAACACCAGGATTTTTTCCCTTAACAACAACATAAAACTTATACTTACATCTATTCTGATTAAAGTGTTCTGACAATGCATTTAAGCATGCAAGAAAATATTTTTGATCTTTTGGATTTTTATTGTACGAAATCCAAAGATTATCTAACAGACATTTTTCTTTTCTAGATAATGAAATATGTTTTAAAACTTTAAAAAAATATTATTATTTGGAAAACATAAAAGTTCTTGATTACGAAATCTAATTCTTGCTTGATAATATGGTCTGTTCTGAGTAGATGAAGTCTGTAGCAGTGCATTAGATACAAAAGAATTTTTCGGAGGAATTCCTGGTCTGGGTAGAGGTCTGGTCATCTGTATAATTTAAACCAAATTAATCTCATAAAATTTTTTATTAATAATTCTACTTAATATATCTGCTGCTTTGTGATCACTACTTTTTATATATTCAAAATTTATACTAATTCCAGTATTAACTATTCTATCTATAAAATTTAACCATATTCTTCTACTACACTTTTTAGAGTCTAATTTTAATTTATTGTAAAATGAAACAATAGCTTGACAATCTATTCTTATTGTTATTTCTTTTTTAGAAATAATAAATAATTCAAAACTATCTAAAGCATAGAAGAATATGGCATAACTAACCATTCAAATGGCATTTTTTACAAATATTACAAAAATATTATTATTTCAAATGGCATAACTAAGCATTCTACTTAATTACAAAAATATTATTATTCCAAATGACATAACTAACCATTCAAATAGCATTTTTTATTCCAAATGGCATAACTAACCATTCATAATAACTAACCATTCATAATTCTTCTATTCGTGAAAATTTTACAAAAAAGATATTTATAAGAATAGAAGAATTAGTTAAAGAATTAAAAGAAATTATTACTAATTAATTACAGATAAGAATTATTTTGCAGCAGCAGAATTTTGTAAAATTTTCACGAAGAACCAGAAGGGCTTACTAAACACACTTCACCAAAAACAACAGAATCTATAATTATCAAACAAAATAATTTGATAATTGCACTTTTATTATCATTACATAAGAAAATTGATAATTTAGAAAAGGTAAAAGTTTCAGAAAATAGACAGTCTACATCATATTTAGAAAACGATTTAAAATTTTTAACAGATAAGCTAGAAAATTTATGTTTTAAAAATACAGGTAGAGAAAAAATTAATAGAAGATTACCAAAAGAATATAAATTTCCAAGATGAATCCATTCTTGGGAAGGTCTAGAACAATTAATAAAATGGATATTAGAAATAATGAAGAAATTTCTACATCTAGAAATAGTATTTCAAGTATTAATAGAAATATTATAGAAAGGATTTTAAACAGATCTGAAATATTAGAAGAAATATTAGATCCTCAACAAGATTATTTAAGATTCCAAACTAATGGTTTAAGATTACTTAATCCAGAAGTATTATATAATAGAGGAATATTTGGATCAAGAACACAGTTTTTTAGACATAACAGAGAAATATCTCTTCAGTATATAGGAAGTCAAGTAAGAAAATTAATCTTAATATCAGAAGAATCTAAAGGAGAATTAAAAAAGAAAAATTTTAGATTTATGCATTTAGGATTAATAGTTATAGGAATAAAAGGATTAATGAGAAAAAATTTAGGATGTAAAGTTTTGATAACTATTTATGATGAAAGAATTAATAATATAGAAAAAAGTCAGATTGCTAGTATGGAAGTAGATATGAATAATAATAGTGGTATAATATATTGTAATCCAGATTTCTTAATGACTATAAAAGATTTTTCAAAAAAAATTAAAGTAGGAATTCAGACTAAATGATATGAAGATACAGAAAGTGGAGACAATTTATTAATTCATATAGGATTTTTAGGTAGATGTTCTAATAGTTCTCAAACTAAATATAAAATGTTTATAGATAAAGTAGTGAATTTAATGAGTAGTAAACGAATAAATATGGTAAAACCAAAAGAATATTCATCAGAACAATTATCAGGTTTGGAATGGGATATGGAAAAAATTTTAGAAAAAGAAGAAAAAATTATAGCACCACAAGAAGCACTTACGTATAAAGATATACATGGGAGAACTAGTTTAAGATTTTTAGATTATAATCAAATACAAAGACAAAATGATTTTGAAGAAGAATCTAATCAAGAAGAACAAGAATCATACCAAGATAATGTTCATATAGAATTAATAAATGAAAATAAAGATAAAATAATTTTTCCAAAAGAATTAAGAATGAATCTAAATAAAAAAGAATTGTTAGAATTAGAAGATCAAATGTTTTTAAGTAAAAAGATAAAAGATACAGAATATTTATATTATGATAAAGAACAAAATATTAAAGTATGAATTATTAAGGAAGATGATGATACTTCAGAATGTAGTTATGAAAAAGAACTTAAGGAAGATGCTAATACATATAGAACCTTTGATGAAACACCATTTGATAAGACTGTTAAACATGAAACACTTGTTTATGGAGGAGGTTTTCCCCCAAGAGGAGCTTATCCTTTTTATAAGCCAGAAGAGAAAAAATATATAGCAAGAGGTAGTGAAAGACCATTAGAAAAGAAAATAGAATTTCAATCAGAACATAAAGCACAAATTTTAAATATTACAGCACATGATCCACAGACATGGAATAATGTTATAGATGTTTGAAAAAAATACCATAATAGGTCATTATATTAGAAATTGTCAAGAAATGGAAGCTTTAGATATGTATAGATATTTAGAAACTTTTTTAGGAGAAAGTGTTAAAGTTATGTGGGAAGCATTTAAATCCAAAAAGAAAGAAGAATTTGATCAGTTAGTTAGTATGGGTAGTAATCCTTATAATTTTGTTAATAAAATTCAAATTTTAATAAAAGGTGCAGATCCAAATTCAGGACATATGAGTATGCAGAGAAAAGCTATGAGAGATTTAGAACAACTTAGTTTGTATAAATGGACTAAAGGTAGATATGTAAAGAATTTTTTAAATGAATATCATTACTTAACTTCAATTTCAGGAAATACATTTAATCAAGAAATAGGAAATAAATTATTTCATAAATTACTAGGATCTTTAGGATTAGAAATAACAGATAAATGGAATAATTTAATTTCAGTTAAGGAAAATCTAGACAAACATTGGAGTATAGGACAAAGAATACAACATGTAATAAGATGTTTAGAAGATAAATGTGTAGAATTACAAATACAAAAACATCCTAAAAAGACAGACTATAAATTTTGTAAAGCTATTTTTACTCCACAGACTTATGGGGCTTCTAGTTCAAAAAATAATAAGAGATATAATAGGAAAAATAAAAATTATAAAAGACAAACCAAGAAAAGATATTTTCTCAGAAAATCAAATAAGAGAAAACCTTATTTAGATGAAAAAAGACATGTTAGAAAATTTAAACCAGAAAGAACTTATACGAATAAGTTGATTGTTTTTTGTAATAGTAATGAACATTTAGCAAGAACGTGTCCAAAAAGAATAAATAATTAAGAAAAAAAGAGTACTTTAATAGATTGTACTAATGAAGATTTAATACAATTAGATGAATATATTTCAGATAAAGAATCTATATACAGTATAATATCAATAGAAGATAATAATATAGAACAAGAACAAGAAGATTCAGATTTTGAGATCATAGATGAATTTTCAAATTTGAATATTGAAAAAGATTCAGAATCAAAAGAAGAAATTAATTTAATGTATACCATAATAATAGAATGTATACATAATTGGCAAAAATATAAAGGAACGGATAATATAGCTTGTTATTTATGTAAATGGTATCCAGCTAGAAAACTAAGAGCTAAATGTTTAGAATGTTTTAAAGAATCATGCATAAAGTGTTTAGAAAAAGAAAATTTAATAGATAAAGAAGAAACTAATACAGAAACAATAAAAGAAAAATTAGAAATTTCTGAGATAAGAATTCTTAGAAGAAGAATTGAAAATCTAGAAGATATGCAAAAAATATTAATAGGAAGAATAGAAATTTTAGAAGATAAAGGTAAAACAAAAACAGAAGAATTAGATAATATAGAATGTTTACAAACATCCTTTGTACAAGTTATATGTAATTCAGAAAAATTAAAAAGCATTAAAGTTAAATGTCAAATAAGAATAGGAAATTATATTATAAAATGTTTAGGGTTAATAGACTCAGAATGCAGTAATTTTATAATAAATAAAAAATTATTATTAAATGATCATATAATAAGATCAAAAGATCCAATAGAAGCACAACACATGGATGAAGATTTATTTACTTATACAGAATTATTAAGACCAAATAGTAAAATTAGTTTTGAAACTAATTGTGGACAGAGTATAGAATATACATTACCAAAAGATTCAACATGGGTAAGAAATTTGAATCTTAAAGAAACAGATTTTATTATAGGATTAAATTTTTTATTAAAAGATAATGGCAGTTTTACAATTACTAAAGATTTTATTCACATACAAAAACATACTTTATTTACACAAGCACACACTAAATATTTTTCATCAGGATGCTCTAGGAAGCATGGTGGTAATAGAAAAAATAAAGAAGAAGAATGTTCATGTAATAAAGAAAGAGAATGTCAACTCAAAGAAAAAATAGATAGTAATGAGAATTTAGAAGATAATTCGAAGTAGAAGTAGAAGATTTTGAAGAAAAATTTATAGAATTTAATAGAGATTTTATTGATAATGAAAAAATTTATAATATTTTAGTTACTGAACGAGATATAAAAAATTTAATATCTAAATTAGAAAAAATGGAAATTTTAGGAGAAAATGTTTTAAAATATTGAGAAAAAGATAAGCTTTTATGTGAATTAAAGATTAAAAATCCAGAATATATAGTAAAAACTAAAAATATAGAAACTACAAATATAGACATAGAAGATTTTAAAATGCATATAGAAGAATTATTAAAATTAGGAGTAATTAGAAAATCAGATGGTCCTTATAGATTAGCAGCCTTTATTGTAAAAAAACATTCAGAAATAATAAGAGGAAAAAGTAGAATGGTTATTAATTATAAGAGATTAAATGATAATACAATAGATGATGCTTATAATATACCAGATAAGACAATTTTAATAAATAAAATACAAGATTGTAAAATTTTTAGTAAGTTTGATTTCAAATTAGGTTTTTGGCAGATTAAGATGCATCCAGATAGTATAAAATGGACAGCTTTTACATGTCCAGAAGGTCATTATGAATGGTTAGTTATGCCATTTGGAATAAAAAATGCACCTAGTATATTTCAAAGAAAAATGGAAAGTATATTTAATAAACATAGTAAATTTGTAATTGTTTATATAGATGATATTTTAGTTTTTAGTAAAAACAGAAGAGAACATAGAGGACATTTGCAAATTGTTTTCTTAGAATTTATTAGACATGGTTTAATAATTAGTTTAAAAAAAATGGTTTTATTTAAAGAATATATAGACTTTTTAGGAGTAAATATAGGAGAAGTAAAAATAAAATTACAACCTCATATAGCTTAAAAAACTTTAGAATTTCTAATAAATTAGAAGATTTAAAACAAATTCAAAATTTTTTAGGATTAGTTCATTATGCTAAACCATTTATAAAAGATTTAGGAAAAATTGAAGGACCATTATATGCAAAGACTTCTTCTATAGGACAAACGTATTTTAATCAAGAAGATGTAAAATTAGTTCAAGAAATAAAAAATTTGCCAGAATTATATATGCCATTAGATACAGATTATTTAATTATTGAGACAGATGGAAGTTTATTAGGATGGGGTGCAGTGTT
Organism: Fraxinus americana; assembly: GCA_035079005.1. Classification (NCBI taxonomy): domain Eukaryota; kingdom Viridiplantae; phylum Streptophyta; class Magnoliopsida; order Lamiales; family Oleaceae; genus Fraxinus; species Fraxinus americana. The sequence goes on along the minus strand of CM068717.1, from coordinate 32,321,426 downwards.
AATATGCAAACCTAATAAGTATTCAGAAAAGAGTTTAGAAAAAATATGTAGATATAATAGAGGGAATTATAAAGAAAAAGGTAATATGAGTAGCATAGATGCAGAATTATTGGCAGTAAATTATGCTTTAGATAGTTTTGAATTATTTATTATTTCTAAAAAAGAAATAACTACAAGAATAGATTGTCAAGCTACCGTTTCATTTTACAATAAATTAAAATTAGACTCTAAAAAGTGTAGTAGAAGAATATGGTTAAATTTTATAGATAGAATAGTTAATACTGGAATTAGTATAAATTTTGAATATATAAAAGGTAGTGATCACAAAGCAGCAGATATATTAAGTAGAATTATTAATAAAAAATTTTATGAGATTAATTTGGTTTAAATTTTACAGATGACCAGACCTCTACCCAGACCAGGAATTCCTCCGGAAAATTCTTTTGCATCTAATGCATTGTTACAGACTTCATCTACTCAGAACAGACCATATTATCAAGCAAGAATTAGATTTCGTAATCAAGAACTTTTATGTTTTCCAAATAATAATATTTTTTTTAAAGTTTTAAAACATATTTCATTATCTAGAGAAGAAAAATGTCTGTTAGATAATCTTTGGATTTCGTACAATAAAAATTCAAAAGATCAAAAATATTTTCTTGCATGCTTAAATGCATTGTCAGAACACTTTAATCAGAATAGATGTAAGTATAAGTTTTATGTTGTTGTTAAGGGAAAAATCCACCAATTGTTTTTCATACATGGTTGGAAGTTTTAGATTGCATTAAAGATTTTAAAGATCCATTATACAAAGGTCTTACAAATTTTCAAGAGGCTCTTGAAGCAGCTAGACAGAACATTGGAATAAATTTTTATGTTTCACCTTCTTTCAAAAAAATTTTAGATCCCTCATTAGATTTTTCTCCAAGCTAAGACAAAAATATTTTCTGTACACATTGTGAATGTATGCAGAATAATTTCAGAATCATTAATGAATCAAACAAAGACCTTATGTCTCAAAGAACTTCTCTCCAGAAAAAGATTACTCAACTCGAAAAAGAAATAATTGAGTTAAAACTCAGTTTATCCAACGGTACTATTGAGCCTAAGAAGTCAATAGCTAGTCCAACTCAAACGGTAGTTGGTAAAGACTCTTCAAATCCGTTGATGGATATGAACTTGCCAAAAGTTCAACAGACTCAGAAGACTGTTGATTCTTCTACTAGAACATTTTTTCAGATTCAACAGACTGATAAATCTGTTACAGAAAAAAGTAAAGAAATTTGGGATTTGTTAGGACAACCTAGTGGTAAATATGACTTTTTAGTAAAGTATAGTCCACCAGAAAATCAAAATTTAGATTCTCCAAGTTCATTACAGAATCAAGAAGACCATAAAGACAAAGGAAAAGCTATTGTTGAAGATAGTCAAGATCCAGATCCAGCACTCTTTCAAGATAGTCAAGATCCAGATGAAGATTTGATTCCAATTAACAAAATTTTAGCCCAAATTCAAGAATTTCAAAAACAATCAAAGACGGATGAAGGAACTTCTTCCAAAAGAAGAAAAAAGAAAATTGTTGTAAAGAAAAAAAAAAGGAAATGAAGTTAAGGACAAGATTAATGAAACAATCAAAAAAGCTTTTGAGACAATTTTAGAAAAAAAAAGACTTAAAAGAAAAAGAAATTCCAGAATGTCCACAAAAAGAAGAAGATTTTTCGCAGACAAGTAATGAAAATGAAGATCCAGAGAACCAAGCCTACAATAATTCGGATAGTGGAATGTCTTTTTCATCAATTGCAGAGCATAATCTTAATACATAAATCCTACCGACGCAAGAAGACAGAATACTTTTAGAAAAAGAGATGTTGATAAAGCAGCCGACACTTCAAGACAAAAAACTTTTGATAAAGTTTAAAGATCGTGCAAGAATAGTGAAGATGTTCAGACAAAGTTTGACATAAAGAAAGATTTTTTAGATTTTTTCATACTTTTGTAAAAAGAAAGATTCTCGTTTGGGACATTTTAGACATTTTGCTCCCAAGAATTTCTCTATATAAGGAGGTATTCTCATTCGGAGAAGGCATGAGCTTACAACCTGTGTAAACCTTGCTTTCAATCCTTTGAAACATTTCCTTAAAGAAAAATTCTCAATCCAAAAACTGTATAGCTGAATCAGACTTTGTACAAATTTCTCAAGGTATAAAATTTTTTAAAAGTTCATTTTAATTCTTTTAGGGACTTTCCCGAAAGGGAAATCCTTAGTTATTTTTCTTTAAGATGTCTTTATAAATCCTTGCAAAAATATTTTTAATTTTTGTAAAGATTTATTGTGTTTTAATTTATGTGTTTTAAATTATGTAATTATGTTGCATAATATTTCATTTCATCTTAAGCATATCATAAAAGCATAACTTAATTTTTAGAAGCCTTACTGTTTGTAGATTAATTCATGAGTGACCTAGAAAAATGAGAATATTAGGGTGAGGGTGCCCTTTAAGATGTTCTCTTGATATTAGGGAAAATAAATCAATTAATCTATGAATTCTTTAAGGGAGTGCCACGGGTAACCTTAAAGAAAAGAATTAGGTTAAAGTTGATATGTCTTAAGTGGTGAAAAAAAAAAGGATTTATTTACATTTTAAAGTAATATAGAAAACTAAGGAGAGTACTGAGTAGGATTAAAGTTAATTTTGAAAAACCATCGTTATAACAGTTGCCTTATATATATACACACACACACAAAAGCTAACATATAAATTTAATAATTATAGTCCATATGGATATGTTCATGCCGTAATCTACCATTATTTATGTGCTCATTAAACAGATTTTTCTAATATCATCAATTTTCTTGATCTTTCGGTACAAGACTAACATCTGCACGACCTCATACATGCAACGTGTTTGGCCAAGATTTTTAGATAAGGTGTAAACTTACTTTTTTGGACATGAAATATAGGCTTACTGTCAAGATAAGTATTAGCGTCGGTAATACAAAAGTAACTTATGAAAAACTCGAACATATTTGATGAAAAAGTAACTTTTATTATAAGTTTTTAGCTTTACAAATTCTCAACTTTTTTCTAAAAGCCCTGTCTTTCATGACATACATTTAGCGATGGCAAAAATGCTCGGGGCTCGGGCTCGACTCGAAAAAAACCCGAGTTGGGCCCGACTCGAGCTCGGTTGCACCTAGCTGAGGCTCGGACTGAGCCCCATTTTGGGACATCGGCCCGAGCCCGGGCCGGTCCGGTCCGTGCCATTTAAGCCTTTTAATTAAAAAAAATAAAACTTTTGAATTCAAAAAAAAAGGTGCCTGCTGTGCACGTAGATTCTGCTTGCACAACAGACAGCTAATTTAGCTGTGTGCACGTAAGCCAACCACAAAAATATATTTGTAAATTTTTTTGAATTGAATTGTCTTGTCAAAAATTTGAATTTGCAAATTAAATATAATTAAAACGGATATATTTTTTTGTCTATAAATACGGAAACAATTTTACAAATTCATATCAATCAATCTCAAATTTCTTTACACAATATTCAGTATTTTACTCTCCAATTTCTTTTATTCTATTTTTAATATTCTTTACTACAATACTTACACATGGATTTTACTAGTGATGAGATTAATCAGTTTAGAGGTAGTTCGAGTACTCAATTGGGGTACGATGCATTTCAAAATATTCCAATTGATTTGGAAGATATCGAAGATGAGGAAGTACTCGAGGTTAAAAGGTCGAAAAAAGAGTTTGCGGATTGTTGGCAACATATGACTCGTAAAAAAGTTGGAGTTCAAAATGGAGTTGATATTTGGAAAGCATGTTGCAATTATTGTGGTAAAGAACTTAGTTGGAAGCCTAGTTCGAGCACATCGCATTTAAATAGACACATATTAAGAAACTGCAAAGCGAAACCAGTCGGTTTTGATCCGAAACAGACCGAACTATCATTTACCGGTTCCGGTTCCGGTTCTACTCTTTCCACTTTTGTATATTCACAGGAAATATTTTGTGAAGGAATGACTACATACATGGCTGCAGTAGAGATGCCGCTAACGATAATCGAGTCAGCACACGTTACTCGTCTTGTGCAGAATTATCTCCAACCCATGTATCTTACTTATTGTAGAAATATTTTTCGTTCTGATACTATAAAATTATATAACAAAAGAAAACGAACTCCTATTAAAAGTCTAAAACTTTTAATTCTGTTATATCATTTACCTCTAATTTATGGACCGATGTTAATAAAAAAATTTATATTGCTTCTACAGCTCATTACATTGATCACCTATGGATTATACATAAAAAAATTATTGCATTCAGAAGTGTAGAATATCCTCATAATGCGACTAACATATATATGGTTTTAAAAGATATTATACAAGAATATGGTATGCAAGAAATGATTTGAAATTTTATTTTTGATAATGCTAGTGTAAACAATGTTGTTGTTGAAACATTTATTAATGATTTGAACCCTACATTTAGAGGTTTATTTTTTCATCAATGTTGTGTATGCCACATTATTAATTTGATTGTAAAAGATGGATTAGAATATATAAAATCACCATTAGATAAAATTAGGCAATCAATTAATTTTATTACTATATCACCAGCAAGAAAGCTAGCATTTAACAGTTTATGTGCGGAGTATGGTTTAGAAGATTTGTCACTGATGTATCACATAAATGGAACTCTACATATTTTATGTTACACTAGTGTGAAAATTATAATAAAGTTATTTCAATGTATTATAATGGTAGGCATACATATGGACTCGAACATAATTTGGAAGATTGAGAATGGAATCTTGCATTTATCGTTAAAATATTTTTAAAACCTTTTTTCGAAGCCATAAAAGAATGTAGCGGTGTTTATTACCTTACATCTTCACTTGTTTTACAACACTTTTTCTATTTTTCACAAGTATTTCAAAAATATAGGAATTTCTCAATTTTTTTTGATGTAATTTATTTTATGGAGACAAAATTTCGTAAATATTGGGAAGAGATACCCTCATTATTTTTACTAGTTTCGATGATGGACTCTCGACTTAATTTAACTGGCACAAAAGCTACTATAAAGAGGATTTTGAATTTCATGAATATACAATTATCACATGTGCATATAGAATCAATGTTACGTGAAATGTATAACTATTACGCTGAAAAAGAAGGTCAGTGTAGTTCTACTTCTCAAAGTTCTTTTTCAAGAAATACTTCAATAAATGCAGATAATATATGAAGTTATTTAGAGACCAATACTAGTGTTCCCTCATTTAGTTCTAGTTCGTCAATATCTAGAGCAATAGATGTCAGTTGTACAAATCTTGAAATTCCCTTCGAGTTAGTTAGGTATATATGCGGGGACGTTCGTAGTATATTACAATTACAAGAATTACATGAATTTAGTCTTTTATTATGGTGAAGGTGTAATGAAAGGCAGTATCCAATTGTATCAAAAAAAATTCACGATCGACTAACACCATCGGTGTCTACAGTAGTATCGAATGATGCATTTAGTTTAGGTGGTCGAGTTTTATGTGACGAACGATCAAAATTAAAAAAAGATATATTGGAGGCTTTAATATGTTTGGAGAACTGGGAATGTGCGAAATTACGTTTTCAAGAACAAGTTGATAGTATAATGGTCGATGAGTTACAACGCATTAAAGCATAAGATATTATAAGTTTTTAAATTGTTTAGTTTAAAATACGAAATTTTTAATTTTTTTTGTTTCAAGAAAAATTGTACACGAAATATTTTATTTGTGTATAATTTTAACTCCGTCTACGATAATTGTAGCCAGTCCCAAATCCGGATAAATGAGGAAAGTTTTTAACTTTTATAATTTCTTTAATTTATAACATGCATAAAATGTACAATTTTTTTTTAAATGTAGATTTTACAAAAAAAAAAAAAAAAAAGCTCGAGCCAGCTCGGCCGCTAAGGCTCGGGCCGAAACTCTGGCCGAGCCTCATATTTTTTGGCCGGGATCGGCTTGACTCGGGTTGAAAAAAGAGCCCGAGCTTTTTTTCTGGCTCGGGCTCGGCTCGTTGACATAGCTACATACATTGATTTTCGTAAAATAAGCATCTAATCTTCTCCAAGAGATGAAAAGGGAAGAATAACGGTACCTTTTGCAATACCACGAGTAAAATGAGGGCACTCCTTTTTCTTTTAGAACAATATATTGAAAATAAAATGAATCAAGGTAATATATATATATATATATATATATATGAAGTATATGATCATAAACAAACAACAAGATAAAAGGTAAATAATTAATTGGTAGAGAAATGGATTATTTTATTCAATTAACTAATATAGAGAAAACAAATACATTAATTGTGCCTACACAATTATTTTATATTTCAGTAATACAAAACTTGTAAAAACGAGTTTAGTATTTATAGGGGTACATGTCAAACCTTAGAATTACCACAAAAATAGAATTAAGATAAAAAATCACGTTGAATAAGAAAAACAATATTTTCCCAATAAAACACGTGGAAAGAAGAAAAAAAAAATATTTTCTCAAAAATTCAACTTAATTTGGGTAAAAAAAACCCAACAATCTCCACATTTGACTCAAATTCCGATACAACGAATGAAATTTCAAAATTTCTCCACCTAGAAAAATAAATCTGACTGCAGCGAAAAATCCGAACTTTTCAACAAGAAACCAAACTTTATTCAACACAAAAATACTCCTCTTTCATGATATTCAACGCGGACACATGAACCCGAATATTGGATTCTCCAAAATTCACAAAAAATTAGAAATTACTAAACAATGTCGAAACACATCCTATTGTAGAATCAACTCACAAATTAGAAGACCTTTGACTAGTCTCAACACCTTCAAAACGCTAAAAGTATGTGTAACCGAATCAGCATCTATGTACCTATTTTTAATGGGTCTATCCCTAACAATTGAATATAATAAAACAGCAGGTAATGGTAGGAAAGTGGAATTACTCATATCCTCCAAACTCGACCAAGTAGTATTCTTCAATATGGATTCCAAATTCCAAAGGTACAATACCAAACTAAATCTCCGCTACGATACTAAATCTGTGCTGACTTTTCTTTACAAATTCCGCCTGACATATAAGTGGGACATCTTCCGTCTCTCTAATACAACACGAACATTCTTTCGAACCCTCAAGACTCCACCTCCTCCAGAGAACGTGTTACCTTTTGAATCAAGAAAACTCAATGAAATGAGATTCTTCTTCAAGTTTGGAATATGTCGAACGTGATCAAGCGTTCTACACGTTTCATCCATCAGCTTCAATCCAACTTTACTAATGCCAGCTAACCGACAAGGACCATTGTTACCCATGAAAATGACATCATGCGTCATCGTTTCATATGTTTCAAACAATTCTCGATTGGGACACATATGAAACACACAAGCTATATCCAAAATTCACTCATCTTCAAGTTTGGATTCCATGTGAAAAATCCTCAAAATATCTCCATCAGTGAAATGGTTCTCGGATATGTTGGTCTCGTTTGAAGTATTTAATTACTTCCTATGATTTGTAGTCAAATTACCTTTATTCTTTAATTTGTAACAATCCCTCTTAATATGTCGTTTTCTTCTTGCAATAAAAAAAAACTTGACTACTGAAATTTAACCTCGACTTACCGCTTCTCCGATCACCATGATCAATAAGGCATTTTCCATCTCTGACCTTATATCCAATTAGATGCTTAATCTTCTCTTTAAAAAAAGGTATCATACGCATCTTCAATAATGAGAGTATCACGACTATATAAGATCTTATTTCTAACCGAAGTAAAAGAAGCGGGCAGCGAACACAAAAAGATTAAGGCCAAATCTTCTTTATCATACTTTACATCTAAAGTCTCCAAATCAGTGATGATTTCCTTGAATATAGCCAGATGATCTTTCAAATATCTGCCTTCTGTTATGTGATGAGAATACAATATCTGCTTCAGATGTAATTTACTTGCCAAACTTTTCGTTATGCACAATTGCACCAACTTCAACTACAACGTAGCTACCTTTTCTCTTTCAAAACGCCCTGAAAAATATTGTTAGAGAGATGAAAATGGATCTGTGAAAGTGCTTTTCGATCCTTCCGTTGCTTCACCTTCATCGTCCAAGTTGTAGGCATTTTGTCAAATTCAAACAATGCATCATACAAACTATCTGTGCGAATACAGTTGCATTTTCACTTGCCACAATGAGAATCTTGTATTGCGATCTAATAGCGAAATTTCATACTTCATAGCTGTCATCAATGACAAAAACCTCGAACAAATCATAACCAATAGCTCTGATATCACTTGTTGGGAAATAAAACGGATCGAGATAATATATATGACACGATATGAAGTATATGATCGCAAGCAAAAGTAAGATAAAAGACAAAAATTTAATTGGTAGAGGAAATAAGTAATTTATTAAATTTACTAATACAGAGAAAACAAATACAATAAATGAGCCTACACAATTATTCTATATTTTAGTAATATAAAACTTATGAAAAGAGTCAAGTATTTATAGTGGTGCATACCAAACTCTAGAAATATTACAAAGATGGAAAGAATATAAAAAATCACGTGGAATAAGGGAAACAATATTTCCCAATAAAAACACGTGGAAAGAAGGAAAAAATATTTTCTCAAAAATCCAAACTAATTTGGGTTAAAAAAAACCTAACACAATAAGCCTCTCCATAATATCTGTTCCATTTATTAAACTTGTTACAAACATACGATCAAACATCATCGTACACACGATGCAAAATGAAAAATTTCAAGAGAAAATGGAGAATTTTTTTTAGTACCTTTTAAACGAAGATGTTGATAGGATAAATGAGTTACTTCCATGTAATGTGGGTGCTCAAGATGGCCATTTCTTGATGGATAGTAAACAACCTGAACTTTCTTGAATGATGGTTTGATCCCTCTTTGCTGCATAGATATTTTTGCTCTACCTGGGCTCATTTTTGTACACCTTGTTAATCTCGCTAGAAAATCCTTGAAAATAAGTAGCTTTTTTTTTTCCTTCTCTACTTAGCCCTTGTTTGATAACCATTATTCCAAAACTCTTTATTTTACAAACTCATTTTCAACTACACATTCATACAATAAAATATTTTGCACGTAAACTCAAAAGTTTTCCTTACTTTTTAACTGAACATTATCCAAAAAATCACTATTCAAAACATTACAGGAGCTTTTGAAATTTAAAACCTACCAAACCCCACTGCTCCTTTTATCCGAGATCCACACGAGCAAAACAAAAATATGTATTTGATAGAAGAGTTAATTAAATGAGTACACTGAACTTATATTTAGGTTACTACTTGCTTATTAAACTTTAAATGGTTACTCAAGACTCACTGCACTATTCATTACTTTACCCAATGCTCATCATACTTAATTCCATGTATATAGCTGGACAAATATTTCTACATGGCAAATAAAAAAATGACGTAACACTTGAATAATATTAACCTCTTATAATTTTTGTTGTAAAATATTCCACTTATCTTCTTCAAATTTTCAAATAACTCCATTCTCAAATCACCTTCTTCCCCAAATCATCTTTTTCCCAAATCACCTTCCTCTCATGTGCCTGTAACATGCTTCTTTGATTCCTAGGTCACATGAAACTCTCTCTTCCTTTTTTTATTTTTATTTTTTGGAATTGGAAGACTGCTTAGAAATCCATAAAGACCTTCGAAAAACCCAATCCCTTCCATATTGTCATCCTTCCACGTTCTGATGCATTCCTTGGTTCACCATAAGAGTTGGCTCCTCGACTTCATTGTTAAACTACAAATTCAAATCCAACTTCTCAAAGTTCTTTGCAACTCTCCCAGGTTGCTTTTGTGCATCAGTTCCAGACCCTTCCTTACTCGATTTTTCATTGATTTATTAAGCGCTTCCACCTCTTGTGTAGATAAAAGTTCATCATGTACATTCACATTTTGTTTTGGCTTCCCACCAGCCCCTTTTCCTTTAATGCTATTCACGTTCTTCTTCTTTTTCTTCATCTCCATATCATTCTTCCAATAAATATTAGACTCGCTCGAGTTCGAGAGTTCCACAATATCATCGTCATCATCAATTTATACTCTGGGAGTAGAACTCTTCCGCCCAACCTTATTGTTTGCAGTAGTTGCATTCCCTATTTGTGTGGTCAAAAATACTACTTGAATAGGATAGAAAACATACTCAAAACTAGAGATTTAAAAATTAATGTGCATTGTCTATTATATCCTTATTCCTATATTATTTTCCGTCCTATAGTATTTTCCGCTCCCCCAAAATTGGTATCAGAGTCTAGTAACGAAACTGAAGAAAAATTTTAAAACTTAAGAAATATATTCTAAAATGAATAAAAAGGATAAAATGATTTTAGAAGAATTACAAAATATTAATATATTAACTAATACTAATCGTATTAAATTACAAGAATTAGCAACAAATTTAGGTCCCAAATTTAGATCTATAAGTGAAGATATAAAACAAATTAATAATCCTCAACAATTAATTGAAACAAAAAATAAAGCATTTCAAATTTTGGTAGATGAATGATGAAGACAAAATAATAACTCGATTTAATTTTGGGTTTGTTCGTTTTTGACGAATTGCTAGTCTAATTTGAGTAGAAACAGGCCAATGATCACAACTCAGGGCCTTTGGCCCTGAAGCACGTCAAATTTTGGGCAAATTCCATCGTTTAGACCCTCAATTATGCGTTTTTGCCGTTTATGGTAATTTTTGTTTTGGCAATATCTTAGTCAAATAAACTCGGATTTGATTTCCATTTGTTGGGGGACGATCCTGATGATTAGGAGAATCAAGATCTGTGATTATCTCAATTTTTTCCATTTTTGGAAAAAATAATATTTTTTATTATTATGTAATTTCTTTCCGAATTTTATTAGGGTTTCGCTATTTAAACGTTGTAAACCTTTTGAGGCAGTTCAGTTTTGAATGAAATACAGTTTTCTTGAATTTCTCTTGATTGAAATTCTTTTTGTGAGATTTTTGTCTTTCCTATAAGCTTCCCCTGCATCAGTTGGTATCAGAGCCGAAGTCGTTCCTTCATCATGCCTCCAAGAAGACGTCAAGAAGCTCGTGAAGCCCTAGTAGAGGAAATACATAGACGTGATAAAATCGCACAACTCCGTCAACAAGTGGAGTTGTCGACAGACAGTTCTTTGCACTTATCTGACAACATACACCTAGGGGTCGTGGTCGTCGTGGACAGGTTCGGATTGAGGAAGTCCAACACTGTGATCATAATAATCAGAATGTCACGATTGAAGAAATAACAGAGGAGGAAGAGTTTGATTATGACAGTCTGCCTGTATTTGACAATGAAGACATTGAAGAAGCAATAGAGGAGGAAGTGTTTGATTATGCAAGTCCGCCTATATTTGACAATGAAGACATTGAAGAAGAAATAGAGGATGAAGAGTTTGATTATGAATGTCCGCCTGTATTTGACAATGAAGACACTGAAGAATCAACAGAAGAAGAGGAGTTTGATTATTACGGTCCGCCTATATTTGACAGTGAAGGTGTAGAAGAAGCAGCAGAGAAGGAGGAGTTTGTGATTGGTGAGTCATTGTTGGTGAGGTGGAGTTTTCTGACTTCCCTGAAAAATAACACTGACTGGTTGCGTACTAATCTCTTCCAGTCGACGTGTACTATTGGGGAAAAGAAAAGTGTGTTGCTTCAAGATAAGAGCTCAGTTAAAGCAGTTGGGGATGACGCCAATTTACTGACCAGAGTGAAGTTCGAGACAAATATGGAAAGATATGGGATAGTGTATGTGCTGGTGGAAAAGTCAGTTGACAGTGAGCAGGAGGTCACTCGTAGGATTCAGTCATTGCTCGAGGAATTTCATGAGGACTTCCCGGAAGAGCTCCCAGATGGATTACCGCCAGAGCCGTCATTTTGAGGTGATAATTCTGATGATGATGAGGTTTTTACCCCATCAAATTCGAGGACGAATTTTTCTCAACCCGTGGAGAATGATGAAAACAAAATAATAACTCGATTTAATTTTGGGTTTGTTCGTTTTTGACGAATTGCTAGTCTAATTTGAGTGGAAACATGCCAATGATCACAACTTAGGGCCTTTGGCCCTGAAGCACGTCAAATTTTGGGTAAATTCCATCGTTTAGGCCCTCAATTATGCGTTTTTGCCGTTTATGGTAATTTTTGTTTTGGCAATATCTTAGTCAAATAAACTCGGATTTGATTTCCGTTTGTTGGGGGACGATCCTGATGATTAGGAGAATCAAGATCTATGATTATCTCACTTTTTTTCCATTTTTGGAAAAAATAATATTTTTTATTATTATGTAATTTCTTTCCGAATTTTATTAGGGTTTCGCTATTTAAACGTTGTAAACCTTTTGAGGCAGCTCAGTTTTGAATGAAATAAAGTTTTTTTGAATTTCTCTTGATTGAAATTCTTTTTGTGAGATTTTTGTCTTTCCTATAAGCTTCCCCTGCATCAATGAATTTCCTGAATTTGAAGAGGAAGAAGAACTCATATAAAAAATATTGAATCTAATTTAGAAATTGTAATGATAATATTAAAATAGAACCAAAAATACTATATAAACAAATTGAATCGAAATTTAAAGAATCAAAACTTAAAAAAAATTCTTATATATCAATTGAGCCACATTTACCGGCTTATGTTATAGAAGAATCAGAAACAAAATTCTTTGAAACTACTGGAGAAGAATTAGAGGCTTATAAATAAAGCTTAGAACAATTAGCTATTCAAACTAAGAATATATATATGAATGATCCTCCACCCAAAGGAGAAATGTAACGACCCGACCTCGCGTCGGAAACGTTATCTTACGTACTGTCCGCTTCGGGAGAGCCTATGCCCATCTTACCCCTCACAGCTTTCGACGCGTCCCTCCAAGATTCAAACCCAAGACCTCCATCATATGGAAGATTTAAGTTGAATCCCGGTACCAATTGGACAAATGGTATCAGAGCCCGGTTGCCAGCCGAAAATCCGGAACTAAGTGCTATGCGGGACAAAGTGCTACGCCATAGGGTGGGAGCCACCTCTTGAACTTGTAGGAGTCACCTCTAGAATCCAACGCCTGGCAACAGATTCTCAGATGGATCAAGCACGATGAGAACGTTGCAAGTCTAACTGGGGTTGATTGTAATACCCAGACCAGGAAAGTTTAAAAGATTTGATAAGTACTACTCATACCAACAGGGTGCACCTTCTTTTTCGAAAGTCCATCGTTAGAAACTCTACAGTTAAGCGTGCTTGGCTTGGAGCAATTCTATGATGGGTGACCCCCTGGAAGTTTTCTCGGGGAGCGTGCGAGTGAGGACAAAGCATGCTGAAAAGACCCATGTTGGTACAGTGGGGATAGTACGTTGTCGATCTAACAGCAAGGACAGCCCGTTAAGTGGGACCTAGGTCATTACAAGAAACTACTGGAATTAATACTCCACATTTAAATCAACAAGTTGAAAATCAACCATTATTTGGAGGAACTAGTAGAACTAATACAGATTGGACTCAAGTCAAATTTGATGACTGAAATTTTGAATGGATGAAAGAACATTGAATAATAGAAGAATGAAAAAATTACAATCTTAGAAAAGGACTTAAAACTATTTCAACCAAGCCTATACACCTTAGGAAGAATAATCCAGTTAAACTATTTACTGAACCAATTCCTATAATAGGAATATGACTAGATGTTGATGGTAGCAATAATAAGAGTGAAATTATTGACTCATTGACAAAAGCTTAGCTGTTGCTTTTCATAAATGGAATACTACTCAAGCATATAACTTTATAATCCAGACCTTTGGATGAATTATTTCAGATATTTGGAGAAAAACTTCTGAAAAAACAAAAAATCAAATTAAATATGGAGAAAAATATACAACTACTATAGATAGCAATGAAAGTTTAGATGCTAAAAATTTTAATGAAGTTTTAAAATGAATGGAAAATTTCTTTAGACACTTACTCCTAGGAGAAGTTATACCAGAAACTAAAATAAACATGATCACTCAAGAAACTTTACGAGCAAAAAGAAAAATGGAACTATTAAAAATCTGTGATATGTGTGAATTAAACGAATATACTAAGAAATTTGAAAATATATATATCAAAGAATCTAAATCCATAAACGAATGGAATCTATCAGAAGAAGATAAAAAATTACTAAATAGATATTTTCTTAAATTATTCTGGCCATGGGGTCAGAAATTATTTGAAAATTATCAAATTTATTGGAATAACATAGAATGGGAAGACCCTAACAACAAAGCTGATACATTAGGAATGAGAATTTCATTTGTTAGAAGAAAAATATGTGAATGGTGCAGAAAATCTATGTACCAACACCTATTTAGAAAACATGGTAAGAAAGCAAGTTTATGTTACTATGGAGAAATAGCAATAGTACCACAATTTGGTTGTCACCAACCATGCAAGAAGCCATATTATAAAAAAAAAAATTAAGAAATATCTTAAACATTGGAAGAAAAATAAAGGATTTTTAAGAATCACAAGAAATATTTTAAGAAGAAAAAACCTTTGAAAAAAGGAATATAACCAACATAAGAAATCTCAGAAGAAATCTAAAGAAAAATTTTATAAAAAATGCAAATACTTTACATGTAATGAAATATGACATATATCTCTCAACTGTCCTAACAAAAGTAAAAGAGAAAACGTTAAAGCCAATAGATTAATAGAAGAAATAGAATCCGACTCAGACTATGAGATAATCGAAGATTTAGACGAATTATCTGAAACAGACTCAATCTATGAGCTAGATATAGAATAAATTGAAGAACCAGAATTTGAACAGATTTATATGAATCAAGAAATTATGGATACTATTGAAAATACCTTAGATAATGAAGAAGAAACTTCACAAACGGTTTTAGATATGGAGCCATAAAAGAAAAACAAATATCTTTAAAAGATAAAAAATATTTTTGTAAAACCAATAATACCTTGGTTGAACAAAACAATATACATCGCCAAATATGATGAAGTGCCTATTAACATAGAAAATGTTAAAGGTAACACTACTATATCTCTAATAACCAGAGAATTGATTAATAGAGAATTAGCAAACATAAAAAGACCCACTAGAGAAAGACTGAAGAATATAGTGATCAGAGGGATTCAAATAATGGTTGAAGGATATTTTAGAGAAGGAATAGATATTCCTATACAAATGTACTTGATGGATAACAGAATACTTCACGATCCTATGGATGCTCTATTAGGAGTCGTCTCTGAAAATCTTGTATATAAGAAAATTATATTTACTATAAGACCTGGATTTGCTATGTCTTTGTTAGATGAAACTTAAGTTTAGGATTAAATCTATATCATAAAATTGATAGATTAATTGTGCCACCAAGAAGTAAAGCTGTAACCTTACATTGTAAAGCTTTATATGCTTTTACTACTACGCACCAAAAAGAAATCAATAAAATATCAGGAGATTTCATACAAATTCATGAAAACTTTAAAGACCTAGCACAATTCACCCCGCCAAGAATGTTAAGTAATCATAATATTTCTTTACCACAAGATACGTTGCTTGATTTTCATCAGCAATCTAGAAGAATAGACAATAATGTAGGAAATCAAGGATTAGTTACCTTGAATACCTCTGGACAAGATATAGTCCTAGTAGAAAAGATTATAGAAAAGGAAAAGATACTAGTCCACAGTTACTTGGAATGAACTTTCTTGAAAAAATCTCACCATTTTATATTCAAAAGAATATTATACAAATAACTGTAGAGGGAAAACAAAAAATGCTTCCTAGAGTTACGAAAAACAAGGAACCAATTTATATGATATAAGGAATCAGATCAATCAAAACTAGTATACTCAATCCATATATTGAGATAATTCTCAATTTACCAGACTACTGTATGATAAAATTTCATGCTATACTTGATACTGGATTAGGAATTTGCCTATGTAAAAGAAATATATTCCCAGAACAATATTATAAAAGAGATTATAAGAAAACAACTTATGGTCAAACTGCCAGTGATATAGTAGAAATCTATAAAGATTTTGTAGAAAATGTTCCTATCATTATAGGAAATAGAGAATGTTTTATTTCACGAATATATGCAACAAATAAAATTGGATATAATATCCTTTTAGGAGAGAATTTTTATCTATACATATAGTCCCTTTACACAATATAAAAATAGTTTTGAATTTATTACACCCTGTAATCACAAAATTAAAACACCAAAAATTTTAAAAGCCATTGGAATTGTACATCAACCAATTTACCATAAACCTAGACATGAGTTCTATAGGTAATCGTGGTGGATGTTATACTGAAATTAATCAAAAACAAAAAATTTCAGTATTAAGAATTGAAAATTTAGAGGAAGAATTAGAAAATGTTAAATCAGAACTAAAATAATGTTACCATGAACATCCCCTAGCCAAGTGGGACAAAGATAAACTTATTGCAACCATTGAACTAAAAGACTCAGATGCTAAGATATTAGGAAAACAATTCCCTTATAGTGAAGTGATTTAGTTTGAAACTACAAGTCAAACAATAATAAGGTGAAAACGGATTGCTTTCTATGAAACTCATGCCCTTTTCTTATTTCATGAACAACCAAAAAAACTACAAACATTTGGAGAGCTTTAAATATGAAAGAAAACATTTAACCTACTAGGCCAACAGTCCTTAAATGGACTGGGCTATAAAGTAAAACAAATAAACATTAAAATTAACGAATTACGAAACTTTAAATGCTATTTTGACTGGGAAGACGACGTCAAGTGCCCAAAATCCATCATACATCACAGCAAAGCAGTGAGTTCAATCCGAATCGTCACGAGCTTTCCGAAATGGGGTTATGGGCGTAAAACGGACACCATATGCAAAAGTTATGCCACTTTCTTTGAGGGCAGACAATCCAAGCGCTCCAAATATGTAATCGCATGTTCCTCCACATTAGCCTCATCACGAAGAAGATAAAAAAAAGTTTGAAATCCAAATTAAAGAACTCTTACAATTAGGAGTAATAAGATAATCAACTAGTCCATATAATAGTCCAGTATTTATGGTAAGAAACCATAGTGAAATTAAAAGAGGAAAAGCTAGAATGGTAATTGATTGTAGAAATCTAAATTCTAAAACAATACCAAATAGCTATAAATTACCAATAAAAGAATTGTTAATAAAACAAATACAAGGAAATAAAATATATTCTAAATTCGATTGTAAATCAGGATATTAGCAAATAAAGTTAGATGAAGAATCAAAACCTCTAACTAGTTTTACTACTCCTAATCCATTAGGACAGTTCGAATGGAATGTTATGCCATTTGGATTAATGAATGCACCATCAATATTTCAACAAAGGATGGATAACATTATCAGACCAATAAAAAACTTCTGTATTGTTTATGTAGATGATATTCTTATTTATAGTAGAAATTTAAAAGAACATATTGAACACCTTAAAATGTTCAATTATATTGCTAGAAAATATGGACTAGCCTTATCAGAAAGAAAAGGAGAAATAGTTAAAACTGAAATTGAATTCTTAGGATATATTTTTAAAGAAGAAAAATTACTTCAACAACCTCATAATGGAAAATAGATTATCGAATTTTCAGAAGTAATTAGATATAAGAAAGAGCTGCAAAACTTTATAGATTATTAAATTATTCTGAAAAATTTATCAAAAACTGTGCAAAATATAAAGTCCATTTTACCAAAAAAACTTAAAAAATGAGTTGTATGGGAATTGATACAAGAAGATATCGAAATGATAAATAAAATAAAGAAAATATGTGAAAACTTGCCTGAATAAATATTCATAATGATGATGATTTCTTTATACTTGAAACTGATGCATCTCCATTACACGGGGAGAAATCCTCCAAAAAAAAAAAAAAAATTCATAAAGAATTTAGTTGTAATCTATTATGTAAATGTCCAGAAGAGTTTGTTGCTTATATTTCAGGTATCTTCAAAGATGCAGAAATCAGGTATGATATTAATCGCAAAAAATGTTTATTATCAAAAAGGGAGTAGCAAAATTTGAACCTTATTTATTGCCTAAGAAATTTCTTATTAGAACAAATAATACTCAAGTAAAACCATTGTTAACAAATAAACTTGGAACACGTGCAGCTGAAAGGTCACTTATTAGAATGCAAATGTGTTTTGCGCCATTTAAATTTGATATTGTTCATATTAAAGGAAAATACAATTTTATTCTAGATTTCTTAACCAAGATTGGAGCAAATCAAGAAAGAGCTCGAAACCTTGAAATTCGAGATGAATGTAAAGATAGCTGCTATAGAATCCAATATAACACTGAAGGAAATGGCTGCTGCCCAGCCAATATCTGAGAAAGCCAACAAAACTATATTATCTTAAGGCCATAGTGCCAATATTGAACAAGAAGCATTGAAACTTCATAAACTATCAGTCAATGAGAATACTACTTTGTCTCCCTCACAAGAGAAAAAATCTACAAAGGACGGTATCTCTATATCAGAGATTAATCGCTTAAATATTATTAAAGCCTGTAACACCCCTAGTGTTATGGATATCAAAAATAAAAACAATTTTATTTTGGCATACGTATTGTTCCATTTTGCCTACTGTTGGTTCACTAGTATAGGAGGATGGATGAAAACTGTATCGTATGGAACTTATAACAAAGTTAATCTATATTCAGGAGCCCTAGCATATTGGGTTCGTACTCTTTTTGAAATGAGAAATATAATCTGTATTTACCCATTGGAATCGCTAAAAGAAATTTCTATGCTGCCTAAGGACGTAGTCCGAGCTATTGAACGATATTATCAAGTTCTTAAACATAAGAACATATATATCCGAATGTGATATTGAGGAAGATAGGCTGCTGCAAGTTAGTCATGTCATAAAAATTGCCACTACTTCCAAGCATCTTCAGCTTGAGAAGAGTGAAGTCCATGAAACTACATCAGAAGATGTTATTAATATGACAGCCTTCCGTAGAGCTAGGGATACAAGGAGTAGTTCGAGCATATCCACAAGGTTATTGAAGAAAATCAGAAAATTTGGGTGTATGAGTCACAAGATCACATGATTTACAGCAAGGTTGGCACTTACTAAACAAGAAGATTTTCACTATCTCGATACATGGTGCGATCATGTTTTGAAGGAAACGCCAGTGGAACACAGAAAACAAAAGATGAGCTATGCAAACAATTTTAGCGCTATCCTAATCATAAGTGCGCATGCTGTAGCACTGAAGGCGATGTCTCACCAATCTCCCTTGATCCAACAGAATTTCCGAATGAGTGGTTTGAGTCACATATGGAAAAGTAATGGACCACCTTTATCACTACTTTATCAAAATCACTTTGATAAAGAAAAATTGTGGGGTTTCACCTCAATAATTTTCCACATTACGATAAGAGAACTTTAGGCCATAGTAAGATACCCAATATCTTACACAGTTAAAGCAACAATAATGAAGGACAGCTGTGGAACCTTTCCAGTCTATAAATTGAAGATTAATTCTCAGAAAAACAAAAACAATTCTAAACAAAAACTTATCTTTCAACCTAGTATTCAAAATCTTGTAACAATTTCGTTCTCTCTTTCAAGTGAAGCGTGTAATAATGCAATCTCTATGAAGTTCTAATCTCTTTAGAGAAAGTACAAAGAGTGCAGCCGAAATATATATATATACTCTTATATAAGAGATATTAGTGTGATGTGTTTATGAAATTAAAAGTTGTTTGAAGATACTGTCTTTTTATCCTTATTATTTTCTCAAAAACTCTTATCTTACTTATACTCCAACGGTGAAATCCTTGAGGGTTAGTGAAAGTATCTAGTTGTCGTGTTGCCATGTGTAGGCATTTGAGACATTGTTAGAGAAAGCCATGTGAACCCTGTTACCATTCAAAGTGATGTTTTAATAAGGAGTTGAAAAGAAAATTGTGATTCCGTGTGATCCATTGTAAGATATGCAAAAAAGTCAGATAGAAAACTAATAAGTGTGCGGAAGTCGTGTTGGACCATAACCCACTTTTTTAAATTCAAATAACACCAATCACTTATATCTGAGTATACTAACATATGGATGCAAGCTCGAGAGAAATCTCATTGATATTAATCTGCATTTACCTTCTGCTTCAGTACTATAAGATCTTTCTTATTTATGTCAAATATTTGTATTAATATTTGCACTCCTGCTATTTATGAAGTTTTAATTACTCTTATTCGAAGCTTAGAAATTAACTGCGAAAGAAAAAGAGAAGAAATTAAACTATTTTATATTGTGCTCGATTATTTTCTTAGAAATAATAAAAATGTACATGTGCCTTTATATTGGATAGATAATATAGTCAGAATTAATAAAGAAATAAATAAACTAGAAAATAAAATTAGAACATTAAACGATTGTTTTAATAAAAGATATATAGATAAAAACGAGCATAATTGACCTATTTCATTTATTAAGCAAAATAAACCAAAATTATCCTATATTAGGGATAGAAAACTTTAATTTAAGAAAAAGAATAGAGGAAGGATATTTATGACTTTTAATGATTAAATAGTGCTTTCCACGTAAGCCTGTTTTTCACTTGGTCTATAAAGCCTGGACGAATAGCACACTCCTTGTGTGGAGGTAAACATAGGTGAAAACTGGGTCCACTATGAAGCTACACCTTGATTTTTCTTCAAATTAGCCATCAAAACACCCAACAACAAAATCCCCAGCAACAGAAGTATGGAGACCAAGGTGATTTGGAAAAAAAAATGATTTGGGGAAGACGGTAATTTGAGAATGGAGATGTTTGAAATTTTGGAGAAGATTAGTGGAATTTTTTACAGAAAAAAAATGTATAAGAGGTGGTTATGAGTCATATGCCACATTATTTTTTTTATTCGCCATGTAGATATATTTGTCTAGCTATATACATGGAATTAGCAATGATGAGTATTGAGTAAAGTAATGAATAATTCAGTGAGCACTTGTTTAATTAACTCTTGGATAGAGACAAATATAAATGCCTCGAATGCCGTATCTACAGAAAATTCTTTCAATCGAGGAAACAACATATGGTGTCTAAGAGAGTAAAAATTCACGTGTACCCTGACCTTTTTGCAAACTGAACGAAGTGGAACAAAAGGTTATTGAATCATTTTAAGAATCACAAAATCAAATTTAGCTTGCAAAGTGTCATTGCTGATCAATCCATTAAAAATCCAATAGGTCAACAGTCGGATAAATTAGAGATGGATCATGGGCGGAGCCAGGATTCAGTGAGACGGGGGGCTAGTGAGTTAAACAGTGGGCTATTGGGTTGGACAGAAAAAAAAGTACTATAAATTTTATTATTATTATTTTTTTCTAGTAGAATTTGGCTTGGGCAGGAGTGGGGAAGGGTGGGCTGTAGCCCACCCCAGCCCACCCCTATCTCCGCCCTGATGGATTCACAAACCAAAGGGTCACAATAAGAATAACGAGATACTAGTTTGCGGCGCACCTGAGCGAAATGTGAAAGGTGATGTTAGGACATAATATAGAGCTTATTCGACTATCCACCTCAAAATGAAAATTATTTTCAGTAAGGCGAGATGCGAGTGAAGCGAGAGCGGATATATTACCTTTCTATTTGAGTTCAAAAGAATATGCTAAGAACACTTTAAAATAGATTCATGGATATTAGAACGAAGTGTTGCAATTGTGCTGTGTGTGTTTATTTATTACTATTAGCTAGGTTAAACTGTGTTGTAATTGATTTTTGAATAACTTTGGGTGTTCGTACTTTTGAACAGTTGGGAAAAACAATAAATAGATCTTCATGCAATATTTTGATTTCGTTTGACTTCCCGTAATGATCTTGCAAATTGAAACAAAAACATTTAAAAATAAAATAAAATTTGGAAGTTGATGGGTCACGTGACCCACCAAGCCCACCGTCCGGCCGCCAGCCAATGCATGCAAGCAAATTTAAGAGGAAGCTTGAGGTGCGAATCTAGGACATGAAAGTGATCTGCTCATAATAAATGGGATTTTACGTTTGCATTTTGTCATCGACCCTTTATTAAACATAAGATGACAATTTCTTTGTGCTTTGTTAGCTGTGAAAGTGTAGCATTGCACCAAAGTACAAACTTTTTGATAATTAATATATTTTCTTCTCATCTTTTTACCCAGTGGGTCATATGTCGACGCAACTAGGAGAGGAGTAGGACAAAACGGCTGGATCGCCTGTGTCATCCATCTCAACTTTGGACCTGTCTAAGTCAAAATTGCTCGTTTATTTTGTTGAGATCGTGTCTAACTGTCGACTCAGTTTGACCTATTAGCGATTGGTGTGTGACAGAGCCGAATGAGACTATGGTCTTGAATTTCCTTTTTGTTTTGTATCTGACTTTTTAATAAAGGAACTAACAGTTTCGATACATCAAAACCAACTTGCGACAAAAATTGAGATGTTATGGACTTGAAAGCCAAAATAATTTGATTAGGGACCAAAGTGCTCTAAGTAACAAATTGAGATGTTATGAACTTGAAAGCCAAAATAATGTTTCATCATTTAAACATTCTTCCAAATATTCGAAATGATCAACGAAGTAATGCCTAAGAATGATAAGTTGGTGATATAATTATTGATTATACAGTTAGTTTGATTGTTCAATCTCTTTTTCATTGGAATAGAATAGAATATAATTAATAAATTATTTTAATCGATCAACTTGATCAGGTTAAGATTAATTTATGGGAATAATTCACCACGAGCACCAACTGAACGTTGCGTCACCTCACCACAACTATTTGTGACCACTACCAGAAATACTACTATATCACCACTGTCACCAGCATCGTGACCATCTCAGCACCGTCACCATCACCATCACCATCAACACCATCATCACAATTTGCAAAATACCAACAATCACGTCCAAAATTCAGCTTAAACAGTAGATCGAAAGAGGAAGAAAAACCCCCAAACTATCGCAGTTGCACGCTAAACCGTCTGATGGAGAGAGAGAGAGGAAAATTATTTAGGATTTGGGAGTGAAATGGAGGTGGGTGGGATGGTATATTAATTTAATTTTATAATAATATTATTAATATTGTAAATTGAATATCACCTTATTTTCGAATAAAAAATTTCTAAACTAGATTTTTTAAACGAAAAGTTAAAAAATAATGTGTGGGTTTAATTTCTACTTAAGTTAGGAGAATAATTTGAATCAAACGAAAAAAAAAAGTTCCTTTTCTGATTTTGATTTTTCCATATTCAAATATTATCACACGTTCTATCTATGCACATATGTCAATGTCCTGTAATTGAATTTTTATTACTGTGATCCCACACATAAAAATCTTTATTTTTCAAAGTTTTTGAAGAGTATCGAAGAAGGCTCGAGCATTTGAAGGTGAAATCAAGAAGAACAACTTAAAGAAATTTTTTGAAGTATGCTACTAGGATTATCCTTAAAACACCTACATTTTTTTTTTTTAATTTCAAACAAAATATTCTATTTAGTATACAAAATAATCAAATCCTACACATGAGATGCTTTATGATCATATGAAATTTTGTTATGTTAACCTTTTGATTCGCAGCGGTAATACACTACCGATTTTAATAGAGACGTGCAAAAATACAATGAAACTTCGATATTTTTTATAATTTCATTGTATAATGCAGTTAGAGAGTAATTTTAATTATAAACGTAGAATACTTCACATTATTATAATTTCAGTTAAAAAATATACATTGATAAAAATTTGTTTCAAATATCATTCTTTAGAGACAATTATCGAGACACTCTTCAAAGAACTATTATTATCGAGACAACCCCATTTTAAATATCATAGGAAAACCTCTTGACATTTGTTTGCACAATAAATTCTTGTTACTATTGTTTTCTAAAGCTCTTAGACCTATTTTTTTTGCCCAAAATGCATTTTGAAATACCATTTTGATGGGGAATGTGTGGTTAAAAAATAAGAAATTTTTTTGTGTTTGAATATTATTTCGTTGAAACATATGTAGTTGAAAATAAGAGAGAAAAATGTATTTTGGAAACAGTGGAAATCAAATAAGGGATTAATTTCATTTAATTCTATGTTGTTTTAAGAAGAAGTTCATGTGTAAACGCAACAACAACTAACCAAAATTTATTTAATAATTAATTAAAGTGTAGAAAAAAGATATTTTTTTTTGTACTTGATGTGAAAATGAATTATCCTCTAGCATCATCATTTGAAAAGAGATAAATTCCATTATGCAACTACACAATCATTTTCCATTTAAAGAAAAAGCCAATATGATTTGCCTTTTTCTTTGTATGATGAAATTAAAATGGACGATTCTAAAACAAGAAGCAATAAACTTTTTGAATCCACTATACTTAACCATTGTAGCTAATCTTATAAAAATTGTGCACCCTCACTAGAAGAGTATGATTGTGTTTGATGCAAGCTATTTTTCTATGCTATTCAAGTTATTTATCTTGTCAAACGTGTTATATGCGAATCTCGCACGCTTAAGAAGGGACGATCAAAGCTTTGTTGTTGCTAGTATTCATAGAACATAGATATATTTACAGTTTTTTTTTATTTTTATGGATTATGATATTTAGTTTCATTAGTGCTCAACACCAGTATATAAGACATTGAGATCACTATTATATTATCTAATGTATAAAATGCAATATAACTTTATTGGACAATGTGCAGTACCACCACATAACTTGGTGCTATTACAAGAAAAGTTACTTTTAATCTCACAAGTTTGTCGTTAAATCAAATTAATGACAAAAACAAGTTGGTAGACCGCTTGTCGTGAAAAAAAAAACGTCATTGATTGTATTTAACAATAAAAAAATATGTTTATAGTTGAATATGTACGTTTAACAACGAAAATTTTGCCCTAGATATTCTATAAATTTTGTTGTTAATTTACGTTTTGACAACAAAAATGTAGTTACTGATGTTTATAGTAGCAATTTTTTTTGTTGTCAAAATCTTCATTGACAACAAAAACATTATAATAAAGTTGTCAATAAAAATTTATAATTGACGACAAAATCCTCTCATTATTAAAATACTCATTCGGTCTCATTTATATAAATTGATTTTGTTTTTCACACGAATTAAGAAATCTTATTTAATTTTATTAAAAAAAATTTGTCAAAACTTTCCTAATTTATCCTTATTTAATTATCAATAACTGGTAGTAAATTATTGTTGGAAGTAATAAAGAAATTGAATAATTTGATTTTTTCAAGAAGTATGTATCTTTACATTTGTACAATTTCAAAACAATCGTGCTACTTATACAATTTTTATTAACAATTCACACTTGGCAACTTCACGTTCATTCAATCAAAAACTATTTTTTAAATCAATGATCTAAATTTTGACAACACTAATGTTGTCATCACAATTGTCAACAACAATTGTACAAATAGATTAATTCATTTCCATATGAAGTGGGGAAAATTGGTTATAACTAGGTAAATTAAATAAGGGCATATTAGTAAACGAACAAAACAAAACATTCTCAGAACATGTCTGGCAGAAATATTAATCAAATTTTTAGCAAAAATCTGACTGTTGGAGCCGCAATAATTGACTGCATTTTCAAAATTTTGCTTGGTTTGGTCAAAATTCTTCCTGTATAACGGTAAAATTTTTACTCAAATTTTGTGAAAAATTTATCCCAGACAGGTTCTCAATAAAGAAATAAGATTATATAATTGAAACAAAAAAAAAAGTAAATCTATATAAATGAGACAGAGGAGTATGTATTTTGTCTTATAATTTCATTTCTTCAGTTGTTACCCATACGCATATTTACGATTAAAATTCCATTCTCTTGACATAAAATGTATCTTATTCAATTTTTTAATATGACTATCAATTTTTATTAGTCAATTGATACTTTCATGCTTGATTATTTATTTAAAATGACCTTTCAAATCAAAATGTAGAAAAATAGCATAGCCAAACACAGCATAGTCCTATCCGAAGTGTTGAATTTCCTCATTACTTTTTCTGCTGAATTCATTGGGGGTGAAACTCCATTATGGGGGAAAAAAAAAAAAGTAACGGCGAAAGATCAAATTCGAGATGATAATTCTTACGATAAGACATGTGGTGGGAAATGCATTATCCTCTAGCATCATCATTTGAAAAGGGAGAAATTCCAATAAGCAACAACATCATCATTTTCCATTTAAAGAGAAAGCCAATGAGATTTGCTTTTTACTTTGTATGATGTAATTAAAATGGACGATTCTAAAACAAGAAGCAATATATCTTCTGAATCCACTCCTATAAAAGTATGAATATGTTTACCAACATTTTTATATGTGATTATTAAAGTGGCTCTTACACGTTCAAGAAGTGGCGACTTTCGTGCTTTTATGTAGAACAAAGATACATTCGTAGTTTCATACTTTTAGATATATGTATTACGCGTTCATTTGAATGTAAGACTGTCTCATATAAAAATTTAATTGAGCATTCCGCCTACCAATATGTTAGACAAAAAATTCGGATCTCGACCTTGATAAAAACTAATCTAATGGTCGAGATTTTAAAATCATTATCCCCTATCGAAGAATACTAATTTTTTTTTATTTATAATACTACACATCCCATTATCATCGATCCAAAAAGCTTGAGTTTCCTCGACTAGAAACCTATCAAGGATCAAGACCCTTTGTCAAATATATTAATACGCGAAACACTTTCCAAAATTTAAATTGGGAAAAGAAGTAAGATTTTATATAAATTTATCTCCTTTTCATTTAATAGTTAAAGATGTCCAACTCATTTTTCCTTCTTCATTGGAGGTAATTACATTAAAATTATTTCCACCTTTATAATCCAACAAGAACTTCCAAAACACTAATCAATTGTCCCAGTGACAAAATACTACTACACAATCATCTAACTATGTTTATGAATATAATAAAAAATTGTACCATTGATCCTCTATCTCTTCTTCGAGTAATAAATTGGTCATTGACTTAAAAAAAAAAGAGTTAGTCGGCTTTCATTCTTTTATAATAGTTGCACAATGAGTCTATAATGACAAAACTATCAAAATCTATGTCAAATTATCGTGTGAAACGGATGTATCTTTTAATTTCTCAACTTGATATGGTGCCAAAAAGTTTGAAGTGAAGTGTGTCGATAATGACCATGTTATGATAACAAAGTCTGAAATTATTTTGTCGGTAAGGATTCAATTTGTAACTAAGTTGAAAGGTTGGAAATTAAGTTGTTCTGATTAACTTATTATTAGTGTCAATCTATTCATACAAAATGAAGTATAAATAAATAATAAATAACCCTCTATTTAACAAATTTATAAATCATTTATAAAGAAGAATAGTAAGAAGATGAATAATAAATTCCACACATTGTGTGAATAATATTATAAATATGTGGTTAAAATTAATGTTTGATTTATAAATTAACCTTTTATTTTGCCCTTTTGTCCTCCCCTTGATTTATAGATAGAGCTTTTCTCTTTCCACTCCTCATTTTCTTTTACCAAAAATGCCCTCCTCACAGCACTTCTACTCGGGTCGAGGCTGCCACTCGGTCCTAAGACGGATCAAAGAAGAGTGGGGAACCTCTCGCTGGTTTTTGGAATTCAATATCAGGAAGTGTTTTCACACCATCGACCGACATCGACTCATCTCAATCTTTAAGGAAGAGATCGACGATCCGGTTGTAAATGAATGAGATCATCCCATTACACAAGAATTTACCACTTGGAGATTCTAACAATGTTTCAATTTAATAGTGGGCTCCACACATTATACTAGAAAAGGGCATTAATTGGTCTTGATAAAGTTGTCACATTCATAGGTTAATGCTACCTAGTCTTTTCTTATTATGTCATAAAGCACTATATTCATTGCACCAAAATGGTCCCAATAATTGACACATTTTTGTTCTACAATAATTGTTGACTTCTAATTAGGTGACCGGCCTATCAATATAATTTTAATTCATGGAGTCATTTTCTAAATATAAATAAAATCGTTTATTTGTTCATAATTGCAAGAATAAAAAATAGTGATCAATGTAAAAGTGACAAGTGGACGGGGTAAATTTTTAACATAAAAAAAGGGCAAAGTTGAAAGAAGTTCTAGACAAGCATGGTTATGGAATTCGATTAAAAATTCAAAATTATTGTGCAGGAACCACGTTTTCATTGAGTTAAAAGTTTCTTTGGTCAACATCGAAGGGTAAATTATTGTTCGATCAATGATTAAAAAAATAGATGAAAAATTATAATAATGAGTAAATCGACAAATTCAGGTTGAATCAATCAATCAGCGGTTGTTTTACGAGTTTAAATATTCTTTTTTTTTTTAACATAAAATTGAATTAGATTTCGAACTAATTCTACATTTTAAGGTTGAAAAGCCAACACAGGCTTTTTTTTTTTTTTTTTAAGAAATAGACCTTAGAAGCTAAAAACGATATCCTGAGCAATTGCAATAATCGGGTTAGTTCATCATTTGTAGCAGAAATTTTTTATGATGGTTTCAACTCTAACAAATAAATTTGTAATTTACAATGGTTGTAGCTATTATGAAAGAGTTTATTTGTTTGCACTATTATATAATTCTTATGAACTAAAATAACATATTCCAAGACTCAAAACATAACATCTTCACATGTTTGTTATACACTTCTATTTATTCCCATACTCTAGGTGCATATTCACTGTACAGTATTAAATTCTATTAAATAATATAATAAATGATATATATATCTTTCTATATATAAAAAGTGCCTATTTAACGGAATTTGTTGGTTTAACGGAAAAACTAACGGAATTTGTTGTTTTAACGGATTATGTAACGGAATTTCTTGTTTTAAATAGGCAGTTGCACCTTCCTTCAGTGTTTTTATCATAACTTTGTATTTCGATGTTCGATTGAGGCGATTCAAAATGCATTGGAAAGCTAATCCATCTGGCTACAACTTTGATTCAGACATCATTCTCCAATTTGATCACTTTCTATGCTAAAAATATGTCTCAATATAACGGACTATGTAACAGAATTTCTTATTTTAAATAGGTAGCTGCACCTTCTTTCAGTGTTTTTATCATAACTTTGTATTCCGATATCCGATTGAGTCAATTCAAAATGCGTTGGAAATCTAACTCATTTGATTACAACTTTGGTTCAGACATCATTCTCCAATTCGACCATTTTATATGCCAAAAATAGGTCTCAATATAACGGACTATATAACGGAATTTCTCGTTTTAAACATGCAGTTGCACATTCTTTCAGTGTTTTTATCATAACTTTGTATTCCGATATCCTGTTGAGGCGATGCAAAATGCGTTGAAAAGATAACTTATCTGGCTACAACTTTAATTCAGACATCATTCTCCAATTCGATCAATTCCTATGCCAAAAATAGGTCTTAATATGAGACTAAAACACTTGAGCATAATTTTTCGGTTGGAAATTGATTTGTGATCATCTTTTGACTAAATTTGATCCCCGTGACATCTTCATTTATCCAATTGACTCCGAGCACTCTCAAATCTTCATCGTGAGATTAGCCACAACTTTTAAGTATTTACATTTTAGCCCCCGAACTTTGGATCCCTTACAATTTAGTCATTTCTCCAAATTTGTCTACTTCTGCTTATTTTCTTTAATCCCACCAACCTACATCACAATATCAAAATCACACATCTAATTATTTATCAATTATATAAATATTACATCATTAATTATTTATAGGGTGTCTGTTTCTGTTTTTCAGTAGAAATCAAGTCGTTGGCAATACAATTCATGCAATTGGGAGCCGCAATTTTGAACCAATTCTCTCACTGTAGGACTGTATGTTTGAAAAAAAAAAGGGTAACATAATCAATTTTCCTTCCTCCTTGCAATGCGCCCAGACACGCCCTTAATTAACCAAAAAAAATTACATCTTAATTAATAACAAATTAATTATTAAACAAAAATATTAAATATAAACTAAGCAAACGTGCATTGCACGTTGCTTGCACCTAGTATATACATATATATATATACACACACACTATTCAATACTATTTAATACACTTCGCTAAATTTTCCAAAGAAATGGATTGACCTTTCAATATTTTTTTTATTATTAATTTTATTGACATGCAAAGCAATTTCATTTGGTAGAGATACTTCATTGGGAAAATTTTGTTTAGGGTCATTAAAAATTCTGAAAATTTTATTTAGGTTATTACTTTTCAATTTATCCTAATTAGGTCACTAAACTTGCATTTAATTTCAAATTTAGTTTCAAATTAAACCACCATGTCATTTGTCATCTCCCAATTTGATGGAAGCTGAGTAATTGGTAGCCACACCTTAATCGATGTTTGACCTGCTAATTTACCATTATGTCGTTACGTCATTACACCACGCCAGATAAAAAAAATTCTAAAAACATTGACTTAACCTTCATTTTATCACTTTTTTTTAGAGTATTGCATAGTGATTATGTAGAAGATTAGTCGCCAACCAAGCATTTTCTATTGATGATAAGTCACAAAATGTGATAGAGTGGTGAAAAGCTCAAGGGACTAGCTAAATGCAGCTACAGGTATCCAAGATTTCGGGGTGGGAGATTAAGAGAGATAACGGCGGAAGTAGTCAACCAAAAAGAGAGTTATGATACAAAATTGAAGTGCAGTGACCAAAATGGTATAAATTAAAATTTAACGACCTGATTAAAATTTTGTTAAAGTTCGGTCATTACAAATGAAATTTACCCACTTTCCTTTCACAGTCATTATTTTAAAATTCTTTAATTTTTATACTCATTTTCAACTAAATATTTACACAATAAAATATTTTGCTTATAAATTCAAAATTTTTCTTTACTTTTTAACTATATATTTTTCAAAAATCACCGTTCAAAAATTCATTTGAATTAATCTACTTGTACGTTAGGGTTGACATAAAGGATGACATTATGTGAGTGGGGGTGGGGCCCACGATACTGTAGTATGGGATCCACCTCACTCACATTATGTTATCATTTATGTCACCCCCAATGTACCCCTAGTATTTCCCAATTCATTTTCACCCGTCAAACACGGTGTATATTTTGGTTTTATTAATGTGATGTGAGCTGTACCGCTCACCAGCATAGCCCACGGACTCGATTTAAACGGTGGATTACTTTTCATTATTTCAATTTTGTCTGTTTATCCCTCAAACTTTGGAAACTCGTTCCCCCAACATGACAATTAAATTTTGAACATATCGCATTCAATGATTCAATGATTTAATTATATTATTTCATACTTTAATAATCTATAATATATTAAAAGAATTATTGTTTGAACGATTCTAATCCTATTATAATTCAATTATTTCAATAATATCTTACTTTTCGTTTTTTCAATATATATTTTATTTATTTAACCATTTAGTTATTATCAATGCACACGTGCATTTGACATATTCATTTCACACGTATACTTTCATTAATGTATGAATTCCTTATTATTAATTTTTAACTAATTAACATTTATATTTATTTAATTAATATTCAGCTTCATTTATGTATTTCAATGTTATTAATTCTAATTATAAGTTAAATAGAATTTCACATTCAAAAATATATTTTATTATTCACGTTCATGTACGCTTATATGCCCAGTTTTCTTTCATTTCCAATTAAATAAATTAATTAACATTCACGTATATTCAAATTTTACTTTTAGAGCACATATAAAGCATTTCATAATATAGTGCAATCCATGTTCAACATTGACTAGTTTTCATAAAGGATTAATAACAAAAAAACCTCTAGAAACATGTTCATTTGCGATATAATCCCTACATATTAAAAATCGTAGAAAACCCCCCTATTTGAAATCTTTTATACAAAAAAACCCCACAATCAAATTTGTTGTTAAAAACAGTAAACATGTCAGAATTAAAAAGTAATAATTGTAATTTTAGTATCTAAACTTTTTATTTTTTTACAAATTATATCCAATTTTTTTTTTATGTACCACACACAATCTCAAACTTTTAAAACTTTATGTACCACCCCACCCCACCCCACCCCACCCCACCCCACTCCACTTCATCTTCTTTTCCAAAATTTTATTATTTTATTTAATTCCTTCCAAAACCATCATAAATCCCTCACCCCAAATTTCTCATTTCTTCTCATTCAAACTTGTCATTATTCACACAAGCCAGTTTGTAAGTAACTTGAGTAGAGATGACAATTTTCCCCATCCCGCCCCGACCCCGTGGGGCCCCACCCCGAATGGGGCAAAAAAACCCTCCCCGATCGGGTTGGCGGGGTGGGGCAGGGCGAGGTTCCCCGCCCCGTCGAGGGTCGCGGGGCGGGACGGAGATGCCCCGCCCCGTGAAGAATTAAAAAAAAAAAAAAAATTTTTTTGGACATTTTTTTTGTTTCAAGTGCTTGCTTTGAATATTGATATAGTTAGTTTGAATATTATTTGCTTTGAATTTTAAAATTTTGAATTTGTATTTTAAATTAAAAAAAAACAAATGGGGCAGGAAACGGGGCAAGTCCTCGCCCAGTACTCGCCCCACCCCACCCCGCCCCGCCCCGAGCCCCGCCCCGCCCCACCCCTTCTAAGGCGGGGTGGGGCGCGGGACGGGGAGGGGGAGTGGCTGGTGGGGCGGGGTGGGGTGAGGGTGCCCCGCCCCGAACCCCCCCATTGCCATCACTAAACTTGAGCCTCAATGTACTCTACAGTCATAAATGTATCCTACCAAAGTAAAGACATGCACTTGACCAATACTAAGCCATAGAACTCATTTCTGAAGTTCCAAAAATGAAAACAAAAGGTTTCTACAATACGAGGTGGAATCGACTACAAAATACCTAGCCCAAGTCAATTAATACTAATTATACACACAAACACACTTATATATATACACACACTGACACACAAACAGTCAAACATACAACCTTTGTTGCTGGTCTTATCTTATGGCTGGGTTTTGTAATGGTTAAGCCTAACTACTTTTCTTATTTTATGGCACAACTTTACTGTTTCTGCAGGTTACTTACAGCTACAGTTGCTTGGCCTTTCCCTGCAATCATTTATATTGGTATTATCCTCTCAACCTTAGGTGCAGCTCTACAAAGCCTGACGGGTATATATGTGTGTGTATATGTATTTATGTATGTATGCGAGGGAACAAGGAAGAAGTATGAATCTATCATGGGAATGAGAAGAAGAAATAATGAATTTGGTATGAGGGATTTATGAGAGTTTTGGAATGGATTAAATAAAATAACAAGTTTTGGGGAAGAAGATGAGGTGGGTGGGTTGAAAAATAAAGTTTCAAAGATTTAGGATTGTGGGTGGTATATATAAAAAAAAAAAAGAAGGACATAATTTGTAAAAGAATAAAAAATTTGGATACTAAAATTGCAATTATTATTTTTTAATTTTGACATTTTTACTTTTTTTTTTTAACGATAAATTTGACGAGGATTTTCTGCACCAAATGTTTTAAATAGGGGTTTCAATAGATATGAAAATATATTGCAAATGAAAACGCTTTTAGATGAATTTTCTACTATTAATCCTTTTTATAAAAGTAAGCTAGTATATTTGATAAAATAATAGTATCTTATAGAAAAAATTAAATGTAAGCATTAAATGTGTTGTATGTATCTAATCAAATGTCAATTGCACATTGCCTTCGATAATTGACATTGTGTAGTGTCACAAAGCTATTTGTTCGTACAACAATAAATTAGGAAAAGCATAGAGACAACGCAAATGACCGGCCAACATTGACAACACAAACGATTGAAAAATTGAGTTATCATGATTTCGTCGTGCAAGACGAGTTACCATGCACAATGCCAGACTATTTCATCGAGAAACTAGCTAAGACTACATCTAGCTATAATCATACAAACGATGACTATTTTGTAGTGACGAATTTTCTTATCCCTTGTTTGGTTAAGCTTTTTTAATTGATTAATATCTTATTTAAGGTCAACAATAAATTTTAACTATGCATTTTATATGATTCATAATTTTTCAGCAAATATTCCATTAATTTTTTTTAAAATCTACTAAAAATCCGATTTTTAACTCAACCAAAAAGCCACTCAGTTAAAATTTATGTTGCTATTACCGTTCGGGAGTGATTAAAATCCAATTAAAATTGAAAATATGGCCGTTATTGGGTCCCACCCGTCTAATAAAAGTCAACAATAACGGTTATATTTTCAATTTTAATCCGATTTTAATCCCTCCCATACAAGGCCTATATGAAGTACAAACTAATTGATAAAAATATAATTGGCATACAACAATTTTATTATACTAACTTTGAACAATTAAAAAATAGTGAAAGTATTATAAGAAATTTATGTCATTGGCGAGGAAAAAAGGAAGAGAAAACCAATCAAAATATAAAGAAAAAGTGAGACGAATTATTAAAAAACCAGAAAATGATGGTCTGATGTAGACACAAAATCCAACGGTTTAGATTCACTCCATCCTCCTCTAAATTCTGCTAATCTCCACTTCCTAATCCTCCGTTCCTCCATTATCACCACCACACACACTCCACCCCACCCCTACCTCCACCCACTCCCTTTTTTCACACGCATAAACGCAAATTTCCACACACTTGCCCAGGGAATAATGTTGGGCAAGCGTGAACAGCCTCCGTTTAGGAGGACAACAAGCATGTCAGGAATAAATGCTGCCGCCGGTGAAATTCCGCCGCCGTTTAAGCCTCTTAATCCGATGATCGGCGGTGTTGGATTCGGAGATGTAATTGTGGGTCCAAGTGGATATGATGAAGGGTCAATGGCTATGATGCCTCAGGGAATCTATATGACGGCTGGTTCGGGTGATTCAGCCGGCGTGGAGATGGCTGATTTCTTGAAAACCTGCGGCCTCTGCAACCGCAGTCTGCCACCGGGCCGTGATATCTACATGTATAGGTACCTCCGTATCAGAACTCTCTTTCTCAATCAAATGACATGACATGAAATAAAATCATCCTCGTAACGGATTAAGACACGAACTTTTTTATTTTGGACATCTCTTCTGCCACCTCGAGGTAATCGAAGGAGCTGGAGTGCATATTAAAAAATGATGCGAAAAGTCGTTAATCGTTAAATATTTAAATCTCGGTAAGAGTTTAGACACAACGTTGAAAGTATAGTGACCACTTAAATTTTTACAGAGGTGATGCAGCATTTTGTAGCCTAGAATGCCGAGAACAACAAATAAAACAAGATGAAAAGAAAGAGCGACGCGCCATGGCGAAGAAGGTTGAAACTCATCACAACCACTCTAAGGTGGCGGCAGCCGCTGCCTCAGACACCTCCAGCAAGAGTGAGACGGTGGCGGCAGCTTAAGGATTGAAATTATGCTCATAATCATCAATTAATGGTCAAATATTCACTAAATAATAGTGTGTATTAGATTCGTTAATGTTTGATGACAAGTTTAGTTGGAAAGAATGGATGGCACTGAACAATATTGCTGAAGATTATGTGCAACATTGTATGGTGTAGTCCATTCATGTTCAGATATTTAAATTTCTATTTCTATTATGAGGGTCGATAGTTTATGCAACTATGAAAATGATAGCGAGTGTGTACTTGTGATTCTCGATTATCTATCGATGATTATGTCATTAGACTTTGAGTTTTCAATGTTATTTCAAGGTAAAAGGTAATCATCATATATTCAAATTTGGATGCTATTTCAAGATGAAAGTTATATTTGTTGTGGATATTGTGATTATTTTGAACGATAAAAGAGTGTGAATATAATTACGTTAAAAAGTAAAAATGACTATGAGTGGATTCATCGGCAAGGAAATATTTAATTTTCAATTTTGTTTATATAGTGTTTGCAATAGCAAAATTCTGCATAGACATGTAAAGTGAGTCGTGATAGACCATGGCGGAGATATACGAGAATCCTTATTTCTTTATTTTTGGTTTGGTGTCCTGAGGTTCGGATCAATTTTTTGGTGGGAGCTTGGAAAGCTTTAATCATGATTGAAGTGTGACCAAAATTAAGTCATGTATCTACAATCTGCATTACCCATCATCATCACTATCACCACCAACTGCAAAACCCTAGCTCTTCCTAACGAACACTACCATTCTAAGAATCAAGCCTCCACACCACCACCACCACCACCACCGCTTGTCTCCTCCACCACCAAAAAATTAAATCGCCCTCTACTACCATATACCCCACCACTGACAACCACTATCATCACCATTCCCTCCACCACCAACACAAACATCATCACCCATTTCACCATGATGTCCGTTGTATTAATTTTTTTTATTATTGTTGTTAATTTTTTTTTCTTTTTTTACTTTTATAACAATATATAATATGGTCAAATATTTTTTTTTTCTAAAATTATGTATTCACTATAATTATTTTAAAATGAAAAAACAAAAATATGTATTAAATCTAAAATTCATGAAATTATAAAATAAAAGCATAGTTATATAATAGAAAAATAATTAAAAATTTTAAAATACTTGTAATGCATCCTACTCAATTTGGCTCTATCAATTTACTTTTGAAATATCAATAAAAGTTGGATAAAAAGGAATTAATATAATTAAATATGGTTAAAATGGTATTTTAATTATAGATAATTATATAAGCTAAAGCACCATTTGAAAAGGTACTCTTTTCTGCTTCTTAATGTCTGCGAGGAAAAGATCCAAAATGACTTTCATAAAAAGTTCTTCTACAAGAAACACAAGTAAAACCCCATCAAATGGTCCTAAATATAGATCATTGCACAATTTTCTCTTTTTTCACTTTTGGTTCAAACGGGTCGACCCACATGGGCCTAGTAAATTGAAACGTAAGTGGTATTACTCATGTGAAGATTAGGCCCACTAATAGATATTTACCGTTTTAAACTATTACACAAGGATTTTGCTACTTGAATGTCAAAATTGTACATAAACAGTTACTCAAAAATGATGTGGAGAGAAAAAATTGGTTGAAAAAGTTGATTGTATTTTAAACTAACTCATACGCAAAATACAAATAAAGTGTTATATCATGTCACTCTTTAATGTAAAGAAAAATTTGAACTCATATTTAATTTTTTTACGAACCACTTGTATACATCTATTTGATTGATCTAAAATAATTCAAATAAGAAAGATTGCGACATTATAGAAAAAGTGATAGCGAATGTTACTTTCAAGTTTTAGTATCTTAATTCATATGCAAAAATACAAGTAAATTGTGAAAATACGAAATTAGACCCAAATTACACCTAGAGGGGGAGGGGGGGGGGGGGATTGAAAAGGCGATAACGTGGAATTAAAAACTTAATAATTAAATAGCAACAAGTCCCTATAATTATTTCTAGATGGTTAATCATACAATTCAATTTTTCCCATGTTGAATTACAGCAATTAGGAAAGTAATAAATAAACATATAATTGATCACAGAGAAACCCAAATTGGGTAAAAATTTCGGGCACTTTGCAGTTAACAATCTACTATAAACGATTTAAAAACTTATGGTCCACCAGACTCGACTAGCACTAATACTTTCTGACATCCTGACTGCAATTTCAATAACTCTTCTGAATTTCGTGCTCCTACACCAAATCCTAGCTACAGTTTCCATAGCTCTCCTGGATTGCGCTCTCATGCAACAACTCCCAACTGCATG
This sequence comes from Fraxinus americana, assembly GCA_035079005.1. Taxonomy (NCBI): domain Eukaryota; kingdom Viridiplantae; phylum Streptophyta; class Magnoliopsida; order Lamiales; family Oleaceae; genus Fraxinus; species Fraxinus americana. Next base: position 32,283,628 of record CM068717.1, on the reverse strand, counting down.
AAATCGTCTCTCTTGTGGATTAACGAAGAACACCGCGTTCTTCAACGACTGGAACTCCAGTCACATTCCCTTAATCTTCAGACCTCTAGCAGATATGAAGGAAGCAACAGTTTGGTATTTGGATTGTGAGTTTGATGTTTTCACCACCAATAGCCAATAACAGGATGAAGGTTGAAAGCAAGTTTATGACAATGATATGAAAAGAATATGTTTTTCACAGTGTTCAACCTTGAAAATCATGTTTAGAGGCGTTAAGGTATTTATATGTAGGTCAATGTATGAATTGACCAGATAAAAAGCCTTAAGAAAACGAATTAAAAAATTCCAGGATAATCCTATCACTCGAGCGAAAGTTAGGCGATAGGCGAGCGACAGTGTGTCGCTCGACCGAAGCCTTGGCGACATGCAAGCGACCGTTTTTGACACTCGAGCCAAGTCTTGGCGATAGTCTAGCGAAATTGTGGTACGTTTCTCCTTCTTTTCCATTCTTGAACCTTATACATAAAATAACTCAATTTCCACTATTTGCACATAAATTGTGGCACCGTTATTATTTTTCACGCTTATCGTTCGAGAATTTACTGGAGACATCATTTTTACATTTTTGAGGTTTTCTCCTATTCTTCATCACCTTCTAGAATTTTTTAACGAAATAAGCTATTTCGTCGTCCCTAAGCGTCTCAGCATTAGTTGACTCACTCTCTTCTTCTTAAACAGTGTTCATGGCTATGGATTTTCCTTTTCGATTGAGATATAGTGAGTTCATAGGTTTGTAGAGATCCTACGAGTTCTTCTATCTTGATTGCATCTAAATCCTTACTTTCTTCGATTGTGGTGACTTTAGGTCTAAATCTTTCAGGTAGGGATCTAAAGATTTTTCTAACGGTTTTAGGCTCGGGGATCTTCTCTCCTAGGTTAAAACTAGAGTTAACTATATCATTAAGCTTAGCATAAAATTCATCAAACGATTCATCGTCCTTCATTCTAATTTTTTCAAACCTAGAAGTCAACAACATCTACAGTTTAGAGTTTTTAACAATTTTAGTTCCTTGGTAAGTGGTTTCTAATATATCCCAAACGTTTTTAGCAGTTTCACACATCGAAACTCTCATAAACTCTTCAACAGACACATCCATAAATAGGGCACGAATGCCCTTACTGTTCCAGTTACACTTAGCTAAGTCATCTTTGGTCCAGAGTGAAATATTAGTGGGAGTAGCTACACCAGCAACAATAGTTGAAGGTGCAGTCCACCTAGTTTGAATGCTCATCCAAATACACTCATCAAATGCTTTAAGAAAGGTCTCATTTGAACTTTCCAATACGCATAATTACTTCCTTTGAAAAATGGAGGCATAGACAAGGACTGACTCATCTAGAATTAATTAAGGGTTATGAATCGAAATAAGGCTTTGATACCAATTGAAAATATGAATTTCGAACCAAACTACACCTAGAGGTGGGGTGAATAGGTAATAACGTGGAATTAAAAATTTAATAATTAAATAGCAACAAGTCACTATTAATTATTTCTAGATGGTTAATCATACAATTAAGTTTTTCCTATATTGAATTAACACAATTATGAAAGTAATAAATAAATACATAATTGATAATGGAGAAACCCCAATTGGGCAAAAACTCCGGGCACTTTACCAGTCAACAATCCACTATAAACGATTCAAAAACTTACAGTCTACCAGACTCGACTACCCCTAGTACCTTCTGACCTCATGACTGCAATTTCAACAGCTCTCCTAGATATCGTGCTCCTGCACCAACTCCCAACTGCAGTTTCCAAAACTCTCTTGGGTTGCGCTCTCCTACAACAACTCCCAATTTTGTGAAATCATCTATCTCCTGTGGATTAATGAAGAACACCACGTTCTTCAACGATTGGAACTCCAGTCACCTTCCCTTAATCTTCAGACCTCTGACAGATATGAAATAAACGGTAGTTTGGTATTTGAATTGTGAGTTTGATGTTTTCACCGCCAATAGCCAATAACAAGATGAAGGTTGAAAGCAACTTTATGAAGATGATATGAAAAGAATATGTTTTTTACAGTGTTCAACCTTGGAAATCACGTTCATGTATTTATATGTAGGTCTATGGATGAACGAGTCAAATAAAAAGCCTTAAGAAATGAATTAAAAATTTCCTAGATAACTCTGTCACTCGAGCGAGACCTGAGCGACATGCGAGCGATTGTGTGTCACTCGAGCGAAGGCCTGACGATAGGCTAGCGACCGTGTTATTGTTTCTAACACTCGAGCCAAGTCTTGGAGACACTCTAGCGAAATTGCGGCGCCGTTTTTCCTTCTTTTCCATTCTCGAACCTAGACCTAAAATAACTCAATTTCCACTATTTGCGCATAACTCCTTGACTTTTACAACATGTTAATTTAAATCCATTTTGTTCACAGACTTATTAATTTCATCAAATACCTAACAAATTGTTTCACCATGGCACATAAAACAAGGTTTAAATTCATATTTATATGTAAATTTTCAAAAAAACGCATGTATGGATCTAAAGGAATTTAAATGAGATAGACTGCGACATTTTCACATAAAAGTGACATAATGTCATTTTTTTTCATTCTCATTTTAACAAACATTTTGCATGTATACTTGAATTAATTCAAAGTTATATATATACACTACCTCAATCTAATTCATAGAAATCTGAATATTAACGTATATCACTCAAATTTATTAATTTAAAGACAAATTTAATATGTAGGCTCTGCTTGAGCCACATTATTTTTTTCATTTTCATTCTTATGCTCATTTTCAATCACACATTTTTTAATAAAATAATATTTTATATCACATCAATAATTTTTCCTTCTTTTTCAACCACATATTCCACATCACATCAACAGTAGAAATGCATTTTTTTTTCAAAAATATACACCAAACGGGGGCGTAATAGAACAAAAAGTATCAACAACATAAAAATAAAACAAAATATGAACTAATGGAATCACAAATAAAAAAAATACAAACTTGTAGATTTTTGGTTGATTATTTAAAAATTTGGGGAAGTACACTTTGAAAAAACGATAGTTGAAGCAACCATTGATCCTGTTTGGGCTTGATTTGTGTAAGGTTTCTTGTTATAGTTTCAATTTTCCTTGATTTCGAGTTTGGAAGAGTCGAAATTTTGGAGCTGCTGATTTGCTTCTTTGTTTTAGGTTAGCATTGTAATATTTACGATGTTTAGGCCCCGTTTGAAACCCGTTTTGAGGAAGAAAATTTTATTTTTACTACAGTATATGCAGACACCCATTGTCCAAGGCCTGGGTAGTGTCAGACAATCAATTAATGGCCCATATTCCTGTTGGAAAATCTTCTGGTTTTGCCCTCCTATTGTACAAGAAAATTTCCCCAAATACCCTCAACTTTTCACCCTACCCATTTGAAAGGGGAAAAACACACAGTTGCAGAGCACGGCAAATACTTCTCTGGCGCATTTGAAAGGGGAAAAATCAGTAAGTTTCTCACACAAAATTCAGCATGAAGACGCCACAATTTCTTTCTCCACGGCGAAAACAGTAGTGATTTCCACCAGATTGCCTTCCGATTTAGTCGTGAAAGTGGATTTCTCTCTACCCTTTCATTGCCGACTTCGAGCCCAACCCCTTACGAGCCCATACATCCGGCGACGTACAGCGATGGCCACCGTCTATCATGGATAACGACTGGACGACGTGGAACTCGACCACGATCGGACGGTAAGCCTTTCTTCCTTCTCGTATTTCCGAGCGACCTCACTATGCGCATATGCTCTTGTACGTCTAATTGCGTTTTAGTGTAATGGAAGAACGTAGATGAGGAAATAGTGTTGGAAACACAACTACTTACTGGACGTGAAAATGTTTATGCAGATGGAATGTTGATTAGATAGGAAATTTTGAATATGTAAATCCAAATTGCACAATTCAAGTAATTATGTAGTTTACATAATTACTTTCACCTGAGAAGCGATCACTTGAGAAGATAAATTTCCGAAGTCGCACGTAAGGCCTAAGGGCATGTGCTGCTAAGATTACTTTTACCCAAATTTATACAAATCCATGGTTTCTCATTCATTATCTTCACTCATATTATTTTTCGTTTCTCATTGTTGAGCATTATCTGAAAGAACCTGAATAGTTCGTCCATCAAACCTGGGACAATAACAGAATCCCATCACATGGAAGCAACTATACGTGCAAATAAATGTTTACTGCATGCAAAGCTCTTCAGAATTAATTTTCAATATGCCTATGATTACTGTCCCCGTGCAAGAATAAGAACATCTAACTGCGTGTTTCCTTTGGCAGTGGTACACAAGTGGGAGCCCTGAGCAGTTGCACTACGTTCCCTCCAATTTGCAGGCACCACATGCCCAAGTTCGTAAGACTGCGAAATGGAACCACTTTGAGCACAAAGCATTCATCGAAACCTGCGAACTCGTCATAGCTGAAGGCCACCGACGAGGCAAGTGTTTTTCCATGAAAGGATGGCATCGTGTAGCCGAAATGTTCAACGCCTCAACGGGAAAGGATTGGACTACCACACAGATGAAGAACTATTGGAATAAACTACGAATGGAACACAAACACCTGTTCGAGTTGCGTCACATTTGTTGGAATTGAATACCTTGCCAGATGCAGGATGCATTCATGCCCCTGACCATTGGTGGGAATCAAAAATTAAGGTTTCAAATTCTTTCTCTCCTATTTGCATCCAGCACAATCCTGAACAAAAAAAATTGCTAAGATTCTGCATATACTAAAGTTTGCCAATGTAATTACTAGATCATTTTCCGTTTGTTGTATGTTCCAGCCTAATTTTAAGTAATTGGATGCCTATGTTTACATCTCAAGATGGTATTCACATATGTCAATTGATGTCCTCTTACTGTTATTTGGCTTCCGTATCTGCAGGAAAACCCAAAGTACGCGAAATATAGGAACTTCGATTGCAGTGAGATCTATGACACATATGGCAAATTGTTCGGGGACACCGGTGACTCAACCAAGTATGCGTTGTCCCCAACGAAGCTGTCACAGCGTGGATTTGACTTGAACACAGACAGCGACAGAGAGGACGGAGGAAACAAGTTTCCCATTATTGCAGAGGGAACGGATTCTAGTGGCAGTCCAGTTGAAGGTCAAACTAACTCTGCCATGAATATATCTGGACATCGTAGTGGGGATAAAAGAAAAGGCAAACACCGGAAGGGGAAAGGAAAGAAGAAAATGTACGGTGCCCGAGAGGTTTCGGCTTCACTTGAGCGTTTGGCTAGTGTTGGAACGGATCTTGCCTCAATTGCGAGATCGCATCATAAGGGAGAAATGTCAGTCAGCGAGTGTGTTGAGGATCTTCTGTCGTCGGGGCATGTGCAGGAAAGTGATCGGCTCCACCTCTTCGCCTTATGGTTCTTACGGGACAAAGAAAATCGAAAGTCGTACTGTGCTGCCAAGACACCTACTTGCCGATTTAAGTTCATCGAAATCTTACGGCGGGACAACGTCAAGTCACCGTAATGGGTGAGAGCTCGGTATTGATGTGCGTTCCGAGTACTATTTTTCTCGCTTCCTATTCGTAGGAGATTTTAATTTTTTTTTTAATTCGGAACTTGATGTTGGATTGAAGAGGTTATATGCATAGGCATTCTACAAGTTCCCCCCCCTCCCCCCAAAAAAAAAAAACGTTGCTGCCAATGTTTTATCTTCCAATTGTGTCTCTGCCATTTTAGTAGTGTTGTAGTTGTGTTATGGGTAATGATGCTTACTTTGAAAATTCAACATTACCATACCAACACAAACCCAGGAACTTTTTCTGCTCTTGCTTGAGGCTCCAGCTCTAACTAACTGGTATTGCCATTTGTAACTAAAATAATGGCCAGATGATGTATACATGTATAACCACGGTGTAATGGTAACTAAAATAATGGCCAGATGATTTTCTTGTACAAGTCCAGTTGAAGTCTTTCTGGCTAGTCTTCTAATGCGAGTCTACTTGATAAAAATAAACCCACGATACTATCAAATAGCAGTTGACTCTAACCCTTTAAAACTAACAACAGTACACAGTTGATTCTGACCCTTTGAAAAAAACAACAGTACATGATAGTACTCTCCATTAGTCCCTAGGATGGCAATTGGCCTGATGCATAATTTCAGGGAATATATTCCCTGAATTTTGATTTGGAAAAGTGAGATTAATGCAGGGAATATATTGGCACGTCAATTTTTTGAAAATGTGAGATATATGCAGGGAATATATTCCTTGAATCTTGATTTAACATATCTTGACCGAGTACAACAAAATTGGACAAGACCATGTTATACACTTGAGTCTTTTGGTTCAAATATGCTTACTTTGATTCTATAAATTGCATCCACATGACATCCACTTCGTTTCATAACTCCCAAGGTTGAGTGAATTATTCAGTGCTTCAATTTTGAGGCGTACAAGCTTGTTCGTAAGGCCTTCAATTCGCCACAAATATTTAAACCGAGTACTTGACATTGCTACGTAATAGAAACATCCTGCGAAACGATGTCAAGTACTTCGGATTCATACTCCTCTTCAGAAACAGACTGCGACATTAGATCAATGTCTGATTCAGAAACGGGTTCCGATGAAGATGTGATACAGCAGTGGGAGGACGACACAACCACGTGGCTGGAGTACTGTGGAATCGCCGAGCGAATTGTTCGCGAATACTTAGCACCTAATCGACCACATCGATATTTATTCCCGACAACGCGATGCGGTCACATTTTTATGCTACAAAATATGCATGTGTATCCACAAACGTGTTTCCAGGTATTTAGAATGTACCCTCCAATGTTTATGTACTTCACGCACATCCTTCGTGATGAGTATGGCATTTCAAGCAGCGCGAACATTGACATTTACGAACAGGTTGGAATGTTTTTGTGCATTTTAGCACACGGCAAAGGATATCGGCAAGTGCAAACGCTATTCGGACATTCATTGCAGACGATCAGCCATTACTTTAAGAAGGTCCTATGTGCATGTGTGGCTTTTGCTGCGACTCTGATTAAACCAGATCCGCGTTACAACGATGGTGCAGCGCACCATCATCCGAATGTGGAACGATATCCCCTATTCCAGGTGAGATTTGTAATGTAATTGATGATGAAACCTGAAAAGTGCTTGTGAATTCCATTTGTGTTGATAAAAATATTTGTATTCCAGGATTGCATTGGTGCAATCGACGGAACCCACGTGAGAGCTGTTCTGCCACGAAATGTCAGGGAGACTTACATTGGAAGAAAAGGGATTCCAACACAAAATGTACTTGCCTTTGTGATTTCAATCTGTTTTTACATTCGTGTACGGGTGCACCACGAGAATACTCATGATAGCCGCATATTGGCACGTGCTGTGCATAGTCCGGAAATCAATTTTCCACAACCCATGAACGGGAAATATTACCTGGTTGACTCTGGTTTTGCACATAGGCCTGGGTACATGGCTCCATATAAGGGCTCGGATATCAGATATCATTTTCAAGAATTCGGGAACGCAAGGGAAAGATCTCACCGCCGTTTCCGAAATGCACGAGAACGGTTCAATTTCCATCACTCCTCATACCGCAACGTAATTGAGCGTGCGTTCGGTGTTTGGAAACAGAGATGGAAGATCATTGATCAAATGCCTGCTTATAATATGAGAGCGCAAACAGCTGTTGTCGTTGCCACAATGGGTATACACAACTTCCTGAGGAGAAACGGTCGGCTAGATGAGGGTTTTCGTAGAGCCGAAGAATTAGATGACGAGGACGTCGAGATAGATCTACCTGATGAAGCAGATGAAATTGCGGCCGAGCTAGATGCAATATCTGAAGAGGACATACCGTGGCAGCAACTACGAGATTTTTTGGCGCAGACATTACGTTAGTAGGTATAGAACGCGCCCAAATTGATAGAGACACATCAAGGAACTCACTTTTAGTCACTAAGTTTGCTGATGTTTGTGACGTAATTTATAATTGTGCACGAATAGAATTCAATTTTTATTGTGTCAAAAAAAAAAAAAAAAACCTGTTTTCACGTGTAGATTGCTTCAGAAGGTTGGGGAAAATGAAATTTTCACCGGTGCATGTTTAACGTCTTTAATTCAACCACACTGTTCTACCTAACACATTAAAAGGGCAATAATGGAAATATCCATTAAAATTGATTCAGAATGCCCATTAATGCCTGACATGAAAATGATGGAAAGTCAACATGGTCCCACTGGCTAGGAAAACAATACTGTAGAAGAAATTAAATTTTGAGAAAAAAAGGGGTTTCAAACAATAGCTTATTGAATAAAATTAGAATATTTGCCTTTTAACCCATGTTTATCATGATTTTTCAAAATAACTCCAAAAGTAAAGATATTTGTGTAAGTACCCCTAATATATATATTGTATCATATTATTATATCCTTTTTAATGAAGAATATATCATTTTAGATAAGTTTATTGTTATATACGTTACTTTTATTGGAAAAATTATATCAGCTATTATATGTTTTCTAATATTTTTCAATTTTTAGATGTATACATACATCGTTATTCGTTGTTAGTCGTCGAGTGTTCACATCACACTAGTGGCATAAAAAGACAACTCTAGTAGAATTCGCAAAAAGTCCTCTATTAAAATGATGTTGAAAAGACAAATTGGACCACAATTGCACGATAGTGACAGAATTGGAAACCAAGATATGATTAAGAAATTGAAGCACCAAGTGAATCACTCTAATTCACTTGTTATTTTACCTCCATTTTCAACTTTATTCTCAATAAAATTAGACATATAATCCACAACAGAAGTCACATATCAGCTCATATTTATGAAAACACAATATATCTATTTCTCATATAGGAAAAGAAGGCGCTTGCTCCAAATGAGCTAAATCTGCCCAGAATACACTTATCATAGCTGAAATCATAGCCATATATTGTTTGCTAAAAAAAGAAAAAAAAAGAAAAAGAACAATATTCCACTTGTGAAGCCAATCTTCTCCTTTAAATACTTATAAGTAATAATTTTTCACTTATATTCCAAAATCATGTTGTTCTCCGGAGCCAATCCAACGCAAGCCCTTAATATGTTCTCAAGCATTGCCCGCTGCTTCGAAAGTGCATTCACCACTGGCGTGCCTGGTGGAACCTGTTTATTCGACCGTAATAATATATTAGTTTTCGAGTGATCTTATCTAAACATTAAATCATTTGAGCTGTGAAAAACTATATATTATTTTATCTTCAATACATTTTTGATGCACTTATTTTTGATTTAAGATTAAGCACGCCTATCTATGCATTGATATAGACATTTTGATTTATTCCACCCCAACTTGTGCAACATGGCACATCTTGTGTACAAGGGCACAAGAATTAAGACACGTTGATTGAAAGTATGTGCACCATAACTTGGTAAACCATGGTCCATGGACCACATTTATTTATTTTTTATTTTTTTTGGTCTAATATCACACTTATCTAGTTTACTAATTACGCGTATAACGAGTACTTGAACAAGTACGTTTATTCTTGTCTTGTACAGATTAGTCGATGTTTTCTCACATATTAAAATCGAAAGAAACTTACAAGAGGAGCTTTAGAGAGATAGCTGAGGATAGTAGCCACCGGGTGGAAAGAGTGGAATTTGCCCTGAAATCAACACGACATGAATTCTATTAGATGAACAAAAAAACATAAAAAATACATTTCTAATTTAATACGATGAACTAAAAGTGTCATAAAATGTTTTTGACGTACCTCGCCTTCGGCCTTGAGCTGTATACGAGTGCTGAGTTCAGCTAGGAGAACCAAATCCAATATGATTGGAGCTGCCAAAAGCGAGTCCTCACAAGTGTTGTGTAACACTATAGTGCTCTTCCCACCCATAAATATTTCTGATGTGTACTCATCCATAGCCCTCTTGCTATCTCCCACATATGGCACATACTACACATGACACCATCCAATCACACATTAGATGAGTTCAAACGAAGTTCTAAAGGATACCATAGTGTCGTTAGTTAAGCGTATTGGTGTCTGAGGATCGGGTTCTCAAAGTATAAAATACCTTAATGACGACAACGTGGTCCGGGTGCTCGCCAGGTTCATAAAGAATGCCATTGCTAGCAACCATGTCGTCCACGACATTACTTTTCGAGATCTCTTTGGATCGAAAAGTTTGAGGAGCTGACAAATTCATGCCATCATTATTTCCCAAATGGTTGTAACTCACTATTGATGTTGGCTGCAAACAAAAATACCCCATAAAAATATTATACCACGTAAAATCTTTATGAACTTTATTTTCAATAAATTTAAGATCGACTGAACCAAAGTATACCTTTATACCAGCTCCAACAAGGAAATCAACCAGCACTGATTTCATCTTGGTCTGACCACTCTTAAAGTCATCTCCACCAATCAAACTATTCCTCTGAATGGCCAAATCAATCAGCCCTAAAATAATTCAAAATCCAAAATTAATTAATTAACTTCCCTAATCAAAAGGGTCATAAGAGAATAATCCATTCATTACTTAATGGACAAAATTATAACTATTTACCTGGAACAAAAGTGTTCTGTGGGCTGCCATTGATGAAAGGAACATTTTCAAGAACACAAGCTAATGCATATAAGGTTGAAGGAGATATTTCAGCCTCATTCTTCTCCACTGAGGCTAATAGGTTTTCTATAGTGTCATTTAGCCCAACAACTACATTACTGTATCTTTCTGTATTTGCAGTCCACAAAACCACCACCTTGTCGACCTCGTTTTTCTCTTTAAACTCCCTATTACAACATAAAATCATATCAAAGTGCAATTAGCCCATTAAAAACTGGTACCTCGACTACTTGTTTAGTATGGTTGACTAATCAATGTGTCGGACGAGACACTAGAAAAATTTAAATCTTTCATATTTTGTCTAGTACAGCATACTAAATCGATAAAACATGTCATTTGTAGGTTATGTATACCTAATATCTTTGATGATTTGTTGAACTTGTTCTTGCTTGGTTCCTTTGATCACATTGTTGGCACGTGCACCTTGATTAGCAGCAATGAAATCAGGGTTGTAGATTCCAGGGAGTGGGAACATATGTTCCATGTAAGGCCCAAGCTGCTTCTGTAGATCAATATCTAAAACCTTAGCCCTTCCCATGGCATCAGCCAAATTCATGTCACTGATGTCCCATCCTCCAAATACAATGTCATCTGGGTTGACCTAGTCATATTACAAACACAAAATTATTACATATACAAATAAATTTACGACTAAACATAATATTCGCAAAAGATCGAGGGTATACTTCACAAAGTTTTTTGCTGATTATAAGCAGGCCAAACATAATTTTTTGTAGTACCCATAATTTTCTATCCAACTTTTTACAACATATTTCGTAGATCAAACTTATAATTTATTAAATACTTTACCAAACATCCTCTGAAATCAAGTCTTGACGTGTAAGGCCCTTAAGAATGCGATGTTTCTTAAATAGTTTGAGCATTTAAACGAGGTGGTAACGATGTATATGAATGTATGTATTATACCATGGGGAGGAGGCTCTTGAATGGGGCATGTATCTCTTCTCCATTGAAGGATCCAACTCTGATTGAGGATGCCTGGGTGAGTGAGCCAAAATAATTGGCTCGTTGCACCTTATCCTTAGTTGCCCACGAAATTCCTCTGTCATTTATCAAATTCTTGTCATATGTTTCATAAATGCAAAAGTAGGTAAAAAACAAATCTAGTGGGACCCGCGTGGTACCCACTAGTCCCCACCCCCTCCGCCACCAAATGGCAAGTGGTCAAACAGTATTAAATAGCAAAAAGACAGTTAAATTTTGTTCATTATCTTATGAATTCTATCTAATATACTATCAAATTAAACAACTTACTCGCGATTAGCAATGACACCAGCAGTGAGGGTTGAGCCATTGTTACCTCCCCATCCAACAAGCATAACCCTAGAAACACAATCAATATAGTATAATTAACACGAAAATTCGGAAAAAAAAATTCTTTATCTTAGAAAAGGGAATATGAACAAACCCTAATTTTGGGACATGAATATCAGTCTTGAATTCATATTTGACAGTTTTTGGCTTGACAATCCATTGATAAATTCCATTTCTGCTCTCATGTACAAGCTCTGTGGTCTCATAATTGTACACTGAGTGAATCTCACTCTCTGTGTACTTAACATTTGGGCTCTCAACCTTAAAACTCTCGATGAACATTTTCAGTAATCTTAAAATAATAAAACTCTTTCTAGAGAGATAAATGTAGAGAGAGAGAGGGCGAATGTATCTGTATTTCTCTCCTTGAACTCTCCTAGTGTTGTACGTCTGTGTATTTCCATTTAGCATCAAAGCTTGCATATATAGGCAAGTTTTACGCATTAATGGTAGACATGGCATCTTTCTATTGGTCGTGCCCCACATGCCCACATACATATATATTTTTATTTTATTTTTTCTTACCGTCAACTATATGACAAACAAAATACGAGCCTTTGAGGTTGAGGTATAAGAGGTCGAGGGTCACGACTTACAGAGGCGGATCCAGCATTTTTGTTCTGCTAGGATGGAGACCGTTGACCGGTGACCGATCGCTCGTAATAGCAAAAAAAATAAAAAATCACAATTCATAGTTTTAGACAATAATATAACATAAATTCTCATTTTTCATAAATCATAAATCACAAATCACAATTCAGAAAAACTAAAAACAAAAAAAAATCTAAAATCACAGATAAATTATTCATAGCATTTATAGCAACTGCCAAGTGCCAACTAGCCAAGCCAACTATTAGTCTACTAGCAATATTGAAATGATTCAAATGAAGAAGAAGCCTGTGAGTGAGCAAATACTGTTTTCCCCACAGCAGCAGACGATTGACGAAGCTCCACTGCTCCTCCAAGTCTAGGCTCCACAGACCACAGTCCACCCCACCCATCCACCGCTCTCCAGGGACCAGATTCCAGCCCACTGGTACCAGTTACCAATTCCACCGTCTAGATCGCGCCTTCGCCCGAATCGCCTCTCCCTCCTATGCCGGCGATTTTGTTGTGGGTTAATCGTAAATTAGTAATGGATTTGAAATTTAATGGGCAAAAGTGTTTGGGCTCATTCTTGATTACATTGGGCCTTATTTTTTTTAAAATAAAGGCCCAAACAAACAATAAGGAGGGGAAAAAAGAAATCACAGGCGGCAGCAAGCTTCTTCTTCACTTCATCTTCCCGGCGGTCGAACGGCGAGGCAGAGCTCCTGACGGATCCAGCACGGGCTGCCGCGGGGGCTGGCCAGGTGCGGGATCCGCCCCTGACGACTTACATCCATTTTGATTTTAGAAAAATTAGGATCGAACTTTCTAACTTTCCATGCTATGATTATAGATCCCTAACTTAATTAAAACTTTAAATTTGAAGTCCAAGTGGCTCAAACGCAATGTGAGCATTCAAGTTATGCAATCTTCACCAGAATTAAAGTTGAAAAACAAAACTGTGAAAGCACTTAAAATTTCTCCTCAATATAATTGGGTGCAATATATAGGGACTATGCTTTTATTTTATAATCTTACAATTTTAAGATTTAACAGATGTTAATTTTTTTTGCATTATAATTGTATACATGCACAACAATGAATCACATTTAGCCCCTATTTGACAACCATTAAAATGACTTTTTTGAGATAAATGAGTTTTTTAATAATAATTTTTTGGAGAATGTATGATTAAAAATTTTGGATTTACAGGTATAATATTTTATTGGAAGAATGTGCGATTGAACATAAGTTTGAGAAAAAAAAAAGTTTTGTTTCAATAGTTGTCAAACAATGATTTACTTGTTGGACGCTCAAATGCTGATTTTGAAATACATAATAATTTTTGAGATAAAAGTTCACAAAATACTTATATGATTCTTTCCATAGCCAATTCTTCTTTTTTCTCAACACATTTAAAATTGATTCTCGTAAAAGCACAAAAAATACAAAACAAAGCCATAAGAAGAAATCATACAAGTGCATTTTTTGCCATTGTTGCGTCAAAATCAATGAAAAATTGTCTAGTGTTCTTCTGTAAAAATTCCTTCAAACTTTTTTTGTACCTATAGCATAATTGGTGTAAATGTGATTTTTTGAATAATTTTTTTTTTTTTTTTTTGGAGTTGAAGAATATGCGATTAAAAAATAGAAAAAAGAAATGTAAAAACATAAAAACGATTTTTTTTTTTAAAAGTATGATAAAAATTAAGTGAAACGATCACTTTCAAACAAAGGTTAGAGAAATTTAGCAAAAGACTCAATGCGTCACAAATGGACAATTGTGGGGTCGGCCTCAGACACGTGGCAAAATGTTGTGGAGCTAATTTGTGGCCCCTAAATTTGTGGCCCCACGGGCTTTACTAGAAGTCTAGAGTATACTCCAGGCAATTTTGACGGTGACTCGTGAATGAATTAACGGCTGACCGATAAAGGGATTTTTTGCTTTTTCATTTTCGTTTTTCTTTTTGACGTTGAAATTTAGAGCCTGTTCGGTACAGTTTAAAATTTAATTAAAATTGAAAATATGATCGTTATTTGGTTACACTCGTCTAATAAAAATCAACAATAACGACTAATTTTTCAATTTTAATCTCTACCGAACATGCCCTTAGTATTTTTTCACAAATGGTCCCTGACCAACCCTATTCTTATTTTCTTGGCACTGACCTTCTCAACCTGTTGATTTTGTACACTAATGGTCCTTTCCATGGCCTATGGTGCTTTCTTTCATACGAGTCTGAAATCTTCCTAAAGAGATTCATAGGCTTTTTTGTAATTAAGTCTTGTTATGTAAATGATATTTGTAATGGTGATGTCAACTATTCGATCAAATTTTAATGGTCATTGTTCAACTAATCAACAAGCTATGAATTATATTTGATTGACGTAAAATTTGTATTATTAACCAATTGAAAAAGGAGTAATGAGGACAATGATTCCATTTTTCTCCTCCACTTATATTTAAAATGTTAAGATCCGTTTGATAGGTAAATGCGAAAAGAAATTTCAATTTCATGTTATTTGAAAAATAAAAAATTATCAAACCCATAAGAATTCGTTTTCCATGAAAATAAAGAAAATGCAGTTTATAGTGGTTGTACCTTAGAATTCGATTTCCATTTCCACGTCGTAATCAAACGGTCAAAGTGGAATTCGTTTTTCTCGAATGTAACATTTTCCATGAAATTCGTTACTATCAAATAGGGTCTTAAAAAAAGTGCGGAAAAACGTAAATTTACTTTTTCTATTTTAGTTCCATTTTCCTATAAACGAAACAAGAAATATTGTACTATGTGGGCATCATTTTTATGTGGAATGAGGGTGAGAGCAACTAGTAGGTTCCACGCAATTCTTTTCTTTTCATGTTCCCACCTCCGTATTTCATTTTTCACCTAAGATTGACAATGATGTAGAGGTGTCAATTCAGGCAGGTCGGTCCGCCAACGTATGAGCCCGATAACGACCCGCGTGAAAAAAAACTCGCCCGCTACAGGTTCCGGACCGGTTCCGAGTCGACCCACAAATTTTGGATTACAACTCAGGGCCGCCCATTGACCCATCCGGGTAGATCCCATACCGGTCACGGGTCACGGGTCGCGCGGGTCACGGTTTGTGCCGAATTTGCCCGTATTATTGTATAAATAAAATTATAAAAATATAAAATTTTTCATATTTATAGCAAAAAATATTTTTTTGTTAAATGTAAACTAAGAATTGAACAAAATGATAAATTCATATTTATACCAAAAAATGTTTACATAGAATTCAAATTTAATATTACATGAATTATTTATAACTTTGTAAAATTTAATTTAATTTAAACAAATAACAACTAAATGTATTTCTAATTACTATTATCAAATATTTATAGCATAAGTACATCTCAACTAGGTTGGCACCTACTTAAGTCTTAACTATAATTTAGTTGTTCAAAAATTATATATTTTAATATTTGTTTTCCAATCAATCTTCAGGAACTGCAAGATTTTTGAAATTTTCAGCAATATCATCAATAATTTTATCTTGCATCACTCGATCCGCGAATATCCAATCTTTCATGCATATGAGAGTTTCTAAAATATATTCTTTAAGTCTAAATCTTCTTTCATCCAATACCTTGTTACCTGCACTAAAAGCAAGCTCAGATGCCACTGTTGAGACTGAAATTGTTAGTATATCTCGTGCCATTTTAGATAATACAGGGTATGTTTGCTCATTTAATTTTTACCATCGTAAAACATCTAAATTATTCACTTCATCTTCAAGTATTAAATTATAATGATCAAATTGATAATATCTTTCTAATTCAATAAGTGTGGTATTTGGATTTGCAGTTGAAGTTATAGATGATGAATCAAGAACATTACGTTTCTTAGTTATTATGGAAAAAAAAGAAGATTTGCCTTTAAAAAAGGTTGAACCCCAACCTTGAGGGCCCCCACCGACCCTGCCCTGGATCATTGTGGAGGAGGTAAATCGCAGGATGTGCCTCCCAGGAGCCAGGGTGGAGAGCTTATGGATAGGCCTGGGCTATTAACCCTATGGTAACTCCCGCTTGCAACAAAGTCAATTCCACCTTGCGGGGAATCGAACTCTGCACACTACCGCGCTGAGCCCTAACCGCCCTCCCCTTTGCCACTGGGAGATATGCCCAAGATTTGCCTTTAAAAGTTGTACTAGAGTTTGTAAAAAAAGAAATATTTTCATTGTTACCATATTTAATAAAATAGTTGTTATACATTTCATTAATAAAAATATCTAATTGTCGATTTGTAATATTTATGTTAAAAATTAATGTTTCAGAAAGTAATTCTAAAGCATAATCAACTACCAAAATTATATGTGAACATGTGAGCCCTCTTCATCTGCGGCCAGGATTGACCATTCCATGCCAGAAAAAACTACATGGAAACACTGGTTTTCTTTGAACCCCTACCCTACCATCCCACGCCATACTTTTGCCTTGGCATTCTATACAATTTTTGAATTTCTAACAATAAGATGAAGATGAGGTACTGAATTCAAGTTTTTTCCTTTCAAGAGGTACAATCATTTTCACAGGACTGGACCCCTAAACAAGATAAAAGGGTTCCCTAAAGTGAGGACCATAATCACATGAATATATTTGTGGTATTTTATATTGAATTGAATTATGTGAATAGAACATTAATAAATTTTAACAATTTTTTCATGTAATGTTGTACACTATTAGATGAATAATGTTGGAGTCTGAACTCGCAAGTCAATTCTGATCCACCATAATTAAAAAGAAAGATCTCCAGGTCAACTCCTTGAGGCAAGACTAATAGGTTAGCTCGCTCCAATACTGCCATCATTCAGAAGACATAAAAATTGCACCCTACTACATGTGTCTTCTGGATGATGTCATCACCACTTACGCGGCCATCCCCGGAATGATAAGTGGCAACAATAATGGTAGCACCTCATTTCAAGCCAATCATAAGTCTGCAATGATTATCCACCAACTTGGCATATCATGATCTGCTTAGGTCGACCTTAATGCCCAATCAAAAGCCTCGAATCTAGGGTAGTGGTGCACATTTCTAAGTCAGCACTATAGCTTATAGGACTTTTGGTAACCAAATTGTTTGCTTTGAGGCCTATAAATAGAGATAAATGGCCATCTCCTCCAAAGGTCGAACTCAATGCACTCACAATGTACACTCCAAAATAGTTTCTAATAAAACGATCTTTAGCTTCTTATACATTCTTGCAAAGTACCTCACTAAATTTCGATTACGTTGATCTGATTTTGCTATGTCATTTTTAGTCATCAACAAATAATACCATTTGTAACCACAGTTTATAAACAACATTATATGTCATCGTGCCACATTACATGTTGATTAGCAGCATTTCTTATGAATATCATTATTCTTTCTTATAGCTCACATTAGTAAACAAGCCAAAAGCTAGAATTAGTGAAAATTATAATATGGATCTAACCTATCATAAATGTGGCTAGTAGGTCTTTCATTTTTTTTGATACATGGAGTCTATGACATCTCATTTCCCTTTTGTAACGCTTGGGTCCTAAGTGGACATTATATCCTTATCTTACTATATATAAAAAGTGTCTATTTAACGGAATTTGTTGGTTTAACGGAAAAACTAACGGAATTTGTTGTTTTAACGGATTATGTAACGGAATTTCTTGTTTTAAACAGGCAGTTGCACCTTCTTTCAGTGTTTTTATCATAACTTTGCATTTCGATGTCCGATTGAGGCGATTCAAAATGCGTTGGAAAGCTAACTCATCTGGCTACAACTTTGATTCGACATCATTCTCCAATTGGATCACTTTTTATGCCAAAAATAGGTCTCAATATAACGGACTATATAACGAAATTTCTTGTTTTAAACAGGCAGCTGCACCTTCTTTCAATATTTTTATTATAACTTTGTATTATGATATCCGATTGAGGCGATTCAAAATGAATTGAAAAGCTAACTCATCTGGCTACAACTTTGATTCAGACATCATTCTCCAATTCGATCACTTTCTATGCCAAAAATATGTCTCAATATAACGGATTATGTAACGGAATTTTTTGTTTTAAACAGGCAGCTGCACATTTTTTCAGTGTTTTTATCATAACTTTGCATTTCGATGTCCGATTGAGGCGATTCAAAATGCGTTGGAAAGCTAACTCATCTGGTTACAACTTTGATTCAGACATCATTCTCCAATTGGATCACTTTCTATGCCAAAAATAGGTTTCAATATAACGGACTATATAACGAAATTTCTTATTTTAAATAGGCAGCTGCACCTTCTTTCAATATTTTTATTATAACTTTGTATTATGATATCCGATTGAGGCGATTCAAAATGAGTTGAAAAGCTAACTCATCTGGCTACAACTTTGATTCAAACATCATTCTCCAATTCGATCTTCCTATACCAAAAATAGGTCTTAATATGAGACTAAAATACAGGAGCATAACTTTTCGGTTGGAAATTGATTTGTGATCATTTTTTGACTAAATTTGATCCCCTTGACATCTTCCTTTATCCAATTGACTCCGAGCACTCTCAAATCTTCATCGTGAGATTCGGCACAACTTTTAAATATTTACATTTTAGCCCCCGAACTTTGGATCCCTTACAATTTAGCCATTTCTCCAAATTTGTCTACTTTTGCTTATTTTCTTCAATCTCACCAACCTACATCACAATATCAAAATCACACATCTAATTATTTATCAATTATATAAACATTACATCATTAATTATTTATAGGGTGTCTCCTTTTGCCAAGAATCAAGCCGTTGGCAACATAATTCATGTCGTTGGGAGCCGCAATTTTGGACCAATTCTCTCACCGAAAATTTGTAGGTTTGAAAAAAAAAACGAACATAATCAATTTTTCTTCCTCCTTGCGCGCCGTACACGCCCTTAATTAACCAAAAAAAATTACATCTTTATTAATAACAAATTAATTATTAAACAAAAATATTAAATATAAACTAAGCATACGTGCATTGCACGTTGCTTGCACTTAGTTATTTTATTAAAGATAATGGGAAATGGTAAAATCGTATTGTTAACAACAATGTTTTAAATTAAAGATAAAAGGCAAATCGTCCATTAGGAACTCAAGCGCTACAAATTAAAAAGTATGCCCCTATTTGGTTTATTAAAAATAAAAGTTTTAGTAAATTTTGATAAAAATAGATGAGATATATAGTTAAAAAGTTGATAAAAGTTATGAATTTAATGAAATATGTAGTTGAAAATAAGTTTGAAAAATATCATTTTAAAAAATGAGGACCAAACATGAGGGATAAGGTCATAAGGAACTGCAGAGTTACATTTTCAATGAATTCTCAAGGGCGTCTCCAATGGCATAAAACACCAAATAGTGTAAAATTTGCTTCAACGATACATCAAATATAGTGCAATTTTTAATGTAATGAATAGTGTTGCACAAAATATAGAATTTTTCATTTAATCCCATTTTACCCTTTTTCACACTTTGTAAAAATTGTTTCTTCCTTCTATGTCCTTATTTAATATTTAAATATTAATTAATTTTAATTGATTCATAATTATTTTAATATAATGATTATTTTTATTTAATATTTATTTTTAAACTCTAATCAATTAATAAGTAATAATTATTTCAACAATAAATTAAAAAAAATTGTTAAAAATTCAATAAATTTGATAATGAATAAATTAGCACTAGAACAACACACACACAATTTATATTATTACTTTTGTAATAATATAAATTGTAAAATAAAATTTTGTATAAAATAATTCAAAATAAAATTTGGCATAAAATTTAGTGTAAATTAGTCTCCAGTGGACACCAAATTTGGTATAAAATTTGTTGTTATCATTGGAGAGGAAAAATTAGATTACACCAAATTTGGTATGAAATTACATTAAATTCGGTGCAGACCATTGGAGGTGGTCTTAACACTTACATTTCACGACCTGGTTCACTCCAATTTCATGTAAATGACTATCTTATTCAAGAAGGTAAATGACTATCTTATTCAAGGAGGTAAGATACACATTTGTTGGAGGAAACTTTGCAAGGCAGTGTGGTGCTTTGGCATTTGCTTCATTTTGGCAGCTATATTTGTCATTTCCCAGGTCAAACGAACACCAACTCCTCTGATCCTCCTTGTGCGGCATACTTTGAGAGGTGATGTACGTTGTCTCCCCTTCAGCATTGCCATCTCTGACGTCCTCACTTCACGTGTCGTCCTTCTCAGGCTGATATCTCCTTCACTTTTACTCATTCTTTTTCAAGAACAAGGCTTTTTAAGAAAATGGTATGTTTTTGGTAGGCCGAGTTGATGCTAGTCGTTAAAAATGTGATTCTTGCATATGGCACAAATATGTTGACCTTCAAATCTGAATGGAACCTAGATTCTTGTTAATCTTCACTTCTCTTACCTCCATATATGTGTTACTTGCACACTTCTACACACCTTAGAAGCACATACCACAACTTTTTAGGACAAAGAGAAGAGGCTACGATCATATACACCCTGATGCTTAAGTCAAATGTTGGTAAGTAAAATTTGGCGTGAGAGAAACATAAAGAAAAGATAAATGTGAGAGTCAAATTTAGATTTCTAGAGTGATTGTACGAAATCCTGCAAGTGCACAGTATCGTAAATAAGTAATATAATGATGGCTAAATTATCGTTCCCACAATGACTATGTACTTCATTTAATGTCAATTAATGTTAATTGAATAGCCAAATTTATTTGAAGAATTTATACTAATTTATCTAATTAAACTAATTATTTTATTGACCAAATTATAAAAGATTTTGTAGAACTATGTGAGATGATTACTAAAACTTTGAATCCTCCTTAATAATTAATTTTAATACAAATCAATATCATGACAACATATATGCATTCTTGTTGATCAATGGTTCAAAGTTATTCAATAATATCTCTCTAGTAGAATTAAATTTATCCTCTCATTTGATCAATATCTCTATAAACCATGCAAACATGAAAGCATGCATTAAAAGTATTAGAATATCTATTGAAATCATGTAAAGCATAAAAGTATATATCTATCCCCTATAAGACATCACAATGGTTGTTATAAGTGATATCTATCCTGTTGTTTATCTCGATAACAATAAAATTTACAATTCAATTTAATTAGTGATCAAGTAATAGAAAGACAATAAACATAATAACAATTATCCTAGAAATCATACATAATGGCTATCAAAATAAATTACATTAAAAACTTCATAACAAATGTTCATCTATATCTTAGTAAATAGAAATCTAACTTAGCATTACAAAATTATAAGAAATCATGTTTATTTGATAGAACAACACCCGGATTATTGATAAATGAAGAAGAAGATAATTCTTGAAATTTTGAATTTTTCGAATGATTTATTGATTGATATCCAGTTATACATTCTCTTCTTTGCCAAAAAAAATCAAATTTGGATCTTTAACGGATTGAAAGCTTGTAATTGCCTCTTAATTCTCTCAAAAGAATGATGATTTCACATCTCTTTAATTTTAGTAATTGATGAATTCTGTTGACGTCGAAAATTGAATGAACAAGATTCAAGCCAACTCAAAATGCAAAAATGAGAATATTCCTGATAGCGATTTGTACATAACGATTGTCACTACGAATGTTCTTTTTATTTTCCAAGGAGATATTTGGAAATATGAAGTGTTAAGAGTCCCCCCTCCTCATCAAAACTCTCCCTCTCCTTTCAAATTCTTGACACGTGACATCATTCCAATAGCTCACATGTCAAGTTCAATAATATCACATATATTGTTACGCCTCTTATGAAACAACTCTAGATCGTTACCTATGTGGCTGCCAACTGAGTAAATTAACAAGGTCTACACTCCACATCACCCCACGCACCGAAAGTGTTGAGGTGAGGTGGTCCACATGATTATTTGCATTGATCGAGGTGCCGAAGTGATATACCTCGAAAGGATATACGATGAATTGATAAGATGTGGAACGACGATGTTGGAATATTATCACGTTACCTCGTCCATATTAAATAAGAGATCTTTTATATGAATACCTAGCTTAAATAAGATCCACATGATTGATTGATGTGATATTTGTGCAGTAGACGTCAAAAGGTCAAGTCACGAAATTCACTCATTAGGGAGTATTAAATGCCAGGCTGCTAGGGATTGATTGGTTGATACCTAGAAGGGGATGCCTCGGACAAGAGATGTGGCCATGTGTCCCTCCATCCTATGGCCCCAAATCCGCCTCTTTCCCTCTAAATACTCATGCTTATTTCCATTTCAAGGGTAATGCAATCCTATACAGTCAAACATACACTTTACTTTATCATCTTGAATTTAAAGTGTGTTATTTCTAATCTTCTTCAACATTAAAAAGAATGCAGCTAAGGTTCTTCTTCAACATTAAAAAGAATGCAGCTAAGGTGCTAACTCGCCAAAAATGGAGATTGTGGTTGGAATGCATGAAGAACTTCGAAGAAGATTGGAGATTTGCAGAGTTCTTTTGCAATTTCAAATTTTTGCTAAATAAAAAGCCTAAAGAGTGTGAAGCAAGTCTTTTATAGGCATAGTTCGTAAATCCTAGCCGTCAGATGGAATTAGCAACAATGACCTAAAAGATGCATGCCTTGGAAATAGGCGATGACTCAACTGGTTTTCTTGAAAACGTACAATGTCTTTCAAATCATTTGCACACAATCCAACGAAATATCTCATCGGTTTAAACCCACACAGTCAACTTCTCAACGTTCGAAATTCTGATGCACATCACCTTTGCCTTCATAATTTTTTCCAAAATTGCTATCATTCAGAGACTCTCCTCAAGCAATGACATCGCTTCTGCCTTCACAATTTTTCTCAAAGTTGCTATCGTTTAAAATTTTATTCTCAAGCAAAGACTGAAATTCCATATATTATATAAATATCTATATATGGACTTAGGGGACTATATTGTGTTTGTGGCAAAAAAATTCAGAAATTTCTAAATGAACGATGGAAGGTAAAATATTCCGAGCCAATGCATCACAGCCCTACATTGAAAGGCTACGCATTATAAATATCTATACATGAACTTGGGGACTATTGAAACGCCTCTTATGAAGTAACTCCAGATTGTCACCCAAGTGGCTGCTAATTACCCAAATGAATAAGGTCCACACTCCACATCACCTTCCATACCAAAGCGTCGAGTTGAGGTGGTCCACATGTATCTTTACATTGACCAAGCCACCGATGTGATACGCCTCAAAAGGATATATTATGAATTTATAAGAAATGGAATGGCGCATACTATCACGTTGCTTCATCCTAAATAAAAGATCTTTTATACAAAGATTTAGCCAAAATATGATCCTACAATTTATGTGATGTGATGTGATGTTTGTGCAGCAGATGTCAAAAGGTCAAGTCACAAAATCTACTCATTATGAAGTATTAAATGCCTGCCTACCTAGGGACTAATTGGTTGATACCTAGGAGGGGACGCCACGGACAGCTGATGCTGTCACATGCCCTTCCATCTAACGGTCCCAAATTCGCATACTTTCCTATAAATACTCACATTTATTTCCATTTCAAGGGTAATGCAATTCTATACACTCAAGCATACACTTTGCTTATTATCTTTAAATTAAAGTGAGTTATTTCTTTTTGTTCTTTAACATTAACTGACTTATTCATCGGAGCACTCACGATTTCCTCTACCACCACTGCAACGAGTATTTACACATGTTGGCCACATTATCCCTACAAAAATTGAGGTCAACCTATATTATAGCTATCATAAACTTGTGACTTTCCACGTAGGTAGAGATGTAACATATTCCTATATTTTTTAGAATTGGTTGTGATGACACCTTTACATTATTAATGTATCCAAACACTATTTTCGAGCAAGTAAACCAATATTTCTTAATAAGATACAATCCTAATAATTTTACACACAACTCCTAGCAGGGGTGGACGCAGACCTTAAAAGTTAGGGGGGCACAATTGAACTTGCAAAGAAATTGTGAGAAATTTTATAATTGAAAATTTACGTCCAAAAAAATCATACCCCATGTAATTTTACATCCGAAAATTTGCATGGGATATAACTTTTTCGGATATAAAATTTCTAAATTTTTTGATATCATATTCTATATAAAATTTCCTAATAAAATGATGAAAAATACATTGAAAAATCTGTACTGGAAAAATAATAAATGTTAATGAAATAATTGAATTTTAAAAACAATGCGAGTTAGACGTCTTTTTTTTAAGACTCACGTTTAACGTATTTTTAACTATTTTCAATATCTGTTTGGATTATTCGATATGCCTATAATATAGTTTTCGAAATAAGTTTTAAGATAACATAAGTAATTTGTAGATTCAATTAGCGTGAGATCGTTGGAGAATTTTTAAAATTAGCATGTTATCGAAATTCAAATTTATTATGATTTTGCCCATATTTGATGGAGATTAAAATCACATTTTTAGTAAATTTTGATGAAAGTTAAACAGTTATGGATTTCATGAAATATGTTATTAAAATTAATTGTTAACTTTGATTTAGATTAAAATTTAGATTTCAATCGATACCAAACACGATTTTATAAGATAAGAATAAAAAAGAAAAAGAAAAAAATCTCAAAAGGTGGAGGTGCTTCAGGACCCCCCTAGGTCCGCCCATGACTCCTAGCCATGACCACTCCGAAAATAATAATAAATGCATGGCACACGGTAGGGACTCTACTATAATAAAAGTTGATAATAAAATTGATCATGATTTTGAACTTATTACTTTGAGTCACTAAAATGCATGCAACCACTAACAAGATGTCATATAACGATTTAATTTTCTAAGGATAAATTACAATTCTTTGTATTTATTTTTGTTTGATTAATCTTAACACAATCAAATTACAAGAAATCAGCCAAGAAATCATCACTAGCTCATTCACAGGCTGATTCTCAGGATCTTGTTTTGCAAGAAATCTGCCAAGGAATCACCACCATAATTCTAGGAATAGCCATTGATTTGTAAATTATTCCCTTGTACATATTTATTTCCATACTTAGCCTAACTTCCTGTACCTATTTAATCAGCATCGTATCACTGTAATTTGCATCAAGAACAAAACAGAAATAAAATCATTCTTTCTTCTAACATCTTTTTCAACATGGTATCAGAGCTAGAAACAACCCCTCTTCCATCAAAGACCTCCATGGCTTCTTCTTTCTCCTCCAATGTCCCCTCTCCATATCTACTCCATCCATCAGATTCTCCCAGCCTCATTCTAGTTTCTGGTCTCCTTACAGGAGATAATTTTCCAAAATGGCAGAAGGCCATGACTTGAGCACTCAATGCCAAGAACAAGCTCAGTTTTGTTGATGGCTCCCTCTCCATCCTTCATTCTAACTCTCTAGAATACACACAATGGAACCAAACCAAGGACATGGTCCTTTCCTGGCTTTTAAACTCCATCAGTCCACCTCTAGCCAACTCTCTAGAATACCATACAGACCCACGAGAAGTTTGGATTGACCTCCAATCTCGCTTCAGCCACAGCAACAATGCACGCCTCTATCACCTCAAGCTTGAACTTTCCTCTCTGCAACAAAATACCCACCCATCCATGAATATTACAATCAAATCAAACAAATATGGGATGAATTAAGCCATCTTCAAAACAACAATGACCTCAAGAATTTATAGAAACAAGCAGAGGATGAAAGTATCTTCCAGTTCCTTCTTGGCCTAAACGATTCCTTTGCTCAACTCATAACTCAAATCCTAGCTATGGATCCCCTTTCCCCTATCACAAAGGTTTTTTCTATTCTATTTCAGGAAGAGCAACAGAGGCTCCTTCATGTCCGACCACTTCCGACGGAATCCATGGTTTTTGCAGCAACCAACTCCTGCAACACAAGAAGCAATCTTCGCTGCACTGAATGTGGCAAAACGAGTTACACCCGTGACCGATGTTGGAGGATTATTGGGTATCCACCTGGTCGCGATCAACGTTCCAAGTCGCGCCCTTCACTTCTCGACAAGCCACCGCCAGGATCAACTCCAATAGCAAATCAAGCCTCTCTCTCCTCAAACCCATCGCCGGTACCAGGATTAACACCGGAACTCTACCAAAAATTGCTGGACTTGCTCGCCCCGACACCCATTCCTTCCAATTTCGTCGGTAACATCATCTCTTCCCCTTCCTCCTTTGATACCCACCACGACTGGATCGTGGATAGTGGCGCTAGCGCCCACATGTGCCACGACCGGCGTGCTTTTTCCGCCTTAAAATCCCCTCCCCCTTCTCTCTCTGTAAAACTGCCGAATGGACACACCCTTTCTATTAAGGGAATTGGAAATTGCATCTTATCCCCCTCCCTTACCCTCTTAAATATCTATTTTATCCCTGATTTTCAATTTAATCTCTTATCTGTCCCTCAGCTTACCACTAACAAAAATTGTATTGTTTCTTTTTCCTTAAAAAATTTCTTATTTCAGGACCCACAGTCAATGAGGCTGATTGGAGCGGGTGATTTTTGCAATGGGCTCTATGTATACCGACCCAACAATGTTCTAGCTCTCTCTGTGCACTCCACTGCTAATAAAGACTTATGGCATCGGCGCCTAGGTCATCCTTCCCGTCTTGTTATTTTCCATTTATTTCCTAATTCGTATGTTATTTCGGATTGTGATACTGGTGCTCATTCTAAGTACACACGTTTGCCTTTTTCCTCTAATAATAATAAAAGTTCTTTTGCTTTCCATAGAATATTCTGTGACATTTGGGGGGGCTATCATACATCTTCCCTATGTGGTTCTCATTATTTTCTCACAATAGTCGATGATTTTTCACGCACCACTTGGATCTATCTCATGCGTTACAAATCTGAGACATATACAAATCTCATCCAATTTTTTGCCCTTGTCCAAAATCAGTTTAATACCACGGTAAAAAAAATTCGCACTGATAATGGACAAGAATTCCTCTCACAAAAATTTCAAACCTACATTTATAGTCACGACATTATTCATGAACGTACCTGTGTTGAAACTTCACAACAAAATGGCGTTGCGGAGCGAAAACACAGGCACCTCCTAAATATTGCTCGTAGTCTTCGATTTCAAGCACACTTACCCCTAAAATTTTGGGGAGAATGCGTACTCACTGCAGCATATCTTATTAACCGTACACCGAGTCGCATTCTTCACAATAAATCTCCTTTCGAACTTATCTTCAATACCATTCCAAACTATAATCAACTTCTTGTATTTGGTTGTCTATGTTACGCTCAAACCCTCCGGGCTCATCGAGACAAATTCTCTTCCCGTGCCTCAAAATGTATATTCCTTGGATATCCTAGTAACCATAAAGCATACAAACTCTATAATCTCGACACACAAGGAATCATTTTCTCT
Organism: Fraxinus americana; assembly: GCA_035079005.1. NCBI lineage: Eukaryota > Viridiplantae > Streptophyta > Magnoliopsida > Lamiales > Oleaceae > Fraxinus > Fraxinus americana. Next base: position 32,255,600 of record CM068717.1, on the reverse strand, counting down.
AGAGATGTCACCTTCCATGAAGACACTTTTCCCTTTCAAGATATTTCAGATATCTCCCACCCCTCTCTTCCTATTATCCACTTACCCGTTCCCGAAACCTTACCCGTTCTCGAAACTATCCTACCAACCCCATCCACTCCTACTCCTGACGACACCCCGGAATTTTCATCTCCCCCTCCAACTCCCTCTCCCTCTCTCCGTCCTCATCTCACTACTACTCGACCGGCTTATCTCCAGGATTATGTCTGTTCGACTCTAGAAGCACGGCCCACGGCATCATCACTCGCTACATTCACCTCAGGTACTGCTCACCCTTTATCTGCTTTTCTTTCATATTCTCGTTTCTCACCCTCTCATCTTAATTTTTTACATGCCCTTACCACTTCTGTTGAACCTACTTGTTATTCCACTGCCCTTCACCATTCCCATTGGCGTGAAGTAATGTCTAATGAGCTCGGTGCCCTTGAAGCTAACTCCACCTGGACACTTGAACCACTCCCTCATGGTAAAAAACCCATCGGTTGCAAATTGATTTTTAAAACCAAGCTCAAAGCAGATGGTTCAATTGAACGTTACAAGGCTCGCCTGGTTGCAAAAGGATATACTCAAGTTGAAGGACTAGATTATCGTGAAACTTTTGCGCCTGTTGCAAAAATGACTACTGTTCGATGTTTGTTGACTGTAGCTGCCACTCAACAATGGATCATTCATCAACTTGACGTCAACAATGCCTTCTTGCATGGTGACCTTGATGAAGAAGTGTACATGACACCACCTCCCGAATATTGCCCTAAGGGGGAGACCTTTGTATGTCGCCTCCGCAAATCCCTCTACGACCTCAAACAAGCATCCCGCAACTGGTTTTTTAAATTAACCACTATACTTCTTGATGCAGGCTTTACTCAATCTCAAGCAGATCACTCTTTATTCACTTAGGTCAAAAGCACGAGTATCACCATTGTGCTTGTCTATGTTGATGATATTCTGGTTGCTGGAAATGATCTCTCCCAAATTGAGGTCTTCAAACGTGTTCTCTCCACCAATTTCAAAACCAAGGATCTCGGTTCCCTCAAATATTTTCTTGGTCTCGAAGTTGCCCGTTCACATAAAGGCATCTTCCTCAATCAAAGAAAATATGCTCTTGATATTCTGAATGACAGTGGCCAACTTGGTGCCCAGATCGCTTCCTCTCCTATGGAACAAAACTTGAAGCTCACAAATCAAGATGGAGCCCTTCTTTCCGACCCTAGCGCCTATCGCCGACTTGTGGGCCGCCTCATCTACCTGACCATCACTCGTCCTGATATTGTCTTCGCAGTGAACACTCTCAGTCAATTTATGCATGCTCCCCGTCTTCCTTACATGCAAGCTGCCACTCGCGTACTCCGATACATCAAAGGCAGCCCAGGTCAAGGCATTTTCTTTCCATCCTCCAATACCTTACATGTTACTGCCTATACTGATTCAGATTGGGCAAGTTGTCCCACCACTCGCCGTTCCACCACGGGCTACTTCATTCAGCTTGGCAAGAGTTCTATTTCATGGCGCACAAAAAAACAAACGACCGTGGCCCGCTCTTCCGCTGAAACTGAATATCGTGCCATGGCTGTCACCACCTGTGAGCTTATATGGTTGAAACAACTCCTCGCTGACTTTGGCATTCCTCATCCTGAACCTTTCAGTCTACAATGTGATAATCAATCTGCTCTACACATTGCCCATAATCCTGTGTTTCATGAACGGACTAAACATATTGAGATTGATTGTCACATTATTCGTGATAAGATCCGGTCTGGTCTCCTCACCGCGCTACATACGTCATCACACGAGCAAATTGCAGACATCTTCACTAAAGCCTTAGGCCGAGAACTTTTTCACCATTTTTTACGCAAGTTGGGCATTACGGACCTTCATGCACCAACTTGAGGGGGAGTCTTAACACAATCAAATTACAAGAAATCAGCCAAGAAATCATCACTAGCTCATTCACAGGCTGATTCTCAGGATCTCGTCTTGCAAGAAATCAGCCAAGGAATCACCACCATAATTCTAGGAATAGCCATTGATTTGTAAATTATTCCCTTGTACATATTTATTTCCATACTTAGCCTAACTTCCTGTACCTATTTAATCAGCACCGTATCACTGTAATTTGCATCAAGAACAAAACAAAAATAAAATCATTCTTTCTTCTAACATCTTTTTCAACAATTAACACCATAAATTAATGATAAGAATGTCTTTTCTCATGGCTTTTGTGACAAATAAACTCTCATGGTGTAAACGAGTGTTGCACATTTTTCCAAGATTATGTGGCCTCTAAACTAGTTGCTTTCAGCAGTATATGTGGGTTATATTTGTTGTAGAATTATATTTTTGTATTAGACATTAATATATAATTAAAGTTAAATTTTGTTACGTCATCTCTTTTCTTCAAGGTTCTCATATCTTATAAATTTATTTACAAATTTTCGAGAAGACCGTAATTTGTTAGAATCTTATTCAATAAAGATATAAAGAACTCTAAAGTTTGGAACTTGTAGTCTTGAAACTTCTGCCAAATCACGTAAATATTTGGGCGTGTTACATTCATTTAAGATAGCTTTTGGTTCAAAATCATATAAGGCCCTGTTTGATACCTTACTTTTTCCATGGAAAATGGAAAAACAATTACTTTTCCACCCATTTATGATGTTTGATAGCTTTGGCTTGGAAAAAGTTTTCCCATTCCCTTTCCCTTGTCCACGCTCCTGAATTCGTCAAAATAAGGGAATTCATTTTCCCACCTTGCTGGCCATTTTTATTTTATTTTATTTTTTTATTTCTATTTTTTTGGCAATGGAAATAAATATCATACCCAATTGTAATTTTTTTTTTTACTTTAATGGACAATTTCCATATAAAACGAAACCAAACGAATACTAAATTTTGATGAAAAAATAGTTTTTGAGCAAATTTTTTTTTTTTTTTTTAACTTTTTGGTAATGGTAACAAATTTCATAATCAATTGTAAAAAAAATTCATTTTAATGGACAATTTTCTTGTAAAATAAAGCCAAACGTGGACAAAAAAAATCCATTATTTCAAAATTTTTTCGGGTGGAAAATTATACCAATCAAACACATTTAATTAACAATTATCTGAAAAACAATTTATAGACAATTACTTTCCCTGAAATTCATTTTCTTTCCACCTATTTTCCACCCTTATAATCAAACGGACCCTAATAGAAATCACAATTATTATTTTTTTCCTTTTTCAAAATGAAGATATTTTAAGGTGACTATTGACATTTAAATGACAAGAAAAATCTGAGGTGATGAGGCGAGCAAATTGGTTTATTAAAGGAATCATTTAGGTCTACATTTTCTTAGCAAGAAGTGAAATTAATCTCTGTTTTTATTTTATTATTTTCGATTTCTTGATAATTTTGAGAAAGTATCTAGGCCATGACGTACTGAATTTACCTTTTCATGTCACGAGGTACAACCTTTTTCACAAGACTCGACCCAAACGATAGAAAAAGATTCCCTAAAGTGAGGACCATGGTCCATAGTGACGTGAGGAATTTTTCGCGCTTGTCACATTTCACCAATCCCCTCGTAACGTCTTCTTCTCTTCTCTTCACGTCGTCTCCTCATCTCCTCCTTATCTTGTCGGAATTACTAAATTGATTGTTAGTAGGTCAAACTTCTATTCAATTAAATACTGTCGAATGGAATATGATTCGAGCCGATTCTGACGCATCTCTAAAGAATTTGCCATCAAGAGACGGAAGAGCCTTTTACCTTTACTTCGAGGACTTTATAGCCTGTAGTCTTTATCAGCAATATACATGGTTCAAATTTGTGGTTTAGAATTATATTGTATATCAGCGAGTTGAATACACTGGATGGGATGTAAAAGATAACTTACAAATTTTGTCATATATATCTTTTCTTTCAATATACCAAACATGTTATTTAGCCCCTTTTGACAATTATTATTTGAAACTCTTTTTTCTACGTACTTATTTTCAACCAAACATTCATACAATAAAATATTTTTCATATAAACTCAAAACACATTCACCTAAAAATCACCGTTCAAAACATTTTTGTGGCCAAATAATGACTATCAAACGGTGGCTTAAGTTTATGAAAAATGCTGAATGTACAGTCTTTTTAAACAATAAGTTTGATAGCCCTCTCACTTGAGGGGTGGGGCCCACGATTCATGGGTATGGGGCCCGTGATTGTGGGCCCCACCCCCATGTGAGAGGGCTGTCAAAATGTACGTTTAAAAAAACTGTAAGTGTAGCATTTCTCTAAGTTTATTTACCTTTATATCGTCCAAAAATTAGTGTATATTTTGTTTGAGTTTTAGAAATATAAGGTATAAACTATGGGTGTGTTTGATGGATATTATTGATGATAGAATGTATTTTAAATAGTGATATGATGAGAAATATGTGGTTCAAAAGTAAGGAAAAGTTATTGATGTGATGAAAAATATTATTTTATTGAAAAATGTGTGTTTTAAAATGAGTTTTAAAATAATGTATTTTGAAAGAATGTATACCAGATAATCTATAACTCTACTTGTATTCTCAAAATTCCTGTCAAATCACTTATTTTTTGTAATTGTGAAACATTCACTGAACACAGCCTAAGATTGGATATCACATCATAGAGGTTTCAAGAAAAAGAAAAAAAAAAAACAAATCACGTCATAGAAATCACACTTTTTCCCTTTTTTTCGTAAGTTTGTGAATGCGAAACGTCAATTGAACATAGCCTTGGATTTCGTAGGGGTTTCAAGAAGGAAAAAGAGAGGAAGAAATAACCAAAATGAAGATAATTTGAAGAGACTCTAATGATAATCAAATGACAAGAAAAGATTGAGGTGATGAGGAGAGCAAATTAGTTGATTAGGAAATCTTTGTAATAATTCCCATTTTGAAATTTTGATTCATTGGCATGTTGTGGAACCCTCACATGTATTCTCGTATCTCCTCGATTTTCTTATCAGTGAAATTTACACATAATTATAAATTCGATAGTGCAATATGTACATAATATGTTTACATAATAATTTACTACATACACATAATTTGGTGATATATAATTGTATCAAAATTTCTTCGACCAATTTTTTTTTTTTTAAAAAAATACCCTCTTTTTAACACCTATCTTTGTGTAATTCATTATTTATGTATAAGTAGTATTATTTTTACAAATTTACAATGTCAAAATTTAGCTAGAACTTTCAGCTTTTAAGAAAAATATAAAAAAATATGTCCCAATGAAATTTTGATTGATGGGACATGCAAGATAAGAGGGAAATAGAGACGGTCGATCTGGACCTTTCTTCTTCCTTTTTTTGGTGGACTCAACCTTTACTAAAAAAAATATATATTGGGATAATTTTGACGTCGTATTTGGGTTGTGTTCTAAGTCAGATCACAAGGGTTTTTTCGGAAAGTAGGAAAATATATAAAAAATTGTGATAATTTTGATGTCGTATTTTGACGTAGTATTTTTAAGAGAATGTGTGATTAAAGAGTAGGAAAATTTTTGTGATATACGTATAAAATATTTTATTGTGTGAATGTGTAGTTGAAAAACGATCATATAGTAAACTATAAAATAAATTGTACACCGATTATTATTATTATGATTATTATTTCACTTCACAAGGGTTTTTTGGAAAGTAGGAAAATATGTAAAAAATCATAGTTAGCAATCACATAAATACGAAAAACAACGCAATTGTTTCGCACATTTTGCAAACAAATTGTAATGAGATACGAAGTTGACTTTTTTGGACATTTTGCATAACTTTCTTCACAAAAGAAGAAGGTTTTTATTTCAAATTTTAAAATTGAAATGAAAAAAAAAGTTTAAAAGATTAGGTTAGATCTTAAGCGTGTGTTTCTAGAGGTGCCTCGAAACAAAGGGGCCATCCAGTAGCAGCTGCTAGGGGTAGGGGATCATATCCCGAATTTGATGTCAAGAAAACTTAAGATATTTTTTAAAAGAGTGTGTGGTAGCGATAACAAATCAAATAACATTGTGAAACGAACCAAGATAAGAAAACAAAACTAAGGGCCTGTTTGATTAGGATTATTTTCCATGGAAAATGGAAATCAATTTTCATCTTCCACATTTTTACTTGTTTGATGCAACAAATTTTCTAGGGAATCATTTTTCTTGGTTTTCCTTCACTCGCCATATTTTCTTGGATTTTGGTGAAAACCAATTCTCACCTTTTTGGTGAGAATTTGGTTTCCAGCCTCCATTTTTTTTTTTTTTTATTTTTACAATGAGAACGAATTTCATAGTCAATTGTAAAAAAAAAAAAATTCCTTTAATGGACAATTTTCATTTAAAACAAAGTCAAACGAACACTAAATTATGATTAAAAAAAATGATTTTTCAGGAAACAATTTTTTTTTTTTTACTTTTTGGTAATGGAAACAAATTTTATAACCAATTGTGGAAAAAATTATCATTTTAATGGACAATTTCTATATAAAACAAAGTCAAACGAACACAAAATTTAACATTTTTTTAGGGTGGAAAATTATATCAGCCAAATACACTTAATTAACAATTCCTTGAAAAATAATTTCTAGGCAATTACTTTCCCTAGAATTCATTTTCTTTCCACTCATTTTCCACCTTTGCAATCAAACGGACCCTAAGAATGTAATAGAAAAATTGATTATAAATTAAGTTTATTCATGAAAAGAATTTCACTCTTTTTGGTTCTTTCCTCCAATTTGATCCTTGTTAAATAATTTTCTCAAAAAGTTCTAAATCTACAAAGGCATCCATTCTCATATTCATTCAAGTTTTCTTGACACACTTCACGTGAACTCTATAAATACAAAATTCTAACTTATGTAAGACAAATACCGAAAAACTATTAAGCCACTAGAAAATAAGCGAATGATTAGTTGAAAACACTAGTAAACGTTAGTTAAAAATCCATGAATTATTATTTCTTAAGTAGTGAATTACTAATGGTACGTTGTATGTTCAACAAAAAAAAAAAATTGCTTACGATGAAGATAAAAATGATATTGGGTTATTAGTGAAGGAGATAGAGAAATGGAATATACATGAAATGAAAACACGAGAATACGGTAGCGATGACGCTTTCCAACTCGTGGGTCGATTTCTAATTTTCATTTTTCTTTTTGCTCTCTCACATATTTTTGTTGACCAAACTTTAGACATGATTTGTTTATGTACTCATAACATGACAACATTTGAGAATTATATCATACCAAGGACACTTGTTGGGGATGCCCAATTTTTTTTTTAACTTGTTTAGAATGTATAATGAAGTTCGAATAGTGTATAAGTTTTTTCTATTTTCTTTATAATCTTCGAGTCCAACTTGTTTGGTAGGTTACACATTATAATTGATATAAATGAATAATATTATAAAACAGTTGAAAATTAAATTAAATTTAATATTACTCATAAGCTTATATCACATAAGCTTTGATGTACCTGCACGAGTCTCCTTATATAAAATTTTTGGTCACATCAACAATTAATCATTGCAACATTTCGAGACAACGAGTTATCAAATTTAGCCCCTGTTTGTTGTACATTAAAAATAGATTTTTAGTAAATTTTGATAAATATTGATGGAATGCGTGGTTGAAAAGTTGTGGATCCCATGAAATGAATGGTTAAAATTAATTATTGATTTTGACTTGAGATTAACATTAGATTTTAATTTGTACCAAGTGGGGGCTTAATGTTTTATTAGTGGTGGCAATGGGCCGAGCCGAGCCGGCTCGGCCCATTGACGAACGAGCTGGCTCGTGTTTGCACGAGCCGAGCTCGTGGCTCGTCGGCAACGAGCCGAGCGCGAGCTCGGCTCGTTGTCGTTTGGGCGAGCTCGGCTCGCGCCCTCGCCCAAAGCGGGCGGCTCGGCGAGCCGAGCTTAAGCTCGGCTCGCCCTTTTTTTTTTTTTTAATAAATAAATAACACTACTACTACGAGTCTATTTTTTCTATTTTTTTTAAATATATATTTTCCAAAACATTTATCGGGGCTCGTCAAAACATTTATAATTTTTAAAATAGTAAATATACATTTATTTAAAAAAAAAAAAAAGATAAACCCTCCTCCTTTATCCGGGATTGGGACCGGCTACTTCAATTTCGTGTAGGCGGAGTTAAAATTGTACACGAAAAACTTTTTACGTGTACAATTTTTTTTTAAAAATTATAAATGTATGAAAATAAAATTTTGTAATGAATGTAGTGAAATTAAATATAATTATTTGATTATATGCAATTTCGGCATATTTATGTTGAATTCGATAATTAACGTCTTCTCAGTCCTTCATGCACATTAACGCTTCCAAAATATCTTCTTTTAGTCGACTTCGAATTTCGAGAGAACCCTCTTCCACTGCACTAAACGGACTCAGCTACGAAGCTATAACCGGAGGAGGTGTTAGTAGATCTTTTGCAATTGCGAAACAATTGGCCATCGACGTTCATTATTTCGCCGAGAATTCGATTACATCTTACGAACTTTTCTTAAGCGATTTGTTACTAGGCATAGTATAACGAAAGTAATCAATTAATTCAGATGGCAACACATTTGGACTACTACTCGAAATTTGAGTACATGCAGTGGAAGACATACTACTACTAGATGAACCATATGCATATGCAGTTGAATCATATCTAATTAAGTCTATATTTTCTAATAAATTAATTACTTCAACGTCGTCATCGTTTATATTAGTGGGAGGAGTAGTAGGTATACGAGTAATTTGTGTACCTATTCTTGAAACATATAATTCATACATTTCAGTTAACGTTTGTTCCAAATTCCTATAAGTAATAGGCATATTAAAAGTTAAAGCATTTGAAATTTGGTCAATTATAAATTTAGTACCCGATAAATTGTATCGGGGGTCCATGACGCATGCTAAAGGAAATAACATAGGTAATTCTTCCCAATATTTTCTAAATTTTAATTCCATAGCATATATAACAGCATGAAAATCAGGGTCATTTTGATATCTATTAAAAGCCCTAACAGTTATATAAAAACGTTCAAGAACCATGCAACTAGTTGGATAATAAACACCAGACAATATATTCGTAGACGTATAAAAACTTTCCAAAAATTTCTTAATTTTAAAAACCGTATTCCAATCGGATTCATTTAAGATATCATCGTCGTCGTCTCTAATATGCCTATTGTTATAAAACTCAGTGATAAACGGTTCAAAACCTTCACATGATTTTAATAATAAGTAAGTTGAATTCCACCTATGACCTACGTCAGTAATAAAAGTTTTTGTATTAGAGTTCCCAATTTGTTCACAAAATTCTTCAAATGCTTGTTTTCTACTAGGTGTAATCGTGATATACGTAAGTGCATTCCTAATTCGACTAATTTCGTCCTTCACATGGTTTAAACCGTCTTGTACAATTAAATTAAAAATATGGCACACACATCGAATATGGAATAAATAACCACCAAAATCGGGTTGAAGTACTCTATGCAATTTATCGATAACTACTTTATTTACAGAAGCATTGTCAAAAGTAAAAGAACGAATTTTACTCTCGCATTTATATTCTTTAATTATTAACATAATTGCATTAAATATAGTGTTAGCATTATGAGGATACTCAACTATTTTAAAAGCAATAATTTTTTTATGCATAACCCAAAGTGGGTCTATATAGTGTGCGATTGCATATATAACCTCTCTTATTAATCCCTTCCCATAAATCCGAAGTTAAAGATATGACACGTATTTTTCTAAATCCCCAATCAATAATCGCTTTGCATTAAGAAAATATTCAATTGTATTAGAACGAAGAGTATTTCGACTTACCCCAACGTACCTTGGTTGAAGATATTGTTTGACGTAGTTTACGAAATGTTCGTTGTCCACTATTGCTAGTGGCAGCTCCGCCGCGGCAACGAACTTCACCATTCCCTTTCGTACTTCCTCCTCCGAATACATCCACGTAGAAAGTGGCGAAGTAGTAGCACCGTCTCTACTAGTACCAAACTGTAGTTGCGTTTGTCCACGTTCAAGAAGCCCATGTTTGGCCGCACATGCTTTGTAATGACGGTTGAGGTGAGTGATTCCAATTTTTTTTTGCCATGCCAGTCGTTGTTGACAGTATTTACATACTGCTTTATTTTCTGGAACTCCATCGATCACACGACCAGTGTTAACCAATTTGAAATGGTCCCAACATTTTGCCTGTTTCTTCCCCTTTCTCTTCCCTCTTGCATCGGGAATATTTAGTGCAGGTTCTTCATCTTGTTCCAAATCAATAGGAACACTGGGATCAACATCAACGTCATCCAAATCAATCGGATCGGCATCGCCTTCATGAACGTCGAAATCGTCAATGTCTTCTGGAATTGGTAGTTGGTTGAGACCGGCAAATTCATTCCCAAATTGATTTTGGGCAGGTGTTTCACCTTCCATACCGAACAAGTTTTCAACAAATGCTCGTGGATCCATTTGTGAATTGTTGAAATAGAATGTAGAAATATAGAAATGACGATTATGTACTACTGGCTAATGTATAAAATGAGTTGTAAAATGAAGATAATAATGTAAAAAAATGTAGAAGAGAATTATAGAATTGTTGATAATGATTTGTAAATTGTAGAGTAGAGAGTATTGAATGAAAGTTTGGTGGGAAAAAAATATTGTAATGGGTTGGGTATTTATAGGAGAAGAATTGGAGAAAAGTAGAAAAAAAAAAAAAAAAAATTTTTTTCAAAAAGGTCACAATTTATTTTATTTTATTTAATTTATTTTTTTTTTTTTACTTGAGCGGCTCGTGGGCTCGTCTTAGACGAGCCCAGGCAGGCTCGTCTCACGAGCGGCTCGGCGAGCCGCTCTCCGAGCCGCTCGTGAACAGTGACGAGCCCATGAGCCCGCTCGGCTCGTGCTAAGGCTCGTTTTTTTACGAGCCCGAGCGGCTCGTGGGCGTGAACAGTACGAGCCGAGCGGGCGAGCCGACGAGCCGCTCGGCTCATTTGCCACCACTATGTTTTATGCGGCTCGCCCGCTCGGCTCATTTGCCACCACTATGTTTTATGTATTTTGCTAAAACAAAACACTTGTTTCACTTTTAAAATTCGCCAAGCTATTGCAAATAGCCATCAATTTTAAATTTTGAAATTAAAAAAAAAAAAAAAAATTATCGTACCACAACTCGAAAATGAAATATTCAAAAAAAGAAAATGAATATAACAACCACCAGTATTATAAACAACAATAAATATTAAGAATTGAAAGAATGCTGTTAGTTATGTACAATATGTACAAGATGATCCCAGCTTCATTAATTCTGGAAAAATTGAACTCCCAAATCACAACAAAAGCTCTTTGTTGAGTTCAAATTTTTACAATCTTTCCCTTGGACCAATTATAAGCAGAAATAAATAATTTTCATAAGTACTTATTTTCATATAAGAAGTGATTGAGAATTCTTCAGCAAATTGTTGATAGGTGCTCTTCTAGCATATAATAGCTTCTTTACTCCTACTGTCATCTGTCATTCAAACAGCCAACATGTAAATTTTCAATAAATTCTCAAAACAAATGAAAAGAAAATGAAAGATAGAAAAAGGGTATTGTCTTTCATGAGACGGGAAATGAAAAGTATTAGTCCTCGACTCGGAGAAATTATTACATACCTTTCCGAGACTTCCCCTTCCATACGGAACAGCTCTTTTATTCGAAATAGGTGACGATGGAGGTGATTTTCGGCTAGTTTCTTCTCTGCATATCGATTTCCCTATACTAAATCTACCTGTAAATTCTGAAGATTTGTTCCAGTGGAGGCTAGATTGCTGCCAATATTTAGAAATTCAGATGTTAGGTATAAGTTATTATCAAACTAAAATTGAATATATTTACAAAATCTTAAGCAAAATTTCTAGTTAATTATATATATATACACACACAAACCTGTAGACTTTTGCTTCTTGTTGTTACACCCAGATTGTTGTGCCATTCTGTATTCAAAGCACTTGGGAGGCTTGATTCCTAGCATAAGAACCCATATTAATCACGACACGGTCGGGTTTTTTTTACTATGGTTAACAAATGTCATGGAATCGAGTGTCACGAATATTAAACCGTTATATTTTCGATAATTTTATTGTCGTGAAAAATCATATTGAATATATGTGACCAATACCAAGAATAGGACAGTTGCACAATGCTTCAAGACATCCAAATTCATTCTTACATCCTCCAAACTCCTAAAAATAATAAAAAGAAAGTATGTTAGCATTTTTATAAATTGTCATCATATTATATTTTAAATATCATTCATAAATTTTTTACCTATGTTTTTGCTGGCCAAGACCAAAGTAAGCTGCCAATGATGCCATCTATAGAAATAGGGGAAAAGACAATGGCATATTCATCCCGATAAAATTTATTATATTAATATAATAAAAGACACATCTGGCGAAAAAAAGTGGGATTCTAATAGTAAGGTATCCAATGAAACTATCGCTCGAATTGAGATCTTATTCTTCATATTCATTTTAATACTATTCTATATTGTATAGTCGAGCTTTAACGAACAAAGATATTTGAGGTTTTGATTCACTAACCTTCATATTTCCAGCTCTTTTACCAAATTTCTCAGTCAAGACTCCCAATGAATCAATTATCCCAACAGGGACTGGTGCAGGCCTACCAATCTCAGCAAAGGCCTCCCTAATACGAACACAATCAAATCTTTGAATGTTATGACCTGCCCAAATTCTGCCATTCAAAATGCTGAAAATCTTGTCCGAAACTTCCTCAAAATACGGCGCATTGGCAACCGCGTCACGTGTTATTCCATCGCATCGGGCTGACCTTGGCGCGACAGCAGATAAGTCCCGAGGCCTAATTAGCGTGCAATAGCTCTCGAGCTCCACGAGCTTCCGAGGACAAACAATGATCGCGCCGAACTCCAATACCCTGAACTTCTGTCCAGTTCTGTTCGGTACTGTAGTTTCTAAATCAAAAAACACGATCTCCGCAACTCTTTCACTATACAAACTCGAATTCGAACTCGAACTTGCCATTTCTGTATAAATTCTATCTTTGTTTCGTAATTTCAGATTATTGCATACGATTCGTATGTATGTATACATGATGGTATATATAGATAGAGGAAGAGATGAATGCATGGGAAGAACAAGAATATTCTTAAACAATTTCTTCTACTACAAGTTAAATTTAGTTTAGGTGTTTAGACAAAGGCGTCCTTAGCTTCTTGATCTTGTCCTAGGCAAAAGAAGTCCCAGGTAGACAGACAACTATTTGGTGTTAGAATAATCGCAAATTCGGTTTCTGCCTCAAGTTGCCAAGTTTTTTTCCTCAAAAGTTAAAAATTTCGAAGCAAAGAAAATTATTCCATTCTCTGTTCATTTGTCTTACGTTAAGGAATACCATAACTAACAAAGTGGGGCACGCATGCAAAGTTGGCAATATTGCACACGTTAACTCGTTTTGACTTTGAATTTGGACGCTTTGTTTCTTCTTAATTTGGGCAACCATAATTTTGCGACTACGTGCTAAATATATTTTAAAATCTTATTTTTGAAATTTATTGGATTTACTCACCTACTTAAAAATGAGTTTTTAAAAAAGATTCTGTATTAATCAATAATCAAATTTTAAGATTGTAATTCTATAACAACCTTTCATCAATATTATTGGGTATTTTAGGGATGCCCAAATAACCCCAAGGCAATGATGAAAAATTGTGGCCCGTTTGTTTGTCTTCATAGGCTCTAAGCCCGCGATTGAAGAATATAAATAAGGGAAGAATACATAAATCCTACTTTTACTTGTACACATTTCAAAATTAAGGTTATATGTTTTAAATTTCAAAAATCAGGTTTTTATTTAAATTTATTTATGAATTAATTAATTAATTATATGTTTTATTAATAAATATATAACGGTCACATATATATACAATTTGGTCACAATTCGAATTTCTTTTAGATCACAATTCAAAAATTTCATAGGTCACAATTTGTTCATCGATCACAACTTAAAAATTTAAAATTCACAATTTTTTCATCGGTCACAAATTACAAAATTTGTAAGTCACAATACTTATTTACGATCACAATTTATCAATTAATTGGTCACAATTAATAATTTTTAGGTCACAATTAATAATTTTTTGGTCACAATTAATAATTAATGGTCACAAACAATCAAATTATTTGTGACCACCACCAAAATCGTTTGTGACCACCACCAAGTCACAAATCACACGCAGAACACACAACCACCGCCAACCCCACCCAAACACGGAACCACCAAAATGGTCACAAACAATCAAATTATTTGTGACCACTCGTTTGTGACCACCACCAAGTCACAAATCACACAACCACCGCCAACACCACCCAAACACGGTACCACGGCCGCCACTATCACTCCAACGACGACAAAAACCACGATCTCACCACAAAATGGGCGATTTCGACAATTCAAAAACCTCCCAACTACAACAACAGAACACACACGACCAACCGTACCCGCCGCCAACCGCACACAGAACAGATTTGCACCTCCTCAAATTATTTGTGACCACCACACCATCGCCTACACCGCACCGCCAACAACAACAAACACCACGCCTCAACACCACGAAACCAGACTCACCCGCACACAGAACACACAGAAAACCATCCAGAACACGCCCAACTGCACCGAAAACGAGCGAACACACACAAAAAACCACCGTCCGCCACCAACTTCAAATTCTCAATTCACAGCGCCCAACCTCACCAACGAACACACAACCTACAACTGCCATTATTGGAAGTTTCATCCTAATTAGCACCAGTAGAAGCAGTAACTGGAGATTCAGATCTACTAGGAGATCTGATTTAACAACCGCCCAATCCGTGATACCAACCGCCCAATTTCTGCTACGGAAAACTCCATCTCTGCTTGCACATTTCCTCCAGATTGCATCGCTGACCGGGCAACACAAGCGCAAATTGTCGCGAATCACGTCGAAGCCGTCGGCTCGCGAGATTGCCGTCGCTAATTGCAGCAGGGGCTGTCGCGAACGGCAGCGAGGCGTCGCATACACACTGGAGCGGAGATGAGAGAGAGAGGATAGAAGGGGAAGAAGATCAACGGCGGCGGCGACGGTGGCGTGGTGCAGAGAGTCGGGCGGCAACGTCGGTGGAGAGATTGGGAGAAGATTTGATTTAGGGTATGGGAGTTAGGGTAGGGTTAAATAAATGAATTTATTGTAAATAGATTTTTAAATGAAAATAATTTTTTTTTTAATTCCTTTAAAACCTGATTAGTGAAATATCAAACTTAAATCAGGAATTATGAAAATGGATATCTAATAACAGGTGTGGGTGTAATTTCCTCTATAAATAAATGGGTAAATTAGGCCTACTACCCTTTTAAATTGACTAAATTGAATAATCAAAAAAAAATTTAGCATCCCCAATTTCTAAAGACAAATCTTTCCCAATTCCAATAACCACAATATTTGCATGGAGAATATTGAACAGATGAAAGAAGGATGGCTTGGATTACCTTTTTTTCAAAGTTTTCTTCCCCCAAATCTGAACAAAAATTACAGATTTTTTATGTTTTAATTTTTTTTGTTCAATTAGTTCCTCAATTCTGTCAATTTAAGATGGTTCAATTAGTTCCCCAACAAGATTTGCATTATAATATTTTGTTGTGAACGGGAACTGAATTCTATTTTGCTGTGAATTTTTTTTTTTCGGGATTGTAACTATCAAGAGCAAAAACCAATAACTAAGACAACAATTCTACATTTCTTCTTTTCTTTTTTTCACTAATGTATAAAAACAAATCAAGAAAACTATTTACTATCGATTGAATTTTTCTTTGTGCTTGTTGTTGTTGTTCAAATGTTGTTATGGCTGGGGTATTTGAAGGTGGTGGGGTTTGTAATTAAGATTGTAGAGACTGTGGAAACAATGGCTTGAGGGTTGGGGATGCTACTTTTGGATTTAGTTGATGCACTCAAGGTGTTTGTAAAAATGAGAATGCGAAAAGTGATATTGTCACTTTTTCCTAAAAAAGTCGCAGTATCTTATTAGGGCAATTAACTAAATATATAAGTGTGTGTTTTTGAAAATTTAAATATAGAATTCAAACTTTGTTTTAGTCTTGCATTCAATTTATAATTCTTTGATTCAATTCAATTGATGCATCCAAGGTGTTTGCTGTAATGAGAATATGAAAAAGTGACATTCTATCACATTTCTATCCCCAAACAAAGTGACAGTAAGTAAAAAAATTGACAAATATTCAATAAAGTAAGGATGGGTTCTTATCTTGCACGAGTTTGATTATAGGTGAATTTTTGTCAACGAGAAAATCACAATCATATTATTTTTGTTATTTTTTTAATTTTATCTTTATCAATTTTTTTGAATTTCATCACTTTTGAGTGTTTGTAATTTTTTAAAATTTGTCACTTTTTTTAAATTTTCGTCACTTTTTTGAGTTTGTCACTTTTTTAAAAAAAAAATTGTCACTTTTTGAGTGTTTTGTTACTTATTTTATTGTCTCACTTTTTTAATCTGTATATCTTCTTTTAATTTGTGCCACTTTTTCGAATTGTCACTTTTTTAAAATTTGTCACTTTTTTTTAATATTTATCACTTTTTTCAGTCGCCTTTTTTATTTCTATCACTTTTTAGTGACAAACATCAATTTTTTAATAAAAGAAACACTGTATGTCATTTTTTAACAACTTAACTTTAAAAGTGATAGTGGATCACATTTTCATTGTCACTTTTTTTTTACGTAATCAGCATGTTGATTGGCCTGAACGTGGTGATTATTTTAAGAACATGATTACTGGTGTTGTACAAGGGAAATTATAAAAATTCAGGTGTTTAAAGATAACTTTTTAAAAATCAGGTCCAAAGTTTGTATATTCAAAAATCAGGTATCAATTGAATATTTAAATAATATTATAATACTAATAATTCACAACCCTAATTCATTTTCATTCGTTTTCTCTCACTACCCTCTCTCTCTCTCTCTCTCTCTCTCTCTCTCTCTCTCTCTCTCTCTCTCGCCCCTTTCTCTGTCCAAATCTCGCCAGCAGCGTTCACGACTTCCCCACCGTCGAAGACCACCGCTCGTCGTTGTCATCCACTGTCGAACTCACAGTGACGATCGAGCAGCAGATCCACCGTCCACCCAATCTGCTACTGTAATGAAGAGGCGACGCTGCTATAATGAATAGGCAAAGCAGATCCACCGTCCGCCCAATCTGCTATTGTTTGTTGATTCTATGGATTAGGTGTTACTGATGGCATTTTCCGTTGGTTGGTGGTTCAAATTTGCTATATGTTTTTTTTTCCGTTTGATAGTGGTGTTTTCCATTCAAATCTGATGTTAATGGTGGATTAGATGTTGATTTCGTTGGTGGCAATAGAGGTACAGATCAACATGGTAGTGGCAGACGAGGTATGGCTGGCTTTCGTTTTGGAGGCGTGGTTTCCGTCGCGACCGGGTCCTCGTTTTTTCACCGAGTCTCCGTTGTCGGTACTGCGGGGGTTGTGCGCCGGGGTCTCTCGCGGTGTTTGGTGGTGTTTTATTTGTTCTTTTGGTTGTTTTAGTATAGTTTGGTCACTGAGGTTGGTTAGCCTTTGAGGATGGTGCTTAATATTGTCACAAGGAGCGGAGGTGTCTCGGTGGTGTTGTGTGCCGGGGTGTGTTGGTGGTGGTGGTGTTGGATCGTTGATGCTGGTTGTAGTGGTAAATGCGGAGATGTTCCGATTGCAGACACGATCGCAGCTTTGCTAGCGAGAACCATCGTAGTGTTGGTGACGGTGGTGTGGTGTGGTGTGTGACCTCTATTTGGTGTATGTGACCAATTACTTGGTTATGTAACCAAGTATTTGAGGGTATGTGACCAAATATTTGGTAATCTGTGACTGATTACTCAACTGTGACCTAAAAATTTAGTAATATGTGACTCAAAAATAATCTGTGACCAACTAGTTTTTGAAATATGTGACCGTGTTACCTATAAATTTTGATATGTGACCATGTGATCTATAAATCTTGATATGTGACCAACTAAATTTGAAATATGTGACCAACGAAATAATTGTGACCTACAAAATTTTTGAACTGTGACCGTAAAATAATATGTGACGTATAAAAATTATTATCCGTGACTGAAAAATAATATGTGACTAACTAAATTGTAAATTTGTGACCAAAATGTGACCTAAAAATATAATAATACGTGACTCTTTAAAAATCTGTGACCTCGAAATAATATGTGACCAATTAATTTAAAAATCTGTGACATCGCCGGAATGGTCGCCGGAATCGGAGCAGTCGCCGGAATGGTCGTCGGAGAAGAGTGGTGGTCGGAATGGTCGTCGGAATAGTCACCGGAGCAGGGGGTGGTGCATGTGGGGTGAGTTTATTATATTATATTAGAATTAAAAAAAAAAAAAAACCTGATTTTTGAATTTTCAAACTATAAACCTTATTTTTGAATTGGTGTAAAGAATACACCTTATTTATGAATTTTTCCCGTTGCACAAATTGATGATGCTATTTTGGTATTTGTTACTTTTTTTAGTTTTGTCACTTTTTTTGAGTTTGTGTCACTTTTTTTAAAAAAGTAAAAAAAGACATTTTGTCACATTTTTCATTTTACACAGTATTTTTTACTTTCTAAAAACTCTTTATATGATTTTTCAAAACATCCCTAATTTTAAGGGTATTTTTGTAAGTACCCCTAAATAAATTCACACCACAAATGATGTAGCCCAATCCTATTGGGTATTTAAAGGAAATCAGTCAATTGGACTAGGTGCTCAATGCCCAATTTTGGAGATAATTTGAAAAATGATTTCTATCCATTTTCTCATGTGGAAGTTAGATGATTGTACTATCCTTATCCTTGGTAACCATTTCAATTTTCTTGATCTCTATCTTGGAGTAAAAAATCTAGAATTCGTTTGTCCATTTTGCCTATAAATTGGAGTCTATTGGTTTCATTTAATACCACCAAAAACCTTGGAAAACCAGCTTCTTTATTCCAGCTTCTTTCTTCTTCCTCTTACTTGCCTTTGTGTGCCAATTGTTCTGCCTCTTCTTCCTGCCTTTATGTGCAATTTTCTCTGCCTCCAAAGTTCTCCAATTTGGTGTTGCCTTTATGGTGTTGGATTGATAATTTTCTGAGTCTAAATGAAAAGGGGAAAACATTTGTTTTGAATATTTCTTCTTCTTTAGTTTTTGATTTCCTTTTGAAAATTTTACTTAATTCTTAACTAATTTCTTTGTGTTGTTCAATTGTAGGATGAATTAAGATCAATAAATATAAAATTAAATTTGATGTAATAATCAAATATTAAGGTTCTGTACAAGAAATATGTTATATTTTTTAAAATATAACTAGAAAATCCAGTCAATACATTTACATCATCTGAGTCTCAGTTAAAATTAACGAGATATGTTTGTTTTTAGTTAAATAAGGATGGAGGAAGAGGAAAACAATCGAAAAATTTACAGTATTTTTTTTCGGAAAAATCAATCCGATTTTCTTCCCTCTTTTGGGAAGTAAAGGAGGATGTGAACAAATTGATAAAACAGAGAAATCCCAGTGAACGGAAAGAACAAAATATATAGACCAATTCCACATTCAATTTACATCGAAAAGCTCTAAAAATAGCTCATTTTATGGAGATTCTTATGTGAAATATTAATGAAAATCAAGACGATTCAAAATTCTTATAAATTCGAGCACAACCAATATAAATTTGAACTCCCTTTACTTGTAGAAAGTGCATATTAGATATGCTGATTATGTATGGCCAGAGCAAGATATTCTACTTGAACCAGCACGGCTGGTCCGGTTTGGAAAATATTGTTCAGTAATCATTGACAAGAACATAGATGCATGCAAGGAAAATAAAAACATCTTCACTTGACGTTGTTAAATCATCCAACAATCACAACAAAAAAACCGGGGTGGGGCCGGGGGGGGGGGGGGGGGGGGGGGGGGGGGGAAAAATAAAAGTGAAATTTTTTTAAGAGATAACCTACTTTTGGATTATTTTCAGTAGTTTACTGAAATGAACGGTAAAACTTATTGTAGACAACAAATATACCAATTGCAAGTCTAGTTGTGGAGTTGTAATTACAATAGAAATACAAATTGTGTCTCTTGAACAAATTTTGGAACCTTAAATTTAATGGCCTTGCCAGCTTTAAACAGGAACTGCTGGCCTGACGGAGATTAAAGCTTTCTTTATTCTGTCAACTGCATCCTTCAGAGTGGAAAGGGAAGCTGCATACGATATGCGAATGCAGCTGTCTTCGCCAAAAGCATCCCCCGGGACAAGAGCAACCTGCAAACAAAAGATAATTAGTATAACAATTGATATCGATGAGTTTTTTCAATGCCATGAAAATCAGAATCATTATTTTTGGATATAGTAATCTAAACCAAATGCTATCGTAAATTGTTCAAGGTGATTTCTTGCTAGAATAAAGCTGGTTGTACAGGGTCTCATGGGCCCTGTACTACCAGGGGCTCCAAAGTGGCGCCCCCCTAGGGGGGTGGTGCACCTTGGCACCCCTGGTAGTACAGACAACCAGCAAAGCCCTTCTTGCTAACTTTTTCCCATAAGGATCTTAATCCCTTTAAAAACCAAAATGAAAGAAGCAATTGTAGAAGTTATAAGGTTCTAGCTTGCTTTGAGTTAAGATTCTATGGGGCCAATTTGGTAGGGCCAAAAGCTGCTTTTGAGAGTAAATAGTCACTTTGGGCTGTTTGGATAATTTTCTGGTGGAAATGCTTGGTCTGAGAAGAGCTTTTAAAGGACACTGGACCAATGAGACTTCCTCGTGAAACTCTAACATACAATTCGAACAAAAAAACCACTTGTACAGTTATTAGAGGGCTGTAAATTGTGGGGCCTACACTAATTAGAGAGGGCTGTAAAATTTACAGCCCTCTAATGACTGTAAGTGTAGTGCTGTTTCAATTCGAAACACCTTGACTATTTTAGAACACGTACAAGTCAAATAGCAATGATTCTAAGCACTTCTTTTACACTATTTCGGAAACCTAAGGACTCGATCATATGGAGCTAAAGCAAAAGCTATTCCAAACGGTCCCTATAACATGTAAATATATGGAGACTTCAAACTGCTTAGCCTCACGCAACACATAAGTTTTTAGATTAAGGTGTTTGAATTTCATTTTTCAACTGGGAATGTGCACAAAAGAGTCGAAGATCTTACTTGAGCCTTGTCAAGCAAATATCGGCACAGGGACTCTGAACCATTAATGGCACCAAAACCGTCAATCTCCACTCCAAAGTAGGAGCTGAAATCAAGGAAGAGGTAAAAAGCTCCCTGCAAGGGTTCAACAAAAGTTTTATAAGGCAAAGATAGAAAATAATTACTTTCGACTACCAAAATTAGATGTCTTTTTATCCATTAGGTCCTAGCAACAATAGTAGGCAAAACAAAATTGAAATGTTACCTGAGGCTCCGAGATTTTAACTCCCTCCATTTCTCCAAAGCTTTTAACCAGAAAATCTCTCCGCTCATGGAATGCCTTGACCATAACTGACACTGCCTCTCCACCAGCATATCCCATTCCTAAAGCTGCAACTGCTGCTTTTTGAGATATACTGCTGGCACCTGAAGTGGACTGAGAAAACCAAGCACCGAACCTTATTATATTTGTGGGTATCCAGAAAAAAAATGTTACATACATGTTCGACAATGGATATGATGCTCTAAACACTCTACTGATGCAGTTCACATTTAGAGATTGCTAATTATTATAATAATGCATTGGAATACATTCCTAATTTATGGAAGGTCGAAGATATCTAATCCAATTCTGCTTCAGAAAAAGGCCTTCTATTATTTCAAACTCACTTTTAAACAGTTTTGATGAAATCCCCAATTGATTGAGTGAAGATAGATTTTGATTCTACTTACCATAGATAGAATATTATGATTGTTAGAGATTGTAGGAGATTTATTTTCTTTTTTCTATGTTATTCCTTTTGTATTATAAATAGAAGACGTTCATTGTACAGTAGGGTAAGGTGAAAAAATAATAAAGGATTTTTCTCCCTTTCTCGACTTCATCTTCTACATGGTATCAGAGCAAAGAAGATGAAAGAAATTGCAGCTAATAACAGGGGCTCAATGACCTCTGAATCGCTTAACAGCGACACAGAAGCCACTTCTGCCGTGAGTGGACGGATTGAAAATTCTTCGTTTCGACTCACGATAGATAAATTGGACGGAAAGAATTACAGGGAATGGGCACAGTCTATCAAACTCATAGTGGATGGAAAAGGGAAGCTTGGGTACCTCATAGGAGAGACGAAAACGCCAGCCTCTACCAACACTGTTCTTCTACGAAAATGGCGATCGGAGAACTCCATGGTGATTGCGTGGCTCGTCAATTCCATGAAACCCGCAATTGGAAAAACTTATCTGTTCTTGCCCACCGCGAAGGACGTCTGGGAAGCTGTAAGGGAGATGTATTCCGACGCTGAAATTTTTTTCCAGATCTTCGAAATTAAATCCAAGTTGTAGCAAACCAAGCAGGGAGAACGCGAGGTAATTGATTATTACCTTGAGATGACGGCGTTATGGCAAGAACTCGACTCAGGTTTTGAGGAAAAATGGAAGTGCCCAGAAGACAGCGTCTACTACCGGAAAAAATTGGAGAACGAAAGGATTTTCGAGTTCTTGGCTGGGCTCAACTGTGACTTGGACGACGTTCATGGAAGAATCCTCGGCCAAAAACCTCTATCGTCACCGCTAGATGTGTTCACAGAAGTCAGGAGAGAGGAAACCGGAGGAAAGTGATGATCGGAGGAGGTGTGGCTGCTGGGTTTGGTTGGACCTGGAATCGAAACTTGAGGCCTAAGTGTGATGGGATCTGGGCCTCCAACTTATGGGCCTGCTAATTTTAAAGGTGGTCCAAGTTATTTCCACAAGGAGGCTACAATTAATGATGGACCCATTTATTCTAATATTGGGCCTGGAGGAGTGAGCCAATATTCAAAAGGGTCGGCTAGTGGGTCAAATTCAAAACAACAAAAATGTCGACCTTGGTGTGAACACTGCCGGAAAACAGGACATAAGGAGGACACGTGTTGGGATCTACACGGAAAGCCAGCAGATTGGAAACCGAGGCAAGGTAACAGAAATCGAGGATACCAAGCATCTATTGATTATCCAACAAGGAAACCCAAAGAATCCAGTGGGGCCTTTAACTCGGAGCAAATGGAGCAACTCTACAAAATGTTTTCTAGCCTTCAACCGTCAAGTCAGACTGCTAAATATAATCCTTCAGGTTTTCTAGCTCACAGAGGTAATTTTTTGAGAGTATTAAAATCCACTACTCAATCTAAAATGCTCTGGATCATTGACTCGGGAGCCTCTGATCACACGACGGACTTCTACCACCTATTCTCTTCATATACAACATGTGCTGGTAATCTTAAGGTTAAAACTGCAGATGGGTCCTTGTCAACTGTTGCAGGAAAAGGGAGTATTCAAATTTCTGATTCTATAATTTTAGAATCCGTCCTTCATGTTTCAAATCTATCGTGCAATTTACTATCTATCAGCCAGTTAACCAAAACTTCCAATTGCTCCGCTAAATTTTTCCCATCTCACTGTATTTTTCAGGATCTATCATCGGGGAAGGCGATTGACAGTGCTAAGAAAAGTGATGGACTCTACTATTTTGACGAGGCTGATGTAAGTAACCAGTGTCAATTTAAAGTTTGTGATTCTGCGCCTGTTCTTAGAGATAGTGAAATCATGTTATCGCATTTTAGAATGGGGACACTTGAACTTCCAATACTTGAAACGTGTATTTCCCTTTATTTTCATGAATAAAACGCAAATTCCTTTTTAATGTGAAATCTGTGAGCTGGTAAAACATCAGCGAACATCGTTTCCAAAATCCATATACAAACCATTCACAACAATTCACAGTGATGTACGGGGCCCCTCACGAGTCCCAAATCGCACCCACACAAAATGATTTGTTACGTTCATTGATGACCACACTCGAATTTGTTGGGCCTACCTACTAAAAGATAAATCTGATGTCCATTCCGTGTTCATCAACTTCCATTCCATGATCCAAACGCAATTCCAAACACAGATTCAAATTTTAAATACGTCCATGGCACATAATACTTTAATACTATAATGAGTAACTTCGTTCAAACCCATGGAATAATCCATCAAAGTTCCTGCATCGACACTCCTCAATAAAATGGGATTGTCGAACGTAAAAATAGACATCTTCTAGAAGTTGCCCGTGCCTTAATGTTTACTATGAACATGCCTAAGATGTTTTAGGGGGACGCTATTCTTACATCCGCATATTTAATCAATCGTATGCCCAGTCAAGTCCTACATTTCGAGACACCACTCCAAAAGTTTAAGAAATATTTCCCAACGTCTCGACTCAACTCTACTATATCCCTAAAAGTGTTTGGGTGCACTGCATTCGTTCATATTCATCACAGAAGTAAACTTCATCCCCGTGCTATTAAATGCGTCCTAATTGGATACTTCCCTACACAAAAAGGCTACAAATGCTATGACCCTTCCACGAAAAAGACATTTGTAAGTCTTGATGTTACTTTCTTCGAAAATACTCCTTACTTTTAAAAATCCCCCCTCTTCAGGGGAAGACCTTACATAAGAATCGGTTTTTTGACTTCAACCTCTTCCCTCCTGAACCTATCCCACCATCTGAATCTAGTATGCCATTAATAGAAGGAAACTTGAATCCTGGGGGAGAATGAAAAAAACAAAATGATAAAGAGATACTGGTTTATTCAAGAAAGCCGAAATCAAGGAACATAGAGGACCTCACCCCTGAAGCACCAAGAGAGTCAGAACCGATGGTAGTTCCAGAACCTCATAAAGTATCTGATACAGACTTACCCATTGCTCTTAGAAAACAAACACGGTCATGTACTCTACACCCAATTTCAAAATTTATGTCCTATAATGCTTTATCTACAAGCTTTCGTGCCTTTACTACTCACATTGATAGTACGGTGATCCCAAGAACTATACAGGAAGCTTTGGAAATTTCAACATGGAGAGAAGCGCTATTAGAGGAAATGCAAGCATTAGAAAAAAATGAAACTTGGGAAGTAATGGACTTACCGAAAGGAAAGAAACATGTTGGGTGCAAATGGGTCTTCAATTTGTAATACAAAGCTGATGAAAAAATTGAACGGTATAAATCTCGATTGGTGGCAAAAGGATACACACAAACTTACGGTATTGTCTATACAAAAACATTTGAGCCAGTGGCAAAACTAAATTCAATTCGTGTTCTTCTATCACTAGCAGTGAATTTGGATTGGCCACTTCAGCAGCTAGTTATCAAGAATGCATTCTTAAATGGAAACTTAGATGAGGAAGTATTCATGACACTACCACCAGGATTTTGCGGGGTAAATGAAAAAAATCGGGTATATAAACTGAAAAAGTCCTTATATGGACTTAAACAGTCACCAAGAGCATGGTTCGACAGATTTGTGAAAGTATTGAAAAGTCAGGGATATCGTCAAGGTCAATCAGATCACACCTTATTTACCATTTGAAAATGGTACTAAAGTTATTTTGATCATATATTTTTTTTGATAACCGTAGGATGTCCAGGCCAGCTTACGCGCACCTCAACTATTTAAGTTTACTGCCGGGTACTCACCTCAATGGCCATTGGGGGATTCGAACTGGTGACCATTGGGAGCAAATCCAAAGCCTGACCAATTGAGAAACCCCTCAAGGTTAAATGTCGATGACATTATTCTAACAGGTGATAATATAATTGAATTGGAAAGACTAAAGAAGAGCCTTGCCACTGAATTTGAAGTAAAGGATTTGGGACCACTCCAATACTTCTTGGGAATGGAAGTGGCCAGATCTCGAAAAGGCATTAGTGTTTCACAGCGAAAATATGTACTTGGATCTTCTAACTGAAACCGGCATGCTTGGATGCAAACCAAGTGATACACCAGTGGATGTGGGAAAGAAAGTTGAAGATGGAGGAAAGCTAGTAGACATTGACAGATATCAAAGGCTGGTTGGAAAACAAATCTACCTATCACACACCAGACCTGACATAGCATTTGCAGTTAGCCTGGTAAGTCAACACATGCATTCTCCGAAAGAAAGTCACCTAGAAGCAGTCTATAAGATACTCAGATATCTCAAGGGACCTGCATCTCAAGGGACCTGCAGGAAAGGGGCTACTCTTCAAAAAGAGTGAAAGGAAAGAAGTAGAAGTTTTCGCAGACGCTGACTGAGTTGGTTCAATAGAAGATAGGAGGTCTACTACTGGTTATTGTACCTTTGTTTGAGGAAATTTAGTCACGTGGAGAAGCAAGAAACAGAATGTAGTAGTCAGAAGTAGTGCAGAAGCCGAGTTCAAAGCAGCTGCACAAGGAATATGCGAGGGATTGTGGTTGAGAAAGCTTTTGGAAGAATTACATGTCACTATAAAGTTGTCAATCAAACTCTACTGTGATAATAAAGCAACAATCAGCATCTCTCTTAATCCAGTTCAACATGACGAACTAAGCATGTAGAGGTGAATAGACACTTTATTAAAGAAAAAGTTGAGGAAGGAACTATTTGCATGAGTTATGTACCTACACAAGCACAGATTGCAGATGTTTTCACTAAAGGACTACCTAGACAGAAATTCGATGATTTCATCTTCATGTTGGATATGACTAACATCTATGATCCAACTTGAGGGGGAGTGATGAAATCCTCCATTGATTGAGGAAAGATAGATTTTGATTCTAGTTACCATAGATAGAATATTATGATTGTTAGAGATTGTAGGAGATTTATTTTCCTTTTTCTATGTTATTCCTTTTATATTATAAATAGAAGACGTTCATTGTACAGTAGGGTAAGGTGAAAAAATAATAAAAGATTTTTCTCCCTTTCTAGACTTCATCTTCTACAAGTTTTCTCCATATAATTAGAGAAATTTATACCTAGCTATAGAACTTTTAAAATGATGGTGGTTCGTGAGCACTATAAATCCATAGGAGACTGGATCATTACATTGACTACTGTTATATGTTTGGTCAACCTTTTTCCATTGCCCGGAAGGTGTTGGAGCTCTTGGGATCATGTGGAAGGCAGTGATACCAATTTTGATTTGGCTTATATCTCACTAAGCTAGGTCAACTCTTAATTGAATTGCAGCTTAGTATGTATAAAGTGACCATAAATATTTACTGAATAACACGTCAAATTTGTAAATTTGAAATAGATTTTATATTGCCATCACCCATCATTTTAAAAAAGGGGAAAATTTTGGGTGGGCTCCTTAACCTTTCAATTAGTGTGGGTACCTAACATATCTAAATACTAGAATTTAGGTCACCGCGTGATGGAAACCGTCAAAGTGGAAGTTAAAACCACATGCAACTTTCACGTGACTTAAAGCTAAAGAGCAAAATAGTGAAACCACTTAACGTCAAACTTTAAGTCATGTGAAATCATGTGAGAGTTTAATGTCTACATCGACAATGTCCACCATTAGGGATCCATATTCATATATTTACATAGGTTGAAGACCAAATACGATGCTACCTTTAAGATTTGGGAGCGTAGGCCTAATTTCACCTTCAAAAAAATCTTCATTTATTTTTATTTTTTTTTGCATATATTTTAAACTACATGTGAGAGTGTAAATTTGATCCAAATTCAGATAATTAACTTTAGGGTGATATTTAAGATATGTATTTTGTTGAACCTCTCTCAGAAACTCTAGCAACTGCAAACTCAATAATTTAACACAATAATTATGGTTAATATCTAAGAATCCGTGCAATAACGTAAAATGAAAAATGGAAATATACAGCAAAAGACCCATGGTCACGAACATTTTCTTACTAGAAAAATATTGGAATCTATGTATTTGTGCATTGAGGGATTAATTAAAGTGTAAAAGTAACAAGGCACCTCACATACCGAATTAAAAGATAGTTTAGTTTAGGTGTATAAAAATAGTGGACCGTGTTTAACAAATTTGTTTACCTACCTGACTTTGAATCTTCCCACATGCAGCCACAAAGTGTTTGGGACCAGCAAGATATCCAAGTCTCCAACCAGTCATGGCAAATGCCTGTGTAAGTCACATAATTGTGATACCCCATGATTAACGATGTTGACCACAATTCCATTTGAAGACCAAAAAGAAGAGAAAGCAATACCAATTATTGGCATGGACTCTCAAGTGGCTAAGTACATTTACCTTTGAAAAGCCATTTACAGTTAGAGTTCGATCCCACATGCCGGGTAAAGATGCAAAGCTCGTGTGAGTTGCCGGAGCATAAATAATGTGTTCATAAATTTCATCAGAGAGCACCTAAAAAAGGAGCTCAAAATAAGTTCACTCTAGAAAATAGAGGTACTTTAACCACGCAAAAAGGCGTATCGCTTGGCATCAAATATATAGATTTAGTGAATCCTACCAGAAGCCTGGGGTGCCTTGATACAATCTGAGCTATCTCTTCAAGCAATTCACGTGGATAAACAGACCCTGTTGGGTTCGATGGAGAGCAAAGAATCAACAGCCTTGACTTCTCACTGAGTTTTGATTCAAGAAGCTTTGGATCTAAAAGAAAATTTTCAGATATGTGGGTATTAAGAATCACAGGGTTTGCATCAGCCAGCCTCGCCATTTCAGGGTAGCTCACCCAATATGGAGCTGGAATTAGAACCTGCACAAGTGAAGATGCTAGTAGTAAGCTGGCAATCTTCGAAGTTAATATTCTTAAGGTTGTAGTTAATATGCAGTTACCATCACAAGCACTAATTAATATCTCTATGAACTAGCTTCGCATGACATCACGAAAATGAACGCCCACTTTAGGCAAGTATTTAATCCGCACTTCTTCATCTTACTAGCTTAATGGAGATAGAGGCAAGGTAGAAGAGAATGAAAAAGAGAGCATCCTAGCAAGGCTAAAATGAATATATGTGTGTGTGTGTGTGTGTGAGAGAGAGAGAGAGAGAGAGAGAACGGAAGGATATAATCATGAGAAAAATAAGAACTCGTTAGAAGTCTTGAAAAGTACTTTCTCGGTAAACTGCTATCTATATGGTTCTTCTGCAATTGTATTTCACATGATCCAAATAGAGTTTGTTGAGAACCCAACTCGTACACCATAGTGGTGCCAACATTAGGTCCAACAGAATATTATTGGCCATTTATATTGTAATAGCCATTGTGGGAAAATTTTTAAACACATAATCAGTGGGTGTCACATCCATAAGTAGTTCAACAATAAGATGAGATTCAACATAGTAAGTCAATTAGGAAACAATGTGACTATTTCTTTCATTGGCAACAGAATGACTTGTCATTGCTTATAGGCATGGAAAAATGATATATCATAAGTAGATGAATGGCTTGATAATGCGGCTTGAAACAGGGATCATATGGAGGGGTTAATCGATTTACCTTATTATTTCTAATGCTCTATACTTGATGGTTTTAGTTAGGGAAAGTTAAGTAATTTTATTTAGATTAAGCTTTATTAAACCACTAGGTACAGCTCCAGTTTTTTTCGTGATTTTTTTGGAATAAAAAATTGAACTATGTTTTTTCCAAATTCTCTCAATCTGACTATTGTATTCTTCGAAATCAACTAACTAACAGATCAATGTAATCATTGGCATTCACATAGAACAAACAAGGTTCTAATGTCAATCAATTCTTGGTATTCCATTGAAATCCACGAGGTTCGATATTGTGTTCTTTCAATTGTTCACAGTTCTCGCTACATGACTTGATTATCTTACCGCCATCTAAAGGACACATTTTTGTCTAACTCCCGACTTTAGAGCAACTCTAAGCCAACTCAAAGAAACTTGACGCAAGGGTACAAGTGCAACAAGGAAACA
Organism: Fraxinus americana; assembly: GCA_035079005.1. Lineage (NCBI taxonomy): Eukaryota > Viridiplantae > Streptophyta > Magnoliopsida > Lamiales > Oleaceae > Fraxinus > Fraxinus americana. Next base: position 32,225,582 of record CM068717.1, on the reverse strand, counting down.
ACTAAAATTCCACTCAAAGCGAATGACTAAGAATAAGTAGAATTTGTGTTTCTCTAAATTATTATAGTAGTTTTATTTGATAGGAGTTTAATATTCACAATGTTATTTTTCATTTCAAGTTTGTTTAGATAAAAAGTTTATTTAGTTTCAATTTCCTTTCTTTAAATAAAGAGATTTAGGGTAATGTTTACAGACACACCTGAGTATATGAATAAAAATATTCCTCTCGCTCTCAATTCTCTCTTTGATCCATTTTTTCTAGTTCTTTTTCTTTTTCTTTATCAAATTACTATGCTCCTGCTTCAGGTGCAGTTAGAGAGACCATAATTCTAGTGTGCAGCTAGTTGGAAAAGCCTTCAAACCAAGGAGGGTGATTGGGGGAGCTGGTGTTGCAACTACCCACCAAAAAATTGGTATACTCTATTTTTCACCTTATAAAATTCAATTCTTAATAAAATATGAGAAAAGTAATTTCTTACTCCCTGCCACACCCAAAAAACATAAAATGAAAACTCAAGAAGTTCAAAATAATATAATGGTCCCCCAAATACATCCCTTACACATGTTTTACCCAGCAATTCCAACTTCCACGTCTACCACTACTTCAAGTTGCACACTTGCACCTAGACTTGTCAACTTGTGAAAAGTGATGTTGATTCAGTTCTCCTACTTCCGTTTCTCAATAATATTCTGATATACCGTTCTTGTTGAAAAGCTGAAATAATTAACTTCCAAAATAGCCAGGATAGAAATAAAAAGAGAGGCAAATGTTTAGAAATTTTATGTTTACCTCATCCCCTGGGGAACAAACTGCAAGAACTGCCTGAAGAATACTCTGCTTTGCACCATTGCTCACCAAAATCTGATCAGGTGTGTAAGATATTCCATTCTCCTCTGCCATAAGAGAAAATTAATAGAAGAAAAGAAAGAAAGCAAAAAACGTTGTGTACTTGGTGACAAAGTACCTTTCAGCTTGTGGCAAATAGCTGAACGGAGTTCTAAAGTGCCCGCATTAGGAGTATACCTTGTATATCCTTCCTGAATTGCACGAATTCCTGCCTAAAGTTCAAGAAGATCAATATAGAAGTAGATAGAGCAATGCATATTAATTCTGCTGATTAAGAGAGAGAAAGATTAACGCTATTTTCAAAATCACCTCAGCTATTACTGCTGGAGTATCAAAATCCGGTTCACCAGCTGCTAATCGAATAACAGGCACACCAGCTTGTGCAAGTGCAGTTGCCTGATCAGTTATAGCTACTGTCTTCGACGGCTTCACTGAATTTACTCTAGGGCTCAAAGAGATATCAACCCCCATTGTGCCTGAACTGCTTTCTGTCCTAACAGCTGCACTAATTCTTTGGGAATGTAGTTGTCTAGTAGTTGACTGTGAGGATCTATCCAGAGATATAGACAAAGTTAGATTAACAACTAGGGGTGAGCATGGATTGGGTCGATTTTTGCCACAATCCAAATTCAAACCCAACCTAACATGATCGATTTTATCATAAGTTAATTCAATCCAACCCGTGTAAAGGTTGAAACTCAACCCAACCTAACCAAATCAAGTATCGGTCGGGTTGAGTTGAGTTGGTCGGTGTCAACAAAGACTAAAGTAAGCAGGTCAGGTTAGGCGGATTTATAATTGACTCATGACTTATATAATATTAGGTCTCCATAATTGCAATAAACAAAAAATATGAATTATTTTGGCACTTCATGCCTAGAAATATTACATGGACAGATTGATATTAAATTATATGAAGCCAAGAAATGTTTTTGGAAATAAAATATTTTTGTGTTGAATGTGTATTTGCTTATACTATTTTTCGTAAAATACATTCTATCTAAGTCTTATAATATTATTCTAAGAGTTTTCAAACAACATCATAATACTTGTAAAGTTCATAAACATAGTCGGGTCGGGTTAGGTTGGACGGGTTTATTCTGTTTTCACAAGTGAACTCATAACCCGACCCGACTCAACCAGCCTACAAAACCAACTCATCCAACCCTGGAAAAAAAACAAAAAAATCGACCCAAACCCAAAAAATAGCACTAAAAACACAATCAACCCAATAAAAATCTAGAGTTGCTGCACGTACAGAAGCAGCAGAAACAGAAAATTGCCAGATACTCACAGCAGGGGGGGGGGGGGGGGGGTAGGTTTTTTTTTAAATATTTTTGGGGCCACCCCCATGTGAGTGTCTGGCTATTTTCTGGAAAATTCATTTCTGTACAAATGGAAAATTTGATAAAAATCTTAGGAAAACTGATCAAGAAAAACAATCATTTTATACATGGAAACTTCACTACTCTACAAGACATATCTCGACTGATTCACTAACTGCAATCCAGTCGTCAACCCCAACAAAATTCTTGAAAAAACTAAGCAAGAAATACAATTAATTAATAAAAAGAAACAAAAATGAGCCAAAAAAGAACCTTACTTGAGCGAGAAGTTGCTTAATTGAGAAGAGAAAGAGATAGAATGAGAAATTTGTGAATCTGAAATGGGTTTAAGCTGAGGATTTTTAGAAGCAATTCTTGATGAGGCCTGCAAAGAATGAGGAGCAGTAGCAGCCATTTTAGGAGAGTTTCGCAGAGTCTGAATCTTAGAATCTTGAAAATGGAATCCAACAGGAAAAAAACAATAAAATTTTATTACGAAACGGGTGGGTAGGTGGGGGTTGGTGGGAAGAAGAGTTGGAGTTGTTGGTCAATGGTAGAAAGGAGGGAAGGTAAATGAATCCAACAAAACGGAAAGGGTTGGTGGTAGGTATTGCAACCTGGGCGGGGGGCGGCGTGGGGTAGGACAGGACAAATACGAAATATTCTTATTTACGGTAACCTTTAATTAATATTGTTTTTAATATTATTATTTATTTCTTAAATTGTCTGAAAAACATAAAAATAAAATAAATTTATATATTTAGGGAAAGACACCGCAGTGAATTTTGCAATCACTAATTGGTGGTTTTTATAATCAAAAATGTTAGTTGTACACACTTAGTACACTTTTATAATATTCATTCATAGTGAATTATAAATAAAATTAATAATTTGTCGATATAATTGTGTCATGTGAAATTCAAGTAGTTTGACATGAATGTTTAAAGAATAATGTTATTTATCATTATGATGATGAAATATTGGCGGTGTATGTGAAATAATGAGAATTGACAGTTCAATTTTTATGAGGAAAAATGGGATGAGAGAGAGAAATGTGAGTAATAATGGATTGTCACATTATCGATATTTCATTATCATGATGTAAAATTACATTACTCATGTTAAGTATTTGAAGAAATTATGTTTCTCTAAAAAATTTAAGAATTAACATTAAGCCAAAAAACTTAAAAGCGAGACAAAAAGTGCTCTTTAAAAAAGCATCACATAGAGAGATTGTCGTCTTAGGGTTTCTTGTGCCATCAACTTATGGTTGCCGACAAGGTTCCGCCACATCCAAGTCATATTCTTAGAAAGAGACGATTATGTCTCTCTCTTTGTGTTGTATAGGTAACACTTGCTCTATTGCTCTGTCCAAACTATGCTAAAAACTCAAATTGATAGAAGAATACTGGCCTTAATGATAATTGGCCACGATTCATTATATGAAGTGAACTCTCGCATGGATTGTTGCCTCATGGAGATGATTTAGCAACTATACAGCAAGGAAAGGCTGGAGGGTGTGCTAAATGTAATCTAGATGACAAACACAACTTTCGAATTTCAATAAGAAACCAATATCCCTGGTGAAACCAACATGATTGGCGACGCATCATCGATGGTATTCATTTGCTTCATTGTGGATTCAACTCCACGAAGTCCCTTTTACACTTGAAGGTGAGGCATGAGCTTGGAGAGGGGGCCAATGTGGGAGTGGTGGAGGCAGTTGACACTACTGCACTATGCAAAAGAATACGGGTAAGGATGGACATCTCCAAACCCTTGAAACGGGGAATTACGACTTGCAATTTTTTGGTAAAGTATCATCAAAGTCTCAGTGTGTTTTTTAGGCTCTATCACAAGACGGAGGGGGATAGAATTGCCCTACTATAAGATAAATGAAACATAAATAAATACAATGGAGGGGAAAATCTGACATCTGATCAAAGTCATGAAAACCAAAAGCAGTAAATAGGAAGGTACTATATCCTTTACAAATGTGAAAAACGAAAAAATAAAGCTTAAAGACATTTGCATGTGAAAAGATCATAGCTGTCAATCTAGACTAGGATGCGAAGTCTTCATGATAGATCAAGAGGATCATTCTTCCGATAACATCAAATGTCTTATCCCCCTGCAACTAGTGAGTCAACAACGTGATTTTCCTTACAATAAATATAGAAAATAGTGTTACAGTCAAAGAAAAGTAGATGTGTGATATGTCTAAGAGTAGTATTAATAAACCACATCATCAACCACATGTTATGCAATGAGAGAAATCTACCTCCATTCGTAAGTTCAGGTCGACATGCAAGAAGGATCTCAAGAAGAACGGCTCGCAGTTTAGCCTCAATTATAGGACAATCACCATAGGATGAAAACAAGGCACAAAAGTATCATCTAGATTGTCCCAAATGATACCTCACCACTAACCCATTCAATCGGGGCTGAGAACTTTTTAGGATTTCTTGTGCAAAATCATCCTTGACACACCGATTGATGTTGATCTTCGTAGAATCCCATCCGTAGAGCATGCCAGAAAACTAGGATAGGAGAGGTGGGAGTGAGTGAGTGAGTGAGTGAGGGAGGGAGAGACAAAATAGAGGAACGATATTCAAGTCCCTAGCTAATGCACAAACTGAAATAACGACCTGCACTAAGATGTAAGATAGTCTGCTTCATTTCAACCAAAAAAATCAATATTGTGTTATATTAATTTTGAAAAAAAAAATTGTATTTTGAGAGACAAATGCCCGTTTGATCCTGTTATGACCAGTACAGTGCAACGAAATACATCTTAAGGAGATTTTTGATCGAATGCCTTGCTTCATTTAAATGCCAAAAAATTGTACAAAAAGTAAAAAAGTTGTACCAAAATATGACAATCAATCACCTCATAATTGTATTTGAAAGTTTTGGCCAAAAAATTGAAAAACCCAAATGAGTCCTTTCACTCCCCTACAACACAATTAAGAACAGAAACCTCCCACCTCCCATTACCAAATGTTGAAGAAAAATCCACTACCCCACGATTCAAAACTTCGTTCGACTCTTCCTGCCGACGATTCAACGTTTGGGAAGGTAAAAGTTCACGAGAGGAACCTTGCGACGAGAATCACCTAACTGTCGTTCCAAAACCCAGTCACCCAACGGTTTCAAAACCCCGTCCCTGACTTCCTCATGCCGGCTATTCAACAAAGTACAAATGGAGTGATAAGGTGAATAAATGAACAGTTTTGATGTAATGATTTTTCTTCCTGTCGGGTGACTCCATCCATTACTTAACGACTTTTATTGCTTTCTTCTCATTGGCTTTTGTTTATGTGGTTTTGACTCTAGACCAAATTATTTTAAAAAAATAAAAGTTTCATTATAATGCTTAATAATTTTACTCTTGTGGATGAATTGCTACTAGATTCTTTTGATTTGTTGGTGTCTAGAGCCTGGTTCTCCCAGGCTATAAAGAAATGTATTTTTTATCCAATATAAAATAAGAATATGTTGGTCACTTTTCATGGTTATTGATAAATAATGTATCCCTTCTACCAGTATAATGTGTATTTCTATCCAAAAATGATTACTTCGCATAAGTCGGTTCGAATAATAACAATAGTGGAGAATTGAAGATGATCTGATGCATTGGATGACATGAAGAAGGGTTGTAGGAATGGAATTTTGTATGATAAGAAGATGCATGCTTAAGGTTAATGTAAATGCCACCTGCTTGTGAACCTTCTACCATCTTAGTATGTATCACCACTTCGTGTGCAATGGTTTACCTCGGTAAATTATCTGCATATGGTGACTTGTGAACATGTGTTCTGTCGTTCCCGACTGTTAGCTGCAGTCTGCAGTTGGGTAAAATAGGGATAGGCGAACTGCCGTTCCCGACGTTAGCCTCAGACATTCTCCGCAATTGAGTAAATTTGGTACAAGTCAACTGTCGATCCCGACAGTTAGGGGCAGTAATTCTCGGTAGATGGCTGTCTTATGAAATAATGTGAAGCACATATATTCCATTTCTTGTTAAATCTTCGTCACATGTCCTTTTACAGATTGTTCATGTTGCATTGGATTAGTAGTTTCATGTCGTTATATCGTTGACGTACATATGTTGATTGCTGTTTGTTTGCATCTGTGTGTATTGGCTTCGACATTTATGATATGTGATTAACTGACCCTTTTTCGCATTCATATTCATTGCAGAGTCCTTGTAGTTTGAATTCTTGGTTCCGGAAGAAGTAAGGTTGCGTGCACGCATATCCCAACAAAGTAACCTCAAGTACGTGCAAAGGGTGTTGGAGCACTTTGACGAACGACGATGCCACGACTTCCTCGAGCCGTCCCTTGGCTTCTTGGCCGACGTTCCAGACATTCAATTCTCTGCCCAGCTCATCCAAGAGCTTGTCTTAAGAGGTATCCGAACAGACAAGTCGCACGAATTATGGTTCAACGTGCAAGGACACTACTACCAGTTTGGACTGCAAGAGTAAGTGATGGTTACCGGCCTGCACTCCTGGAAAAAAACGAGACTAAAGGACAAATATTTTAGATCTTTGGACAAAATTTCCTGTGCCCAGATCGAGAAGACATTAGTTCGGTCGTCGACCCCATTGGCTGATCGATATAAGATGGGGTTTGCACTCATAGTGGAAGGAGTATTCAACACTCCGGACAATAATGTGGGTATCGAGTTCGCGACACTTTCGATCGTCGACGACCTGGACGTCTTTTTTGCCTACCTTTGGGGTAGAATGGGGTACTCTAGTCTCATTAAAGGATTTCGAGGCAGATACGCTGGCAAATTTCGTGATGCCAAGAGCAAGCACAAGAAGGAGATCAATTATACCGTTCACGGCTTTCCCATAGCCATGCAGGTACGATCTTTTTTTCAATTTCAACTGAATTCCTTATTAACATGCCAATCTATTGGGTACTTGACAGGACACTAATTCACTACATTTGACCCATCATGCGATAGATATGGGCATTCGAGGCGATTCCTGTAATTGGTCAACGTTTTGGTTAGCGGCTCAGTGAACGATCCCCACATCTCCTCAGCTGGACAGCCACGAAACAGTCGCAGCATCGCACATACGATGCCTTCTTCAAGAAAGTGCAGGTAACCTTTCATCTCCCGAGTTAGGCAAAATGTTATTGTCATTCAATCCAACGTTTTCTGCCATTTAGTTCCACTGAACAAATTGTTACTTCATCCCCAACTGCATGTTTTCGCAGCGCTACGTCCGACCGAGCTGGAGCGCAACCAACACTACATGTCAACTATTGTGCCGTTTGATGATAATGTCGTGCCCTTTCTAGACGACATTGCAAGGACTGTGGCTACTGTGCAGTTTGATGTCGATGCCGAGGTCAGTGGAGGAGATGGGCAGGATTCGAATAAACATGAAGATGACGGGGATGAGACCAGTGGAGGGTCGAACGACATTGCTTCTGGTGCAGGTAATCGTGTTGGGCAGTCTGTCGAAGAAAATGACGATTCTAGTTTGGACAATAGCGGAGACAGCGACGAAGGGGAGAGCCCTGCTGATCGTGCGCGGGGAGGGATGACATGTGCATTTTCTGCAGCCTACGTTCTACGTCAAGATGTATTTGGGGACAGAGTTCCATCAACATCCAGACAGCGGGGTGTACAAACTGGAGGTGGGTTGACAAGATCGGACATTCGAGGACATGTTGTTGGATCAAAGAGTCCTATTTGAGATGCGACTCCGAACGGTGAAACTTGAAATATTTGAGCACGTTACAGCTGAATGCACTAGACTCCGAGATTTATATCTACGGTAGTGACACCTCCCGTTTCCACCACATCTGCAGCTCCGAATGACGTACGAAACGACCATATACATTCCCCACAACCATCGCGATGTACGTGTGCAAATTGTCTTATAACTTCTAGTTCGGAGCTAGTTATGTGTAAGATGATGGGATGGAATAAACTTGCATTTTCTGACTCACTGTAACAATCTGTAGGTTATGAAGACGACTTTGGCCTTGACACGGAGCACATGCCGGAAGAACACGATGTCGGGTTGGGTGGCGGAGACCCTGAATTGAATGGTACGCTCATGTTTATTCTTTTTTAATTTCTGATTAGTTTGACTCTGACTAACCGTAGTTGAAATGAATGTTCATCTTCTCGCTTGAATGATGTTACATTTAAGTTTATTTCACAGACCTTACGTACCTTATAAGGGGATTATTGCACATTATTTTTCGCTTGTTCCGTAGTGGCAGGAGCACCAGTTGTAGGAGAAACGTGTAGCCAGGTCGGAGCGGAGCATCATGGCAATCAGAGCGACGACGCTTCGACCGCTTCAGGTGCGATGGAGGTGGAATGTAACTTCTTCACACTACACTTTCGCCTACCCAAATCGTCCGATAGCTTCTCATGTACATGAGGACATACACAAATTTCATTGTCTTATTATGAACTAACTATTTGTCTATTGTTGTTGTTCCGTAGGTGGTGCGACCGAAGAACCAGTTAAGGCTAATGCGGTCCCTATTCGCAGGCGGTGTTTTACGCGCCTTCGAATGCCTTACACTAGGGGTAGGAGGCAAGCACGGAAGAAGTAGTTGAGTCTATTTTTGTATGTTTGGCTTTCATTTCTTCCGGTGACTACCAAATTGTTTTGTGAACGTCTATGTCAAGTCACTTAGGTTTTCTGGTTTTGTGAACGTTTCATTTAATTTCATTTTTCACGAATCTGCGTCGAAGATTGCTTTGTACTGTTGATCCCGGCTCGTCTCCGGACTTCCCCATTGTAATATCGTCTGATGATGAGGAGGACGTCCCTATTGGTTGGAGAGTCACTTCCCATGTTCTGTTTCCCGACCTCGACGCACTCAAGAGCGAAGACTCGCACTCATCTAACAGTGTACTCCATAATGTGTTCGAGAACCCCGTTATGTCCTCCGACGATTCCGATGATGAACGAGTGGCCCCATTGCAGGAGCTCCTGAAATAATTATCATATCGTATAACGACTCTGATAGCGACAGTGGTGCAAATTTCGGATCCGTGTACAATGAACAGTAGACTGGTGATAGGATACCATCGCGTAACTAAATGTAGGGGCTGATGGGGAAGGAACCACGAAATTAGTTATGATAGGATGTGTTACAAATACATCTTAAACGACGGCCTCGAATTTTGTACGTTTTGTTCGTGGAGCCCTTATTTAAGTTAATATTTCATTCATCCAAGTATTTTGTGCATATTTAGTAATGATCATTAATTAAATACGAGGGCAACAATGTCCCTTCTGCACTGTGTTTGCCACTTGAATTGCTGTCTTATTCGAACTGTCGAGAACTACAGAGAACATCTGTCGGGATCGACAGATGAAGTGTCGGGGTGTACTGCAAACTATGTATGTCATGTCGGTTTCAGCATGCATGAGCATAATTCGAAATGAGGACACAGATGATCACGTGATGTATGTTCATGGAATAATGAAATTAAGATGCACGTATATGATGAGAGGATGCCACTGAAATGGTGTGGTGGCTAGTACAGTAACAAACAGACCAACATAATTACATATGTTACTTCCCCAGTACATTAAAAGACAAAACAACGTAATTACATATGGTAGGTGGCCAGTACATTAACAGACAAAACAACGTTATTATATATGGCAATGTTAACTGGGTTGTGTTATGATGGTGTTCATGCATGTGGTTTGGTTACGACCAAATCTGCCACAGCTAGTGTAGAGCCGTAGTCGTGGCCTTGAAGTGGTGGACTAGTGTCTGGATCTCTTACGGCGTGTGGGCGGTCTACCTGGAGGACGATGTACCATTGGTGGTAAAATATGAGTAGCTGTAATGTCGTTCGGAACAACCCAGTTCTCTTTCCGCGTGACAGGATATATAGCTTCACTATAAGCACCCCTCCAGTAGTGCGTTGTGTAGTAAAGAGAACATAAGTCATACAATGACGTACCTCTAAAGCAAATTGCACGGGTTGCATGAACACATGGCATACGATTTAGTTGGAATTCACGACATGTGCATGTGTTGTCAAAAAAGTCTACGATGTCTGTGTCGTTAGATATTCCGACCTGTGTTAAGTTTGCTGTCAAGGTATGAGCTCGAAGTCGAGAACCAGCGTCGAACGTTGCCCGTAACTCGCTGTCCACGTCCGATAATAACATGGAACTGCATGCGGTTGAAGTAGTTCGACGTTCGTAAAACTACTTCTGTATTGTGCTCCGAATGTGTTCTACCAAACTTGTGATCGGTAACGAATTGGCATGTCTCAGCATTTCGTTCAGGGATTCCGCATTGTTGTTTGTCAAAATATTATACTGGTGCCCAACGAATAGTGATTGGAACCAAAAAGGAAACCTGCTCGCTCCAAGTACTGTGCGTTCTCCCACTTACCCTACGAATCTGTCCCATTAGTCATTCGAACTCTTCCACCCGATACGTTGTCGCTACGCGTTTGAATAGGAAACCTAAACTAGCATTATTGTACCTCTGTATTAAGTTCTTTTCCATATGCCACATACAACAACCATGGTGAGATGATGGAAATAGCTGAGAAATGGCTTTTTCTATACTTGTTTTCTTGTCCGACACTAGTACAAGTTCATCTGAATCGTCTATAAGATCTCTCAAGTTGGACAGAAACCATGGCCACAATTTATTTGTTTCGGCATCTACGATCCCCCATGCTAAGGGGTAGATCTGTTTGTTCGCATCTTGGTTAGTTGCCAGTAGAAGTGTACCTTTGTATGGACTTTTCAAGTGACTACCGTCTACACAAATTACGGGCCTCAAGAACTGCAAGTAACCACAAATGCTTGCACCAAATGCTAGGAAGAAATAGGTAAACCTATTATGGCCATCGACTTGGATGTGGGTTACAGTTTCGGGGTTATGTTCTCCTAGGACGTGACAGTACGAAGCAAGTTTATGAAACTATCCCCCGGTTCACCATGTAGCTTGAGTAAAGCAGCCACCTTCCCCTACGTGCTTTGCTGTAACTAATTTTTACTCCGAACTCATATTCCATGTCACGTGAAATAGCTGCAGGATCGTATTTATGTCCTGCTGTATCTAGTTTTCCCAATATGAGTTCGGAAATTACAGAACTAGTGGCATGACGGTGTGCATTACGACAAACGTCTATTGAACATGTGTGCTGATTGTTGAATTTACGAATCATAAAGAGTGTAGACTACTTCACAGTCGAGGCACGTATCATCCACTTGCAATTACCATCTGCGCATTTCACGGTTAACATCTTCATGCTTGACCTGGTCACCCAAAATTCGAACTTCTCTTACAATGCGAGTACACGAATCTTCGAGTACAACTCCTTCTTACTGAAGAATATTTCCTGCTCGGCAAGGCCCGATGTATTCACAGGTGTAATCCGTTCAGCAATACTAGCAGCATTGTTACCATTTAACGGGTCGTCCAAGTTCCCATCTAAGGGTGCAACCCCAATATCAAAAAACTGCACTTCGGGTGCAATTTCTGTTGAGATATTATGCTGATGACTTATGTCCTCATTATGTACATTTTGATGAACATCCCCTACGATAAACAAACGATCTAGGCAATTTGTATCCGTTGCCATGCCAAGACTTGGAGGGCTCGACTTCTAAAACAGTAACGCATATTGCAGTTTTCTTATGAACCGATATGTACCAACTGAGGTCTTCGTCTTTGCGTATCTCAGCCGGAGGTATATTTAAGTTGGAGACTCTGAACTTCAATTCAATTTCACTGCGGGGATCAACAATACCGAGTTTTTCCTTCAACCGTAAAGTAAGTCCGGCTATCGTAATATTTGTCGGCACTAAAATGGATGTGGTTTTGTCCCCTCTCCACTTCCATTCGTCATCCACATTTGCGAAATTTCCCCCGTAAGAGACGATGAATCTTAAATCATCACTCATATCTGAAATATTGGGATTGCAACTGTAAGAAGTCAGCACAATCAATATATTGACATTGAATACCATCAAATGTGGAAAACAGCTAATCAAGGTTTTCAACAGTATTCAAGTGTCGAAATCGACAGTTGAATTGTGTATCCCGACAGTTTGTAAACTGTCGAATTCGGTAGTTAAACTGTTGGGACCCGTCGGTTTGAAACTCTATTCGTTTAAGTACGAACTGTCGGGTTGGTTTCAAAACAGTTATTTCAAAAAAAATTTGGAGGACATTATTGTAGAACATTAATGGTGATAATCAATTCTCATTCAACATGACAATGTATTTTGAAAAAAAAAATAAGTCAATGCTTCATTAAATATGTAATCAATCACATTGAATGAACGATTCTAAATATCTCTACCGTCAAAAAAATTTCAAAAACCAAAGAAATCAATGAGTAATAGTTTCAAAAAATGGAATTTATTATCACCATGTTGTATTAACATTTACAAAATAATGAACTGAGAGATGAAAATATAAACAATTTCTAATAGCTAACCTCTCGAAATGGATGATCAATTAAATATTCATGTGTTCTTGATGAAAGAATGGAGAAGATGAAGTTCTTGGAAGAAAAATATGTGTTAATGGATGAGAATTTAGGACTTATGGTTTGTTTATGTTAGGTTTTGAATTTCTTTTATTTATTTTTTTGAAAAAAACATTTTAATCAATATAATATACATATATACAATGAATAAAAAAATCAAAATTTAATCATCAAATCAAACCATTAATGGCATTCCAATCAAGCATTAATTGCTCTTACAAATGTGACACAAGGGTAATTTGGACCTTCCACAACAAAAAGTGACATTTTGAACAAATTTAGTACACATCCAAATTTTTTATGTATTTTCAAATTTAGTGACATTTATGAAAATCTCCCTTCATTATTTTCTTCTAATTTCTTCACTTTTATAAGTCTTTATTTTGCTCATTTTCATGCACGTATCTTGGTTTCTGTAAGTCGAAATTTTCTCCCATAATTTACATATTAATTTGAAAAATAGAATATAAGTCATGCAGCAAATTTTTCCAACAAACCAAACACTAACCCAAGCTTGTGACGATTTGTATGAAACATCCCTCTCAAGATATGAATTCCTCTCTTGCCTTCAAAGTCAAACAAACATGAAAGTTATTTACCAAAAATATGGCATTATGAATCATTTTAAAAGTCACGGAGTTGAAATTAGTAGCTAATCAGGGTATGCTGTGGAGGAGTTGGTACGTGGAGTTTTGTCAAGTTCAAGTAATTGTTTCTTTTAGATGATAAAATTGATCACGGGGTAACTAATTTGATGAATATCGCCAAGGACACTAGCCCAATTAGCAAAACAAACGGGGCGAATCCAAGGTTGTAGTTCAGCTAGGACGGAGACCGTTGACCCATGATCAATGACCATTGACCGATGACCATGACAATCAACGATCGTAATAGCCGAAAATATAATTTAATACATAAGTAAATGCACTAAAACGTAAAAAGTATATACATATGAAAATATAATTCAACATGGTTTAATTGAGCCCAACATCTTCTCAATTATTATTTTTTTCACTTATCCCTAATTTCCTAAAAATCTCAATTCCCAAATCACAATTCACAAATCAAAAATATAACTCATAAGTCATAACTCATAGGAATTACAATAATATAACAAAAAAAAAAGGAAGAAAAAGAAGAAAAACAGAACTGGTAGGGAGCCCCAGAATCATGGCAAAATCCATGTAAGATTCATGGGTAGCATAGCAAACTAGCAATATAATTGATTTCAAATTTTCAAGGGGGAAAGATTTTGAGCTAATGCCTTTTGCCCTTATGGTACAGCCGCAGTGGAAGACGAAGCTGTCCAGCAGTCCAAGCCCAGCTATTGAATTTAGTTATGCTGCTGCAACTGTTGAATCACCACCGTCGACCGCTGTCGTGGATTCTCCAATCGCCCCTGGACTCGTCTCCCTCCTCGTCCTCTGCCGGTTTCAATTTAGGAATTGTATTTGGTTTTGTGGGTAATGGACTTTCAATTGCAAGCAACCCATGGATTGGGATTTAGGCTGGGCATTATTTTTTTTAAAAAAAAAAGGCCCGAAAGGAAAAAAAAAATATTTCAGCGTCTTCTTCATTTTTTTCTTCTCGGCAGACGGCAAGCCGGCGACTTACCTGAAGAACCTCCCGACGGATCCAGCACGGGCGACCGCGGGGGCTGGCCAGGTGCGGAATCCACCTCGGGCCAATAGCTATCCAAACAAAATGAACTAGCGAATATAAGTATAGTGGAAGATCATATTCAAGAGGACGAGAGCACCATGGGACCCACACCTTGCTCCTACATATTTCGAATGCTAAACATGAAACTATACTCATCCACACACGCAGACACTTTGAAACCACGGACCATTATAATTTAAGTAAACACATACACTTTGCATACACTCATTCTAAACAAACCCTCGAGCATTTTACACATATCTTACTGTACAAAATACCTTTTGCTTTTCGCCTTATCTAATAGATTCCGGGTTCACTTAAAAATAAGAATGTACATCAACAGTTGAATCTCTTTCTGATAGGACCGGCCCTAAGATTTTAGGTGCCCTATGTAACATTTTAAAATGGTGCCCCTTTAATGTAACTAAAAAATATATTAAAAGGGTGTTTGGTGGAGATTTAAATTAGATTTTTAGTAGGTTGTGATAAAAGTTTTTGAAATGTGTGGTTGAAAAGTTGTAGGACCTATGAAAGATATGGTTAATATTGAATGTTTGACTTTGATTTGGATTAAAATCTGATTTTTAATCCGGACCAAACAGGGGCTAAGAAAAAAATGTGCCAATAATATTATTTCTGCAAAAATATGACATTTAAAAATTTGTTGTTTTTTTTTTTTTTTACATATTTTGAATAAGAAAAGTACAAGAGAAACTTAAAAGCATGTCTCGAACTTCATCTAAATTCATATGTCATCAACAAAGAACCATACAATCCACTAACCTCTTAGTACAATTTTATATGAGCAAACTTTGAAATCAAAAATAGCAAATATCACGTGTGAATCTTGAAATACAACAAATCATGTAAAAAATATTTTTTTTTCTCGCATTTTTAGATGCAAACTCACTAATTAAATTTTTGTAATCAATATGTTTTATCGAATCTTGTTCAATAGATATCAAAATTAATTCATTCAATCATTCTTATAACATGGTGATTGCAAATAAGATTTTAGTAACTTCAATTTTGAATATTGTACTATTATATAGTAAGTAACAAAAATTGATGATAAAGTTTCTTCTCTTTTCTATTTGACCGTTCTTCATGGATTAAATGGTGGGAGAGGGGAAAATTGAGAAGAGGGATTTGGGGTTTGCTTTTCACTCTTCACTTTAATAATTTCGATTTTGGGCTACTTATTGTCATTTTGGGTTGGTAATTGGTAATGAAGTTAAATGGGCCATTTGGGATTTGGATTTGTAAAATAGATAATTTATAATATATTTTTTAGCTTAAAATTAGAAAAATAAATAATATTTTTTTAAATAATATGTTAAATTAAACAAATATTAACATAATATAATTTTTTTTACTCATTTTTAATAAATATTGTGTCATTTAACTTAACTTAATAATTAAATTTTAAAATTAATAAAACATTTTGAATATGTACATATACATATACATACACCTATAACAATTTTTTTTTTTTTTTTGGTACCCTTACAATGTTGAGTTCCCGTGTGGTCGCTCAACTTATCATGCACCCTCAAAATTGCCTCTACTTCCTAAGAATAAAACCTTGAATGAAAGTGGCAATTGTTGGGAAATTAGTTCGTTCAATCATTCTTATAACATAGTGATTGCAAATAAGATTTTAATAACTTCAATTTTGAATATTATACTATTATATAGTAAGTAACAAAAATTGATGATAAAGTTTCTTCTCTTTTCTATTTGACCGATCTTCATGGATTAAATGGTGGGAGAGAGGAAAATTGAGAAGATGGATTTTGGGTTTGCTTTTCACTCTTCACTTTAATAATTTCGATTTTGGGCTGCTTATTGTCATTTTGGTTGGTAATTGGTAATGAAGTTAAATGGACCATTTGGGATTTGGATTTGTAAAATAGATCATTTATAATGTATTTTTTCTGAAAGCAAAATAGCTTAAAATTAGAAAAATAAATAATATTTTTTCAATAATATGTTAAATTAAACAAATATTAACATAACATAATTTCTTTTACTCCTTTTTCATAAATATTGTGTCATTTAACGTAACTTAATAATAAAAATTTTAAATTTTAAAATTAATAAAACATTTTAAATATATATATATACCTATAACAATTTTTTTTTGGTACCCTTACAATGTTGAGGTCCCATGTGGTCGCTCAACATCTCATGCACCCTCATAAATGCCTCTGCTTCCTAAGAATAAAACCTTGAATGAAAGTGGCAATTGTTGGGAAATTAGTTCATTCAATCATTCTTATAACATAGTGATTGCAAATAAGATTTTAATAACTTCAATTTTGAATATTATACTATTATATAATAAGTAACAAAAATTGATGATAAAGTTTCTTCTCTTTTCTATTTGATCGTTCTTCATGGATTAAATGGTGGGAGAGAGGGAAATTGAGAAGAGGGATTTGGGGTTTGCTTTTCACTCTTCACTTTAATTATTTCGATTTTGGGTTGCTTATTGTCATTTTGGGTTGGTAATTGGTAATGAAGTTAAATGGGCCATTTGGGATTTTGATTTGTAAAATAGATAATTTATAATGTATTTTTCTTTAAAGCAAAATAACTTAAAATTAGAAAAATAAATAATATTTTTTCAATAATATGTTAAATTAAACAAATATTAACATAATATAATTTTTTTTACTCATTTTTCATAAATATTGTGCCTTTTAACTTAACTTAATAATAAAAATTTTAAATATGTATATATATATATATACGGTGCTTCTGCTTCCTAAGAATAAAACCTTGAATGAAAGTGGCAATTGTTAGGAAATTATTTAATTTGCCATGTGATTCGATATATGTAATTAATTGTGTATAAATGATATCTTGAAGTTAAGCTCAAAATGAAAGTGATATAATAAAGAATTAAGTAATTGAGTATTTGACATCTAAATAAAGTGTTGGCCAGATTATATGTATAGAAAATGGATCCATTAGGGTTTGTATTTGACGATTGGTCAAATATATATGAAAACTATATGGGTAATTATATTCCCACAACATTTTCTTATAAATACACCACATTTAAATTGTATTATTGATCCATAATCTTTATTTAATGTTACAGTTATGCTGTTAAACTTTTTTCATCACGTTCTTATCATTAGTCTTTCATTAATTAAGAAATGTTGTCTTTAATAACGATTTTTATCCAAAAAAATTATTATTGTGCTTTAAAACGATGGACGAGTGTTTAATCATAATTTTGAATTTTTTTTTGCTTAATAAATACATGCTGATAAATAATTTTTTTTTTTTTGTTCCCTCTTAACGAAATTTTTGACATAAATCATTATCAGAAACAAGATATACTAATTAATGAAAAATTCGTGACAAAAATACAATGAAAAAAACTTAGGGACCTAAGTGTGGTATGGAGTAAAGGTAATAAGCAATCTATGCAATTAAAATGTGGTGCACTTATAAGAAAATGTAGTGTGAATATATTTAGACAAACTATATATAGGGTTATGATCTCCAATTTTCTCATTCTTTGTGTCATTACATCAACACGAGAATTAATAGAGTAACCATATTGAAGAGAAAGATCTAAAACTCAAAATCAAGAATCAAGAGAAGGATTTGAGCAATTAAATTGAAGAACAAGAAATCAAGATTTAAAGATCAAGATTCAAGATTCATTATTCAAGAATTACAAATCAATGGATCAAGGTATGTTCCGCATTAATTAATTATCTTGGTGATTTGACATGGAGATCTTGGCAATTATGTAAAGTTTATAAAATTTAAGTTTCATGGAAAATTCAACAGCAAGTGGTACATTATTTACATTACCATAGAGAGATGGCCCGTAGAGAACCAAGCGGGCGGATAATCCTTCAGCACCACGTTGACAGTGTTCTCTGCAAACTCTTCTGTAGGGGTAGATTTTAGGCTCTGTGACGAATGTGCCCTTGTTTGAATCGCTTAGTCAAACTGATTGTATGATTTCCATTCCGGCATTTTGCTGTAACCGGCCCAAGCAGAATTCCCTATATTCGACTTTATGGCTCCTGGAACAATGTTAATTAAATTGATCCCAAAGGGTCGAAGTTCCAATCTGTATACATCAGCAAAGTAAAAGAATGGAAAAAGTCAACTAAAATCTCTTAAGGAAACGAATAATAAAGGTATATAGGGGCATGAAAATAAGTAAATGTGCCAACAGAGATCATTCTTGACATTCCATGTTATTCAAATTGGTTCTCATTTCTATACTAAGCTTTGTTCTTGATAAATTTTGTCTCCACCATAAGAGTATTATTACTCCATTGGGTTCTTTGCTAGATCTAATGGAAGATATAAAACAACTAAATCTTTAGTAACTATAACGGGCTATATTAATTTTGGTGTAATCAATACTTCTTTCAACTTGTTCTATCACAACCGTGTCACTCTATAAATGGCAACCTCTTTAAATCTATGCGAAACGTATTACGATCATCTCAGTCGTCTTTTCCCTTATTTATCGTCGCCTTCTCCACTTCTTGGCGTATATTCTCATGGCTTATCCATTTTAGCATGGTCAGACATTTGTCTTAACATCATTTCTGCTACATTTATCTTATGTGCATTTTGTCTGCACAGCCTAACACTTGGAACCATAGAACACAGCAAGTCCAATTCCTTCTAGGGATTGATCACCCGATCAGTCTTCGACAAACTCCCAATCTGCATGTAGTGAGAACTGATAACTAGTCTAGTCTAGTTTTATTGTAATTTATATCCCAACCTTGAAACTATTTGATTTAGGATATTCAGTCTAGTTTTAGAATCTAAATCTAGATCAAGTATAATTCAGTAGAAGATCACTTTAGCTACAAGACATCTATATCCACTTCTTCAATGCAAGTCCAATCCGGGCTCCTACAAATTCAATTAAAAATTGCCCAAAAAGAGTTTGCAAGCACATTACACACAAACCCACAATGAACTAACCACAAAAATGTCATGGTTCCCATTGCAAGGTATGAGACTTGAATTTCACATCGAAAATAAGTGCTTTTGATATGTAGTTTATGAAGACTTGATCTCTCAAATTTCAACATTTAGCTTTTGAGGTATGATTCTTCTAAGATTTATATAAAAAAATTTCAATTTAACTATTACTCACGGCAATATCTATTCGGCCAAGCATTTCCGACGTAATCGACAGAGCCGAACACTCTCGTCGAACGACACGTCTAGCTCTTCGAGGAAGAATCTTGGGTCATCTTGAAAATCCAACATCAACACCAATGACAGAGCGTTGGCACGACCAGGCAATTCTTGGCGGCATACACAAGGGGGCTTTGCCTATGCCCCTACCAGAACATCTAGTTAGTAGAACAACCTATTTCTCGTGAATCCAAATTTTTACATACTTTTTAATTATACATTCTCCAAAAACATCACACTTACAAAATCTATTATCTCAAAAAAAAAAAAAAAAGATGGGGTTCAAACGCTGAATTGACTAACACAAATAACGAATTGACTTGAAAAAGTGAATTGTTGGACAAGTTGTTCTTATAAAATAACAAACAAAAGAACAAGAGTTATCATTACAAAAATTGTAACTATAATTAGCAAACAAATCTTTCAAGCTACATCAGAGTTGCTGTCAATTTTGTAGGCAAAAGTTGAACGAGTGCTTAAATCATATAAAAAAAATATATAAAAATCACTCGAAGTGAAACAAATAAGTCTAACTTACTTAAATTTTTTAAAATCCATAAATTTCTACAATTACTGAGAAATTTCAAACACCTTATTTGCATATCTTCTCTTTTCATTATAGTTTTCTACATATATGTTGGACTGAGATTAGGTCTCAGTGTCAGGTAGATCGGTCTGAGTATTTCAATACCCGAAACCACTTATTATATTTCGGGTATTTCGTAAATGGAACCATTCAGATCTTTATTGGAATGTTCAAAATTTGGGTGTGACCCGAATTCTTTGTTGAACATAATTGGGAGTTCTAATTAAAGTGCAAATTAAAAAGAATCATATTTGAAATGCTATTGTTGAATCCTATTCAAGTTTACTTGGCGAATTCTAATTGAAATTCTACTATGAAGTCCATTGGGGGTAGGAATTTGTGTTGAACTTAAAGAGGACTTTGGAATAAAGAAAAATATCTTTGAAAGACAATTTGGACGGAGACGGGCGACAAGGCGCCACCTACGAAAAAGTGGGCAGAGAAGCCGGCGCCCAGCGCCGCCGCCGCCACTGCTGGCACCCGAAGAGTGGCGCGCGGTGCCACGACTTTGTTTAGCGTATTTTTCTTCTCCTAGTCCCTTTTTGGCATTATACTTTATCTACAACTCTATTGTAAAGGTTTCGACGTCCTCTAATCGTTCCTTATATATAATTGGCTCTTCATTATGATTTAGAAGAAGTTAGAAACATTGTAAACACATAATCTTTGTATTCTTTCTCCATATTATAATAAATCTCAATTCTTTGCAAATTACATTGTTCTTGTGATCAATTGCTTCATATTGTGGCCTAATCTCTAATCTTTTCACAACAAACTGGTATCAGAGCGATTTTGATATCTTGTTTTTTTTTTTTCATAACAATGTGGTATAAGAGCTTTTGGTGTTGAAATTATAGGGAAGATCGAGGTTTTTCATGATGATAACAATGTAGTATGATATTCCGCTATTGAATCGTAATACAAGATTCTCTTTGTGCAAGGTTAAGATGCAAACATTACTCGCTCAAATTGATTTGGACGGCGTGTGTTGTGAGATTTGATAATATGCCCACAACTTGAACTATGGAGGAGAAACAACGAAGGAATCGAAAAGCCCTATCTCAAATTATTTTCATCTTTCACATAATATTTTTCAGGACATTTTGAAGGAGAAGTCAGCCGCTACATTATGGTTTAAATTGGAGCAATTGAAGAGTCTTATCTGCAAGTTGCATTTGAAGCAACGTCTATATTATCATCGTATGATAGTACTCTTGAGGCACCTAACAAATCGTCATTAATTTGGAGATCTTGGAGGTCAAATATGATGAAGAAAATTAGTGATTGATTTTGTTGTATTCATTGCCCGCCTCGCACATGTTTTTTAGATATACGATTCTATATAGTCGTAATATTCTTGCCAACAAAGAAGTCTATAATGTTTTATATTCAAAGGAGAAGATGAAGTATCTTGTAGCATCTGGGATCATGGAGATGGTCTCATTGTTCATAGTGATCTTTCGATGCGCAAGTCAAAATCTAATTTTAAATTTTGTAATTATTGCAAGAAAAAATGGCACTTGGTAAACGATTGTTATAAGTTGCTGAATAAATTAAAGTTAATTGCAAATCAACAATTAGAAATTTCAGGAGAAGCTAGTATTGTAGAAATCTTAGTAGTGATGGAGAGATTCTATTTATGTCTGACTACAAATCCAAACCTGATGATGCTTGAATTTTGGATACAACTTGACTTTTCGTATGTCACCCAATTGGAAATTGTTTTTAGCATATAAAGAAGTTTCAAAATGTGTTGTGATGACTGGTAATAACACACCTTGTCAGATAGCTGGTATTGGTTGGGTCAGAATAAAGATGTTTGATAGGATGGTCAGAACACTTGATGCAGTGAGGCACGTTCCAGATCTGAAAAAAAAAATCTTATCTCCTTAAGTACTCTTGATTCAAAAGGGTACATGTATACTGTTGAAGGTGGAGTTCTGAAGGTTGTCAAATGAGTCGTGTTGTTTTGATAGGAAATAGAAAATCCCATTTATATATCTTGCAGGGTGATACAGGAGTTTCGAGTTATCAACATATTTTAAGAAAACAAGCAGATTTAGAGTTGGCTTCTGTACCACTGAAGTCTAATTTGGGATCTTTTTTTAATAATACATCTCAGTTGAATTTTGAAGATATGGGTAAATCCGTCCTGCCACCATTATCGACGGTGTCATCATATTCAATTGTTAGAAATAGACCCAATTTTACCATAAGGTTTCACATAGGTACAATTTTGTTAATTTTGTTGATGGTTTGAATACCGTTAAGGGTGTTGATTCTAGCCAACATCTTTCTTTTGATGCATTCAGTTGTGATTCTATTACAAAGCTTGTTTCAACCTCGTTTGGTGGTCATTAGATCACTTTTGCCCCCAGTTGGGATAACAGAGGTGGAGAATATTTTCAGTTGAAATTATTGATGAAAAAGTTTGTTGGTGTTTTCATTAAGGAGTTCAAATTTATTCCTTACAGTAGAATTTGTTTCCAAGTGAAGATTTTTTTTTTTTTTTTTTGTTTATTGTAGTGGAATTCGTGTCAAGGTGGATATTATTAGAATTTAGGTGTAACCCGAATTCTTTATTAAAGATAATTGAGAGTTTTAGTTAAAGTGCTCATTAACAAGAATCATATTTGGAATGCTATTGTTGAATAATATATAAGTTTACTTAGCAAGTTTTAATTGAAGTTCTACTTGGAAGCCTATTGGGAGTAGGAATTTGTGTTAGACTTGAAGATGAATTTGGAATGAAGAAAAATATTTTTGAAAGACAATTTGGACGGAGATGTGCGCTAAAACACCGAGACGCGGTGCCTAGGCGCCACCCACGAAAAAGTGGGCAGAGAAGCCAGCGCCCCAATGCTGACCCTATGGCGCCATGTCGCTGTTTAGCATATTTTTCTTTTCCTATTCAATTTTTGACATTCTACTTTATCTGCAACTCTACCATAAGTGTTTGGACATCCCTTAATTGTTCCTGCTATATAGTTAGCTCTTCATTATAATTTAAAATAAATTAGAAACATCGTAAACACATAATTTTTGTATTCTTTCTCCGTATTATAATAAAATATTCATTATTTGCAAATTACATTGTTCTTGTGATCAATTACCTCATATTGTGACTTAATCTCTTATCTTTTCAAAGCAAACTGGTATTAGAGTGATTATGGTGTTTTATTTGTTTCATAACAAGAAACAAACCCAAACGCGAATGCGAACCCAAACCCGAGCAGTCAATTTTGATTCGAGTTCGGTTCTACCCATAACATATTTATTTACATTTGATAAATATTTTCATATAAGTCGTTTGAATACATATGCCTAACACGATATATACTACCCGACAATATTTGTGCAATGGAGAAAATCCAGTTAAAGTGCTTATGTTATATCATTCTCAGTTATGAGTAAATCTTCAAGAAGCAAAATAGTGGAGACTAATAACCACGAAAAGAATAGAAAAATTGTTTTTCCTAATAAATCTTATTCGATCAATAAATGAGACATCTTGAACATATAATTTAATTATGAACACTGCTTAAATTTATATACTCTTAAAATGAATTAAAATAAAAAAAATACTAATTAAATATATAACTATATAGTATAAAGAAATTGCGTTCCACATATTGAACACGCTCCGTTTGAATAAAAAGTGAAAATTATATTTCAAAAAAGAATCAAGAACATAAGATAACCAAAAAGTTACACCACAACCCAAGTTATTAATATATCAAGTTCAATTGTCACGCCTTATAAAAAAAATTGTAAACAATGCAAGAAAGGAAAAAAGCTCGAATTGCAAAACATGAACACTTTGATTCATTAACTTACATCACAACCTAACTTGAATTTTTTGATTCATAAAAAATTCAAATTGCAAAGATTAACATGTACTAATCTCTAAAATGCAACAATCTGATGTGAGGCAAGAGATAAAAAAAAGTAGGAGCCAAACTTTATTTTTTTGGATTAGAGTCTAGAGTTTTAGATAAATTACTATAAAAATGGGTATCACGAATATATATAGTTACTTGTAATTCTTAAAAATGAAATGTGACAAACTTAGTAAAAACTTTGGTAGAATTTTCGTGCAAATAGTTTTGTGAATGATGAGAACTTTTTAGCCCAACTCTCTCCACATGGATAATGGTGAGAAATTATTGAAAATACCCCAAATTCAACAATACCCTTTTCAAAATACCCTTTTACTATTTTAAAAATTTAAAGTTCCAAAAATAACCTCAATATGAAAGGTTTCAAAACAAGTCATTCTAATATTAAATAAATTTCATTTTAGTCCTTAAAACTTTAATTCTAATTTTGGATTTAACAAATTATTTGCCCTTTGCAATAAAAAATTAACTTTTCTTCACCATCAACTCTTTCCACCTATCTTGAGCCCGAAAAATTTGATATTGATTATTTTTGAATTAATTGTATTTTTGCATTTTTGGATCACCCACACCCAAATGGTATCAGAGCGCTATATTCTGAGAATTTAAAGTCATTAGAAGATGGAAGATAATAAAAAAATTTGCGTAGGATGGTATGTTGACAATTCTACTGAATATTTAGATACTGATTGTTACATTCAACATCTTGTTAATAAATCAAGAAATTTAATTGGAAAAATAAAAGACTCGGATAGTCTTAGAATAAAGAAAAAATTTGAAAAGAAAATTACTTTTCTTTTAATAGACTTTGATGAGGTTCTAAATGAAAACATAGGATATCTTGTTAAAATACCTATTCTCATTGAAATGGAAACTTTAAAAAGAATTCAAAAAATTCTTAATAATGAAATTAGGAGAATTGAAGAATTTGAGTCCTAGAGATCATGAAAATTGAAAATTTAGAGGATTTAGAAATCGAAGTATATGAAGGAGTAGAATGATATGCTTTAAAATGAAAATTTGATTGGGAAAAATTTAGAAAAATTAATATAGCAGAATTAAATCTAAAACCACCCGGTGAAAATAGATTGTTTAATATTTTAGGATCAGCCTTTAGAAAAAAGAAGTTAGTTATTAATGAATATCATGAAATAGAAAAAGCCATAGTTATTAAACATACACAAGGAAAAATAAAATTAAATCTAATAACAAAAAGAAATATTAATGAATTTTTGGGAAAACTAAAACAAGAAAAACGAAATAAAATATCTTATGTTTACCTAGCCGGAATACAAATAATAATAAAATCATATTTTAAAGAATAAATTAATAGTCCTATAATACTTAATTTACAAGATGAAAGATGTATAACTGCAGCAAATGGAAATTTAAGAATAGTGAAAGGAAATTTAATCTATAAAAAATTAAAATTTACTTGTTATCCAAGATATTGTGTACATATAAATGATAAAAATTTAGATGATTGTCTTAACTTACATTTTAAGATGACTAATAAAATATTAAAAGATGATAATAAAGTTTTTACTATATTATATCAAGAATTATATTATTATACAAATAGTAATTATGGAAATATATATAAAGAAAAGCCTTTTATAGAAATAGACGAAGAATTTAGGGATATAACTGAAGCAATCTTACCTAGAGAACAAGATATAGAGGAAATAAAAAATTTTCAGATAGGTCATGATGATCCTATAAGTATCGATCAACCTATAATACCAAAACTAATAACATATAAAGAAAATAAGATAATTATTGGAAATAATACAGTGAGACATAGTATTTCAAAAATAAAACAAAATAAAAATAATAGTGTTTATGAAATCAAAGGAAAGTTTTTTAATGGAAATAAATGGATAAATGAAAGTAAAATACTTGTTGATATTGGAGCAAGTCGGAATCATATTTGTTCTCTTATTGATAAATGAATTAAAAAGAAAAAGGTAGAACCTTATAGTTATAGAGACTTTGAAGGAAAAATAAACCCTTGTGATATCATAGGACAAATTCAAATTAAATTAGGAAATTTATTATTAAGTATAGAATGCTATATTGATAATAATATGAATTTTGATGAACATCCAATATTATTAGGAAATTCATTTTTAGATAGTCTTGATAATTACAAAATAGACAAGGAAGGAATTTTTATTATAAATCAAGGAATAACTACATATTGTCATAAAGAAAAATGAGTAGAGAAATAAAATTTCCAATTAGTGTATATATACAAATAACTGTCTTTGAATAAAAAATAACTACTTGTACTCTAATTGACACATGAGTTGAGATAACTGTTTTTAAAGAATTTTTATTACCAAAATGGATTGAAAATAAACAACAATTAACTCTACAAGGAATAACTGGAGTAAGAGACTCTTTAAAATATAAAAATGAAAATATAGAAGTTATCATAGGATCTAAAATAGTAACCATAAGAAACGTTTACTAATATAATATAAATGATTGTGATATTATTCTAGGAAATGACTTTCTTCAACAGTTTAGTCAACATAGTCAAAATATTTATACGATTCAATTAAAAACACCATGTGGACATTTACTAAAAATTGCTAGAGAATTTAAACCATTCAGAGTTCAGCCAGCTCAACGTGGTGAAAAGATAGAATTTATACCAAAATTACTCAATTATTCAATCAAAACAATTACTCTTGATCAAATAAAAGATCTTTTAGCAAAAAATTATAATGAAAACCCACTTGAAAAATGGGAGAAATAAAAAACAATAGCTAAAATAGAACTATTAGAACCAACAATCATTATTATAGTCAAACTTATGCTCTATAATCAAGAAGATAAAGAAGAATTTCAAATACAAATTCAAGAACTTCTTAATCAAAAACTTATAAGAAAAAGCAATAGTCCTCATAGCAGCCCAACTTTTATGGTTAGAAATCATTCGAAAATAAAAAAAGAAAAACTTAGGATGGTTGTAAATTATAAAAAACTTAATAAAAATACTAAATTTGATGGATATTATCTACCAACTAAAGAAGTATTAATAATTATAGCTAAAAATAAAAAATATTATTCAAAATTTGATTGTAAGTCTGGATTTTGGCAAATTAAGCTTGAAAAAAATAGTATACCATTAACAGTATTTAGTACACCTCAAGGACATTATGAATGGATAGTTATGCCATTTGAATTAAAAAATGCACCACAAATTTATCAGAGAAGAATGGATGAAGTCTTTAGAACTTATAATTTTCTTATTATTTATGTTGATGATATACTTGTTTGTTCAGAAACATATGAAGATCATCTTAAATATCTTAGAAGTTTTGCTATACTTTTCTCAAACGAATGTATAATACTTAGTCAGAAAAAGGCAAAAATAGCAAAAAATGAAATTGAATTTTTAGGAATGATAATAAATAGTGAAGGAATAAAATTACAATCTCATATTTCTGAGAAGATAATTTTAATTCCTGATAAACTTGAAAATAAGCAACAAATTTAAAAGTTTTTAGGATGTCTTAATTATGCTGAAGGATTTTTAGAAAAACTTGCAGAAAAAAGAAATAAACTTCAAAAACTATTAAGAAAATCAAATAAATTAGGATGGAATGAAGAACATACTCTTTGTGTTAAAAATTTAAAAGAGAATTGTAAAAATTTACCTAAACTTAGACTCCCAAATGAAAAGGATAAGCTAATTGTTCAAACAGATGCATCAGATTTATATTGGAGTGTTTTATTAAAAACCGATTTAAATGAGATTTGTAGGTACACTAGTGGAACATTTAATAATGTTGAAATAAATTATTCAACTAATGAAAAAGAATTATTAGCAATAGTTAAAGGAATAAACAAATTCAAAATGTTCTTGCTACCTAAGGAATTTATTGTTCAAACTGATAATACTCAACTTAATAGACTTGTAAATAATAAATTAGCAAATTCACCTCAACATAAAAGATTACACAGATGACAAATACTATTATCTTTTTATAATTTTAAATTTGAATATATTAAAGGAAAAGATAACTTATTTGCTGATTTCTTGAGCAGGAATCGTGATTTTGGATAAGATTGAAGCATTTACCAAGGAATTGCAAAATCTTCTAACAGATTTTAATGCAGATTATCTTACTATTCAAGAGAATCATCTTGACGTCAGACAAACTTTGTGTGATTTATCAAACAAAGTTATTGAAAGTGGAAAAAAGATTGATAAACTAAATGATAATAAAGAAAAAATAGCTGAAAAATTGACAGAATGTTTAGATTTTTTTGTAAGTTGCAGCCAGGAGTACCCTCCTTTAGAAAAAGGTGAATACAGCCAAAAGGCTAGTCATATCCCATTTCGGGAGATTAATACATCCACTTCAAGTGGAGATTCGAAATCTAAAAGAAATTACCCTCTTACCTTGCAAGAGGAAAATGTCATAACAAAAGGTCCACAACAATTATCAGTCAGTATTGACAAATTGTTGGAAAAATTTACAAATGGAAAAGGAGCCGTTGAGTCCAGTACTCAAACATCCTTATCAAAAGAAGGGTTGGTGACCTCAAATCACCAAAGGGAATAATTACAACTCATCATGTTCAAACCAATCTTCTTCCCATGGAGAAAGATTATTATGAATTCTCAGAATGGGTATATAATTTCAGAGAAGGAAATTCTCTATACTTGACAGCCCTTCCAACGGCGATTTATCCAAGGATAAGTGCTATTCAAGGAGCAGATCCAACCATTGTCAGAAAATTAGCAACATATGGATTTTTGGATAGACTCTTTCCAGGAATCGATTTAAAGGAAATAGAACAATTTGATAAAGAATTTATCAATTGTGTGAAAAAATATAGTGAAAAACAACCAGTGGAGTTGAGATTCTATACTATCAGTCCAGAGTATAAAGAACCAGAATGGTATGGAGAACATCATCTGATCACTATCAGAAAAAATCATGGAAATCCATTAAAGGAGATTCAAATTATTAAAGAATTGCCAACAATCAATAAAAAATGGATGATTTACAGGAGAGCTCTTGGAATAAAATCAGTCTGCTCAACAATGCAATTTTTCTATGGAGAAAAATATATGGTGTATGGAATGAGCAATAATTGGATCCTTATTAGCCGAGGAGATGAAGAATCAAAAATCCTTGAAGATAAGATTTGTGAAATTTTAAATGATCAATTCTCTGGAATTGACGAATGCATTAAAGAGGCTTGCCGACTAATGGGACACATCCACAAGTAAATGACGATAAGAAAGCGACATCACAGGACAGCACCATGTGAGCATTAAAGCAGAAGATGACGGCTCAAAAGCTGGAATAAAGCAGCCGACAAGTGCTTTAATTATTTCAATCACTTTGAAGAAATAATTGTACTTTAACTTTTGTGTTGTAAACATTTCATTGGCCAGAAGCTTCTCGGTGAAGTGAGTGCCTTCTATAAATTGAGACTCTACTAAGGAAGAAGATCATCGAAAAGAATCCATCCGAAATCTCATCCTGAATTACCAACTTCAGAATACCAATTTGAAAAATGATCTTTGTAATCATTCTCATTAGAGAGTAGAAACCACTCTTCGGAGTATCAATCTTTGTAAAAATCTTTGTATAATAACTTTCAAACTATCATTAGATCAATAAAATCTTTGAGTTTGAAATAAATATTTTATTACGCTTTGAGTGTTGTTCTACACAGTGAGTCTGTTTGAGAGTTTTGAGTGCCCCTGTGTCCATCTTGCTGTGATACTGTAGGACTTTGGTCAACTCTTGTGACGAAGGTGATCAGGAACATATAACATTCTTGCTATTTGGCGAAGCGTGGTAAGGCCCTTATTTTAAGCTACAGAGAAATTTATTGTCTGAAAATTTGCATGAAAATTATTATATAAGAATTTTTATAAGATTGTATACTTTGAAGAACTTTTATTATGGAAAGCTACGAATTTTATTATAGAATTGTATCTTTTAGATATACTAATAGTATTGATTATAGTCACATGATAGAAATCCCAGAAACTTATGATAGTTATACTAGAGGAATAAATTTCATAAAAAGGGATATTAGATACTATGAAAAATGCCTTATAATTGCATCATTTGGATTAAAAGAAAGATTGCCCAAAGAAATAATAAAAATGATTATATTTTTCTGGTTAGATAGTGAAAACAGTGAAAGAACTTTTGAAACTATAGAAAAGCATGTAAGTTATAATGAAGTTGCTGAATTATATGATTTTGATCTTAGTTTTGACGATAAAGAATAAGAATATGCCTGGAATAACTAGAAAATTTTGTGATAATAAAATAAAAATTTTAGAAGAACAAATAATAACAAACAATAATCGTAGAGAAATCGAAAAAGAAATTTCTAATTGGAATAAAATTAAAAGAGAATTATTAAGAAATGAAATTACAAGAGAATTAAGAAGAGAAGAACAATTTAGAAGAGAGATAAGACAAATAATAAATAATATAATAATTAATTCCTTAAACTCACCAGATTAATATGAGCTTACCAACAAAAATAAGATTTGATAAACAAGAAATAGAAAATATTAGACTACCAATAGGAAGTTATCAAACTAGAGGATGGAATACAACTATATTTCAACCTTTAAGTTCGTGGGGAAATACAGATGAATGGTTAAATATGACTACAAATTGGACTAATGCATTTTTATGGCAACAATTAGGACAATTAAAATCTAAAGATATAAAAGCTATAGACGAAATAAATAATATAGATCCAAAAGATGAAATAACCAAAGAAAGATTAGAAGTTTTAAGTAAAAATATGTCTAAACAATTTAATAAAATAAAGGAACAAATTAATAACTTAGAAATGTTTGATGAAACAAAACTTGAGGAAATCCAAAATCAAATATCAAAAATTGCACAGAAAAATAGTATTAATAAAATAGCAACTTTAGAAGAAAAAATAGATATTATTAATTATAAAATTGATATTCTATTAAATAAATTAGGATTTGAAATTGCCAAACCACCTTATAAAAGACTTAAAAAATGAGTATGAATGAAAAAATCAATTTAATTGAAAAATGTATAAAAACAATTGATGAAAAAATAACTAGAATCGAAATAAGCTATGAAGAAGAAGAAGAAAAAGAAAAACTACAAAATAAATTTTTAAGAATAGAAAATCTTTTAAATAGAATAATAGAAAATCTAAATAAAGAAAAACCATTTAAACCAGATTATGCCAAAGAACTTAAAGAAGTTAGAAAGAAAATTGAAAAATATGAAAAATTAATAAAACTTAATTGAGGATTAAAAGAAGATATAGAAATATTATTAATTGATCTTAGAAAATAAGAAGAAAATCTTATAGAAAAAAAGAAGGAAAATTAGTTATAGAAGAATAATGGACGAAGACATGGAAAATTTAATATTTGACTTAGAAGACTTAAAAATTTGTGAAGAAATAACTAAAAATCATATGGTCGGAAAAACGGGAGGACCACGAGCAGTTAAATAAGAAGAATATGGAGAAACTAGCACAGCTAGATATGAAACAGAAATAGATCCTAGAAGATATGTTAATACAAAAGTTGATTTTAAAACTAAAAAAGAAAAAAATGTATAGAGATCAATTTAAACCAGTATTAAGAGAATCAAATCCAATGAAAATTGTAGGATCATATTTAAATTTAGATTGTGAATTAGATGTTAGAAAAACTATAAATGAATGGAGTACTAATATGTTAGCACACTTCAATTATAATCATAGTAATACCGATAATAAAAATAGAACTGAATATTTATTAGCAACATTTAAGGAAAATGTAGCTAATTGGTATCGAGGATTAGAAGAAACAACAAAAGGTGTTTGGAAAGATAGTATTGAAGCAGGATTTAGAATTAGTATAATAGAAGGAATAAATAGAGTCGCTACAAGAATTTATAGAGAATTTGCTGGAGAAGATTGGGTAAATGAAAGTACTAAAACTATATTAGAAGAAATAGAAGATATTAAAAACAGAATTGAACATTTACAAATTTGTAATTTGTGTTATCTTAACGAATATTGTTGTGAATATAGTAAATACTATTATATGATGTTTGGAAGTGGAGCTGATAATAATTATTATAAGGAAGTTTTTATTAGAAAATTATCACTACCATGGAATAATTATTTTTAAAATAAAATAAAATAAAAACAACTTGAAAGAAATGAAGAAGGTTATACATTAGAATTTATAATAAGAACTATAAAAGATGAAATAAGTACTATGTGTAGTAATCAAATGATTTATAAACAATCAGGATTTATACAAGATATGATTTGTTGTATAGATACTGAAGTACCAGAAAATTGAGGATGTTATGAATATAAACGAAAAAGAAAAATAAAACCCAAGAAATATAAAAAAATATAATAAGTTTAAAAAGAAATATTTTAAATCAAAAAGAAAATATTTTAGAATAAAATATAAACCTTATAATAAAAAACCATTAGGTAAAAAACGATGTAAATGTTGGAATTGTAATGAAGAATGACATATAAGTACTGAATATCCAAAAAAAAAGTTAGGATATTAATTACAGATTTTGAACAAAATAGAGATGAATGTGAAGAAGTTAATATTGAAGATATAGAAATAAATGAAGAAATTTTTGAAGAAAAATGGGATTTAGAAGAAACATCTAGTGATGACGAATAAAAATAGGAATAAAACTAGTTTCTAAAAAAAAAAAAAACTATAAAGTTTAAGGACATAGTTTGCAATAAAAAATCATTTCATTAAGGGCAAAATTGACTTTTACATAAAAAACTCAAATGGGTCATTTGACCCGACTATTTTGGAAATTCTCCCGATAATGGTACCTGTACCAATTATAAGGAATACGTGTCATTGGTCTACTAACATGCTAACTTACCTGCACACATAATTACATGGAAAAGCATAGGTAAAAATCTCAAATAGTTAATTATAAACTAATTGAGCTAATAGATATTTATTGAGACAAAAAAGACAGTCTTTTACAAATATATCATTGCAACAATTAGACCTAATTTCAAAATATCAATCAATTCCTTATATAGTTACCGAACATGGAAAAGAAATCTCAAGACGAGTAACTCAAATGTATAACATGTTATTTAATACGAGATTTTTGACCTAACATAATGTCAGAATTATGAATATTCAATATCAACCACATAAAAGAAACCCGAATATAATAATTCATAGAAATACATTATTCTAACATCACATGAAGTATATTGCCTTGTACATCTCAAAGATATATAGAGATCCTGACTCGTCTACAAACGTAGCCAAGCACTGACACAACACTTGTAGGAAAATGTTTAATAGAGATCTTAATGTTGTTTGTTTTAACTTTAGTTGAAGTAGATATTCTATGAATGTAGAATTTTAGTTAGACGTAAAGTCTAAATGAATATAAAAGGTCTAAAAGCATTTAATGAGTATAAATATTAGTGGATGAATACAGAGTAATAGATTTTATATAGTTTTAGTCTTGTCTATTTAAGTAAATTTACATAAACTTAAAAATTTAATATAGATTTTTTTTTTTTTTTTTTGAAAATTATTAATAGCTATCTCTAAGGCCAAAGCAATTTTTTAAAGATTGTAATTAATTCACTAAAGACTAGCAAACCTAATTGTCACTAGTTATGATATACGATAATTATTAATTAATATGTATTTCACTCCGGAATTAGAATATGACTACTATAACGTAGTATTAGAATATGTCTTGAGGTTATTTTCTTTGAGCGTTATCTCGTCCCTTTATTTAGGGGTGGATATTTTCCCTCAAAATCGATGAAATTGGACTGGAATTAAATAGAACCGTTCGGTTTGACTCTAATTCCTTGGGTCGATTATGGGATCATACATAGAGGATCGATCAGTTCTAGTCCAATTTTCGATACTGCCTTAAAAATCAATAATAAATTATATTCCTCCTAATTTCTCTTTTTGCTGGTGTATTACACCAAGATGCACCAGATATTTGAATGCTAGACTCCAAAATTATCTCACGTCAAAATTTCACTTCCTATACACTTTTTATTTCCTTTACAGCAAAACCTAACATGTAATCAACGTCTAAATTTAAATAATTTTGTATGTACATTACAATGCAAATCATAACTTTCATGCTAACCGCAATAGGAAAAAAAATGTATTTAGTTTAATTTTTCGTAAGAACTCAAATATCTTGTTGTTTTTAATGTGATCGATCATTAAAATCGAGATCCTCTTCTTGAAGATTATAGAAGATAATTAGATTATAAATAATACATGTATTTCTAAATATATATATTGTTATATGGATTTTCTTAAAACATATTTTTTTTCTGGGTGTTGCCGTTAATATTGTATATAATAGTCTGTCCTTTTTTATGCCCTTATTAATTGATCTTGAACCTTGATGTGGATTTCTATTTGTTGCCTTATTTAATTAATTTTTATATTGTTAGATTATAAGAATGATAAGTAGTTTCATACTTTATGTTTATCTAGTTTATCGACAAGTAATTTCATACTTTTTTATATATATATAAATTTTCAATATAACGAATTGGGCCGAACTGACATAGGTTGGTTCGGTTTATAGTTGATATGGAACCAATGGTTCTAGTTCAAAAATTCTCATTGGTACTTAGTTCGGTTCGATTCCCTTCAGAATCGGACCCAACTAGACTGCACACTCCTACCTTTATTCCAAGGAACTCCAACAAGAAGCATATGAAAAGGCAAGTCAATCCACCCCATATCCGATGCTAATAGAAGTTGTTGACTTTCCTAGTAGTGAAGGCTTTAGTTTTGAAGTATGCCCTTAATCATCAAATTATAAATAAGCCATTTACGTATGTGATTAGCACTTGTTTGAGTCTCATTATGTAAAACTCGTTTTTTTTTTTAATTCATTTTCTATCACATATTTTTTCAATAGAATAATTTTACACGTAAATCCAAAGATTTTTTCTACTTTTAACCACACATTATCTTAAAAAATCACTATTACAAAATCCATTCTTTCAAGAAATGGGACTCAAAGCCTCAAACACACCATTTGTAAAATTTGAGTAATTTGAGAAGCACTTAGAGTGAGCATCTAGGGCATGTTTGGTGTTTGATTGATTCCGCAAGTGTATGGATTGTGCAACTAATAAAGTGGGATTTTTAGTATGAATATTATTCCTGCAATATTTTCGATCAACTTTTATTCTAACTTAGCTTCAATATAAATTAATGTGATAACAAAATATTAATTCAAGTTTCAGATTTTATAACTAATTTATACTAAATTAATCTTATCTATTCTAATTAATCTAATTTGTGGATAACTATTGAGATTAAATGTTTATGAATTTCGAATTCACCCAAGTCAATATAATACTCATTCAATCCAAATTCATTCAACATATTTTTCATATGTATTAACAATGGAAGTAAAAAAAAAAAATTAGTTAGTAATCTCTTTCGAGTAAAATTAACCCTTTTTACATGTCCTAAGTTACTATACCCATGTTTGAGCCCCATTTTGAGGAGAAATGTGTTTTAGAATAGTGATTTTTTAAAGAATGTATAGTTAAAATTAAGGAAAAAAATTTAGTTACGTGTAAAATTATTTTATTGAAAAATGTGTGGTAAAAAATGATTTTTGAAAAAATGGAGGTCGAACATAGGCTATGTTTCTATGTAAATTCATACTTGAGTAAAAGTATTCAATTGTAGCAATTCTACCAAGATTTTATAACATATCATCATCTCTCGATTTCTTATAATATTTATATTACTTATTGTACAAACTAAACAAATATATCTCATCTTGATCTCAATATTTTCTTTAAATTAAACAATTGCTGATCAAGCAATTAAATGTAAGTAAAACACAATAAAAAATTAACGCATAATCAAATTGTATGAAATCTTTAGAATTAAATATATATGAAAGATAAGTTAGATCGTGCATCCTAACAACCAATTATTTAGCCAATCATAATTGAGAAATTAAACAATAAAAAGATTAAAAGCATCACCGGGTTCCATAGAATGAATAAAAAAAAGGATACTAGGTGTAAAGTCTAATTTGTAATTGATAACAAGAAGATCACATGTGATCATTGAAATGCAAATAAAAGTTAAAGAAGTGTAAAAGTGTTGCACAAATCATATTCCAAATTCTCAATCATAAGTTGCAATACATTTTTCACATAGAAAATATTGGAATTTGGACAAAGCTACTTCTATAAGAATTATAGTCGTTTGAGTTATCTTTCCAACTTACTTTGAATTACCTCAATCCGATATTGAGAGAGAAATTTATGATAAAAATACTGATCTGTCTCTCGCTTGGAGTTGGCTGGGAGCTAGAGCGACATGGTTATCCAAGGAACAATTATATTCGATTTGCAAGTTGATTTTGAATGTTTTTTCATCCCACATACTATGCTTTATAAATATACAGCCTCATGAACATCCCAATGTGTGTTAAATCAAATTTATTCCATAGAGATCAATTCTTTGATGACCCAAAACATTCATTGATTTCAAAATTCAACAACCACATATTATTTGATTCATAAATTCTTTCAAAACATATCTTATTGATTAAGCCATATTGTTCTATATCTAACCACAAGATCAAAACACGTGAGTTCTTTTGATCAAACACCAATCCACCTAATCTATCAAAGATAAATGATACCAATGAACGAGAGCTGGTGCAAAAACACGCCAGCAGGGTAAGGTAATATACCAGGAGTCGAGAGTTAGTGTGAGGAGCACGTAGTCTAGGAGAACCAAGGTAAAATACTAGGAGGTTAGTTTGGTTTGGACCATGTTGTAAGTTGTTCCGTTTATAGTGAATTATTGACTAACAAAGTGCCGAAGTTTTTGATCATTTGCGAAAGGTTTTCTTCGTGATCAATTTGGTGTTCTTTACTACTTTCGTATTACAAATTGTGGTAATTCAACATAGGATAAAATTGGCGCGATTGATTAACCATATAGAAACGATTAAAATGCGACTTGTTAATTTTAATTTTGTAATTTCGCATAAATGGGTCTAAATATGCAATAAATTTAAAACTTTCACAAGGGATCATCATTCCTTAGCACCCAATTCCCAACAATTGATCACCAATATCCTCTTCAAAGCATGTATATTTTTGGGTCAATTATGTTCTTCAACCTCCAAATCCTAAATTGAGATACAAAGCTTGAGGATTTAATGTATTTCGATTCATAATTATGTCTCAAAATTGTATCTCTAGTCTCCCTAAATTTTGAATGAAAGATTCCATATTTATAAACCTAAATTAGGTCTAAAACAGCGTCCTAGGGGGATAGAGAATCATAAATTTAGTTTTTAGGATTATTCAATTTTTTGGAATTTATGCTTTGACTTTGCAATTTGGTTCATGTTTCTTCTTTCTTGTTTGAATTAAGTTCTTCTGCAATTGAGATTATTCAACTTCCAAACACTACTCTTTGGTCCCCAACCTCCAAAATATGTCCAATTTTGATCATTTTGCCCAATTATTGTTATTTTACATCCGTTCTCTTCCAATGCCGAATTTTCTCCTAAAATAATAAAATCACAAAAATTAAGTATCTTGTTCAAAAAATTACTCACAGAATTAAGTGTAATGTTTACATTTATCATTTGATAAAGATTCTGTTTTTGTTTCTACTTTTTGTAGAAGTTCAACTATTTCTAAAAGTTATTCTAGTCAAATAAAGTATTTCAGAAAATTATACAAATATATTTTAAAATAATTTCTTAATTTCAAAAACACGTTTTGATTTTTCAAAGCCTGTTAAATAGACCTTTAATTTAGAAATGGTAAATTTGTGCTTTTCTTTCTATATTGACAATGGCGGAAATGTATGGAGATTCCTCCCATAGATTAGATATCCGACCATTCGTCACTTAGCTTTAGCTATTTTACTTTTCCTTTGTTTCGAATTGATATTGGGAGAGACAACATCAGTTGGATACACAACTAACCAGAAGTTCGATCGAGTCTCAGTGATGTGCCCAGACAGCTAGACAATGTGAAACCTATTATAAAAATAATTTTTTTTTTTTATGCTTGAACCTTTAAAACTCGCCCAAATTGTGAACCCTCCACAAATGAGTTTAGACAGTAAGTAAATTCTAACACTCGATATACTTCTTTTGAAATATAAATAGGAAATTTGCCAGAGTTTCTTCCACTTCTCAAATCACTGAGCCACTCCTCAAAACTGAAGGGGAGGAGAGCATAAGCCCCTTCTCAAATTGCGTGGAAGTCATGTTGTTATATTTTTTCGATATAGTACAGTACGATACGATACCAAACACGAACCTTTCTATTAAAACTATACAATTTTTTTTTGTTTTTGAAAGGTTACAAATCCTCACCCCCAAACCTCCCACATTTATCTTACCGGTACATAAACAAAAAGGAAAGAGAGAAGAAAAACTTGATCAACTAAACACACACACACACACACACACCCTCTTGTTTTTTTCAGAAGAACTTAATTAAAAATAACAAGCCCTTTATTACGTGTACGCGTGACAACCTTATGATGAAATGGCTAATTCTTCTCACCAGAGCTGGTGGATGAATATTCCGGTGACATTAACCCGCCTGCGCCGGGGTGAATTTTATTGTTTCTGCTGCGTTTACTCTCCTCGGTACTAAGTTTTTCTGTCATGCATTTAGCTTTTTCTTCTTCCATTTTCATCAGTTTCTGCTTTTGTTTCTTCTGCTGCACGTAAACATGAGCATAACTCATTCCTGTAGAAGACATTGCAAGAATATATGCAGATAAAACTGTGAAGTAAGTGAATATATGAAGATGGCATGCAATGGAAGGAATTTATAGGCAGGAATGGATTTTGCTGATTTTTATTTTTTTAAGAAAAAAATGGTAATCCCAATTGACGTTTTGATTTAGCTAATTAATCTAATGGCTGAGGATTTTGGATTTATCTTAATGGTGTAAGGCAGTTTAGAACACAGATTAGGAAGTGGGGTTATATATAAAATTATCATCTTTTAAGTTGGCTAATCTCTTAAGCATTATCATCAATTAAATTGGGACATTAATAGTTATGATATTGGGGAGAATGGCTGATGGATAGTTGGATATTAATGGGGTTAGCTTTCAGCCTTTTCTTGATGGTTTAAACAAGAATTTTGAAGTAAATAAATTTATAGTAAATTTTCTTTCTAAGTGGAGGCCAGTGTTTTTATTAATGGATGGCGGTTTGTGCTTGGCCATACAAGTCGAGCAGGACATGTATTTTTTATAAATAATAGTTCGTGCACAGGTATACAAGTCGAGCACTTCCCTTCATCCTAGATTTTTAAGTGGGGACGTGTTTTGTATAAGTAGCAGTTCATGATCTGCCATACAAGTCGAGTAAACACCTTTATCCCAACTTTCCAAGTGGATGTTCTTTTTATGATGAGTAGCAGCTCATGCTCAATCATACAAGACGAGTATACCCCATTATCGCAACGTGAGTGGAGACGTATATTTTTTTATAAATAGCAGTTACAGGTTGAGCCCACCACTTTATCCTATCTTTTTAAGTGGAGATAAGTGTTTTTTTATAAACAGTACTATAATTTGGGCGTGACCATACAAGTCAAGTACACCCCTTGATCCCAACTTTCCAAGTGGAGATTTATGTTTTTTAAGTAGCATCTCATGTTGTCATAAAAGTCGAGTAGACCCTTTTATCTCAACAATCGTTAGATGCTTTGTGCTCAACCCATAATTTGATGTTGACTTGCAATTCTCATTCGTATGCATTTGATGTAAAGTTAAAGAGTAACTATATTTGATACGATGCCAATGTCAATGCCAATGCTAAGACGTTAAAAACACCCAGACGTGTTAGGTCAGGAACACACAATATTAGACCAAGAAACAGATATATCAAAACTTTCTCTGAAATAAAGTGCAGAAAATTAAAGAAACACAATCTATATATTTCGCCATAAGCCTCGGAGGTTCGGTAACCGCTTCTAACACCTATATCCCCCGTTGAACATCCAAAAGATTGGATTATGCTCAGTTCCGCTATTACGCCAAAAATGGCAACAAAAGTTACAAAGATGTTCAACCAAATCACAAAAATAGTACAGAACACTTATCTCACTCAAAATACAGCAGTCAATCTACACGAACCACAAAAAATTGCTTCATAATCTCATAAACAACAGCTCAAAAGCACGAAGACTTCCTTACAGATATTCACTCAGAATATCACCACAAAAAAACTAAAATATTACAGATCGCCTTCTCAAATTAAGAATTTAAGAAGGAATTACAGAGAGAACAAATCCAGAGAAAACCCTCAAACAACGCACTCACAGTGAGAACATAACGAATCCGTCAACCTCGAATATGCCAAATGAAAATGGCATAGAGGAGTAGAACCATCTAGAATTCAAACTAACAGCCAAGATTCATCTACATGTCCCAAGCCGGTTGAAAGTGTGATTTTAATAAAGTTATATTTGCCAAAACACGTTTTTAACACAAATTATGGAAGCACCATTCAAACCCGGTTTGAATCTCACAATCTCCATCTTGCTACCAGAATATGGGTTACAGTGTAGTCCTAAGCACAATCTCAACCAATTTTCATTGGCTCTAAGTACTTGTACATGTATCACAAAGTATCAAGAAATAAAATTTTTAAATAGTTTAAAAACTTATTCGGATGAAACCCATATCAGATGGAATAAGTTGAGTTGAAACTTTTCCAATTCTAAGAATCCCTTTAGAAATGATATCTCTTATAAAATGATATTTAACATCAATATGCTTAGTTCTATCATGAAACATAGGATTTTTGCTCAAATGATTATCACTTTCATTATCAAACAGTAACATAGCATTATTATCAGCAAAACCAAGTTCAGAGATCAACCCATTTAACCATATTCCCTCTTTCACAACATCAGTTGCTGCAATATATTCTACTTCAGTTGAAGATAAAGCAACAATCATTTGAAGTTGAGATTTCCAACTAACAACAGAAACACATAAGGTATAAAAATAAGATGACTTGATCTCTTATTATCTTTATCTCCAGCAAAATCAGAATCAGTATATCCATTTAAAGTTACATTTTTCCTTATTTAAATATTAAACCTAAGTTAGGTGTGCCTTTAAGATATCTAAACAACCACTTTAAAGCATTCCAATGTTCTTCTCCAAAGTTACTCATAAACCTACTCAATATGCTAATGCCAAATGCAAGATCAGTACAAATCATCAAATACATAAAAAAAACCAACATCATTTGCTTAAGGTATTTTAGACATTCTAGCACATTCTTCTTCAAAATTTGGACAGTATTCACAAGAAAGCTTAAAGTGATTAGCAAGAGGCAATGTTACGAGTCTACAGTCTTGCATAAATTTTTTAAAACTTTAATCACATAATCATGTTGATTCAAAAATAACATGTCTTTATTTCTCTAAATTTGCACGCCTAATATCTTTTTAGCAAAACCAAAGTCTTTCATCTCAAATTCAAACTTCAATTTCAATTTGATATCATCATTTTCAGACTTATCACAGCTGGCAAGCAACACATCATCCACATAGAAAACTAAATAAATAGAATTTTCACCTCTATCACCTTTAAAATATAAACGGGTATCAAGCTAACATCTTTTAAAACAAAGTATTAGAACAAATGTATCAAATCTCTTATACCATTGTTTTGGAGCTTGCATTAAACCATATAAATATCTTTTTAATAGACAAACAATATTTCCAGGATTTCCAATTTCAAAACCAACAGGTTGCTTCATGCAAATTACTTCATCTAAATCACCATACAATAAAACAATTTTAACACCAAGCTGATCAAGTTTCCATTTAAACTGAGCAACTAAAGCAAGCAAACATCTAACAGTGGTATATTTCACAACAGGAGAAACGATTTCAGTGTAATCAATACCTTCTTTTTTAGTAAAGCCTTTTGCAACAAGTCTAGCTTTATATCTAATTTTTTACTATCACATTTCCCTTGTTTTACTTTATAAATCCACTTACAAACAATCAGTTTCTACCCTTTAGAACTTTTAGCAAGTTCCCAAGTCTTGTTTTTCAAAAGTAAAAATATTTCATCTTCCATGGCAACTTTCCAATTTTTACTTTCCTTACATTTAATGGCATCATCATAGTTCAAATTGTTCTTGATAAGTGAGAAATGAAATAAAATCATCACTGTCAAATCTAGTAGGAGGTCTGATCTGTCTCATTTCCCTGTCTCTTGTGAGTTGATACTCATTAGAAAAAAGAGCGGTAAGATCAGGTTGATCAGGTTCAATATCAGGTTCAATACCAGCTTCATCTACTAGAGGTACATGATTATCGGTTCAATTTGAGGAGGCTCCATGATGTAGATAGAATCTACAAATACACTAACAAACAAGTTGCACCTTAAAAAAAACCAAACGCTTTTCTTAGTTCATGAACGACCAAAAACCCTACAAGACGTCTTAGAGTCTTAAATACTAAAAAAAACCAGATAAACTACTGGGCCAGCAGGCCAACTAATGGCTGACCTACAAAGCAAAATAAATAAATACTGAAAATAATGAACTAAAAAACATTAAGTGCCGTTTTGACTTAGCAAACGAATTCAAACGTCCAAAATCTTGTGGTAATCACGGCAAAGTTGTAGGTTCAATTGTAATCATCGTGAGCTTTCTGGAATGGGGTCATGGGCCCAAAACAGACATTGTATTCAAAAATTACGCCATTTTCTTCGAACGTCAACCATCCAAACGTTTCAAACACTCAAGTATATGTTCCTCCACACTAACATCATCACTCCATCTCAATTTGAACATCTTTATAAACAAAACTTTATATTTTCCTTCTAAATATTGCATTAAAGACTCATTGAAAACAATATCTTTTCAAACAAAGACTCTATACCCCTTATACATTTAATCCAAAATTTGTAGCCTTTAATATGTTCATCATAACCTAAGAAAACATATTTCAGAGATCCATATTCCAATTTTCCAATATTCCGATGAGAATATGCAGCACAACCAAGCACATTTAAATGAGAATAATTCACAGAACCATCAGACCATACAGATTCATGTACATCAAAATTTAAAGGTTTAGTAGGACTTCTATTAATAAGATATGCAACTGTTTTAACAGCTTCACCGCAAAATAACTTAGGCAAATCAAAACTTAAGAGCATGCATCTAACTTTATTCAATAGAGTCATATTCATTCTTTCACATATTCCATTTTGTTGAATAGTATAAATAACAGTTATATGTCTCAAAATGTCATTTTCTTTACAAAAATTGTTGAATTCATGATTACAAAATTTTAAACCATTGTCGTCCTCAAAATCTTTATCTTACGATCAGTTTGGTTCTCGATGTGGGTTTTCCAATTCTTAAAAGCTCAAAAAGTTTCATCTTCAGTTTTTAATAAGAAAACCCATTTTTTCAAGGATAATCATCAATGATCAGCAAAAAATATTTAAAACCAGATAAAGTACAAACATTAGTAGGACTCCACAAATCAGCATGTAAATATTCAAATATTTGTTTGGATTTATGAATTCTCGTTGGAAAATGTAGTTTGACGTGTTTCCGTATAATACGTTGTTCACAAGAACCAAAATCACCAAAATTTTGCTTTCCAAAAACTCTTTTTAATTGTAAAGAATTTAAAGCCTTTTTGTCAATGTGGCCAAGTCTATCATACCATAATATTGTAAGTGTAAACTGTTCAGATACAGCATAACCAGTTAAGCCAAGCAGGGGTTTTGGCTTCAAAAAATAGAGATCGTGTCTCTTAGGGGTATTTATGATTAAATCATTGCCCCTAAATATTTTAATATGTTCTTGACCCAAATTTATGTTAACATTCATATCATCTAACATACCTAAGGACACCAAGTTTCTCTTCAAGTCAAGAACATACCTAGTTTCTTTAGGAAATAGAACATTTCCATTTTCCAATAACAATTTTATAGTTCATATCCCTTTGACTTTACAAGTAAAATTGTTTCTCATTATCACTTGCCCTCTAGCAATCCCTTTAAAATTAAGAAAACGGTCTTTATTTGGGCACATATGGAAGAAACAACCTAAGTCAAGAATTCATTCATGACTCGGTTGTTTTTCTATATTGACCGGACCAATCCAGAATCAGACTTAGCTTTATTATACACTAAATCATTACTTCATCAAACTTATTATCTTTCAAATCATTTTTCTTTTTAAAACAATCTTTGACAAAATTTCCTAGTTTCCCA
This sequence comes from Fraxinus americana, assembly GCA_035079005.1. Lineage (NCBI taxonomy): Eukaryota > Viridiplantae > Streptophyta > Magnoliopsida > Lamiales > Oleaceae > Fraxinus > Fraxinus americana. Next base: position 32,181,213 of record CM068717.1, on the reverse strand, counting down.
CAGTAGTAGCATTTCTTACATTTAGTCTTAGCTTTGGACTTCTACTTATCATTAAGTCTGTTTTTATTTTCTGTTAAAGATTTAGGATGATAATTTGATTTACCAAAACATTTCCCATTTACTAGCAAATTATTTCCAATCTGATTATTACCAGAAACAGATATTACCTCTAGAGCCTGATTCCTTAAAGAATTTATAATCACATCAATAGTAAGTTTTTCCATACCATACTCTAGAGCAACCTTGATGTCTTTATATCTATCACTAATGGAGTTTAACAAGATTACAGTCATCTGATCTTTTGAAAGTTTTTCATCACAGTTAGCCAAGTCTTGGGTGAGTTTTGTAAATTTGTTGTAATTTTCATCCAAATCAACTAAGGGATTCATTTTGAAAGAAAATAATTCTTTTAATAAGAAACACTTATTTGGAGTAGTCTTAGTCACATACTTTGCATGAAGTTTGTTCCATAGTTCAGAGATAGTTTTAGTTTCACCAATACTTCTTATCACATTTTCAGATAAGTACAAGAAAATAGTACTTCAATCAACTTTTCCAAATTCAGCTTTCTTTGCAGGAAGTAATTCAACAGGCCAACTATCATTTAAGGCCTTAACACATTTCATTTGCATTAGGATAATCTTCATTTTTTGACTCCATAAGTTGAAATCAATTTTTTCATGAAACTAACTGATTTCAAATTTTGCAGAAACCATGCTATAGTCAAGTAAGACTTAGAGACTGAAGACAACTTACACAAATATGCAAAGAACGGCAAGAGTATAGATTGGTGGCAATTAGAAAATTACAGTAAAACAAGATTTTCAAATATCAAGCACTTGCAGAGAATATGCAGATCAAACTCCAAAGAAAACACAGTAACAGAGATCACAAAATAATGTTTCACAGATTCCTCCTACAAGATTCTCCAGGTACACACCCGTTCTTGATTAATCTCAAATTTCCAAGGCCTCATAGGAGCCTTTGTACAGAAACTGAGATCAAGGGGGTTTTAGTGTACGGTAAATGAAGGGAAAAATCAAAAAATCCTAAAAATTTGAAAAGTGAACTTTACAAAGATTTAGAAATATCTCACCAAGCGAGTTTTTTTAAAAAAAACTCGATATTATGCAATTTTTCGTATCAACCGTTTTCTCCAAGATTCGGGTATCTTGCTCCTCAATCAAATGGCTCTAATACCACAGTTAGGCCATGAAAACACAATATTAGACCAAGAAATTGAGATACCAAAACTTTCTCTGAAATAAAGTGTAGAAAATTAAATAAAGACAATCGATATATTTCGGCTTAAGCTCTGGAGGTTCGGTGACCGCTTCTAACACCTATATCCCTCGTTGAGCATCCAAAAATTTGGATTAAGCTTGGTTCCACTATAACACCCAAAATGGTAACAAATGTTACAAAGACGGTCAGACAAATCGAATAGTACAAAACACTTATCTCTCTCAAAATACAGTAATCAATATATACAAACCACAAAGAGTCGCTTCAGAACCTCATAAACAACAACTCAGAAGCACGAAGACTTCCTTACAGACATTCACTCATAATATCACCATAAAGAGGCTAAAATATTACAGATCGCCTTCTCAAATCAAGAATTAGAGAAGGAATTACAGAGAGAACAAAACCAGAGAAAACCCTCAAACGGCGCATTCACAGAGAGAACAGAACGAAACCCTCAGCCTCGAATATGCCAAATGAAAATGGCATAAATGAATAGAACCATCTAGAATTCAAATCAACAACCAAGATTCATCCATGTGTCGCAATCCGGTTGAAAGTGTGGTTTTAATGAAGTTGCATTTGCCAAAACACGTTTTTACCACAAATTATGGGAGCACCATTCGAACCCAGTTCGAATCCCACAGGATGTCATGCATTTTAAATGCATGTCTATGTCAATAAAGAGTAGATATGTTGACTATCGAAGCTCCTAGCCTAAGATCTACACTTAGAAGCTACCTTCGTTCTCTAAAAATACCCCCATTAACCACCATGTATATTTCAGTACAAACACTTTAGCTAAACTGAATCTTTGTCCATTTGAACTTTTAAAACACAATTCATAAGTATCGGAGTGTGATTAACCATCCACATCTCCTTTCACAAGAAAGTCGAACATGTCATGTGTATCCTATTCCGAAAAGTTAAGGTTTAATCCTAATCAAGAAGTGGAAGCTCCAATAATGTTTTCAGTCTTGTTATTACTCGATTGAATCGTGAAGAATGTGTTGATGCACACAACATAAAAAGTCGATGCCACTATGATTGATAATACGCACTACGGTTGAAAAATGTCTAAAAGGATTCCAATTTGGACATGAGTCAATCGCCTCATAAATCGTGCAGCATTTCCATCGGATATATGGTGTTGAAAGAGTTGTGAAATGAATGTGGATTATGTTGGACTCTTGAATATAATCATTTTTGCTTCAATTAATTCTTACATTTAGAATTTGTTAAAATATCTACATCATTATCAATTGGTCATGAATATTGAAAAGACTGCCAAAACTCGCATTGGTTTAGTCGTTTAGAATATAGCTAGTTATAAAAATCAATCAGATCATTTATTCGGAGAAATAAGTGGGTTATCTGGTCGTTGGTTGAACTGTCAGATCAACAGTTGAATAAATTGATCAATTCCAATATTATATACTCTTAATAGTTTTTAAATATACACAAAACAATAACAACGATTACATGTAAAATAGTAAATACCACCAACTTCTAATAATGAAGAACAAAAACTCATGTTTGAATGAGACCATTTATTACTCAAAAACTACGTACTTGTAACGAAAATAGTCACACAAGCGCTAAAGAAAACGAAAAGAGGTTAACAGATGCACGTCACAACGAAAAAAAATTTAGAAAACGTAGAAGACCACGTAGTTGGAAATGAAACAATTTGTTTAGTAAAAATATATTTTCAAATCTATAATAATTTCTGAACAAGAGATACATTAGTAAAATCAAAGGTATTATTAACTAGTTTAACTGCTTGTTTTGAGTTGTCGAGTCAATCGATTTTTACCAGGTTAATCGAGTTTTTGTGGGTTCATTTAGAGAACCAGCTCGATTAACTGTTGGTTCTTCAATTCTCGGGTCGACCTAGGGAGTCCAAACTGGACTTAGTAACTATGATTTATAGAGTGTTGCAATTTTTCGAACTTGTAAGTTTATGAACAAATTGTGAGTTCCAACTTAACATTGTGAGTTCCAACTTGAAAGGTCCACGGATAAGCAAAGATTTGAATTCCGATTAGTAGAGAAACTGTCAGGGTAAGCTATTATTCTTAATAAGGTTAATCATATTCGCATAATATTCGATATTTTTTGACTAATGGATTTGAACGAAATTACAATTCTCATTATTTATCGGCCAAGTAGGTTCTACATGTCATTGATCCATCAATGTATAAATCGACACGAATAAATACCAATTATAGTTGCACAAATGACGGAGCGCTTCAGGTGAGCAACATTAGCCTTCATAAACTCGTGAGGGGAGACACCCTTCATAGTTTTAGCAGTCGCCATTGATGCAGCAAATCCCGAATCACAATAGCTTACAAGACCACTTCTCTATAGACGATGACGAGATTTAGTTAAAAGTTAGGTTGGTGCATGGTCGAAAAGGGGTAATGGTAAGATTTCAATTTTTCTCTAAATTAAAACTAATTATGTTATGATTATAGGAAAATAGCTGGAATTAAACATTTATTTCATTTTCATCGTCCAAAATTTTGTTAATTGTCATGTGCAGTTTAAGTTGTAAATCCAACTTGAACTCTGTTCGGCGCCTCTAATTTAATTTACTTTATTTTTATTTATTTTTTATACTCATTTTCAATAAAATATTTAATATGTAAATCAAAAACTTTTCCCCATATTTTTCAAAAACACGTTCCCAAAAAAATAATATTCAAAGCATAGTTTTTTTTTTTTAATTAAATTAAAAGCCACCAAACAAGGGATTAGATTCCTAAAATTAAAAATTGAGAACCCTGTTTGGTAGATATTAAAAATCTAGATTTTAATTTAAGTCAAAATCAACAATTAATTTTAATCACATATTTTATGGGTCATACAACTGATCATCATTTAAAATAACGCGCATAAAATATTTGGACAAAAATCATCATCAAGATTGGGATGTGTAAATTATCGAATAATGAAATAAGATATAGATGAAAATAAATAGTAAAAACATAATTGTTATGATGAGCACAAATTGAAATATATCCAATGAAAAAATATGTTGGGAACCAATGGCACAATTTAACCTTTTAGAGATTGTATTCTCTCCTGCCCTGAAATTTGGAAAAACTCGAAACAAAAAATAAAAAATTCCATTGAAATTAGGAATGGACAGCCTTTCCATACTACACATTACTCATCACTACTTTAGCTAATTTAACTGCTCAACCAGTTACTTCCGAGATGATTATTAGCCTTGTATAAAAGGCCCTGACCGGTGTCTTCGTCAAATATCGCATGCATAACAGCCTCCCAATGTTCAACTTGAGGCTGAGCCATATAAACTGGCTGACCAATTGGGGCCTTCCACTGATAAAGAAATCAATCTTGAATTAGCGGAATCACTATTCCATTGCTTCAGCCATATCTATTTTTATAAAAGAGCTTAAAGTATACTTCAATCAATGAAGTCCTTGATGCATCGATGCACGAGGAAGAAAGGGTGGGGTGACTAGAGATTCGAGATGAAAAGAATAAGAAACAATGGTTACAATACACAAGAAATAACACAATCTGAGCTACAACTCCCCCTTGCAGTGACAAATATTTCAAATGTGCAAGAAAATAACATCATGTAAACATTCCTTGCAAAAAAAAAAAAAATCACATTAATTCAAGTATGCATTAATCATGCATCAAACAATTAGCAGCAGTCTTATTTATTGTCCTACAACTTCCTAATAAATGTCAATATTAAACCTCCAAATTTCGAAAAATCAACTACAACAATTTTCCACTTAGAATGTTAATAAGATCAGTCAAGCCGAAGTCAGAAATCATAGATTAGTTAACAAAAAGAGAGCCACACTCACAACCAAAGTCAATGTCTTCAGAATACAGCCTGATAATCGTACAGAACTCCCGTAGTATGCCTTGATCATGACATTGAACCTGCAACTTTCAGTCGATGGATCAGCTCTTGTAATTGTTCCAAGACCCGAAAATTTGCAGGCATCATCAAGTTGATTGTTCTTCTGGTAATAGCTGTTGAAAGCGTACGAAATATTCCCACGAGCATCCAAATTTCCACATGATGTCTGATAACCGAGGCACGTGCAATCAGCGCGTGCACAAGCATAGCTTACACTTGGAGCGACGTCAGAACCATCTAGTTTTGCATTTGGCTTCATTATACACCATTTTCGCTCTAAATAAATTACACCTCGTGCCGGGATGAGAGATCCTGAGTTAGTGGTTCCAAGGTTGAGAGGATATTTGGGTTGTCCATCATACTTGAAAATTCCCCAATGTCGCTCAAAGTTTCCGGGATCAATACTCTTATCATCCTCGTCCATCAAACTAAATAGATATGCATCGATGGGCCCTGGCCTCATTGGGGTTCCTTTTCCACCCGATATATGAGCCATGAAGCCTTGGTTGAACCTTTGTGCATACTCTAGGTTAGCATTTCGATCCCCGTCAGTCGGCCACCCAATTTCTCCAACTATTATAGGTAAATTTCCAAAGCCATTCTTTTGCAATGCCCAGACAAGAGTGTCGTGATTCGCATCAAACATATTGTAATAGTTCGTACCACCATCATTCAGAGGTGTCGCATTTCCATCAAAAAAGGCATATTCAACAGGAAAGCTGGGATCTGTATAAAGACTTATAAACGGGTATATATTGATCGTGAAAGGTGCATTATAATCACTCAGTAACTTCACGATTTGAATCACAAAATCATGGATATCGGCTCGGAAATCACCTCCAGATGGCAAGCTAGTTGAACTCGAGTAGACATCAGCATTTAGAGGAACAGTGACCTTTACTTGATTGCTGATGCTGGCTTTTATCAGCGCTTGTTGAATATTTCTGAGAGCTGGGTACATTGTTCTAAGAAAGGTTCCATTATATGTTGCCAAGAAAGGTTCGTTACCAACAGCAACGTACCTGTGCTCATGGAACGTTATTTGCATGTAAGAAAGAATCAACCTTGTTCATTACACACTACCCAAAAAGAAGATTTTCTTACAATGCTAATCATTTCACTTCAATCAACTTTCCGAATTTGTTCTAAAACTTTATTGACTTAGGGCAAAATCTCTCTTGTGAATCAGCAAATTTACGATTTAGCACAATGAAGCAGAGTGTGGAATTACCTGATATTGACATTATTGGTAGAGAGATGATGGGAGACATTTTTATTTACCCATTTCTCAGCAGCCTTCGAGCTGGAAGCAAAAGTTGCAAGCATGTCATTGGGAATGCCAACCATAACCTCAATCCCGGACTTTCCAAGTGCTCTTAGTGTATCATAATCAGCATCAAAAAGCTTAACTTTTTGAATACCGTTCTCTCTTAGCATCCGCACCATTGTCTCGGGAGGCAGGTTATGTGATGTTTGTGAGCCCCAGTTGGCACCTATCCCACTCACTGGATGCACCAGAGTAATAATGTAAGCTAGTAGCACTAAAACCCAATGCCTCATAAAACCTCAACTAAATAACAGGTTGTAAAACTAAAGGCAGGTTTGTCAAATTAGCTCCTGAATGTTGATTGATATTACAATAGAGTGAACGTACAACAAAACAGATTCACAGAGTAACATTTGAATCCAATCAATAAATTTGGGGTCACCATAAAAGCCAAGTGAATACTTTTTTGCAAAGAAGAGAAGTCCAGAATATTCAGTTAAGAGAACAAGTATGATATGTTTGAAATGGATATTGACATTCAAAAGAAACAACTGGGGAAATAGAGTTCCAAGAAAGGTAAAAATGTAGGTCGGACATTCACCAAAGAGAGACCGAATAATGCTTTATAGCTCTAAGACCATGACAGAAATAATGTAAAAATGGTCATCCATAGGTTACAGAAAGAGAGTGAGGAACATTTAACATTAAGAGGGACATATTAACATAACATAGGGTAAGCTTGATTCAAGGATTTGCATTTGAGTTTAAGAATTTAAAACCTATGACTACATGACAGATTTTAGGTTGTACATTTTGCATGAAATAAGACAGACTACATGATAAACTAATGTGCTAGGGATAAAACAAGATGGTTTTATAAAAATAAATTCAAATCCTTAACATGGAAATTATTTTACTTCTTTCATAATAAAACTGGATTTTTCTTGATTGGACAAGGACAGTGGGGTGTATTAATCTAACTTCCAAAAGTTTCAGATAATTTGCAATCGAGATACAAAAGAATAATGCTAATGTAACGTATAGAAATCTAATAGAAGCTATACATGGATTCAAATTCACATGACAAGAACTGTGGACGGCCGAAGTTAAAATTGACAAAGTAGTAGATTTACTGGCAAATGCCACTCGCATTCATAAGTAAAGAAAGAGAGAGGCCAAAGTTTAATCACAAGTTCTAAAAGACACTTTCCTGCTCAAGTACTGTACAAATATGTTTCATCTAAAGTAATGGGAACATAAAGAAAGAATATTTCACATTAGCTACTTAAGAAAATTTTGATGCACTATGCAGAATAATATTCAGCAAGTAATGTGCTGAGACAAGGTAAACCACCCACGTTCATTAACTCTATTTCTTTATTACTTCTCTTACTAAAACTAAAACGATGTGGATATGTATCTTATATTATAAACAAAATATATGGTCGTACATTATGTTCCAAGCTTTATCTAACCTGGGACCCCCATTCACTTCTTCCTAACTTCTAAATATAGACTTGAATTAAAATTAAACAAAAGAAAAGGAAGAAAAGGAGGAAAATCTAGTGCGGAGGAGAATAGAGAAAATTTGCTCAAGACATGAAAGGAAATATTTGTAGGACAATGAATAACAAAGAATCTACAGAAATTTACCACAAACAAAATGACAAGATAATCAGAGAAAAAAAAGAACCTTACGATGCAAGACACAGGAAATTGTGTGTAAAATCAAGGATACACACGGCTGGAGGAATGAGGGAAAAAGGTGAGCAAAGGCAATGAACGAGAGCATACGGAAGTGGAGATAAGCGCGCACACACATATATAGAGAGAGAAGAATGAAAAGGAGTGTGCGTGCGTCTGGAGTTTTAGTCTTGTTTAGGGAATTGAGAGAGTGTTGAAGGTAGCGGGCGAGTAAGATGAACTATGTAAATTTGTACTTTGTCTCTTCTACTTGTTTTTCTCTTTCATTTGCATGTTTGGCAATTTTTTTTCCCCAACAATAACTACAACAAACTAATCCCTATTCGATGTTGCAATTAGCTACGTGAATCCTACTTTGACACTCGATTCGGTTCATAGCCACCGTTGTATTGTGACCCAAATTTCATTGGGATTGGAGTTTTTTGTTGAAAAAGGACTTTGAATAAGTCATAAGATGAAATAAGGATTTCTTGGGTAGAAGTCGAGCGCCAAGATCAAGGCACCTAGGCGCCGTTCGGAAGTATTGGAACCAATTTTGTCCCAAGACGAGGCACCCATCGCCTGAGCGTTGCACTGTCGCTCACTTACGTCAGGCTGAGCGCTCAAGCACCATATTTATCCTTGCCAGGCTCGTTTCGCGTTTTAACGCAATTTCTATATCCCTTGTCATCTTTAACTTTGTTTCTAAGGTTTATACATATCATCCACGGCCTAAACATAACACAATACTCATAAAGCTTTGAGATAGCTTTAGATCTTGATTGAGATCTTGTATAAACAACATTCATTATTGATTATAGTGAAATACTCCTCATCTGCCCGTTGTTTTTTTCTTGTCTTGGTTTTCCACGAAAAATCTTTACGTTCTTCTGTGATTGGTTTATTTTCATCTTGCTTTTATCTTGCGCTTATTTCATAGCAGCCACCTTTATTGAAAGATCCAAAACAACTAGATCCTTAACAACCAATACAAACCATATTAGCTTTGGTCTACCCCGTAATCTTCTACCATGTTCCAATGACATTGAATCTTAATGGCACTCTTTATATCTATTCTACCTTGAATATATCAAAGCCATATTCGCAAAAGAATTGTACTTTCCCTGCTACTCAAGTACTATTAGAACAAGGAAAATGTTTGGTAAACAAATATGGCACAAAAATTGTCTTATTGGATACTTGAAGCTCAACTAACAACGCATTGTAAAGGTGGCATGCCAAAATAGTAACCTTGAGACAGTACCAGATTCAAACAAACAATTTCATGATAATGTGAAATCCAAAATCCAGTTCCGTCTACAAAAAGGCCACGGTGAACTAAACATGTTTTTCGTGAAACATGGTTATGAATTGAAATAGACTAAAGAGAAGCATCGTGATTCAACCAGAAGTACCTGCCACTGCATGATTAATGGTGCTCATTCTTCGCGGGCTAGACGATTCCAAATTGCCATTATCTGTAAACAAAAAATATAAAAGTAGAATAAAAAAAACCCATTCAAGTGATGCCTTGAAAGAAGCATCTCTAAGAATGTGTTGTGCATGTAAATGGTGATATTCCATGGTTGATCTTGAGTTAATTTTTTAATCCAGAATCAAATAACTCATTGTTAAATTTTCTATCGAAGGCAGCAGTTACACATGTTCCCTTGCACTCGTCTTATAGCTTAAATTTTTAATTCATCTTGCCTTTCATTATTGAATTGCTCTGTACCTTTAGCTAGTATACCATTTGTTAAAAGAGAATATTCAAATGATATACAAATGGTCCTCTAATAATAGCTTAAGCTTTTAGATGAGTGGTTCAATGATATCAGAGCAAGCAAAGTTTCAAGGGATCAAGTCTTGTCACTACCCAACTAACTATTTACTGAAATTGTGCATGTGTTGGGCTATGGTGGGGAAAATGAACCCTGCCTATACATTTGGGGGCATATTGAAGACAATATTTAAATGATATAAATATGGCTATCTCTAACCGCTTAAGGTTTCTGATCAAGTGGTTATACACCATCTACATTTCAATAATTCTACATCTCTACTTTTACTATCATTTCTCTATAGCTTCAGAAATTTCAATTGTTTTCTTTTCATGTAGGGAAATATTGTGGCTAAATATTTCTCAAGATCTAAGGGACATTTTCAATCTGCAGAATCGAATTCCACCACTGGTGTCTATTCTGTTCTTTTATTTTAATTTCATTTCTTTCTTTTCTACCTGTATATATCTTCTCAAGTTCAATTCTCAGTTTCAATAACGTTTACCATTCAATTTCTACTAAACTCTGTAACAATAGGCATCAATTTTATTCTATCCAACTGTAGTAAAGACTTCAAAGTACAAAGGTATGTTCCATTCTTCCTTTTATTTAGTCTAGTGACTACTTTCAGATTAGATGATATTTGCATTCTTCCAAAAAAATAAAGCATTAATAAAAAGCTCACCCAGTTTCCACTATTGAGAATTTGTTATCGAACCACAGGATAAAGGTTTCAGTACCAATGCTTAGAAAAAGATCCAAAACATTAAGCTATTATAGATTGATAATGACAGATTAACAGGATTAAGGCTATGGTTGATATTTCTAATTGCACGCTTGCATATTTGGCTACCAATATTATAACTACTGACTATTTGATTTCAAAGAATCTCAACAATCATCTCAGCACCGACAGCAACATGAAGTCACTTCCTACTTTGCACTTCCCATCAATACGTCTGTACTAGATGAAGTTCATTTGAACACTAATTTACTATGTGGAGTAAATGTACACATTAATGCGCTAATGATTTTGTGATGATTAATGTTGCTGAAAGAAGTGATGAAAAGTCAAATGAGATTATCGTGGTTTTTCTTTTGGTAGTTTAATTAATGTATTGGATCTGTAATGTTCATTACAAGCAATTTAACAAATTAAACTTTATGCAGTACGCACTACTTCATACTCGACTGTGTCATCTATCATTTATTTATTTATGAAACAAATGTGTCTAGAAATGCATTTTTTTAGAACTTTTCCTTCTCTGGAATCTTGAACGAACTTTTTCCACGTTGGACATGTCCAACATAAGTTTGCACTGTACTCATGACACTAGATGACAATGTCAAGATGAAACTAGATATACATTTTAACTCAAATTTTGCATGGACAAGAGCTTGAATTCCAAGAATCGTAACAAAAGAATTATTTTTCTTTTTGAATGAAGGGGGATAACAACAGAAGGAATTTATGAAGTCAAACTACAAAAATTAAAGCTAAAAACTACATAACCTTCTAGTGATCTCTAGAGATGCATATTGAAACAAGAATAAGTACCTGCCTTGGAGTGACTGATACCATGCATTTTGCCTGAGTTACGTGATTCCTTATCATCAGAATCTATAACCAATGATAGAGCAACCAAGACATTAAATAATCTCTTGAAAGAATTCAGAATTAACAAAAGAAAAGAAAGAACACATAGACCTACCAATATGACTAATAGACTTGCTCCAAAATCGACTAAAGAATGAAAATGTAGACGATTTCCGACTTCCATGGTTTTCAAATGATGTACCATGCAACCTAGCCCCTAACTGAGACAGAATCAACACAGCAATTAGTAAAGCTAGTGTACATATTTCCCATTACAAATATATTTGCTATTTCTATTATTTCTCTTTTTATTATTCCATCTTTTTGTATCTGTGGAGGGGCATGGATACATTATGCATTCTCACACAGTTGCATAGAAGGCAAAAATAAATAGAAAGCTCCGAATAACAGAACGACTAACAAAAAATGGGTTTACAAAATTATTTCATGAGAAATGCATTAATAACAAGAACAAATGCTAAAGAAATGGAGACAGAGAGAGAATAACATTCTTGCTTCAATAAAATTTACACATAGTACTATACCAATTGTATTGATTTTACACTCAAATGGATATAATATGAAGTATAGAAACCAAAAAAACAAAAAACTATCTTAAAATTTACATGGTAAGGTTCAACTAATTTAGAAGAAATGAAAGACGATTGGAGATCATACTAATGCATCAAGATCAAGAAGTATATAGATAACATTTCTCATTTAAACGGGAAAAAAATAAAAAAATAAATCTACTTTTAAGATTCTTTATACGCAAAAAGAATGCAGCTAATTAAATTCAAATATAGTATTATTAAAAAAATAAAGGAAAGCTAAACTAACGTTCATCAAGTTGTTTGAAGTTCCCTTGAAGACGTGGGGGTCATAGTAATCTAAACACCACAATATATTGTTTGAAAAGTTTATTATTTATACTGTTATAGATTAGATGAATAATCCATACTAATGTAGGAGGAAAATATTAGGAAGACCTAGTACAGGAATTCCCCCAAGTACACCCACGAACCCCCCCCCCCCCCCAGGGGGCAGCAGAAACCACCCCCGGTCCCCTCGACCTTAGGAAGATGAGGGGGCAAAATTGTACATTACATAAGGCTCCACACAACCAACATATATCATACTCTGCATTGTCATTTGAACATGATTATAGCAGCAGAGTGATGACATAAGATGAGACTAAAGGAATATGGAAATTGAAAAACACACGACTTCTTAGATAAATCAGTAAACAAAATCTGATAAAAACATAAAAATATGCTTCCAAAGAGATACTATATAATCATAAAGCATAGACATTTACAACAGATACTACATGAACATAAACCAATATAAGAGAAGCAATATGAATAATAAAAACTGGCTTCAAGTTGAAGCCTAAAACAGAGAGTATAGAAGTTCAACAGCCAGAAAAGATCCGGTAGTCTTGTGGGCTGTGGGCTATTTCAAAAATAAAAATAAAAACATCATCCTTAAAACCAAGAATGGGCAAACATTCTTAAATTCAGTAAGATTTATTGTTTATTAATGAGCTCACTAATGAGCTCACAACTTCTGTTAAGGGCACATTCTGCAGACCCAGAAAAGCAGAAGAATAAAACAAGTAATAAAAGAAGATATTCATATTCTTGACAAAAGATAGCTAAAATGGAGAAAAAGATTCTTAACCAAAACCCAAAAAAAAAAGTAGCTTTTTCTTACCAAGAGAAAGATGAAGAACACAGAGTAAAAACGGGTAAGCAACATCTGCAGAAGATCTCTATTTTCAACTCTATTCGTGGATTAAAAAACGGATATTCAAAACTACCCAAATTTTCCCTTCACTTCACTAGAGCATCTGCAAGTTGTAAAGATAGTGTAGAGTTTTAAGGGGAGAGAGAGAGAGAGCACTTGTGTCATAAAGTTCTTGATGATTCTGCCGACCCGACAGACTAAGTGGGCTCAACGGGTATTCGGATTGCTGACAAGACAGGTCGATCCTGTCTAGATGCTTTGAGATTTGGGCAAGGCGGTAAATAGATAGGGCGCATCCAATCCAATAAAAATAATTATTCGATTCGACAATTCAAAGGATATTTGATTATTAAATTCATATTCATTTTGTCATGTTACCGGATATTCGATCTAATAATTCGATCCGAAATTAAAGAAATTAAGAAAAAAATAATGTTGTAATAAATTTTTTTTTTCTAATTTTTCCAATCTTAAAACGGGTTTAATAATTATAAATTTTTCATCTTTTTTATGTGTTGAAGTTGATGACTTTTTTATTATAAATTTATTTATTTTCTCATTTATTTATTTTAGTCACAAATAGCATGCCATTAAAATATTTTACCGACATAATTATTTATAATAAATCGGATTGGATTGGCTTATATTCATATTTGATCCATTTAGTTAACGAATTATTATATTTGGATCTTGATCAGGTTATCGGATAGAGACCATGAATTCATTTCTCATTAATTTCATCATATTCAGATCAAAATTCAATCTATGACAGTCCTAAATTTGGGTGTTGTAATGAACTTTCATGGCCTTTAATTAAATTTATTAAAATTGATAAAAGTTAATAAAATATGTGTAGGGGGTGGCAATGGGACGAATTGAACATTCCAACCCCTGTCCCATTTATCGTCTCATTTATTTTTTTATTTTATTTTATTTTTTACTTTTATTTTTTATGTCTTTTGGTTAGTAAATATTATTTTTTTAATAATTTGTTAAAAATAATTTATATTCTCTTTAAAAATGATAATAAATCTATTATTTTTGTTCGATAAAAACTTAAATTTGAAATTAACTTTAAATGGGGTGGTGACTAAGTTTCTTGTCCCCGTCCTATTTACCCAGTTTGGCAAGTAATTTTTGCCCCGAATGGGGCGACGGCCCACGGGTATCAGGTTGAACGAATTTTTTTGTCATTCCTAAATATGTGATTAAAAATTAATAAAAATCTGAATTTCATAAAATACATAATTAAAAATGAATTTGAAAAATAATGAAATTTAAGTAATGAAAGTCAAATAAGGACTTCATTCCTTTGCATTAAAAAGGGAATTGAAATGTGTGTGTGTGTGTGTTGATTCATGGTAAACTCAAATCCCTCAATAATGTATTTTATTACAATTTTTTGAGTCTCCACAATTATTCCAATAATTACATATCCAATTTGACCTATAGACGAATATCATTGGCTTATCAAATTATCTATCGAGCCATGAAAAAGATTTAACAAAAGAAGAGCAAGTTACGAATTCCGTCTTGGTAGGACATGTATTTCTATTAATATGAAGTTTAGATCTGATGGGATCCAATCTCATCCGAAGGGAAGTAAACTACTCAAGAATTTCACACACACACACACACACACACACACACACACACACACACACACACATATATATATATATATATATATATATATATATATATATATATATCCCTGGGGATTGCAGAAACAGGAAGAAAAGTAGTTGAAGACAAAAAAAACTGAAGTAAATTAATTTTATTGATTGATAAAGTAATACAAGAAATTTTGAACGAACTAAGATGCAGAAAAATAAATTCTCTCTATTTTTCGCTCTACCTAAAACCTTAGAATGAGAACATATAAATAGCTAAGGTTTCGGACTTGAAATTACATTGAATTGAAAACAAGAATCTTGAATAGTGAAAGTAATCTTCAACTTTTGAAAAAGTAGAATAAAGTGGATTGCTTTTGTGTTCCACTTCTTCTTGTCTTCATCTTGATACTTGATTGCTCTTTTGAACGTCTTTTGAGAAAGCAATTTGAACGCCTTTTGAGAAAGTAATTGCTTTTTAAATTATTCTCCATCCTTCCCGACTTTTTGAAAAGATGATTGTCCTTTGAATGTCGGCAAGGGCGGTAGAAACAATTTGTTTGCTGGTAAGCACATTTTGAACATGACGTCTTTGGCTTGTTGAGAACGGAATCATTGAAGTTCATCCAAATAACTGTGGTCATGTAGTCATTTGGTATTCATTTCTTGAACAAGGAGGTCGTCAATATCATACCCATAACAATCATCTTCATTGTCATAAGCATGATCTGATTCTTCACTTGAAGTTACTAATTTTGATTTCTTTGAGCTTTGAGGTTGCTTCTGTTAAATTTGCAATTTTCTCAGAAATAACTGAAAGTTCTTCTGGAGATTTACATTGATTAAGCATAGCAATTAATCTTAATTTTTCTGTCAGGAAATCAGCAGATTTTTCTTGTTCTTTCTTTGAAGGGAGGCCAATGTTCCTTTGTTCTCGAATCCATCAATTGATTGCTTTTGGACACCAGTTTGTTTCATGAAACTTTGACCACCGTTTGATTTTGAATCGTCGAACAATCTTTTGACATTGAATTCACTGCCAGGGCCTTGCATGATTTGAAAATCCCAACAGAAAATCCATGAAACTTTGAGGTTGTGAGCGAACTGGAACAAAATATTTTCTTGAGGTTTCCAAAAGATTTTTGCCTCTTTTTTGAAATGTTTGAATCCTTAAAGAGTAAGACTAGGGAAAATAATCTCTTCAAGTCCAAAAAATTCGAACCATGTTTGAAGCCATTTTGGAAAATTGTTTGAACAATTCTGGTTAAAAAGAATAAACCAGGAATGCGTTATTGGCCTAAAGTAGAAAACATTAGACCATGCATTCACGTAATCAAAGTAATTGAAACGAGTTTCAAATGAAGTATCTTTTGATAAATTCATTCTCTTCTCATTTCATGGGCTGGTCCCCCAGTCTTCGTAAGACCAAGACCTTTGAATTGAAATTTTTGAAAAATCAATATAATCTTTGTTCTGAGCATTTGGAGTGTGAATTATGATGGCTGATCCACTTTTGACAAGGATCGCTTCAAAATACTCACGGGACTTTTTGATATTTGAAGGAAAAAATTGAAAGTTTTTTGGAAAGATGTCTTCAAGGCATTCATCAAGACTGGTGTATCGATGAATCCATGAGGTTTCCATTTCACAAACTGAATCATATCGAGGTTTTGTGAAATATGAAAAGGTTCTTTGAGAAGGATTGATTTCTGGAAATCTTCCAGTTCCTGCTTGAAGGGCTTTCTTGAAGTTTGAAGGTGTTTGAGCTTTTTGTGCTGGATGAACTGGAATTTTTGAAGCAAGGGTTTTTTTTTTTAGAATTTTGAGATGATGATCCTTGAGAAAGAAAATCATCAATTGAAGGCAAAGGATTTTGAGGGTTGTTTGATGTTTTCTCCTTGTTCTTCTGTTTCACATTAACAAAATAACTCATTTTCTCTCCTCTCTCTCTTTCTCTCTCTCTCTCTGAAGAAATTCTCTTGTGAGGAAATCTGGAAGAAAGTTCGAGGATCCTTGTATATAAAGTATTTGAAAATCAAAGCAAGAAAGAATTGCTTGCCTCATCTTCCGAAAATTTGTTTTGAAATAAGGTTTTTTACGTCTTTTTGCAAAACGTTTTTTGAAACTTTACAGTCTGTTTTGAGAATAATTTTTTTGTTAATTTAGTCATCTTGAAATTTTGAAATGACAAGCACGAAGGCTAAAATCTCTTTTTTGATAGTGGAGTAATTTTTTTGAGGGCCTGACCAGACTCCAGAGTGAAATCTGACCAACTGTTCTTGGCTTGACTCGGAAGGAATTTGTTTGAGGACCCCACCATACCCAATATCTGACGCATCTATCTCAACAATAATAGAGGCATTTGGGTCGAGGATAGAAAGACAAGGAATGCTTTTGATAACTTTTTTGACTTTTTGGACTTCAATGGTACACTCATGACTCCATGGGTCAGGGTGCTTTTTCAGTCTTTTGAATAAGAGTGCACATATAGGATTCTGATTTCTTTTACAAAATCTCTTACTTCAATCAATTTACTTTCAAAAGATTCAATTCAAGCTCATCGTAAGAAGTTTTAATATCTTCATATTGGACTTGTTCAAATTGCTGTCAAGCCCTTGTTTCGACTTGGCCTTGATATTCCAATTCTCATTACTTTAAGAGACAAAAGACTCTTAAGGTTTGAACATTCATTACTCTCCATGCTCGAGTCCAACCTCGAAAGTGGACCAATATTTTCAAATTGCTATCCAAATTTCTCTGTTAGTCTTCAAGATGATGCTATCTTGAATACTCTCAATCTACGTATTCAAACAAAAAACTTCGAGATTGATAACAGTTCAAGAGCATTTGATTTAATATACAGAGTATATTAGAAGCTCCTACACTCAACTCCACATAAGAGCTCTGAGAACATCTCCAAGAGATGAGAGTCTTTTAGTTGAGATCAATCCACTTCATTCAAATATTGCTATTCCCAAGAGAATTCATTGGAATCTTCAAGAAAGAGGTCTCGCTTGGGATTTCGAAAATGTTCAAAATCCTATTCAAATTCCCGTTCGGAGAAATCCTGAACAGATAATTCATAATCCTGATGGAAGTATTTGAGTAATCTTTGATAAACCATTATTTCTTCAAAGATCCTCTTCTTATAGATCTGATGATAGATCTAAGTTTACTTCATTTCAATCGGCAAGATCTTCAACCTCTTCACTCAAAAGTGTTAATTTCAATCCAAAAATACCAAAACCTTTTTATCAAAATGATTCTGAAAAGGATGAAGAAGAAGTAGAGCCTCCTACTTCTCCAACTCTTTCAGATATGATTCCGCCTCAATCAGAACGACTTGATCGTCAATGTAATGTTATTTCTTTTAGAATTGATAGAAGAAATGAATTCAAGACTGATCAAACTCCTGAAGTCAAAAAATTCAGACGTTTGATCAAAAAATCCTTTTCAAAAGAACAAATTGAGTCTTATTGGGATGAATTCTTTGAGTCCCAAGAAGATAAAAGTTTCTTTGAATGGACTTATTTCACAGTTTTCAAAAAATCTCCAAAAAAGAGTTCTTTTTCAAAGAAAATAAAAACAATTCAAACTCATTCTTCTTCCAAAAAGAATTGGGTCACTCCAGATGGAGAAAGTTTTCAATTTGTTCATCCTCCTTTACAAGAAATTGCAATTCAACATGGCACTACCAAATTAGTTGCTTCTCCTTTCAAAAGAATTGAAAGACCTGAGGATACAATGGTTATCGCTAAAGATGTCAAAAGCGTTTTATCTCAAAATAATTATTCAAATATCGTTCTTCAATCTATTTGTTCTCAACTCAATAGAATTGAAATTAATTCTAAATCCGAAGCTCAAACTTCTGATAAAGGAAAGAAGAAGAAAAATATTGATTTTTCTGCTTCTTCTATTTATCATTTTCATGATATTCCTCCTCTTCCGAAGCTCAATACTCAAGAGAATGTTCTCAAAGAACTTGCTTCTCAATTTGCAAAACTTTCAACTTCTTCAAAAAATATCAATACTATTGAATCTGCAATTAATGATATTGAGTCTCAATTTCATGGAGAAACTGATTTGCATATCAATAAACTTCATGGACAAAGATTTCGAAATTCAAATCTTCCAACATATTATCCTCGTCCAACACCTCCTGATCTTCTTTTCGAAGAAAATATCAAAAAATCATTTTCTTATGATGGTAATACTATCGTTGAATGGAGCATCGATGGATTATCTGAATATCAAATCATTCAATTACTTGAAAAAATGAGTATTTGTTTTAATGTCTATTTGTATAAAGGAATTGATTGCCATTTGGCAACAAATAATATCATCTACGGCTCTGCAGGTCAACTGAAAAGCTGGTGGTTCAACTATCTTCATGAAGAAGATAGAACTGAAATTGCCAAGCTGTTAAACCTCATGATGGAAGCAATGATAGCTTTGCTCATATGGTTTTCAGTATTATCAAACATTTTGTTGGAATTCTTACAGACGTTCAAGAAAGATATTCTCAAAGTCTGATGAATCTCAACTGTTCAACTCTTCAAGATTTCCGTTGGTATAAAGACATGTTTCTTACTCGTGTCTTTGTTCGACGTGATTGTGATCAATCATACTGGAAAGAAAGATTGATTTCCGATAGAGAGAGTCAGAAATACTATCAAACAAAATCATCAACAGCAATCAATAAATTTTGATGAACTCACTTATGGTGAAATCATAAGTTTTGTTAATCAAGAAGGATTATCCCTTTTGCAATGATCTCAAACTCAAATCTGAAAAATCCCAAGGTCGTAAAGAACTTGGATCATTCTGTGAACAATATGGATTTGAAAAAATCATTCCTCCTTCAAGATCAAAACCAAAACCAAATTCTTCTTTTCAAAGAAAAAATCATTTTTCAAAATCTTCTTTCAAAAGAAAAGATTTTAAAAAAAACTTTTCCAAAACCCTCTTCTAGAAAGAAAATTTTTAGAAGAACTTCAAATGTTACATGCTGGAAATGTAACAAATCTGATCATTATTCAAATAAATGCCCTCTCAAGAGTAAGATTAGTAATCTTCAATGTGATGAAGAAACTAAACTTGAACTTCTCAATCTTGTCAATTCTGAGTCAGATTCTTCAAATTCTGATATTGAACAAATTTATCATAATCAAGAATCTTCTGACTCTGATAAAAGTTCAAAATCATCAGTCCTTTTCTCAAAGTAAAGAAATTTGTGGTTGCAAAACGATAAATGTCCTTACTAAAGAAGAAGAAATTATCAAGGAAATTATCGATCAAATTCCTGATCAAAAATTGAAAAACAAATTCAATTCACTTCTTCCTTCAAAATCTATTCCTGAAGCATTTAATCTTCAAGATGTCCTTAACCGTTTTCAAAAAGAAAAATCTGTGATATCTACATCTGACCTTTGTGTAAAAGTTAATATCATGAAATCTCAAATTTCCAACCTTGAAAAACAGGTTCGTGATGTCAAAATGGAAGTTGTCCATCTTCAAGTCGACAAACTTGAAAAGGATAATTCTATTGAATCTTCTTCAATTAGCGATACTTCTCATGCTTCTTATCAAACTTTTGATTCAAAAAAATCTTCAAGTTCTAGATCTCGTAAATCTTCGAAGTCTAGCAAATCTTCTCAAAAATCTTTTTATACATTAACAAAAGAAGAAAATGCTAATGTTATTTCAAGAATTCAACTTCAAAAATGGTATTGCAACATGACCATTATTATCAATAAAGAATTCAAAATTCATCATCGAGTCTTAATTGATTTCGGTGCTGATCAAAATTGTATTCGGGAAGGTCTTATTCCCACAAAATATTTTGAAAAAACTACCGAATGACTCTATGGAGCCAGTGGTAAAAAAACTTGATATTCAATACAAACTTTCAAAAGCTCATGTTTGTCATTCAGATATTTGTTTCAAAAATGTTTTTTATCTTGTCAAAGATCTCGATCAAGAAATTATTCTTGGTACACCATTTTTGGTTCAAATTTATCCTTTTACATCAGATACAAAAGGACTAACTACAAACCTTTTTGGAAAGAAAATTATTTTCAAATTTTCTAATCCACCCTTTTTTAAAGATATTAATACTTTAAAAGATGCTTCTATATCAAAACTCACTAATAATATTAATTTCAAGAAAAATCATGTTCAATTTCTTCAAGAAGAAATTCGATTTCAAAAAATCGGGGAGAGATTACAAGATTCTTCAATTGTTCAAAAAATTTCAGATTTTCAAAAACAAATTGAAAAAGAAATATGTTCAACTATACCAAATGCATTTTGGGATAGGAAAAAACATATTATTTCCCTTCCATATACTCCAAATTTTCAAGAATCAAATATTCTAACAAAATTTCATCATATTCAAATGAACAAAGAATTACTTGATAATTCTATGATTGAAATTCAAGATCTCCTTCATAAAAAGCTCATTAGACCAAGCAAGTCGCCTTGGAGCTGTTTAGCTTTTTATATCAATAATTCTGCTGAGATTGAACGAGGAGTTCCTCGACTCGTTATCAATTACAAACCGCTCAATTCATCTCTTCAATGGATTCATTATCCAATTCCTCAAAAGAAAGATCTTTTGAATCGATTATTCAAAACTATCATCTTCTCCAAATTTGATTTAAAATCAGGATTCTGGCAAATTCAAATTAGAGAAGAAGATAAGTACAAAACTGCTTTCAATGTTCCTTACGGACAATACGAATGGAATGTTATGCCTTTCGGTCTCAAAAATGCTCCTTCTGAATTTCAAAAAATTATGAATGATATTTTCAATCATTTTCAAGATTTTATCATTACTTACATTGATGATTTTTAATCTTCTCTAAAAGTATTGAAAAATATTTCAAACATTTGCATACATTCATTCATGTTATCAAACAAAATGGTTTAGTTGTTTCAGCTAAGAAAATTGTTTTGTGTCAAACAAAGATAAGGTTCCTTGGTCACAATATTCAATTAGGAACACTTACACCACTTCAAAGAAGTCTTGATTTCACTTGCAAATTTCCTGATGAAATTTTAGACAACTTCAAAGATTTTTAAGTTGCGTCGATTACATAGGAGATTTTGTAAAAGAAATAAGAATCCTATGTGCACCCTTATTCAAAAGACTGAAAAAACACTCTGACCCATGGAGTCATGAGTGTACCATTGCAGTCCAAAAAGTCAAAAAAGCTATCAAAAGCATTCCTTGCCTTTCTATCCTTGACCCAAATACCTTTATTATTGTTGAGACAGATGCGTCAGATATTGGGCATGGTGGGGTCCTCAAATAGATTCCTTCCGAGTCAAGCCAAGAACAGTTGGTCAGATTTCACTCTGGAGTCTGGTCAGGCCCTCAAAAGAATTACTCCATTATCAAAAAAGAGATTTTAGCCATCGTGCTTGTCATTTCAAAATTTCAAGATGACTAAATTAACAAAAAATTTATTCTCAAAACAGACTATAAAGTTTCAAAAGACGTTTTGCAAAAAGACGTAAAAAAACCTTGTTTCAAAATAAATTTTCGCAAGATGGGGCAAGCAATTCTTTCTTGCTTTGATTTTCAAATACTTTATATACAAGGATCCTCGAACTTTCTTGCAGATTTCCTCACAAGAGAATTTCTTCAGAGAAAGAAAGAGAGAGATGAGAGAAAATGAGTTATTTTGTTAATATGAAGCAGAAGAACAAGAAGAAAATATCAAACAACCCTCAAAATTCTTTGCCTTCAATTGATGATTTTCTTTCTCAAGGATCATCATCTCAAAATTCTCAAAAAACAACCCTTGCTTCAAAAATTCCAGTTCATCCAGCACAAAAAGCTCAAACACCTTCAAACTTCAAGAAAGCCTTTCAAGCAGGAACGGGAAGACTTCCAGAAATCAATCATTCTCAAAGAACCTTTTCATATTTCACAAAACCTCGATATGATTCAGTTTGTGAAATGAAAACCTCATGAATTCATCGATACACCTGTCTTGATGAATGCCTTGAAGACATCTTTCCAAAAAACTTTCAATTTTTTCCTTCAAATATCAAAAAGTCCCGTGAGTATTAAGAAGCGATCCTTGTCAAAACTGGATCAGCCATCATAACTCACACTCCAAATGCTCAGAACAAAGATCATATTGATTTTTCAAAAATTTCAATTCAAAGGGTTTGGTCTTACGAAAACTGGGGGACCAGCCCATGAAATGAGAAGAGAATGAATTTATCAAAACATACTTCATTTGAAACTTGTTTCAATTACTTTGATTACGTCAATGCATGGTCTAATGTTTTCTACTTTAGGCCAATAACGCATTCATGGTTTATTCTTTTTAACCAGAATTGTTCAAACAATTTTTCAAAATGGTTTCAAATATGGTTCGAATTTTTTGGACTTGAAGAGACTATTTTACCTATTCTTACTCTTCAAGGATTAGAACATTTCAAAAAATAGGCAAAAACCTTTTTGAAGCCTCAAGAAAATATTTTGTTCCAGTTTGCTCACAACCTCAAAGTTTCATGGATTTTATGTTGGTATTTTCAAATCATTCAAGACTCTGGCAGTGAATTCAATGTCAAAAGAATTGTTCGACGATTCAAAATCAAATGGTGGTCAAAATTTCATGAAACAAACTGTTGTCCAAATGCAATCAATTCATGGATTCAAGAACAAAGGAACATTGTCATTCCTTCAAAGAAAGAACAAGAAAAATCTGTCGATTTCCTGACAGAAAAATCAATTGCTATGCTTAATCAATGTAAATCTCCAGAAGAACTTTCAGTTATTTCTGAGAAAATTGCAAATTTAGCAGAAGCAACCTCAAAGAAATCAAAATCAGTAACTTCAAGTGAAGAATCAGATCATGCTTATGACCATGAAGATGATTGTTATGGGTACGATATTGACGACCTCCTTGATCAAGAAATGAATACCAAATGATTACATGGTCACAATTATTTGGATGAACTTCAAAGATTCAGTTCTCAACAAGCCAAAGACTTCATGTTCAAAATGTGCTTACTAGCAAACAAATTGTTTCTACCGTCCTTGCCGACATTCAAAGGACAATCATCTTTTCAAAAAGTCGGGAATGATGAAGAATAATTCAAAAAGCAATTACTTTCTCAAAAGTCGTTCAAAAAAGCAATCAAGTATCAAGATGAAGACAAGAAGAAGTGAAAGACAAAAGCAATCCACTTTATTCTACTTTTTCAAAAGTTGAAGACTACATTCACTATTCAAGATTCTTGTTTTCAATTCAAAGTAATTTCAAGTTCGAAACCTTAGTTATTTATATGTTCTCATTCTAAGGTTAAAAGGCAGAGCAAAAAATAGAGAGAATTTATTTTTCTGCATCTCAGTTCGTTCAAAATTTCTTGTATTACTTTATCAATCAATAAAATTAATTTACTTCAATTTTTTTGTCTTCAACTACTTTTCTTCCTGTTTCCGCAATCCCCTATATATATATATATATGTATATATATATATATATATATATATATATATATATATATATATATGTATATATATATATAGGAGAATTTATAAATGATTTATAAAATGAAATGGTATTAAATTTAGTAACGAGTAATATTTATGAATGTATATTAAATATTAATGTTTGACTTTATTATAATTTATAAATTATTCATAAAATATTATCTAAGTTTAAATTTTAATATTATTTATGTTTTTGCTATTAATGTATTTTCAATTAAAAAAATGGGACTAATGAATATCCTTTTTGGTGTAAATTGAAAAGTCTTCAAATTTCATTGTTATTTAATAAATTGGAATAAAAGTTCATTTGTTATATTAAAAAAATTAATTAATTTTATGTTATTCATGTATTTGCTATTAAAAAGATGAGACTAATGTTGTAGTTTGATGTGAATTGGGAAGTCCCCAAATTTCATTATCCATATGATAATTTTTAACATGCCGAAATAAAAATTCATTTGATGTGAAAAAAATAATTTTAATTTTAATATTCTATTTATGTATTTGCTAATAAAACACATGAGAGTAGTGCCATGATTTGGTGTGGATTAGGAAGTTCCCAAATTTCATTATCAGTGTGATACTGTTTAATTTGTCGGAATGAAAACTTATTTGTTCAAAGTAAAGTTAATTTCAATACTATTCATGTATTTTCAATTAAAAAGATGAGACTAACAAATATAATTAGGTGTGGATTGGAAAGTTCCCAAATTTCATATTGAATCGATTCAATTTTAAGTTGGAATGAAAGTTCATCTCTTGAAAAAAAAAGTAATAATTTTCGACGCTATTATTGTATTTGCTATTTATGTATGAGACTAATGAATATCGTGACTGGTGTGAATTGGGAAGTCTTTAAATTTCATTATTGTCATCACATTATTTAATAATCGGAAAGAAAGTTCTTTTGTTAAAAAATATATATTATTGTTTATGTATTTAATTAAAAAGATGAGATTTATTGACCCCAAAAAACATACCAATAATGTGGCCAACAGATCCCAAGACTTCTCACATCCATACAAGTCAGATTCCTGCATACTTGGACGAACCGTTAGTCACACGTGGCCATCTCTGGAGGGGACGGAGTTGACCGCGCACACTCCGACGGTCAAATTGGTTGGAGAAATAGGTTAGAGTGTGAGAGAGTTTTAAACGTGAACCTCTAATAAATAAAAAGGGGGTCGGCTTGCTAGTCAAGAATTAAAAATGTGCGTAAGAAGAATATAACTTTGAAAATCTAAATTTGCATTACCATTAAATGGCACTAAGTGTGATTTCTTATACTTGGGCAAAATGAATGTGGTCCATTGGATGATAGTGCACGTTACCTCATCCAAATGACTTCCCTTTCTAATCATGTACATCAATCAATCCCCGCCTCAAATGCTATTACCATTTTTGTATTCATAAAGCCTAACTTGTACTTTTAGACTTGACCATATAGGATGGTGGCGGCAGCGGTAGGGGCAGCTAGTCCAAAACCTACTCCTTTCCTTTTGTTTTTCCCATTTTGCGAATGTCAAAAGTTAAAAGCGCGTTGAAAACTTTTGAAATCTTCCAGAACATCCATCATTCCCTGTCCGGTGAGCAACTCTATTTTCCTACTTTCCAACATCCAAAACCTATGTAAGTACCCAAATATCTTCAGATTTTCCAATTTGTTCACATTAAAATGGCCTCCACTTCAAAGAAGTCGTCTGGGAATCTTCCAAAGTAGATATGGCATTAATTTGTGCCGAGGCGGCTGTGGCTCCTATAATTCCCACTGAAAGGATTATGGAGGCCATGGAGGGCCCTTATAATGCATTAATGATGCAAAATGGTCCCATAGATTTTAGTATAAGGTGGTGGGCTTCTTTGTGGCCCACAAATATTAAGAAGGATGAGTTGAAGAAATTTAGGGAGAGGTTTAGGATCCTCGATAATATAGAAATGTTTGTGATGGCCCCTGATGAGAGAGCTTGTTTCCCTAGAGAAGGGTGCGTAGCAGTTACCGAGGCCATCCTAGGTAGGGGGATGAAGCTACACTTACACTCATTCTTTAGTTCCATCCTTAGGCACTGCAACTTAGCCCCTACCCAGCTAGTGCCAAGTGCATGGAGCCAATTAGCAAGGGCATTTCTTCTTTGGAATGAGGTCACTCTTGGCGAGGATATGCCCCGCACATTTTTCAAACCCTTTTTCAACCCCGAGCCTCTAGTAGGGGGAGTGACTGCAATGGGTGGTACTGCATGAACCCCTGGGGCCCACATTCTCCTTTTATCTGGGGGACCCCAACCTCTATCAAAAATTGGAAGTCCTTATGGTTCTGGGTTAGAGGTCGTGGGCAACAGTGGAGGGAGATGCGATCCTAGAGATCACCGTGCCGACCTAATACCACGAGTATAGTGAGTGAAACCTTTTTCTAGTGGCATCAGTACACCAGTTCCAGATCCCATTTCCCTGGAGGACCCATCAACAAACAATTTTCAGGCTGGGGGGGTCTGTCGGTTCCATTATTACATTGATGTTCGTTACTTCAATGAATTCTTCTATGAAATCCGCCACTGTCTGCCCCTTCATTAAGTTTCTTGGTTGATACGAAATGTAAAATTCACTTAATTCCACAGCTCATTTCATTAGCCTCCCTGATGCGTCTAGATTTTGGAGCACCTGCTTGAGGGGGAGGCTTGTCAACAAGTGCATGCTATGGGCTCGAAAGTAGGGCCTCAGCTTCCTAGAAGTGAACATAAGGGACAAAGCAAGCTTTTCCATGTCAATATAACGCGTTTCAGCTGGCGTGAGGGCCTTGCTTACGTAGTAGACGGGTAACTGAGTGTCGCCTTCGTCCCTTACCAGCACTGAACTTACAGCTTTGGCGCTTATGGCCAAATATAGTAGCAATGCTTCTCCCTCCTTGGGCTTCGAGAGAAGAGGGGCTTAGCCCAAGTGCTTCTTCAGCCCTTGGAAAGTCTCTTCACATTCTTCGTTCCACTGGAACTCTTCCCTCCCTTTAAGATTTTAAACAATGGAAGCATCTATCTATAGCTTTAGAGATAAAGCGGTTCAGTGTTGTCAAGCGCCCTGTTAGACATTGTACTTCCATGGGCTTATTGGGGGATTTCATGTCCAGCAATACCTTAATTTTCTCAGGGTTCACCTTATACCTCGCTAGTTAACCATATAACCCAAAAACTTTCCAAAAGCGACACCAAAAGCGCATTTCAATGGATTCAGCTTCATCTGGTATTCCCTCAAGATCTTGAAGGTAGCTTCCAAGTGTTCAATGTGATCTGCATACCTGAGGTTCTTTACAAGCATGTCATCGACGATGAAGTCGGAAAACATCCTATTGAATAGCCGTTGATAGGTTACGCCAGCGTTTTTCAAACCAAATGATACGATTTTGTAGCAGTAGAGGCCTTTATCAGTGATTAACGAGGTGTTTTCCTAGTCTGTTGGGTGCATAGGAATCTGGTTGTACCCTCAGTATGCAACCATGAAACTCAAGAGCTTGTGGCTTGCTCTAGAGTCGACTAGCTAGTCGATCCTTGGAAGTGAAAATCTGTCATTTGGGCAAGCTTGGTTGAGGATGGAAAAGTCTATGCAAACTCTCCATTTGCCATTGGATTTCTTTACTAAGACGGGATTGGATATCTACTTTGGGTACACGACCTCCCTGACCAACCTATTAGATATAAGCCTTTTCACCTCTTCTTTTAGGCTACGTATATCTCCAGGTTCAAGGCTATCCTTTTTTGCTTGTGAGGGGTAAACTTTGGGTCTACATCAAGTCAGTGGCAACTGACTTTGGGGTCAATGCCCACCATGTTTTCGTGTCTCCACGCAAATATGTCCAAATTATTGAGTAGAAAGTCCTCGTGGCCTTTTCTTCTGACTCAAGCTCCTTCCCTATTTGTAACACTCTTGTGGGATCATGTAAGTTCACAGGGAAAGATTCTGTGACCCTAGGATTTAAATCCACATTAATGATCCCTTCTTCAGGAGCGTCTATCATATTGACGTCTTCTCCTTATTTAGGGATAGAACATTTTTCAGGTACGTCAACCATTTCAGCATCCACCAGGACCATATTTACACTGCGGGGCTCAAATTTCTTAATGAGCAAATGTAGCATTCTCTCGAGCCCATTTGGTCTCCTCGCACCGTACCGATTCCTTTCTCGATGGGAAATTTCATGCATAGATGATGTACGAATATTACGGCCTCGAGTTCTTTTAAGGCGGGTTGTCCAAATACTCCATGGTAAGCAAATCGTAGTCTACAATGAGGAATTCCATGAAGTGATGAGCCTTAAATGATGGCTCTCCCATTTCCACTGCCAATGTGATCCTCTCCCTGGGGACAATGTTGTCACCAGTAAAACTGTATAAGGGAGCGATCATGGGGGTGAGTTCGTGGTCCACCATCATTTTGTTAAAAGTGGTTCCAAATAGGATGTTAACAGAGCTCCCATTGTCTACCAATATGCGCCTCAATCCATTCCTGGCTACAATGGCTCGTACCACAAATGCGTTGCAGTGGGGGTAATGACCCCTCGTGGTGTCTTCCGGAGAAAAATTTATTGGTGGAACATTCCTGGATCTACGGCCAGTGCTATTGATCAAATAGCTCATCATGGAGGGGTCTTTTACTTCCCTTGCATAATTCATCTTAGCATTTTTGGACTCTTCCCCTATGTGTAGACCACCTATGATGGTGTCAATTTCTCTTATGGGAGAATTATTAGCATTGGCCGAAGGCTCTCTCCTAGGCCTTGGCTCTCCTCTTGTCCTGCTTCCTTTTTCCTTGTGTCCCCATCGAAGCGATTCATTCATGTGGTGTCACATTGCCTCATTATGTCTAGGTTCTCTCTCTCGCCTTGACTGAGGTGTGTGCCTTCTCATCTGATGGGCATTTCTTTTCTCAATACGGGTGACTGCTGGTTCTTCATGATATGGCTTTGACATGCTATTCTTAGTGCCTGGCTATTTGTTCGATGGTAGGTGCAATGTTACCTGTCTCAAAGCTCCCTACTTCTCCCTCTACCTTTTTCCCTGGATAGATTCGGCTACCTTTGAGCCTTAGGTCCAACTTCATCATACACCAAATAGGGTACTGCATTTAGAGTGGATGTGGCTAACGCTTGGCCTAAGGTGGGAGCGTGTGTCTCACTTGGGTCCACTACTGGTATACCAAGTGGGATATAGGGCCTCTTTGTTGTCTTTAAAGTAGTGGGAATCCCAGTAAGGTTCTATTGCGGTGGTCAATCAGCTCCTCATTAACAATTTCGCTTTTCATCATTTCTACCAAGGCATCATAAAAGGTGAGATTTTTGTTTTGCATGTCCCTCTAGAATATGGTGTTTATGTTGAGGCCTCCCCTTAGAGTAGAAATGGTCTCTCTATCCATAACCTGTTCGCAATAGGTCATCTCGTATGTGAAGTGAGCCAGTAGCTTTTTAAAGTTTCACCTGCCTGCTGCCTCATGTCTTACGGCTTTTGCATTGGGGCTTATCCTTCTTTACTAGATAGATATTGGTTTAAAAAGCCCTTTATGGTTTAGCCAACTTCTGATACTATCGTTGGGATACTGCTGTACCAAATTTCTGCAGCTCCAGTTAGTGTGAGATGAAAAGTTCTGCATTTTAGAGCCGGTGAGGCTTCTCGTAGAGACATGTGGGCCTTGTAGTTGTTGAAGTACTTTACCGGGTCACCTTTTCCTTCGAATTTGGGTATCTTTGGGGGCATAAAGTGATCTGGAACTTGGGCGCTTCTCAACCTTGGGAGAAGGGCAAGCTTTCATCATCATCCAACTTAAATGATCTAGTGGAAAGTTTCCCTCCTACGGCAGGTTATCGACCGGTCGACTTGTAACGTAGTTAGTGGAGGTGTCTACTTTCACCTCCCTTTCCGCTGGGCTGATATCCCTGCCATGGCTTGAGGGTATGCTGCCGTGTCATTCTCCTCACCTTCTTGTGAAAACATTCCACGCTGAGGTATCTGATATCCTGTCTGTAAGTGTATTTGCATGAATAAATGTTGTATGGTAGCATTTTGCTAGGCCATATTTCTCATATTCGTGGCCATTTCTCCTACTTCCGTGGCTAAGCATGTCGTGGTACCATCTCGCCTGTGTTAGTAGTGGGGATGACGCGTATTCACATTTGTATAGAGGACCTCTTCTTCAAAGCCTCTTGCCGTCTATTTCTACTCTGCGATCCGTGATGGCTAGAACTAATAGAAAGTATTTGATTCTGAGCTAAAAGTAGGCGTTTTAGATATTCCTTCTTTGCAGTGGTTCTTTCTTCAAGAACCAAACCTTTTTCCAAGGTTCTGTTTCAGATGACTTTTACCATAAGGATGTTCGTGGTTACGGTGTCGAACTTCTCACAGACGACATCAATCTATTGACTCCAAAAACGTACAATTGATGTGGTCAATAGATCCCAAGACCTCTCACATCCACGTAAGCCAAATTCCTACACACTTAGACGAACCGTTAGTCACACGTGGCCTTATTCGGAGGGGATGGAGTTGGCCGCGCACACTCAACGGTCAAGTCAGTTGGAGAAATAGTTTAGAGTATGAGAGAGTTTTGAACGTAAGCCTGGATAAATAAAAAGGGGGTCAGCTTGGGAGTCAATAATTAAAAATGTGTGGAGCAAGAATATAACTTTGAGAGTCTAAACTTGCATTACCTTGGAATGACACTAAGTGTGAACTTTTATACTTGGACAAAATGAATGGGGTCCATTGGATGATAGTGCACATGGCCTCATCCAAATGACTTTCATTTCTTATCATGTACATCAATCAATCCCCACCTTAAATGCTTTTACCACTTTTGTATCTATAATGTCTAACTTGTACTTTTAGACTTGATCAAATAGGATGGTGACGACAGCAGTGGCAATGAGTTGTCTTGTTAGCTGACATGGTGAGATTCATTCAAGATCTCGTCACTGCTTCGTCTTACACCGACTCTGTCAATGGGGTCTATTTGTAGAGAGGTCTGTCCAGGTGCTTTATGTAAGAGAGGTGGGTCCCTCGTGCCTGGATCGGCTCGACCGCACATAGTTGGGCTACCCTAGGCCAACGTATAAAGCATGGGCCCCCAAACTGTTTGCCACGTAGACCACCGGGGCCTCTTCTTGAGTCCTAGTTTTTCAAGACGTAACAAGACTAATGAATATTGTTATTTGTTGTGGATCATAATATTTAATAAATCGGAATGATAGTTCATTTTGATACAAAAATAATAACAATTTAATTTTAATACTATTTATGTATTTGTTAATAAAAACGCGGACTAACTAATATAGTTATTTGGTGTGGACTAGGAAGTCCCCAAATATCACTGTCAATTGCATATTATTTTATACGTTGGAATGAAAATTTATTTGTTGAAAGTAAAGTTTTAATTTTAATACTATTTATGTATCTAACTAAATATAAAAGATGGGGTTTGAGTTTACTGTTCATAAGCTTAATTGCCATATAGACCGAGTCATTTTCGAGTTAGGCGGTTAGCCGAGCCGTGTGGATTGGTTGTTTCTTCCTCTTGAGTTAAGTTTTTTTTTTTTTTGGTTTCTGTTTGCCTTTTCTCCCTATACGATGCAATTTGACAGTTACCATTTAAAATTGAATGGATCATTACACCCTACATTCATAATCTAATTTCCAGAATTACCCTTGTCTTTATTTAGTGCACATACATTTCCTTTTTTGTTGTAATTGAGGGTAAGCTGGGTATATGCTAATTAATGAAACAATTTCTTTGAATTTTAATATTTTGAGACTGACTTATCCGAACTAACTTTTTTTTGGAGCTTAATTTACATAATTAATTACGAGCTATCCAACGAGTACCATATTAATATATTTATCATCGCTCTATCAAAATTCAAATATTTGATCCAAAAATATAAGAATTTAAAATGTACTTCACTTTCGTCCCTCAACATTCGAAATAATAAAATATAACATATAAAACAAATAAATTTTTATTCTAAAACAATTATGTCGTTATCATTATCACTACACTGCAAAGGTAAAAAGAAGTCGGTTCCATGCTCCACTTATCGATGTCAGCATTCAATGCACATTTATGCTTATGCTTATATGCATTGTCCAGATCTTTAAATTGTCAACAGGCTTTGAACTTTTTTCCCAAACACTAATGACTTAAGATGAGTGATATAATGTTCTCTAAGTAAATGTATTATATAATTAGTATAAGAAGTTACAGAAGAGAAGGAAAGGGAAATTCAAAGCTATCACATCTATGTTCCATCTTCAAAGTTTGGTCTTCATGAATAATTTCTGCTATAGTGATTCTTCTTACAAAAGTAATTTTTTATTCAGATTTGGGGTTTATTATTCTTGCAAATAATTTGATCATAACATCTATATTTGGTCATAATTTGTTTGCTTGAGTCTTAACATGAAAAATAGATTTCATAGGCTATGAGAACGAGAATGAGGTAATTGATTCTCTTTTGCATGTTTATGTTCTCCGTCCACCGGATTCGACTCCCAACAACTCTAGTTGTAGTATTAGCTTTTGTTTATTGTACGTATAAACATGTGACAATTCATGTATCCAAGTATGACATGAAACAAATCTGTTTTTTACTTAATATTATCACCAACAATATTAATATACCCGTGGACACACAATTTATATAGTTCAATGCAATATTTGTTCAAAGCAAGTTTCATTTTTCAATGAAATCCGACAAAACCAAAATTCAACATTATTATTTACATTACATAACCCATTACACGTGCAACGCACATGCATTCACTAGTTTTTCAATTAAAAAGATGAGACTAACGTGATTCTATTTTAAGTCGAAATGAAAGTTCATTTCTTAAGAAATTATAATTTCAATACTATTTTTATATTTATTATTTAAGTATGAGACTAATGAATATGTGATTTTGTGTGGATGGAAAGTCTTCAAATTTCATTATCGTTCTGTCCTTATTTAATAATTCAGAATGAAAGTTCATTTGTTAAAAATAAAAATAAATAGGATATTAATTTTATTTTTATTTTTGTGTTTCTTATTAAAAAGATGAGACTAATGAATGTCGTGGTATAATGTGGATAGGGAAGTCCCCAAATTTCATTATCAATGTGATACTATTTAATAAGTTTAAATGAAAGTTATTTGATACAAAAATTAATTTAATTTTAATAATATTTTTGTATTTGCTAATGAAAATATGAGACTAAGGAATACCGTGATTTAGTGTGGATTAGGAAGTCACTAAATTTCACTGTCAATGTTATACTATTTAACCCTTATTTGATTCTCATTATTTTTAAAATATATATTTTTCTCTTTTTTGTAACAACACATTTTTAATAAAATAATATATATTACATGCAAATTCAAATTTTTTCCTCATTTTTTAGTCACATATTATTCGTCAAATTACTATTTCAAAATGTATTCTTACATTAAAATGGGGCTCAAACATACTATTAATACGTCAGAATGAAAGTTCATTTGATCAAAGTAATGTTTTAATTTTAATACTGTTTATATATTTTAAATTAAAATGATTAGACTAACGAATAATGTGATTTGGTGTGGACTGAAAATTTCCCAAATTTTATTGTGTATTTGATTCTATTTTAAGTAGGAATGAATGTTGATTCATTAAAAAAAAAGTTATAATTTCAATACTCGATTTAAGTATGAGACTAATGAATATAACATGACTTCGTGTGGATTGGAAAGTCTTCAAATTTCATTATCATACGGACATTAATTTAATACTAGGTGCAAGCAACGTGCATTGCACGTTGCTTAGTTTATATTTAATAGTTTTGTTATTCATACCATAGGAAAGTGCGGCTGCAGTAGGCTCGTTTATAATTCTTTGCACATCAAGTCCCGCAATTCTCCCAGCATCCTTGGTGGCTTGCCTTTGACAATCTTGAAGTTTTACAACTGTTTTTTTTTTTTTTTTTGAAATATAATTTTTAGTTGCAGTAATTCTCCAGAATTTCTTGTGGGCATTTGGAATTTGAAGTGATTTTTCCATTTTTTTTATTTTTTGTTTTGACTAATGCATTTATGGGCTTGTTATTTTCTCTGCTAAGACAAGATTCAAGAAGGTTTATCAAAAGAAAAGATAGTCTTGCAGGAGTAGCAGGTTTGTTACCTGTCTTGATGTATTAAATTTCTTTCTTGCATGCAATTTATTTATTTATTAGTTCAACTAAATAAGTCATACTTAAAGATTTATAGAAACTTCACACGCTTTCGGATAACAAGTCTCAAAATCATAATTATGGAATGCACATAGCAACATAACTTAAATCTTGTTTAACTATTTAGATAAAGTCATTTTTAACTATTGTACAGATAAAATCTTTTACAAACTTGAAATTGAAGTAAAAAATATATACAATGAGAATAGCAAAAAATGACAATGGCATTATGTATATCCTAAACATGTCTGACTTAGGGTAGAGTAAAGTAACCTAATTGCTAATTTATTTGAAATTGCTCTCTTAGACCCTCAATAACACACAACATCATTTAGACTCTAATGAGATAAAGTATTATAATTAAATAAGTAAACTGATAACATAAAGCCCATGAATATTTAAGTTTAGTACTGCATCACTTTCCCCTTCAATACTTCAATATATGACAATCTCCTTAACATTGGGAGTCTATAGCATGCACCAGATACAAATGAGAGGATTCAGATAGTCAACAAATTTGATGCACTCAAAATCAGTAGCACATTCACATTTAAGAAATATAATAGTTCATCTGAACGTACCTCGTAAGCATTTACGTCTGAAAAAAGAACCTGAAAAAGACGAATTCCATGCGTTTGGGGAGAACAAAACATTTTAATTGACCCTTCTTATAAAAAATAAACATGGTAGCTTGAAGTGATTGAATAAGTTGAGTTATCAAAATGTTCATATATCAGAACTTCTGAAAATCCTACCTTTTTTCCAGCCTCAATTTCCCCAACCTCAGAACCAATAGAAAGTACCTGAGAAAGAACAAATTAATATAAAAAACATGAAAAAAGAAGATATAGATGTCAGCACATGTATTTCTGAATGAGGATATGCCAAATGTAAATGTGAATGGGAGCAATTGTCCTTGTTTACTCATCTCTCCCATCAGGTAACGCGCAAATTCAACTGCTGATTTAGGTAGCAAAACTCCACCAGCTGATTTCTGCATTAAGATTATTCCATTTATCAGATAGTACCATGAGAGCCTGAAATAATGCATGCAAACACGGGCAATTTTTGGTCTCTGTAAAAAAGGAGAATGCAAACATCACATCACATTTTATAATCTTACATGTTTCCCGGTTAGGATAATCTAAGTACCATGGAAACAAGAACTTAAAATGCGACATAATATGCATGACCTTCTCAAAAAAGTAGGACACAAAATGGTAAAGAAACTTTTATAAAACATATTCTTTATATGTATAACTATAATTATTCCCATGTTTAAGCTAATTAAAGATATTTAGCATCAGTGAAAGATTTAGCATATAATAAGGGTCAAATTAAAATTTAAATTCAAAGCATTTTGCAATCATGAAAAATTATGTTCAGCAAATTTAAAAAAAACCCCATTCCATGTTCTCGTATTACTTTGTCTCGACTCCAATTGCATCATGATTTTGCCTCAATTTTCAACGTCAGTTGAATATTGATCTCGCCTTCAAGCGAGATACAGTGCAGAAGTTCTTTGCCTACACACTATCAGCTCATGCACTAAATCATCAATTATACCTTATAAGGTTCTATAATTCTATTATCATCCAAACCAAACATCTTTAACCATCCGAAAGTTTGAAATTTCTCATCACATTCACACGAATATAAGTAAAATATAGCATAGTTTCTTGAAAGTAACTGATAAAAAAATTTCATTAGAGGACTGTGTTATTAGTAATCAAAAAGCATATCATCTCGTCCTATCAAACTCCATACTCAACTTCACAAGTTATAAAATTTCAAACCATAAGCACATGGCTTTAACAGGAATACCTCAGGTAGTTCCTCTAGTCGAATAAAACTCTATCAGCCTGCGGGACAACCTACATTATATACAAAAACAATAATAAAAGAACAGCAGAAGAAGATAAAGAGAAAAGGAGGAGGGGGAGGAGAATTTCATCTCTCCATGTGCTTAATTTATAGAGAAGAAGATAGAATATTCTAGAATACATTTGTAATGCGGTTGAAGAAGAGGGATAACACGATATATGAGAAAGTCTTGACAAGTACACAGTGCATACTTTACTGGACAACCTCGATGATTATTTTGGAAGGGGACCAAAGGCCATTACCAATGTTTCATCTTGCCTAGCCAAAGTCTAATGGATGGCAGTGTAGAAATTTAAATCCACCATTTCAGAAGGAAGAATTATATGGCCGTTCAATGCCTCTCTCATAATGCTCACACAGTCATACTCAACATAATGAAATAATGGATAATTTTATATTCTATAACAATAAACAGATAAATGCAAGACATAGCCAGCTCAAAGTTCTTTTTGTGGCAACTCTGGCTGTGAGAAAATGCCAGGAAATAGTTGTTACTGTTCAATTATCACTCACCTTCAGCTCGTTTCAAAGCATTCTCAGGTCTGGCAAAAGTCGCCATCTCAAGAATCTAACAGATCTTTCAGCTGACCAAGGGACAGAATAAATAAAATACAATTAGTCACAAAATATTATTTGTAGTCACAATAAATGCAATTAAACTAACTACTGTACAATAATGACTAATGAGCAAACAAACGTTCAAGATCAAACACTTTCGCAGAAGGAGACAATAGAACAATATAGACACATTGAAATAGCCAATGAGAACGGAGTTTTCAAGCTACAGCCAACAGAACTCATAGAAGTACACATTAACAAGTTGGTAAAGATAAATGAAAATGGCTTTGAAATTACCGCCCCTATGGATGCACCAGAAGGCTTAAGCCATGTTTGGCATGTACTGAATGATCTGACATGTTTATAATTTGTTCCCACTCTGACTCGTGTTTCAAGTAAATTTGATCTATATAATTTTTCCTGATGATAAAATTTCAAACTTTTCATTACTCTCCAGAGAACTAATTCTCGCAAAAGCCACAATTTGATCGTTGTAAGTTTCGGATCCAGAATGTGCAGCATTTCATCATTTCCATCTTCAAGTACACGCACATCCAAGTCTACTGCTGTCAACAGGTGAAATTGAAATCGAAAATGAAACCAAACCCATTTATGAAGAACTGAAATTGAAACCCATTTACGAAGGAGAGGCATATTAATCAACACGTGAAACTGAAATCGAAAAATAAACGAAACCCATTTATGAAGAACTGAAATTGAAACCCATTTACGAAGGAGAGGCATATTAATCAACACGTGAAACTGAAATCGAAAAATAAACGAAACCCATTTATGAAGAACTGAAATTGAAACCCATTTACGAAGGAGAGGCATATTCCAGGAGGTAAGATTCCGAACGGTCGACCGGAGCCATGGACAAACACACCTGAAACGAAACCTCATCCATCCCCACGGCCGAAATACACCCAAACCCAAATCAAAAGCCACACCAGTTTGAATCAACCTGAAGCACCAAACCCAAAAAGGGACCGAAGTGATGGCCAGCAACTGTAATCCACCGGTAGAACAAACCAATTAATAATAAAGAATTCCCCAAAAAAGTAATCAGCAAATTTCAAATGTGCAACACAAAAATTACCCAAGCAAGTTAGCCAAGTGCTCACCGTCACCGAGTCGAGATCGAGCGTCCCATGCTTCTGCTCCCTTTGACCCTTACCCTTCGCCTTCGGCCTTCGACTTCGTAGTTCGCCCGTCGCCGAATCGTCTTGCAGCTCTTGCGGTCTTCAGTCATCGACTCTTGCCCTTTTCGTTTCCATTGTGAATTGTGTGAGGAGAGAACCTCTTATTGGAGACAATCTCTTGCGAAATCCCAATTGATCCCACAGTAACACAAGAAGCCTGCTTGCTTGCACAGTAACACAGCCAAAGTTGATCCCACATCGGAAGTTGGCGGAGAACGTTCTGGTGCTGGCGGCGCGGCTATGTGAGTTTAGATCTTGCAAAAAAAATACCCAAAGCCCTTCCTTAATTGCTACTTAACGGAAGAAGAAGAAGAAGAACGGGCACAAAGATGGCTTAATTGCTGCTGCACGGAATCTGTTAAAGTTAACAGTGAAACAACAATTTCTGTTAAAATGCCGTTTCATAGCCACTTATATAGTATACTAGTCTTTGCCCGTGCAAATGCACGGGCTGATTTTTTTTGATAGTACTGTTAGTGTATTAAATGTGGTGGAATTTTGTGAATTATAGTAGAACTTACAATTCTACTGGGAAAAAGTGGTCTAATTAAGTCAAACCCAGATCATTAATTGTACATATTCAGTTTACAAATCCCATAGTAGTTTACAAAATCCCAGTTCAAATTACACTTATTTAAGGCAGATCGCAATAATACATATTGAATCTAAGATTCAATTTACAAAATCCCGTACCAGAGTAGATGCAAATTTACAAAATCAATAATCTCCGACACTTGCTAATGTAACAGCATGCACTTAGAATTTCAAATCAACACGGAACTGATAAAATAAATTATATCAAAAAAATTCCAGCATAAATTTACAAAAAGGAAAACAACACCTTAATCCAGCCTAGAGGAGGCGGAAGCTCAATTGCAATTACTTCGTTCTGTTTACTCTCCTCGTCGGTCTTCATTACTCAATTTCTCAAAGAACAAGTTCTAATCGGAGGTTTTTTCTAATTTGAAGATATCCCAAGCATGGCACTCGTATCGACAGAGATGATATTAAAACAAAATTGCACATGATTAGAGTCTCTTCAATGAAAAAATAATTTTTCAATAAAACAATTGAGAGAAAACTTTTGAATAAAATAAATGTAAAAAGAAGACAGAAAAAGCTTCTAAATAAAATAAATGTAAAAATGAGAAACGTAAAAGGAGCATTGAAAGTTATCAAACCTTATGCATGCAGAATTGGCCATAAATAGTATCTTCTTCACATGTATGATTACCCACGAGTGAAAGAGTCAATGAGAATGAACGAAATAATCATTGAAGCAAATATCTAAGGCAATCTTTCGCCTATAAAAAATCATTCTGTCTGCAGAAATTGATTCTATTGGATAATCTCGAACTAAACATTCTATGTATTTAAGTAGAAATACTCCAGAATTTGGCCTATGAAAAAGATAGGTGAGAATAAAATTTAATTAGTATGTTAAATGTATAATTATAGTAAATAGAGAATGAAATGGTATAGTAGATAGCGTATAATTTAAATACTTACCCATTATTTGCTGAAGGTTGATGCGGCATGATTTCCAACTTTATGTCTTTTTTTGTAATTTTCTTCTTTAAGGATCTGTGGGCCCTGAAGGTCGGATGCATCAGGAAGTGCGTAGTTATAGCAAATGCCGGTTTTGAATGTGCTCTAACTTGCTCCGGTGTATGATTGTTATTGCTACAATCATATACGTATGTTTTCAATTCATCAATGTTTACACAGTATAAATACCATGTATTTCCTGGATATGAACATGGAATTAATAGGTACTTGCATCTTAACCATGGACGCCCATTTATTGGTAAATTGCCATTCACATAGTCTTGTAGAATAGGTAAATTTGGTCCATCGGTTAAGGTATTTGTGTCCAGATTTTGCATTTGTACTATCATCTGACGAGTACACTCGTTTTCATAGTTGAAATCCATAATTGCATATTCTTCTGAAATGGATGTAGGATTGTTGTTTATGAACTGCCTTAACAAGTTGAACTCCAAATCAAGAATCTAATAAAAAAAAATAGATGTAAATAATGTGCATTAAATATAAAATTAAATTTATTATAGTAAATCAGTTTACTTACATCAGTAGTTATAGGTTGTGTTATATCCATCATAGCTTCTATTATGCTTCTTAGGTACATATTTTTAGATCCATCATCCAACAATGCGCTGTGAAAAAAATTGTAATTTAATTCGAGATGAATTAAATGAATTCAACAATGTGTAAAAGAGTGGAGTAGAATTAGAGCGGTTACCTTGGTGGATTTGCTTTGCAATCCAATTTGTAAGTGCTAAGTATCTGTCATGCATTGAGTAGTCTTCTAAAGGATAAGTCATTAATGGTATTGAAGATCGTATGCTTTTCCCTTTTTGTATTTGTTGTATTCTCTGTTGTGTAGTGTCTTACGTAGGTTCAAACATTGATGTATCTTTGTACAACGGGACTTGTATGAATAGAAGCATCTTGATGAAGAGGATCATCATGTTGAGGATGCATTCTAGATTGTATGATTTTGTTGTAGTCTTGTTGTAATTTTTCTTGTAGTTGAAACAATTCATCTTGTCGTTGAAAAATTGTTTAAATCGATATTGTTGTCTATCTGATTGTTGTGCCATGGTTGTTTCTAAGTTGTTGTGTAGATGAGATATGTCTGATACAATGGATGTTCTCATGTTATCACATAAAGTAGACATATCTGATATCATTTGCTGCCTCTGTGCGTTTAGCATTTGCTCCATCTCTCCTCTTGTAAGATAGTTGGAGCTAACATGAGTGGAGGTTGAAGTATACGAAATGGAAGTACGGTGGATATTTGGAATGGTATGTTGTGATGAACTTCTTCGAGGATATTGTTTAACTGTCCTGTGAGAATCCCATGAAGTATGATATGATGGTTGTCTTCCGGCATTGAAAGAGTTGTATACCAAATTGTTTGTAATTCTTCTGCCGTGGGCTGTAGTATTATGTTTGTTTGAATCTGTAAGTGTAATAAAAATAAATAAAAAATTTATTTTGATTTTTTTCATAAGTGCATAAAGTAATTGTATATGCAAAAAGTAAGTATATGTATATAACAAAATGATAAGGAATGTAATGATTACGTAGAATACCTCATGAGTTGACAAAAAATGTTTAATTGAATTTTATTAATACTCTATGCGGCTTCCATTTGTACATCCTTGGTATGTGTATTGTTACGCTTCTAAATTTGTCCAAATTTTCGTCCAATTCGGGGAAATGCTTCATATATCCAGTACTTACATAAATGGAAATATATATTAGATATATAAAGTTATAAATCACTGAATAAAATTATATATAAAATAGGAAAAACAATATCATAAAAGAATAGTACCTGGAATGCAAGTGGATATCCATGTAATGAATATTTGGATTCGAGTTGTTCATTTTGATGCATTCTACGTATTCTTTCTACATGTGATGCTTGTAAAGACCTTAGTAGAACAATATATGCTTGTCGACCCCATGGATATGCAAGGAATGTATGAATGTTTTCAACCATAGATAAAGTTTTTTGGTCAATATATCTTCCCGTAGGTTTTAAAACACATTCTACGAACATCACTAGACCAAGTTTGAATTTATCATCTTCGTCTTGACAAAGGCGAAATGCTTCGAATAGCATTGTCATTTTGATTCTGTTAATACCATTGAAATGCCGATTTCTAAGTCGATTGTTAGTAAGTTCACGTTCTAAAGGTATATCATGACATGGTAATCTGTTATAAGACAAAATTCAAGCATCTTGAAGCGGGCGATTGATCATTTAATTTAACTTGATTTCATAATTTTTTCCACAATTCACAAGGCGTAATATAAACTCATGAACCAGTTTACCACTAAAGCTGTTGTTCTTCTTCGATCTATAAAAAACACCGCATATAAATGCATGAAAGTTACTACCCATTATCTCGGCTGTTGTTCTTCATTGATCAACTCAAAAAAATTCTGAGATACGATGATTGGAATATTGAGTAATGCCACAGAATACCATTCATTTGGAGGAAGGATATATTCCAAAGACATCTGTATAAACAAATCATCAATAAGTATGTTATTAATCGGGAAAGAGCACTGTCAAATATTTCAGATATTTTTTGAAGGTTGAATTTCTTGTTGTTCTTTTTTAACACCTGAAAAATTGAATTTATGGAAGTAAAACTTATAGCAGTAGTATTCACAGCATGACACCTTTGAGGAGTTATAACAATAAGGGAAAAATGTTCGTTAATCACTAAATATCATAAAAATAAAAATAAAAAATCGGAATATATAAAATTCAAGTTGAGTAAAAAAAGGAAAAATCTTAATTCCATATGTAATATGCAAAACCTAAGATATTAGAATTAACTTTCAATAGTTAAAACAGTAATTGTAAAAAGAAAAAATCCGTATTGAAGTGGATAATCAAGATGCACGTGAATTTCAGCTACCAAGACTCCTCAGATTTTGTAGAATATAAATCCAAAGCTAATTATCCAATATAATAAATTTTCATGTAATTCTTTGTTGACAGTTATTAATACAAATCCCAATATTGACCCTTGCGTTTGTATTCCTGCTTTTAAAAGCCCGTCTGTGTGACAATTGACAAAAGTATTGAATGCTATTTATATATTTCTTGACATTTTAATCATACATTCACACAAATGCCTTAAACCAATTGATTTAACAGCAGGAAAATGACAACTTCGTCACGAACAAAAAAAAAAAAAAAAATCATCAATAGGCTTTTGTGCATTTATAAAAAAATATTGCAAGTTATACTTGAAAATTGAGAGCAGAGAGCTTTCACACAATTTTTCTCTCGTATTTTATTGCATTGGTGTAAAACTCTTATAATTTTTCTCTATTTAATTTCTTTGTACTGCTCAAGATTAAGACTGCTCAACATTAAGACTATTTAATTTCTTTGTACTGCTCAAGATTAAGACAGGGAATCTAATGTAAAAACTGTAATAATCAATAAATAAGTAATCTTTATTGTTAGTTCAACATCTCATTTTGTCGATTTTCAACTTTCAACTGTTTTATTTTAATTTGTGCATGACTAATTAAGATTATGGTATACTTTTTTTTTATTATTGTATAATTCAAAATATTCCATAAATAATCACTAAGTAAATTAGAAAATTAAATTAAATAAAAAATCTAATCAAATATTGTGAATAAAAATTGTGAATAAAATTACATTAAGTAGATAAAATTACCTTTGTTGTATCAGAGAGTTGGAATGTGAGTGTTGAAATTTGCAGGAAGTTGGGATGTGAGTTTTAAAATTTGTGTATTTGGGGAAGATGAAATTATAACCGTGTGAGTATTTGGTTGAACGTGGTTGAATGTATGAGTGAAGTATTGGTGGTAGTTGTGTGTAGGTGTGTTGGTTTAATGAAGTGGTAGGTGAGAAGTAGTTGGTGAGAAGTGGGTAGGTGGAAGTTGATGGTATTATTATTAATATTATTATATAATTTTTTTGTATATTGATTATAGAATTTATAATTTATTGAAAATAATTTTGAAGGTTTGGAATATATATTTTTTAAAATAAAATTGGAAGTAAAATTAATATAATTGTTTTTTTTTAAAAAATTTTTTTAGGGAAGTTAGAGTTTAAAATATATTAAATAATGTATATTTAGGTATTAGTATAAGTATTATTATAATAGGGAGTATATATTAGTAAATTGTAGTTTTAAAATCGGAAGTTTTAAAAAAAATTTGATGAAGATATTAAATAATGTATTCGAGTTGTTTTAAAAAAAAAAAAAACGAGTAAATCTCCCGTGCGCGCACGGGGAGAGTCGAACTCCCCGTGCACGCACGGGGAGAGTCCATCTCCCCGTGCGTGCACGGGGAGATCGAAACTCCCCGTGCACGCACGGGGAGTTCCAAACTCCCCGTGCGGGCACGGGGAGTTCGAAACTCCCCGTGCACGCACGGGGAGAGGACAACTCCCCGTGCGTTCACGGGGAGTTTGTACTCCCCGTGCGTGCACGGGGAGTTTGAACTCCCCGTGCGTGCACGGGGAGTTTCGTACTCCCCGTGCACGCACGGGAGTTTGGAACTCCCCGTGCGTGCACGGAACGCACGAGGAGTTCGGAACTCCCCGTGCACGCACGGGAGTTCCAAACT
The DNA here is from genome assembly GCA_035079005.1 of Fraxinus americana. Lineage (NCBI taxonomy): Eukaryota > Viridiplantae > Streptophyta > Magnoliopsida > Lamiales > Oleaceae > Fraxinus > Fraxinus americana. Next base: position 32,136,833 of record CM068717.1, on the reverse strand, counting down.
CCCCGTGCACGCACGGGAGTTGGAACTCCCCGTGCGTGCACGGGGAGTTTCTATACTCCACGTCTTGCGCACGGGCCGTGCGCGCACGGACTCGCCGTCCGAGCACGCGACTATCACGTCAAAATGCTTTTTTTCCATCCTCGAACGAACTGAGTTGTTTTTTTTTTTAAACAAACGTGGGAAAAAATATTCCGATGCTAATCGTTACCGCAAAGGAAGGGTTGATAGATTTTTTGAATTTTTTTTAAGCTACATAAACTTAACATAACATGTATACTACATACTAAAATAATAATCATGTATGAAATTTGGCTATGTTAAAAACGACCACATATTAAACTTGGCTATTTTAAAACTATATACCAACGTTACATCAGCCTTACGACAAAATGGCTTCTACAAAAACTAAACATATACCAACTTACAATGGCTTCTACAAAAACTAAACATATACCAAGTTACAACATTTATTCATTGGGTCAGAAGGCGCAAAAGATACTGCCCAATTTCTTATATGCATAGCCAATCTGTTTTCTTTGCATAAAACTGATTAAACTGATTGCCTATAGTTACAAAAAACGGCCATTCATGTTGCCAGACGATATTGACCTGATCATTTTCTTTTCTTCTTATTTATCTCGGTGATGGATTCTTGAGATCTTTTTGTTCTAACCGGAGATATATTTTTATCCTTTGAAGACTGCTTGAATTGGTCACTATGTTCCGCATCCTCGTCACGAAGCCGATCATCTGTGGTTGAAATATTGCCAACACTCATTGATGTTACAATTTCAAATCGATATTCAGGTGGGGTATGGCGTTTCTCCGACACTTTCAGATAAAACAATACTTCCATTTCGCTTTCCAACTTCAAGATGTTGTTCAATTACGAAAGCGATGTACGTAAATGAAATATATATTATATCGTATAAAAAATAGGTTTAATTTTGTTGTGAAAATAATATTTGAAAATTTGAGGAACAGAAAGTTTTACTTCGGGAGAATAATTCATTAATACATCAGCGTTTGTTTCAAAGAATCCTTTCTCGCGGCATGTCCTATGATGCTTGCGTCCAATGATCTGTCTTGTCCTCAAGAGAAATCAAAGCATTCGCTCTGCGAGAAAAAGACTTTAGTTAGGAAAATATATTTATTCAAATTATTATTAAAATTAAAACATTTAAATATAAATAGATTACCTTGGTACGACTTTTGCCCGTTCACATTTGCAAAATCTGCATTTGTGTATTTCTGCGAAATTTGCATTGGATGTTTTTTTACAATTACTACAGGACATGTACCAAAATGTCAGTTTTTTTGTGTTGATTTTCCACGTTGCACTGACCCAGTAAAATTTTTCCTGCCAATATGTAAAAGTGTATATAATTAAATCAAAAAATCCTATGAATAAAAAAAAATATATATATATATATATAAAATGCGTATATAGATATATAAATATTACTTCTAGATATATCCCCAACAAATCAGCTATTTTCGTAAATTTATTTGGAGGTGTAAATTTAGGCGGGTCAAACGGTTTATTTGCTATGATTTTATCTAGATGTTCTGCATTCCTTTCCACCCTGCGAAAACAAGTACATGTTCAGTTTAGTAAAATTTACAGAAATATATATTTATGGTAAAGAAAGTTATATATAATACAATACCAATTTTTATATTCAGCAACAACAAGTAAATCTGCGTCAATGAAGAAAGTGCTGGTGACTTTAGTAGAAAGAGTGATGCCTGATTGATGAATTTGAATATTTAGATCGTAATTTTTATTTAACAGTGAATAAAAAAAACTAAAATATGGATGATAAGACTTACCGTTAAAGGAAGAAACTTTAAGATTTGTGGCCCATATTATAGGTTTATTTGCAATATTTTGGAGTATTTTATTACCTTCTTCATCCACGAAGGTATCCCATAAGGTCGAGACGACGATCTGAAATTTATTGTCAATTAAGACAATATCTTGTAAAAAGTTTCTGTACCAAACCTCGTTTGAATGAGACGTTTTGACGTATATCTATACATTTGCACCAATCACACCTATAAAAGGAACGAAGTTATTTACGTACTTTTAATATATAAATGTATATGTGCATGTGGAAGAAGAAAATATTAAATTGGAAACTTACTTATGCTCGTATTTTTGTCTAGGTGTTCCTGTAACTCATTAAATGAAGTGAGCTCATAGGTTGAGAACAAAAAATTTAAATGGATCTCTTCCACTTCTTCAATTTTTGTTCTTCCAGATATAGTCCAAATTTTTTCTCCTGGCGAACTTTGAAATTCACTCTTGATATCTTTGACGGCTGCATTTGAGACAATATATGTCTTTCCCAATTTGAGCTGATCATCTAATGCAGTAATATTTGCGTCGTACATTGTAGCTATAACTTTATTTCCCTGTTTAGTTGTGAAGAAAGATATAAATATATATGAATATATTTATTTTATTAATAGAAGATGTAATATATATAATAATAATAAAAAAAATTTATGCACTGAATAGGATTATTATACTTGTAAATCCATGAAAGTAAGATTCTGATAACGACTATTTGAATTTACATTTGTTTTAGGAGGTTGCTTCCTGAAACTATAATTTTCGTCGACCAATTGCTCTACGGAAGCGAGAGATTTGTGGAATGAATTTATAAGGCGAGCCATCAACGAAATGTGGGGAAAAAAGTTAGCAAAAAAAAAAAAAAAAAAAAAGGAAGGCGAGCGGGGAAAAAAGTTAGCAAAAAAGAAAACAAAAAAGGAAGGCGGGAAGAACAAGTTTTCTGTAAAGTAATTATACCGGAAATAGTAAATCACGTAGAGGTTGGGTCAATGTTAAGATTTTAAGTAATCGTATTTTTCCTAAGGCAAACCTGTTGAGGTAGACTATATTTATAGCAACGAGAATAGTAAAATATCTATTCCATTTAGAAAATATCTACTTGTGGGAATTGAAATTAATGATGAACAATTGGTGATTTGGTACAATATCTATTGGGGAAATGGAATTCGAGTAATTTACGGAAAATATCTATTTTGGCAATGAAATTTGGATAATTTGTATCAAGGATTGTACAATTGCATCCAGGTGTTGTAAAATATCTGTTTCTGCTGTGGAAAAATCCAGATACAAGTCGATCGTCAATTTAGTTACAATTAAATAAAATTTGGTGAATTAAACTATAATCGGTTGGAAACTATTTTGATGTTTGTTAACGTTGCAACAATTTTGTTGGTTTATGAAACTATCGATTCTTGAAAAGAAGGATATCTAAGGAATGTGTATTATGCCGTATCAATTTTTTTTTATTGAACCTTTCTTTATCTTGCCAAAAACTCTAGCATTCCAGGAGGCGAAGCCATTTTGAAGGCAGTCACAATAAGGAAAAATGTCTCGTACCATCTCATATATAAAAGCAGAAGGTTTGTTTTGTGTCGGGCAAATCTTTTATAGAATCAAGATGAAAGCCTATAATAAAAAAATCCATAGAATAAATTAAACAATTTGTTCCACTGATGAAAAAGGCAATTGAGGAGGAATAATCTTTAAAATTACATAATGCGCAAAAAAAATGTGAACAAATAAATATTAAATTGCATAAAAAAAATATGGAAGGAAGGACAAAAAGTAAAATCGAAACTAATTTTGTTGTTCTCAACGTCGTAAATATTTCGACCGTTTATCAAACTATCAGTTCTTCAAAGCAAAGATATTCAAGGGATGTTTGTTATGCTTCACAACATTTTTTTTTGAAGAGCTATAATTCATTTGCTTTATCTTGCCAAAAACGCTATCATTGAGAAGATGAATTCTAGTAAATTCAATCCGAGAAAGATGAATAGTAATGACAATTTGATAAAGCTTGCAAGCTGCAATGAAGAAATAAACCATCATTATATTGAATGGAAAGAGTATTAAAAAGGCGGAATCTAATATCACAAAGCAATGAACATAGGTACTATTAACATAGATCCAAAACACGATGAACATAGGTACAACAAGATGAAAGCGAGTAGGAAAAATCGCAAAGACGAAATAGCTGTTAAATATTATGTTTAAAGATATATCAAAGGTAAAAATTAAAAAAAATTGTAAAATAATTATAACTAATGTTTATTAATAATAATAAGATGAAAAAAATAGGGATATTGCAGAGAATTTTATATTTGAATGTTTAAATGTTCTCTTATTGTTCGGTGAACAAAATTTGTTTTTCCTAATAGTAGGCATGCGCAAAAATATATTAACTAATTCGAACATATTCATTTTTATTGGTAGGGTCATGAGCAAAAAAATAGACAAAGTCTATATGGAAACACAAATAACAACCAACAAATATTTTAAAATAAATCAAGACGGTAAAGTTCAAATAAAACCCATTTCATTTATTATTTTACCATAAGAAATGGAGTACGTACAGTGAGGTCTTGAGCGACATTTTTGAACTTTTCCTTAGCTTTTTTTTACCCCCAAAAGCTTCCAGCTTTTATACTTTTTACTTTCACCAGTGCCTTCTCCAGTGTATTTTTCCCTCTTGCTCGCTCGCACGCAAGATGAAGAAGCTTGTGTGCTTTTGGCATTTAATAGCATCCATTGTGCGGCACCTTGCTTGGCCTCGGTTCTCGGGGTTGGAGAGTCATCACGACTTTGCACATGGTCCACCGAACCACTACAACAAATTCGCACTTTCCACTTCGCAGCGCCGCGTAGGCTGCTCCGCTTTGCCACCAACACTTGTACCGACGGGAGCTGAACATCCCGGTGGATCCGGCCACGAGGCGGCCACGAGTGCTCGCCAAGTCTTGGATCCGCCCGAGGCTGAGAAAAAAAAGATAAATCATATTAGATTATTAAATAATTAAAAAGATTATCGGCTAAGTAAAAATATACATGGAAATCTAAATTTCTTAAAACAGAGCAAAAACCTTTATGAAGTAGTTGATAGTTGATTCAATTCGATAACGAACAAGTTGAACGATAAAAAATATTCATAAAGAATGTAGGTTTACGAATGTACAAATGAAAGGATTTCTCTGTATACAATATTTTTAGTACATGCGGTATGCAAAGTATCACTGTTGAATGGTTTAAGTAAGACTTTGATAGATGTACTTGTTTTTGCTCTAGATAAGGCTACATAAAGCTGACCATGGCAAAAAGCGATTACGGAAGATATAAACCAACAAAGTCAAGTGTTTGACCCTGTGCTTTGTTAATTGTCATTGCAAAACATGGTCTAATTGGGAATTGAGTTCTTTTAAATGGAATTGAATTTTGATCGCTCTTAAGAGGTATAAAGGGAATCCTTGGCAAAAAAACATACTTCCCACAATATTCACCAGTAGCAATTTCAGCAAGAATTATGTTTTTCTCAAATTTGCGACAAATAAGACGTGTTCCATTGCATAATCCTTCAGATGGATTAATATTGCGTAATAACATTACAGGACAGTTTACTTTAAGCTTCAATTCATGTGGTGGAATACCATTTGAGGACAAACTATTTAGAAAATCTTCTTGCAAGGGTTGTTCTGATTTGTCAATTGATTCATCAAAACTATAGTAAGTATAAAAGTCACCAGGAATAGTTTCAAGCAATATGTTGTTAATATGATCAACACATTCGTTTGTAGCTGTAAGAATAATTCGATTTGACATCAGATGTAAATTATCAGCATATGATTTTATATTTGGGAAAACATGATGTATTAGAATTTTTAAGGATGTAATTTCATCTTCAAATGGTAAAATTATATTATCTGGGAGTTTAATACATTTACAAGAATGTTCAGGCTCTGTTCCATTTCCAATTCTAAGTAAGTAATCGCAAAATTCGGGATCAAATTGTGCCCTCATATTCTCAACTAATGGCAAATGTAAAAAAAAAGGCCACAGATGGGAAAATACCAATGAAGCTCTCATTATGTCTTCTTTTTTTCCTTTTTGTACAACTGGTAGAACCTGACGAAAATCCCCTCCAAAGACTATAACTTTACCGCCAAAAGGCAAATTAGAATCTGTAATATCTCTAAGCATTTTATCTACGGCTTCAATGGCACAACGATTTACCATGGTTGCTTCATCCCAAATTATTAATCTAGACATTTTAAATAAAGTTCCTAAAGGAGATTGCTTACTAACAGAACAACAAATTTCACCAGTTGTGTCTAAAGGAATTTTAAATCTTGAATGAAATTGTTCTACCCCCAGGTAAGAGAGATGCAGATACTCCGGAAGACGCAGTTGCTAAAGCAATTAAATTTTTAGAACGCACGCTCGCAAGGAGTGCTTTATATAAAAAAGTTTTACCTGTTCCACCTGGACCATCGACAAAAAAAGCACCACTTGATTCCAAGTTTATTCTTTTCATAATTGTATCATAAGCAAATTGTTGTTTATCATTTAAAGTTATTGTATTAACATTGTCATTTTGAACAATCAAATTACTTGTCTCTTCTGCAATCATTCTTTTTAACCGTTCACTTTCGTCTATATTTACATTGAATGATACAATTTCAAAGTCGTTAATATTTTTGCCCAATGGTTCTAAAATAGAGTTTAGATCATGTAGCCCCCGTACTTCGGCAGCGTCAATGGATATATTTTCATGCACGTAATCATCAATCATGTAAGTTTTGAATTTATCCCACAATAATTTTGGATTAGTAGGATTGCAAAGCAGAAGGATTGTGGCAAACAAACGTCTTAAAGAAAATGGCATTTCATAAAGAATAGCTTCAGATAAACATTGTTCACAATGATTATCTCCACTTAATAGACCATATAAAAATGCCGCTTCTCTATAAGTTGTAGTAGTTACCCCATTTGAAGTTCGTAAGGATTGAAATGATGTTGGCCCGCGAATATGATTAAGAAGAATGCGAAGAAAATAACGTTCGCCTTCGGAAGGATTTCTTTGTGACAATTCGGCCTACAACAATTTGTTTCTTTCTTAAAGTCCAAATCTTTGTATGTGTATTCCAAACAAAATGTGTAGGGAAATCTCGATATAATAATGTTCGAGCAAATTCATTAATTTCATTGATTCGAAAAATTCGATTAACATTGTTCGTCTCATATTTTCATTGTTAACAATGGTAGCTAAATCATCGTTCCCATTGTACGTTATTTGGTGTTGGTCTTCGAGATGCAACCGCAAAGAATAGACAAGAGGACAAATTTCGGCCAAATTGAAAGAAAAAATTCGCCACATAGCTTCGGTGGAGATATCCATCGCGATTGATAGCGAGAGATTTCGTCAATTTCTTTTTCTTGTTCATTTGGGTTAATTAAAAAATTAATACGATCATGTCCTTTGTATACATATTTGTACAAATATTTTACGGCTTTGATAGAAGAACATACTTCAACATTTATATGACAGTCATATTTTGCACTTAAATAAGGATTATATGGTACAACCCATTGGTTGTCTAACATCTGACCTCTAACTTTAATATAAATACCAGTATCACGACGCCTATACAATGGGTAAGAATAATGACCAAATATAGTAATGCTACAATAATCTCGAGGATATTTATTTTTACAACCTTTATTTAGCTCCATACATACATTGACTGGATTTAGATTTCCACAAGGACCATGCATATTATGTTTAACAATAACAGAATGCAAATGCGGGAATGTGGTTTTGTCAGGAATTTCACACGACACAATTTTATCAACATTTTCAGCACATGAAACTTTATGGTTACGGTTAAAAATTAATAATAGATGTGCATGTGGAAGGCCTCTTTTTTGAAATTCAACAACAGATATATGAGCAATAACAGGACCTAAAATATTTTTTTTGTATAAATCATCTTTTAGTTCTTCCAATTTTGCTCTAAATATGCGAACGATTAAATCCGGTCGATTTTGGACTTCGTCATTATGCCTTAGCTCTTGCTTAATCTCGGGCCAATTGGGGTTACATGTTATAGTTAAAAATATATCTGGTTTTCCATAACGTTGTACAATGGCCATTGCATCCATATATCGTCGCAACATATCTCGAGGTCCACATGTAAATGATTGAGGTAAAACAAATTTTTTTCCAATTTTGTATCCTCTTGTTTCTCCGTTTTGAACACTGTCTACAATACCTTGATAAAGTTCAGCACGTATCTGTTTTTGATTATTACGAAAATAGTCTAATCTAGTGGTTTCAATTTTAACATACATATCCACAACATATTGTTGAAACAATCTACCACTATGAAGCAATATAGACTTACCTGAACATCTGATTTGTAACTTGTATGAATAGTATTCTCGACAAGAAACCTGGGATCGATGCTTAGCTCCATTGAGTACTATATGATGAGAAGCCAAATTTAGTATAGATTTATAATATTTATATACGCATAATTAGGGAATATATACAAACAGAGATAACCTTGATCTTCTTTTTCGATAATTTCAGATGCAGACGCAATTGTGGTAGCAAAAGCTGCCAAAGTCGGCAAATTTGTACTTTGATTTGTGCATCGATCAATACCTTCATGCCAACCAGGTTCTCCGTACGGAAAAAGTAAAGGGTATTGCAAAGGATCATAACAACCATAATAATAATGAACCTTATGAGAATCACCAGAATGTCCATATATAGTAATGTCACGAACGTTAGCATTGACATTTTTATCATCCTCGAGCCATACGACTACTTGAGACGTTGTGGGTGTATTGAAGACTCTTTGATCAAGGCCTGGGTGACATCTTATATGTATTTGGTAGTTTTGTAAGTTTGTTATATCACTCAAAGATCTAAAAAATCGACAATATGGATTTATTTGGAGAATTTCAATTAAGCTCATCAAGGTAGATTCAACAAAACCATCTAAAATTTTCATACGATTTGAAAGTTCATTATTTGTATCATAAAAATATAATTGCATATAACAAGGTCTATTATTTTTAGGTATAAGTTCGTTTACATAATGATATACTTGACCTTGAACTCTAAATGTATATATACCTTTATATGATTTGAACAATTCTTTGTCGTACTTTACACCAAATGAAGTAAATGCAAAATGGTTATTATATCCCCTTACCAATTTTTTAAATTCTATACATGTTGTTTATGTAGCGGTAATCAATTTAAATAATTTAGGTGGTGAATCAGTAATTAAAATTTTAATTTTTCCATCGAGCAACAAAATCCTTTACTTTCTCTATAAAATTTTTTGGCGCCACAATGTTTACAATAAGTACATATTGGTAATACATACGGAGTAATTGGGATATTCAATAGGGGCAAATCTCCTTGTAATTCAACATTGGAAACGTTGGTAGTAAAATCATTCGAAGTAGAAGATTCATAATTATTTATTGTAGATTTCGACGACGCACCTAAATAATTATTTATAGGTAAAATAGGATTAGCTATTCTTTTTCGATGATCCACGGATCCGAGTTTGAAGCCATTTGTCGACGATCTTTATGTCTTTGATTTTCTTGTTGTCGAATGAAAGTATTATATGATTCAGCTGTAGTTTTAGGATGACGAATAGTAGGCTTTCCAGACATGGTTAAAGTATCTGTAAAAATAATAAAAAAAAGTTCAAGTTATTATCAGTAAAAAGTATAAAATGAAATGAAGTAAAATAGCAAAACAGGTAATAGATGTCCCATCTTTCTTTTTCATATAAAATATATATATAACAGCAACACAAAAACATCAGGTAACAAGAATAAGAACACAATGATAGGCAACCTTACAACATTAAAAAGAATTTGAGCGAGAGGAAAAGAAACCGTGAATTCTTACAAACGTGCTATTACATAATCCCATATATCACGTAACTATAATCACTAATTTTCATTAAGAAAAATGAAAATTGATTGTAGTAATATCCCAATTAACATAGGTAAGAGAGTAATTCTACTTACTTCGATGCACGGGCATTTACACCGGAGTTTTTTTCCCGATAAGGTAGAACGGAGATCTTCTTCTCGGCGCGACGGACCTCAAGATGCTAAATCAACTACAGACCAGTAATCGAGAAATTTTTTTTTTTTTGTTAAATCTTTTCTTTCAGAGGATTTTTTTTTTTGTTAAATCTTTTTCTTTTCTTTGAGAAAGAGGAAACTGTGTAGAAAATGTATTTGCATGCATGTATGTATAGGGCAGAAAATGTAAGTCGGCAACTTTATTTTTTTTTGGATTTTGTGTATTTTTTATTGACTAAAATAATATGTTAGTATGCAAAGGGCAGATAAGTCGGCAACTTTATTTTTTTTGGATTTTGTGTGTTTTTTATTGACGAATAATATAATAATATGTTAGTCGGTCATAAAATACGGCCGGAAAGTAAGTCGGCTACAAATGAAAAGTCGGTTAATAAGGCAACTTTATTTTTTTTTGGATTGTGTGTTTTTTATTGACTAATAATATGTTAGTCGTAATAAAATATCAACAGAAAATACGGCGGTAAGTCGGCTACAAATGAAAGTAAGTCGGTTATATAATTATAATAGAGTAGGAAAAGTCGGTTAATAAGGCAACTTTATTTTTTTTTGGATTTTGTGTATTTTTTATTGATAATAAAATATCAACATACAGCGGTAAGTCGGCTACAAAAGTAAGTCGGTTATATAATTAATAGAGTAGACAAAAAAAACACAGTAAACAATTATGTCTATCAAATTTAAAAATCAGAATTATTGAATATCAATTGTCAGAATTATTGAATATCAATTGTCAAAACCAGATAATGAATAGCAAACAATTAGTTCAAGTGTGAAACAGAAGGTGCAAAAATGAACAGTAATTTGGCCATCCTCACTTTTAATATAGTAGTGATATATAGAGAAATTGGAATGAAAGTTTATTTGTTAAACCAAAGATATTAATTTCAATGTTATTTATGTATTTGTTATTAAAAAGATGGGACACATGAATGTCGAAGTTTGGTGAACATTGGAAAGTCCCAAAATTTCATTATCAGATGTGATACAATCTAATAAGTCAAAATGAAAGTTCATTTGATACAAAACAGTAATTTTTGATGTTAATACTATGTACTTTTGTAATAAAAGCATGACACTGACGTAACAACATTTATGCATTTGATGCGGACTAGGAAGTCCCAAAATTTCATTATCAATGTGGTACTAATTAATACGTAGGAATGAAAATTCATTTGTTCAATAGCAAGTTTTAATTTTCATAACAACATTTATGCATTTGATAGTATAATGATGCGACTAATAAAATCCGTGATTTGATTACTATTTACGTAGTTGCTATTACAAAGATGATATTCTTATCTATTTGAGATAATGGATATGATATTTACGTAGTTGCTATTACAAAGATGATATTCTTATCTATTTGAGATAAATGGATACGATATTTATTTTATTTTCTTGTCATTTTCGATCAAGATCAAGTAGAAGTACCGATCTTCGTCAAACAAGAGTAACAAGAAATATTTTCATGATTTATCTCTACCAAAAGTCACTCTCTCAAATCAACAATTCTTTTTTATAAGATATTTACTTAATATTTCTTGATTGACGCTGGGTAACAATGTTAATAAATATTGTCCCATTAACATATGTTCAATCATTTATTTAATTTTTAATTAAGTAAAAATCATAAGTTAATTAATATACATGGACGTGAATAATGAAATTCATTCTTGAATGTAAAATTCTTATTAACTTATAATTAGAATTAATAATACTGAAATGTATAAATGAATACTAATATAGGAAATTCATACATTAAGGAAAGCACACGGGGTAAAATGTATATTGACAATAACTAAATGGTTAAATAAATTAAACACACATTAAAAAATGAGAAATAAGGCATTATTGATAGGGATGGCAACTGTTCGATTCGGGGTCGTTCAGTCAAAATCATAACCGCACCATCAAATTTTTTATCATACCATAACCGCACCATAACCATATAAGTTGGTTCAGTTCGGCTAGGTTTGGTTCGGTTAATAAACACGAAAATAAATTATTTTTTATAAGTCCAAATTCCAACCGCCAAATTGAAAAAAAATTATGAAAAAAAATCAATGAAGGTTGAAATCTCTCAATAAATTGGAAGATGAAAAGATGAAGCTCTCAAGTTCTCTCAATTTCATTAATAATATCAGCAAAAAGCCACATTAATTCTGTAACCAAATTAATAATTCGACTCTCAATTTCTTATGAACATAGAGAAACTGAAGAACGCATAAACTAGCAAGCAAAACAGACTAAAAATCACATTTTTCCGGATCACGCATCATATATTTAAATAATATTATAAAGAAAATGCAATCAAGTATAATGTATCTGGGTTTTGTTGAATTGTACAGGGAAGATGGTTTGAAGCCAATAGACGCAGAACAACTCAGGGAGTGTGCTCACAAGATGGTAGATTTCGTTGCTGATTACTACAATTTGAAGTTGAGGTACAAGCAGCAGAACGCAGCCGGATCTGATTTGGTTCATTGGTTGAGTGGACGAGTGTTTTGTAAGTTTAGTTTCCAATTTTCAATTTTAACGTGTAGGGTTAGAGTTAAGTTATTGCGCTGAAGGTTTACTAGTAATGTTAATTGAGCAAAAATTTTGGGGAAACCCAATTGTCAAAATTGCCCAATTAATTTTGGGAAAGAATAATGAAAACTCAATTGCCCAATTAATTTTTTTTAATGGGTAATCGGTTATGGGCGGGACACCGTCGCTAAATATCATACCCGGTCCACCCCGAACCGAGTCATTAAAATCAAAACTATAGCCACCCCATTGCACAATCGGTTCGATTTTTTTCACCCCATTCAATTCAGTTAATCGAGGTTTTCGATTTTAACAGTTCGAATTGTCATCCCTAATTATTGAAATAATTGAATTATAGTAAGACTAGATCGTCCAAAAAAATGATTATCACTTAATGTGATATTTAATATATTATTAAAGATATAACTATGCATTTATTAATACTAACATTTACTCCCTCCATCCCATTTTTAGAGGATGATTTTGTTTTTCACATGAATTAAGAAATCCTATTTAATGTTATTGAAAAAATATTTTTTGCTATAAATTTTCCTAATTTACTCTTATTTAGTTATTAACAACTAGTAATAAATTATTGTTGGAAGTGGTAAATAAATTGAATGGTTTAATTTCCATTTCTCTCATTCATAAATTATTTGGATGGTTTCAAGAAGTAGGTATCTTTATATTTGTATAATTTCAATATTAAGTGGAAAAAATTGATTATAACTAAACAAGTTAAATAATGATATATTAGTAAACGAATAAAACAAAATATTCTCAATAAAAAATGACTATATAATTGAGACAAAAAATAAGGAAAATCACATATTTATAAATGGGATGGATGCAGTAAAATAATACGAAGGGACCCTCACCAATTATTAATACACAAATTCTAACGCATTGGGTTTCTTCAAATTCTGATATTCATCCTCCCGTTTGAAAATTTTCCCGCAAGTTTAAAACAATTGCGGGCATACAAAAGCTCATCATATTTTTGCAATAATTGTTAAGGTGTACCAGAAAATTATGAAATCTATAAAGAGAGATGCTACATGTACCTTGTTGTACAGTCCCCTCACAATAGGGGGATTCACGCCTAGAAGCGACCCTTTAGACCCAAGTGTTAATACACTTGCAATTTCAATCTTAAACAATTTGGTGCCTAACCTTATTTTCATACACATTATCTCACAAGTGCAAGTGGTCATCATACTCAATGTACTATTTCTTTTAATTGGAGATACTTGATTCTTCAAATTTTAAATTCAAGAATTCTGTCATTTATTTCTAAATGCCAATCAATTTTAAGAAATGTATTTTGTGTCTATTTACTAAGTTAAAAAAGGAAAAGTTTAAATATATATGAAAATATGTGTTTCGTGTACAACTATTCGTTGCATTTTTAAGAGGGGACTTCGTTAGCAATAATGACATGCAACGCATGATGATTATGACTAGTAAACATAAAAGTGTAGAAATGGGAGAATAATATCCTTACAAAAAATTATAAACTTCCAAATTTACCTTGGATTTTGTATTATTAGTCTACATAAATAATTTAATTTCAACGTCAAAAGTACAAAACCATTTGATGCCTTAGTTACAAGGCGAGCTCGTCGTATCTAAAATGTCATTATTACGATAAATAGTGAATCTCGCTGCCATTTAAATTGATGATAATATTATCATTGTGGCCGATGTGTACTTTGAAAGGCACATTTTTATTAGTGAAGAGACTTGTGTTAAGATGGTTTTCAAACTCATTTTGATTTTATGAAGCTGAGTTAGAGAGTTTAGAGTATTTTTAAGAGACTTTCTATTTTTAAAAAGTATACTCTATAATTTAAAGGACATCTACAAATTTAGAGACTAAAAACTTTTAAGTACTCCAACATGCTCTTTATATTTAACACTTAATTTTACTACAAAAAAAAAAATTATTTTTTCCCATCTTTTATTTTCACTAACTTTTCTCTAAATTATTATATTTTTCTCTATTGAAAATTGAAATACTTTGAATACATTTAATTAAAGAGAGTGTGTTTGACTCGTCAAAGTTGAAGAATCATAGTCATTAAATTATTAATTTAAAGAGTCATTTGAAGCATAATCTTAAGAGGTAAAATGAAGAGTGTTTGAAGAGTCTCTTAATGATGCTTTTACGATGATGACCATGAAAAAAAAATAAAAATATTCCTTAGGAAGTCGAGAATTACACCACTTATATATGGATTGAGAAGACGGCCCCGCCTAATCCAAAGATTGAAAGGCATTTCCATCATATATATATATATATATATATATATATATATATATATATATATATATAAGAGATACGAGCTCTTGTTTGATGATCATTTTTTCTTAAAAACAATGTTTTAAATAGTGATTTTTAAGGGAATGTGTAGTTAAAAATGAGTGTGTAGAAAAAAAATTTCAAATAATGATTGTCAAACAGGGCTAAAATACAAGGAATTGAAATTAGGGTGCAATAAAAAACTATCATTTCAAATGACCGAATTGAAACCCTTTTTAATTTTAACCTTTAAGTACTTAGTTCAATGCTTCGCTTAATGAAATGATTTTGATCTAAACAAAATTATTTCTGAGCAGTTTAATTCAGATTTCAGTATTTTAATTGCAAATTGAAACAAAATCAATCGTTCAAATTTATTAAGCACCTGTTTGACAACCATTATACAATTTTTTTTTTACGTACTCATTTTCAAACACACATTCACATAATAAAATATTTTGCACGTAAATTTAAACTTTTTCCTACTTTTTAATCACACACATTCTCCAAAAATTTACTATTCAAAACTTTATTTTTACCAAATAATGGCCATCAAATAGGCCTAAGTAAAAATAAAAAGTTAATTTTTTTTCCAGTAATTTGTCTAAATTGGACATGTATCAAAATAATTAAATACAATACTAACATTTAAAATAATATGTAAATAAAATTTTAATTTAAATATGAGCAGTTGTTACTTAGTAACAATTATCCAAATTTCATGAACAGGCCCGACCCTGGACCAAGCCACCAAGGCAATGGCCTAGGGCCTCAAAATGTGTAGAAAGCCAAGATATATATTTAAGGGAAAATTTCATAAGTAAGAGGTTTAGTTTCATCCATTTCAAATTTAAAATATAAAGTTTAAATCTTCAAATTTTAGATTTTTTAAGGTTTAAAATTTCAAATCTCAGATTTTTTTAAATTTTATGTATAAATTAATTAATTAAACATATATTTTATTAATTAAATATATTAATGTCACAATTCCATATAATTTGGTCACAAATTCTACATAATTGGTCACATATTAATAATTGGTTACAAATTCCAAATTTTACATGTCACAAATTATTTTACGATCACAATTCAAAAATCCTATTGGTCGCAATTTATTCATCGGTCACAAATATCACAATTCAAAAATTTTATATGTCACAATTTGTTCATCAGTCACAAATCAGAAATTTTATAAGTCATAAATTAATTTACGCTTACGAATTTGAAATTTTATAGGTCACAATGTAGAAATTTTATAGTCACAATTTGTTCATCGGTCACAATGAAAAAATTGAAACGTCACAACTTATTCATCGGTCACAAATCACAAACATTATAGTCAGAACTGAGTAGACCGTCACAAATTATCGTTCACAAATTAACAATTGTTTAGGTCTCACATTATTTTTTGGTCACAATTTATCTTTTTCATTGATCAAATATTATCTATCGATCATAGATTAATCAATTTAATGGTCACAAATGACCAAATAATCTGTGACCACCGCCAACACTTGTGACTACAACCTCACCACTGCCACCAACAGCATGGCAACTGAAATCCCGTCGTCAGAACCACCACCACCTCCCGACAATAATCCATCATCTAAAAATATCGACATCACCACGACTACCCGCACCACCGCTCCTCCACCACCCCCATCCTACAACCCAAAAAAATCCCCAACCCCTACAATCATCGCCGCCGCAACAACTATCTCATCTATCTTCATCTCGTCACACCACAACCACTACCCCCACTAAAAAATCCCCAAACCACCACCGCCACCACAACCACCACATCAACCATGATGCCGCACCGTTACATTGCCACTGTCAAACCGCCACACCGCCACCACTAAAAAATCCAATGATTTGTTAATTACAGTAAGAAATAACAGGCAAAAAATAATAATGAAGAAACAGTAATAAACTTTTAACCTGAGATCTGTGTTATACACAGTTTCTTTAAAACAGATTTGCCCCCTCACCGTATGTGTTTGATGTATAATTTGAGCGTCTGCTTCCAGGATACAACGACAGAATAATAGAATCTGAGCACCACAGATTTTACTCCGGCGAACTGAGTTAGTGCCCGAACAATATCACCACAGAGATTGAAATAAAATTGAAAATGAAGACAAACTTGAACTGTATGTAGATAAATTTTCAGATGAAATTCGTGTACAAAAAAGTGTAAAAAAAGAGACATATAAAGACTTAGCTCTTGTAACTTGCCCATTCATTTCGTGGCAATTACCACAAGAGTTTCAACAATTTCAGAAAATGAAAAGTCTGTTGAATAAAATAAAATTGTAACAAAACGTGGACACTTCTAAGGGGCCAATTTTGCTCCTTTCGGTCTGACATTCGTAAACGCAGGTCGCGCCCGTACACAAGTTCAAGGTTCGAAACCTATTCCGGTCCATGATTTGCACCCTCTCTGCTCGTGCACGTGGAGAGAGCATCTATATTACACATGATTACACCATTCTAAAGTGTAATCCTTTATAAAGTAGTTTTTGTTTTCATCCACTTCCTATGTGGGACAAACTCTTTTTTAGTTTTCCCACCAACATAAACTCCTTTTAAGTGGCACACTTTGAGTTTCAATTTCTCATTCACCCGAACATCAATTTTGGCAAATAAATATATGATTTCAATGTACTCACGAGGGAGAACACAAATCAATCTTTATCTTCCAAAATAGCCAAATGGGTCTCACTCAAAACTCATGTCAAAGTCAGCAAATATCTCATTTTTAGCAAATATCGCTTCATCCTTTTTTTTTAACAAATACAAATAACAGTATTTTGTGCTATCATCGACAAAAGTAATGAAGAACTTGTGGCTACCTCTTGCTTGTATTAATTTTAAATCACACATGTCACTGTGAATTAAATTAAGTAGTTCTATATTCCGTTCAATTGATTTAAATGACGACATTGTCAATTTTGCCTTAACACAAGTTTCACACCTATGTTTGGAATTAATATGAAACGCGAGTATGCAATTGAAGTTAACTAGTCTACGTAAAGTATCATAGTTAACATGTCCTAGTCTACCATGCCAGTAAGTAAGTAGAAGAGTTTACTTTATTCGTTCTTGGTTTAACAACAATTACATTCAGTTTAAACATACAATCGAAAACATAGCCTTTTCCGACAAACATTCCAATTTTTGACAAAATGACTTTGTCTGACTCAAATACAATAACCATGCTTATTTAAAAGTAACCCGGTCACAAAGTTCTTGGGGATTTCCGGCACATATAGCACATTGTTAAGAGTCAACTCTTTTCCCGAAGTCATCTTTAAGAACTACATTTCCTTGACCCCTGATTTCAGAAGTTGCTGAATTTTCCATAAACAACTTCACTCCATTCTCAATTGCTTCGAAAGCTGTAAATAGTTCGAAAAAGTATTTTTTGTTTTCATCCACTTCCTATGTGGGACAAACTCTTCTTTAAACATAAACTCTTTTTAAGTGGCACACTTTGAGCTTCAATTTCTCATTCGTCCGAGCATCAATTTTGGCAAATCAATATATGATTTCAATGTATTCACGGAGGAGAACACAAATCAATCTTTATCTTCCAAAATAGTCAAACGGGTCTCACTCAAAACTCATGTCAAAGTCGGCCAATATCTAATTCACGTCTGATTTTGTTCATTATAGCAATTTCTGGAGCGGTCATAAGTTGAAACATTCCGTACGAATTTTGCCAAGGTTATTTGAGTTTGCAATAAAACAAAATTATGCATTTGAGTTTTGCTTATTTTTCAAATTTGATTTTTGAAATTTGCTTATTTTGGTTATCTCCAGCTTGCTTTTTCTTACAATGCCATTGTCTTTTCCACATGATTTCAAATAAGAAAGAAAATTGATATGTTTTTGTTTTTTTACAACATTCATGATCTGGGTTCACTTATTTTGTCCAAGAAATCATTTTGATTTTATACATTCCCCTATTTTCCACTATATCTCTGTTTTCAATTTTCTTTCTTAATTGTCAAATTACATTCTTTTTTCAATTTTATGATGTACAGATAGGAGGGTCGATGTATCAGTGTCAAGAAGGCAAATGTTATCAGAACAATCCCAAAGTCTAACCATCAATCCAATAAATGACTGCAGGCCCTCTGTCGGTATGTAATCTGATTTCTATGTATATATTTAAATGTGGTCTTTTCCTCATTGAATAAGTATACAAAATATCAAATTGATTTACAGATAGTGTGTTTCTAGGTTAGTATTACTTTTTTTTTTTGCATTGAACATTTTTCAGATGAAGTGGTTGAATAGGGCTATTTTATTGAAATTTGTCTTTATTAATGGTGATAAGCTTGGCTTGGTGAAGGTTCCTTAAAATTTGAGGTTTTATTTTATTGTCTATTGATCATGGCCAATGTGCTAATATGTGACACTTTAAACTGCTGATAATTGATATTTTTTCTTATTTTCAAGTGATTAAGTTGTTTTATATTATAGGGAATTATAAGTTTTCAAATTGATGATTAGATGACAGCCTTCTGTATTTAGACAAGTTATGCGTCTTGATTTCTTGAATAAAATTGATGATTTCAAACTTCAATTGATACCCTTTGGTTTGTTTTGAATGCTTACGGAGCTGACCGGGTGGGGAAAATGCAAAATATGGTTTTTATCAGTATTGTCAAAACCGGTTAGGCCCGACCGGTTCGACTGGTAAAACCGGGCCAAATGATGTCCGGTTAATTGATTATGACAAAATCGCTAAAAAACTATGGAATCGGCCAGTTCAACCGTACCGTAAACCGGTGAACCAGTCGCGGTTTTCTCGATTTATTTTTTAATTTAAAAACTTTATGAATGGACTTCATATATTACAATTCTAAAGCCCATAGAGAATTATAGGATGTCATGCTCATTTTATAGATGTACTTCTCTCAAATGATTTCATGAACTTCTAATGTGGGATAGTGCCTTTTGTAGATGCTCATCTCCTATGGTTTCATAAACTTTCAACGTGGGATAATGACATAACAAAAAAAATGTTAAAATGCCCACCAAAATCATTTTCCAAATGTATGTCTAATTGACTAATTTGATTTTGAATCCCAACTAATTAAATTGTAATATTCACCTTCACCCTTTCATTTATTTAATTTTCAAATTTAACTTAAATTGCACTTGATTATTAATATATTAATGTTAGATATCATTTTCTATAAGTTTAAACTATTTTAACATATTGATTTTTAATTTTTGAAGTATCGAGACTAATTGTAGGATAATGAATCTAATTAACAAATATAGATTTACTTTGAATTATTAATATGAAAATTTAAAAAAAATCTATTTTTTTCATAGTATTTTATTATTTTTGTACGTATTTATTGCATCCAATTTGACCCAATTTGATCCCAGTTGAACTTTTTGATCCTTGACCCTTCACCTTTTCCGGGTCGATGACCAGGTTGGTTTTAAATACATTGTTTTTACACGAATGTAGTGGTATTGAAGTGGGCCGAGGACTTGGAACTACAAAGCACAGGTCCCAAGTAGACCGAACCATTTAGAATGATTAAATGTTTATAGATGCATTTCAAATTGACTCAACCCTTGTTGTTTGAAATATCTAAATGATTCCATTTGTTGTAATTGTAATGTGCTTGGAAGAAGCAAAATTAATTTTGAGATTCCAACAATTAATTGTGTTTTCTGATTTTTGGATTTTGAACATTGTCGACTTTGTTATTTGATTATAATATAAATCTTTTGTATAATATATTTTGTTTGTTGTTTTACTCTTAAATTTTAAGTTAATAAGTTAACAATCGGTCCATAATATGCTTATAGATTTTGTATGCATACTACAATTTTGAGGGGTCTAATTTATGAAGATCGTCTTAGGCCCCAAAAATCACATGACCGGCACTACATAGAACCACCAAAATTGGTGTTGTAGCATCAATGATGTTAGAGTACAAATAATTATTTTGTATCAATAAGTTAGTGACGTTAAAGTGAAAAGAAAGAAAAAAGAAATATGTTGAAACCACAGTTTAAAATCAAACCAAACCGTAAGGTTTATGTTTGAGAAGATTTCAAAGTATTTCAAATAGTTTGGTTTAGGTTTTGAATTTTCTTATACTATTTCAAATGGTTTGAATTGAAAATATGTATGTCAAAAATTGTCAAAAATGAATCGCTCACAGTCCTAACTGCAATTGTTCTTTGGAAAATAAGCATTTTGCTTACATCATTAGCTTTAGGATCCATTCTTAAATTTTTATGTTTGCCTAATATTTAAGTCTTTAATTATTCTTTTATCATTTTTGTCTTGGTAACTGGTTTGTGTACTGTTTGTTAGGAGATAATAATTCTTTTGGGGCATCAATGTCTCATGAAATTTAGACTACCATTTGACTTTAAATCTTTGAATAATTCATTTGATATTGCAAATGGAGCTTGGACCTTGAATAATAAGGAAATCCCAACAGAATATCAATGATACTTTGAGATTAAGGGCAAACTGGAACAATAAATTTTCTTGAGGTTTCAAAAATGATTTTGCCTCTTGTTTGAAATGTTCAAATCCTTGATAAGTAAGATTATGTAAAAAAAATTCATCAAATCCAAAACATTCGAATCAAATTTGAAACCATTTTGGAAAATTAGTTTGACATGCTTGGTGAAAAAGAATAAACCAAGAATGAGTCACTAATCTCAAGTAAAAAAACGTTGTACCAAGCATCTTTGTAATCCAAATAATTGAAATGAGATTCAAATGATTTATCTTTTGTGAGACGTATTCTTTTTTATTCCAGTCTTCATATGACAACACCTTTTGTATACTAATTTTTGAAAAATCAATATATTTTGGTTTTTGAGGATTTGGAGTATGAGTTATTATAATTGATCCGATTTTAATAAGGATAGCTTCATAAAACTCTCTAGATTTTTTTATATTGGTAGGCAAATATTGAAAATGAGGGGGGAAATATCTTGAATACATTCATTTAAAGATAAATATCTATTTATCCACGAATTTTCCATTTCAAGAACTTGAATATAAGCGGATTGGAAAGATATTGAAAAGATTTTGGAGGGTTAACACCAGGTAATTTTCCTAAACCAGCTAGAGCAACTCTTTCGAAATTTGAATGCTTATTTTGTTGAGGAACATTTTTGGTTTGAGATGGCTTTTTGAAAACAAAGATTGAAAGGATAGTATTTTAAGAGGATGAAGAACATTGTTCTTCTTTTCTTGATGATGATTCTTGAATATAATCCGATTTGGCAAATTCTGTGGACAAAATGACTGAATTTGACAGGATATAAAAGTTCAAGGAGTAATGTGCAATGTGTTCAAAAGTTGTTAGTAGGTCTAGGGTTTCAAATTTGGAACAAGGAGGAAAACTGCGCGGATTTTCTCTGGACTATCGTCAAGGGTTGGCTCGAGCTACAAAAACAGAAACATCGTCGCTAGACCATCACCCCTCCTTCACTCGAGCGACAGGTTGTCGCTCGATGTCACTGGGCCCTCGTTCGAGAGACAGTATTGTTTGGGAAATTTTTATTTCGCTATTTCAAAGTTTTTTACTCGGCCCATTCGTTTCTTGACCTACCTATAAATACCAAAACACTTCTGTACGAATTTGATGATGTTGAACATATAGAGAAAAAGTCTGCATAGTGAATTCTTCATATTTGATTCTTTCAACCTTCATCTGTGAGTGTTTTGGAGAGAAAAACATCAATTCCAAAATTGCAATACCAAACTGCTGTTCATCCACATCTGATCATAGTTCTGAAAATCGAGAAAGTTTAACTGGAGTTCCAATATGTGAAGAGCGTGGTGTTCTTCGTGGATCCACAGGAGATAAACGATTTCACAAAGCTAGAAGTTGCTCCAGGAGAGCTTTGAAGACTACAGCTGGGAGTTGTGCATGAGCACAAAATCTAGGAGAGCTGTTGGAATTGCAATCAAGAGATCAAATAGTACGTGTCGTCATCTAGGCTGGTAGACTGCAAGTTACATATCGTTTATAGTGGATTATTGACTAACAAAGTGCCTGGAATTTTTCCCAATTGGGTTTCTCTGTAATCATTATGGTGTTGATTACTATTTTCACTATATTAATTGATTATATAACTGTGGAATTCAAACTTAGGACTAAAACTGACTTGCATGAATAATCATCTAGAAAAGAATTAAAAAGTAACTTGTTGCTGTTTAATTCGTTAGTAATTTTAAATTTCGCATATAATACCTATTCACTCCTTCTAAGTTTTGTTAGGGTCGAATTTCGTAACTTTCATAATCATCAATTGAAAATAAAGGATTTGAATTCTTTTTTCTACTTTGCTTCTTTTAAAATAATGATTCAAAAGAGGCCATTGCAACACTCTCAAATTCTCACTATGTTTACTCTCTTTTTTTGTAAGAACTCTCCTGTAAGAAAATTTGTAAGAATGTTAGATTTTTCTTGTATATATAGAATTTTGAAATCAAAACATTAAAGTATTGCTTGCCATCTGGCAAAGATTTGTTTAGAAACAACATTTTTTTACATCTTTTTGTAAAACATCTTAGGATACTTTGCAATCTGTTTCAAAAACAAATCATTTACTGATTAAATCATCTTGAAATCTTGAAATACATAAAACAATAGATAAAATTTCTTTTTTGATAGTAAAATAATTTCTTTGAGACTTGCCCATACACCAAAATGAAAATGGACAAGTTGGTCTTGATTTAACAATTTTGAAATCTACTTTAACGCTCCACCATATCCTATATCTGACGCATTAGTTTCGACAATAATGAAGGCAGTAGGGTCTAATATTGACAAACAATGAATACTTTTGATAGCCTTTTGACCTTTTTGACAGCAATAGTATGCTCATGACTCCATAGGTCCGGATTCTTTCGTAATCTTTTGAAAAGAGGGGCACATAAGATTCTTATCTCTTTGATAAAATCTCCTATATAATTGACACAACCAAGAAATATTTGAAAACTATTTATGTCTAAGATTTCATTCTCGATATAATCTAGACTTCTTTGAATTGAGGTAATAGTTACTAAATGAATGTTATGACCTAGGAATCTAATACTTGTTTGACATAAAACAATATTTTTAGCAAAAATTGCTAAACCGTTGTTTTTAATGACATGAATAAATGTATTCAAATGTTTGAAGTGTTGTTCTAAACTTTTAGAAAAGATTACAACATCATCAATATAAAAAATAATAAAATTTGATTAAGGATTGAAAATATCATTCATAATTTTTTGAAATTTTGAAAGAACATTTTTGAGACCGAACGTCATAACATTCCATTCATATTGGCCAAAAGGAACATTGAAAGCAGTCTTATATTGATTTTCTTCTTTAATTTGAATTTGTCAGAAGTCTAACTTCATATCAAATTTAGAAAAAATAATCGCTTGAATAGCCTATTTAATAGGTCTTTCTTTTAAAGTGATATCTAATCCATTGAAGAGCAGTATTAAGTGGTTTGTAATTGATAACCAAACGAGGGTCTCCTCATTCAATTTCAATAGAATTGTTCACATAAAATACAGAACAACTCCAAAGAGATTTACTTGGTCGAATAAGTTTTTTATCCAGTAAGTCATTGATTTCAAATAACTTAAATGAGATTCAATCATTTGGATTAAAATCAGAAACTATTTTTTCCAGGAATTATTGTCACTTGGTCAAGGGCTTAAAATATTCTACAGAGTCCCAACTTCCAAACCAGCAAATCATATCCAATAAAATACGATCTATATCCTTAAATTTTATTGGAACTATCATTTAATTCTCTGTCTATTAACATTGACTCGTGCTAAACATACTTAGCATTATTCTATATCCACTGAAGTTCATCTGAGTTATAACTAAAAGTACCAGGCTTTGAATTTTTTTTTTTTATGTGTCGTGAATGTGATTTGAAGTTCCATTGAACTTCCGTAAATAAAGTTATTATCGATAAATTGTATAGAGTACTTCAACCCGATTTCGGTGGTTATTTATTTCATATTCGATGTGTGTGCCATATTTTTAATTTAATTGTACAAGACGGTTTAAAACATGTTAATGATGAAATTAGCCGAATTAGGAATGCACTTATATATATCACGATTACACCTAATAGAAAACAAGCATTTGAGGAATTTTGTGAACAAGTTGGGAATGAGCATACAAAAACATTTATTACTGACGTATGTCATAGATGAAATTCAACTTATTTATTATTAAAATCCTGTGAAAGTTTTAAAGCGTTTATCACTGAATTTTATAACAATAGACATATTAGAGACGAAAACGATACTATCTTAAATGAATTCGATTGGACTATAGTTTTTAAAATTAAAAATTTTTTGGCAAGTTTTTATGAGTCTACAAATATATTGTCTAGAGTTTATTATCCCACTAGTTGCATGGTTCTTGAACGTCTTTATATGACTGTTAGGGCTTTTAAGATATATCAAAATGACCCCGATTTTCATGCGGTTATATATTCTATGGAATTAAAATTTAGAAAATATTGAGAAAAATTACCTATGTTATTTCCTTTAGCATGCGTCATGGACCCCCGATATAATTTATCGGGTACTAAATTTGTAATTGACCAAATTTCAAATACTTTAACTTTTAATATGCCTATTACTTATAAGAATTTGGAACAAACGTTAACTTAAATGTATAAATTATATACTTCACAAATAGGTACACATATTACTCGTGTACCTACAACTCCTCCTCTCATTATTATAAACGATGACGACGCTGAAGTTTTAAGTTTATTCGAAAACATGAACTCATATAGATATGATTCAACTGCATATGCATGTGGTTCCTCTAGTAGTAGTAGTTTGTCTTCCACTGCATGTACTCAAACTTCGAATACTAGTCCAAATGCGTTGCCATCTGAATTAATTGATTACTTTAATCATACTTTGCTTAGTAACAAATCAGTTAGGAAAAGTTCAGAAGATGTCATTGAATTCTGGCGAAATAACGAACGCCGATGACCAATAGTTTCTGCAATTGCAAAAGATCTATTAATACATCCGGTTAGCACTGTAATTTCAGAGTCTGCTTTTAGTGTAGGGAAAATGGTTCTCTCTGAGATCTGAAGTTGACTAAAAGAAGATATTTTGGAAGCGTTAATGTGCTGAAGGACTGGGAATACGCTAATTATCGAATTCAACATAAATATGCCGAAATTACATGTAATCAAGTAAGTGATATTTAATTTCACTACATTCATTACAAAATTTTATTTTCATACCTTTATAATTTTTTTAAAAAAATTGTATACGTAACAAGTTGTTCGTGTACAATTTTAACTCCGCCTACTCGAAATTGAAGTAGTTGATCCCAAGCCCGGATAAAGGAGGAGGGTTTATTTTTTTAAAAAAAAAAATTAAAAATATTTTAGAAAATATATATTTATTATTTTAAAAATTATAAATGTTTTGGAAAATGTATATTTAAAAAAAAAATAGAAAATGTGTGTATATATATTTTTTGAATTTAAGATTTATTTAATTAGTTATAATAGTGTTAAAAAAAAAAACGACGTCAAAATGACGAGCCGGCGAGCCGAGCTCGCCAAAAACCAACTAGCCACGAGCTCGGCTCGTGCTCGTGTGGGTATGGGCCGAGCCGGCTCGGCTCGGCTCGGCCCATTGCCACCACTAGCCGTCCCCAACTCCCAAATCAATGTTATTGTCCTTCGGGTTTCAACGTTGAGCCGGCTCGGCCCATTGCCACCACTATTCGTTCCCAACTCCCAAATCAATGTTATTGTCCTTCGGGTTTCAACGTTGAGCCGGCTCGGCCCATTGCCACCACTATTCGTTCCCAACTCCCAAATCAATGTTATTGTCCTTCGGGTTTCAACGTTGACTTGTGCGATAGACTAGCAGTGTTACGTAGTTTGATTTTCATTATTTTTAAAATATATTTTCCTCAATCTTCTTTTTAATCATATATTATTCAATAAAATAATATTAATCGGGATTCCAAAATATTATTTTATTTTTTAACCACACATTCTTCATCAATCACTATTCAAAAATATATTCTTTTCAAAATAATGGGGGCTCAAACAAGCTTGTAGAATGATTCTAGTTTAATTCACTAGTCTACTTTTTGAATCACAAGTACCAAGCTAATAGAGGCTTTAGTATTTGGTAACTCCAATTTCAAATATTATTTGCGATTTTATCACACTAATATTCTAGAGTTTTTAAGTAAATGATAGACATTTTTTTCCTTCATGTTTTATGTCTTACAATGTTTGGCTTAAATCACACTGGGTTCTTAATTAAGAAAAATATGTGGCTTTCGAGACAGAACTTAGTTATACTTCGATTAAGATATTAAATGACATGACATACATTAATAAATACTTACAAGTTATATATAATAAATTTGTAAATTGACTGATATCAAGATTTAGATGCCATATCCTACACAAATCGATTGCTATGAAATGAAATTGATCAAATTCATAACATAATATAAATAAATTCAAGACAATTAACTAAAATCTCACTGTTAAAATTTTGAAATTTATGTACAAGTTTTATTTAATATATTCCAACCTTTTTATCCAATATCAAATAAAACAATGCTATGGATGTCATAACCTATAAGATTTACGATGAATAATGCGATTACATCACATGTTAATTATTATGAATGATGTTAATACAATCTACACCATAAATACAAATGTTTTAAAAACCGGCCAACACTACAACGGAAATAGCTTCTTACAGCATGCCTTAAATGTATACTGTAATAATTTAATTACTTAAAATATTCATGCCGTTAATTATTTTTTTTTAAAAAAAATTATTATCCTTCAACTGCAGAAATTCGGTAGGGGAAATTTTTTTAAAGAAAAAAATTAGTTATTGAAGTTGATCAACATCAGCAACGATTTTTACGTGGATAATAAAAATTGTTCTTCACCAATGGATATGAAGATATTGAACTTTTTTTTTTTTTGAAAAAAATTAGTTACCCTTCAACTACGAAATTTTTTCGTAGCTACATTTTTTTTTTAAAATAACAATTATTAAGATTTATTAATAATAGCTTAGGATGTTTTGAATGGTTGATTTTTTTTAAAAAATTTTAAAATTGATTAATATCATCAACGGATTTTCCGTAGGTAATATGAATTAATTTTCATATACGGAGTATTTGTTGGTGAAGACGTTGAAACTTTTTTGAAAAAAACTTTGTTATCCTTAACTATGAATTTTCAGTTGGTGAAATTTTGAAAAACTTTTAGTTTTTAAAATTGATTAAATCAACAACGAATTTTTCATAGATCATATGAATTAATCTTTACATACGGAATATCCATACGTGAAGAGGTTGCAACTTTTTTTGAAAAAAGTGATTACCCTTCAACTACGGATATTCATTAGTTGAATGTTTGAATTTTGTAATTATTAAAATTGATTAATATCAGCAAATGATTTTCTATTGTAACTATCAATTTATTATCACCAAAGAAAATTTCGTAAGTGAAAATTTGAAAGATTTTCTTTTAAAAGAGAAATTGATTTACATCACCTACGAAATAATATTTCATAGGTGAGCATGTAATATCCGTTGGTAAAGACATATCAGCTTTACTAACAGAAATTTCGTTGCTGATTAACATGGTTAACACTCAATTACTTTTACCAATTGAAAGTAGCAAGTTTCTTTTTCGGTCTCATTAGTGCAATTCAAAGTTGCATTGAAATTTCATTTGGGCCACAACTATAATAGCAGGATTTGATTTTGAATTGTGAGAAAATCCACTTAGGCGACATTTTTTGAATTTGAATTGTGGATGATAATCTTCAATAATTGACTTGGGTTACAGGCGTGGTTCTGGGTGTATCGAACCCATTGGCGTGATTTTAGGGGTATTGATCGCATCTTTTAGCGTAACTAGTTAATTGTTATCTCGGGACCAAATTGACTATTGGACGGTGACCATTATAACAAGTGTTCTTGAAGCTATTCCTATAATAAGATTATCTTTGGTAGAATTATTGTGGGGAAGTGCTGGTGTGAGACAATTCACTTTGACTTGTTTTTACAGTTTACACGTTTTTGTATTAAAAAGTCAACTAAATCAATACTAGATTTTTAAAATTGCTGATAATATATTACAACTTGTCATTAGACAATTTAAAGAAAAAAATTATATAGCTCCAAATTCTCATAAAAAATTAATGCAGTTTGCTCAATTACTATTCATAAAAAATATTGATTAGGAAAAAAATGTTTATCGCCGTACCAACCACTTAAAATACAGTTTTTTTAATGCATTTTGTCCTCACCTTTGAACAAAGCAGCAGACTTATCCCCAACCTTATTTTATTGTCCCAATTTCTCCTCCAACATTTCATTCATTATTGTCATGGTTTACATCCAATTTAACCGATAAGATAGTATAAGTCGCCGTTTGATGAAAATTGAAATTCAAATTTTAATCTAACTTAAAGTCAATAATTAATTTTATGTACACAATTCATGAGACTCACACATTTTCAACCATGCATTTTATCAATTTCTATCAAAATCTACGAAAAATCTGATTTTAGTTTCCACCAAACAGGAGCTAAATATACATATTTACCCTTCATTCTAATGAATAAAAAAGAATTAAAACAAAAGAAATGAACTGAAAAAGGAAAACAAATTAAAAAATAAAAGGAGTGAAAAGTCGAGTTATTATATTTATCAGCTGATTTTCGTAGCTTGAGTGTGATGCCCTTCAACTAGCATATGATTCATAAACTTCCCCCAAGTGGTTACTTTTTGTATGATATTGTGAGATTGATGAGGGTTGTGCGATGGAGTGTTCATGTTGTTTTATCTTCACGTGCTACGTGTTCATTGGTAAATCAAAACAATATTGTGAACGCTTTTGATTTTGCTTTTGCTTTTGCTTTTTTCCCCCCCTTGTAAATTGTCTGAATGCCTTCACGTATTAGGACAAAAAATTGCCAAAATCTAGAAAGTAATATCAACATCCCTTTCAAATCATATTTTTATAAGTAAAATGTATCTCTCGAAGAACCATTGATATCATAAAACTCCCACGAAATCAATACTTCAAATGATTCTATACAATGTAAAACAGCTAACCAGTAGAAAAATTTCGTCTAAAAAAATACTAACAAAATTAGAAACTTAAAATATTATTCAGTCCCAACTCCCATACCGACTAATCATATGCAATATATAAGTTATATATTCTTACATTTCATTGGACCAATCATTTAATGTTATTGTCTTTCAATATTGACTCGTGCTACACACTTGTAAAAATCATAGTAAAAATCAACACAAAAAAATAAAAATATAAAAACTAGAATCTCAAATTAACGAAATAAAGGATCTCAATTAGGTTTCATTGTTCACCCTAAAATAATTTAGTTACACATAATATAAAAATAAAATATGCAAAAGTGGAATGACATCCCCGAAAATTGACGAAACTTGATTAATTCCAAATTAACGTTGTCGTCCTTTCTGCCTCTATTCTCACCACCTTAGCCGCCCACAATTAGATTAATTCTGCCAGCCAATTTCTATGTATATAATAAATTATTTGCTGCCACTTCTCAAATTAAAGCTGCCCTTGTGTTGTTAATTGAAAAGCCAGCCTTTTTTTTTTTATCCCCTCTTCTGCCTGCTTCCGGTTCCTGTATGTGTATATGTATCTTTTCACCCTGTGAACCCCCTCCTTTTCTCTGTTTGCGTGATATATATATATCCATCTCAGCGCCAATTAATTCTAGTTTGTTTGGACTTCCAAGTGCATTGAAGTCCTAATTCAATTGCAAATCCAGCCCATTGACTTTGTATTTCTCCAATTCATCTCATCTTTAGAATTAATGCAATTTAGTCATTCAATTTCTATAGTGTAGACTTTAATCTCCAAATTTGTTGATTTCATTCAATTTCAGCATTTCTTCTCAAATTCTTCGTTAAACATGAAATTTTATCTACAAAACATAATTTAACATAAATTAGTAGAATTTAATCTAAAAAACAATAAAATATCATAATTTAGGGCCACAAATAAGTGCACAAATTGCACTTATTAGAAATTGATCAAATTCATTACATAAGATAAATAAATTCAAGGCATACCTAACATCTCGCCGTTAAACCTATACTTATACCTAACATCTCACCGTTAAACCTATACTTACACCTAACATCTCATCCTTAAGTAAGCTAGCTAAGTCAATAATATATTTCAAAATCAAGATATGCGAGTTTTATTTAGCCCTGTTTGATGGTCATTATTGAGAAAAAATGATTTTTTAAATAGTAATTTTTTTGAAAATGTGTAGTTAAAAGTAAGAAAAATTTTGGGTTTATGTGCAAAATATTTTATTGCGTAAATATGTGATTGAAAATGAATATGAAAAGTAAAAAGTTTTATTTTAAAGGCTGACAAACATGGACTTAATTTATTTCAATTTGATCGTCTAATATAATTAAGAAATTTTAAAAAGTGACATGGAAAAATTATAATATGTACAACTTGGTATACAATAAAACCTATACTTATTTTATTTCTTCAACTATCTTTATTAAAATCACTATGGCTGTGGGCTGCAAGTTCCCTTAACATCTCAGGCTTTGTCAAGTCAATTATTGAGTTGATAATTTTGAAATCTATGTACAAATTCTATTTAATATATTCCAACTTTTTCTTCGAATATCAAATAAAACCTTGCTATGGTTGATGTCACATATAAGATTTACGATGAATAATGTCACATCACACGTGTTAATTATTATGGATTGATGTTGATAAAATCTACACCATAAACACAAATAAAAAAATGGAAACTACAGTTTTAGTTTTCAATATTTAGCATCATTGACGCATTCAAGGGAGATTTGAGGTCCCAGTTATGGTATTTTTTTTAAAATATCAATTTTGGACATTTACGATATGAGGACTTCGATTTTGGGTTGTTTTTAGTAACAATTTTTAAAACCATGCTTTGGAATTTATTATCCATTGGTTTAATTTTTTTTTGTTTCTTTTCAGAAGAATAACATTATATATATCATATATAAAAAGGTAGGTATGTGTGAACAATATGTAACAGATGTGTACATCACTTAATGAAATTAATTTCTTTTATAAATGATATTTTATTTTTAAGCAATGTTTTACAAAAAAAATAATTTTTAACTTAAAAAGTAAATATTTAACTAAAAAAATTAAAATATTTTCTTATAATTAAATTTTAAATTTTAATTACTTTACCAACAAGTTAATTTTGTACTTATAATTACGACCCTATTTGGTGCACATTTTGGTAGTAAAAATGTATTTTTACTATTGACAATCAATTTTTTTTGTCACGATAATGCTATTGTACATTCTTTTCTTTACATTCATGTCGATATCCCTTTGGTTTTTGAAAAATTGTGAGAAAAAAATGTTTTTATTTTAAATTTGTCCATGGTGTGCTGTCACGTGACATAGTGTAAATAATGACTTCTTTTTTTTTTTTTTTCAACATCCACTATTTTGACTATATTTATACTATTTTTTGTATTTACATTGACTTAGACAACTCAAATTGCGCACTTAAAAGAAGCCCATATGCGAAAAGTTAACACAATCATGAATAGATAAATGGAAACAACTCAATTTTTTTTTTTTTTTCATAATTGATGCAACATAATAGCACGAAACACAAAGAACATATCTAAAAATTCATTAATGCTACTAATATGTTGATTTAGACCCTGTTTGGTAGAGCTTAAAATTCAAATTTTAATTTAAATCAATGTTAACAATTAATTTCAATCACACATTTTCATGGGATCTACAACTTTTTAATAACTTATTTCATTAATTTTTATCAAAATCTATTAAAATTTTGATTTTAATTCCTACCAAACAGGAGATTAATTCAATTTAAACAAGTCGATGACACATAGTTCTTGCTTTTAATATTAAAACCTTGTAAACAAGCCCCTAAACTCATAAAAATAATGAAAGACGCATAATAGCAAATAATAATAAAAGATAATAGTAACTAACTTCAAATTAAAATAGTGCCGATCATGCCAAATCTATATATATCTTCATCAATCTATATATATCTTCATCATTCTTCTTGGGTTGATGACGATTCGCCCTCAAATCTTGTATCTTGTTCTCATTCAGTGTCATATAATGGCATCCGATGTTTGAATGATTATATATTTATTAATTTAATTAAATGTAAGAAAATAACTGACTTTTAAGTTAAAATAAACTACTTTTTAACGGAAAGGACTACATGTGCATAATGGTAAAAGGTCGATGACTAAAATGATACGTGAGTAGGTAGCATCTATTATGCTTTTAAACAAATTTAGAGATATGGAGTAGACTACATTCACTTTCACTATCCTTCATTTTTCTGTGCTGTTCCAATTCTTGCATCCTTTCCTTGTGTCATCAGAGGAGGGAGAAATGGATCTCTCTATACAGTCTCTCCGTATGGCTCATCCCACGAAGAAGAACTGGACGACTCATCAGACGAAGAAGAACTGGAAGACTCATCCCACGAAGAAGAACTGGACGACTCATCCGCCGAAGTAGTGTACGATGATGAAGAAGTGTTTACAAGGACCAAAGGACTCATTAAAATTGTGGTCCAGTATATATCATGTGTGTCCTCCCAACATGGACATGTAACAGATATGTTAAAGAGTGTTGACGCTTTACCCAAACTCAGAAACTTCAAAGATATTGACATAATCAGATACTTTTTCCGAGAATTAGTATCAACTGGACAAGAGCTTAAGATATTCTTCAAAGTCCCGAACCAGCAAGTCAACTCCAATATTACTCCTACTCTGAATCCTAATCAAGTTGTTGCGTCCTTTATAAACTATCTCCTCCTAATGGTAGAAGTCATCCTACGACATTTTGAGAAAGATTTCATTGCTTGTGTAAAGGGTTCGATGGAAATTCTCCGGACAGAGCTTGGATTTCTTATTACTTTTCTTGGCGATACAGCAATGCATTTTCAGCCCACCAGCAATATAGTGATAGATATCGAAGCTTCGGTTAATGAGGTAGGAAGTTTCATCTTTTCCTTCCTCTTCACCATTGTTGTATTCATTCTGATCACTGAGGCCAACTATGCAATGCCACATATGGAAGCTGTGGTTGATGAGGTACGAAATTTCTTGAATTCCAAGCTTTTCACCTTTCTTGAGGATTTACCATTGCAAATCTCTGAGGTAGACTTAGAAGAAAGTAAAAAACAGAAAAAGGAAAAAAGGAAAGAAAAAAAGAAAGCAATAATAGATATCAAAACTCTTGTCCATGAGGTAGGAAGCTTCTTAGATTTCATAATTTTCCCCGAGAATGATCCCATCTCGGGGATTGAAATATTGGATCTTGCACTTTCTGATTTGTTAACTAAGTTCGAGCTCTTGAGAACAAAGATTAAGGAGCACTGCATCACAGTCTCAAAGATGCCAAGTGACAGGACTCCAAAGACTGCCGTGGCTTCACTCTTCATTGTTCATTCTGTTCTTGATGATCTCGTGGACTTAATAAATAACAAGTCTAGGAAGATTGTTAGTGTGAATGATCAAATTATAATGCTCCATGAGGAGCTGATGTTACTGGGATCATCCATCACAGATACAATAGTGCAGCATGTAGCAGAACATGAAGAACTTGTGGGAAGAACCAGAGACATAGCATATGAAGTTGAATATGTTATCAACTCATTCCCTCCAGTTTGGTATCTCACCCTTAGGCTTCCTCAACTCATTGAGAAGATTCAGCTTATTAGGATGGCTACCCAAGAAAATAAGAACAAAACTGACGAGGCTGAAATGCCAGAAGTTGCAAAGTATGGAGGTGAACAAGTATCGTCGCACTATAAAGGACCTCCCATTCTGGAAGACATTGTTGTGGGGTTTGAGAAAGTGGAAACTGAAGTCCTAGAACAACTTGTTAGAGGAACGGAGCAACTGCAAATTATTTCCATCTTTGGAATGCCTGGACTTGGTAAGACTACTTTAGCAAAGAAACTATATAACCGTCCCACTGTTGGCCGTCATTTTGATGTATGTGCCTGGTGTGTTGCTTCTCAAACATATAAGAAGAGAAATATGTTGATTGAAATTTTGATGTCAATAGGTCACCTCAAAAGAGAAACTTTTAAGAATATGGATGATGCAGATTTGGCCCAAAAACTTTACCAAAGTTTAAAGGGGAGGAGATACCTTGTTATGATAGATGATATATGGGACACGAATGCATGGAATGAGTTGGAAAAATATTTTCCACGTGAATATGTTGGAAGTAGAATATTATTCACCGCTCGAAATAAAGAAGTCGGTTTGAAAGTTTCACCTAGTGTCATGAAAGAACTTCCTTTTTTATCAAACGAAGAATGTTGGGAATTATTACAACGGAAACTGTTCCAAAAAGATAGTTATCCTCAAGTATTACTAGAGACTGGGAAGCAAATTGCAAGAAATTGTCACGGCCTACCACTTGCAGTCGTTGCAATAGCTGGAGTTCTCACGAATATGGAGAAGAACGAGCACTTGTGGCAAAAAGTTGCAACAAATTTGGCTTTGCATATATCTGAAAACTCAAACAATTGCATTCAGATATTGGAACTCAGCTACATGCATTTACCAATGCATTTGAAACCATGTTTTCTTTACTTTGGAGCATTCATGGAAGATGAGGAAATCCCAGTTCGAAAGTTGATATCGCTATGGATTGCAGAAGGATATATAAAGAATGAAGAGCTGAAGTGCGTAGAGGATGTGGCACTAAAATATCTGATGGAATTAATTGACAGGAGCTTAGTAATAGTAGCCCAACGAAGATCCGACGGGCAGGTCAAAACTTGTAAGATTCATGATCTATTGCGTGAAATGTGCTTGAGACTAGCAGATGAAAAACACTTCTTGAAGGTGGTCACATTGTAAGTTCACTATTTCTCCTTTTTGTTTTCCTTTTCATCCATTTTCGTTTTAGCATACTAATAATTATTATCATATTTACTAATCAAATTATTTCTGTGATTATGTTACCAGTAATGATGATGATCCAGCACAGTTTTTTAGTCAACACCATTGTCTGGTTATCAACAACAGGGGATCTCCTATTAACTCACTTCCATTTGGCCTGCACGTACGCTCTCTTCTATGTGTTTATCTTGGGTCGACCACATTTAACTCGTGCAGCTTCAAAGTGCTTAGGGTCTTAGATTTTGAGAGTGGATGGGTATATCCTGTGATAGGAATTGAACATCTGGTTCACTTGAGGTACTTGGCAATTTCACGTGAATTGCCACCTATGCAAAGCTTCCACAAGCTAGAATTTCTTGATATGAACAATATATATGCAGTTGAAATACCTAAGATCCTTCTTAATATGGTGAGTTTGAGGAGAATGTATTTCAAGGGCAGCGCATACTTCAGTTCTTCTTGTCGTCAGAAAGCAACTAAGAATAAGAGCTATCAAATAAATAGTAACCTACAAAGTATTTCTGCACTTTCCATTCGTGATAAGAATGATGAAAAAGTTCTGAGATGCTTACGCAATCTTCGCAGACTGACAATCTGGTTTGGATCTTCAGAAAACTATTCTTTTGACTTCGTTAATCAGCTCGAATCACTGAAGCTTATTAACTTGGGAGATTCATCTTCCAAATTGATCAGTCTGCCCTTATCTCTCAAACAATTGACTCTTGTTGATGTACACATGTCTCCAGAAGAAATGGAGATAATTGGGAGATTGCTGAACCTTGAGGTTCTCAAACTCGTACTTGTTTCCTTTGAGGGAGGACATTGGGACACAAGTGAAATTGAATTCCCACAACTTAAATTCTTAAAACTTTAGATCTGGTAGAATGGAATTCCTCAAGTGATAATTTCCCATGGCTTCAACAACTAGTATTAAGAGATTGCGGAGATCTGAAGATGATCCCTTCCAGTTTTGGTGATATTCCAACGTTACAGATGATTGAGGTATATGGGTGCAGAAAATCTGTCAAGGAATCTGCTAAGCAAATTCAGGAAGAACAACTGGACATGGGGAATGAAGACCTTAAAGTCATAATCTCAGATATGGGAAGTGAAGAACAAGAAGAAGTTGAAAGTGAAGAACAAGAAGAAAGTGGAAGTGAAGAACAAGGAGAAAGTGAAGAACAAGATGAAAGTGGAATTGAAGAACGAGAAGAAACGGATGAAGAATTCTCTGACTAGCAAACAGAACATTAGTTTTTGCTGGTATACGTCCACGATTCTCTAAGAATTCCTTTTTCCCTTATTTAATTGGATTTTGAACATTTATTTTTCTTACAGGAGATACTGTTGGCAGCCTTCAGAGACATTTCAGACGGTAATACGAGAGTATCTTCTCTTTTAATAACTCACTTTCTCATCTTGGTCCTAGGTATTATGTGTAATGCTAAATGAAACATCAAATAAATTCTACTGTTTTTGCCTTGTTATAAAATTAAGGTTGGCTCCATTTTATAAGCCTCTTGATGTTATTCAAGGAATTACTATCCCACAACACCTTATTATTTCAGCATTGATTCTCTATTATCTATGCTTTTCAGAATACCTTATTATTTTGAAAAACGTAGGACTAATGCAGATAACCTTTTAAGATTTGAGAACTTAGCAAGTTGAATAAATTCACTGTCATATGGCTTTAAAATTATCACATGAGTTGCATTTGCATATTGATCATCAAGCATGAATTGAGTTCGTAAAACATACGAGTTTTATATATAATAACTTAAAAACATTACTCATGGCCAAGGGCGGACCCATTAAGGATCTAGTGGGTACAATTGCGGCATTGCGCCCACTGGACTTCTAGATTTTTTTGGATTTTTTACGGACCCCATACTTTTTAGCCAAAAACCTAACAAAGTCTTGACATTACATACCAGTCCAAACCCTTCCCCCTTCTCCCAATTCTTCCTACGAGGATGTGATTCCAATTCATTCAAACCCTTGTGATTCCATTTAATCTCAAACATCTGTGATTCCAATTGCATATTTTGAAAGAAGAATAATAGATTGAAGAAGCAAAATTTCATAATATCTCTCCTTCTTAATCTTATTATTTAAGTTTTGATAGTGATTTTGCTCTTGGATTGTAAAACCTCTAAATCAAATCCCCAATGTGACGATCTCAAAAATTCATCTTTTTATCTGAAAAATATTTTGCTCTTGGATTGTAAAACCTTTTGGATTTATACCATAATTTTTAGAATTTGTAACTAACAAATTTGAACTACAAGAAGAAACACAACAGGTAATTAAAGGTAAACATGTGGGTTATTACATTAAGACAGATCTTTCCGTAAGAGTAATGTTATTCATCTCCATTGGGGATGAAAATACAGTCTATGTGACATTAAATGATAGGTGAAATTAAATAAGTTATTTAATTTCACCTATCATTTAATGCCACATTAGCGCCATGTAGACTGTGTTTTCATCCCCATTGAGGATGAATAACATTACTCTTTCCGTAAATAGCCTCCCTATCTAGCATTAACAGGCCCAAATTTATTTTAGTCTCACTTTTATCTTGCAGTGTTATCTTGGTAATTGTTCCAATTCAACTCCTTTATATTTGTTGTTGTTCAGTTCAGCTTGGGCCCTTATATGTGATAGGTTGTTGAAGTTTATACTTCCTTATGTTTGCATTGTGTTTATACTTTCAATAAAATTCTCACCCTCGGGTGATCTTTCAAAGAAAACTCTGTAATTTTGTAGGTGATAACCACGCCTCCTATTTTAAGTAGAAGAGCAGTTAGAGTTTCGATATTCATTGATGCTATGTACTTCAGTGTTGGAATCCTATTACAAGTCATTGAATAATGTATTTTTCTTTTTCTGTGCTGGCCTTGCTTTATTCTTGAGTGTTTGAGTACAGGTAAGAAGTTTACTGTTTGATGATTGAGGACAAAAGTTTGTACTTTGTTTACTGCTATTCGTCCTCCTCTTCTTCCTCTTATTAAATTAAGGAGTGTTGATGTTTAATAAGTAGATGGCATTTCGATTTATTTGCATCTCCTCTTAGCATTTTTCTCTGCTCTTTCTTCTTGTTTTGGGTGTGCTTATTGGACCTTCTTCCATTTTTGCTAGTTTCTGAAACATTACAGGCACACATAAGCACATGTTATAACGATATCGTTATGAAACGGATCGCAAGATAATGACAATAATGAAAAAGAAAATAAAAGCACAAGAATTTACGTGAAAATCCAATTCAGAAAAATACCACGGACAGAGGAGAATCAATGGTTTTGTGTTTACAATATCAAGATTCCAATAATCTCAATTGAAATCTAAGCTCTCAATCTCAATTCCATAAAATACAATTATGTGTCATGGATGCAATTCAAAATTTCATTGAAGTTTCATCTACCGATATTGATCCAAATTCCTACTTTTGAGTGCAATTCGAAGTTCCATCGAAGTTTCATCTAAGTTACAATAGAGAGTAGAAGGCTTCGGATTGTTGGTGTCTTGAGTGCAATTCGAATTTGAAGTTCCATTGAAGTTTCATCTGACTGGAAATGATCTGAACTCTATTTTTTGTGTGTATATCCCTACTAATATAAAAGAGTCAATCTGCCATTCACTATTCATTTGTGAAGCATTTTCGTTGCCCATTTTATCCTCACCAATTAACACGTTTTCCCCCACTTTATAAATATTTTTCACCTCAAAACAAAAGGGTTATATAGACTTATTACTTGCCACAATTGTTGACTGCTTTATCCGCCGTGCACTATTCATTTCTGAAACATTTTCGTTGCCCATTTTATCCCACCTGTTAACAAAAAAAAAACAAACAAAATATATATTTATAAAAAATAAAATAAACCTGCAAACCGACTTAGTGCAAACCGTCAGTTGCAGTTGATATTTTATAAATATCACGTATTGGAGAAGCAAACCAAAAATAAACATGCAAACCGACTGAAAAGATATTTTTGTAGTCGGTTGAAGAGATTAGTCTATTTATATGGGAGAACTAATGAAGAAAAATTTATTCCATCATCGAGAATTTCTTAACATTCATTGCTGTTTACTGTAAGTTTTTATCGCTGTTTACTGTAAGTATTTATATATGTAAAAAATTATTTTTGTTTCTATTATTATTATTTTGCATGTTTAGTATTTCATTAAATAAATACAATTGTGTTCCATGATTAAGATTTTCGTAAGTAGTTAGGTATAGTTAATTTTGTTTTTTGTATATTTAGTATGCAAATATTATTATGTTGATCTATAAATCTTGAAAATATTTATTTTACTCCATTATGTTCTTCAACTTTTACGACTAAATTTTGAAGCTTTGGTATTGCAGCAGAACATAAACTTTTACTGTAAGTATTTATATGTAGAAGTTATTTTTGTTCATATTATTATTACTTTTGCATGTTTAGTATTTAGTATTTCTTTAAGTAAATATAATTGTGTTCCATGTTTAAGATTTTTGTAAGTAGTTAGGTATAGTTAATTTTGTTTGTGTAGATTTAATATTTCTCTATGTTTCACAATAAATTCTGAAGAATATTAGGTCAACTTAATAAGTTTGTCAACATATCATTTTAGTATTATTAGTATTATTACTGGGTTGTCAACATTAAATTTTTACTACTTAAATTACAACAATGCATAATACTTACATAAAATCTTACCTGAATTCATGCAGATAAAAAAATCGTTGAAAAATTAGACTAGAAAAGACAATAAAAAAGAAGAAATAATAATAAAAAAAAAATTACTCCTCGTGCGCGCACGGGGACAACGGAACTCCCCGTGCGCGCACGGAGAGAACATCTCCCCGTGCGTCTTTCTCACACCTGAACTGGTTCCGCAAACACACCGCCTTCGTCTTCACTCCACCGCCTTCTTCTTCTTATCTTCTCTCTTATTTTACATCCTACCTCTTTTGCTTTTGTCTTCTACCATTTCCCTTTCTTCTACGATCAAACCCTAGCAGTCAAAAATTTCTACACATCTCGAAATTTCAGCAGATAAATCCCTCTTCCTGTTGAGTAGATGTCAGCATTGTATTATTGTAAGTTCTTCTTCCAGTCCATCGTGTTTAACATTTGGTCAAGCTCTTATAAAAAAATGCATATGTTGTAAAATGAATATAACAAAAGATTTTATTCTTTTCAAAAATGCAATATTGAGCAATTTTTATGTTTTTATTCATCAATATTTTATCAACAGATCCCAGTTTTGAAAGAGTTTAGTCTTAATCCTTTGTACCTCTGGCCTACTGCAACCCATGGGTCCAAGGTAAATTTCATGCACGTGTGCTCGTTCTTGTTGATATTTTCTATTATTCTGAGATTGTGTATTATTCAATTACTAATTATATGTCTTGAATATTGGCTTTAAGCATGACCACAGGTCTCAATATGGCTAAAGCTGTAGCTCAGGAGCCTCCTCGCACTCTGATTACTCCTTAGGTAGGTTCAATTCTCCATTTCTTTGGGGATAACATAGAAAGTTTATTTGGGTAGTTAACTGCTGGGTCGATGGCGCCGATTAGATCGAATTCCCTATGAACCTAATGTACTGTGTTTACGGTAAGATCTATACTTGGTGAGTTTTGAATGTTTTTAATCTCGGTTGCCATTTTTTCCTTCCTGTTGGGTTTATTTATTTTTTGTGTTCCTTCTTTCAATAACATTAGTACTACCACAATTTTTTTCACGGCCCTCATTTGACGTTCCTCAACAGTTTAGCTTTGGAGCTGGGCAGACTCGAAAGAGCACGAAAGCACATTCAGCGCAAACACAAACATCAGTAATGGTAATGATATTCCCACAGATTGTACTTGATGCTTTTCAGTTTCCAATTCATATCTGTTAAACAGTAATAATTACTTGAAGTTGGGATGTGAATTTTCTGGAGTATTGTTAGATTTCGAGAGTAGTATGACGTATGTGTTAGGTTGAACAATTTCAGTGTTTATTTGTCTAAATTATGATTTTTCATTTTCTGATTTCTGTTAAAAAGCATGTGGTTTATGTTAATGTTTTTATAAAATGTTAAAACTACTGCTTTGTTGACTTTATGACTAGGAACTAGGAAGTGTGGGTTAATCTTTTCCTATTAATGGTTGTTCAGATGCCTTTATTCACGCAATACTCATTTACAGATTTGAGTAATTTAGGACTTGTTTGGTAACACTAAAAATCCAATTAAAATTGAAAATATAGCCGTTATTGGATCCCACCCGTCTAATAAAAGTCAACAATAACGGCTAGTTTTTCAATTTTAATCCGATTTTAATTTCTACCAAACACACTCTTAATCTTATTTTTAGTTTGTTTTATTCCGTCGAGCGTGAATAAAATAGCAATAAAATAACTTCTCGTCAATTAGTAGTCCATGTAACAGTTGTTAGAATCTGAAGAAATGCTAACTACAACTTTTACACAGTTATTAAACATGTGAGTACCCTGTGATTTTAGCACTAAGCTCTTGATTTATCAAAATGAATTTTGTAATATATGGAAGAGCATGGTTTTATGCCTATATGAATTCAACAGATTCAATGTTTAAAGAATTCAAGCTGGACGTTATTTATATTTCCTAATTGTCTGTGGTGATTATGTGGGTTTGTACTTTAGAAAGATGCATGATGCTTTTCTTGATTTGTTTCACATGGATTATGAAATTATCATAAAAGTTGTTCATTTATGCTTTTTCTTACACTTTTTTCTTGGTCAACTTTTATCTACCTCTCTATTTCTTGGATCTCATGAAGAAGAAAAATGTTTAAGGTGATTGATCGGTGATCTTGATATGGTGTGTTTCCTTTCCTATTCTTTTATATTTCTATGGTAAAAATATTTGTGTCTGCTTTTGCTTCCATTTACCGTTTTATTATTGGAGTTTTAACAATTAAGAGAAAGGAAAGAAAACTCCATGGCAGAATTTAATATTACTTTGGAAGATGTTGGCAACTTTTTGCCCCTTCCCTGTCTTTTCGTCTTTATGGTTTTATTTTCTTTTTGTTCATTTCACCCTTTGCTGCAAGAACTCTTTGGACCAGTAATTTTTATGTGCAGATGACTCAGAGATGTCTGATGGTGCTATGGTTTCAAATGTCCACTAGGATCTCAATGAATGGCAAGAAAAGCGTGCGAAGCTTGTTCTCTCAACGGTGAAGGTTAGATATATCCTGCTAATCAGCAACACCTATGGTAATGGTTATTAGATCTATCTTGCTCACCAGCAACACGTATGGTAGTGGTTAAGTGACAAAACAAAGTGTCTAAACCTTGTTCCCAATATATTTGAAACTGGCTTAGTAGTGGCTAAGGTGAGAAATACACATTTAATACATACATGAAGATAATAGAAACAATCCTTTTAGTTATGCGCTTGCATTCTTCAATTGGAGGTCTTGAAATACAATTAAATCACAAATAGCTATGCCAGGAATAACAGTATGTACGTATTGCCTAATTAAGTACCCTCCTCGATGGGGTATGTGGATGTGAAGAATATTTGAAACTACTCTGAAATCTCGATCAGTAAGATTTGTGTGCAATGCCCTTTTCCTGCAAGAGCTTCTCTTTTTTCTCGTGAGGACTGGGATGACCTCACTTTGAAACGTCGAATATCTAATTTGTCCTGTCCAAAAGGAATTTCATTGTATACAGGCATTTAAGGCTGGGTGTTGAGTACAGTCTCTTTCCCAGGTTCAAGCAAACTCCAGAAGATGGTCCTGCTGACTCTACTGCATCTATCATTCAATATTTCAATGGGGCCCCTTTGTACACGTTTGCAACTAGGGTTCCCCATAGCCACATTAATAGTCAGTATTAGTCCTAACTCCTGGTGGATGTTTTCTTCTTGGATCTTCAATCTACGATCTATTTTTCTACTTTTCATCCTTTAAAATATAGGTTTGACTATGGGTGTGACAAGTCCCAGCTTAATGCAAACACAACGATATTTAATGCCACAAAATGGTAAGTTTTCTATAAATAATAGGCCAGAATGTATGGGAAGACTTCTTTTTGTGCTGGAGTGCCCCTGATGTGAAGGTGAAGCAATACTTTGGTTTTTGGAGCGTTAATGAATGAGTAAAGTCTTTTCCTGTTGAGTAGATGTCAGCATTGTATTATTGTAAGTTCTTCTTCCAGTCCATCGTGTTTAACATTTGGTCAAGCTCTTATAAAAAAATGCATATGTTGTAAAATGAATATAACAAAAGATTTTATTCTTTTCAAAAACGCAATATTGAGCAATTTTTATGTTTTTATTCATCAATATTTTATCAACAGATCCCTGTTTTGAAAGAGTTTAGTCTTAATCCTTTGTACCTCTGGCCTACTGCAACCCATGGGTCCAAGGTAAATTTCATGCACGTGTGCTCGTTCTTGTTGATATTTTCTATTATTCTGAGATTGTGTATTATTCAATTACTAATTATATGTCTTGAATATTGGCTTTAAGCATGACCACAGGTCTCAATATGGCTAAAGCTGTAGCTCAGGAGCCTCCTCGCACTCTGATTACTCCTTAGGTAGGTTCAATTCTCCATTTCTTTGGGGATAACATAGAAAGTTTATTTGGGTAGTTAACTGCTGGAACTTAAGAGGTTTGAAGAACTTGAAAAAATCTAAATAATTGATTCTCGTGATGCTATCATTGCCAAAAGCATTGGTAAGCGAGCAACACTTCTTTATTTTATTGTTTTTGATATTTAGTTGCTTTATGCTCAATT
Source organism: Fraxinus americana (assembly GCA_035079005.1). Taxonomy (NCBI): domain Eukaryota; kingdom Viridiplantae; phylum Streptophyta; class Magnoliopsida; order Lamiales; family Oleaceae; genus Fraxinus; species Fraxinus americana. Next base: position 32,092,179 of record CM068717.1, on the reverse strand, counting down.
CTTTATGATGTTTTCATAAATTTGCATTTTCCTTTAGTTGCCTTCTTTACGCTTAATCTTCCTTGGTTTGTGTGATTTTATTTTTTGAAATGGAAAGAGTTTTATATTTTCATTTCTTCTATGCAAAGTGGCAGATCTTGTTATGGAATTACTTGTTGCGTTGATTTTTTTTATTAATTTTAAGCTGCATTAGCGTGTATATTGAGCTTCGTATCTTTCATTAATTGTCGATTAGGCTAACTGGGATGTGAATCTTATATATTTCGTGTGATGTAGACTATAAAAGCTCCCAGGTTTACTACCCAAATGATGTAAAATATCTAGCCAATGCTTGAACTATGGCAGCTGAAAGGAAGATTGCCTATCATAGCATCAAGCGCCAAGAAAATTTTAATTATGCGAGGCACCCGATTTATTAGTGTATTTTTGTCCGGACTTCTTGTTAAAGAGGGCCATTATGTTTAATATAATTTGGTTCTTCTTACTTTTGTACTTGTTAATAAGTAAAATATTTGCTCGAGCCTTGCTCTCCTAACTCAAAATAAAAAACATATCAATGCACAGTTAATCCTATCTTCGTAGATATATATTCTGTCTAGATTTGATAACGTAGAGGATATTTACCCCTTAGGCTGGTGGGTTTTTTCAAAATGCTTTAAGCAGCGATGAAGTTCATCAAATAGAATATGCATCAAAGAAATGTGGTGAAGAATGATTGGAGAGACCACTACTTTCAAAGCAGGTACAAGGTTTTGAATTTAATCTTTTGGCGAGCACGTATCTCCCGTCGTTTCAAATAACATTCCGCAAACTAATATTACCTCAAAAATAACAATGCACGGGCAATCGACTAGTATATATATATAGGTGAAAGTCCCTAAGTTAAATCCTCTCCAGTCCCAGTTTACGAAGGGAATAAAATAGTACGGTGTGCAATAAAAGTACAAGTCACTTAGATTAATTTAATTGGGATACTAATTAATGCGCCAAACGTCAAAAATATTTAAATTAATTTCGTTCAATCTAACACAGTGCATCAGCATAACCTTATTAAAGAATAATAATTAAAAATTGTATTCATTTTGTTGCTAATATATTATATTTAATCTATTACAACTTGTCATTAAAAAAATTAAAAGAAACAATTATGTAGCATATAACATTCCAAATTCTCATCATAAATTAATGCAGTTGCTCAATTACTATTCATAAAAATTATTATAGTACATGTCAAATAACTGGAGGAAAAAAATAAACCAAAGTTTTTCGCCGCGCCAATCAAATCCATTAAATTAAACTGTATTTCTCTCTCTTCTTTTACATCACATTTTTCAAATAAAATAATATTACATGTAAATTAAAAAAAAATTCTTCTTTTTTAACTACACGTTTTTCAAAAAATCACTATTTGAATCTTTTTTTTAAATAATTAATTTTAAAGGATCCCAATATGGTTTTTTATGCATTTTGTCCTCAACCTTTGAACAAAGCAGCATACCTATCACCCACTTTATTTTATTGTCCCAATTTCGTCCCAAACGTTTCAGTCATTAGGAGACTTCATCTTTTGACAGGATTTTCATCCCCCTTTCTTTTTTGTTGAAATAGTGTAGACATGCAAATTTACCCTCCATTCTGATTAAATAAAAAAAACCATGAGAAATGGACTGAAAGATAGCTTTGGGTTCGTATTGAGCAGGTAAAAATAGATATGTCGAAGAACAATTTATAGCATATTAGTCCACAAAGTGAAGCAAATATGACTTTCACGTATTATTCTTTAAATATTATTATATTAAGGTAATAAAATGACAAGTTAGATCGCGTTTGGCTATGGTTTAAAAAGTTTTTGCTTCCGCATTTTTTTAGATATAAATTAATTTAGCTGCTTTTTAAATTACAAATGTGTCACTTATTATAAAAAAAAAAACTACCTTTACTATTATGTGAAAACGATTGGTGAAAATAGTGATTTATGTGTACTATGAATTGAAGTTGATCATAACATATACAATTAAAATTAATAAATTTAAGAAAATGACCAAGAAAAAGGGTGTAATATTTACAATAAAACCTATTCTTTATTTTATTTTATTTACTTACCTATTATCTCATGTTTTTTCATGGTTCGTCTCGAAGCACAAAATCTACCAATGGTAGATTTATGATGCAATTTATGCTACTCACATTTTTATGCTTTATTTTATCTTTAATGTTAGTAGTGTCATGTTGCATTTTAATGGAAATAGTACTTCCAATTTTACAGTGTTTGAGACTCTTTTCTATGTCGCTCTCCCGCTAGTACTCGATATAGGGTCATGGGATTCAAATCCTTCCATAGAGTATTTAGGTGGAGATCTAAAAATCTCCCTAAATGTGATGGTATTTCTATATAAAAAAATCCAATTACTAAGTTGATAATGTACTTCGAAACATATGGATACAAGTGTCATTTAATTTATTCCAATTTGTTCTTCAAATATAAAATAAAATGAACGTAAGTTTGTTAGTACTAACAAGATTTATGAACTATTGCGTACACGATTTAACTTCTATGAATAGATATTGATCCAATTCTGATGCAGGGAGATCCGAGCCAGACGAGGCTGAACTATCTGATAGCTATGCTCGGTGTGCATCAATTTCGAGGCCAATTCACACCTTAATACATATATGGAAGACATTTTACTCTAAGAAAAAGTCAGTGTACCACATGATATAAAATAAAACCTAGAGATATTTAATTAATTTAAATATCTTTATCAAAATTACGTGTAGTACCTAACATCTCATGCTTCAATCATTCAACTATCAAGGTGATAATATATTTTATTATATTGGCAATCTGTATTTATTAATAATTTAATAAATACATTATTTGAATAATTTAATAATTTATTATATCCATTGTTTGAATGAATCCGTATTTATTAATAATTTAATTATATATAAGAGACTTTTTAAAAGGAAGGACTACATGAGCATAAAGGTAAAAGGTTGAGGACTAACGTTATGTGTTTGTGGGTAGCATCCATCATTCTTTAAACGAGTTAATTTAATCAACACTCACTCAACTTTAAACTTGTTACCACTTACTCATTCAACTTCAACGGGTTACTGAACACTCACTCATCTTCCCTTATTGTTACCCATCCACAACTCACTCCACTTCCGTCTCTTTTAATTAACAGAAAATTACACATGGAGGACGGAATATTACGTGGCAAAGTGGGCCTTAAAATTAATCCCAGCTGGAAGAGAACATTTCCCCTTATTTTCACGACATTTCCCCCCTTTTGCACCAAATTCATCTTTCTGGAAGAAAACCTCCAACTCCAGTGCTGTAAAATACCTGAAATTAACCTTGAAATCAACATATTAGGCTTGGAAATTCTTCTCTTGTGAGGATAATGGAGGGCATTGGTGACCTAGAAAGCCCTCACATGGAAGACAGATTGCTGGAAGGCAAGCAAGAAAGACCACGAGAAGTTAATTTTCTTTAATCACAAGTGTTCATAATTCCCATTTTATGAACAAAATTTTTAAACTACTAAGGTATATATTGCATTAAAATTCCACTTCATAATGCATCAAAGTGTGGATTCTGAACTTTGATCGATCGACCACTCAATATTCACACATTCTTCATTTTACTTAGTGAACGATTTTTGTTAAAACTCAATTTTATACACAGAAAAAGAAATATAAATTACTAGCATGCATGCATGCACATATATAAGGGCAAGAGGCTGAAAATAAGATTGAAAATTTTACCAATCTTTAAACCAAATTTAAAATTAAAGTTACTACTGGAGATTAATTTTGTAAAAAGATAAAGTTAAAGAAATATTACTTTTCATTTTATACCACTAAAGAGAATTTCATCTTTTTTTTAAAACACAAAAGCAAAGTGGTGTACTTAACTATTTTCCTTTTGAATTTTTTTGCCTTGGACACTTTCCTTGTAAATTCCCAAACAAACATTGGCATTATGTCTTCTAAACTACCATACATGTCACATGGCCATATTGTCTAAAAATGGAATACTTTTTGCTCCAAAGAGAAAAAAATGGACTAAGTTACCTTTCTTTACTGCATGGAATGACATGCTACTATATGCATATATGTAAAATGATTGGTGGTATACTGACTAGTTGGAGTGTATAGTTCTTAGATTGTTTATAAAAGTTGTTTACATATATGTAAAATGGTTGGAGTTTTATTAAAAATTGAAGCAAATCACTTCGGAATTTCAAAATGTCCCAGTTCCATACTTGTTTTAATTACCTTTTCATTTATATCCAAACATTAACCCTAGTCTTTTTTGCATTCTAGTGACAAACGATAAGAGTGAAGATTTGGTGCCACTTGAGTGCCAATTAAATGACTCGGAGGATGATGTGGACGACGGTGGTTTTCAATATCAGAGAAATGCATAGGACAGAGTATTGGTTGGTCAATTTGAAACAACTAGGGAAGATGATGGTTTGGAATTGGATGATCCAAATTATGCATATTCTGAGGAGGAGTTGCATACTGATTATTCTTCGGAAGAGGAAAATAATTATCGTTTTCCTACGTATGATGCTGAGATAGAGAAGTTTAATCCACAATTAGAGGTTGGAAAAGAGTTCAAAGACATAAAAGAATTTAAGAAAGCAGTTAGACATTATGGAGTTGTCACTAGGCGTAATTTGAAGTTTACGGCGAATGATGAAAAGAGAGCACAAGGAGTGTGCAAAAAAAAAGAACTACAAATGGAAGATTTGGGCTTCGTGGAATAAGAAAAAGGGTTGCATGCAAATTAAGACGTTCAATTCACAGCACACATGCTTACGAGACAGAACAAATAGGCATTGTACAGCTAAGTATATTGCTGAGAAGTACATAGAGACTTTTAAGGTCGCCCCTGATTGGAAGTCAGAACTCATTATTAAGGCCGTGAGAGATGACCTGAAATTAATAATCAATAGAGTTACTGCATGGCGAGCTAGAAGACACGCTAGGATATTGATTGAGGGTTCTAATGAACACCAGTTTGGCCTGCTTTGGTCTTTTGCTCATGAGATTTTGAGAAGTAATCTAGGATCCACATGTATAGTTACCACGCATGAGTCAAAATTTCAAGGGGTTTATATATGTTTAGAAGCTTACAAGAGAGGGTTTGTGAGTGGTTGTAGGCACCTGTTAGGCTTAGATGGGTGTTTTTTGAAAGGAAATTTTGGCGGACAAATGCTTGTTGCCGTGGCACTAGATGCCAATGATTGTATTTACCCCGTAGCATATGCAATAGTGGAGACGGAGAATGCTAGAAGTTGGAGATGGTTCGTTAGTCATTTGGGTGAGGATTTAAAGATTGTAAATAGTAACGAATGGACCTTTATGACTGATAGACAGAAAGGATTACAAAAGGTTATCGAGGATCTGTACCCTGATGCTGAACATAGGTTTTGTGTGCGGCACATGTATTCAAATTTTTTTAGGGCTGATTTTAAGAGTTTAGCACTTAAAGGATACTTATGGAAAGCTGCAAAGTCAACTAATGTACTTGATTGGAAGTTTTGGATGGATGAACTTGCGAAGGAGAGTGCGGGTGCGTATGATTGGTTAATGAAGAGGGATCCACGTGAATGAAGTAAGTCTCATTTCTCTACTAAGGTAAAGAGTGACGTAGTACTTAACAATTTATGTGAAGTTTTCAACAATGTAGTGTTAGAGGATAGGGAGAAATCAATCTTGACTATGTTAATTGACATGCATATTAGTTGCATGAAGAGGATACAATCAAGGAGAGATAAGATGAGAAGAGCCAGAGGACCTTTGTGTCCCAAGATTCAACAAACATTGGCTAAATCCACGGAAATAGCTGAGGAGTGTGAAGTAGAGTGGTCTGGGGGCCCACAGTTCTATGTGAAATGTCGTACTGGAGAATACGTGGTTGATTTGTCAAACAAGACATGTGCATGTAGGAGATGGGATTTGACAGGGATTCCATGTGGACATGGGGTTGCTGTTATACTAGACAGAGAGGATAATCCTACAAAGTACGTGCATGAGTGTTACACAGTGCAAACCTATCTACAGTGCTATGAAAACATTGTGAACCCCATTAACGGTAAGAAATTGTGGCCGGAAGTGAATGCTATCCCATTACAACCACCGGGTTGGGTGGTGGCGAAGAGGAGAAGGAAGCAAAAAAAGCGCAGAAGGCAACAGGAGGAAGATGTAATCACTCATTCGGCCACAACTTCAAGAATGAAGAAAAAAGGCATAGTGAAGATGACATGCTCTTTATGTCGTTTACCTGGCCACAACAAGCGTTACCATGACAGGGCAGATGCACCGATTGAGGTTTGTCTTTCTTTAATCACAAGTGTTCTAAAGTTGTAGAGTAGAAACCATGTTTGTAACTATGTTTACTGATTTCAAGATTGTGATGGAAATGATGTCAATCACATAAACCAAGATAGAGCTATCCAAGTTGAAAGTCAAAGTTCAAGGGTAATTTTTCCATTTTGTTACTCTATGATTACCATTGATTTCTTATTTCATTAGTCTTAATCATTTATGCAACATAGGCGAAGCTGGCAACTCGAAGAGCAAACAAGAATTCAACAAATGAAGTACAACATAATCCTCCAACAGATTGATACATTTTCATGCCGACACCTAGACTTCGGGTCACAAGTGATGCACAATCTAACAACACTGTTCCTTCCAAATAGATGTAGTTTAGGTCTGAAATGAAGACTTTTTGACAGTGAACTATTTTTGGCTGTTGTTCCAGCTGTAGCTGTTGGTCATCTAATGTGTTTCAAATGTCATTTAACCATCATATTCCAATGTATTTTGAATGAATGGTTACATCTAGCAGTTTACTGGCTTATATTAGTGATTTTGAGAATGAATAAATGAAATGGAACTTCCAGCAGTTTGTGTTTTTACTGGTTTCTGTTTTACTAGTTTCTGCCTTTTTACTGGTTTGGGTTTTACTGGTTTATGTTTATATTTATACTTTGGGGAACACACTAACTCAGGCACAAAAATGAAACAAACCAAAGTATAACATGATTCATTCATTCAATAGTACAAAGATCATACAGCCAAGTTACAACAACCAACTACTTATCAGCCCCACCAACAGCAATATAAACCAGCAATAAGACCAACTACAGCCAATTTACAACAACCAACTACTTATCAGCAATAACCACCAGCAATAACCACCAGCAATAAGACCAACTACAGCCAATTTACAACAACCAACTACTTATCAGCCCCACCAACAGCAATATAAACCAGCAATAACCACCAACAATAAGACCAACTACAGCCAATTTACAATAACCAACTACTTATCAGCCCCACCAACAGCAATATAAACCAGCAATAACCACCAGCAATAAGACATTCTGTAATTCCACCAGCAATAAGACATTCTGCAATTCCACCAGCAATAAGACATTCAATGTAATTCCACCAGCAATAACACATTCTATAATTCCACTAATTTCCCTTCCCAAACAGGACTTCAATCTCCCTTCTATAATCGATCTTGCTTGCTTCAGTAATTCCACCAATTTGCAAAGCAAATGTTGCATCTTCAAAATGCTTCTGCGTTTGACCTGAGAATGGACGAAGATGACCAGTATCTCCGCCGAAGCTACAATCAGAAAATCTACTTGCAACTTCATCGAGCTCTGCGATTTTCTCTTCTAGCTTGGCGCTGTCGTCCTTGAGAGATTTGAGCTGGACGATGGCAGATTCCTTCGTGGTGGTGGAGATGATGCGACCGTCGGGGTTTGAATTGAATTGGATGGGTTTGAATTGAATTGGTGGAAGGATCAACAATTTTTGAGCTGGGCAATGACGGATTTACCCCAATTTTTGAGCTGGGCGACGGCGGATCAAGAGAGAGTAGCTAGGCGAGGGCGGAGTCCACCAATTTTCGACTGTCGGGGATGGAATTTCAGATTTCAGGTTTGAATTGAATTGGGAATTCAAAAATTGTTAACCCAGTTGGTGAGTAGAGGCGAGAAGCGTGTTGGAGAGGAGAGGAGAGTCGTGAGTTTTATTCCAGCTGGGATTAATTTTAAGGCCCACTTTGCCACGTAATATTCTGTCCTCCACGTGTAATTTTCTGTTAATTAAAAGAGACGGAAGTGGAGTGAGTGGTGGATGGGTAACAATAAGGGAAGATGAGTGAGTGTTCAGTAACTCGTTGAAGTTGAGTGAGTAAGTGATAACAAGTTTAAAGTTGAGTGAGTGTTGATTAAATTAACTCTTCTTTAAACACAAATTTAGAGATATGAGGGTAGACTCCATTCACTTTCATTTTTCCCTGCTTTTCCTTTCTTATTATCATCAGAGGAGGGAGAAATGGATCTCTCTATACAGTCACCGTATGACTTATCTCGCGAAAAAGATCTGGAAGAATCATCCTCCGAAGAAGAACTCGAGGACTCATCAGACGACGAAGATGTGTTTAGTGCGGCCAAAATACTCAATAAAATTGTGGTCCAGTATATATCAAGTGTGTCCTCCCAACATGGACATGTAACAGATATGTTAGGGATTGTTGATGCTTTACCCGAATCCAAAAACCTCACAGATTTCGATACATGCGGAGACTTTATGTCAAATATTTCGCCTACTCTCAACCCGAATGAAGTTGTTGCGGCCTTTATCAACTTTCTCCTCCCAACTGGTAGAAGTCATCCTATGACGTTTTGAGCCAGATTTCATTGCTTTTGTGAAGGATTCAATGGAAATTCTCCGGACAGAGCTGGGGTTTCTTATTACTTTTCTTGGCGATACAGCAATGCATTTGCAGTCCACCAAGAATATAGTGATAGATATCGAAGCTTTGGTTAATGAGGTAGGAAGTTTCTTGTATTCCTTCCTCTTCACCACTGTTGTATTCATTCTGATCACTGAGGCTAACTAATTATGCAATGCCACATGTGGAAGCTTTGGTTGATGAGCTACGAAGTTTCTTGCATTCCAATCTTTTCACCTTTCTTGAGGATTTACTGCGAATCTCTGAGGTGGAATCAGAAGAAATAAAAAAACAGAAAAAGATAGAAAGGAAAGAAAAAAAGAAAGCAAAAATGGGAAACAAGGCTCAGGTCCATGAGGTAGGAAGCTCCTTAGATTTCATCATTTTCCCCGAGAATGATCCCATCCCCGAGATTGGAATATTAGATCTTGCAATTTCTGATTTTTTGCCTAAGTTTGAGCTCTTGAAAACAAAGATTAAGGAGCACTGCATCACAGTCTCAAAGATGCCAAGTGATGTGACTCCAAAGACTGCCCTGGTTTCACTCTTTATTGTTGATTCTGTTCTTGATGACCTCATGGACTTAATAAATAACAAATCTGGCAAGATTGTTAGTGTGAATGATCAAATTGTAACGCTCCATGAGGAGCTAATGTTATTGGGGTCATCCATCATAGATATAATACTGCAGCATGAAGCAAAACATGAAGAACCTGTGATAAGAACAAGAGACATAGCATATGAAGTTGAATATGTTATCAACTCATTCCCTCCTGTTTGGTATCTCACCCTTAGGCTCCCTCAACTCATCGACAAGATTCAGCTTATTAGGATGGCTATCCAAGAAATAAAGAACAAAATTGATACAGCTGGAATGCCAGAAGTTGCAAAATATGGAGGTGATGAAGTATCATCGCAATCTAAAGTACCTCCTGTTAGGGAATTATTGAGAGCAATTACTCAGGGCCCAAGCCCATTCCACCAGGCCCAAGTGAGGTTCCATCCCAAAACCAATTGGTAATGGGTGGAGTAGCCCACTTGGGTTATATGGTGGATTTCTTTTCTTCTCCCAACCGATGTGGAGCAAACAAGAAGTCCCACATCGGTTAGGAGAAGAAAAGAAATCCACCATATAACCCAAGTGGGCTACTCCACCCCTTACCAATTGGTTTTGGGATGGAACCTCACCCAGGCTTTGTGTAGGCTGGGCCAGTGTGTGCTCTCAATAATTCCCTAGCTAATATCGAGAGCCCGAGGTCGGAGGAACGTAGTAGAAAGCGTGGTGGCGATCGGGCTAAAAAATTATTCGCGTTTGAGGTGCCTTGTGTCGAAAGTCTTCCTAACATTGGTGGTTAGGCGGCGGGTACCGTTTGGTCAAGGGCGACGGTAATAACGGCGGTACAAGATGATTGGCGAATGGATTATCGTTTGAGGGGAGGCTACAATGATGTGGTCCTTCGTTTGAGGGGAGGATTGTTGGGAGCAAACAAGAAGTCCCACATCGGTTAGGAGAAGAAAAGAAATCCACCATATAACCCAAGTGGGCTACTCCACCCATTACCAATTGGTTTTGGGATGGAACCTCACTTGGGCCTGGTGGTGTGGGCTTGGGCCTTGGGTAATTGCTCTCAATAATTCCCTACTACAAGAAGTCCACCATATAACCCAAGTGGGCTACTCCACCCATTACCAATTGGTAATGGGTGGAGTAGCCCACTTGGATTATATGGTGGATTTATTTTCTTCCCACAACCGATGTGGGACTTGTTTGCCCCAACAATCCCTCCCTCAAACAAGGCTCACGAGGTAAATCACCACTCATCGAGATAATCCATCGTAGCCTGCACCCACTACGTTACCATGGATCTACCATCTCATGAGAATTTTCCACCACCTCGATTTATCTAGCCACATAACTTGGGCTCTGATACCACTGTTAGGGAATTATTGAGAGCAATTACTCAAGGCCCAAGCCCACACCACCAGGCCCAAGTGAGGTTCCATCCCAAAACCAATTGGCAATGGGTGGAGTAGCCCACTTGGGTTATATGGTGGATTTCTTTTCTTCTGTTGTAGGGGAATTATTGAGAGCAATTACCCAAGGCCCAAACCCACTCCACCAAGTCCAAGTGAGGTTCCATTCCAAAACCAATTGGTAATGGGTGGAGTAGCCCACTTGGATTATATGGTGGATTTATTTTCTTCCCACAACCGATGTGGGACTTGTTTGCCCCAACAATGCTCCCCTCAAACGAAGGACCACATCATTGTGGCCTCCCCTCAAACGATAATCCATTCGCCAATCATCTTGTACCGCCGTTATTACCGTCGCCCTCGACCAAACGGGACCCGCCGCCTGACCACCAATGTCAGGAAGACTTTCGACACAAGGCACCTCAAACGCGAATTATTTTTAGCCCGATCGCCACCACGCTTTCTACTGCGTTCCTCCGACCCTGGGCTCTGATACCAGTTGTAGGGAATTATTGATAGCAATTACCCAAGGCCCAAACCCACTCCACCAAGTCCAAGTGAAGTTCCATTCCAAAACCAATTGGTAATGGGTGGAGTAGCCCACTTGGATTATATGGTGGATTTATTTTCTTCCCACAACCGATGTGGGATTTGCCCCAACACCTCCCATTCTGGAAGACGTTGTGAGGTTTGAGAAAGTGGAAACTGAAATCATAAAACATCTTGTAAGAGGAACGGAGCAACTGCAAATTATTTCCATCTTTGGAATGCCTGGACTTGGTAAGATCACTTTAGCAAAGAAACTATATAATCATCCCTCCATTGGCCTTCGTTTTGATGTACGCGCCTGGTGTGTTGTTTCTCAAACATATAAGAAGAGGAATATGTTAATTGAGATTTTGATGTCAATAGGTCACCTCAAAAGAGAAACAATTATGAAAATGGAGGATGAAGATTTGGCGGAAAAACTTTACAAAAGTTTAAAGGGAAGGAGATACCTTGTTGTGATAGATGATATATGGGATACAAATGCGTGGAATGAATTGGAAAGATATTTTCCACGTGAACATGTTGGAAGTAGAATATTATTCACCACTCGAAATAAAGAAGTTGGTTTGAAAGCTTCCGCTAGTGTCATGAAAGAATTACCTTTTTTGTCAAAAGATGAATGTTGGGAATTGCTACAACGGAAAGTGTTCCAAAAAGATTGTTGTCCTCAAGAATTGCTAGACATTGGGAAGCAAATTGCAAGTTGTCGTCATGGCCTACCACTTTCAGTGGTCACGATAGCTGGAGTTCTCACAAATATGGAGAGGAAAGAACACTTGTGGCGAAAAGTTGCAAGAAATTTAACTTCACATATATCTGGAAACTCAGAGATATTGGAATTCAGTTACAAGTATTTACCATGCATTTGAAGCCATGTTTTCTTTACTTCAGAGCATTCAAGGAAGATGAGGAAATCCCAGTACAAAAGTTATCTCTATGGATTGCAGAAGGGTATATAAAGAAAGAAGAGGAGAAATGCATAGAGGATGTGGCTCTAAAATATCTGATGGAACTAAGTGACAGGAGCTTAGTACTTGTAGCCAAACGAAGATCTAACGGCCAAGTCAAAACTTGTAAGATTCATGATCTATTGCATGAAATGTGCTTGAGAATAGCCGATGAAAAACACTTTTTAAAGGTGGTCACACTGTGAGTTTACTGTAACTCTTTTTTTTTTACTTTCTTTTGGTCCATTTTCATTTTAGCCTACTAATTGTTATGATATATGATGATCATATTAATGATGTGATTATGTTGTTACCAGTAATACTGATAAACCAGCACAGTTCTTCAGTCAACACCATTGTTTGATTATCAACTACAGGGGAACTCCTATTAACTCACTACCTTTTGGCCTACATGTGTGCTCTCTTCTACGTGTTTATCTTGGCTCCACCGCATTCAACTCACGCAACTTCAAAGTTCTTAGGGTGTTGGATTTTCATAGTAGATTGGTACCTGTAGTAGGAATTAAATATTTGGATCACTTAAGGTACTTGGCAATTTCAGGTGATTTGCCACCAATGGAAAGTTTCCACAAACTAGAATTTCTTGATATGGACAATACACATCAAGTTGAAATATCTGAGATCCTTCTTAATATGGTGAGTTTGAGACGAATGTATTTCAGGGGCGGTGCATACTTCAGTGAATCTTGCCGTCAGCAAGCAATTAAGGATGAGAGCTTCCAAATAAATAGCAACCTACAGAGTATTTCTGAACTTGAAATTTGTGATGAAACGGATGAGAAAATTCTGAGATGCTTGCGTAATCTTCGCAGGCTGACAATCTGGTCTGAATCTTCACTCGATTATGCTTCTGACTTCGTTACTCAGCTTGAATCACTGAAGCTTTATAACGTGGGAGTTTCATGTTCCAGTTTGATCAGTCTTCCCTTATATCTCAAACAGTTGACTCTATTTTTTGTACAAGTGTCTCCAAAACAAATGAAGCAAATTGAGAGGTTGCTGAATCTTGAGGTTCTCAAATTTGTAGACGTTTCCTTTAAGGGAAGACGCTGGGACACAAGTGAAGTTGAATTCCTACAACTTAAATTCTTGAAACTCTGTAATGTAGATCTTGTAAAATGGAATGCCTCAAGTGATAATTTCCCAAGCCTTCAGCAACTAGTATTGCGAGATTGCAAGCATCTGAAGATGATCCGTTCCAGTTTTGGGGACATTCCAACCTTACAGATGATTGAGGTATATGGTTGCACGGAAGCTGTCAAAGAATCTTCTAGGCAAATTGAGGAAGAACAACAAGAATTGGGAAATGAAGCTTTTAAAGTCATAATCTCTGGGAACTGAAAGTAAACAAGAAGAAAGTGACTAGTTTTTGCTGGTATGCTACGATTCTCTAAGAATTCCCTTTTCACTTATTTAATTGGAATTTGAACAATTTCTTTTCTTGCATAAGATATCTTTGGCAGCCTTCTGAGATATTTCAGGTGGTAATAAGAGGGTATCTTTTCTTTTAATGTCTCACTTTCTCATTCCTAGGTATTACGTGTAATACTAAATGAAACATCAGTTAACTTCTACTGAAATTTTGCCTTGTTTTCTAATAAACGTTGGCTTTATTTTATGAGCCTCTTCATGTTATTCGAGGAATTACTATGACACGACACCTTATTATTTGGGCATTGGTTCTTTATTATCTGAGCTTTTCACATTACCTTATTATGTTGAAAAAGATAGGACTAATAAAAATCACCTTAAAAGAGATCTGTGGAGTTAGCAAGTTGAATAAATTCACTGTCATATGGCCGTAAATTATCTTGTATATTGCAGGAGTTGAATGTTGATCATCCAGCATGAATTGAGTTTATAAAACATATGAATTTTGTGTATAGTAAGTTAAAAACATTACTGAATTCAAATTGTGTTGAATGCTGATTTAATCTGTAAAATTCAGTTCAGAAATCTATTATAAATTTCATTTACAAATGATTACAAATTTATTCCATCAACATAAAGGCATATGTAAACAAAATGACCCGTACACAACAGGTATTAAAGAAAGAATAATGCTAAGAGTACATCACCTCTTACATAAGGGGTGACATAATAGTCAAGTGGCTCCTCCTCATTGGAGGAGTGCCGAGGCCCCACATGTGGGCAGAGGCGCCCACATGTAAGGGGTGATGTACTTGTAGCAAGACCGCTAGCATTGACTGGCCAAATCTATTTTATACTCATTTTTATCTTGCAGTGTTACCTTTTTCTCATAACTGTCCCTTTTGTTCTTAATCTGCTTGAGCCACTTGTTCAATTTTTGCACCTTCTTATGTTTGCATATTTTTTATGCTTTCAATAAAATTCCGACCCTCGGCTGATCTTACTCAGAAAACTTTGTAATTTTGTAGGTGATACCTATGCCTCCTATTTTAAATAGATGAGCAGCTTGAGTTTCGATATTCATTGATGCTGTTGACTTCGGTGTAGGTATCTTATTGTCGTTCATTTAATAATGTATTTTTTTTTTCGTATGCTGGGATTGTTTTATTCTCATGTGTTGGAGTACAAGTGAGAAGTTTTCTGTTTGATGACTGGGAACAAAAGATTGTACTTTATTTACTGTTATTTGTCTTCCTCTTTTTCCTCTTATTAATTAAGGTGTTCTGGTGTTTAATAAGTAGGCAGCGATTTTATTTATTTTGCATCTTGTTCGTGTGAAACTTGCAAGCGTACGGATCGTTGACAAGTAATGGAATTGATGAGTTGAGTGTATCGACCCACATGGAATAAATTCAATTCACGTTTACTAATTTCGTAAGAAATTCTAATTATGTAAACAAAAGATATTTGATTTTTATGATTATTCCAAATAAATCTAAGAAAGCAATAAATTTTATTTTTTTTCTATCAAATTATGGATGATTATATTGAATCTCGAATCCACTATTACTATCTATTTCAATTCTAGATTTGTAATCTAGTTCCGTTTATGCATAGTTGACAATCGATAAAGCTATGATATTTAATTTTCTTTTTCGGAACAAATTTAAATATATCCAAAGCACGATCTGAATCTATTCCTAACCCAGAATTCGAATGATTAAAATGCATTAAAATTTAAATGATTAGAATGCATTAAAGTTTAGATTATTTATATGCACATATGATAAATTATAATTGGCCATGTGTTCTTAATAAATTTGATGATGCTATTATGTATGAAGAAGCAAGAGGTGGTCTTTTTCAATGTGTAATCCTCGTTTTTTATTTATAAGAATTGGAAAATAGGTCAAAATCACGTCCAGTTTGGATTCCAAAAGAGTTTTATCAAGATATCCTTTTCAGTTGAATGATACACAACTAAAGGTGTTTTGGATTTAATTCATTCTTACGTATGTGATCCTATGGGTACAGGCGGTCACAAGTATTTTATTTTACGAATGATTATTCAAGATACGAATACATACACTTAATGTCTCAAATGTCCAAAAATGCCTTTCCACTTTTGTATTAACATTTGTCGGAACTGGAAAGAAAACATAAGATTTACCAACACCAAGAAATAAATGAATTCTACAAATTATTTCTTATACTGATCATGCACTTGCACTCCTTACTTTACCTTGATTAGGAGGAAACGGTGGTGGATTGCCTTACAGACATTCATTAGTCCCTAGCCTATCCAGTGAATTTGCACAGCTTGAATTAAGTGATTTGATACAACCTGAATACCAAGTTGCATGTATACAAAACATTTTCAGTTTTATAACGTGCCCAATAATATACCTTAATGGCATGACATTGTCCTATGAGATTAGTTTAAAGAGAAATGCTAGAAGTACATCAAGTCATGTTACATCAGGGTGTCCATAATGGACACCCGGCACAATCCTATTGGATGGAGTGCATGTCCCACACGCACTCCATCCAATAGGATTGTGCCGGGTGTCCATTATGGACACCCTGATGTAACACTTGATGTACAAGAAGCACAACTCTAGTTTAAATTAGTAGGTTATCGTCATAATTTTACCGAACATACATCGGAAAGGTGAAAACTTAAAAGAACATATCTATGCAAGTATACTTTCATTCCTATAGCTGAGAGACTGAGACTAGTTACACTAAGAAATGCTACATATTTTTCTGATTGTAATCATCAAGGAAAATAATTGGAGATTTGGTGATTCCCATGTGTCAAGTCATTTGCTTTTGCTTGTAGGCCCTTGCTGATGCAAATTCAGGTAGCAATTGTAGTTACAGAACTCGCGACAAATTAGATCAAACCTAAGAAAGTCAAGAATCAGCGTTTGAAAGAAAGCTCTACTTAATATATCATTGAACCAAAGAACTAAGATAATTGCAACAATATCTTAAACATGTGATCACAAAATTTATGAACCTTACTTGAATTGTTGAACACGGCAAGAATTTAATTTTTAATAATTAAGTTCAGAATTAATTTGATGAAGAACGGGAATCAAGTAATATGTCTCACACTTGTATCTCTCAAATTACATGTGTTTTTACAATGAAAAGAATAATCTTATTTATATGAAATCTCTAAAACCTAATTAAAAACGAAATTAAGCCTTGAAAAATATAAAAAAAGATATCATACAAGAGTTTTAATAAAAATAAAAGTCTAGACGAAATTTGAAAAATCGCGTCCTTGGAAGGTCCAACTTATAGGCATTGTTAGTGATCTTTTCTAACACTTGGAACCTCGATTGCAACTTTGACTTCCGTTGAGCATGAACGTGTTCATTTTTCATATGCACCTAAACTCAATCTCCTAGTTTAAATGTAACGCGATTTCATCCTTTATTTGCTGGAGAAGCACAATGTTCATTTTTCTTCTTGATTTGGCACCATACCTTCTTGTGGAAGGATCTTACAAATTCAGCTTTCTTCTTTCCATCTAATCTACATCTCTCATCAATGGTAAATGAACTAAATCTAAAGGTGTGAGTAGATTAAAATCATAAACAATTTCAAATAGAGTATAAGAAGTAGTAGACTGCGCATCCCTATTATATGCAAATTCTATGAATGGCAAGCAATCATTTCAACTCTTCAAGTTCTTATTGATTATAGTGTGCAATAGTTGTATCATAATCCTATTAACAACCTCAGTTTGCCCATCCGTTTGTAGGTGATAAGTTGTAGAGAATAATAGCATAGTTTCTAACTTACCCACAAAACCTTTCAAAAATAACTAAGGAAATTAGCATCTCTATCCGATATAATACCCCTAGGTACCACATGTAAGCGATTACTTCCTTGAAGAATAAATTTGCAATGTTAGTGCCATTATCGATTTTATGATATGGAATGAAATAAGCCATCTTACTAAATATCTCTACCAACAAACATGGAATCTCTTCATTTCTTAGTCCTAGATAATTGCAACACAAAATCCATAGACACATCAACCCAAGGTTCACTAGGAACCGGTAATGGCGTATACAAATATTGAGGTAAAACCTTAGACTTAACCTTTTTACAAGTGATGCATCTATTACAAACCCGATCACCATCAACCTTCATCTTAGGCCAATAGAAATGTTCATTTAAAATATCCAAAGTTTTCTTAATCTCAACTGAAACGGAAAATATGTATAAATGGAAGTCCGATTGACATGATTACCTTAATTGATATCCATTAATAACCCGTGGAAGAAAAAATCGTCCAAATCTGCTAGTACTGCAGCTTATCTGATTAATAGGTCACCGTCCAGCAGTATAGGTTTTAAGACCCCACAGGAGTTGTGGACGGGGGAGCCTCCAAATCTGGAACACTTGAGAGTGTTTGGTTGTGCGGCATATGCACATCAATCTGAAGGGAAACTTGAGCCGAGGGCGGTCAAGTGTGTGATGTTAGGGTATCCCGAGGGTGTGAAGGGCTATAGGTTATGGGTTTTAAGGGTTCAAGGTATTAAGATTATTAACAGCAGAAATGTAGTCTTTAATGAATCTGAAATGCCATGTCTAAAACAGAAAATTGATGAAGCTAACAAATCTGAAACTGAGAGGAGTGTTCAGACTGAGGTGAAGCTTACTAAGCTTGATTCACCTACACCTGGGAATGACGATAATGACCCTACACATCAAGAACACAGAAAGCTGGCGAACACGAAGAGGTAGCGAACTTCAAGATAACACTGAACCAGTTGAAATTGAACATTTTAATGATCAGCCACCTAATCAAGATTATCAACTCACTAGGGATAGGGCGAGACGACAGATTAGGCCGAACCCTAGGTACGAATCCCTAAGTTTGACTGAGTTTGCATTAGTTTCACGTGAAGTCGTTGAACAGATAGAACCTGCTAGTTATGAAGAAGCTATTAATGGAAATTATTCTGAAAACTGGATAAAAGCTATGCAGGAAGAAATGAAATCTTTGAGTGATAACAAAACCTGGAAACTTATTAAGAAACCTAAAGATCAAAACCTGTAAGAAGTCCGATTGACATGATTACCTTAATTGATATCCACTAATAACCCGTGGAAGAAAAAATCACATAGACAAATCACTCACATCAAATTGTGGTGAGAAAAATAATACAACGGGTAAGTCACCCAAGACAATTTCATCAAGTTCACATTCTGCTTTTATATCTCGTAGTCATTGTCCTATAATGAAATCTCCCACAAGTATAACTCCCTCATCAATTTCTTGAACTTTCAATTGTTATTGCCTTATGATAAAGTTACATACGAGCATTTTGTTGAAATCAACAACGGTCATCTTTTATCTTGCTATTCTTGTTCATTATATATCCTGAAAAAGAAAAAAACTAAAATAGAAAGAAAATAACAATACAAGAATACAAATAGAAGTCCGAATTAATGACAAGGTAATTAAAATCAAACTAAAACTCAATCCTGGACAATAAAGCCAAAAACTTATTCACAAAAATATCTTTCAGGTTAAAATCACCACAAGTGTACTGTTCGTTAACAAGTAATAAAGTAAATTTTGAGTCCAAATATCGTCCCACAGAAATTGATTAGTTCAATTTTAAT
Organism: Fraxinus americana; assembly: GCA_035079005.1. Lineage (NCBI taxonomy): Eukaryota > Viridiplantae > Streptophyta > Magnoliopsida > Lamiales > Oleaceae > Fraxinus > Fraxinus americana. The sequence continues at coordinate 32,072,886 of CM068717.1, read as the reverse complement.
TGTCGCGACCTTAATCTAAACAAGAATAATATAATGTATTTGTTTGTGACAAAATTATGAATAAAATAAGTTACTTATGCAATTATAAGTAAATTAACTAAACTTATAAATGTAAATTATTCTAAATGTAAATTAATATGTTTAATAATTAACAAACGTGCTAGGGTTCCGAATTCTCATGCAATAATTATTTTAACCTTAGTTATACACTTTGACTACATGATTGCATTTCGAAGAACTAATGTTCCTATTTTATTTAACAATCTCTTTCGAATAATGTTAAACCTACTCTCATATATAGCCCGACTATATTTATATGACAGATGCGAATATATAAGAGTGCATAAATATCTATGAACATCTTTTGTTAATGGAAGGAGAGTAGTACCTCCGAGGTTTTATTAATATGTCATCATTTGTGATGGAGGAATACCATGGTTACAACTTAAAAGAAACGAAGAATTAAAATGGGAAGTACTACTTTCCTTACAGCAAAAATAACGTAAAACAGTAAAAAAGAAAGTATTACTTTCCTTACAATAAAATCTCATTACAACTACAAAAAACGAAAAGAAGACAAGTTATACTTATCCAAGCGGATGCAACTAATAGTATAAACAGGGAAACTAGAGATAGATTCTAAGAAGTCTGAACTATCTTGAGCTCCAATACGCGCTAATGAATCTGCGGTCTGGCTAGCTTTTTGATAAATATGCGATATATCAATAGTCATAACATGAGCAAACTCCAAAATATCCTCCCAAATAAGACGAATAGACCAAGGTAAGTTCACTTGATGATGAAACCAATGGATCACCACCTTAGAATCTGTTTCTATTGCAATTCTATCAATGCCATGTACATAGCATATTTAAAGGCCTATTCTCATTGCTAAGACCTCTGCTAGAGTGTTAGTACCAACCCCTAGGGAATGATAGAATCCAAAAATTACCTTACCTTACCAATCCTGAAGCAATCTACCACAACCAGCCTGACTCGGATTTCCAAGGCTAGCACCATCAATATTAAGTTTGTAACAACCATGTTATGGAGGGTACCATTTTACAAGGAAATGAGTTTTTACTCGTATTGGAACAGTAGGGATGTGAAGAACCAGTGAGAAATAGGAGGAAATATACATTTTCCTAAGTTTAAGAAAACCATTCAATTCGTGTAACCTACTTTTCACCTTTGCATAAATTTTGTGCAAGTTAATACCCCATCCTTAAATCTTGCAGAATTTCTGGCCAACCACAGCTCCCATGAAAGAATAGGTGGGATAAATAAAGCTACAAGATGTTCTTGTGTTGAACCGCCAAAATGAGAATGCTAAAGTAACATTGCAAACCGCTAAGAAATATTCGTAGAAACTCTAAGCCCAAATAATTTTCCAAAATATTGCCATGCTTGAAGAGCAGTAGAACTGGTTGTGAAAACATGATCTATTGTTTCCTCATGCCCCGTGGACAGCATTGACACTTGGAGACAACAGGAATCCCACAACGCCAAACCACATCGTCGACAAGAACCACGATATTCTAAAGGCGCCAGCAAAAAATAGAAATTTTTAGTGGCATGGTGGGATTCTAAATGATCCTATAAGGAAGAAAGAAGATCTAATAGGTCTGATAAAAGACCAAGCTGAGCTAGTAGCGAATAAACCATTCCTGCAAGGGAACCAAATTAATTCATCATTACCTTTGCGAAGTTGGACTTGTTGCATTGAATTTCCTCCACTAAAGCTGCACTACCCAAAGAAAAAAGCTTATCCAAGTTCCATTTGTCATTTAAAACTACCTCATGAAGTCTTAAATTTGGGGATATGATCGTCCATCCAAGTGCAGATAAAGTACCCGAACCCCTCCAATTGTCATACCAGAATAGAGGATTGCCATGTCGAATCAACCATCTGCTTTGTTCTAAAATAAATGAGAAGTGATGTGAAAGATGTTTCCATATGTATAAGTCTTTAATACTTACAGGAATGTTGGCTATGTCTAGGTAATGATTGAGGTATTTTTGTCGCATGAAATTAGTCCAGAGAGAGTGTGAAGAATAACTCTCCATGCCATTTTACATTGAAGTGACTTGATCACATCAAAGAGACTATGAATACCCAAACCTCCTTCCTTTTGTGGGAAACAGATATTACTCCAAGAAACCCAATGATGTTTAAAACCATCTTCAGAGTCTCCCCAAAAAAAATTGGCAAAAAGAGCATGAATATCTTAAACTACTTTTATGGGTAGGGTGATCACGGAAAATAAATAGATAGATATGGAACTTAATACAGATTTAATCAAAGTGAGCTTACCACCCATGGACAGAAGCTTTCATTTCCAACCCGCTAAATTTTTCCTGATTTTATCAAGCACCGGAGTGAATATTGATGAGATGGGTTTTTCATAATGAAGAGGGGCTCCAAGATAAGTAAATGGGAGGGAGTTTTCTTTGAATCATGTTGTGGTTGCAATGATATGCTTTCTAGACGTTGCAACACGCTTGTGTACTATAAAAAAACCCTTAGCCACATTAATTAGGTACCTAGACATAGTTTTATAATGACGGAGAAATCCCATTAAATTATTAAGGCTACAACGAATTCCATTAGTAAACATTAAGAAATCATCTGCATAGAGAAGATGAGATATAGGAGAACATGTAGCAAGAACCTGATAACGAGTTGTTCTGCCATCTTCCAGAAGTTTTGTAAGTCCCCTACTGAGGGGTTCTTCGCTGAGGATGAATAGTAATGGAGATAATGGATCGCCTTGCCTAAGCCCACGGGAAGGAGTGAAAAAACCAGCTAAAACACCATTAATTTTAACTGAAAACTGTGGTGAAGAAATAGCGTTCTAAATAAGGGTGACCTAAGTATCAGCAAAACCAATTGCCTATAACACTTCCAACAAGTAGCCCCAAGAGACCCTATCAAAAGCTTTTTCCTTGTCTATTTTCATTATCACATTAGCGCCTCGAGAATAGTTATTCAGGTTATGAACTAATTCCTGAGCCAACACAACATTTTCAGAGATCATTCCACCAGTAACAAAGCCACCTTGATTCATAAAAACTAATTTTGGTAAAATCAGAATCAAACGGTTGGCAACCGCTTAGGATATGATTTTGTAGAATACCTGACATAAACTTATAGGTCTATAATCTTGAAAAGTCTTGGATTCTTTAGATTTTGGCACCAAAGCAATGATAGAAGCCCCCAATGCATCATTCAATTATTTGTCCCTAAAGAATTCATGAACTGTCGTGACAATATCTTCAGCTACCACAGGCCATGCATGAATAAAAAGAGATGAAGTCAAACCATCAGGCCCCGGAGTAGAGTCTTCAGAGATATCCTTAATTGCATCAAGAACTTCTACATCAGAAACTTCTTTCAAAAGCATGTCATTATCAGAATTAGTAACTAATCTTGATATAAGAGAAGTCATCTCCCTGTAATCAGTTGTTGAATTATCATCAGCTTTGAGGTGATTTCTAAAGTAATTAATAGCAGCTTCTTGCATACCATCTTGATCGGTAAGAATACCAGCCTCAGTGTTGGTAATATGTATCATAGCTTTCTATCTCTTTTGCCTAGCAGAGGCATGGAAAAAGGCAGTATTCTTATCTCCATATGACAACCATTTGACTCGTGACTGTTGTCATTTATAAGTCTCTTCCTGTAGTAGTAGTAGTAGTAGTAGTAGTAGTAGTAGTAGTCTGTCTAATTCCCTCTTTAGAACTATGAGATTAGCATCTAGAGTGTGATCAGAATGAAAAATGTTTTCAAGAATAAAGATTTTGTCACGAGTATCATTGATTTTCTGAAAATCATTCACGAAGACAACTTTGTTCCAGAGTTTTAAATCGGCCTTTAATCTCTTCAATTTATAAGATACCAAAGCGATACCAAAAAGGAAGCAAAGTCTTGTCCAGGATTCCTTCACCATAGGGAGGCCGAGTGTTGAAGCCACATTCTTTGAAATCTAAAGTTCAGGGGCCTCATCTTATTATCTTCCTCTGTGCATAATAGAAGGGGCCATGATCAGAATGGTTACGCTCAAGATGTACCACCATAGAGTCAGGAAAAGATGTCATCCAGTTATGGTTGACAAGAGCCCTGTCAAGACGTTCCCATAATAACGAGTCATTCCTGTTACGATGTCAAGTAAATCAAGAAGTAGTAAAGGACCATTATACAACGAGTTTGTATCAATAAATTTACAAATTCTTATTTAGCAACACGCAAAACTGGACCACCTCCAAGTTTTCCTCGTCAGTTTTCATAATATTAAAATCCCCTATCAACATGACGGGCAAATTAGTAGACGGGATTGGTGAAAGAGATGACCAAAGATTTCTCCTCAACAAATAATCACATTTAGCATAAATCACCAACACTACAGTTACACCCTTCCAATCCAAAGTAATTGCTAGAAATTGATTGGTAGCTCCCACTATTATGAAGCTATGATTGCCGGGAGACATAGCTAAACCTTTCATCCTTCACTGTCATTGGAGCAGACCTGGGAGAGACCTAACTTTCTAACAAAATGAGAAGCTTAGTTAAAAGGCAACATAGGTTCAAGAATGGCTAGAAAAGCAATATTATACTTTCTATAAATTAATTTAAGGTGATGGGTTGTTGTTGCATTGCCAACCCCCCTAGCATTCCATACAAAGAATGCACTCATCAAAGAAATTTTTGGGTGGTATCTCTGACCAGCAGGTCAGAGATGGAACTGAGCTTCCTATTACGTCGGTTATTGGCTCTGATATCTGGAGTATCTGAGTCTGAGTTATAAACCTCATCCTTCTCAGGTCTTAAGGTATCAACACCAGTTGTCCATGGTGCCTCTAATTTTAAAGTGTCAACCAGAGCATCAAAATAGGAATGGTATCCATATCTCTAGTGGGTAACATGTTCTACATCGAAACCAAAGCTCCCTTTTTAACTGGATGAAAGTTCCTATTTGGAGAAGATCCCGTTTCAGCAATAATAACTTCATTCCCTGATTCTTTATTGAGGCTCATTTTCCTATTGCAGTTGTTGTTAATCTGATTGTTTGCTTCCATAATTTCCTCATGTCCAACATCACCTTTAAACTTACATTACCTTTAAATGACACAATGAGTGAGCTTTTATAGTAGTAAAGGAGAAACGATAATCGTTGGATGAAATGACACGTAGCTTCATCTCACTTCATCATGACGGCTGAGATCTCCTCGTAAGTGTCACTCCATCAATCATAGGCTGACAGACATTTAATGATTCTAAAAAGTAACCATCCTAGTGCCTAGGTCTATCCTTCAATATGTAGATTGAATATTTGACCTTAAGAAGTTACTGCAATGAGTTGTCATATCAATCAATCGTGTTTGGATCTTGTACGAAAGATCTATTAAGAAGATGTAAATTGGAAGATGCATTTTGTAAATGTGGAGGCTAGGAGTCTTGTACTTCTTCCTTGCAGCATACATGACACTTCGGCATGGCTATGGAAGGTCAGCCTTGACATGGCACCTTGACCGAAATGATGCATCACATCGGCTACCTTGTATAACCTCACCTCGACTAGGTAGGAGGTGATGTGGAGTACGGGCCTTATTGATTTTCTTAGTTGGTTGCGACATTGGTGATGATCTGGAGCCTCTTCATAGGAGGTATAACAAAGGCAATGATGGTACATGAGGAAATTAGGTCTCCTTTTCTAGGCTTTGTCAATGTTCATGCTTTGAAACACTCACTTGTCAAGCAATTCTTGTGCGCACAGATGAATTTAATGCACTAAAATCTAGGTTTATTCTATCAGAGCTCGTACTAAGGCGTCCATATCTAAGGCTAGCTCGAGGCCTTCAGTACTTTTGTTGGCCTGGGTTTTTAATCGTATTTATAGCCAAGTGTTTTGGTTTTACGCATTTTGTTGTATAGTGGTGCTTAGGTGGTCAAAACATGTTTCGCTTAAATGGTGACTCGACTGTCAAGGTGTTTCAAAGATAAGAGAACATGCAATGAGATTCCTTTTGTAGTTGACGAGAAGTACAATTAGAAATTGATTATTTTAACACGTAAGAAGTAGCATGTTTAATTCAGCTTAGAATGTAATTAAGTATTGGGTTTAGATACCCAATAAATTCGAGCGATAATTTAAAATAGTTGTCGAATAATTTATCAACACCATAGAATTAGCTCGACCCGAAAACAACCAATTGGCTTTAGGTTGGCCTAAGTTAGTGGTCCTAATTGGATAGTGACAAGCCTATTTATTGGTAAGTTGGGACTTGGATATTGGTCCATTTATTTGATGGGAAAACTTCATAATTAAGAAGTTTAATTTTACTAATTTCAAATTTAAAACATTAAGTTTAAAATTTCAAATTTCAGAGTTTTTTTTAATTTTATTTATAAATTAATTAATTAAATATATATTTTATTAATTAAATATATTAAGGTCACAATTCCATATAATTTGTTCACAAATTTCATATAATTGGTCACAAATCACAAATTTTACATGTCACGAATTATTTTACGGTCACAATTCAAAAAATTTATAGGTCACAATTTGTTCATCGGTCACAAATAAAAAAAACGTCACAAATTATTTTACGGTTACAATTCAATAATTTTATATATCACAATTTGTTCATCGGTCACAAATTATTTTACGGTCACAAATCAGAAATTTTATAGGTCACAAATTATTTTACGATCACAATTCAGAAATTTTATAAATCACAATTTGTTTATCGGTCACAAATAAAAAAATTATACTTCACAACTTGGTCGCAATTGTATACAATTTGGTTACATATTCATTTATCTGTCAAAAATCAAAAAATTTATAAATCACAATTCATTTATCGATTACAAATTATAAATTTCATAAGTCACAATTCAAATTTTACCACATATTATTTATTAGTCACAATTCATTGATCAATACTATTTTTTAGTCACAGAATACCAGGCACTACCACCACGACAACTACCACCAAAACCACCACCACCAACAATATCCAACAAAATCATTTCACCGTCACCCAAAAAAACCAACAAATCAAATCCACAACAACAGTCGCACCACCACTGACACTGTGATGATCACCCAACGACCAGCAACCACCACTGACATCGACACAACCACCACACCATCGTCACGAACTGCTAATACAACCAACAAAACTCATCCCAAAAAACAACAAGCAACGACAATATCACTACCACCTCAAAGCACCACCACCAGCTGCACACAACCAACAAAACTCACCCCCAAAAAATAACTTTCACTGCCAACATCACCATACCCTCACGAGCATCGCCAACACAACCACCACCATCACAGCCTGCACAACCACCACTACCAACTGCACACAACCAACAAAACTTACCCCAATTTTTTCTCCACCAGATCGTGACCAAATTTCCCAAGAACAAGACCAACAAAACTCTGGTAATCGTCACTATAGCAGCCAAGTTTTCCCTAGATCCCCATCTACGCTGCTCGCAGCGAAGATCAACTGCCCAATTTTTCCCATATCCCACATCTAAACCGCTCGCAACGGCCACTCACTCCACACTACAACAACGATGTTGCAATGTGAAGTGACAATGTCGCACTCCAATGGCAGACCATCATCATAGTGACAACGTCTGCAGTGATCTCCAGTGAAAGTTTTCGCTAAAGAGAAGAAAGATGTTAGAAAGAGAAATACGAGATAAGGTAGATATAAAGAGAGAAGAGAATAGGAAAATGATTAGGATTCAAAATTTTGATTAAGCAGAGTTGCTCCCTCTGTCTCGTAGAGGCTGGGCTGACAGTGGAGAAGAGAGAGTGACAGTGAGTAGAGAGAGAGGGAGAGAAGAGAGAATGAGGTAGAAAATTTGAATGAAATTGATTAGGGTTTGTGGTGAAAATTGTACAATTAATATTTAATATTTAAAATAAAATATCTGATTTTTGAAAAGTGAAACCTTTAATCTGATTTTTGAAATTGAATATTTAAAATTCTATTTTTTGTGTAATTTCCACTTATTTGATTAGCTTGGCCTTTTAGTTGGTGGTCCAATTAATGTGTTTGGCCCATTTGGAGAGAGGAGTTTTTTGGGCCCAACATTAGAGGTAACCTAATGCATCATTTATATTTACTTGGGTTGTTCCAGCATTGTGCGTGTGTGAGCAATAGAAGAGTGAAGAATGAGGGCAACCGTCTTGAGGGTTTGGAGATCAATCATTGCTTCATTCTTCTTCTTCTTCCTCAATTTGTGATATTGCTACAACCACTATGATCTTTTGTGGGTTAGAAAGAGGGCAACTGGAGTCGGTGAGAGAGGCAACCAAAGTGTTTGAAAGTTTTGGGTATAGCTTGTTTCGGTAGCATTCGTTTGGCTGATTTTTCTGAGCCCGAATCAAGATTTCTCGAAGATTTTCGCAACATTAAGCAATTTTTTGTAGTGCATCTCTACGTGTTCGAGTGTGTGAAAATTAAAAAATATACAAATACACACCTCAATTGATGTGGAACTATAAATATGGACATTCTTTACACGTGATCAGGAAATGTTGAGCTGACATTGTAAATTTGAGTGGCCATAAAAGATTGGGCCACGCATGGGTGAGATGGTGTGCAAATGAAGGGTACACTTTGATATTCCTCCAGGGGCGGAGCCCAGTAAGGATCAAGGTGGGCACAGGCTCACTCTGAACTTCTGGGCTCAACCTATTTAGCTTACAATTTTTTTTAAAAAAAAAAAACTAATTTATCATAGCCCAAGACTTGGCCCAATACAACCTACCTAGCGGCCCATTCTCCTTTCCCATTTCGATTTCCCCTGAATTCAACCCCAACCGCCTCCTCCTCCGCCTGCGCTTTTCGCAGCAGCTCAGCCTCAGTTCGTCAGCCGCACGCAGCTCGCAGTCTCCTAGGTGCCGACGTTTCGACAGGCGACAGCAGTCCACGCATCCCACTGCTTTTCGACAGCAGCCCACTCTAGCGACTGTAAGTCCAACTACTGTAAGTGTCTAGCAGCTCTTCGTCTCTTCCTATTTGTGCAATTTGTTTTTTCATTTATGGACTGTAATTGTGCAATTGTGTTGTGTTCAAAGTATTTGTGCAATTGTGTTGTGTTCAAACTTTTGGAAGAATTTGTGGATTTGTTTATTTATCATTTATGGACTGTAATTTGTGGACTGCAATTGTGATTCTGTGAAGAAGGCTTGGGCACTGTTGTGTAACTTGTGTTGGAATGGATTGGATTGGTGTCTGATTTGGTGAATCAAAAGTGTTTGGGTAGTGTTGTGTTGGAATGGTTGGAACTTCAACTCGGACTTGGTTGGATTCTTGGATTTGGTGAATTTGGAGCTCATGTCTAATGTCTTTGCTTTGTATGACTGTATCTCAGATGTTGAATTTGATTATATAGTTTCAGTTTGATTTGGTTGATTATCATAATACAACGATATCAAAACATGAAAACTCGAAAGGAACATATGTAATTTATAAACTGCGTTATTTTTAGTATTGTCGTAATATTGTTTTATATTATTATTATTATCGTTAAATCTATAACCAAAAACTCTACATTCAACGTCGACAAATTGTGCCCACCCTCAATTAATTTCCTGGCTCTGCCCCTGTATTCCTCTGATAGAAATATTGAGATTTTATCTTAATAATACTTTGTACCTATAAATAATTTCCTAAAATCTATACCAGTTAAATTGGTTATTATTAAGAAAATAACATACAAATATTTGTTCATATGATTTTATATTTGTGCTAGTTAAACTGTATAATGCTTTAGCTTGACGATACAAATTACAAAAATATTTTATTCATTATACTATTTAACTTATTCGATATTCCATGCAAGATATATCGGTCGAGAAAAAGTGTAATTTTTTTACCTGTGCATGTATCACTTTCCACCTCTTTGCCTCATCTTTCTACACATAAACGAATTTATATGAGAGCATCTTCAATAGACTCTTTAAACATGAGACACTCTCTATTTTAAAAAATCAATATTTAAAATCATGCTCTAAGAGACTCTTTAAATTAATATTTTAATTTAGAGAATTAAATTCACTCTCTATAATTAAATACATTTAAAGTGTTTCAATTTTCAATATAAAAAAATAATAAAATAATCTAAAAAAATAGTTAAAATAAAATATAAACAAAAATAATAAATTTTTTTAGGAGTAGCAAAATTAAATGTGAAATATAAAGAGTTTGTTGGAATATTTCAAAATTTTAACTCTCTAAATTTATAGATATTCTCCAAAAAATAGAATATGCTCTTTAAAAATATAGAGTCTTTTCAAGATATTCTCAGATATTAAATCATGCATAGATTCAGAAGTCGAAAATAAGAGAGATAAAGAAGTTGGTGCTGGTGAATCCAATGCACATTTTACTCTTCTCAAAGTTGTACGCTTCACTATATATATATATATATATATATATATATATATATATATATATATATATATATATATATATATACACAGAAATGATCTAATGAGCACCGGGGCTCATCTTATCATAAGCACCGATGAGTTGGCACATTAATTCATTGGTGGATAAAGATTTTGTGAGTTCCAATCCACCAATGACTTAATGTGCCAACTCATCGGTGCTTAGGATAAAATGAGCACCGGTGCTCATTAGATCATTTATATATATATATATATATATATATATATATATATATATAGAGTGACGCGTACAACTTTGAGAAGAGTACAATGTGCATTGGATTCACCCGGCACCAACTTCTTTATCTCTCTTATTTTCGAAACCCACAGATCTATGCATGATTTAATATCTGAGAATATCTTGAAAAAACTCTATATTTTTAAAGAGCATATTCTATTTTTTTGGAGAATATCTATAAATTTAGAGAGTTAAAATTTTGAAATATTCCAACAAACTCTTTATATTTCACATTTAATTTTGCTACTCCTAAAAAAATTTATTATTTTTGTTTATATTTTATTTTAACTATTTTTTTAGATTATTTTATTATTTTTTTACTTTGAAAATTGAAACACTTTGAATGCATTTAATATATATATATATATATATATATTTGAAAAATTGATGATTTAAGTGTGGGTTTGATGGGTCGTTCGCATTATAACTGGAGCTTTGTAGTTATGCCTCCATAAGGTTTGTTTAGAATGCTTTAGTGAGCTAAATGGTCCATTTTAATTTAGCAGTATTCTGAAAAACGTAAAGCGTGACTAGATGTAAATGCCAAGTTTCGAGTTTTAAGAATCTAACTGCATGTTGCATGTTGTCCATTAATTTATTTTATGGTTTGTTACAGGACTATTTTTAATCAAACATTCACAAAATAAAATATTTTACACGTATATCATAAATGTTCCCCTACTTTTCAATTACACATTCTCCTAAAAATTACTATTTAATTTTTTATATTATAATGGTTGTCAAACAAGCTCTGAGCATGGCCTAGGCATAAAAAGGTGCTTTGTTAATTTTAATATTATTTTAAATTTTTAATCATTCTAAAAATCATTTAGTAATTAAAATAATTCATACCAAATATTTTAAATTATAAAATACTATATACACTTAATGATTCATACAATTAGTCAATTATACAATTTTTGAATTTTTGAAATGTTTTGCTAGACTATTTTTTCGTAGTTTTAACTTTTAACTAAACAAGTCATATTTAATATATTTATAAAAATTTCATATATACCTATGAAATTTCCAACAAAACGGTAAGTTTCAAAATCATAATTACATAATGTGAATAGGACATAGATTAAATCTTATTTATCTCTTTATCGGACTCCAATTCAATATCATCTTCATCATCTAATTCGTCTTTCATATCATCCATTACAAAATCATTCTCTTCGGACTCCCTTATTTTATTTTGAGCTTTTTTAGTACCTCTTATAGATCGTAAGATATCATTCTCCTCCTCCTCCTCCTACTCCTCCTCCTCCTCATCATCATCATCATCACCACAACCTTTTATAATTTAAGATTGTACATTAGTATCACTTGCTAATAGAGTCTCTATTTTGCCATCTCTTCTTCTTATTCATCATCCTTGTGTTAAATTAGACATAAATAACATTATTCATCCTTGCAGTGTCAAGTCTATTCATTTTTTTTTATGTGTATCTACAAACAAAAAAATAAAGAAAGAAAGGTATATCTAATGGAGCAAAGCATATTCAAGTAATTATTGATTAGCCAAAAGAAAGGAGTCGTAAAAATGATATCATAGTTAGGGCTGGGCAAAACCCGACCAAAATCGCCCAAACCGAAACAACCCGACCGGGTTGGGTCGATTTTTTTGTTGTTTATACATGCGTTGGGTCGGTTGGCTATGTAGGCGGGTTGAGTTGGGCTGAGTTATGGGTTAACTTATGAAAATCGAATAAACCCGCCCAATCCAACCTTCTACTTTTAAAACAAAATGTCTAAAAAAGTAAAAGAAACCTAAAAAGTATGAGTAGATAGTGTAACTGTTTACATTGGTGTATTTTAGAAAATTAGCTTACTATTCTTCCCACAAACAATGTAGTAAAAGTTTTCCATATTATGTTAAATACACTTTGTTCTTTGTAGACTTGGTTAATGAGGTTTGAATAAGATAATAAATAATTTTATTTATTTATTTATTTACTTACTTACTATTTAATTTTGTCCATTCGAATTTAGTATAATAGAAAATTTGATGACTTTAATTTTTGTTGACAAGTCGTCCCAAACCGACCAATCTAACACAACCCAACCGAGACTTGATTGGGTTGGGTTTGATTGGATTTCAACATTTACATGAGTTGGATTGGGTTAAATTTTGATCAAACTGATCGTGTTGGGTTGGATTTGAGTTGAGGCAAAAATCGACCCAACCCAACCTAACCCAACCCAACTCATACCCATCCCTAGTCATAGTAAAAAATTAGTAAATAAAATGCTATCACTTAATTAGGACTTACCCCTTTAGAAGCACTGCAATTTCTTTCACAACTCAATGAACTAGTAGTCAAACCAATGATCTTTTTGCTACTGTCTTTAAATTTTGTGTTTCACTATCATAGAAATCCTGACAACTTACTAATAAATATAAATGAAAGGGACTAACATGAGATCTATATAATCATATATAAAATATGATAAGTTAATGACACGAGAGAAAAAGAAAATTATGTTAACATATCCGATTGTAATTTGCATCATTGTTCTGCCATTCATTTACTGCTAGCTTTCTTCCAAATGTCCAAGAATATTTATTTCAAAATCAAATGAACTAGTTAGGAACCGTTTGATAAAGTTATTGAAAAGTTAAAAATAGTTTTTGACACCCAAAAAAAACTTTTGAGCCCATTTGACTAATTTTATGAAAATATTTTGCCAGTTATAAGAGTTTATAAAGGAAGTTAGTCCAATGTAGTCTCCTCTAAAAGCACTTTTAGTATAAGAAGTGTTTTTAAAAATTAGTTTCAAACAAAAATTAAGAGAGCTTCCCTCAAAAACACTTCTACAGTAAACAAAATTCATGTCAAACGAGCTCTTAATATATTGTCTTCAATCTTCACCAAATTTGAATTTCTTACTTGAACCCGCTGAGGAAGGCAATTCGGGTTTGGGAAAGTCGAGCTTTACTGTTTTCCAATTTTCCTTTGGCCATTGTTTTGTTTGAAAATTTTCTAACGTGATTTCATTTTTAAATTTTGTACAAAAAAAGAGCTTGGCCCATGAGTGTGCAAAGAGGGTTTCAAGTTTTTTATTAATTTGAAAAAAATGAGCCGAATCATAAATTTTTTGATGGTTCGACATGGCTCATAGGTCCCATGAGTCAAAAGATCAGACTAAGCCTAAGCTTTGAACACAAGCTTAGCTCGATTCATCCATAAGGCGTATTCGAACTTGTCTATTTAACGACAAAGTCGAATTCGTCTCAGCTTACTGTCTCAATTTTACCCCCTAATCCCACCCTAATGTAAACTCGGAAAAGCAAAGCAAGAGTGTTGTTGACATCGAAAAATGTTCATTCACATGGTCAACAGATTTCGGGTCTCACGTCTACGTAAATCATTAGTCCTACACACTTGGACAACCATAAGTCAAGTGTCACCTTCTTCAAAGTGGGGGAGGCAGTAGCGCACACTTCAATGGTCAAGTCAATCAATGAATAAGTGAGCGGGTGTTGGATGTGTTAGGGGCGTGAGCCACTAAGTATCAAAGGGTTGGATCACGCCCCTAAGTATCAAAGGGTTGGATCCGAGAGTGAATTCAGTAAATGTACAGAGAGCAAAATTGTATTTTGAATGTATAAAACTGTATTACCTCCAAATGGCACAATGTTTAAGCTTTTATATCGGTAGAGGAGAAATGATAATAGTTAGATGAAGTAACGCATGGCCTCATCCTGACGGCTAAAGTCTTCTTTCAGATGTCACTCCATCAATTTTAAGTTGACACGCATTTAATAATTTTGAAAAGTAGTAATCCTAGTGCCTAGGTCTGACTTTCAATATGTAGACTAATAATTTGGTCTTAATATGATGTTATAGTGAGTTGTCACATCAATTATTCACGAGTGAATTGTGTACGAAAGATCTCTCGAGAAGATGTAAATTGAAAGGTGCCTTTTGTAAATGTGGAGGCCAGAAGCCTCGCACCTCTCTTTGCAACAACATAATACTACGGCCCTACCATTATGAGGCACCTCGACTGAAGTAGTGCATCACCTCGGTCATTTAGGAGATGACATGGAGTGTGGACTTTGTTGGTTTGCTCTGTTGGCTACCACGTTGATGCTGATTTAGAGCATTTTCATGAGAAGCGTAACAAGTTTCTCTCTAATATACCTTAATTTTATAATCTATAAACTAGGATCAGAATCCAACCTCCCCCAATTTGTTCTAGGTAGGAGCTTAAAACCTCAGCGATTTTATAGTATTTTGACTAAAAAATAGAAGTCATGTTTTATGCACATTATCTTTGACATTATTTCGTACATTCTACCAAGTACCATTATCTACACCGTTAATTTTGAATCCTGAAATTATATCAATGAATTGCCACCCTCATGCGGTGATTGGGTGGGGGGGGTAATGCTTGAAGAATGTACCTGTAGCCAAAAAACAAAATAAAAAAGAAAGGGGTCTGATTTGATACAGTTGCCTTAAAAGGTTGTTCCAGGGATGAGAATCGATGAAGCACTGACGACGTGCATGTCTAATCAAAGACTGACATAGGCTACATTTGACTTCTGTAGGTAGGACAGAAGTCGTACGAAATATCGTCCTTTGACTAGTAAAAGTAATCGATAAATCTAAGTGTACAGAATTGTAGTTGATAGAGAACTTACCACCTCTCACATGAGATGGGTCCCATGTAGGACCGGCCTCATTAAAAAATGAATGAAAAAATTCCCCTCCTTTGTGTCTGATCGGTAGGGGTTCAGTAGCCCCCACCTCTGTACACATAGCAAAGCCCAAAAGTAATTAACAAAACAAGTTGATCAGCACTCATTTCACCTCATTTGTTACTATTGCTACCCAATAAAGCTGCTCTATACCTAACTAGCCCTGCCACAACCTAACCTTACTATTTCATTTCCAAAAATTGATGTCGGTCCATTACTTTACTTTTGGTTTAGCGTTTGTTATATGGTCGAGGTTGAAACGATTCATTTCAATTTCAAGGAACAGTTCAGCGCAATTTTCAAAATATTGAAAAATAGAAAATTATATTCCCTTTGTCTCATTTATATTGACTTCCTTCTCTTATTTTCTTATCTCATTTATTAATTCATTTTTTTATTGAGAAAGTATTTATTTTGTTCGTTTATTAATATAATCTTATTTAATTTGATCGTCTGAATCTCACCAGTAAATCGAAAGTTGGATTTACATTGAATCTCACCCAAATCGCCCCATCTATCCTTCTGTGGAAATGTTTCGTTTCAAACCCCGATTCGTATAGGAGTACGCCATGCTATCACAGCTTACCCATCGCCTCCGTCTTCACAACCTCTTCCACCATGTTCTCCACTGCTAAATGGAACCCAAACGAAAAGTCAAAATTGTTTTGTTCTTCAAAGAATCACGGCCTTTCTCAATCTGCGCAACTAAGAAGGCACGCGGGGAGTCATATAGTAACCGAGTCCGACGAATTCTGCCCCGAAAATAAAGATGGTCCTTGAGTCTAAGATACGTAACCCGGACGAGCTCCGACGAGCGTCGGTCATTTTTACGACCAACACGGGGGGATATAATAGCTAGCCACCTGGGTTTCAGTACTGTTGTAAGGAACTATAGTACCGGAATATGAGTCTATGTTAGGAAGTATAGCTACCTCATTGCACTTCTGGAGTCATTGGGCAAAGGTTGTGCGAAAAAGCTCCGAAATGCGATTGAATTCCATTGAGACGTCAAGTTCAAATGGCAGAGTAATATAGGGGATTTGGCGAGTTGGAGAGGGTAGAAATGGTGAGGGTTCATCAATGGGTTCGATTTTGGGGGTATTTTTTTTTTTAGGTTGTCAACGGATGAAGAAGAATTGGGTTCGATGGTGGCAATGGGCCGAGCCGAGCCGGCTCGGCCCATTGACGAACGAGCTCGAACACGAGCCGAGCTCGTGGCTCGTCGGCAACGAGCCGAGCGCGAGCTCGGCTCGTTGCCGTTTGGGCGAGCTCGGCTCGCGCCCGAGCTCGCCCAAAGGGGGCAGCTCGGCTCGCCGGCTCGCCCTTTTTTTTTTTTAAATAAATAACGCTACTACTACAAGTCTATTTTTTCTATTTTTTTAAAATATATATTTTCCAAAACATTTATCGGGGCTCGTCAAAACATTTATAATTTTTAAAATAGTAAATATACATTTATTTAAAAAAAAAAAGATAAACCCTCCTCCTTTATCCGGGCTTGGGACCGGCTACTTCAATTTCGTGTAGGCGGAGTTAAAATTGTACACGAAAAACTTTTTACGTGTACAATTTTTTTTAAAAAATTATAAATGTATGAAAATAAAATTTTGTAATGAATGTATTGAAATTAAATATCACTTACTTGATTACATGCAATTTCGGCATATTTATGTTGAATTCGATAATTAGCGTCTTCCCAATCATTCACGCACATTAACGCTTCCAAAATATCTTCTTTTAGTCGACTTCGAATATCAGAGAAACCCTCTTCCCTCGTACTAAAAGCAGACTCGAAGCTACGGTGCTAACCGGGAGGTGTTAGTAGATCTTTTGCAATTGCGAAACAATTGGCCATCGACGTTCATTATTTCGCCGAGAATTCGATTACATCTTCGAACTTTTCTTAAGCCGATTTGTTACTAGGCATAGTATAACGAAAGTAATCAATTAATTCAGATGGCAACGCATTTGACTACTCGAAGTTTGAGTACATGCGGTGGAAGACATACTACTACTACTAGAGGAACCATATGCATATGCAGCTTGAATC
The DNA here is from genome assembly GCA_035079005.1 of Fraxinus americana. Lineage (NCBI taxonomy): Eukaryota > Viridiplantae > Streptophyta > Magnoliopsida > Lamiales > Oleaceae > Fraxinus > Fraxinus americana. Next base: position 32,055,406 of record CM068717.1, on the reverse strand, counting down.
ATATCTAATTGAGTCTATGTTTTCTAATAAATTAATTACTTCAGCGTCGTCATAATTTATATTAGTGGGAGGAGGAGTAGGTACACGAGTAACTTGTGTACCTATTCTTGAAGCATATAATTCATACATTTCGGTTAACGTTTGTTCCAAATTCCTATAAGTAATAGGCATATTAAAAGTTAAAGCATTTGAAATTTGGTCAATTATAAATTTAGTACCCGATAAATTGTATCGGGGTCCATGACGCATGCTAAAGGAAATAACATAGGTAATTCTTCCCAATATTTTCTAAATTTTAATTCCATAGCATATATAATGACATGAAAATCGGGGGTCATTTTGATATCTATTAAAAACCCTAGCAGGTTATATAAAGACGTTCAAGAACCATGCAACTAGTTGGATAATAAACACCGAGACAATATATTCGTAGACGTATAAAAACTTTCCAAAAATTTCTTAATTTTAAAAACCGTATTCCAATCGGATTCATTTAAAATATCATCGTCGTCTCTAATATGCCTATTGTTATAAAATTCAGTGATAAACGGTTCAAAACCATCACATGATTTTAATAATAAGTAAGTTGAATTCCACCTATGACCTACGTCAGTAATAAAAGTTTTTGTATTAGAGTTCCCAGCTTGTTCACAAAATTCTTCAAATGCTTGTTTTCTACTAGGTGTAATCGTGATATACGTAAGTGCATTCCTAATTCGACTAATTTCGTCCTTCACATGTTTTAAACCGTCTTGTACAATTAAATTAAAAATATGGCACACACATCGAATATGGAATAAATAACCACCAAAATCGGGTTGAAGTACTCTATGCAATTTATCGATAACTACTTTATTTACAGAAGCATTGTCAAAAGTAAAAGAACGAATTTTACTCTCGCATTTATATTCTTTAATTATTAACATAATTGCATTATATATAGTGTTAGCATTATGAGGATACTCAACTATTTTAAAAGCAATAATTTTTTTATGCATAACCCAAAGTGGGTCTATATAGTGTGCAGTTGCAGCTATATAACCTCTCTTATTAATCCCTTCCCATAAATTCGAAGTTAAAGATATGACACCCCCGTATTTTTCTAAATCCCCAATCAATAATCGCTTTGCATTAAGAAAATATTCAATTGTATTAGAAACGAAGAGTATTTCGACTTACCCCAACGTACCTTGGTTGAAGATATTGTTTGACGTAGTTTACGAAATGTTCGTTGTCCACTATTGCTAGTGGCAGCCCGCCGCGGCAACGAACTTCACCATTCCTTTCGTGCTTCCTCCTCCGAATACATCCACGTGAAAAGTGGCGAAATAGTAGCACTGTCTCTACTAGTACCAAACTGTAGTTGCGTTTGTCCACGTTCAAGAAGCCCATGTTTGGTCGCACATGCTTTGTAATGACGGTTGAGGTGAGTGGTTCCAATTTTTTTTGCCATGCCAGTCGTTGTTGACAGTATTTACATACTGCTTTATTTTCTGGAACTCCATCGATCACACGACCACTGTTAACCAATTTGAAATGGTCCCAACATTTTGACTGCTTCTTCCTTTCTCTTCCCTCTTGCATCGGGAATATTTAGTGATGGTTCTTCATCTTGTTCCAAATCAATAGGAACACTGGGATCAACATCAACGTCATCCAAATCAATCGGATCGGCATCGCCTTCACGAACGTCGAAATCGTTAATGTCTTCTGGAATTGGTAGTTGGTTGAGACCGGCAAATTCATTCCCAAATTGATTTTGGGCAGGTGTTTCACCTTCCATACCGAACAAGTTTTCAACAAATGCTCGTGGATCCATTTGTGAATTGTTGAAATAGAATGTAGAAATGTAGAAATGTGAATTCGTAAAATGAAGATAATAATGTAAAAAAATGTAGAAGAGAATTATAGAATTGTTGATAATGATTTGTAAATTGTAAATTGTAGAGTAGAGAGTATAGAATGAAAGTTTGGTAGGAAAAAAATGTTGTAATGGGTTGGGTATTTATAGGAGAAGAATTGGAGAGAATTGGAGAAAAAAAAAAAATTTTCAAAAAAAGTGACCAAACGGTCACTGAACCAGTGACCGTTTGGTCACAAGTGACCAAAACGGTCACCGGTTCAGTGACCGTTCTGGTCACAATTTAATTTATTTTTTTATTTTTTTACTTGGGTGGGCTCGTCTAGCCTGGCTCGTGGGCTCGACTCAGGAGCGGCTCGGCGAGCCGCTCGCCGAGCCGCTCGTGAACAGTGACGAGCCGAGCGGGCTCGCTCGTCTAGCCCATGAGCCCGCTCGGCTCGTGCTCGGGCTCGTTTTTTTACGAGCCCGAGCGGCTCGTGGGCGTGAACAGTACGAGCCGGGCGGGCGAGCCGACGAGCCGCTCGGCTCATTTGCCACCACTTCGATGTGGAGATTCAGATCTAGACAGGGTACAATCGAATCCATTTTTAGTAACTTTCTTCGGGATTTTGTGACGGAGGGGAGGGGAGATGAACATTTTTGTTCTTCATTTTTTTAATTGTTTTACGTGGAAAAATTGTTTAGTTACAATTTTACCCTTTTTTAATTTGGTCAAATTCTACTATTATTAGTCAGTTAATGGTCAAATGGGTGCATATTTGTAAAGAATTTGAGATTGTAGTTGGCACAACGTGAAATTTAGGGCAAAGTCTACAAAAAAAATAAAAGGCTAGGGACCATTGTTTCAAGTTTTCCCAATTTTTTTCCATGTCGTGTTATATCATGTCCGTGCAGCTTAGACTCGGTTACTATGCTTTAGGGCAAACTACCAGCAGTTAACATGGCCTGCATGTACATATTCTCTCCATCCCTTCGTACCTCTGTAATCTGACACTGTTTGATTTTTTATCTCTTTGATATCTGTTGCTTTCTTTGGGTGCAGAAATGAGAAAGAAAGACACAAGAGATGATGGAATAAAGATTCTTATAAAATATTTTACTTATAATTAATACTTGCACCTATTAATTACTCTCAGGCTGGCAAGCAGTTATTTCATGGGTCGCCATTAAATACGCTATGTCTAGCAAGTTAAAAAAATTTCACGCAAGTTTACTTGCAAATGCAAGAAGTATTTTTGGAGAATTTATATCAGGATTTTATTTTTATAACTTGTTTTGTGCACGTATAGCCCATATTAATTATTCCACATTATAATGATAGGAATAGTAATTTTTTTTTTAAAGAATGTTTAATTAAAAAAATAAGCAGCTTTTGAATTTACGTCAGGGGCAGACCCGGGGGGTCCTAAGGGGGCACGTGGCCCCCCAACTTTTGCGTTTATATATATATGTATGTATGTATGTATGTATGTATGTATATCTCTTAACTCTCTATCAAATATAAATTTTAATCTAAATCAATGTTAACAATTAATTGTAGTAACATATTTCATAGAATCCATAACTATTTAACTTTTATCAAAATTTATTAAAAATTTGATTTTAATCTTCATCAAATATGGGCAAAATCACAATAAACTTTATTTTTTCTCTTTTTCTCTCGCATTTTAACAAAATCTTAACTCTCCATCAAATAATGGTGAAATATTACATTCTTAATACCATTTCGAAATGTTCACGGTCTAATTTTCTACGTCGTTAATGGCGTACGAAACGATCAATCGTAGCAAATGCTACGACTTATCAAAGTTGATAAGCCGTTGAAAATTAGTATTTGATAATATGCTAACTTTAAAAATTCTTCGATAATCGCACGCTAATCGAATCTACAAATTGCATATGTCATCTAAAAACTTATTTCCAGAACTACATTATAGGCATATCAAATAATTCAAACAGATATCAAAAATAGTTAAAAATGCGTATGGAATAAAAATTTTATTATTTTTTGCAATACAAACTTGAAAAAACATTAATTATTTCATTAATATTTATTATTTTTGCAATACAAATTTTTTAATGTAATTTTCATCTTTTTTTTAAGAAATTTTGTATGGAATATGACATAAAAAAATTTCGCAATTTTACAAATGAAAAAGGCATATCCCATGTAAATTTTCGGATACAAAATTACACGAGGTATGATTTTTTTGGACGTAAATTTTCGATTGTAAAATTTCTCTCAATTTCTTTACAAATTTGATTATGCCCCCTAGCTTTTAAATTCTGCGTCGGCCCCTGATTTATGTGTAATATTACATGTAGTTGATAAAACGAGAGATAAAAATGAATTATAATATAATATAGAATAATGGATGCCAAACAGAGCCGAACACAAGGAGAGGCCCAAGAGGTTGTCGCCTCAGGCCCAAATCTATAAGGGGCCCAAAAAAATTTAATTTCTTTTTTTTTTTTTTTAACTCACTAATCTCTCATTCACAATTTTCCAGCGGCCGCTGAAGAAATCAAAACCTAAACGACTTGATGCTTCGTCATAAATGACCTAATTGGTTGTTTTCTTGGGCGTTTAACGGCTGCGTCACCTCTCGAACATGCCGGGAAATCTTCCTGAAACTATCAAGAACTTCATCTCTAATATCTAGCTTTTTTTTTCTTCACGCTCAACTAATAGTTTGTCTCCTATCTTTTTACATTACAGATGATATCAGTTCTCGGTGTGATTTTTTTTTTTTTTAATTCTAAGTGATGCTTATTTCTTCATTTTCTAGAAGTTTTGCAATTCGACAATCCTTCTCATGATTAATGTACAACGGGAAATTGTATAAAACGAAGAAGAGGATTTAAAGTTTTTGCATAGAGCTTAATCCACCATAATCCATTAGTAAAAACTGAGCTTAGTAAATTTTAATCCTAATTTCGAAAACGTAATGGAGTTAGTTGTAGAATGTTTAAATCATTTTAAGGGTTCGAAAATGATAACAGTAAAAAAAAAAATCTAGTAGACATCAAAAACAAGAAAATGCTTAAATTCTCTTCCATCTGTAGGCAAATCAAAGGAAGAAAAGCCAATATATAATTTCTTAAGGCAAGCACTAAATTTTTGCAATTAAGGTTTATAACTTGCTCATTTTCGAATTTAATTTCTCATCTTTTTATTAATTAACTGACATTCAAAATTTGTTAGGAAGAAGTAAAAATATTTATTTACCAATTGTATTTTAATATACACAAGATTAACAATAAATACAAACATTCAACAAAAATATTTCCAATACTTATAAGAATATATGAACAGAAAATCATCATCAATTATAAGATGTATTAATTAATCTTTTAGGTTTTTTTTTTTTTTAGCTGATTTCACAATGTTGCTGAATTTTAAAATTTGATTAATTATGGTTTATGACCTTGTTCTAAACTTGAAAATTAGTTCAAGGCTTAACTTTGAAATTTGTATGCTTATAGTGTCCCCTATTTTATACTAAAGATTTTATTCTTTGGAGGGTTTGAAATAGTATAGTTATTGTCAAAACATTGATGTAATTTTTAGCCATATCTTTTCATCTTTCTTTTTAAAACTATTTTAAGTCCATTTTTACACTCAAAATTCAATTAGTATTAGTTGTTGAGTGATTTGAGTCAAATAGTATGACTTCTAAATATGCGTCTGGAGCTCAAAAAAAGAAGAAAAGAGAAAGAGTAGAGGCATTAATTCGAAATCACGCTGTAAATATGGATAAGTACTTTAACGGCAAGAAAAGAAAAGTGAATGAAGGAACACCGAAAAATTTATGGGCCGTTCTCTTCGTATTTCAATTTTGTGTTTTGTGTTTTGAATTTGTTTTGTGTTTTGAGTATCTGTTTTGAAATTTTTGAAAATGTTTTCTTTTTGCCATTCTGAAAAACAGTTTCCGAAAACATAAAAATGGAAAACGCGTTTACTTTGAAATTTTGAGATTTTTTTAATAATATTTTATTCAAAAAAACTGATTATTCAATAAATTGTAATTGTTTAATGTAAGCCCCCATTTGACACACATTTTCTTCTCATTCTCATTTTTTTCTCTTTCTTCATTTCAATCACACATTCTATTAATAAAATAATACTATACAGAAACCCAAAAATTCTCATTACATTTTAACCACACATTCTTCCTTCAATCACTATTTCCAAATTCATTTTTTCTTCAAAATGGGTGTCAAACAGAGAGTAAATATAATGTTAAATAACATATACAAATTTCAAAAATGGTGAAACGTATAATTTTTTTTCAAGATATTAAAAACACAACGTAAATTACATTTGATGAAACAGTTCAATCGATACACTTAGAAGCTTACGTGTCATGACAACATAAGCAGATACTGAACTACATACAAAATAAATCAACGAAGTCATGTACGACGTCTTGAGTAGTCATTCCACATTTGTGTCGCAATTTGATCTCTAACTTGTCCCATTTGAACTGTTTGACTAGCATCAAAATGTATGGCTTCTTGTGCTTGACTTGACTTCGGTATATCTTCGAACACCATATTCTCCTCTGAATACTCAGCGAACAATCTATCTAAAGCGTGCTCCTGGTGAATAAAGTTGTGTATTGCGCAACATGCAGTAGGTATTTGTCTTTATCTACTAAGAGGATAATTGGTGATAAATTTCAAAATAGGAAATCTTATCTTTAAAACTCCAATGCAACGTTCAATAATGTTACGACACGAGGAGTGTCGATAGTTGAACAATTCTTCCTACCCACGTAGTCTTCCCCGTCCAACATAGTCAAGCAGATGATATCTTTGACCTAGATAAGGGGCAAAAAACCCAAGCATGTTAGGGTAGCCAGAATCAATAAGGTAAAATTGATCTGCATTAAAAAAACTCACATAGTGTAATACTGTAGATACATTCACAATAAATATTTGTAGTGCAAGAATATACCACCCCATAGTATTGGAAAGTTATTCGATCTTTTTGTAACTGCGTCAACGAATACTCGCGAATCATTAGCAGTGTCTTCCCAACCAGAATACACAAAAGTGAATTTCATATCGAAATCACATGTTAACATCACATTTTGTGTTACATTTATTTTCCTTCCACGAAAAGATGTTTGTCTCGATACAGGTGCCCAATCTGCGACATGTGTTCCATCTATTGCGCCTATACAATCCTTAAAGAAAGGATATTTTTGCAAAATTCGCTCATGCACAACATCTTGATTTGTGGACTGGATTATCTCTGTGTCAAATGCACAAACAGCCCTTATCACTCGTTTAACCCATTTGTGTATTGTGTTGTTCGAATGCTGAAACATATCGCCAATAATACTATATCGGGTAGTGTGCCCCTACAATCATCAGAAACATAGCAACACTCTCCTCGACACTCACTTTTCTTCCATCTTCCAACAACCCTTTGTGTTTCAAAATATCACAAAAATTCATGAACACATGTTTCTGTATACGAAAATTACGATGGCATACATTCGGATGTCCATTTAGAATTTCGAGAACGTACATTTTTTCCGTAAGCATTGATGTCCTACAAGGTATCCTGCCAACGGTAGTTCCTCTGTGAAGATCAATCATATTAAGCATCATTAAATTGTCAATGGAATTTACGTCAAAGTCACCTATCATTAACAAGTCATCATCACTAGAATCTTCAGCAATGGAATCGTCACCATTCACATTATCATCCATACTGTGAACAAAATATACTCACATTAATTATCATAACAACCAGCATTACTTCACATATAAACTAACATTAGTTCTACAACCAATAACATCGATAAGTTCATACATGAAAACCAAATATCACCATAAAAGTTTACAAATGTACTAGGAATTGGGAAAATAAAACAGTAGTTCAACCTTACACATCACAAATGAAAACAACGAGATACTAGCGAAATTAAAACAATAATCATATCAAAGTAGCTCTAAGATAGGTCATCTCCTTGCTTCTGACATCTTCACGAAGAACACCCTAAAAGTGGGACTTTCAAAAGCCTGTATTGCTTTCATATAAACCTCATTTGACACCCCTTCCATACTATTTAAGATGTCCATGCATATAACACTTGAATAATTTTCATGAGTACTAACTTCGTTATCCGATTGATTTTGAGATTTTCCTTGTATCTTTGCAAGCTTTTCTTTGAAGTACAGTGTTCTAATTTCAGTTTATTCATTCCTCATACTCACTGTAGATGACTACTGTGCCATGCAGGCCTCAAGTTTATCATTTTTGCTGATCTTAGGTTCTTTACGTCTGTCATCCGACGTACCAATTATCTCACGCCGACGAATATTTGAAACCATATCCACTTCGTCATCATTTTCCACACGTACATGCACTCCCCTGTTCAAGAAGTCATCTTCAAGCTGTCTTTCTTCCTCTGATGTGTTCGAAAGCTGAGTGGAGGCATTGCCTAATCCTCCAGTAGCAGTAGTCCCGCTAAATATATCCCCCAGAGTGTGATAGTGCTTACAACCTTCCTTTTTGAACAGCTTGTAATCCGACCGGTTAATCTACATTACAAAATAAGTCACATTAGAAAAGAGGTACAATTGAAAATCTCAAAAAATGAACACGAAAATATACTTTCATAAATAAATATACCGTATAAAAGTGTTGCCAAACTGTCTCTGCAGCGTTAACTTTGTTGGTATTTGGATCCCATGTGACCCCAGTATGCGCTAACAGTTCGGAGAACATGCGGTGAATCTTACGTAAACGGTTCCACTTTTCCTTTAATCTATCTATCCCATAATCCACTTTGGTTGAAGCAACCATTGTTTCATTGATTCTGCCCCATTCATCTCTCGTGATCGTACAACATTGCAATGCGTTTGATTTCACTCTCTCGTAAAGAATTTCAATAAAAGTAAGTTCATTCTCATTCGACCAAAACATTGGTTCCTTATTCCTAACTCTGTGACCATTCATGTTCTATATTCAACATAAATAAAATTATCATAAATTTTAAGGGTCCAACAAAGCTTTCAAGTAATTTAACAAGGAATATAAAACCTTCATTGAGTGAAATAGGAACTAAAACGATAACAGTAACAGACTAACATGGTGCATTGCGAGCAAGCCAGTTAGTTTTATCATTTATGGTTATCACATTGAATTCCTTGATCAGAGTTAACCTCTGCAAATATAAATCAAAATATTAACCAAGCATCATCCATTGGTTTCATATCCAATTTGTGAGTTGAAAGTTTCTCCATTCCTTTCGTAATCGGAATTAATCATGAAGTTTCCAATTTAAGAAATTCAACAAAAAACAAAGTTTTCAAGTCAGGTAAGGATATTCAACTTTCTGGAATTAAATACAGTAAGAACGGCATCCTACAAGTCCTATCACATATATTTTCATATAATACATGCAATTAGGTATTAGTTCTACACAGCAATCAGACATGACCTGACAGAAACTCAAAAAAATTGCTTATTCATCCTTACTGAAATGTAACAAGCAAAAAAACTACAAACATAATGGCTCAATTCATGGCGCGAGAAAGGGATAAATGCTAAAAATGTCATTGAAAGGTAGCAAAAATTAAAGCTGAGAGATGCAAAGATTTTTTTAGACATACTTCATTCAAAGTCAGCAAGCTCGTTCAACCCATTCATGTATCAGCAACATGTCCTGATTAATTAACAAAGACAACATGCAATTCCTAAAGCTATAGAAAGCTATAAGCAGAAAAGTTGCAAGTGACTCACTCCACTAGGTTCCACAAAGACAACATGCAATTCCTAATTATCCATTGCATAACTTGGTTCCCACTAGGGAAACCTTTCAAGCTCAAAATAAAAGTCAGCCATTCTAATCCTCCAGAAACCGTTCAAACAACCAACAACCTCCACCTAATCAATAGTTCTAAAATAGTTTTAACAATTCCGTCTCAAACAATTCCATTCTAATCTCCAGAAACCGTTCAAACAATCTGAATATTAACAATTCCACCCCCAGAAACTATGAACAACACAATTCCAGAAACCCTTCAAACCATTCCACGTCCACCACCTCCACCTCCACCTCCACCTCCACCTACCCTTCCCCCTAAGAAATCAACCTGCAATCTCGTTTAACCCATTTTCGCACAAATTTAAAAAAAAAAAAGGGCAAATCGACCCAATCACGCAGAAATTTACCAGGAAGAGCAACCATATAACTAAAGATTAGTACAAGCAAAGAATAATACCTTGACTTGAAGATGCGAATTGATTCACACTGCCCTTCGTTTCAGCTTTCGATTCGGCTACACCAGATCAAACAACCCCAATATTCGAAGATCCTGTCGACTACCCTTCGTCCCCGGCCAACGACATCTGCTTTTCGGTTTCTGATTGCGGGTTTGCGGCTGGAGATTGAGCTGCAGGGTGGGTGAGTGAGAGAGTTGAGAGAGAGGGAGAGGGAGTGTGAGAGCGAGACTGAGAGTGAGAGTGAGAGTGAGAGTGAGAGCGAGAGAGTTGAGTGAGAGGAGACCAATTTAGCGTGTTTTCTTCATTTCGCGTGTTTTGTGATTTTGGTCTGAGTTGGGGTTTTGTTTTACAAAATGATGTTTTTGTTGTTTTGTGTTTTTAGTTAATTTTTTTTTCATTTTTCAAAACGCATTTTCGAAAATAAGATAGAGAACGTATTTTCGCAGTTTTGGGAAATTAAAAACAGAAAATGGTTGAAAAATGACAAAGAGAATAGGGCCTTAACAATTGAGGAACGAAAAAATCAGAATGACAATGATAGTATTGATGAACTAAAAGAGAACGAAGAAATGATTGAATCTATCAATATGAATGAATCAAAGCAGAATGATGAAGATAGTGTTCAACATGAAGATTTAAGTCAAGCGAATTGTTTTTCTATGAATTTTGATGATCGTGAAAATTGAAGGATATTCACATTAATCAAAAGATTAGAGATTTTTTAGTTGAAATAGGTCCAAGGATATTCACATTTAAATGAATGGATTTTTTTTTTTTTTTTCATTTTATAATTGTTTTAACCCTTGTTTGACATCCATTTTTTTCTTATTCTTTTTTTCATTTTTTTTCACTTTCTTCATTTTAACCAAACATTCTATCAATAAAATAATATTACACAAAAACTCAAAAATTCTCCTTACTTTTTAACCACACATTCTTCCATCAATCAATACTACAAATCAAATTCTTCTTCAAAATGGGTGTCAAACAATTGTTGATTTTAAGTTAATAAATTTACTTTTGTAAAACTCTTAAAGTGAAAAAAATGATTGCTTTGCTACGATTTAGAAGCTCAAAATTTTAAAATTCGCATCAGGCCCCACGAAACACATGTCCGGCTCGGGTGCCAAACTGAGACTTTATGTTACTGAAACATTTACTTAGAAATAAACCATGCCCTCAATATTGTCGGAAAAGTTTGAAATGTGTTGAAATTCTTAAGCTAATTTTTTTAAAACTTATTTTCAATCAAACGTTTTTTCATAAAATAATTTTACACGTAAATCGAAAAAAATTCTTTCTTTTTAACCACATATTTTTCAAAAAATTATTATTTCAAAATACATTTTTTATCGGCTTGGTTGATCAAGCTAACTTCTGATTGATCCTTGGCTTTTTTGGTTGATTCATCAATAATACTTTTTTTTAATCAATTCTTTCAATGCTAATGATTCGATTTATAAATAGATTACAAATGGTGAACAATTGAATAATATTTATGGGCGGACCCAAGGGGGGTCCTGGGGTAGTGATGGCAATGGGCCGAGCTGAGTCGGCTCGGCCCATTGCCCCACGAGCTCGGCTCGTTGCCCTACAAGCCGAGCTCGTGGCTCGTTACAAAACGAGCCGAGCTTCTGCTCGGCTCGTTTGCTCGTGGGCGAGTTCGGCTCGGCCCACGAGCTCGTGATTCACGAGCCACGAGCCGAGCCGTGGCTCGTCAAATTTTTTTTTTAGTTTTTCTTAGTTTTTTTTTTTTTTATGTTTTTCACGAGCCCACGAGCCGAGCTCGTGGGCTCGTGCCCCACGAGCGCTCGTCTCTTAACGAGCCGAACCGAGCTCGGCTCGTCTATGAACGGGTCCGCTCGGCTCGAGCTCGGGCTCGTCTTTTGACGAGCCCGAGCGGCTCGTGGATCGCTACAGTACGAGCCGAGCGGCCGAGCCGACGAGCCGCTCGGCTCGATTGCCATCACTATCCTGGGGGCAGGTGCCCCCAACTTTTGAGAATTTTTTTTATTTTAAAATCACGTTTGTTATCGATTGAAATTTAAATTTTAATCTAAATCAAAATTAATAATTAATTTTAATAACATATTTTCATAAAATTCATAACTATTTAATTTGTACCCAAATTTACTAAAAATTTGATTTTAATCTCCACCAAACAGGAGTAAAATAAAAATAAATTTGAATTTCGAAATATACAAATTTTAAAACTTCTCCGACGATTGTACGGTAATCGAATCTACAAATTATTTGTATCATTTCGAAACTTATTTCAAGAATTATATTATGGACATATCGAATAGTTCAAACATATATCGAAAACAGTTAAAAATACTTTTAAACGTGAACCTTTAAAAAGACGTCTAACTCGCATTTTTTTAAACAAAAAATCAATTATTTCATTAACATTTATTATTTTTGCGATACAAATTTCTCAATGTAATTTTCATCATTTTATTAGGAAATTTTCAAAAAATTTCAAAATTTTACGTCCAAAAAAGTCATAGCTCATGTAAATTTTTAGATGTAAAATTACATGGAGTATGATCTTTTTGGACTTTAATTTTCGATTGTAAAAATTCTACTAATTTCTTTCCAAATTCGATTGTGCCCCCTCAACGTTAAAGTTCTGTATTCGCCCGGTGTTATGGAAAATATAATTATAAACTCAAAACAGTTTCGCCAAGTTAGAAGATCAATCGCAAACATCTATTCTGATTATTCCACAAAAAATAGACATGAACTCCAAACAATTCCAGCCATGCAATTCCCTGCAGGCAATTCTTGCATGCCACAATTCTCCAGGAGACTAAACCAGTAAACCCTATGTCTATGAGATATGTAGAGATATCACAGCATCAATTGTGTGATCTCCTGGCGATTTGAATCGTACGGCCAATGTCTGTTGGCTACTTACACAAGAAACCCCGACCCACAAGTCATTTTCAGCAGTTTTTTGGAAATTGACACATTGACATGCGTGTGCCATTTCCACATGCAAAGTACAAGATTTTATTTTGAAGTAGGGTTTTCCTGTGTATTATGACTGCTATTTTTGGGAGATGTGCCCACAAACTGAAAAATTTATGTGATAGTTAAGTGCCTGTCTGTATAGACCCGTTAATATATTTTATAATTTGCCAAAAGCTATTTTTAAAACCACATTCATAAAATAAAATATTATAAATATATACTAAATTTTCTTCCTATTTTCTAATCACAATTTTCTTAAAAATATTATTCAAAATTCATTTTTTTTTTCGAAAAATTTGGTTTGTTTCATGGTATATTGTGTCATTTCTTTCGAACTAAAAGCAGTAACTCAATGCTGGAAATATATTACAAATTTATGTGTGCATGATCAGTTCTCTCCTACTTTACTGCGTGTGGTTGATGCAGTCAGGGAATTCAATTGTTTACCCTTGTGGATGCTGAGAGATATCTTGGAGCGAGTGTTTAGTATGTGAATAATGAATATGCTCCGTTTGGATCACATTTTTTTCTCATTAAAATAAAAAATATGATCTTTGTTCATCACATCAATATTTAAATTTAAATTTTCTATCTTTTCTGTGGGCCCTATAACGGCTATATTTTTTATACTCATTCTACAAAGAGATGGCTCAAACAGAACCTATCTGTCGTCGAGTCTTTATGTCTCCGATTTAGTATGTATTGGATACAAGATTTTTAGAATTTATTTTTTTCAACTCATTTTTAACTGCACGGAGCATGATACAAGTACATAAAGATTAGTATAATAGTTTATACTCGTGAGTTACAAATTTTGGTAACGTTGATCTTGACTATATCTTTTTAAATTAATTGTTTTATTTTTGACACAGAGAGATGTCAATCAAGGTGTACGCTTTGAGTATACAAGTTGTTTAATTCTAATAGCAAATTCTCTTAATAAAATAATATTACATGGTGAATTCAAATTTTTTCATACATTTTAACTATATATTCTATATTAAAAAAAAAATTATCATAAAATTTGTTCTAAAAATATTCTACATTTTGCTACTTAAAACAATGACAACGGTTAGAATTAGGGTGTTACCTGAATTCTTCGTTGAATTAAGGCGCGGTTACTGCTCGCTTGGCGCCCGAGCAGCTTGGCATCTGGCCCAATCTCATTTTTGCATTTAACGCATTTTGAGCATTTTTCATCTATGACTATAATTTTAACACCTACATATATATTTAAATTTTCATTGTAATTTAGATTAACTTTGTATTATTTTTCCATATTATAATAAAATCTTCATTTTCTGCAAATTACATTATTATTGAGTTTTTATGATCTTTATTTCATATTGTGCATGTAATCTAGTATTTTTTTTTTTTCAACAAATTGGCATCAGAGGAATTTGATATCATCTTCGTTTTCAACAAACTAGTAACGGAGTAAAAGGTTTGGAAATTCTTCTTAGACTAAGGTTTTGATCAAGTTAAGAATTCAGCTTGATCTTTCGTGATGACAACTACGAAAGATGATATTTCATTACCAAATCGCAATACAAGATTCTCTTTATAACACATAAAAATGTGAGTAGTACTCTCTCAGATGAATTTGGACGACGTATTGTTTGGATTTGATAAAATGCCCACAACTTGGACTTTAAAGGAGAAATAACGGAAGGATCGAAATGCTATATCTCAAATACATGTTCATCTTTCAAATAATATTCTTCAAAATATTTTGAAGGAGAAATTTGTCACTGTATTATGGTTAAACTTGAAGCAATTATACATGACGAAAAGTCTCACTATCAAATTGCATTTGAAGTAACGTCTATATTCTTGTAGTGTAACAGATTGTACTTATCTTGAAGATCACCTAACAATTTTTAATGAAATCATCGCTGATTTGGAGATTTTGGATGTCAAATATGATGAAGAAGATATTTTCTTATTTAATACTGTTTTAATTTTTTAATAAATCTAAAAATTATTTAATAATAAATACAAATTATAGTACCAAATGCAGTTTTAAGAACTTAATAAAATAAATATATTCGATAAACAAGATATAGTGTAATAGCGCTAATTGAAATATTTGTAGAGTTTTAAATTTTTTTAATTAATAAAAAATAGGAAAAAAAATTTAATTTAATAAGATATATAAATAAATATTCATGTAATAATATATTACAATAACAAACCTAATGTACAAAATACGCTATAATCAAACCAAAAGTACAATGTATTATTACCAAACCAAAATGATTCTTATCCCACATCGAAAGTTTATAACAAAATGTTTGGAGGTGTCCTTCATAAATAAGTGAGTTAATAAATGTGTAAGTAATTTTTTGTACCTTTCAATACAATTGGTTAAAAGTTAAAAAAGTTGAAAACTTTATAATTATTAAATATGTTTAAGAATTGGAAAATAGGAAAAAAAAACAACTTAAAAATGTTAATTTCAACATTTATTATATTTTCCTAAATTCTTTAATTTTGGATTGGATGTCCAATAATATAGCAATCAGATATAAATTTAACAATTAAATATCAATTGGATTATCGAATCGGATCAGATCTAATAATTATTCTTATTGGATTGGATATGAGCACATTCGGTCCAGTTCGATCTATTTACAGTCCTAATCGTGATATTCTCACCATCGAAGAATTCTATGATACTATATATTCAAATGAGAAGATGAAGCATCTTGTTGTATCTGAGATTTATAAAAATGACCTCATTAATGATGGTGGTTGTGCAAGAGGCAGATCAAGATCAAACTTCAAATTTTGTAATAATTACAAGAAAAATGGAACACTTGATAAACGATTGCAAATGAACAATCAGAAACTTCAGATATTGTACTTTTCATATCCTAATAGAGATTTGTTTTCAACATATTTGGTGTGATGGTTAAAACACTTGATGCATTGAGACACATTTCAAATTTGAAAAGAAATCTTATCTTTTTAAATACTCTTAAGTGAAAATGGTACATGTGCACTATTGAAGATGGAATCTTGAAAGTTAGTAAATAAACATGTGGACATTTTTGTTCTTCATTTTTTCAATTGTTTTATGTGGAAAAATTGTTAAGTTACAATTTTACCATTTTTTAATTTGGTTAAATTCTATTATTATTGGTCAGTTAATGGTCAAAGGTGTGCATATTTTTTAAGGATTTGGGACTGTAGTTGGCACAAAGTGAAATTTAGGACAAAGTTCACAAAAAAGTAAAAGACTGGGGACCGCTGCTGCAAGTTTTCCCAATTTTTTTTGCCATGTCGTGTTATATCATGTCCGTCCAACTCAGACTCGGTTATTAGGCTTGTTTGATACAGATTCTCATTTTCTACAGTAAATCAATTCTCATTTTCAACCACACATTTTTCAATAAAATAATATTTTTCATCACATTAATACTTTTTTTTTTTTTCAACTACACATTTTCCATCATATCATTATTCAAAAATCAATTTTTCCCCCAAAAATCCTTACCAAACACACTCATTATGCTTTAAGGCAAACTACCAGCAGTCAACATGGCCTGTATGCACATATTCTCTCCATCCATTCGTACCTCTGTAATCTGACACTGTTTTATTTTTTATCTCTCTGATATCTGTTGTTTTCTTTAGGTGCAGAAACGGGAAAGAAAGACGCAAGAGATGACGGAATAAAGATTATTATTAAATAATTTACTTATAATTAATACTTGTACCTATTAATTACTCTCAGGCTAGCAAGCAGTTATTTCACGGGTCGCCATTAAATACGCTATGTCGAGCAAGTTAAGATTTTCACACAAGTTTACTTGCAAATGCAAGAAGTATTTTTTGAGATTTATATCTGGATTTTATTTTTATAACTTATTTTGCGCACGTTTAGCCCTCATTATTCCACCTTATAATGATAGGAATAGTAATTTTTTTCAAATAATGTTTAATTAAAAAAAAACTAGAAGTTTTTGAATTTACGTCAGGCGTGGACCCGGGGGGTCCTGGGAAGCACGTGACCCCCCAACGTTTGAGTTTGTAGATATATATAATCATGTTTGAATCGATTGAAATACAAATTTTAATCTAAATCAATGTTAACAATTAATTTTATTATCATATTTCTTAGAATCCATAACTATTTAACTTTTATCAAAATTTATTAAAAATTTGATTTTAATCTCCATCAAATATGGGCAAAATCACAATAAATTTTAATTTTTTACTTTTTTTCTCGCATTTTAATAAAATATTAACTCTCCATCAAATAAGGGCGAAATATTGTATTCTTAATACCATTTCGAAATGTTCACGGTTTAGTTTTCTACGTTGTTAACGGCGTACGAAAAGATCAATCGTAGCAAATGCTACGATTTGTGAAAGTAAGCCGTTCAAAATTACTATTTCGAAAATTTCGATAATATGCTAATTTTGAAAAAATTTCGATTATCGTAAGCTAATCGAATCTACAAATTGCTTATGTCATCTATAAACTCATTTCGAGAACTACATTATAGGCATATCAAACAATCCAAACAAATATAAAAAATAGTTAATAATGTGTTAAACGTGAGTTTTAAAAAAGACATTTAACTCGCATTTTCTTTTTAAAAAAATCAATTATTTCATTAACATTTATTATTTTTGCAATACAAATTTCTTAACCTCCTTTTATTATGAAATTTTATATGGAATATGACATAAAAAAAATTTCGAAATTTTACATATGAAAAAGTCATATCCCATGTAAATTTTCGGATGCAAAATTACATGAAGTATGATTTTTTTGAACGTAAATTTTCGATTGTAAAATTTTCTTCTAATTTCTTTGCAAATTCGATTGTGCCCCCCTAACTTTTAAGTTTTGCATCCACCCCTGATTTATGTGTAATATTACATGTGGTTGATAAAACGAGACAGGAAAATAATATAGAATAATGAGTGTCAAATAGCCAAACATGAGGAGAGGCCCAAGTGGCCGTCGCCTCATGTCTAAATCTATAAGGGGCCCAAAAAAATTTTAATTTTTTTTTAACCCACTAATTTCTCATTCACAATTTTCCAGCGGCCACTGAAGAAATCAAAACCTAAACGACTCGAGGCTTCGTCATAAATGACCTAATTGGTTGTTTTCTTAGGTGTTTAACGGCTGCGTCACCTCTTGAACACGCCGGAAAATCTTTCTGAAACTATCAAGAACTTCATCTCTTATATCTAGCATTTTTTTCTTCACGCTCAACTAAATAATTTGTCTCCTATCTTTTTACATTACAGATGATATCAGTTCTCGGTGTGATTTTTTTTTTTTTTTTAAATTCTAAGTGATGCTTATTTCTTCATTTTCTAGAAGTTTTGCAATTAGACAACCCTTCTCATGATTAATGTACTACGGGAAATTTGAGGGGAATTATAAAACGAAGAAGAGGATTTAAAGTTTTTGCATAGAGCTTAATCCACCATAATCCATTAGTAAAAAATGAGCTTAGTAAATTTTAATCCTAATTTCGAAAACGTAATGGAGTTAGTTGTAGAATGTTTAAATCATTTTAAGGGTTCGAAAATGATAACAGTAAAAAAAAAACTAGTAGACGTCAAAAACAAGAAAATGCTTAAATTCTCTTCCATCTGTAGGCAAATCAAAGGAAGAAAAGCCAATATATAATTTCTTAAGGCATGCAGTAAATTTTTGCAATTAAGGTTTATAACTTGCTCATTTTCGAATTTAATTTCTCATCTTTTTATTAATTAACTGACATTCAAAATTTGTTAGGAAGAAGTAAAAATATTTATTTACCAATTGTATTTTAATATACACAAGATTAACAATAAATACAAACATTCAACAAAAATATTTCCAATACTTATAAGAATATATGAACAGAAAATCATCATCAATTATAAGATGTATTAATTAATCTTTTAGGTGTTTTTTTTTGGCTGATTTCACAATGTTGCTGAATTTTAAAATTTGATTAATTATGGTTTATGACCTTGTTCTAAACTTGAAAATTAGTTCAAGGCTTAACTTTGAAATTTGTCTGCTCATAGTGTCCCCTATTTTATACTAAAGATTTTATTATGGTTTGAATTAGTATAGTTATTGTCAAAACATTGATGTAATTTTCAGCCATGTCTTTTCATCTTTCTTTCTTAAACTAATTTAAGTCATTTTTTACACTCAAAATTCAATTAGTATTAGTTGTTGAGTGATTTGAGTCAAATAGTATGGCTTCTAAATACGCGTCTGGAGCTCAAAAAAAGAAGAAGAGAGAAAGAGTTAGTGGTGTCAAAGCCGCTCGGCTCGTACTGTTCACGCCCACGAGTCGCTCGGACTCGTCAAACATGGGCTTCTTGAACGTGGACAAACATGGGCTTCTTGAACTCGCCAAACATGGGCTTCTTGAACATGGGCTTCTTGAACGTGGACAAACGCAACTACAGTTTGGTACTAGTAGAACCGGTGCTACTACTACGCCACTTTCTACGTGGATGTATTCGGAGGAGGAAGCACGAAAGGGAATGGTGAAGTTCGTTGCCGCGGCGGAGCTGCCACTAGCAATAGTGGACAACGAACATTTCGTAAACTACGTCAAACGATATCTTCAACCAAGGTACGTTGGGGTAAGTCGAAATACTCTTCGTTCTAATACAATTGAATATTTTCTTAATACAAAGCAATTATTGATTGAGGATTTAGAAAAATACGAGGGTGTCATATCTTTAACTTCGGATTTATGGGAAGGGATTAATAAGAGAGGTTATATAGCTGCAACTGTACACTATATAGACCCACTTTGAGTTATGCATAAAAAAATTATTGCTTTTAAAATTGTCGAGTATCCTCATAATGCTAACACTATATTTAATGCAATTATGTTAATAATTAAAGAATATAAATGCGAGAGTAAAATTCGTTCTTTTACTTTTGACAATACTTCTGTAAATAAAGTAGTTATCGATAAATTCAACATAAATATGTCGAAATTGCATGTAATCAAGTAAGTGATATTTAATTTCAATACATTCATTACAAAATTTTATTTTCATACATTTATAATTTTTTAAAAAAATTGCACACGTAAAAAATTTTTCGTGTACAATTTTAACTCCGCCTACACGAAATTGAAGTAGCCGGTCCCAAACCCGGATAAAGGAGGAGGGTTTATCTTTTTTTTTTAAATAAATGTATATTTACTATTTTAAAAATTATAAATTTTTTGACTTTTGACGAGCCCCGATAAATGTTTTGAAAAATATATATTTAAAAAAATAGATTTGTAATACTAGTAGCGTTATTTATTATTTAAAAAAAAAAATACGACCTGGCGAGCCGAGCTTAAGCTCAGCTCGCCGAGCCGCTCGCTTTGGGCGAGCTCGGGCACGAGCCGAGCTCGCCCAAATGGTAACGAGCCGAGCTCAAGCTCATCTCGTTACCAACGAACCACGAGCTCGGCTCGTGCGACAATGGGCCGAGCCGAGCCTGACACCACTAGAAAGAGTAGAGGCATTAATTCGAAGTCATGCTGTAAATATGGATAAGTACTTTAACGGCAAGAAAAGAAAAGTGAATGAAGGAACACCAAAAAATTTAACGATTGAGGAACAAAAAAATCAGAATGACAATGATAGTATTGATGAAATGGAAGAGAACGAGAAAATGATTGAATCTATCAATATGAATGAATCAAAGCAGAATGATGAAAATAATGTTCAACACGAAGATTTAAGTCAAGCGAATTGTTTTTCTATGAATTTTGAGGATATTCACATTAATCAAAAGATTAGAGACTTTAGTTGAAATAGTCCGAGGATATTCACATTTAAATTAAGGGAATTTATTTTTTTTCATTTTATAATTGTTTTATTATTGATTTGAAGTTAACAAATTTAGTTTTGTAAAACTCTTATACGTGAAAAAAAATGATTGCTTGCTACGATTTTGGAGCCTAAAATTTTGAAATTCGCCTCGACCCGCGAAACACAGGCATGGCTTGGGTGCCAAACGGGGATTTTATGTTACTGAAACATTTACGTAGAGTGTGTTTGATGGATATTATTTTGGAAGAATGTATTTTGAAATAGTAGATTGATGAAAAATGTGTGGTTGAAAAAAAAAGGAAAAATTATTGATGTGATGAAAAATATTATTTTATTGAAGAATGTGTGATTGAAAATGAGTAGAAGAATGAAAATGAAAATTTTAATGTGTACCAAACAGGGGCTTAGAAATAAACCATGCCCTCAATATTCACCGAGAACTTTTGAATGTGTTGAAATAAACCAAACATTTTTAAAAATTATTTTCAATAACACATTTTTTCATAAAATATTTTTACACGTAAATCGAATGTTTTTTTTTTTTTACCACATATTTTTAAAAAAACTACTATTTCAAAATACATTTTTTTATTGGCTTGGTTGATCGAGCTAACTTCTGATTGATCCTTGGCCTTTTTGGTTGTTTCATCAATAATACTTTTTTTAATCAATTCTTTCAATGCAAATGAATCGATTTATAAATAGATTATAAATGGTGAACAATTGAACAATATTTATGAATTCGTTAGGAGGTGTGATGGAAAATATATTTATATAAACTCAAAAACTTTCGCCAAGTTAGAAGATCAATCGCAAACATCTATTCTGATTATTCCACAAAAAATAAACATGAACTCCAAACAATTCCAGCCATGAAATCCCTGCAGGCAAATCTTGCATGCCACAATTCTCCAGGAGACTAAACCCTATGTCTATGAGATATGTAGAGATATCACAGCATCAATTGTGCGATCTCCTGGCGATTTGAATCGTACGGCCAATGTCTGTTGGCTACTTACACAAGAAACCACCCCACACCACATGGGACCCACAAGTCATTTTCAGCAGTTTTTTGGAAATTGCACATTGACATGCGTGTGCCATTTCCACATGCAAAGTACAAGATTTCATTTTGAAGTAGGGTTTTCCTGTGGATTATGACTGCTATTTTTGGGAGATGTGCCCTCAAACTGAAAAATTTATGTGATAGTTAAGTGCCTGTCTGTATAGACCCGTTAATATATTTTATAATTTGCCAGAGAATTATTTATTATCACGTATTCATAAAATAAAATATTATAAACATATACTAAAATTATTTCCTATTTTTTAATCACAAATTCTCCTAAAAATACTATTCAAAATTCATTTTTTTCCTAAAAATATGGTTTGTTTCATGGTATGTTGTGTCATTTCTTTCGAACTAAATGCAGTAACTCAATGCTGGAAATATATTACAAATTTTATGTGTGCAGTGTGCACGATCAGTTATCTCCTACTTTACTGCGTGTGGTTGATGCAGTCAGGGAATTCAAATGTTTACTCTTGCGGATGCTGAGAAATATCTCGGAGCGAGTGTTTAGCATGTGAATAATGAATATATCTGTCGTCGAGTCTTTAAGTCTCCGATTTAGGGTGTATTTGATGATATTATTGAGAAAAAAATGTATTTTAAATAGTAATATGATGATAAATATATGGTTAAAAAGTAAAGAAAAGTTATTGATATGGTGTAAAATATTATTTTATTGAATAATGTATTGTTGAAAATGAGTTACGAAATAATATATTTTGAAAGAATGTGTGTCAAACAGGGGCTTAGTATGTATTGGATAAAAATTTGTAAAATTTATTTTTTTCAACTTTTTTTTTAAGTTTTAACTGCACGGACCATAATACATGTACATAAAGATTAGTACAATGATTTATACTCATCTGAGTTGGCGAATTTTGGCACGTTGATCTTAACAATACATTTTCCAATTAATTATCTTATTTTTAACACATAAAAGAGATGTCAATCGAAGTGTACACTTTGAGTGTACAAACGGTTTAATTCTAACGGCACTTTCTCTTAAAAAAATAATAGTACATGTGAATTCAAAATTTTTTCATACTTTTTAACTATACATTCTATATATATAAGCCTTATCATAAAATTTGTTCTAAAAAAAATCTACATTTTGCAACTTAAAATAATATCAACTGTTAGAATTAGGGTGTGACTTGAATTCTTCGTTGAATTATGGTGCATCTAAGGTCGCTTGGCGCTCGAGCGACGTGGCTATCTGGCCCAAACTCATTTTTTGCATTTTGAGCATTTTTCATCTACAATAAAATCATAAATATAAAATCTTTGTATTATTTTTCCATATTATAATAAAATCTTCATTCTCTACAAATTACATTGTTATTGAGTTTTTGTGATCCTTATTTCATATTGCGCATATAATCTTGTATTTTTTAAAATAAATTGGTATCAGAAGAATTTGATATCATCTTCATTTTCAACAAACTAGTATCGGAGTAAAAGGTTTGGAAATTCTTCGTAGATCGAGGTTTTGATCAAGTTTAGAGTCCAGCATGATCTTTCTCGATGGCAACTACAAAACATGATATTCTTTTACTAGATCGCAATACAAGATTCTTTTTGTGGCAGATAAAGATGCAAGTAGCATTCGCTCAGATGAATTTGGATGACGTATTGTTTGGATTTGACAAGATACCCACAACTTGGACTTCAAAAGAAAAACAACGGAATGATCGAAATACTCTATCTTAAATACATCTTCATCTTTCAAATAATATTCTTCGGGATGTTTTGAATGAGAAGTATTGTGGTTAAAATTAGAACAATTATACATGATGAAAAGTTTCACTAGCAAATTGCATTTGAAGCAACGTCTATATTCTTATCGTATAATTGAAGGCACGTCTTTTAAAGATCACCTAACTATTTTTAGGGAAATCATCACTTACTTGGAGACTTTGGATATCAAATATGATGAAGATATTTTCTTATTTTAATACTATTTTAAATTTTTAATAATTCTAAAAATTATTTAGCTCTTGTTTGGTATACATTAAAATTTTTCATTCTCATTCTTCTACTCATTTTCAACCACATATTATTCAATAAAATAATATTTTTCATCACATCAATAATATTTCATTCTTTTTCAACCACACATTCTCCATCAATCTACTATTTCAGAATATATTTATCCAAAATAATGTGGCTCAAACACACCCTTAATTAGATACAAATTATAGTAGCAAATGCAATTTTAATAACTTAATAAAATAAAATATATTCGATAAATAAGATATAATATAATAGTGCTAATTGAAATATTTAGATTCTTATCCTACATCAAAAGTTTATAAAAAAATGTTTGGAGATGCCCTTCATAAATAAATGAGTCAATAAATGGGTAAGTAATTTTATGTGCCTTTCAATACAATTGGTTCAAAGTTTAAAAAGTTCAAAATTTTATAATTTTTAAATCTGTTTAAGAATTGGAAAATACAAAAAGAAATACAAAAAAAATGTTAATTTCAACATTTATTATATTTTCCTAAATTCTTTAATTTTGGATCGGATGTCCGATAATATATCAATGGGATATAAATTTAACAATTAAATGTCCATTAAATTATCAGATCGAATTTGATCGAATAATTATTCTTATCGGATTGGATATGGACAGATTCGGTCTATATTCGATCCATTTACAACCCCAGTCATGATATTTTCACTATTGAGGAATTCTATGATACTCTAAATTCAAAGGAGAAGATGAAACATCTTGTTGTATCTGAGATTCATGGAAATTACTGCTGACCTATGGTTGCTGTCTTGTTTTGATTATCACAAACAAATTGCGTTTATCTCTGACAAATTGATTTCGAGTGTCTATAGTAATTATTGCAAATCAATATAATTGAAGACACGGAATTCAAGGACAAGAAATTTGCATGCAACAATCCGCATGGAAACAAAATTGATCAAACGAGGTTATGAAGAATGATATTGCAAACTCGCAAAAAGATGCCTCAACAAGAATCGAGATAAAAATCGAAGTATCGTCAAGCATTGCGGTCAATATGTTCAAAACAAAAAGCTTAGACTGTGTGCAATCATATGTAAAGGTAAAACGTTTCAATACCTGGCAATGATTTGTGACGAGCTCAAGTTTTGATTTCACAATCGAAAAATCACGACAAATGTTTTATTTGTAAAATATGTTTTTCAAAAGTAAAAAATCGTAATACATATTTTTAAATATGACAAATACTTTGAAAAACATTTTTAGACGTCCATCAAACTCTTACATTTGAGAAATATTTAAACGAGGACGTTTCGGGCCAAAGTTGGTTTTACCGGACGTCCGATACAATCAAATTTGGCCCAAAAGTCATATTTCAAACAGTCTGATTTTCTGACAAAAAATAACGACTAGTTGACCGGCCGGTATTTACCGGACGTCCGATAAGGGTCATCCGGTAAGGCAGAGTTTTTACAGATTTTCATCTATAAATATCAACTCTCTTTGCACTCAATAAAAAAAACTTTTGAGAGACAATTAAGAGAGCAAATTATTGAAAATCTTTGAGTTTAATTGATTTTATATTCTATCTAATTTACAAAGAATTTCTTGATTGATTCAAACTAGTTTTATCTATTTCATCAAGAATTCTATTTTACAAAGAAACTTCTCAATCTCATCTATTTTCAAATTCTTGATAAAAGTTTTCTTTGCCAACACTTATATTGAAGTGTAAATCTCTCTTCGTACTAAACTTATTTTATTTGTTAAGAGAGATTATTGGTTGAAAACTTTGATACAACAATACAAACTATTTCATCATTTATCATTTATCAAAGTTTACAACATTAACACTTGAGATTTATCATTTACTATTTATTGGAGTGTTTGCCTTCTTCTCTTCTTGTTCTCAACTTTGAATTTATCATTCATTAAGAAGATAAGATTTCAATTGTAAAATTTATTTGAATTGTGGGTCGCGTTGAAATCCCTTAAAGATCAACATTATATAAAAATTGGTGCGCCTTGTTCTAAGTCACCGATTGGGTCATATTGAGGTCCCGAGAAGCTCAACATTGTAAAGGATCGGTACTCCTTGTTGTAAGTTACCATTATAGTGAAATTGGCATTGCTCGTGACGGAAAGCTTGGTAACGAGGGACGTAGATCATTGCATTGGATCGAACCTCCATAACATATCGTTTGCACTCTTTATCCCTTTTACTCAACGCATTTATTTCGCACAAATTTACATTGTTACATTTATTTGTTTACTTGTATTTAGATTATTCTCTATCATTTGCGTGCTCACAATATTTAAATCTTGAGTGATCAATGAAAAAGTTTCAAAAACAAATTCACCACTCCTTTTAGTTAGTTATTCTTAGGCTAACAATTACCTCATTAATGATAGTGGTCATGCAAGGGGCAAATCAAGATCTAACTTCAAATTTTGTATTAATTGCAAAAAAATAAAAATAAAAATGGAACACTTGATAAACGGTTGTCATAAGTTTCAGAATAAAACAAAATTGATTGCAAATCAACAATTAGAAACTTCAGATAAAGTAAGTATTACAGAAAATTCTAACAATAATAGAGAGCTTTTACTTCAGAGGTTGCACTTTTCATATATGTCTTAATAGAAATTTGTTTTCAACATTTGTAAAAGTTTCAAAAGGGGTTGTGATAATCGGTAATAATACACCTTGTAGGATACCTAGTATTAACTGGATCAGAATAATGATATTTGATGTGATGGTTAGAACACTTGATGCAATGAGATACGTTCCAAATATGAAGAGAAATCTTATCTCCTTAAATACTCTTAATTCAAAAGAGGACATGTGCACTATTGAAGGTAGAGCCTTGAAAGTTAGTAAAGAAACACGTGTTTTATAAAAGGGGCATAGAAAAGTTCATTTATGCCCTCTTTTGATCTACATTATTATCTTATTAAAATGAAAAATATGACCGTTATTCATCACATCAACATTTAAATTCAAATTTTTTATCTCTTATGTAGGCCCCAATAACGGCTATATTTTTCATTCTCGTTCTACAATAATTTGGCTCAAACAGGGCCATAATATTTTTGAACAATCAGCATATTTTAAGAACTCGGGTAGATTTTAAGTTGGATTCTATATCGTTAGAGTCTAATTTGAAGTATTCTTTAAAGAATACATCTCAATTGAATTTAGAAGTTGTGTGTAAATCCGCCTTATCACTATTATCAGTGATGTCATTGTATTCAATTACTAATAACAGACCCATTTTTTAACATAAGATTCCACATAGGTACAACTAAGGGTTTGAGTATAATCAACATTCTTATTTTGATGCATGCAATTGTAATTCTATTACAGAGCTTGTTTCGGTCTTGTTTGGTGATTATAGATCACTTTTTCACTTGATTGGGGTGGCATATATGGAGAATATTTTCAGTTGAAATTTTTTATCGAGAATTTATTATGTGTTTTTTCATTGAAAAGTTCAAAGTTATTCCTTATAGTGGAATTTGTATCGAGGTGGAGGATTTTTAAAATTTATTTATTGCATTGGAATTTGCGTCAAAATGAAGATTGTTAGAATTTAGGTTCGACACGAATTATTTGTTGAACATAATTGAAATTCTAATTAAAGTGCACGTTAAAAAGAATTCTATTTGGAATATTTTTTAGAATTTTATTCAAAATCTATTTGGCGAATTCTAGATGAAATTCTATTTGGAAGCCCAATTGGGAGTTGAAATTTGACTAAGAAGAAAAGTCGCCACAATTTCACTAGTTGGCCGCTAGCTTGGCACTCAAGCGGCGTCGTTAGATTTTCAACCGAGCCTTGGTGCCCGCCTGACTCTCATGCGATGGAGATGTAGCTCGTCAGACTCTCAAGTAACGTGGTTGTTCGGTCAAGCCCCTTTTTGTGTTTTGACACGTTTTAAGCTTTCTTTCAATCAATTACTCTACTTTTAGGATTTTGGGCGTTCTATATATATATATATACATATATATATATAGCTCTTCATTATATTTGAAATTTAGTTAGACAGATTATAAATAAAAAATCTTTGTATTATTTTTCCATATTATAATAAAATCTTCATTTTCTACAAATTATATTGTTCTTTGTTTTTGTGATCTTTATTTCATATTATGTTTATAATCTCGCATTTTTTTCAACAAATTGTTTTCAGGGAAATCTGATGCATATTCGTTTTCAACACCAACAAATTTGAAAAGAAAAAAAGAAGAGAAAATGCATCTAAGGAGTCCAAACTCCTATTTCTAGCTCTTTGACGATTTCTTAGACCCTGTTTGACACCATTATTTGGAAAAAATAGAATTTCGAATGATATTTTTTAGGAGAATGTGTGGTTAAAAGGCAGTAAAAATTTTTGAGTTTATGTACATAATATTTTATTATGTAAATATATGATTGAAAATAACTACGTAGAAAAAAAATTAAAATAATGGTTGTCGTACTGGGTTTAATTATGTTTGTAATCTTAGTTTTCAAAATTTCAGTGGAATACATTATGCAAAAAAAAAAAATTCAAAATCATAACGATGTTGAGTAACGTGCACATAATGTATTAGTTTTGGTTGATTTGTATTGACTTTATTAGGATACTAATTAGTATTTCTAATTATTGCATTTGCAGATTTAATTAAACTAATCACAGCTAAACGTGCGTTATTTTAAAATGCTTTATGAACGCAGTAAAAATGATATTTGAAAATTAGTGAACATAGGAAATAGTTAAAAAAACTGTTTGTGTGAAATGAAAAATGAACTTTTTATACAATTCAATTATTTATTTACGTGTATGATGATAATTAACATTAATTTATATATATCTTACTATAAGTCAATCAATTAATTCTTCGAGTTCATGTATGTACACTTTATATATTTTGGGGGTTGTTCATTACACTAGAAATAATACAATTCAATTATTTATGTATGTGCATGTATACTAATTAACATTTATTTATGGATATATTAAATATAATATTAAGTCATCAAATTCATGTACACATGTTTTGGGAGCTATTCAATTATTTTAGGAATAAATAAATTATCTAAGTTCATGAAACGTATTTATTTTTAAGATTATTCATTTTATCATAAATTATTCTAGGAGTATGTAAATTATTAAAGATCATATAATTTGGGTGCTATTAAATTATTATAGGAGTTGAGAAATTATTCAAGTTCATGTACACTAATTTAATTTCAATATTATTCATTTAATCTATGATATAACTCTATTTGTCTAAATGTATATAAATTATTATTTTTCTATTTTCATTGATTCAAATTAATTAAATTACAAGTTGGTTTATGTACACTCCATTTGTTTAAATGTATATAAATTATTATTTTTCTACATCTATTAATTTAAATTAATTAAATTTCATGTTGGTTCACTTACCCTCCCTTTTTTAAATGTATATACATTATTCTTTTTCTATATTCATTTATTTAAATTAATTAAATTGGCTTATTAGCACAAAACGTCCCTACGTTTGATAGTTAGTGTGCAAAACGTCCCAACGTTTCATTTTTTTGCATTTTTGCCCCTATTTCAACGTTTAAGTGTGAAAAACATCATTTTCACTATTTTTCAGTGTAAAATGACCATTATACCCTCAAATTTAAATAAAACAAATAAAATGAAAAGAAATATAAAAAATAAATTGTAATTATACTCCCAAACTTTTTAAAAAGTGCAAGTGAGTCCAAAAGCCTTACTAAAAGGGTTAAGCACAAAACGTCCCTACGTTTGACACTTAATGCGGAAAACGTCCCTATGTTTCAAACATGTTTATATTTGCTCAATAACACAAAACGTCTCTACGTTTGACACTTGTTGCGTAAAACGTCCTTACGTTTCATTTTTTTTTTCATTTTCGTCCTTATTTCAACGTTTCATTGCGGAAAACGTCATTTTCACTATTTTTCAATGTAAAATGACAAATATACCATCATATTTAAATAAAACAAAAAAGGAAAATAAAAATAAAAATAAATTACAATTGTGCTCCCAAACTTTTCAAAAAGTGCAAATGAGTTCAAAAATCTTATTAAAACATTCAAACTACCAATCCTTTCCTCCTCCCTCAACCTTATCCTCCCTCCACCACCTAAACCATCAGACCCCACCACCTTTCAAACCATCAAACCTCCATCTACAATCCTGGTTTAGGTGAAATGGAAGCATTTGAAGATTCGATGAAAGTTGTGGCATGTGGTTTATATTTCTATTACCATATTTTTAAAGATTCTCTTATCGATCTAGTATCCAATATTATGATGATGTAACGAATGCATTTGTTTGACAATGGAGACTATGAATCATGTGTAGCAACAATTGATGTTTGAGTATATGTGAGAAACTGAATTCGTAACAATATACAACGGTAAGATTGTGTAATTCTTATGTTTAGACATTATAAACAATTGATTTATTATTATGGTTGGTTATTCTCTCTGTCTAATTAGTAATTTTGTTTTTTAGATATGATGATCACGAGGTGTTGTTGAATATCATTATATTTTTTGGGCTTTATATTTAGTTTAGCAGACTTGTATTGTAACGTTATCTAACGTCTTAGCCTAAAATGGCAAATAAAAAACTATATTTTAGTTTATTGTGATTTCATTTTTAATTTAGTTGGTATTTAAATTTGTAGTAGATATATTTAGTTTGTTTTAAATTTATTGCTAGTAAGATAAATATATATTGAATTCAATGAATTAATGTCATAAAAGTAGACAGACAAAAAAATATACGGTGAAACCGACGATTTAAAACCGAATCAAACCGTTAGGTTTAGGTTTGAGTTTTTTTAAACCGTTCATAATGGTTTGGTTTAGGTTTGAGTTTTTCTCAAACTGGTTTAAACGGTATGGTTTGACGATTTCTCTAAAACCGATAAAATCGAACCGCTTACACTCCTCTGTCGGTTTATGTACGCTCCATTTGTTTAAATGTATATAAATTATTATTTTTCTACATCTATTTATTTGAATTAATTAAATTTCATGTTGGTTCACTTACACTCCCTTTATATATATATATATATATATATATTATTCTTTTTCTATATTAATTTATTCAAATTAATTAAATTCAATGTTCATGAATCAATTTGGTTGTTCGCATACAATTCAATTATTTATTTGCGTACATGTTTAATAATTAATCTTCAATTAAATATATATTGAAAAACGAAAAATTATGATACTATTGAAATAATTAAATTGTAGTATGGCTAAAATCATTCAGAAACTGATTCTCACTTCATGCGATATTTAATATATTATAAATGGTATAAATGTTATAATAGGACTTGTTTGAGTCCCTTTTTTTATTGTATTTTATCATTGTGTTATGATTGAGAATGTACGGTTAAAAAAGAAGAAATTTTTTTAGGTTTGTTTATAATATTATTTTATTGAAACATGTATCATTGAAATTAGATCAAATCACTGTTGAAGAATACATTTTGATGAAAAAAATGGGACTTGAACATAGTACTTTAATGGAGTGTGATGTTTAAGCATCTATGTGATTAAGCGTGGTGAGGCAACTTGTATTTCAGTCGATAATTTATGAGTTAAGAACCAACTAATAAAAAATTCACGCTTTGTTCTCATAATAAGTTTGTATTGTCAATTAATCTCGAGTGACCAGTCTTTGAAAAACACTAAAGAAGACAACATGATATGGAGAACATAGGATTCGGTAAAGCTTGAACAAATCATTTTAAAGATTTAAAGAAATTAAAGAAAGGTACTTATGTGACCTTTGCATGCTTTAATAAAAAGGTTTGCAATTAGTGTCAAAAGTTTCAACTTTTGTATGCTCGATTGGTTAATTTAAAAATTTAACACGTTTAGAAGCTTACAAATTAATCTAATTGTGACAATTTAATGAAAGATTCAATCGATTTAATCAATGGAGACACTGAGCAATTATGTTGTGTCGGTAACGGACCTACCTACTTTTTCAAAGGCAAATCATCTTTTAAACGACATGACATTTATCTCAGAATGTGTTTGTCTTCCATTATTTGAGGAAAAATAGAGTAATGAAGAGTATTTTTTTGAGAATGTGTGGTTAAAAATTAAAATAATTTTATTGATTTGTGTGTAAAATATTTTATTGGATGAATGTGTGGTGGGAAATCTTACTTTAACAAATAATTTTTTGAAATAATGGTAGAAAACACAGACTTAATATTCAAAAAGTACATGTTTATACTTTTAAAAACGTGGTCTAATCAAAGCCAATTCTCTAATTCACCACAAGATACCGCCCTTGTCTGACAGCTATTTCAAAACTCTTTAATTTTCTTAAATTTTCAACCATACATTTACACAATATAATATTTTACACATAAATCAAAAAAAAATTCCTACCCACTCTAAAAAATTAATATTCAAAACTCATATAGCAAAGTATGTGCACTCCCATTTTCTCTCCCTTAATATTTTGTGCATAAAATAAAATTATAACTCAAACTAATAAACCCCAATTTATTATTCAATTACGATCAAAGTCGTTTGTAGTGATGGCCCGCCCCGCATCGCCCCATCCCGACGGGTTGCTGGGACAGGGATAGTCTCCTCGTCTCAGGTCTCAAGGTCTCGCTCTGAATCCGCCTCGTGAAGAATAAAAAAAATTAATTAATTACAAATGTTTAATTTTGGATATTGTTTGTTTCGAGTGCTTACTTTGAATATTGATATAGTTTGTTTGAGCATTATTTGCTTTAAATTTTAAAATTTTGAATTTGTATTTTAACTGAAATTTTTTGAAAAAAAAAAGGAACAAAAAGGGAGGGGGGTAACGAATATTGATGGAGTTAGTTTGAGCAGCTGCCCCGTCCGCCTAAGGCAAGGCGCGGCCATCTCTAAGTAATTTGTTAAAAATAAAATAAAAATGAAAACATTTGTTCTTTTCAAGGAATACAATTTGAAGAGCAAAAGGAGATTTGATTTCCGAAGTATTTGACCAAATCTGTGCCATGATTTAGTAATACCTAATTTAGGAACACTTTGACCAAATCATTATATATATTATGATGGCGCTTTAAGTTAGAAATAATTGACCAAATCTTTGATGTTACATAATGCCTGATTTACAGTCAAAGCTGCCACTACAGATATTAATAAGATCTACAAATTCATTGCTCCAACCTATTTATATATTGAAACAAAAAAAATTGAAATTTTCTTGCATTATCCTTTTCCCTATGAAAGATTTGGTACAGTACCAAAAATAAATATATTAATAAATTTGTTAACGGCTCTTTCTTACAGACAAGGTAATTGGTTGAGGGTCTATGAGGTGTGAACTTTTTGGATTCTCGCATGTCTAATTTATGATGGCTACATTTTACTTGACAATTTACGACCATGTCGAAAAATTATTCCGCATCTATTTTTCAATATTTTCCCAATCAAATCGCACGAGTTGGGAAAGTAGTCAAAATGATGAGGCTAACGTGGAGGAACGGGAGATTGCATATTTAGGCCTTGTATGGGAGGGATTAAAATCGGATTAAAATTGAAAATATAGCCGTTATTGTTGACTTTTATTAGACGAGTGGGACCCAATAACGACCATATTTTCAATTTTAATTGGCTTTTAATCCTTCCCGAACGGGGCCGAGCGCTTGAATTGTTGACGCTCAAAAAAAATGACATTACTTTTACATACGGTGTTCGTTTTGGACCCTTAACCCCATTTCAAAAAGCTCACAACGATTTCAAATTGAACTCATCACTTCGCCGTGACATATGATGAATTTTGGACGTTTGACGTCGTCTTCTTAATCAAAACAGCATTTTAAGTT
Organism: Fraxinus americana; assembly: GCA_035079005.1. NCBI lineage: Eukaryota > Viridiplantae > Streptophyta > Magnoliopsida > Lamiales > Oleaceae > Fraxinus > Fraxinus americana. The sequence goes on along the minus strand of CM068717.1, from coordinate 32,021,591 downwards.
TTATAATTCATTAATTTTAATGTTTATTTGTTTTGCTTTGTAACCCAACCTACCCAAACGTTTGTAGGTCTGGTTGTTCGAAAAACAAAAAAAAGGCACGAATTTTCTTAGAGAGCAATCCGTTTTCACTTCATTACTGTTTGGCATGTAGTTTCGAACTACATCACAAAATCAAGTGGCTATTGTCTCTCATTTTATGAACTAGGTTTTACTTCATTAAGTTCACAACATATAGATCGTTGCAAAGATTTAAAGTCGCATTCTGATTCTGGTGAAGATCATGTGACATTTCAAAGGGCTAACAAAAAAACGAAACCATTAATATAAATTGCAAATATCAGCTAAGGATGGCCTGACTCTGGGGAAAACGAGTTCAAAACTTGGAGGCAACAGTTGTCTCCTACCCTTTCTTACATAGGAAAACACGAACAATTTTAGGAAATATCAAATATAATAATACTAGAACCAAGGTACCTATTATCCCCTAAATATTAATAAAACATACTAAAATGGAACCTTCCTTGACTTGGTAACAGCAGATAGTGGATACTTCATTTCACAAGACAGCTTCAAAACTTCACTAAGATCAACCAAATTAGCCTTGTCCTCCGCCCAATTGAAGTGGAGCACCAGCTTCGCCACCCAAAGAGCCACCGTAACAAGTCCCAAATTCTTGCCAGGGCAAACCCTGCGGCCAGCCCCAAAAGGAGCCAACCGTAGATCGCCACCTCTAACGTCTAAATCAGTGCCACCTTGGGACGCGACAAACCTTTCAGGACGAAACTCCAATGGATCCTTCCAAAATTCGGAGTCGTGGGTAATTGACCACATGTTGACCATCGCCGTCGTGTTAGCCGGGACCACCATTCCATTGCTGAGATGGACATCTGCCGTGGAAAGACGGGCCCATGATAGGAGCGGTCCCGGCGGGTGCAACCTTAATGTCTCCTTGATCACTGCTTGTAGGAAAGGAAGCTTCGCCGTGTCAGCATCTGTAATGTTCCGGTCCCCAACCGCACCATCGAGTTCATCCTGCAGCTTCCTCTGAACCTCCGGGTGCAACACCAGCTCCGCCATAACCCACTCAGTTAACAAGGCAGTTGTATCAGTTCCTCTAAATATCATTTCCTGCAAATTTTGGTATAATTTCAAAACTTCTACTATTCTTGTGTGAATATAAGCATATGCATTAAAGTGCGTGCATATAAAACTAAAACTTGTTTGGTACAACATGCATAAACAAACGAACGTACCCACAAAACAGCAATCATATCATCTTCATTGAGCTTCTCTTCACCCTCCAAATTGAGCAAAACATCGACAAAATCATCATTATAAGACAGATTTTCACTTTGATTTTTCACTTTGTGCTCTTCGATGATTCCCTTCACTAGTTTACGAACCCGTGGGACGAGTTCTTCACATCGTGAAACGATCCTAAACGGGTCGTAGAAATACGAAATCCATGGCAAATAATCTGAAAAATTGAAAGCACCTAAAAGCTCAAACCCTTCTCTAATCATGTCCTCTAGTTCCTTAAGCTCCTCGCCATCCTCGGTCGGGTCGTAACGTTTCCCGAAAACGCTCCCCATAATGTTATTTAAGGCTGCAGCTTGTAAATGCTTCCTTAAAGACACTCTCCCGTCGAGTGTCTGTTCATATTCTATGTTCCTCAACATGGTGGCTAAGTCCATTTGACGTCCAGTTTCATGGGCCGCAATGCGGCGGGGAGCGAAGAGGTGGGAGGCGGCGATGCGACGGAGGAGCCTCCAGTAGGTTCCGTTAGGAGCAAACCCAATGGCTCGGGTAAACATCAGGCTCTTAGCCGACTGTTTAATAGGTCGATCAGCAAAGTGAGGTGAGGTTAAAATCTCTTTAGCAATAAGAGGATCAGAAGCCACCACAACCGGGGTGCCGCCAAGGCTGAACGCCATCAGCTGCTTAGCTTTACAAGCTACAGCCAAGGCTGCCAAAGAGCGGTGGGCCAAACCACGGCTGAGATTAAAAAGGCTTCCGACTACTGGGAAACCTCTCGGCCCAGGGATTTGAACAGCTCCATGCCGATTTCTGCCATTTTTCCATGCTGTGCCCCCAGGGGAGAAAGCCCATGTAAGAACAGCAAGAAATACAGAAGCCAGTGCTATTGCAAGAAGTACATATTCATCGAGAAGATTTTTAGAGCCAAGAAATGCCGGAAGAGTGAAAACCCACCAGCTCGAATCCTTTGTAACCATTCCCAAATCCATTTTTTGGCCTTTCGAAGAGGAGAAGAGAGAGAGATACAGAGAGAAGCTGATACAGAGAGAAGCTGAACGTAGTAAGTGTTAAAAGCGGCGAGGGTATTTATAGAAGGCAGGTGAAAGGGTGACTGAGGCGGTGTAACAGTTACTTATAAATGCTTTATTCTAAGGGGAATTTGTTAAGTACACACTTTTAAACTGAAAAATGGCATGTTTTTTAAGGGGTTAAAGTCCTTATAATTATCATTTGTTTCCATTTTATTCATGGTAAAAACGTTTTCAATTCTACCATTTAGTAATTTGGGCCGATAGTCCAAAAACTCAACTATTTTGAGGAGTCCAATAGATTTAACCCCCGTTTGATCTATATTATTATCTCATTAAAATGAAAAATATAATTGTTATACATCATATCAACATTTAAATTTAAATTTTCTATCTTTTGTGTGGATCTCAATAATAATTATAATTTGGCTCAAACAAGGCCTTAGGTCTTGTTTGATCCCTAGTTTTTGAAAAAAAAAAAAAACATTCTTGAATAATGTTTTGATCCCAATTCAGTTATGCATTTTTAAATAAAATAACATTACATGTAAATTTAAAACCTTTTTTTTAACCTCACATTTTCCATCAATACACAATTCAAATATATATATATATATATATGAGTGTGTTTGGTAGGGATTTTTGGGGGAAGAATTGATTTTTGAATAGTGATATGATGGGAAATGTGTGGTTGAAAAAGAAGAAAAAAATATTGATGTGATGGAAAATATTATTTTATTGAAGAATGTGTGGTTGAAAATGAGAATTGATTTACTGTAGAAAATGAGAAGTTTTACCAAACAGGCTATATATATATATATATATATATATATATATATATATATATATATATATATATATATATAATTAACAAGTAAAATTCTAAAAATCATAAAATCCTAAAATTATACCTTTGTAGCGTAATCTGTGGAGCTGAAACTTAAAATTCCAAAATCGGAACACACGCTCTGATACCAAAAGAGAGGGGGGCGGTTGTGTGAAATTTATTATGAAGAAATTTGTTGAAGAATTTGTTGTGAAGCTTCTTTGTTTTAAAATATCATACTCAGTACTCTTCTTAATCATGATATCTAATTTTTTTGATAAAATAATATCCAATTTTTACTCTTTTTTTTTTTTTAAAAAAAAAAACTCATCAAAAGAAAAAATGCCATCTAAGCTATATGAACTTTGGCCTAACTCCACTCTTGTAAGAACACCACTGGCACTCCCTTAACAGGAATTCTTAAAAAAGAGATCACTTTCCCTCTTCTATGCGTCTCCTAGCCTCTTCACTGGGCTTTACGCTTTGAGAGGTCACTCAGGACTTATTTTAAAAATAGTTTAAATTTAACTTGAAGTTAAGACATGCTCTTATCATATACTCAGCATGAAGCATAAAACTTTTTTACAAAATCATAAAATTTATAAACATAAATTGTTCTTAAAAGATCTGGAACTAATATTAATTATTAGCACCATATCTTAGAATTATAAAACATACCTACTGGAATGATCCGTCGGTAGTTTAAAAAAAAATTTAAAACAACATATTTTTGTTGGATATTATAATATCTAAGAATAAGAATGATTAAGAATTTCCCTTTCGGGAGGGAAAGGAAATTAGAACATTTTGTAAGAACAAAAGCTTGTATTGATTTTTTATTTTTTTTTGTGTTGTGTTTACAAATGAAGAAATGGTCTCCTTATATAGGAGAGAAAACGCGTTTTTCAAAGTAAGGAATCTTTGCTTTTTCAAAACGTCGAAAAGAAAACAGTAAAAAGAAAACTAATCAAATCTTACTTATCAAATAGTAAGATTCGTTACAAATTTTTCAAAAAAGAAAACAGTAAAGATTCTTCTTTTCATACAAAAAATCTCCGAGTAGTTGAGTCTTGTCTTGTCAATCACCAAAAATTTGCCAAGTGTCTTCCTTTCCATCAAAATCTGGAAAATTCTTATCTTGTTTCATAATTATGTCTGCCAATACTGTCCAAAGAGTCTCCTCCGTCAGTACAGTCATCTGGATTATCATTTTCTTCTGAATTATTGTTTTTGAAATCTTCCAAACCTTTTTCTTTTTCAACTTTCTTCTTGCCTTTATTTTTCTTTTTAAACTGTATCTTCTTTTTCTTTGTAGTACTTTGTTTAACTTGTTGCTGCAATTCTTCAATCTTATCAAACATTTCTTGAATTCTTCTAATATCTATCTGAGAAATTTGTTCTGGATTTTGAGACGATTGAAATGAGTCTGAGAAATTTACTGGCTGTTTCTATTTAAGATCTATTGGACTAATAAGTCTAGTAGCAGAATTATCAGTCTGCTGTGTCTGATCTTCAAAAATCTTATTTTTACGTAGCAGGATTTTCAACTTTGTTGAGTCCGATTAAATTGGAAAGTAGGAGAATCAACGAGTCTCTGAGTCTGTTGAGCTTTTGGTAAGCCCGGAACCATGAACGGATTTGATATATCTTTACCGACTTCCGTTTGAAATTTGGACTAGCTATAGACTTCTTGGGCTCTATAATACCTGATTGTGTCTGAACAATTGGATTTAAAATCTTTAAATTAATAATTTCTTGTTCTAATTCAGAAATTTTCTTTTGTAAAGCTAATTTTTCTTGCTGTAAAACCTGATTAGACTCATTTAAAATTTTAAAATTTTTTGTCATACATTCACAATGCTCACAAAATTTTGAAACATAATTTAAAGGTTGATCTGAAACATTCTTTAAAGACGGTGCAACAAAATAATTTATTCCTAAAAATTTTCTACATTCTTATAATGCTTCTGAAATTGAATAAAATCCTTTATAAAGAGGATTTGAGAAATTTTTAATAAAATCTGAAACTTCTAACCAAGTATGATAAACTCCTGGAAGTCTACCTTGTAAAACAACATAACACTTAAATTTTTTATGATCTTGACTAAAATGTTCTGAAAGTGCATTTAAACATGCTAAAAAATATTTTTGATCTTTTGGATTCTTATTATAAGAAATCCATAAATTGTCTAAAATACATTTTTCTGATTTTGTAACTGAAATATGAGGAAGTGTCTTAAAGCTAATATTACTATTTGGAAAATAAAGTAATTCTATACTACCAAACCTTAACTTATCATGAGTCTGTATTATGTTTGTCTGAGAACTTGAACTGCCAACAATTGGCAATCCTAGTCTTGGTCCACTGGGTCTCTGCATCTACAAACAATCAGTCATAATCTTTATTTTTAATTATTCTACTTAAAATATCTGCAATCTAATTATTGCTACCTTTAATATGTTCAAAATTAATTATTAATCCAGTATTAGTAATTCTATCTATAAAATTTAATCATCTTCTTCGATTACTTCTTTTATTTTCTAATTTCATTTTATTAACAAAACTTACTATTGCCTCACAATCTGTTCTTAAAGTAATTTCTTTTTTAGAAATAATAAATAATTTAAAAGAATCTAATGCATAATTAACTGCAAGTAATTTTAAATCTATGCTATTTATATTACATTTTTCTTTATAATTTTCACTATTGTATCTAACAATTTTTTCAAGATCTTTACCTGCATACTTATTGGGTTTTGCAATTAAAATTGCTCTCCATCCTGTTATACTTCCATCTGTTTCTATAATCAGATAATCTGTATCTAATGGCATATCTAATTTAGGTAAATCTTTTAATCTTTCTTTTATTTTTTGTACTAATTTAATATCTTCTATATTAAAATATCTTTGTCCTTTAGGAGATGTTTTTTTCATATAATGGCCCTGCCATCTTTCCTAAGTCCCTAATAAAAGGTCTAGCATAATTTACTAATCCTAAAAATTTCTGTAATTGTTTAAGGTCTTCAAACTTATCTGGGAATTCTAAAGCTTTCTGAGCTATATGAGGTTGTAATTCAATCTTACCTTTTCCTATATTAACTCATAAAAATTCTATATATTCTTTAAATAACATCATCTTTTTCTTATTTACAATTAAACCACGTTTTATAAATTTTGAAAAAAGAATTTGTAAATGACCTCTATGTTCTCTTTTATTTTTACTAAATACTAAAATATCATCAATATATACTATAATAAATTTACTATGTTTATTAAAAATATTTTCCATTTTTCTTTGAAATATACTAGGAGCATTCTTTAATCCAAAAGGCATAACTAACCACTCATAATGACCTTCTGGAGAAGTAAAAGCTGTCCATTCTATAGAATCTGGATGCATTTTTACTTGCCAAAATCCTGATTTTAAATCAAACTTGCTAAAAATATTACAGTCTTGAATTTTATTTATTAAAACAGTCTTATCTGGAATAGTATATGCATCATCTATTGTATTATCATTAAGTCTTTTATAATTTATAACCATTCTACTTTTTCCTCTAATTATTTCTGAATGTTTTCTAACTATAAAAGCTGCTGATCTATGTGGACTATCTGATTTTCTTATAACTCCTAATTTTAAAAGATCTTTAATATGCATCTTAAAATCTTCAGCATCTTGATTGTAGCTTCAATACTTTTAGTCTTAATTATATATTCAGGATTTTTTATTTTTAATTCACATAAAACTTTATCTTTCTCCCAATATTTTAAAACATTTTCTCCTAAAATTTCTAATTTTTCTAATTTATTTATCATATTTTCTATATCTTGTTCTGTTACTAATAAATCATATATTTTTTCAATTTCTACAAATTCTAAACATATTTCTCCTTCTTCCTTAAATTTTTTAAAATAATATTCTTCTTCTATTAAAAACTCTTCTTCTTCTACTAATTGACATTCTCTTTCTCTGCTACATTCATATTCTTTTTCTTCTTTAATCCCACCACGCTTCTCAACAAACTCTGATGGAATAATCTTAGTATAAGTAGGTGCAGAAATTGTAAATTTTTGTAATTGCATAAAATCCTTACTAATCGTTATACTTCCATTATCTTTTAATAAAAAACTTAATCCTAAAATTAGATCTGTATTTAAAGATAATTCTCTTATCCAAACTGAGTCTTTAGGTAAACTATATTCTGTACTTCTACCGCAATTAGTCTCAAAACTAATTCTTGCTGGTTTTAAAATATCTTGATAACTATAAAAATTTCCATCCATTTGTTGAGCTTCTATAGGTTCTTTTGATTTTATTATATATTTTTCTGGTATGATTCTTTTATTAATTATACAATGACTACAACCTGAATCTATCAAACCTAAACACATTATTTCATAATTTTCTATTCTAACATAACATTTTACTTTAATACTTTTTCTAACTCTTCTTGAAAACCAAAGTGGAATAACAATAAAGGTAATGAGGTTTCATAAGGTAGGATTGAGCTACCGAAGGAAATAGGGGAATGTGCTAGCAAAGCTACACCTAAGAGGGATTCCAACAATCTCTTTCGAGTAGAATTGAACCTATTCTAGCATACCATTTGACTATATTTTTATGACAAATGCAATATACAAGAATTTTTGACGTTTTGTAAACATTTAAAGACTCACGTAATTCATATCCGTATATTTCTATCTTCTATGAACAAAACGATGATTTATACCTTATTGAGTTTATTTCACTTCTTTCGAATGCATAAAATAAACCACCCAAACTCACATAATCACATGCATTTAATTATGGAGGCAATAAAGTGTATATAAATCATTCAACATTCATCAAACGTGTTTGAATATCAAATTGTAAAATATATAATTAAGAGATCACAATGCGAGGTTCATCGTAAATCCTAGCACATAAAAATCTAGCTTAATATGATATTGAAATTGAATAAATAAAAGTGGAATGACATCATCAAAAATTGACCAAACGTGATTAAGCCTCTGTTTGGTATCCATTCTTTTTTTTCATTCTCATTCTTCTACTAATTTTCAACCACACATTCATCAATAAAATAATATTTTCCATCACATCAATAACTTTTCCTTCATTTTCAACCACAAAAAAAGTGTGATTTGACACAAAGAATGCATTCTTTTCTAGAATAATGTTTACCAAACGGTGCTTAAGTTTGGCAAAAATATAAGCTGCTGCCGCATCTACTTTTTCTTGCTTCAATTCCAATCTGCGCGTCTCTGTCGTTTCTGTTGCGGGTCGTCTGCATATATATATTTTCAGCTTTCAAAAACCCTTCAGCCGTTTTTGTCTTTTGCCTTCTTTTTTTTTTCTCCTCCGACGGGGTCCAGTTCCAAAATGTATAATATGTTCAGCCCCAAAAACCCCCGGCCTCCTCTTTGTTCTGTTGCGTGGTATATATATATAAAATAGAGCACCCAAAATTCTCCACAGTAGCCGCCCTTCAATTCACGTGTCATTAGGAGTCCAAATCCAATTGCTAATTAAAGTCCTAATCCACTTGCAAGTGCACAGGCCCAACTCCAATGCATTATTTTCATTCAAGGGTCCAATTCTTTAGAATTAATACAATTGAGTCCTTCAATTTCTATAGTGTAGACTTTAATTCCCAAAATTATAGATTTCCTTCGATTTCAACATTTTTCCTTTCCAATTGCTTCGAACACATCCAAAACTAAAACAAAAGAAAATTAACCCAAGTTAAGTAAAAATAAATAATTTGGCGACATGAAACCCAAGTAAAATGACTTAAATAGGTGCACAAAATGCACTCATCAAATACCACCAAATTTGAGCTATTGTTTGTCCTCAAACAAAATTGTAACTTAACTATGCATAAAAAAATTGTTTAATAAGTTGCCGTGTCTTAGGATTGGAACTAAGTATTAAACAATGTGAACAAGTACAACATTGCAAAATCAAATCAATCTCCACATGTGTCATGCATAACTTGACGTGTATGTGTGTGAAAACTCATGTCAACATATTAAAATCATGATTAGCTCATACCCGACCCAAAGTAGTCAAATATTTCCTTACATCACTCGAAAGATACACATCCCCCCAAACTTATTCTTTTCACTCAAATTTCTCGGGGTTTGTTCTAAGTTGAACTTATTTATCACTATCTCATACTCTCTCTTAGTTTGGATGTATCGTACTATCACCAGTTCTTGCTTCAACAAGTGGAGACTCTCCTATTTTTTATTACTTCGACCTTTGAGATTAAACTAAGTTACTTGTCTCGTACTAGAAATATAGTTCTATCAACCGGATGTTTGAGGCTAATCGATGCATTTCATACATAGAAGTATGTATATTATTCATCGATGGATATATTTTTTCTTCCTTTTTTTTCTTTTTTTTTTCATATATATGACATCTTCCATTTGCTTTCTATATAACCCCTATAGTGAGTTTTAGGCCGATGACTCCCAAGTCAGAATATCATAAGGCACTAGGTTTTAAACACTTGCAGGTTTAATCACTCGAGTTATATAGATTCGAACAGATGTCTTTATTTATTCAATGATTCGTGCAATGCCCCTATTCTTTTAGCCATCCAGTTTCTAAAACTAATCTCTAACTTAAAACTTTCACCTTGTCTTCATCTCATTGGTCTAAGATAATCCATACAAAATAATATCATGCACGGAATCCCTACTCATCTCAATGTTCCCTTGCAACAGTTCAACCACCTCCAAACTATTCTAAAAATTGGTCATGATTTAGTACAAAAGAGGTTTTTCACTATGTTCAACTATTTCAAGCTAATGAACCAAATCATCAACTCAATATGTAAACATGAGTGTCGTGCGCGAATTATGTCAAGTCTCACACAAACATATATTGATTAATCTAATAATGCACTATTTTCATCATTCGTAGTTCATACATAGTCAAATATTTAACATCATGGTTGGCAAAATTATCAAATCCATACAAGCACATGAAGCAATAAACAAAACACTGGATTTTTTTAAAATTTTTTTATTTTACACACAGTCACACAAAAAAGTCACACAAAAAATTAAAAAAAAAAACGATAAACAAACAATCCATGACTATCTGAGAATACCCTGTCAGCCACTCCCAAACTTAGATAAAACATTGCCCTCAATGAAAATTGTGCAGTGCAAAGTAGAATGACAAAATAGACTTAGCACGTAAGTGGTTAGCGAGTACTCCCCTGATAAATATGGAGATAGTGGTGATGCAGATGATGGCAGAAACTGAAGTCGAAGTGTCATTAGCTGGAAGTGGATGTAACCTTCGCTCAAGAGACATCTTCGTGACCTAACTAGATGATGGATGACCTGTAATTATCAAAATTAAAGAAATTAAATATAGTTCCTAAATTAATATCATAAATGGAATGAATAAATAAAAATAAAAAAAATTGAAAAGAAATGTTAGGTTACCTCCCAACAAGTGCTTGTTTATAGTTTATAGCTCGACTATAAAACGACTGATCACGAGCACCTAAAGAAGGCTTTTGATGCCTTGTCCATCTTTCTTCTTTTGACTTTAATCCACTTTTCATTTGATCTCCACACGTCTTCCTTGCCATTATCAAAATAATAGGACTTGTCTATTCCATCCGACTCAACTTCAACTATATAGATTTGTATCTCATTTTCAAGTTTAATCACAAAATCAATTTTTGGACAATCAATAAAGTCGGAAAAATGTGAGTTGATTTCCTCCTTATTGATCGTCTCATCCTCGTTTAGCTCCATTGTGATTAAATTTTCACTCATTTTTGGCTCTTCTTCAATTGTTGAACTCTCATCGGATGGAATGATTGATCCGCAATCTAAATCCACGGGCAACCAAAAATCGGTCGACGACCTTTTCAAGTGGATTGTACCCCCAATAACGAAATTCGTCCCAGTACAAGCAATCTCCCAAAAGCATCTCGCCTTCATCCAACTTGAACAATTTTTCAAAATACTTTGCAATTACTTTTTCATGAAATAGAGGAGGACCATCTCCTACCAGTTTGAAATCATCATCTCAATTGTCAGGCCAAACAACTCCATCGAACAGCATGTACCTTTCATGGTTTTCGTCAATTACTCGCTTTCGACACTTTAAATATTCTCTAAATATCATAAGTTTCGGTGTGTAGAAACCAGAGTGTGAGGGCAAAAATTTTCCAGTACAATCCATCGCGTAGCAATTATAACAACTCGGGTATTCTCCAAACATATCTTCATCATCTGTATAAAGATTATCCATTGCAAAAGTTTCATTACCTTACCAAGTGAGAATCATGCAATTATCTGAAAAAGTATAGGGAGAGAGTGCAAACACGAGATAGATTAATAGCACGGGGTCAGCCAAAAATAAAAGCAATAAAATAAAAATAAAAATAAAAATAAAAGAAAAGAAAATTTCGAAATAGTGTCAAAGTAAATAAAATCAAACTAAGTTAAATCCCCCGACAATGGCGTCAAAAACTTGACACGTCGAAAATGTGTTCGACTTTGATTACCGCAAGTATACGGATCGTTCAAGTAAGAAAATGAATTTTAGAGTCCAAGTATCGTTCTCATAGAGATTTACTAGTTCGATTTTACATATTCAGGCCTTAACCGAAACATGAAATATGATTGATTTTTATAACTAAATTGTAACTACACTAAATGTAAAAAATAATGGATGAATTAATTATACTAAATGCAAAATAATGGTTGAATGTAAAAGTTTGGAGAAAGTAATATATGAAAAAGCGCACTAGGATCTCGAATCACCAAACAAGTTCACTTTTAATCTCTATTTCACAATTTGATAACACGATGAATTGGTTGAAATATCAATGTTTCTAACTTATCCAACAATCTCTTTCGAGTAGAATTGAACCTATTCTAGCATACCATTTGACTATATTTTTATGACAAATACAATATACAAGAATATTTGACGTTTTGTAAACACTTAAAGACTCACGTAATGCATATCGGTATATTTCTATCATCTATGAACAAAACGATGATTTATACCTTATTGAGTTTATTTCCCTTCTTTCGAATGCATAAAATAAACCACCCAAACTCACATAATCACATGCATTTAATTATGGAGGCAAGAAAGTGTATATAAATCATTCAACATCCATCAAACGTGTTTGAATATCAAATTGTAAAATAAATAATTAAGAGATCACAATGCGAGGTTCATCGTAAATCCTAGCACATAAAAATCTAGCTTAACATGATATTGAAATTGAATAAATAAAAGTGGAATGACATCACCAAAAATTGACCAAACGTGATTAAGTTTGGCAAAAATATAAGCTGCTGCCGCATCTACTTTTTCTTGCTTCAATTCCAATCTGCGCGTCTCTGTCGTTTTTGTTGCAGGTTGTCTGCATATATATTTTTTCAGCTTTCAAAAACCCTTCAGCCATTTTTGTCTTTTGCCTTCTTCTTTTTTTCTCCTCCGGTTGGGGTCCAGTTCCAAAATGTATAATATGTTTAGCCCCAAAACCCCCCGCAACCCCTTTTTTTGTTCTGTTGTGTGGTATATATATATATATATATATATATATATATATATATATATATATATATATAAAATAGTGCACCCAAAATTCTCCACAGTAGCCTCCATTCAATTCACGTGTCATTAGGAATTCAAATCCAATTGCTAATTAAAGTCCTAATCCACTTGCAAGTGCACGGGCCCAATTCCAATGCATTATTTTCATTCAAAGCTCCAATTCTTTAGAATTAATACAATTGAGTCCTTCAATTTCTATAGTGTAGACTTTAATTCCCAAAATTATAGATTTCCTTCGATTTCAACATTTTTCCTTTCCAATTGGTTCGAACACGTCCAAAACTAAAACAAAAGAAAATTAACCCAAGTTAAGTAAAAATAAATGATTTGACGACATGAAACCTAAGTAAAATGACTTAAATAGGTGCACAAAATGCACTAATCAGCTACTTCTTTGTTGTAGGAATTCGAAAACGTGTTCTTGGAGGACATGCCTAGTGGGCTACCACCAATTCAAGGCAATGAACATCAAAGTGATCTCGTACCTGGAACTGTCATTTCAAATAGTCCGGCTTATAGGAGTAATCCCGGAGAGACTTAGGAAGTTTAAAGGCAAGTGGAAGAATTAATGAACAAATGATATGAAAGGGAAAATATGAGTTCATGTACCATGCCAGTGCTACTTGTGTCAATGCAAGATGGAACTTGGAGGATGTGTGTCGACTGCAGAGCCATCAATAATATAACGGTAATCGTCATCCTATTCCTATATTAGATGATATTTCAGATGAGTTACATAGATAATGCATATTTAGTAAAATTGATCTTAAAATTGGTTATCATCTGATTACGATGAGGGAAAAGATGAATGAACAACTGCTTTTAAAACTAAATATGAGTTGTATGCATGGTTAGTCATGCCATTTGGACTTACGAATGCACCTAACACATTTATGAGATTAATGAATCGTGTTTTAAGTGCATTCATAGGTAAATTCGTTGAAGTTTACTTTGATAACATCTTGGTATATAGTAAGAATCTAAATGAACATATAGGGCATTTAAGATGTGTGATTGTGGTCTTAAAGCAAGAACAACTTTATACAAACTTTAAAAAGTACACATTTTGCATGTGAAAAGTTATTTTTCTTGGTTATCTCGTTAATGCAAAGGGTAATGAAGTGGATGAGGAGAAAATCAAAGCCATTTTGTTAAAGCATTTAGCACATTTTCCACACCACTCACGGAGATTGTAAAGAAAAGTGTAGGATTTCATTGGGATTTCGAACAAAAACATGCTTTTAACACTATTAAGGATATGTTGTGCACCGCACCGATTTTATCATTACCTAACTTTAACAATACATTTGAGATTGAACGTGATGCTTTGGCTCGACCAGATAAAAGCTTTAGTCGAACCAGCTCGTGGCTCGGAACCATCGAGCCCAAACTCGGTTCAAGTCCCATTTTGGGGCAAAGGCTTGAGCCCGAGCCAGCTCGTGTCACAGGCCATTTTGGCCCGGACGAGCCAAGCTAACTCATCCAAGTTTTAAAAAAAAGTTAAAAAAATAATTCAGCTGCCTGCAAAATGCGGGTAGCTATGTTGCAGCTGCCTGTAAAACGCAGGCAGCTATGAAAAAAATTAAAAAATCGAGTAGGATCGGCTCGTAAATGCCAAAATCAAAAGCTCGGGTTGAGCCTAAAATTTTTGGTCGAACAAAAGCTCAGCTCGGCTCGGGCAAAAAAAAGCTCGAACCATTTTTACTCGAGCTGAACCTAAGCTTCAAGTTTCGACTTGTGGCTCGGCTCGTTGACATCCTTAGTGATGCCTCAGGTATAGGTATTGGAGCTACTTTGATGTAGGATAAAAGACCAACATGACAGCATTACCTATAGCCAAAGGAGTTTGTGATTTACACCGACCATAAGTCCTTGATGCATTTAAGGGGTCAATATAAGCTAAACAAGATACATGCAAGGTGGATGGAGTTCATCGAGATATTTCCTTATGTTATTCGGTACAAACAAGGTAAAGAAAGCGTGGTAGCAGATGCTTTGTTAATGAGGTACGTAATTCTTACTTCTTTAGGTGCAAAATTGCTAGGATTTGAATAAATTAAGGACATATATGTTAATGGTCCAGATTTTTCTAATATATACGAATCATGTGATAATTGTTCTATGGATAGATTCTTTTGGTATGGTGGGTATTTATTTCAGAAAAATAAGTTATGTGTTCTTAAATATTCAATAAGAGAATTATTAGTACTCGAAGTACAAAGTGGAGCACGAATGGATCATTTTGATATTAAGAAGACCTTAGAGATATTAGGTGAACATTTTTAATGGCCTAAAATGAAAGTTGATATTAATTGGGTTTGTAGTAGATGCATCACTTGTAAAAATACTAAATCTAAGGTTTTACCTCAAGGTTTATATACACCATTACTCGTTTCAAGTGAACTTTGGTTGATGCGTCTATGAATTTTGTGTTGGATTTACCTAGAACTAAGAATGGTAGAGATTCTATATTTGTGGTGGTAGATATATTTATAAGATGACACATTTTATTTAATGTCATAAAACTGATGATGCCACTAATATTGCAGACTTATTCATTAAAGTAGTGCGCTTACATGGAATTCCTAGAAACATTGTATCGGATATCGATGTTAAATTCTTTAGTTACTTTTGGAGAATTTTGTAAAATAAGTTAGGAACCAACATATTGTTTTCTATTAGTCACCTACAAACGGATGAGCAAACTAAGGTTGTTAATAGGACTATGATATAACTATTACGTACTGCATTCAATAAGAATTTGAAGAGTTGGTAGGATTGCTTGCTATTCATAGAATTTGCATAAATAGGGCCACGTATTCTACTATTTCTTATATTCCATTTGAAATTGTTTATGATTTTAATCCACTAACACTTTTGAATTTAATTCATTTACCTGTTGATGAGAGACAATAGCTTAGATGGAAAGAAAAATGTCGAGTTGGTAAGATCCCTCCATGAGAAGGTAAGGTGCCAAATTGAAAAGAGAAATGAGCATTATTCTTCCCAAGCAAATAAGGGACGATAGTGCGTTACATTTGAACCAGGAGATTGGGTTGGATACACTTGAAGAAAGAACGCTTTCCAAAACAAAGGAAGTCGAAGTTGTAGCCACGGGGAGATGGTCCATTCCAAATTCTTGAAAAAATCAATGATAATGCCTACAAATTAAATCTTGGTGAGTATAATGTTTCAGCTACTTTAATGTTTCTGATCTTTCTCTTTTTCATCCAGGTACAGATTCAAGGTCAAATCCTTTTGAAGAGGGGGGATGATGTGATCCATGATACGGGGTAAGTTCGGGCAATAATCAATTGATCGTTGAGGAAGAGCCTATGACTAGGTCGCGAGCAAAGCGTGTCAAAGAAATAATGAGACTACTTGCTCAAGCCACGATGGACGAAACATTAATCACGACAAGCAAAATGACAAGTTTTATATTAGACATGGAGGACGGAACAAGATGGATCAAATTGGTTTGAGCAGCAGATAAAAGAGCTAAAACAAAAACATATGCGACCACATAGGGTAACTAAGTCGTGTAACCCCTTACTGAAACTCAGTTGAAGGCTGATGACTCATCTATGCGATCGTATGCCATTAGCCTATGCGGCTATATAGTTCACACTGAGACGCATATTTTTCAAATTTTGCCTAGAATTCTATTTGATATAGCCCCTATTCGATGGCCATTATTTTGGGTAGGGAGAAAATGACGTTTTGAATAGTATTTGGAGAATGTGTAGTGAAAAAGTAGGAAAATATTTTGGGTTTACGTGCAAAATATTTTATCGTGCGAATGTGTAATTGAAAATGAGTATAAGAATTAAATAATATTGTTTTAAAGGGAGACAAATATGAGTATAGTAAAACTGTTTCGGAGTTGAAATAGAAGTTTTAGAATTTTTTTTTTTTTTTTTTAAGAAAACCTTGTCAAAACTAGCGAAGTTGGCGATAATGTTAAATTCCATTTAGACATTCTTTCTCTTCATTTTTGTTTTTTTTTTACAAATTTCGAACAATTTAGGCATTATCTTAAAACTAATAAAATTTGACACTAGCCTTCCTTGTCAAATAAAATGTCACTACAGCCATTTTACATTATTAAATAAAAAATTTAGCTGGAGGGCAAATTTATTTTGACTAAGAAATAAGCTGGTTAAAAAAAACCTTTATAAACGTACACAAATAGCACTTAAGCCTCTGTTTGGGCTCCATTAAAATTAGTTTTAGAGAAAATTGTTTTTTAAAATAGTTATTTTTTGGTGAATATGTGATTAAAAAAGAAAGAAAAGTCTTGAGTTTACTTGTAATATTATTTTGTTAAAGAGTGTGTGATTGTAAAGAAGAAAAATGTATTAAAATTAAAATAGAATCCCAACATGGGCTTAATGTAATTGGATTTTGCTAAATGTACAGCCCGAGCTCACAGCTCGGGTCACAGTACAGACACAAAGGCGCGGGCCCCGCGCCTGAATTTGATTATTTTAATCGTGGGCCCCGCCTCTGCATGTGAGGGGGCTGTCATCGGTGCTGTGCACCGTGCTGTGAGTGTAGCAGCTCTCAATGTAATTTTGGGAGAAAATGTATTTTGGAATAGTGATTTTTTAGAAAATTCGTGGTTAAAAGATAAAGACAAGTTTTGGGTTTAAGTGTATATTATTTTAGGAAAATTTCTTATTTAAAAGATTATATGCCCCATTTCAAAATTAAAGAACAAGGTCTAAAAGTTCAAAAATCATATATTAATTAAATTTTATTTATGAAATAATTAATTAAAAATATATTTAATTAATTAATAAATTAATGTCACAATTTTATACTATTTGGTTCCAAATCATCGAATTAATTGGTCATAAATTATTTTTCCATCATGAATCATAAATTTTATATGTCAAAAAAAAAAGTTATATGTTACAATTTATTTATCACTCACAAATCACAAATTTCATAAGTTACGACTCAAATTGTTAGGCCACGTATTATTTATTGATCAAAAAATTTCCAATTTATTGGTCAAAATTTTAAATAATTGATCACATATTATTTATTGGTCACAAATTAACCAATTTATTGGTTACTATCAACTAAATAATTGATCATAAACACCTCTACCCACCCCACCTTACTCCATCCCACCCACAACCATCGCCACGACCACGACCACGACCATCATCACCATCATCGACCACCACCTCCAACAAAAGCCACCCCAAACCTCCCAACATCAACAAAAATATGGAAATCACCACTACCACTCCGACAACCAAAACCAACATCTCATCGCCACCGCCAGATCCACCACTACTTGCACCGATCACCTGTAGCACCACCATTACCACCGCACCAGCAACCATCAGCCAGCAAAAGAGTCTCCTTACTACCAGGTCCCTAGCTCTACTTTTTCAATGCCACCTCCAACTGCTATGAATTACCAAACTGTACTATAGAGCCCTTACCAAACTGTAGCAGCGGTAGGGACGATGTAGTGTGGTGCTCACATCTCGACGTTGCAATAACATCAAGCGAGGGCTGCGCAATGGCGTTCAGAGGTGATCTCCGATGGTGGGTTCTCCCCAACGACGATGACAGTCTAAGGGAGAGGATAGAGAGAAACGGGAGGTAAAGAGAGAAGAGAAGAGAGAATGAAGAGGAGCGAAGAGAGAGAATTATTTAGGTTTGAATGAGGAAGATAGTGTAGGATAAGTGTATATAAATTAATTTATAATATAATTATTAATATTAAAATATTAATTTATAATATTTGAATTAATATTTGATTTTTGTATAAAAAAACTTTAGATCTGATTTTTTTAATTGGATCTTAAAATTCTTGTTGGGTGTAATTTCCACTATTATTTTATTGAACAATATGTGATTGAAAATGAGTTTTAAAAAAATGTATTTTGAAAAAAATGGAAATCAAACACTGGCTAAATAAAGCCAAAAAAATGACTATGAGACTTTGGTATACTTTCAAGCTGGCCTTGAATCTCCTAATTAGAGGTGTCAATGGATTTGATTTGATCTGAATGTAAAGAAATTAACGAGAGATGGATATAGGGTCTCAGTTCGATAACTCGATCAAGATCCAAAATCTATAATTCGTTAACTAAATAGATCAAATATGGATATAGGTCAATCCGATTCGATAACAACTCGATCCGATTTTTTATAATGGTTGAGTCGGTAAAATATTTTTGTGGGATGTTATTTGTTACTACAATAAATAAATTAGAATAAAAAAAATCATCAAATTCAAAACATAAGAAAAATAAGAAAGTTAATCCACGCGTACACGATGTTCTAAAAAGCGTAATGTGTGACAAAAATAGATGTTTTTGGCTAGGTGAGACTAGACGAAGTCTAGGCGTAAAAAGACGAAAAAATGAATTTTCTTATTTTAATATTATTTTAATTTTTTAATCAATCTAAAAATTATTTAATAATACATATAAATTATAGTATCAAATGCAGCTTAAGAGTTTAACAAAATAAATATATTCGATAAACAAGATGTAGTATAATAATGTTAATTGAAATCTTTGGAGAGTTTTAAATTTTTATTAATTAGTAAAAGATAGGAAAAACGATTAATTTAATAAATTATAAATAACTACTTATATAATAGTACAATACACTACAGTCAAACTAAATGTACAATACACTACAGTCAAACCAAATGTACAATACACTACATCCAAACCAAATTGATTATTTATTATCTCACATCGAAAGTTTATAACAAAATGGATATAGATGTCCTTTATAAAAAAGTGAGTCAATAAATGGTTAAACAGATTTTTGTGCATTTCAATCCAATTGGCTAAAAGTTAAAAAAATTGTAATTATAAAACCCTGTTTAAGAATTGAAAAAATTGGGGGAAAAAAAAAAGTTAATTTCAATATTGATTTTATTTTCCTAATTTATTTAATTTCGGATCAGATATTCGATAACATAGCAAATCTGATATGGATTTAACAATCGTATATCCGTTGGATTATCGGATCGGATATGGAAAAATTCAGTCCATATTTGATCTATTTATAGCCTTACTCCGACCCATTTTTAAACGTCATTCCATGTTTTGTGTGTATTATAAAAATAGATGAGTTTTGATTTGGTTTATTTTTAGTAAATTTTGATAAAAATTAATGTAATGTATAGTTGAAAAGTTGTAGATCCCATAAAATATGTAGTAAAATTAATTATTAACTTTAACTTAGATTTAATCTACTTCTTTAGTGAAGCCAAACAAGGGCTAAATGTCGTTAATGATAAATCTCATTTGGATCGCACGAAAGATACCTCCTCGTTAAAAGAAAAAGTCTCACTCTTCAAAGTTCAAACTCATAAGTAGATCTTCGAAAAATATGAAATATGCTTGTAAGAAATTTACACAAGTCGGAACCTCGTAAGTGGTCACGACGTCAATGATCATTTTGATTAAGTTCATAACCATGTCTTAAGTGGTCGAGTCTGGAATTTTAATATTTGAAATGTACAAGTGATAAATAACATGATGTACTATATGTAACCATGTTAAGTCGTATAATGCCAGGATAGAATAATCTATCATCAACTGGACACTGGGCAAAAAATTTCGAATAGAGGTCTATGATTGTGTAATTCTAAAATAGCCTATTATAATTATTTGTGCTTCTTCTGAAGGCCTTTTAAGGTCTCCGGATCAAATTGAGCTCTTGTTTGATTTAGCTGAAAATCAATTTTTCAATAGATTTTGATAAAAAAATTGATAAAATGTGTAATTGAAAAGTTGATAAAAATTATTGATCTCATGAAATCTGTGGTTAAAAATGAATTTGGAAAAAAAATAATAATTTTAAGCCCATGTTTGACTCTCTTTATTTTTCATATTGATTTTTAACTACGCATTCACACAGTAAAACATTTCATACGTAAATTCAAATTTATTCCCTATTTTTTAATCACACATTCTCTAAAAAATTAGTATTCGAAATATTATTTCCTTCAGATTTTTCTTTGTAATGGCCATCAAACGGGGGTTGAATTTTTCGAATTTAGACCTTGATGAACATGCACCTGAGGAGTGGAAATTTACAACAGACTTGGCAGATTTATTGTTGAAAATAAAAAGTATGAACGATTCAAGTTCATTATTAAGACGGGTTTTCGGCCTGCCATTCCGAACAAGCGAATGAAGAAATAGAGTAAGGATCATATCCGTCCTTTCACAACAACTACAAGCAACGGAAGTGATCGAGAGGGAGCGAGTAGAATCTGAAAATTGAGGCTACGCCTCTCATCCTCCCATTATTTTTGCTTATAGTTGATAAAAAAAAAGGTAATTGAAGACTGACTGATGACTCTTTGGCGATCAAATCGAACTAATTTCTTAAAACAACTTGAACTCACTACCAATTCATTCATACTACTGTGACTCATTTCATAAGTTGGACTAAACGAGCAGTACTAAGAAAAATAAAGAGTTAAAATTTTAGTACTATTCAGTACATGCTCTTAACCTTGAAAAGATTGACGACTAACCTACCAAAAGTTGAAGGCTACGTTGCAGGACATGTAAGTGTTATACCCTAAGTCCAATCAACTTTGGACATAAACACTTTGAATATATATAATCAATGCATATATATGGCAATATCTATTATTTAATTGAATTAATATTCTAATAAATTAAATAATAGAATCCGTAGATTCTAAGTCTTGGTGATTTGTTAATCACAAGGAGTTGTGATTGTGAGATACAAATTACATATGATTGAATCTTAAATCGTCCGTGGTCGAAGTAATAACGAGATACGGATATCTTTATTACGGATAGACTATCGCGTGTGGCATTCTTACTTGTGAAGTAAGTAGCTGATCTCACAAACTAAAGTGTGGTGACATTTGAATGAACACGTGGATGTTTTGTTATAGAACAAAACATTGGAGACCCACTGAGAGATTCCACATGGATAACTATCTAAGTGTTAGTGGTTAATCTCTAACGTTCGGTAGTGGAATTGGTCCTTTGACTTGAGGTCATCATAATACCTTATATGAGGGCAGACATACTTTGGTGGTGTTGGATGTTGCTCTGTCAAGGGTCGCTAATACAGCATCGTTCGGGTATGTCAAGAATCATATGAAGGTTGTGAATAATCAATAGAGGATTCGTCACTCTTAGATAGTAAGAGATTATGATTTACATTTTATCCAGTTAAGTTAATTATGAAATCCTTGGCCAAGGTGAACTCATAAGTCGGAAAAGAGTTTTCGACGTACATGTATTGCCCTGATACATTGTTAGATGTCAATCTGGGACAACGAAAATGAATTAGTGATAAATTAAAAGAGGCGTTTTAATTTATCGATTTTGATTAGATCAAAATAATAATTCACGTCGTTCGATATCGTGATCGGGAACCTAATGGGTCACACACAAAAGAGAATCAGAAGAATGAGATTTACCAATTAATTAATTGACAAGTGTTGGATAATTAATTAATTGGGTTGTTTATTAATAGGCTCGAATTAATTAATTGGATTAATTAATTCATGGACCAGATTTAATTAATTTGATTAATTAAATCTTGGACTGGGTTAAGTTTAATAGATGGGCCGAGCCCATCTGGACTTATATTAATAAGCTGTTAGGGTTTGTAAAGATGAATGGAATTTTCATTATTCTTGCTAGCACAAGAAAAGAAACCCCAGCCGTCATTCTTGTTCTCTGTGTGGATCACCATTGGAGGCTGGACAATTGGACAGCTTGGATTGCAGATCGTGATCATTGGAGTTCAAGAAAAAGCAAAAGAGTTTGTGCAATTCATCAAATGTATCATTCTCATCACAGTTTCTATCTAAACACATTGCAGATCCTCGTTTAGGAATTGAAAATTGTTTTATTTCCGCTGTGCATGTTAAGTAAATTCCCAACAGTGGTATCAGAGCCTACTTTGTGTTTGTTAGAAATTGTCTCGTATTACATAACAATCAAAAGTTGATTGTTGTTATTTTCATGTTTCTAGCAATTAAATAAATTTGATTTTTCATATTTTAAAATCTGTTTAAAAAAAAAAAATCGGAAAATGAAAGGGGCGGCGGCGTCGCGGTGGTGGGCGCCACCGGGCGGCACGAACAGTGTAGCGACGTCTTTGCCGTGGCGCTCTGTGCTGGGACGACTACGACGTGACAGCACCGCTACGAGTAGCGGCGTCGCCATGCGTTGCGGTTCGAGCGGCCGGCTCGAACGTCTTTCTTCTTCTGCGGCGGGATACCGCCGCTTGACATGCCGTGGTTCCCGCCGCAGCCGGTAGCGTGAAGAAGAAAAAAAAAATATATCTCTTAGGGTTTTCTGGACGGGAGACTGAGAGGTGGAGGCGGGGGCCTGTTGTGCAATTTTCTAAATTTCAGGCCCCCGTCTGCAATAATAGAAAAGGGGTCAAGTTTGCAATTATTTGAAAAGGGCCTATTCCACTATTTATGAAATTTGGAGGCTCTATTTGTAATTTTAAATTGGGGTCAACTTTGCAATTTTCGAAAATGAGTTTTGAATTTAAATTTGAAATAGTTTTGAATTTAAATATTAAAATGGTTTTAAACTTGTATTTCAAATGGGTTTAACCTTAAAATTCAATTTTGACCCGTTTAAAATTTTATTTAAAAAATTGACGACTTTTATATCTTAGTTAAAATTGGATTTTAACTTAGATATTAAACTTTGACCCTAAAATTGAATTTTATTTTATTTAGGAGTTTTATCCTAAATTAAAATTTTAATTCAATTAAATTAGAGTTGGACTCTAATATAATATTTAATTAAAATTTGATTTTAATTAAATTATCCACCCTAGTATATTGTTGAAATTAGAGTTGGACTCTAATTTGACATTTAATTGAAATTTGATTTTAATTAAATTGTCTCACCCTAGCTTCTTAAAATTAGAGTTAGACTCTAATTTAGTATTTAATTAAGATTTGATTTTAATTAAATATGTTCACCATAATATATTGGAATTAGAGTTTGACTCTTATTTTGTATTTAATTAAAATTTGATTTTAATTAAATTCAACTTTATTAATTTGATTATTATTAGAGTTGGACTCTAATTTGATATTTAATTAAAATTTGATTTTAATTAAATAGTCCCGCCTTATATTTGTAGAATTAGAGTTGGACTTTAATTTAGTATTTAATTAAATTTTGATTTTAATTAAATAGTCCCCCCTATAATTGTAGAATTGGAGTTGGACTCTAATTTGATATTTAATTGAAATTTGATTTTAATTAAATAAGTCCGCTAATTAAATTAATTAATTAATTTGATTAATTAATTATTTAATTATTCCGATCCATTTGTCTAAATTAGTTTAGACGACTTTAATTACTAGAAACTTGAAACATGTTTGCATATAATATTAGATATTATAGGAATGCATTTATATGATGAATGTTTTATTAGTGGATGATTATGGACTCGACCATGTGGATGTGTTTTATGGGTCTGCGAGCTCTTATTTATTTTGGACGTGCGAGTCCATTGTTATTATTATGAGCCTGCGTGTCCAATATTATTTAGGCCTGCGTGCCAACTAGTATAGGATACAAGTTGCAGCTGGACTAATTGGAGATACAAGAAGAGGAGGAGACCATAGAGATGGAGCATTGTATGAATCAATGCTATACCCCCTAGGAACTGACCGACTAGTCTTCCTTATGGCTCGAGAAGACTAGATAGTATAAGTCCATAATCGTCCACACTATTATATGTATGTTTATTTGCATGTTAGATGTATAATAAAATATATATAATCATTACGATGAGATCTTTTGCATGAAAAACCCCTCATTAAAAATATTAAGTCAATTTGTTATTTGCTTTCCATCATTATAGTGAAAAACGAGAGTCCTAAATCGATCTTAACTTGTTGAGTACACTCAATGCTGGTCCATTAGGGATATGTTTGACACTATGAAATATTAGATAATTCTGAATGATTGGTTTGACTTAACTAATATTTATCTTTTGTTGAGTACACTCAAGAAGATAAATTTTAGAGGCATGTTAAAATATTAAGTCATATTTATATTTGCCTTCCACCATTATAGTGAAAAACGAGAGTCCTAAATCGATTTTAGCTTGTTGAGTACACTCAAGGCTGGTTTATTAGGGATATGTTTGACACTATGAAATATTAGATATTTCTGAATGATGGGTTTGATTTAACTAATATTTATCTCTTGTTGAGTACACTCAAGGAGATGAATCTTAGAGGCATGTTAAGCTAACACATAAGATGTGTGAAGATAAAGAGTTATCAGCTTAATGGTCTGGGAATTGTATGGAGATACAATTGATAATAGTATCTACCCAAATGTTTTATTAGGGTTTGTTGAGTACACTCAAGGTTTTAATATAACAAATGGGATCCCAACCCACTGGGAATCAAGTACGGATTCCATAAATTTATGTGAGAGGGTCATAAATTTGAGTTAAACAGTGGGAGCGAAATTAATTTAATAAAAGGCCATGTTAAATTAATTCATGCATTATATATATATTATTTCTTTTACTTTTCGTCGTTTACATTTATTGAATCATGAGTAACCATATGTATTTAAGAGGCATATTGTATGCCAACAACCAAAGAAAATTTTCTTGATTGACGCCGCAATCTGAGAATTGTTCTCAGGCATGAAAAACTGGTTGTGTCCTTGAGTAGTCCTTTCTAGAGACATCTGTTGATGACTCGATAAAAGAAGAGGTGGCTGCTATAATAAACACAGTGATGACGATATTACTACAACATATGTGATGTTTGTAACTATGTCACCTGAGTTACAAAGCAACATAAGAGTATAGATGCTAACATATGATTTTTCATCTCAATATGTTGAATGGTGAACAATCATACGAGGAAATATATGATATTTCCCAGCAACTATACCAGTGCTTAATGACAGAAGAATCTTCAGTTGGTGCTTGTGTACTGAAAATGCAGACTACTTTGAGAAGTTGTCTTGATTGCGTTCAGTCATGAACAATGAACTAAGTATAGACTTGGTTCTGCAATCTCTGTCAGAGAGTTATTCATAACTAATTATGAATTTAACATGAATAAACTCGAAGCACGCTCATTGAGATGCTGAACATGCTTAAAACTGTTAAGTCCAACATCTGTGTTTGTAGTGGACAAATCTTAGTCATAAATTCCTATATGGAAGTCTAAAGGATGCTTTAAGAAAGCAACCAAAATGACTAAGACGGTTAAAGCAAATAAGGACAATACCAAATCTGATGATCATTATTATCTTTTTGGAATGGTAGATCATTGGAAATGAAATTGCAAGGCTTATATCTACTTCCTTAGTTTCATGGGTATTAGATACTAGATATGGATCTCATATTTGTATGAATATGCAGAAACTAAATAAAAGTAGATCGCTGCAAAAGGGAGAAGTTGACCTACACGTTGAAAATAAGCAAAGGTTGTTGCATTGCCTGTAGAAGCATATTTCTTGCTATTGCCTTTATGTTTGATATTAGAATTAGAGAAATGTTAATTTTGTTTTCATCATTACCAAGAGTATTAAATAAATTTCATGTTTTGACATGAATTATTCTAATGTTAAGGACAATTGTTGTTCATTTTATCTTGATAAGATCTTAATGGTTATGGTAAATTACAAAATGACATTTATATTCTAAATGTTGAATGTTCTATAATGAGTATAGAAATTGAAAGGCATAAAAATGATAATCTGAATAACACCTATATCTGGCATTGCATATTTAGTCACATAAATGAGAATGCAATTCCAAACTTACATGGAGATGTATATTTGGGTCAAATAATCATTTGACAAATGCGAATCATGTCTGTAAGATACAGTGACCAAATCTCCTTTTACTTGAAAAGGAAATTGATCTGCACAATTATTAGGTCTAATACATAGTGATGTATGTAGATCCATATCAATTAATGTCAGGTAAAGTTTATCTTATCTTATCACATTTACTAATGATCATTTCAGAAATGATCATGTATATTTGATGAAATTCAAGCATGAATCTCTTGAAATGTTCAAGGGATTCAAACTAAGAGTTGATAAACAAATAGGTAAATATATTCTTACACTAAAACTTGTTCAAGGTAAAGAATATCTAAAATGGAGAATTTTAGATTATCTAAAAGAGAATTAGATTCTCATGCAGTGGATTCCTCCACATACATTGCAACATAATGATGTATCTGAAATGAGGAATCGTGCACTATTAGATATAGTGCAATAGAGAACCAGCCATGCAAACATTCAAAAGTCGTTTTGAAGTCATGCACTGATTGATACGTGCTGCGTACTAAATCGTGTCTCATCTAAATCGGTTGACAAAACTTCATACGAGTTATGGAAATGCCCAACTTATCTCATATGAAAGTTTGGATTGTGACACTTATGTGAAACGCACTGAATCGGATAAGTTTGAGACTAAATCCGATAATTATATATTTGTGGATATCCAAGAGATAATTGGATATCAATTCTATAATCTCGTTGAGAAGAAGATGTTCATCTCAAGACATGTCATACTCTTAGAGAAAGTGTTTACTCTAAGAGAGACAGTGGGAGTAGAATAAATCTTGAAAGAGTTCAAGAGTCCACGGGTATAATTAACCGAATAGATAAACCTGAGTCTTATCCCACACCAGCTGAGGGACATACTCTTGATCAGGAAGTGGAGACTTCTGAGGACACGTTAGCTCAGTGTAAATCTTGTAGGATCATTTGACCTCCTAGAAGGTACGAATCCATGATTACTAATCAAGGATAATGAACCTACTAATTACATAGAAATAAAGTCAAGTGTTGACTTAAAGAGATGGACTTGTTGTATGTGACCGAGGTTTGACCTGGTCGACTTGCCTAATGGATTTGAACACATAGGTTGTAAATGAGTTTACAAGAAAATGTCAATATTGATTGAAACAAGCCTCTTGGAGCTGGAATCTTCGATTTGATACAAAAAGTCAAAATGTTTGATTTTATCAAAAATAAAGACGAAATGTGCGTTTACAAGAAGATAGTGGGAGCATTGTCGCATTCCTGATATTATATGTATGAGACATATTATAGGAAACGACGTCTCTATATATCAATTGTTGAAATTATGGTTGTCAAATAATTTCTCTGTGATGGATATGGGAGAAGCAAGTTGATCTATAGAGATAGATCTAGAAGATTGCTTAACTCATCCCAATCTATACAGATAAAATCTCGAGAAGATTTTATATGGAGAAAATGAACTGAGAGTTCATGGATAGAACGATGCTAACTTCTAGTCAGACTGGAATAATAGCACATCTCAAATAGGATATTTGTTTACTCTTAAGCGGTGTGTTGGAAATGTTCCAAATAACCGTTGATTCAATAATGGAAGCCTTATACATCATTGCTTTACAAAGCAACGAAAGTTGTGGTCGGATCAGGGAGTTCATTACTGAACTTAGAGTAGTTCCTAACATTGTTGATCACACGCTTATGCATTGTGATACAATGGAGCCATCGTGCAAGCGAAGGAACTAAGGTCTCATCAATGATCTAAACACATGTTAAGGCAGTGTTATCTCATTGAAAAGATAATACAAAAAAATGACGTAAATAAAGAACGAATTCCCACAAGTTATTAAATTGCAGATCCACTGACAAAGAGTTGTCGCAGTATAAACATGATCGTCATGTAGACTCTTATGGTATAAGATACATAAGTGATTGGATCTAGTGCAAGTGGGAGTTTGTAAGTGTTATGCCCTAGGTCCAATCAATTTTGGACATAAACACTTTGAATATATATAATCAATGCATATATATGGCAATATCTATTATTTAATTGAATTAATATTCTAATAAATTAAATAATAGAATCCGTAGATTCAAGTCTTGGTGATTTGTTAATCACAAGGAGTTGTGATTGTGAGATACAAATTACATATGATTGAATCTTAAATCGTCCGTGGTCGAAGTAATAACGAGATACGGATATCTTTATTACGGATAGACTATTGCGTGTGGCATTCTTACTTGTGAAGTAAGTAGCTGATCTCACAAACTAAAGTGTGGTGACATTTGAATGAACACGTGGATGTTTTGTTATAGAACAAAACATTGGAGACCCACTGAGAGATTCCACATGGATAACTATCTAAGTGTTAGTGGTTAATCTCTAACGTTCGGTAGTGGAATTGGTCCTTTGACTTGAGGTCATCATAATACCTTATATGAGGGCAGACATACTTTGGTGGTGTTGGATGTTGCTCTGTCAAGGGTCGCTAATACAGCATCGTTCGGGTATGTCAAGAATCATATGAAGTTTGTGAATAATCAATAGAGGATTCGTCACTCTTAGATAGTAAGAGATTATGATTTACATTTTATCCAGTTAAGTTAATTATGAAATCTTTGGCCAAGGTGAACTCATAAGTCAGAAAAGAGTTTTCGACGTACATTGACTTAACAGTGGGATAAAAGATATGATCGATAATTGATATTGACACATATCCATATCTCATAATTGATCGGATCATATTGACGAAAGGATTATAGTTTCACGGTAAATGAACAAGTTTGGTTTTGTCATGCTACGTGATATTTCCCGTCACGTGTATTGCCCTGATACATTGCTAGATGTCAATTTGGGACAACGAAAATGAATTAGTGATAAATTAAAAGGGACGTTTTAATTTATCGATTTTGATTAGATCAAAATAATAATTCACGTCGTTCGATATCGTGATCGGAAACCTAATGGGTCACACACAAAAGAGAATCAAAAGAATGAGATTTACCAATTAATTAATTGACAAGTGTTGGATAATTAATTAATTGGGTTGTTTATTAATAGGCTCGAATTAATTAATTGGATTAATTAATTCATGGACCAGATTTAATTAATTTGATTAATTAAATTTTGGACTGGGTTAAGTTTAATAGATGGGCCGAGCCCATCTGGACTTATATTAATAAGCTGTTAGGGTTTGTAAAGATGAATGGAATTTTCATTATTCTTGCTAGCACAAGAAAAGAAACCCCAGCCGTCATTCTTGTTCTCTGTGTGGATCACCATTGGAGAATTTGGACAATTGAATGACTTGGATTGCAGATCGTGATCATTGGAGTTCAAGAAAAAACAAAAGAGTTTGTGCAATTCATCAAATGTATCATTCTCATCACAGTTTCTATCTAAACACATTGCAGATCCTCGTTTGGGAATTGAAAATTGTTTTATTTCCGCTGTGCATGTTAAGTAAATTCCCAACAGGACAAGCATAATTTTTTTTTGGTTCCCCAAACCTATACTCTTAGCATCATACTAACTTCCTTGTCATCAAACTCAAAAATACGAGGCATAGATTTTAGCATTAATGGTTTTCCATAGACAAAGTAGGGCCCTCCATGTAGCACACATAATCTATCCAAATCTGTCTCAAATTTGAAGACCAACCACCCGCTATCATGAACAAAATATTGGCACTTCACTTTCCATGAATCCCACAATTGGAGAAGAGCCGCTTTTCCCGGTAATCTACCAGCAAAATATCCAACAAGACCATATCCCCAAACCTCTCAATATTATCCACATCCGAATCACACAAAATCACCTCATCCGACTGGTTGTCATATGGTTGCAACTTGATGCTTTCATCAAATTTACGATTATCCTTGAAGAGGTCAACCCATGGGACTTTGGCATCACTGTGAATGAAATTAGCGTCTTCATTTGAAAACTTAGAAATCCCTCGAGGCTTATCCACCGAGCTGTCCAAATCCATGTCTACATCTCCAAGTGTTGTAGAGACACTAGTGGACTCATCATCAAGTTCTATCGCCAATGCCTTTGGATTCTCAAGTGCATTACCCTTAGAATCTGTAGATTTAATAACCTCAGTCTGCTGGACGGAATTGTGAGTAGCATGGGCTGGGGCTGCAATACTTTTAAGTGGAAGCAATCCACTATGATGGGCCAATTTGTGTTTCTTCTTGCCCATAACAGCAAGTGGGCTGGGCATAAAATTCTAGTGACTAAGTGGGGAACAGCCTGCTAAAAACAGGTAGAAAGACAGCGTACGTGCAAGGGCAAAATAAAACAAGGCAATATAAAGATGTTACCCAATGTGCAAAACTGAAACTTGCAGGCTTTGACAAAGATTTCAATGCTGAAAATATGGTAGGGCAGAGCACGTGATTGAACAAATGACAACAATTGAAATTCAAACTTTTAAATTTGAAAAAATATCTTCACCAATAGATACAAAATACATACGACCTTCAAAAGATGGGCCCTTGGTAACTTACTTGGATATTTTGTTAAATTTTACAGTAACTTACTTGGATATTTTGAAGGATGGACCCTTGGTAACATTGGAACAAGGGAATTCACTTACTCGGGGACATTTCGAGCCAAGAAATCAAGGAAGCGCTTTTTGATATTGGAGATGATAACTCTCCGGGGCCGGAGAGTTACACTTCGTGTTTTTTCAAGACAGCATGGGGAATTGTTGGAGAGGATTTTGTGGGGGCTATCAAATAATTTTTCTCATCGGAATCTCTACTCAGACAAATTAATCACACGGTCATTACTTTGGTGCCGAAGTCTAGACATACATCGAATGTTGGAGATTATAGGCCTATCTCTTGTTATAATGTATTCTACAATGATATCACGAAGATCCTTGCTTGTAGATTGAGACCTATTTTGGGGAGCATCGTTGATCAAGCACAATCCGCTTTCGTTGAAGGTAGGAGTATGATGGAAAACATCAACCTTGCCTAAGAACTTTTGAGACAAAAGAGAGTTGCTCCTAGATGTCTTCTAAAGATTAATCTAACGAAGGCTTATGACTCGATTAGTTGGGATTTCCTAAAGGGGATACTTGAGGGGTTGTGTTTCCCTACAAGATTCATCGAATGGGTCATGGAATGTATTACTACACTAACATATTCTGTCGTTTTGAATGGGAGCATACATGGTTTCTTTAAGAGAATGAAAGGTCTCCAGCAAGGTGACCCTATCTCCCCCTTCTTGTTTGTTTTATGTTTTGAATATTTTTCGAGAATGATGAAGGCAACCTCCAATAATAGTGAGTTCAACTATCATCCTAAATGTGGGCCCTTAAAGATTACTCATTTAGCTTTCGTTGATGATTTGATGCTCTTTGCAAGGGGAGATGTTTTGTCGGTGCAAATCATAATAGATTGCCTATCCAACTTTAGTAATTCATTGGGTTTGAGGATGAACACCTCAAAATCCAGCTTGTTTACAACTGGAATTCATGGACAATAGTTGGAAAAATCCAAGAACTCACTAATACCCCGAAGGGTACTATGCCATTCCGATATTTGGGTGTTCCAATTGCATTTGAGAAGTTTAAAGTTAGTTGTTGTACCCCATTTTTGAATACAATTACAGCTTATATTGGTGCTTGGACTTGCTCATCTTTATCTTATGTGGGTAGGGCGAAATTAATTAGGGCGGTGCTATAAGGATTTGAATGTTTTTGGTTATCTATTTTCCGTATCCCGATATCTATTATTTCAAGAATTATTAGCCTATATCATGATTTCCTTTGGGGGAGTTAGGAAGCCATTGGTTGTTTGGAGGGATGTTTGCTTACCGAAACTTGAAGATGGCCTTGGTTTTAGAGATTTGAAAAGTTGGAATTCAGCATTACTCGCTAAATCACTTTGGAATATTCACCAAAAAAAGGATACACTTTGGATACGTTGGGTAAATCAATTCTATTTAAGGGGGGCAAGTATTTGAGATATTATGCCAACGAAAGATGACTCGCTGCTATTCAAAAAAACTGCTGAAAATCAGAGATGTTATGGGGTAGCCTGCTGCGGCTATGCAGGCTGTTCAAGTAGGTCAGGCAGCTACAGTAGTGCAAGGCAATCACAAAGTTTAGTTAGTGCAGGCTGCTACGACCAAGTTGACTGCATGGACGGAGGCAGGTTATTTTAGCGTGTGTAGGGCATATGAATTCTTCAGACACGATGGAGTAAAGAGAGGTTGGACTACTGAAGTGTGGAGATTGTATATCACACCTAAGCACTCTTTCATTCTTTGGTTGGGGACGCTATCAAAGTTGCTTACCAAGGATAGGTTACCGTATCTTAATGTTGATCCTACTTGTTTTTTCTGTGCATCACATGAGGAAACTAGCCATCATTTATTTTTTCAATGCTCATTCTCTTCGTGTGTTTGGAAGAATATCAAGGAGTTGGTGGGCATTAGAAGAGTGATGACTACTATTGCTAGTGCATTAAAGTAGATCAAGAAGGAGGCTCAAGGGACATCTTCATAAAGTAGGGTCAACAGGATTGCATTAACAAGCATCGTTTACTATATCTGGATGGCAATAAATAGGAAGATTTTCTAGGACATGAGACCCCATGTCGATGACATTATTAGAAGAATCAAAATACACGTATACAAAGTTATATTTTCTTTGTATCCAAATGTTTTGATTCATTGGGAGTCGTTAGCTTTGGGTCACTAGCCCATATTGTTTGTACATCTTTTTTTTCTTTTGTTTGTTTGAGTATGCCCGGAATAGTTGTATGTCCCATATAATTGATGTTTCAACGTACTTGTACATGATTTTTGATCAATATAATTTACATTTAAAAAATAAATATAGGTCACTCAATATCTCTTTTATTATATGCTTCCAAAATTGAAATATTGAGCTTGTTTGAAATTAATTTTTTGAAAAGTGATTTGTAAAAAAATGTGTGGTAAAAAGTGAGAAAAGTGAGAAAAAAAATTCTTTTTGTACAATTTGTGGTTGAAAACGAGTGTAGGTAAAAATCACTTTCAAACAAGGGCTAAAACTAAAAGCTTACGTATAAATACTGACCAACATATAATAATAATTTGGATTAGTCCTCTTAATTGACCTTCTAGTATGAGAACCCCACAAGCTGAAAAAGTGTAATTATATAATGATCAAATGAGCATTCGGATTTTATAGAGTGCTCAAAGGAATCACCATCTTACGAGGCACTAGGGGTACGATTTTACAAAAGTTAATATAAAAATATTAATCAACATATAAGAGGTTGAGTTACTTCTCTTAACAATGCTTAGTTAACATAAAATTCTAAGATATCAATGAAATCAATACACTCGTACACGTAAAATTTTATAATATGCAAACACATGTTGGACCATTTTATCTAAAAGTGAAACTTTTTAGGTAACTATTCAAGTTGGTAACTGTTGTTAGTCGAAGAAAAACACCATTAATGAATTTTGGCAGAGAACCCATCTGTCTTCAATTATAACAGTCAATACAATAGCATTTGGTAGGAAAACAAATACAAGTACACTACAAGATGAATCCAGCAACTGCAAATGCTGTTTGCTGAGGATAACCGTGCAGTATCGTGCACCTATGAATCCAGCAACTGCAAATGCTGTTTGCTGAGAATAAGAGACTGAATTTGATGGCTTGGAAAATTCAGCCCCTGTTTGATCCACATTTTAAAAAAAAAAAAATCAATTTTTTAAAACTCATTTCAACTACACATTCTTCAAAATAATATTACATGCAAATTCAAAATTTTTCTTATATTTTAACCACATATTTTCGATCACATCAAATCATAAAATGCATTATTTTCTCAATAATGTACATCAAACACCCCCTCAGAAATATTAACAATGCTAATTACCCCTTTGAATGTTGGTGCCCAAAACTGTATGGTTTTAGGGCCTGCTGGATGGCTCCAAAGGGCCTCCAAAAACTTGGAAGTAGCCGTAGATAATTTGTGGGTTTGAGAGAGGGAAGAAGAAGAAGAAGAGACATATTCAAATGGTTTCCATGTGTTGATTTGAATTCCTTCTTGTGTGGGTGACCAATTGTTGTAGGACTTTATGGTGGATCACCTAATATTATTGAAATGTAATAGCCCCTGTTTGTTCTAAAAATTTTTTTCATTATTAGAAATTTTTTGACCCTTTTTTTTCAAACAGTTGGACCACATCATCATACAAAGGAGGTCAATGCTTTACTGTGCAACCGTCATAATATTTATACAGATGGAAAAAATATGTAGAACAAACATGGGCTAAAATTTACAGCATTAAATTTATAGAGTGGTTAAATGAAGGATAATACTATTTATAGCATAGAATAATATGAATAAAATTACTCTTCAATAAATATTGATGTGCTAGAGCATATGAATAATCTATCATCAACTGGACACTGGGCAAAAAAATTTGAATAGAGGTATTTGGTTGTGTAATTCTAAAATAACCTATTATAATTCTTTGTGCTTTTTCGTATGCCTTTCAAGGTCTCGGGATCAAATTGAGCCCTTGTTTGTTTTAGTTAAAAATCGACTTTTTAGTAGATTTTGATAAAAATTGAAGATAAAAATTGATGAAATGTGCAGTTAAAAAGTCAATAAAATTATGGATCTAATGAAATGTGTGGTTCAAAATGAATTTGAGAAAAAATGAGTTTAAGAAAATGAGGACCAAACGTGGGGCTGAATTTTTCAAATTTAGATTTTGACGCCTAACTCAGGATAATGGAGCGACAATTTACAACAAACTTGGCAGATTTATTGCTGAAAATAAAAACTATGAAGGATTTAAGTTCATTATTAAGAATTTATTAGGCCAAGCAGTTTGGTAGAGATTATAATTCATATTTTAATTTAAGTAATCAATAATTAATTTTAATTACATATTTCACGCGATTCATAATTTTTCAACCACACATTTCATTAACTTTAATCAAAATTTAATAAAAATCTTATTCTAATAAAAATCATAAGGTTCATAGGGATATAGATGGGTTCTCGGCCTATTCGTAACATGCGAAGGAAGAAATAGAGTAAGGGTCGTATCTTTCCTTCCCCAACAAGCAACCGCAGTGCTCGAGAGGGAGCCAGTAGAATCTGAAAATTGAGGCTATGCCTCTCATCCTCCCATTATATTTGCTTATAGTTGAAAATTAGTGTAGGAAAAATTACTTTCAAAGATGGGCTAAGAGTAAAATCTTAAGTATATATACTAACCAACGTCTAATAATTTCAATTAGTCCTTTTAATTGACATTAGTATCACAACCCACAAGCTCAAAGTGCAATTTTATACGTCTAATGATCAAACGTGCATTCGGATTTCCAATTTGGAGTGCTCAAACGAATTACCATCTCGCATGACATTAATGGTAGAATTTTACGTAAGTTAAATATAAAAAATATTAATCAACGTATAAGAGGTTGAGTTACTTGTCCTAACGATGCTTACTTTAAAATAAAATTTTAAGATATCAATGAAATCAATATACTTGTACGCATAAATCTTATATTATATAGACATTCATTGAACTACTTAAATTATAATTCATTTTTCTCTATTCTTATCAACCACATATTTTTTAATAAAATAATATTACACATAAATTTATATAAAAAAAAAAGTCTTCTTTTTTAATAACATATTCTCCAAAAAATTAATATTTCTCTCATTATAACGTGGAATAATGGGCCAAATGGGCGCTTTATCTAAGAAAAATAATATTCATCCCCGGTCTATGTGGATGTAAATGATTGGTTAAATGATAGGTGAAATTAAATGACTTATTTAATTTCACATATTATTTAATGTCATATTAACGCCACATAGACTGGGGATGCATCTCCAGTGGGAATGAATAACATTTCTCTTTATCTAAAATTGAAACTTTTTAGGCAATTATTGGATCAAAAACACCATTAATGAATTTTGGCAGAGTACCTATCTGTCTTCATTTATAACAGTCAATACGATAGCATTTGGAAGCAAACAAATACAAGTACATTAAAGGCTACAAGATGATGAAGATGAAATGCTAATAAAAGGCAATTCTAACAGCCAAAAAACCAAGAATGTTACAAATTATTGAAAACCCTAATTTCATTCATCACTTGCAATAGCAGTTTGTTCATCCACAAAGTAGTCATGTCGAGTTTTTCTAGCAAGTTGATAAATACCTGTACACCCCATTGCAAAGTTGATAGTGAAAAGGTTCCAGTTTTTGGGAGTGATAACTGTGCAGTAACGGGCACCTATGAATCCAGCAATTGCAAATGCTGTTTGCTGAGGATATGAGACTGAATTTGGTGGCTTTGAAAATTCAGAAATATTAACAATGCTAATTCCCCATTTGAATGTTGGTGCCCAAAAATGTATGGTTTTAGGGCCTGCTGGATGGTTCCAAAGGACCTGCAAAAACTTGGAAGTAGCCATAGATATTTGTGGGTTTGAGAGAGAGGAGGAGAAGAGAGATTCAAATGGTTTCTTCAAAAGAATGTGTTGTATTTGAATTCCTTCTTGTGTACGGGTGACCACTTGTTGTAGGAGTTTATGGTGGACCACCTAATATTGTTGAAATGTAATTAAAATTTCAAATATTAAATTTATAGAGTGGTTAAAAGGAGGATAATACTATTTGAACTTTGCTATATGTACACTAGAATGTTTGGCAAATTAAAATGAAAAAATGAAAAAACAGTTCGACAGAGTTTCTATGTTTTTCTTTTTATCTGTCAACCTTTCTGTACACTAAATTTAGTGTACAAGAAGCTTAATCCATACTATTTATAGCATAGAACAATATGAATAGAATTGCTCTTTAATAAATATTGATGTGCTAAAAATCCTATTTTTTGTCATTTTGGAAAGTGGTGGTAGAGTATGTTTGGATAGAGCCTCTGAAACTTTCTTATACCAATCTTATAAGTCACATAAGAGCGTTCTCTACAATTTTGGAGCTTATAAGAAAGTTCCATATCCAAACATTGACTCAACAATTTACTTTTGTGCTAAAAACTTATTTATTTAATTTTTTTTGTCTTTAATTACTAAATTTTTTTTTCCAATTTGTTAAAAATAATTCATGTTCTCTTTAAAAATAATAAAACATCTTTTATTTTATTTTTGTTTGATAAAAACTTAAATTTGAAATAAAGTTAAAATGGGAAGGGTAGTGGGACGAAAATTATATTTCCCGTACTCGCTTAAGGGAAATGACCCCAGCCCCATCTACCTGATTAGGCACGTAATCCAAGCCTCGAACCATTTATTCGATTATGTGGGTAATCCCTGTCCCATTCAGGGTTGGGCCCGTGGATATTGGATTAAATGGATATTTTTGCTATCCTTAGTTTAGAGTTTCGAAAACATATTTTTCGATATTCTGAATAAATTTTTTTAATTCAATTATTTTTTTAATTTTATTTAGAGTTTGTCTTTATCTTTAATTCTTATCGTTATCTAGAATTTTAGTTATTATCCAGATTTTATTTAATTCTCTGAATATGAGTTATAAGTCTTATGACAATTAGTTGAATTTGAATTAATAAAAAAATATTGTGAAATTTCTCAAATTATTCTTTCTTTTTTGGTATTTGATATTTCAAATTGACAAGTTTGAGCTTTGTGAGATTTTGTTCTTTTCTATAAGTTTTCGTTAGGTTAATTATGCATGTAAATTTATAATGATAATGATAATGATAATTTGACTGTCGTTCAAAACTATTTATTGTTAAATATATTGTAATGGATGAGCCTACTTGTCACGTTGCACGAATAACTGCACATTCTTTACAAAAAATTAATTTGATTATATTTAATGTATTTTGTACAAAAATGCATAGTTGACTATGCTATTTTCGGCATCGAAGTGAGTTAGTCTTTTCTTTTCGTTCTGGTAAAGTGTTTGAATATAATTATTATGTTAATTATTTACGGTCAATGATAAAATACAGTACTCATATATTGGAATGTATTTTAGGTAAACTATGGAATGCAAAATCAGAAATAGGGAGACGTATACGCTACTTTCACCGTAATTTTTCACATATTCTTCAAAAATTATTAACGTAATTCAATTTAATTTTTTCCACAAAGAATTGAACGGAATTATAATAGTTTAGAAACTTTAATTCATTGCGGAAACTAGTTAAGACCTTGTTTGTTTCTGATTAAAATTATATTTTAATCTATGTCAAAATTAAACAATTAATATTAATCACATCTTTCATGGGTCTCACAACTTTTCAACCACGCATTTCAAAAACTTCTATCACAATCTACTAAAAATCCAATTTTAATCCCTACCAAACACTCACTAACTATTTTTTGTAATCAATTTTTGAAATGACGTTGTTTTAACTGATAATGAGTAGGGCTGTCAGTGGATTGGATTTTGATCCGAATCCGACGAAATTAATGGGAGATGGATTTAATGTCTTAGTCCGATAACCCGATCAAGATTCGAATCTGATAATCCGTTAACTAAATGGATCAAATATGGATATAGGTCAATCCGGTCCGATAACAATTCGATCCGATTTGTTATAAATAATTAAGTCGGTAAAATATTTTCATGACATATTATTTGTCACTAAAATAAATAAATGAGAAAATAAATAAATTTAGAATAAAAAAGTAATCAAATTCAAAATATAAAAATATTGGAAAATTTATAATTATTAAATTTGTTTAAAAATTGGATATTTTGAAGAAAAAAAGGTTGATTTCAACCAATATTTTAGAAAATGACTCGGGCATCGACTCGTAAAAGGAAGAGGATCAAGGGCCAAAAAGTCGAATTGGGGTCGAATCGGTTGTCAAATTGAATAAATAACTATACACATAAATGTAAAAATGTTATAAAATCAATAGATTTTTTTTAATTTTAGTTTACTAATTTAAAATAAATAAATATCTATATTTTTCTTAATTAAATTTATTATTGTAATGTATTTTACAATTTCAAAAACTAATAATTAATACGTAACAAATAATTTGATTTGTTAATGAAAATAATGAAATAAAATATTTATATTTAAAATTGAAATTCAATTTTAACATCGAATATTAATAGAAAACTAGAAGATGATATCTCCTTTAAAAAGGAATATCATGATGGTAGAAGTCACTATTGGACTTGCTAGTAAAAATAAGTGGGCCTCGAGTTAGTTCAAAATTTTTTAAAGAACATTGATTTTTTTTTCTAATTTTTATTAATTTCGGATTGAATTATCGGATCGGATATCCGATAATATAACAAATCGGATATGTATTTAATAATCAAATATCTGTTGGATTATCGGATCGGATTGGATAATTTTCTTATCGGATCGGATCGGATATAGGCAGATCCAATCCATGTCCGATCCATTTACAGCTCTAATAATGAGTAGTTATACATATTCAATTTTTTTTTTATTATTTGTTAAATATTTTTTAATCTCATATGAATAAGAATCTCGTTCCCATTTTAAGTTGTGTTGTATCCTCTTTAGCCTTCTTACAATATAGGGGCGATGATTCTCCACTATGCGTGTATGCATCGCAATGGAAACACACCTTCAAAAACATTTTTTGTCCGGTACAAGTTATCTTTCCCTAGTTGCAGTGTCTAATTACGTCTCAAATTAAGCGAGGTCAAACATTGCTTTTAGTTACTTCAAAGTAATTTAAATTTTATGTTCAATAAAAATATTCATTGCTACGAAATAAAATTACAGAATTATGTAATTTGTACTCTGATCCAAACTACATAGATTTACCTTTTTCTAAATCGAAAATGTACGAAAGAAATGTGCTTGGATCACCAACATGGGACAAGAAATTAGAAATGACTGATGGAATGCACAATGTTATCAAAATCCAATAATGTCTAGTATGGTCGGACTTGTTCACAACACCGGTTGGTTTATAAATAGTTTATAGACATAAGATCTATCATGGAAGAACATTCGTTAGATCGAAATGCATCTCGTGACCTAGACAATATTATAACTCGAATAGAAGCACAAATGTGTATCCGTCAATGACCTCGAAGAGATGAAGGCGACCTTCTGTCTTGATGTGCAATTATAAATTGCTAAAGTTATTTAGTAAAATGTTTCATTTTTTAAAATTTGTTATAATTTGTGGGTCAAGCTTAACTATTACAAAAACTTGCCAAGATTAATATTGGTATCAATTGGGTCATCATGGTAGTACAAAAGTTGTCAAGGCCAACATCGGCAATTATAGGATATTGTGGCCATGAAAAATTCGTTTGGAGATTACGACTATGACGATGTTAGTTAAAATTGACCATTAAGTTGCCAATACACTTCAGTCAATTCGTACATGTTTGAGAATAGCCCACTCTGATAGGATCAAATCCATTTGCTTTGCACTTATGAAGTGGGGCATTTGTTAAGAGATGCTATTCATTATTATTGGTATTAAGCACCAATTAGGATCAAATCCAATCGCTTTGCACCTGTGATGTGCGGCATTTGTTAAGGTACAGTGTGCTGTTATTCATTACCATTGATATTAATTACAACCTATTAAGGGTATGTTTGAGTCACATTATTTTGAAAGAATGTATTTTGAAATAATAGATTGATAGAGAATGTGTGGTTAAAAAAGTAGGAAAAATTATTGATGTGATGGAAATTATTATTTTATTGAAGAATGTGTGGTTGAAAATGAGTAAAAGAATGAAAATTAAAATTTTAATGTGGTGCAATCAGGGGCTAAGTGTGGTCATATAAACTGATGCTGAAAGCATTATTCTAAGGTATAAATAAATGAGTAATGCTACATAATATCACTGAGGTTGCAACCCCAATTTAGTTGGCACCAATGTGACATTGAATGATAAATGGAATTAAATAATTTATTTAATTCCACCTTTCATTTAGCCTTTCATCTAGCTCGCTTATTGCAATCTCAGTTGAGCTAAATATCATCACTCTAAGGTCTTGTCGGACACAATTAAAATCGAAATTTGTACCGTTGCTACAGTATTTGCCCACCCTTTTTGACTTTGTTTAGTCACTCATTCAGCCACCCTTCTGTGATTTTCTGATCGTTGCTTCCTTCAACGAAATAAAAATCGATTTTATTGCAGATTAAAATCGCGCACAGACAGACGCTAAATAAAGTCCCAAGCAAGAAGACCATTATGCTTAAGACTGGTCAAACTAGGTCATAAGCCTAATTAATTACTGATTATCATGTCATTGAAGAAACTATTAAATTCAATGTATATTTCCAATTTTGAATTAAGAGCTACAAATATGTACATGAGCATAAACGTACGACAAAAGGGTCAAGACACCACAAAATCATACATATAAATATTTCAATTATGCTACTTTGTACATTATTTATATACGCATTGGATGACATTTGAATATGTGGCAAAATCGAGATCATTAATTGTTTTAAGTGTTGGAGAAATTAATGATAAAATTGTTTGTCATATAACACAATGTAAAGCAGAGTTGGTCCTCAAACGTTTTGATAAGAGCAAGTTAGTCCTAAAAAAACATTTGACATCCTTGACAAATTAGACAACCCGCAAAGTTAACAATGAAATTTAAAAAGACAAATCCTCGTGGCACATTAAATCGCTGTTATATATATTTTGCAACAAACGAAAATCCTACTCAAAATTCAACTTTAAAAAGTTGTCAAAGTCATAAAAATGATAAAGCTACCCATGCATACCTGTAAAATTTGGTTCGATAAAATGGAACGAAAAATAGAAGTTCATAGATAATGAAACAAATTTATGTTTAACGATTAAAATGAAAATTTTCTTCAAATTCAATGACCAAAACGAAAGTACGTTTGAAGTTTGGTGACTAAGAATGTCTTTTTAAACTTCTTAGAAAGCCATTCCCACACAATACTGCGAGTCTACGAGGCTCCCGACTAGGTGACCAAGCGAAACAAAACCCCTAGAAAACAATCCGGACCCGGATTCAGCAAAGGCTGACCCGCCGGCGTACACGATATCAACCGGAAGAATTCTGACTCTCTAGTACCCTACTTCTGCGGCACAAGTTTCGGCTCGCACAGTCTTTACGTAGTCGTTTACAGGTTCTCGCTTTCAACCCCGAAACAATGTCGACTGTTATGCAGAAAATCAAAGACATAGAAGATGAGGTAATACTAATGGATCAAGAAAAAAATGATTTTTTATTGTTTGTGATGTTGTTAATGTTGAAATGTTTTGAGTAGGATTAGGTTTTAATTGATTCTTGTTTCAATTCATGTATTTTGTGAAGGAAAAGGAAAAAAGAAACGAAAATTGATTATATTTGGATTGTAG
Organism: Fraxinus americana; assembly: GCA_035079005.1. NCBI lineage: Eukaryota > Viridiplantae > Streptophyta > Magnoliopsida > Lamiales > Oleaceae > Fraxinus > Fraxinus americana. The sequence continues at coordinate 31,978,698 of CM068717.1, read as the reverse complement.
CAAAAGAAGAGCGGAAATAAAAAAAATATTGCAAAAATAGTATTTTTCTTTCCCCTGACAATTTGATCTCTTTTACTTGCTCTTTGTTATATATAAGCAAATACAACTAATTGCTGGGTTTTAGGAAAGCTGCGTAGGAAATAAAGTTCACGTAAAGTGCTTTTTTAGTGATAATGTAGTTTCACTGGAACATTCTATAAAACGGGGTTTAAGAGTTTTGCCTATCTATTTCCCAGTGAATGTCTGGTGGCTATCGACACCTTGATTAGTGAAGTTTGAGCTGTTCTATTTATATATTTACTGTTTGATATGTTTTTATTATCCGAAGAAACACCATTTTAAGCTTGTCAGCTGATCCATTTTCTACTCTATCACAGATGTCAAGGACCCAGAAGAACAAAGCAACTGCCCATCACTTGGGCTTGCTGAAGGTATACTTTATCATGCCTGTACTTTTGCCATAAGATGATTTTTTTTCTAGACTTGGATATACATATTATTCTGTTTTCCAGGCAGAGCTAACTTTTCTCTTTTGGATACTAGCGAGCCTTTATTAACTTGTTTATAGATTCTGATGAGGTGACTACAATAATCCTTCCTATTAAAGAAAAGTAAAACACTTATCATTGTAAAATTGCATGGATATAGTGTGAATTAAATCAAGTGATTAAATCAAGTGAAAACACAAAAATATTGTCGAAATAAAATGTAAACCATTTTGAAAATCCACCTTAAAACAATATAACGAGATTAAAAGTTTATCTTTCAAATACTGAAAAATAAATTCTTAAACTTGTTCACTAAACAAACTTGATAATCTACCTCTAGAAAATTGATTTTCTTTTACTTCTTTTCTTATGCCGACGAATTTTATTGTCTTAATGTATCCAACCAAACTGATTTTTTTTTTTGTTACTACATTATTTTGATGGTAGGCTAAACTTGCAAAACTTCGGAGGGAACTTCTTACACCTTCATCGAAGGGAGGTGGTGGTGCTGGAGAAGGTTTTGACGTTACAAAAAGTGGAGATGCGAGAGTTGGTCTTGTGGGTTTCCCTTCAGTTGGGAAATCAACACTTTTAAACAAATTAACAGGGACGTTCTCAGAGGTTTGTAATTCTTGATATGTTATTTTAACTATGAGTTTGTTTGTTAGAGATTAAAATATGATTAAAATTGAAAAACTAGCCGTTATTGTTGACTTTTATTAGACGAGTACGACCCAATAACGGCTATATTTTCAATTTCAATTGGATTAAAATCCCTCCCAAACAAGCTCTATATATAGTTATGATTGCTGCTATAGGCTATGTGAATGTAGGATTTAATTTCTTTTGTATTCTAGGCTTGTTCTATCTTGACCTATAATTTCTCTTATGATTATGGTACCTCGGTGCGTGAAACCTGGAGTTGGTAAAGCTTCAATGAGGTTTTCTTAAATTTCTTTCTGCGTGTGGTTGCAGGTTGCTTCATATGAATTTACTACATTAACTTGCATTCCTGGTGTAATAATGTATCGAGGTGCTAAAATTCAGGTATTATCATTTGGTCTTTGGAAGAGTAAATTTTAGTTGCCTTTCAGACACTATTGCAAGAGCCATGAGCAATTTGGTTTTCCATCCTATTTGTATATGATTGTATTATTTTGCCTGAACTAAGAAAAGGTTTCATAAGGTGCTTTTGTTGTTCAAGTCTTTTTACTTAAACACAAGGATATTGCATGAATATTACACATGTTCTCTAGGATTTCAGTGGGAGCTCTCTTTCTGTTTTGTGTGGATGAATGTCAATTTTAAATACATAGAGGGCCATAGACCTGAGATTATACTGAACAGCATCACAATGATTGTTAATATTTTTTAGGGGTCAAAGCTAAAGCAAGAAATTTATCTCTTACATAAATCAAGACGCCAGTCTTATTCATACATGCTTTGGCTTTTTCAATGAATTACCTATGTTGAATCAAAAACCTGTTCCAATCGCACCCTGGGTTGTCTATTCTAGTCTAAGAACCATTAATGAGTCTATGGTTGATGCAAAACTATTCATTTTGCTTATTGAAGGTGCCTGATTCTTGGAAAAAAGTTGATATATCTTCTTCAAGTGATATATATGATATTTCAAAAATGCTTCCCTGGCCTCTGATGTCCATTTAAAACACATTGCTATATGATCCCTTGTTAGTAAAATTCGTCTATACGGTGAAGGAGCAGGACTATTGGTTGGCACATATATATAATCTGATTTCTGCTCAGGTCCTCATTTGCCCAGTTTTGTATTTTACTTCTCTTTTGAAAGTTTCCGACACATGCTGATCGATTGCTATGGTATGCATTCCTTCGGTCTTTTTGTCATTAGATGTAAGGATGATAATCTTTATCTAAACAAGACCTTAAAGACTTAAAAAAGTATGTTATCTGTTTTGGCACTTGATGCCGTTAATGCTTCAGAATAGTTTAAAATGAGTGAGAAATATGGGATGACAGTTGAGCTTTAGCATTTACATTGAGAAAGAACTTGATTGGAAGATGGTTCCCAAAATCAATACTATCACTGCTTTCTGTTTATTTATGGATGATTTATTGTACTATGAGAGAACAAATTTTAAAGTGCATATTTTAAAAATTCCGTTTGCATGATAAGAAAGATTTATGTACCATGCAAGCTAGAGGAATTTGAGGTTTCCTTTCTTTCTTTTCGGTTGGATGCTATATATGTTTCATCATACCTTCGAATTGTCTTTGTGACTCATGTCTAGCTCCTGTGCATTTTTCTTTGTTATCTTTTTATTTATTTATTTATTGTTTTAATTATATGTCTGGCTAACTTTCTTATGATGACAGATATAGTTGTGGGAATGTAATGTAACATTTATGTCAGAAATAGCAGCATCACGATTTACATTCTCAAATCACAGCCTGTGCCTTTTTTCAGTACTGACTTTGGGATGTTCTTCCTGCTTTTGTTGGCAGCTATTGGATCTTCCTGGTATTATTGAGGGTGCTAAAGATGGCAAGGGTAGAGGTAGGCAGGTAAGATATGACACTCGCTGCTGGTGATTTTATTATTGTTATCTTGGTAGTTTTTTAACTCTCTCTCCCATCTATTATCGACATGGATGGCTGTTTTCTTGTTTTTGTGTCTATTTGTCTGCCTGTGGTGTTAGTTTTGCTTGTATGTAGCAGTGATGGTGGATGGTGGTTGGACTTCTGTAATGTACTCATTCCATCCCAATTTGAATGCCCTATTTTGGTTGGCACAATATATATATTGGAGAAGCTTTCAACCATGGTAAATTTTCACTTTTGTGTGAAATCATGGGTTCCTTCTTCCCCACCTTGGGCCACCACAACCGCTGCTAGATATAGAGGAAGGCCACCATTGGCATAAAATTTACAACACCATCACACCTCTACAAGTCTACAACTATCAACCAACAATCTCTACTTTAAATGTCACACTCAAGGGATAGAGGAGAGAATTTTCAACTCTCCTAACACTTATAATCAGAGATTCAAAGTAATTCTCTTTGATTTTGGTCTTCCCAAATCCTTTGTGGTCCACCCCCCTAAACAACATGCTCTTACACTGAAAATAAAGCCCCCAACCGTCTTGCCTACTGTACCTTTATGAAAATACTTGAAATTGAAAATTTGTAAAGAAAGTAAAACCATGGATCATTCAACTGAAGCTCTTTGATGGATGAGACTGTAAATCGGTGAATAAGGGGCAATGTTGTCAAGATAGATGAAAATGCGTTGATCAAATGGAGGCTGTGCTCCTAGTGCCATTTATCTTACCTATTGACAAAGACATTGACAAGATAGAATCGAAATTATCATCTCTACGAGAGAATGCTGTAATTTTTTTTCTTATGACATCGTTTTTAGGGTGCAAGTATTCTTTAAAGCTTGATGATAAAGTTAATATGGTTATTAGCTTGTTTTTAATCTTATTCTTTTGCTTGGTACGTGAATGTGGTCCTCTGAGTTCAGGTCATCAGCACTTCTCGGACATGCAACGTTATCCTCATTGTTCTAGATGCAATAAAGCCAATTACTCACAAACGTCTTATAGAGAAAGAGCTCGAGGGATTTGGCATAAGGTAACATTCCATGTTAATTCATTTACTCAATGTCTCCTTTTAGTATTTGTAAAATGAATTGGTATTCCGTCACTCCTCTCTCAACAATTAGATGTTTTTTTTCCTTCTTACCTGAAAATAGGTTAAACAAGGAACCACCAAATCTGACATTCCGCAGGAAAGATAAGGGTGGGATCAATTTTACATCAACAGTTACCAACACACATCTGGACCTTGAAACTGTGAAGGCAATCTGCAGCGAATACAGAATTCATAATGCTGATATTAATCTTAAGTTCGATGCAACTGCTGATGACCTCATAGATGTCATTGAAGGCAGCAGGGTATATATTCCTTGCATCTATGTTGTCAACAAGATCGATCAGATTACACTTGAAGAGCTGGAGATTTTGGACAAACTTCCACACTATTGTCCAATAAGGTACTACAATTTCAGCTTTCATTTCTGGACTTCAACAGTTTATTGGGTTACAGAAGTTTGTTTTTTGGACCATACACAACGCTGATAGACTTATGAATCAAAGCCGGGAATTTTTATTGAACCATTTCATTTGTTGCATGCAAAGTTAGCAAATGATTCATCTTGGTTTGTGGTTTCGTTCACACGATGGTTGAGAGTTCACATGTTCAAACCTTTGACTGGACAAACTATGCAGAAATATGTCTTTGCCAATAGATAATACTTCGTTATGCACTTGTTATGTACTCTGTTTGTTTGACACAACTTTTTCATTCTTCATCTTTTTCCTTGAGATTTGATCTTCATGTAGAGAAAGGAAAAGGGCAGGGGCAGTGCAGAGAACAATAATTCTACTTTTTCTATCAGTTTAACTTTCTTTTGGAAAGGAAAAACAAAATAAATATGTTTAGGACAAAGACTTGTACTTTTTACCATGTCATGTGTTTTCAATTTTCATCAGGTCAAGCTTTCAGCACAACTACAATAGAAATGAAAAATGATGGCTCACGGCCTTTTTAGCAACAAGTATCATGCTTGCTCATTCAGTATATTATTGGTCTATTCAAACCAAATGCTAATATTCTACCTCTGTTCTCTTGTTGCTAGTAGTGTTGACTATTTGAAAATGGTACAGTGGGAGACTTGTAGTTATGTTACTTTTAGCCATTAACAGGCATATATTGCTTGTATACTCTAAATCATGTGCTGATGTTTTCTTTCTTTTGTCGTTAAGAGATGTTGTAGCTACCTGTTCAGTGATTGTCTATTTAATGGTTAGTTATTAAATGTAATTCACGATGAATTTCCTCAGTGCTCATCTAGAATGGAACCTTGACGGTCTGCTGGATAAAATATGGGAATATCTCCACTTAACTCGCATATACACAAAACCTAAGGGGATGAATCCAGACTATAATGATCCCGTAATATTGTCATCGAAGACAACGACAGTTGAGGACTTCTGCAACCAGATACACAAGGACATGCTCAAACAATTTAAGTAGTAAGTCCTCTTCCCAAATTCGTTGTTTTTGAAGTTCTTATTTGTAGTCAAATTGTGTCTCCGGAGGCTATTCTAATTAAAGGTTCAACCAATTCAAGCGAACCTAAAAAGGTGCAGGATTTGAGGTATTGTTTGAAAGCTTTTCATGCGGAGGGATTGAGGTTTAAGCTTCAGATTGTTATACAATGAGTGAAACTTCTTTGGAACTTCAATGATTATTAGTGAAGAATGGACGAGTCTAAAAACTGTCAAATTAAAAAAAAAAAAAAAAAACCCACATTCTTCATTGAACAAACGAATGCATATTTTGCTATAAGGACAAATATCGTGCCATATTGAATCTGTGCATAGAGAAAACAGATGATTATGCGCAGCACTATCCTTGAGTGATCGATTTCTGTTGGGAAAGTGTGAGAGAGATGGATCAAGAGAAAGTATTCGAAATAAAAAACTTTATTAAATTCAGCCAAATATGTAAAACTTCGGCACAAATTGAAATTCATAGGTTTTTATATTATCCCTGTTTAGTGGTGATTAAAATTAGATTTTTAGTAGATTTTAATAAAAATATTTGAAATGTGTGGTTGAAAAGTTGTGGGACTTATGAAATATGTGGTTAATATTGATTATTTGACTTTGACCTAGATTTAAATCAATACCAAACAGGGGCATTGTAAATTCATGCATATTGCAAAGTTTATCCAAATGGTTCCATGGTATATCCACATCTTGAAACGGCTTTTACTTTTCATCATTTTGATTGTTGTCGAATGACCTGTGGTTTTATTCAATAATGTAGTGCATTAGTTTGGGGTTCGAGCGCGAAGCACAAGCCCCAGAGGGTAGGCAAGGTAAATTGATTAACTTGTATGACTCAGAATATTTCCATCATTTCAACTTCTATGCTCCTGCTCCCCGTACCTGAACATGGCACGTATCATGTTTGTTTCTGGGTGATCACTTTTTGGCCATTTAATTTCCAGGAGCATGAACTTGAAGATGAAGACGTCGTGCAAATCATCAAAAAAGTTTAATTTTTTAGAACTTACAATTGGCTCATCATTATCTGGTGCTTATGGCATGAAAGTTCGAGTGGTAAAAGCTTTTCCTCTTGTGCTTTTCATGCGGATTTAGGCACGGGACAGAGTGCAATGAAGGATAACTTGGTTTATAAGGCATTTTGTGGTCAAGGAAGTTCACTACTTGTTTTTCATGTCATTTTTCCTTGCACTTTTGTAATTGATGACTACTTACGTAAAACTTGTAGCCTCAATAGCAGATTCAATAGTGTACCAAATGAGTCTATATTTTTCGATATGGAATAGAAAGATATATGATGTAATGGGTGTGACATTATTGGGTCTCTGAGGAGTATAGTCGAATGTTTTGGTTATATTTTCTATTCTCATATTTTCTTTAATAAATTGGTGGTTTCTTCTTTTCTTGGTTAAAGAAACTTAGGAAATGAAAACGGCACTGAAATGGACAAGTCGTTTATTAGAAAATAATAATTTGACAAAATGTTTTTGAATTAAACGTTGGGATTGTTAAGCCCTTACTGTGGTGAACAACCAACCATTGCATTGTAAAAATGGGATTAACGATCCTAGGACCTACTAAATTTACTGGGCCGGATGGAGATTGACCCTCGAGTAGTTGAGAGTGAAGGTAGAAGGAGCTTGACCACAAGGTTCACCCATCGAGTAGGGATGAAAATGGAGTGAAAGGGCTATCGTTTACTCTATGGATAACATGTTGGTTTTTCCTAAAAGCCCACATCAACATTTTCTACAAGTTCACATCAACTGGAACTATAACAGCTCTTAGCCACCAGGATGGTCATGCCATACCAAACAATCAAAATGGTCCATTATGAAGGTAGCTCTCTACAAAATATTTTTAGCTTTGTACGGTAAATAACATAGTATCCCATTATAAACAAGCCTCAAAAGGCATCACTAATTATGTAAGAGACACAAATGCATCAATAATTTTCAATTTTCCTTGTCAAAACAGCGTTGACTTCGGATTTTCGGATTACATCATTAACACAAATTTAAATAAAAATTGCACCAAATTGCTCCATCAAGCTTCAGGCCTTCACACAACAATTGAAGTAGCTGAAGATACTCCTCCTTCCCTGTATTATAGAGTCAAAATCAATGTTAAGTGACCAAAACACCTAATTTCTCGTCGCTATGGTGGGTTTTAGACAATGTATAGAGAGTTAAAATTCAGTCTATTGTGTTGTTCAGTACGACATATCAAATATATCTAACTAAAATTATTATAGAAGTTGGTAAGAAAGAGTAGTGCGCATGGACGTACTGTTGGAGAATGATTTTTATGATAGTTGTGATAATCGCGGGAATTATCATTGCGGGCTGCATTTGAATTTCTCGTGGTCGAAGGGGTTAGCTCTTTCTCATTTCCAAGACTGGCTCTTGAAATATCCTTGTTTTGCATTCTTGTTTGTCTGATTTTTGAGAAATCCATCGAGTAGTCAGGCAACGTAGCCTTTTGATCCCAGTCCCCGAATTGTGGGACTGATAGCCATATTGCATTTCTCTACAAAGTAGAGAAAATTTACAATCAATACATTTTTAGCAGCATGACTAACGCGACCTTTTTCAATGCATCACTCAAAGATCTTGAAAAAACATAACAAAGAGAAATTACAATGATAAATAAGCTCTCATCAAGACACCTAGACCTTCAATTTCTTTCCTTCTTCAAAACTAAAATAAATCCAAATTTGAGAAATTTGACTAGTTTTTATTGACAAAGTAATTTTCATTCAATTAATTTAATGGCTGAACATTTGATTATGTTATCACTTTGATTACCATTAACTAAAGGATTTCAAAATTTTGATAACTTAGAAAACTTAAGGGTTGATTGACAAAACTTTGATAAAAGTTGATAATATGTATATAGACAGTATAGTTCAAAAGCTAATAAAGTCATATGTCCCAAGCAATATGTGATTAAAATTGAAGTTTGACCAATTGAGAAGAATTTAACAAATCCGACAAACACCCCCCCCCCCCCCCCCCCCCCACCCCAACCCACACACACAGAGAGAGTATGAGAGATTTCAATTTACCTTTTTTGGGTCATCCATGTTAACAAATCTTGGATTTTCTTGAAAAAATGGGTTTGCCTTGGTTTTTGATTTGAACAATGCAAAGATCAGTAAAACGAAGAATATAGAGAGAGACTTTAAGGTCGAAAGAGCAAAACCAAAAACAGAAAGATAACAGCTAATGTAGTATTATTGAGTTCTGTCTTGTTTCCTAATATTTTCATCATACTTATATGCAGAATTGCCACCACACGGTTTGGCTTTTTCTGCTCTACTGGACTTTGCCCTTTACAGGCTCCATGCTAGCTGTGATTTCTTAAGCACAATAAAGAATCTTTTGTAATGCAAAATCAGACAAGAAAACCTCTAGGGACACGTAACCATTTTTCTTATCCAATAGGAGAGCTGATCAAGCTTGGTAATTTTTCTTCACCACTACAATGTAGATTTCCTTACAAGATAGGTCCATCCTTATGTTCAAGTGACACCTCCCGAACATTTCTGGGAGGCGTGTTTGGGACGGGGACTAAAAATATCAAAAGAAACAAATTTAAAGATAGATCCTAAATGGCCAAACATTTTGAAAAGAATGGTTGGTGGTTACAAGGTTGTTGATAAATTTATGTCACCTTGCACATTTTTATCTTGTCATGGTCATGGCTGACCTTTTAAAAGGAAAATGACAGTTGGAGATTTTTGTGTTAAGGGATAAAATTCCAAATCGAATAAATATGAAAGTATAGACCAATTCATAAGAGTTTGGGTTACTCCTCTTAATAAGATTGACCTTTTAAAATGGAACCACAAATCTTAATATGGTATCAGAGTCCATTAAGTTCCAACGAGCAATTCGATCAGATTAAGACTCAAAAAAAATTGAGCACACAGATTTCAAGATTGGTCTGCTCAAATGTGTCACCATCTTACGAGGGCATGTTAAGGGATAAAATCCCACATTGAATAAAAATGAAAGCATAGACCAATTTATAAGAGTTTGAGTTACTCTTCTTAATAAGATTGATATTTTAATGTGGAACCGTAAATCTTAACATGGTATCAGATCTCATTAAATTCTAACGAGCAATTCGATCTGATTAAAACTCCAAAAGTGAGTATACGGATTTCAAGATTGGTCTACTCAAACGAACTACCATCTTGTGGGGGCATATTAAGAGATATAATCCCACAACAAATAAAGATGAAAGCATAGACCAATTTATAAGAGTTTGTGTTACTCCTTTTAATAATGTTGACATTTTAAAATGGAACCTCAAATCTTAACATCTTGCTCGTACAAAGCAGAGTAAGAGTCCGCCGGCAAAAAAAGTGTCTCTTTTTTTATTGACTTCTCTCAAAAGTGCAAGCTTAATCATGAATCAAAATTAATTAATTATTATTATTTAATGAAACAAAGACATATATCAATATGCGTGTATCATACCTTTTGTTCCACTTCGAGTTTCCATGTTAATAGGAATTCTTTCGATGGCAACAAAAAATCTTCGCTGTATGTAAGCATTTTCGAGTCTACATTAAGCCCTTGTTTGAGCCCTTTTTTTTTCTCCAAAGATTCATTTTTTCAAAATTAATATTCTACTTCGCATTCTCCAATAAAATAATTTCACGTAAATAAAAAAAAAAATTCTTATTTTTTAATCACATTTTCCAAAAAAAAAAAAAAAATCTCACCGTTTCAAAATACATTTTTCCCAAAATGTGGCTAAAACAAGAACCGCACCCAATGGCACGCCAACCACATAATAACATCCAACGTTAACATAAGCAACAAATGCTTGCCATCCACAACCAACAGCCACACCTTGTATTATCAATTCACGTACCAAAAACAAAATTTATTAATCTTCGACAATATTACGCTAGTGACATGTTACTTTTGATGGACACTAATGTAACATTATTTTTACGTGTATATGTCATGTCTAGTTTCCTTTATCTTCGGCGACGTCCTGTTTGAAAAAAAAAAAAAAAATCCCCGTTTCAAAATACATTTTTCCCAAAATGTGGCTAAAACAAGGGCCAAATTGCTAGTTTGACAGCACAACTTAAAAGACGTTTTTGAATTATCGAAAGAAGACTGAAGTCATGGTCAGAAACCAGAAAATCAAAATCAAAGGTAACAATTGCATGGTGTTCCGGGCTACACGAAGAAGTTTTACACATTTTAACCAGAGAGCCTCGACCGGGCTCTAAAAATGAATGGAAGTTCATCTCTGAAAGCACATTATGCCAATACACTTTATGTCTAAGAGATATTCAGTCAACTAAATAAGTATTGAGATCTTCATACATTAATATCTGTACGCTTGGATCTTGCCCCACTAATCTCTTGGTAGCCCGTCAATGCAAATCGTGGGATGTTATAATTGTCTGGCGTTGACATTGGCCTCTGTGGATAAAGTGTGGGAGGTGGCGTCAGGTTGTGCTGAGCCGGTAGCGGAGGAAGCGCATTGTACTTGTACTGGTCGCCAATCAAACTGCAATTGAAAGGAGATGCAGAAAATAATTGAACAAGGTTAACAAAATATCCTTCTGGGTTTTTTTTATTTTTAGAAATTTCATGCTTCAAATATCAATGGACACTGAAGCTCGACCAAGGTGCAATTCGTTCCTCATAAGCACATGATACCCGAGGTTGAAAATTCGAACAGCTAAAGAAAAGCCACCGAAATATGTGGAGTGCTATTAGCAAAAAATTGGGATAATTTGAATATTTCATCATGATTATGCATATCATACTATGTAAGACTAATTCATAAGCTTTTATCGAAACATATACCAAAAGTTTCCTCAGCAGTGTTTTTCATGTCATACCTGGAATTCATGTTCCGCCGATCCTCATCACTCGAAATTTCACTTGATTGTCCCAATGACTTGTGAATTGAGGTCGACCAAGGGCTGGCGCCAGGCAATTCATCTGAAAAGTATCTTCGCCGGATCAACTGCATAAAACATACAGTTTTATCATATTTCCATAGAGAAATTGAAGCTCGGTGTAGAATGGGAAAAACAGACCATTCGAAAAAATTTCATCATAGCTTCTTTATCGTATCTCGCTTCTTTAGCAGCCTGTACCCATCAAAAGACAATTCTAACTTAGTCTGCTGATAAAGATATCCAACATAAGCAATCTTATTATATTGAAAAATTGATGCTGCAAATAACATCATGTTTATCTTCGTTGGAGACAGTGTCTAAATAATATACACGTGATCTTATCTAACACTTTAAGCTTTTAGATCATGTTCAAAACGGTATTAGAGCATGCAAATGTCCAAGATTCAAGTTTCACCCCCACCCATTTCAATGAAATTGTGCAGGTGTTAGGCTTTGATGGGAAAATACAAATCCAACCTACACGTGAGGGGGACGTGTTGAAAACAATATTTAAACGATATAAACGTGAACTTATCTAACCGCTTAAGCTTTTAGATAAAGTAGTTCAACAATCTTAATAATTGAAAACTTCCTAAGATTCACTTTAAACACTACCTTCAATGGCATTTACTCTTTCTTTTTGTTTACTACACGGTATTGTACATGACTAGAAAATAAAATGAACAAGATTTTAGATTCCTTTTCTAATTATTATTGTGCAGTGCTATCCAATCTTCCCTATGAAATACACTAGCGATGTATGTCAGGAAGACAGTCACAAGTGTATAGTTTAACAGATGTATCTCTGAACCAACAATGTTTACTCTGAATACCAAATTATTTTCTAATCAATCTTACTGCTAGAAGGCCTCCACTGCCCGGGAAACTCTCCATCAATGGGAGTTCGTCACTCGATGGAAGTAATCCTTGCTTCTCAACCCACTGGCGAGCAACATCAACAAGATTTCCACTGCTCCCTCTTGTATTCTTTTTTGTAGCAATATCTGCTTTGTTACCGATAACTATATAGGGAACAGGAAGGCCACCTGGACCTCCAGACGCTAAAGGAGCCAAGAATGTCCCCGTTGCTGCAATCTCTGCTGCCCACTTCTGCAAGCTTGTCTTCGTCCTCCTTTGTGAAAGATCATGCACAAACATTACACCTGAATCAAAGTTCAGGCGAGGAAGAAAGGCTCATGATCAGGAATATCACAGTTAAAATGCATGGAAATTCAAGCATAATTCTATTTGGAACAAGCAAAAGACTCATTATTTACCATTGATTTGTGAATAGAACAGGGACCGGCAATCTCTGTATCGTTCATGCCCTGATACATCCCAAAGTTCAATAAAAAAATCTCTCTGTAAATCACCTTTGACGCTCTTCGAAGAGCTACCAGAAGTTCCATACGTAGTATGCTGCATTAAAGAGACAGGAAAAGATCGTCGAAGATATAAAAGCTTGTTTGGCACTGTTTATAATCAGTCAAGCTTACTTCTTATCCACACATTTCGTAGGACCCATAAGTACTATCCACTTATCCACCATTCATTTTCATCTATTTATTATTTAAACTGACTATAATCACTTCACAAACTTGCACTAGTCTAGTTTTAGCTATCAAATAATTGTGATGAAAAAACAAAAGTCTTACCTTCACGCCAACCACACAGCCAATTGTTTGAGGAGGGCGAGCAATGGAAGAACCTTTCATAATCAGATGAACGAGAGAAGTTTTCCCAACACCTTCAAGAAGATCGAGAGTTCAATATGGAGTTCACTGTTGATGAAATATTATATAATACTATTTGACAAAGCTGATTTGTAAACTATTATATGAAACATGGCCAAAAGTTCTACCGCACAAACCTAGAATTTGAACATTAAGTTATGCTCAGCAGAGTTCGAACATTAACCTTCTCCATATTTTTAAATATTGTTTTATGTTTCCAGAGAGACTTACATATCAATATAAAGAACGTTTATTTGCTGGGTTTCTTGGTTTTTATTTGCTAAACAAATACATATACAATGTTCAAAAGAGCAAAAACATATTCGTTAGAATACTTGCTGACAGGTACAGGTGAACCCCACTGTCCCCGGCGTGGTGGCGTTTGAACACAGCTCCAAGGGGCTTCAAAGAGGAGGCAAATCTCTTGCGAGGAGGAAGGGAGTAAGGATTGCCTGTGCTGGCCTCCATGGGGAGGGTAAGGTCCATACGTGCATGAGCTGCATGGCTCAGGTGAGTGCTTGCCGATACCGTGGAGCCGCCATGACCGATCTCTGGGCTTGGCTGGAATGGGATGGGAGGGCTTGTGATCTGCTCCATGGGTTGGATTAAACCGGAATTGTCTGGGTACTCTCAGATGTAGATGGCCCCATATCTGCTGAGATGCAGTCTCCATCCAAAAAGTGTTCTCTGCTAAGATTCTTCATGTCTAAAATGTGCCCTCTGTTTATTTTTTCTTTCTTCTCTTATGATTTTGATTTTTGCCCTTTCCCTAGCCTGGGAGAACTTTCATCCGACTTTCACTCACTCACTGAACACCTAAAAAATCTGCAAATTTTGAATATAACGCTTTTCATTTCATGGCATCTGACTCGGGAAATTACTTAATCAATAGAGAGAAATCTGTCCTTTTAGCAGCCTTTTTTTATCTACGATACCAGCATCCACTTCTTCAACTCGAGCAATCACATCGGTTCTTCCTTCAACGGCAGCTGAAATAGCAGGGGATCTTGCTAACTGTGCTTATTCTGCTTCCTATAAAAGAGAATCTCTCTGTCAACAAAAGCCATTCTTGGCTTGGTCACATTCATTCAACCATCAACCATTTCACCCGGGATGGGCTCCTACCTTCTTTCTTTTCGTGTAGTGGGACTCCTTCTTCGTCAGTCAGAGACAGCAGCAGATAAGACAAGAGCGAGAATCGCTAATGGTTCTGTTATACGAAACTTTATTTACCCCTTCCCTCGCTTAATCGGAATCTCACTCACTCTTTAGTTTCAATGCTAAATGGGAGCCTAGTTCAATGGCAGCTTTCTTCCTAAACAGGAGAGTTCGAAGGCCCTTCTCTGCTGATTCGTCCTAAGATAAGGAAGAGCTTAACCACACCAAAGCAAATTCAACTTCCGGAGAGAAATCACAGTCGAAAGAGGAAACAGATTCAACAAGAGACAAGGCTGGTAATGACGATCCTCCAACTGCGGTTACGACGACAGTGGCAAGAGCTTCTTCTTTGCTCACATCTTATCTTTCCAGGTACTAGTGACTTCTTGCATCTCAAAAATAAGATTCTAAAAGGCTAGCTCCTTATCTCTTTACCTCTCGGCTTCTGAAACAATCCTTGTGAAAAAGAAAAAGATAGTAGCACAGGGCCTTCTCTCCATCTCAGAATAAAAGTCGAATTTTGTGCGGGTATGAAAGATAGCTATTAAAAAGCATCTTCCTTCCCCATCTGCCCTGCTCTGAACAGCGGCAACAACCAGTGATGGCATACTCTTATTATAAGAAAGAAGCATCTCCCCGAGGTCAGGGAATAGAGCTAACTGCAACTGATTCTATAGCAGCAGATCTCGCTAAGACCGGTTATGCCGCATCAAGAACAAAGCGAGAAGAGCTGACTCGTGAACATGAACAATCGCTTATTTCACAGCTGGTTCAACTTGAGCAAGAACTGCTTCGGATCAAAGAACTATCTTCCCTTTCGACAACAGCTAAATCGCGATGCCACTTGGCTTGGGGTCGTTCCCTAAAGAATGTCTTTCCCTGGAGCCAGGTAAGTTAAGTAAGGACTTTGCCGGGGGATTTCACTCAAAACGAATTGAACCGGGTCTGGCTGAGCCCTTCTGTCCTTCCTCCAGAAATAGCTGCGGTTAGGCCTGAAAGCCTTCATCGGAGAGTCGTGAACAAGCGAAAGAAGTTCCGATCACAGCTTCTCCTTCAATTCCCATCTCTCAAGCTAAAGATAAGGAACTAAGGTAAGGCCTTGGACTGCTTGTTCGTAAGTCAGAGACAGCAGCAAATTCAATGGCAGCGGATGCATCAATAGCAGCGGACGCCGAGGCTTCTCTTCTCCTTTCTGAGCTTGCCTGGTCTTTTTCGCCTTTCTTAATGAAACTGATTCAAGCATTCGTTCAGAGTCGACAACAGCGGATAAGCCTTTTCCCTATGCCCAAAGCACCAAGACTGGCTAAAACAGCAAAGAGAGAGGACCGGGACAGTAAAGAGACAAGACCTCTTATGCCGGAAAAGTCAGAAAGTAAAGTGCTAACGTGCAGCTCCCATTCCGAATCCAAGAGAAAGCATTTGAACAAGAGGAATGAAAGAAGAGCTTATTCGTATTCAATGCTAGACGACCCAGCCTCCAAGATTCGCATCAGCGAGTGGTGTGACGACGACCAAGCCAATCTTGACATTTAAAATAACGATTTGAATGTAATCTGACTGGGGAAAAGAGAGAA
Organism: Fraxinus americana; assembly: GCA_035079005.1. NCBI lineage: Eukaryota > Viridiplantae > Streptophyta > Magnoliopsida > Lamiales > Oleaceae > Fraxinus > Fraxinus americana. The sequence goes on along the minus strand of CM068717.1, from coordinate 31,962,685 downwards.
CAAGCAGAAGTTATCTTCTTTCTATTTTATATGATAGGACTCCTGCCACTTCCTTATTACCATTTAGACAATCTCCGATCTACGAATCGATAAAAGCCTGAGACTCCACCTAGCTTGAAAAAGACTATGCCGCCAACCGCGTATCTAACTCTCTCTCTTTATTACACGTTCGGGATCTTCAAATGTATGTCGTAAGTAATGTTCGAAATCGGAGGAGTTTTCTTCTCTTTCAAACTTCCCGAAGCGAAAGCCTTTTAACCATAGTTGGAATTTCCTCTATATCTATAGGGATTCGCAGTTAATCATTCCCGTGTGTGCAATCTAATTCTTTCTCTCTGTCTCCGCATTTAGCTCCAGAAAGATTGTCGTTAAAGTGATCACAGAACCTTCATACAACTTGGGGTAGTTGAAAAGGCTTGAAGGAGCAGAGCCTTATTCAAAACAAAAGGAATTGATAGAGGAAGATGAATGGTATCCCAGTTGATTGATGTAGTTGCTTCTACTTTTCTTTTTTCATTTCATCGAGATTGGGTTGGTGTTCAGTGTACCGGGTGAAGAACGAAAAATGGTACCTAAGACATTCTAGTAGAGCAACAAATGTACTGTTTCACTTGTCTGAAATATGGACCCATGTGCAGGAAAAAAATCATAATCACTTGACTAAATTTTCCCAAAAAATGGCCTTTTTAATCATGTATCGGAGAATGCTCAAAAGAGGCTCTTAGAATACATAAACACAAAATTCTAATATTACAAACAACGCATGGAGACATTGCAGCATATAGCAGCGATCATCAACAGGAAAATCATGGAATCCAAGAATTGTGCTTACTAGGTTGATATATTTTAATTTTTATATTATAGATAGAGACATAGACATAAAATAGAAAAACCAACGAGTGTCTGCTTAAATAACATTCATTCCTCTGGGATACGGTTCATTGCAAGTGTAAGCTGTGATGCCCCTTAGTCTCAAAACCATTTCTTTTACTCCAAGTCTCCAACGCCCTTCAAAGTGACCACCATACTTGATCCTAACCAATTTGTAGACCTTTACATTTACATGTTTACCTGAGGATTAAAACTCTTACAGTACTCTTTCTGCATTTTATCAAATACAACTGAAACCATTTCATATAATCTCCAAAATCCTTCCCACAACTTCCATCACAATCCACCCTGACCAAATATGCGTATCTTGAAAATTTTACAAGTTCACTCACTGCAGGCAAAGCCTTCTGTCTACAATGTACATCACTCCTTTCCATATGGTCCTTGTTGGCCAGAATTTATAAATATTATATTTACACTGGATACTTTCTGTACTATAGAAATTACTATTTATGATAATATCTAACATCACAGTCCAATTATTTCATTTTAAATTAAAGACATAATAATTCTATTGTAATTATCATACAAGTTCCGAATCACATTTTTTTTATAACATAAAGTGAAGTATCAGGTACGTATTCAAAATCAAAACTAATGCTAATGCATGTCATATCTGTACATTAATCAACTCCGAAATTTTATTCTAAGCTCATAATCATCCATTTAAGCATTTAAAATTTCAAGCCCTTGCCCCCTTCAGATATTAATCAAATGAATCAATTCTATTATTTCTTCTCACTACCATGCATTCACATATTGCTAGTCACAAGATCACAAAACAGAGAGGGAATATGGTTGTGCAAGGAATGGAGGCAGATAAAATTGTAAACTAAGGTGGGCACTCACCCCTTGGCCCTTGGCCCGGGAAAAAAGTGGGCCTAAATTTTTTTCTTCATACACATATTTCATGACAGTTGTAAATAATCTTATAGCTGGCCCCTCAAATGTTTTACAAGAACAGGACTCCACTAATTGAAAATTATCATAGATTCATGGAAAAACCATCAAATTTAAGGCCTTTTGCCCATAAAAGTTAGAATAGATATATCTAACACTCAAAAGCAGCTATATAAGATGAAAATTAAAACTAAATCCAATGTAAATGAAAGAATAAAACTAATTACAGTGTAAATGACTTACCAAGTTTTAAAAAAAACTCTCGTATGGAGAGCTCCCCAACAACATCCAAACTTACCCACCCCAAACCATTCGACCCACTTCCTACCGGCGACTGGCAGAAGGCCCCGGCCGGTCACCCACCACACGCTGGCCTCACGCCACAAAATCATGGCCGATTCGGCCATGGAATATACTTGCAGGCGGCGGCCCTAGGTGGAAACCCTAGCATCGCCGCTCGAAATTGTCCAGCTAAAGGAGGCGTCTCCATCTGGGAAGGTTTCGAGCATCCAGGAGCGTCGATGAAGGGAGGAGGCGAGGGTTTCACAGTGGAGCAGGGAACCCAACCTCCGATTCACCAATCTCCGGCCAACCATAGGTTACACGCGCCTGACCGGGCAGCTGTGTAGGTCATTCCGACCTCGGCGAACATGACGTAGCTTCCCGGCAGCGTTTCGGCGGCGAGTAGATCTCACGCGCCGGCGACTGGGATACAGCTTGTTCCCAGTAACGTGCCCAAGCCATTTCAGCAGTGTTCGGACAATTTTGGAACAAAGGAATTCAATTACCGGATTAGAGTGGAGGCGAAGGTATTTATTGTGTATGTGAATAAATTCGGCATTATTAGGTTGACAGAATGGGGACCGAAGGGAACAAATTCAATCTTCATGGGAAGGTTCGGTGCCTTGTGGGTGTTGAATATGGTAGACAAATTGAGGAGGGCAAGCAATCAGAAGGAGTATGTTGATAAGTTTAGCGAGTCTTCGAGAGCTTTTTTGGCACAGTGGTGTGGAAATAGTCGAGGTAGGTATCTGACGATAGCGCAATATGGGGAGAGGCGCTGTAAAGGAGTGGTGATGGTGTCGGAAGGAGTGAGGGGAGAGGGATGGGAGTTGATTTTGCGGATGTTTAAGGCAGTTGATTTTTTTGTTACCAAAGGTAGTGTTAAGCGACAAACGCTTACAGTTAATGATCAATAAAGGAGGTCTTATGCTGAAGTTACGGCAAATAGACAGGCCGAGCAGAATACGGCAAATCTAGTGCTGGTGCACAAGGAAAGAGAGGTTGGTGGGAATGATGCTCGTGCTCGAACTTCAGTTCCTATGAACGGGGACCCATTGATGCCTAAGTTGAAGGACATAACTGCAACGGGTGCAGTGGACAGTTTAGTGACGAACGCTGAAATAAGGGCTCGCGTCCAGGCATTGAAAGGTGAAGTAGATGAATTGATGAAGTTAGTGGGAGGAGAAGCTCGTGAGGACTATAGGAGGACCTGTTGTTATAAATGCGGGATTGGGATATCTGAGTATCCAGCTAAGGAAGTACCATCGAACTGGGTTCAAACTAAAGTAAAGCAGGTGATGAATGAGGCCAATTGTGAGACTCAGGTACAGTATGATGTGGAGTGTGGTAGAGATGATGCTGGACATGATTCTGCGGGTCTGGATACGGATGGAAAATTGTCAGGGAGGGAGGCATATCAGGAGGTGGAACCTTCATCGAATGCGGTGGACACGACCACATCTATAGTGAAAGTAGTGCTGATAGAGAAAGATACGAGAATAGTGATGGCAGAGGAATCAAGTTCGGCATTGACACAAGTGCAAAAGGTAACAGATTCGGCAAATATGATTGTGAACACTTACAATAGGAGGTATCATAAGTCTCAACAAGAAAAGGAGTTTGGGACTGAAAAAGCGCTTGTAGTATGGGTTGATGGCGCCAGTAAAGAAATAATGGAAGAGGGTGTAGTGCAGGCGAAAGATGGGGAATGACAGATCATTGAGCCTCTTGGGTGTTGTTATGCAGATAAGATAATGAACGTTGATACGCGTGACGTTAGACCTCCAGCCTCAAATTGGGTTCTCCAAAAAATTCAGGACTTCAGCAAATTGGTGGGTGTGTCATGTGATGGTTATGAAAGCAAACTCATGCAACTGTTTGAGGAGCTTGAGGCTAGTAGGGGACATGGGAGGTCTACACCAGGAGGTAAAGTAAGGAGAAAGGGAGACCGTGAGCTTAGGCGGCTCGAATGCTCGATAAACTATGACGTCAAAGGTGGTGAGTCTAAGAGAGGGATGCTGGGGAGGGATGAAGGAGAGTTTTAATGACACCAAAAATCATTAGCAGGAATGTGAGGGGGCTTAACGAAGCTGGAAAAAGGTTGGGGATAAGGAACATGATTAGGGGATGGTGGGCGAATCTTGTCTGTTTACAAGAAACAAAGTTGGAGGTTGTCTCGAGGGCTGTTGTGAGTACTTTATGGGGGGGACAGCATGTCGGGTATCAATTTCTTGGAGCATCAGGGGCATCAGAAGTTGTGCTAGTCATGTGGGACACTAGAGTTTTTGATATGGAGGAGGTTAGCGTAGGGTTATTCTCACTATCACTTTCGTTTAGTAATGTTAGGGATAGATTTAAATGGATGTTTATAGGAGTTTATGGGCCTAACGCAAATGAGAACAGGAGCTTGTGGGATGAATTGGTTGGTATAATGACGTGGTGGAATTTACCAGTGTGCATTGCGGGTGATTTTAATGTGGTTAGGTTTCTTACTGAGAGGTCGAGTGGTGGGAGACTAACATGGGCTATGGAGGACTTCTCAAATTTTATTAGTGAGAATATGTTGGTGGATTTACCATTGATGGGGGGAGAGTTCACTTGGTCATCCATTAGAGACCAACCTATTCAATCTCGAATAGATCGATTCTTGGTTAGCGTTCAGTGGGAGGCTAAGTATGCAGATGTCACTCAGAGGAGACTGGGAAGAGTGTACTCAGATCACTTCCCTATTTCGTTATCTGGGATTACGAGGGGTAGTGGAAGAAGACCTTTTAGGTTTGAGAAGATGTGGCTTAAGGTTGATGGTTTTGGGGAGCGAGTGCGGAATTGGTGGGAATCTTATGATTTCAGGGGGTCTCCAAGTTATGTTTTACATCAGAAATTGAAAGCCTTGAAGGAGGATTTAAAGAAGTGGAATGCGGAGGTGGTGGGAGACATAGATTGTCGAAAAACTCAGTGTCTATCAGATATAGAAGAGTTGGATAGGCAGGAGGAGAGTCGAGGATTGGATGGGGAGGAGAGGAAGAGACATGGTATGTTAAGGGGAGAGTTGGAGAGATTGGTGGTGATGCACGAGATTGCGTGGCGACAGAAATCGAGAGTTATGTGGTTGAAGGAGGGGGATAATGCACCAAGTTCTTTCATCGGGTCGCTAATTCTAGTCGGCGCAATAATTCTATCACATCGTTGGATGTAGATGGCGTTACTTATGAAGATCCAAATGATATTGTAACTCAGCAGGTGAGATTTTATCAGAATCTCTATCGGGAGCAGTTTGAGTGGAGGCCAAATTTGGAGGGGCTTGACTTTTCCACTATCACCAAAGAGGATGCCAGTTGGGTAGAGAGACCATTCGATGAGGATAAAGTAAGGGAGGTGGTGTTTAATATGAATAATGATAAGGCTCCTGGACCGGATGACTTTTCGTTTTCATTCTATTAGGCGTGTTGGGAGGTAGTGCGATCGGACATTATGGAGACCATCACTTCTTTCTTCGAGCATGGAAGGTTTTTGAGAAGTTTTAATGCTACATTTATTGTGCTGATTCCTAAGAAATCGTGAGTGTCTGATATCAAGGAATATCGTCTTATTAGCCTAGTCAGTGGGGTGTATAAGATCATTGCTAAAGTATTGGCTAATAGATTGAAGGAGGTTCTAGGAAAAGTGGTGTCTAAGTTTCAGAATGCTTTTGTGAAAGGGCGCCAGATTTTGAATTCAGTTCTTATAGCGAACGAGTGCATTGACTCAAGAAAAAGTCAGGGGGATCCAGGGATGTTGTGTAAGCTGGATATTCAAAAGGCGTATGATCATGTCAACTGGGGATTTCTTATGTATATGCTCAGACGATGCGGATTTGGGGATAGGTGGTGTCAGTGGATTTAGTTCTGTATCTCAACGGTTTCGTTCTCAAGTTTGAGACAAGGTGATCCGTTGTCCCCATTGCTGTTTGTTGTTGTGATGGAGGCATTCAATAGGATGGTTGAGAAAGCTGGGTCGGAGGGTCTGTTAAGAGGCTTTGCGGTTGGTCACCTACAGGTCTCCCACTTGTTATTTGCTGATGATACACTGATTTTTTGCGATGCGGATGATGAGCAAATTAGGAATTTGCGTCGTTTGCTCCTGTGTTTTGAAGCGGTATCTGGACTGAAGATGAATCTGGGGAAATCTGAAGCTATTCCAGTGGGTAAGGTTGATAACGTGGAGGAATTGGCGGCCATAATGGAATGTAGGGTTGCACAATTGCCCATGTCATTTCTTAGGCTTCCTTTAGGAGCACAGTTTAAAAGTAAACAAATTTGAAATGGTATTCTTGAGAGGGTGGAGAGGAGGTTAGCAGGGTGGAAGCGTATTTATCTTTCAAAAGGAGGTCGTCTTACTCTCATCAAATCTACCCTCTCTAATCTCCCAATCTACTTTCTATCATTGTTTCCTATCCCCGTTGCAGTGGCAAACAGATTAGAGAGGATACAAAGAGAATTTCTTTGGGTAGGGTTGGGAGAAGAGATGAAATTTCATTTGGTCAAATGAGGAGACGTTTGTTCCCCTATTGGGGTGGGGGGTCTTGGTTTGAGGAGCCTTGTCTTATTTAACAAGGCCTTGTTAGGTAAGTGGCTGTGACGGTTTGGAGTGGAGAGGGAGAGGGAGAGTTTCTGGAGAGAAATCATAGGGGTAAAGTATAGCGTTATGGAGGGGGGGTGGTGTTTGGGTGAAGGTTGTGATCCGGAGGGGGTGAGCCTATGGAGGTATATCAAGAAGGGATGGAGCGAATTTCAGAACAGATTGGCTATTGTGGTGGGGAATGGTACAAAAGTCAGATTCTGGAATGATTGTTGGTGTGGAGATCAATCGTTAAAAGTGCGGTTTCCTGCTTTGCATCGCATTGCTTTGGAGCCTTCAACTATGGTAAGTGAGGTTATGGCTATACAGAATGGGAGTCCTAGCTAGAACATTGCTTTCGGGAGGGATTTACATGATTGGGAATTGGATGATTATGCGTTGTTTTTGGCTTCTTTGTATGAAGTGCATCTCCAGGTAGAAGAGGATGACCGTAGTAGGTAGAGGGGGCACGACATGGTATGTTCTCTGTTCGCACTTATTTCAGAACCTTATTGGGACCTGTGGAGAGTTCATTCCCCCGGAAAAGGGTATGGCAATGTAAATTACCCCCAAGGGTGGCATTTTTACTGTGGACGGTCGTGAAGAGGCAGGTGTTAACGGCAGATAACCTTCGACGAAAAGGTTGTTATATAACTGAATGGTGCTATATGTGTAAGATGGATGGAGAAGAGATTGACCATCTGTTCATTCATTGTGAAGGTGTTCGTTGGTTGTGGAACGATATTTTGGCTTCACAACAGATGAGTTGGGTGTTGCCAAGGCGTATAGGGGAGGTGGTGCGGGTATGGAAGAGAAAGTTTCGAGACAAGAATAACAAAATTGCTTGGGATCTCATTCTAGGATGCCTTGTTTGGTGTGTGTGGAGAGAAAGAAATAGTCTATGCTTTGAAAATGTAACATGGATGCCAGAACAGTTTAGAGAATTGTTTTACCTCATTTTGTATAGTTGGTTTAAGACTGCAACTATTAGTCCGGTAGAGGGGTTGCCAAATTTCTTGTTGTTCCTATCTTGTTTAAGTTGATAATACACTTCTTTTGTATTATCTTTTGATTTATAAAATTACATGATTACTTATCAAAAAAAATTACAGTGTAAATAATCCATGTGCATTCCTATTTAGCGTTTGCCTTTCTTTTTTTTCCTCTTCAGGTTTGCCTTTTATATTTCTATTGTAGGATAAAAAGCTAGTTAAAAGGAATGGTAAAAATAAAAGTCTAATTTTTGAGACAAAGTTAGTCCAAACCTTTCCTCAAGTCAATAATGCATACCCCGTAAAAACGTACACCCAGCCACTTCTCTCTCTTTCCTACTTTAATTTTTGTCATTTTTCCAGAGTTTTCATCAGGCATCCATCTTTTGGAGAAGCTAGAGTTGAGGGTTAGGTGGTACAAATTACAAATTATTTCTTCCTTGTGTTTTCTTTTCACTGCAACGCTCTATTTGACCTCACCATACAACTTGTAAGCATGAGCTGATGGATATATCCACATATAATTTTAGAGTGAAGACTAATTTTCCTCTAAAATGGAGATAGCCCAGTCACCTCCAACACTATTTTAGATCCCTACTAAGATTTTCACACTTGAAACCAGCCAAATGTCTATGAACTGTAACCTGATAGCATGCACTCAGAAGGTTAATGCAATTATTTTTACCTATAAAACATCCACCAATAGCATTCTTATAGAACTGTGATAAAAATAAGTCTCCATTAAGCAAGAAACAGGACGTCCATGTTATATTAAACTTGAACCGACAAAGAAATTATATTATATTTTTATAATGAAACACTCTAGACAATTTTACAATTTAATATGGACACTAACCAAACACACTAGGACACTTCACTAATTATTTTACCAACTCTCAGCACTTTCCACTCACTATCTCCACTAACTCTTTCTTCACTTTTTCTCAATTCTCACTCTTTCTTTTTCTCTGCACTCTCTCTCTTACACAAAATACAATACAGCAAGGTGACAATGTCGGTGGCTTCCTTCTTCTACATATTTTTATTATGTCGGTGAAGACACATTCCTAATTCTAGATAATTCCCTTCGCGGCGGTGGAGATAAATAATACAGCAGCCATTCTACAATCTTCATCTCTTGGTACAAATTGTAGCCAAAATATTCTGGAATTTTCCTTTGAAGTCGGTGGTGATTTTTCAGCCCAAGCATTAGAATTTGAGGTTCCCTGTGTTCATCTACAACATACTCCAAAACCGAAGAATAAAACTATGCAAGTCCTATGTTTGCTATGGTAGATTGGACAACATTGAATAATATTAAATAAGGTAAAGTATAAAATGTTGCTACTCCATGTTTTAGGTCCCCACATCGTCATAAGATCTACTTAATCCCACAAGTGAATTCACAAACTAAAGAATCCATCAAATTACCTTCTATAATTCTGCAGTCTCAAGAAAATACAAACTTAAAGTAACAATATCAATAGATCAAACCCATCCACCACCACCACAAAAAATAAAAAATAAAAAATGAACAAATTTATTAATCAATATACGAAGATTAGGGTAAAATTCATAGAACAATAGGATTTTTGAGTTACCTGAATCTCCAACAACAAGCACTCTGACTTGCCCACAAGGAGGTCCACCATTCCCATTGTTCTCCCTTTCCTTTTCGCTCCAAAACATATTTCCTTCCTCCAACCCCAAGATAATTTACCCACCAAGAAAATTTGCTAAATGCCTAAAAGATTTCAACAAACTATTTACTCAAGTCCCATAAATAAATACACTATATCTCCACGAAAACCAGCACTTTCTCAAATTTGATCTTTTATATTCCAGCGCAAAAACCCATATCAAACCCAGAATTTCAGTTTCAAGAATCCAGCATTGTAAATCCCCATAAAAAAAATGCTCAAAATAGAAGTAAATAAGATCTGAAAGAAAATGCTTAAAATATTGTAGTACTATATTATCAAACAAATCTTGGGGTATTGTACATTAAGAAATGACGGAGATGAAGGAGTGATCTGAAGGGAAAATGTGAATGGAGTTGAGCGAGAAATGAACACAAAATGAGAAAAATTGGTTATCTGTTATTAGAATAGCTCGCGCGCTGTGTACGAGTAGCAATTTAACCCAATTCCATTGCAATGTTTCGAAAATAGTCCAAGGCCCGTTTGGGAGTGATTTTGATTTTTTTACAGTAAATCAATTCTCATTTTCAACCACACATTCTTCAATAAAATAATATTTTCCATCACATCAATAATTTTTTCTTCTTTTTCAACCACACATTTTCCATCATATCACTATTCAAAATCAATTCTTCCCCCAAAAATCTCTCCCAAACAAGCTCCAACTCTAAAAATATAAAAGCGTTAAAGGTTAAATAGTTAAATTTTGGTGGTCAAAAGTATTAAATGAAACAAAATAATACAAAATTTTGATAGAATCAACCGACCTTGTCAAATTCTTAAAACGTTGTCCTATTAACCATGGTCACGTATGGCTAAAAATATTGATATTTACTAAATTTAGAGCGAAATTTTAGTTATTTGGCTATTTGTTTACGTAAAAATATTTGAATCAAATAACTCATTTTTAGAAACTTCAATTTAATTATTTTGTCTATTCCCGTTACTTAAATTTTCATTACACTAATAAAATGTTGAATTTAGGGGTGTCCAAAAGTCCCGAACCGAACCGGACCGAACCGAACCCGAACCGAACCGAACCGAACCGAACCGAGAGGTTCTTCATAAATTAAATACCCGAACGGGTACCCGAATCGAGAACCGATGGGTTTGGGTCGGGTCTCGGGTCTAGACCAAGAACCGAAGAACCGAACAAGAACCGAAACTAAATAATTTTTTTATTTTTTATATTGAATTAATTAAATTATTTTATTTTTTTCCTATACAAATTAGGAAATTAATTGAATAAATTAGATTATTTCATAATTTTAATTTTTAAGCCCAAATCATTTTAAAATCCATTAGCCCATTTTAATTTGAAGCAAATGAATATACTTTATGTAGTTTTGCTGTAATATTAATATCTACTTTTTGGTATTTGTATGCATTGAATTAATCTTATTGGACGGCTAGTTTTGTATATTTTTTTGAATTGGGCTACGTTAATTTGTAAAAGTTACGACTGAAATGTTATTAATTGTATTTATGTAGTGTTGTTGAAAATATTAAAAAATTTAATTATGGTACGGAACCGAACCGACCCGAACCGAACCGAACGGAACCGAACCCGAACGGTTCCATAATTATATTTGGACCCGACGGGTCCATTTATTAAATACCCGAAAGTTTTGGGTCGGTTCGGGTATCTTCAGAACCGAACCGAACCGACCCATGGACAGCCCTAGTTGAATTGACACTGACGTTACAAAAAACGTGATCACATTTATTTTAGAACATTTTATATTTCGTTCAAATGCAATGATGAGAGAATGGAATATATAAATTGGTATAATCAAACTTAAAAATCCCTCTAGAAATATGTTGAGATTTTGAAGGCGAGAATAGAAAATTTGACATTTAAATTTAATATGTTCTGTTTTAAAATAACAACTCAAAACCTCTTTTTATTTTCTCGATACCTTTTGCCCCTTGCTTAGTTTTAGTTGTGTGTTTTGTGTTCCTCCATCAATGTCGGAGAACCATTTTCATCAAATTTTAAGAGGAAAAATGACCGTTGCTTTGTACTTGTGCGGCCCACTTGTGAGAGGGTGGGTCAAAAATGACGGCTGGAAAATGTGATAATGGTTGGAAAAATCATTTTAATTGGGATGAAAAATTGCTACCAAACAGGTACTAAATAATATTCACGACAAAATTCTTTCTTTTCGTTTCAAACTCTATTATTTATCGATGTGTTTTCACCTACAGATGTAAAATTAGTGCCAAGTTAGCTCAAATCTTGTTTGGTTCTAATCTAAAAAGTTTCAAGAACAACATTGCTATAAAATTGTCGTGGAATAAAATGACTAACAAAAAACTATGTGAAAGTTAGCTCTTTAGAAGTTGCAACCCACTACTCGATATGCAAAGTGGGTTAAATAACTTAATTAACTATTAACTCTTTGCCTATACATAGTGGACAATAGTCAATATATTTTAAATTTAATTTCTATAAAAAAAATTAAAACCACAAAAATGATTAAAACTATTGTTAAATGGCTGAAAGTGAGGTGGTTCCCACAATATATTAATATATTTGGAGAGTTTAAACTTCTAGTTGAAGGACCCAAAATTGTGTCACCGCATTATGATTTACGATTACATAGAATATCACTTTCTAGGAAACATATATGGTGATTCCTTTTCTATAATTTTGACTTCATAAGGCTTTATTCGGTTTCACTTAAAAGTTGATAAAAATTGAGTAAAAATCAACAATTAATTTTCGACCCATTAACCAAAAGATGGAACAATATATACCTATTGACTATGTGAAGTCAAATGAGAATATTGTCAACTAATTAATCAAATGACTAGCTAGAAAGCTAAAAAACATCAAAGGGGATGAGGTTGATGCTTAGTAGAAAGCTATAAGGGTGAGTTTGGTTGCAAATGGTGGAAAATGTGTGGAAAGAAAATGTTTTACGGGAAAAAATTTGCCCAAAAAATGTTTTGCAGGGAAAATGATTTCAAGTATGTTTGATTGGTACAATTTTTCATCCGAAATTTTTTTAAATTTTCTATTCGTTTGACTTTGTTTTAAATGAAAATTGTCCATTAAAGTGATTTTTTTTTTCACAATTGGTTATAAAATTTGTTTCCATTGCCAAAAAGTAAAAAAAAAAAGGAAAAAAAATGTTTCCTAAAAAATTATTTTTTTATCAAAGTTTAGTGTTCGTTTGACTTTGTTTTACATGGAAATTGTCCATTAAAGTGAAATTTTTTTTTACCATTGGTTATGACATTTGTTTGCATTGCAAAATTAAAAAAAAAAAAAAATTGCATCAGCCTGAAAAATCATTTTTCCACCAAGAAGGTAGGAATTTAATTTCCACAAAACCAAGGCAAATGACACGTGACGGAAGGGAGAGCGAAAATGTTTTCCCTAGAAAATAATGCCATCAAACAAGCCAAATCCATGGAAATGGAAATCATTTTCCATTTTCCAAGGAAAACTTGGCGAATCAAACACAGCCTAATTGAAATTCAATCTTGCGATTGGAAATCCCCCAAACAAGATTCAAATCATTCAATAGGACAACAAAGTTATTGGAGTGGTGTGTTGGGTGCTATATTGAATTTATTTCAAACCCCTCCCTATGATATAATAGTACCTAATTATTGATTGGATGATGAGTCAAGGTTCTTAATGCTTTCTATACCGGTTATCAATATGGTGCTTCGATACATTACACTTTTGATAGAAGAACCTATTTGAGTGTAGAAGTGGGATCGCTTTCCTTGAGAATTGATGTTAATTTTCTATAGTAAGTTCATGGCCAAAATGTGCACAATCGCCGAACTCAATTATTCTCTTAAAAGTCATGCACGCATTCTATTGTCTAAGTTCGCAACCATAATTGTAGAGTTCAAGACATGGTTCACTCTACATTTGGCAAACTCTATTGGATATACAAAACAAATTTCTAGTCGAAAAACACCTAACTCTGCATGATTTCTTTCGTACTTCAGAATAATATTTAGATTTTTTATGCTGGTAGTGTTAGATATATATAATAATCATGCTACAAATCCAGGTGGGACACGTGTTGAAGTCTGGTTGGACGGTTTGAAAATTTAAAACAAAAATAGCCAATCATTTTCTGACAAATTAGTCTGTCTCTCCCTTCCCTTTTTTTCGAAATTTTTTTTTAAAACATTATCTGTTAAAATGAGGAAAGTTGGTATTTTGTGATGGAGAAATAAAATAAATGAACATAAATTAATGTACGAAGACTTCACAAAAAAATCAAGAAACATATAAAAGAAGCTACTAATCTTTTGAAATACTTCTCCATTACTGAGCCTGAGGATTGAGGAAACTCTTTCACTCATAATTGATAAACAATACAACTTCACAAACTATTGGCTGGATTAGGAGATTAAAAAAATTTTTTTTTGAGGCCAAAAAATTTAAAAAAAATAATTAAAAAAATTCAAAAAATTGGGGGGGTGGGGGGGACCCTCAAGACCCCCCTCCCCTCTGCCCATGACCCTAGCTGTAGCGACCGCGAACTTTTAAATTATATAAATTAATTTTCTCGAAAAACGTGTCGCTAAAACGTAACCCTAAATTTCTAGAGAAACGCGTTCGTCTAGCCGTTATAAAAACGAATTCAAATATATTCGATTGAATCCAATCTCGAATAATTATTTTAGTATCAATTTCGAATTATTTTATTTAAATCCAATTTTTATTAAATTCAAGCCCAATTACTTATTAGTCCAAATCTTGGATGTTTAGGTCCAATTCCACTTAAGTCCAACAAGGAAATCATTTTAATGCAATCACCTAAGCCCAATTAGAAAACCCTACAGCCCAAATGCTAGGCCCAACTATTCCTAGCCCAATTACCCACCTAGGGAATTGTGCCCTAATTCCCACTATTCATATATCAACCTCATCCATCCTCTCCATTTCCAAACATTCACGCAGCCAACTAAATCCATTTGGTAAGAAAATTTGTCTATCTCTCCAACATTTTCTCTATTCCCAATGTGAGACACCATTGATGCTAGAAAATCCATTTCTAGCATCAACAGTGTGATCATCAAGACAATGCAACTCACAATACCATTCACCATCAACAGCCAATCTCAATCCATTCCAGCAGAACACCCCAAAACCCAAGCTGTAGCCTCCATCTCCAAGACCAACCCTCAAGAACACCAAACCACCAAGCTGCAACCTCAACACCACCACCTCCAACTCACGAGACCATCACCACACAAGCACACCACCAAACCGAGAACACAACCCATCAAGCCAACCCACGAACCACCAGCAAACCACCAAAATCGAGACCAAAATCAATGCCCAAGAGCACCCCAAACCAACTCCAAACAGAACCACAGCCACCTAGAACCACCAACTCAAGGAACCCAACAAAACCCCCCAAGAACAACACCAAGTTAGTCACAAATCGACAGCCCAAAACCGAGACCTCAACTGCCAATATTTCACCCCAAATTGACTCCAACCATTTCTAACACCAAACAAGCTGCAAACACACAACCCGCAGCTACAACTCCACACATCAACCTCGAATCCACCCCCACTGCTCAAGAACGAGCTCAACCCACACACCACCCAAATCGACACCAACACCGCCACACCCACACCTCAAAAATCAACACAAACAGCCATTAAAACCAAGAGAATAGGAAACCCATACACTTACCTTCATGTATGACCCATTTCGAACTGAAAACCCCAAGAACCCGAGTCCCTTCCGCCTCGGTTGCCTTCGACTGTGAGCCCAAAACCCATGCCACCTCCACCCCGTGCCGGCGCCACCACTAGACGGTGGCGCTGCCACCAACTGTCGCCGGCGGTGGTGGAAATCGGAGGAGGGGCAAAGCCCCTCCATCGTCTCTCTCTCTCGGTCGAACGAGAGAGAGAGAGAAATGAAAATGGTTTTATTGTTTTGATTTTAATTTGATTTCTAAAAGTTATGTTTTAGCCCCCAAGTTATAAATTGTTTTAAGTTAGTCCCTAGGTTTTAAATACTTTGACTTTAACTTTTAACTTTCTTAATTTCAGTTTAAAAGTTATTCAAGTTAGTCCCTAGTTTATATAAGTTATTATTTCAGCCATTTAAGTTTTATTTTCAACTTTATTTTATTTACAGTTTAGACCTTAAACTTATATAAGTTATTTAATTCAGCTTTTAAGTTTTATTTCAGCTTTATTATATTTACAATTAAGTCCCTAATGTATAGAAATTATTATTTCAGTCTTTAAATTTTATTTTCAGCTTTAATATATTTACAGATTAGTCTTTAAACTATTAAAAGTTATTATTTTAGTTTTCAGCTTTTATTTTCAGCTTTAATATATTTACAGCTTAGTCCTTAAACTAGTAAAAGTTATTATTTTAGTTTTCAGCTTTAATATATTTACAGTTCAGTCCTTAAACTTACAAAAGTTATTATTTCAGTTTTAACTTTTAATTCCAGCTTTATTATAATTACAATTTAGTCCCTAAACTTATGGAAGTTATTATTTTAGCCCTTAAAGTTTTATTTTCAGATTTAATAAATTTCCAATTTAGCCCCTAAACTTTACTTTATCATTTTAAGTCATTTATTTCAATTCCAATAATTTTCAATTAAGTCCCAAACTTTATTTTAACGCTTTAAAACTTTAAAGTTTCGAAATACTGATTCAAACTTATTTTCTATTTTGGCTAGACGATACGTACGAACAATTAGGAACTTGAAGTTATTTTCCCGCTCCACTTTTCACGCAACTCGAAATATTTGAGGTAGACTCGCCACCATTAATTAGTTTAAATTATAATTGCATGCTTTATGTGAATTACGTGATTTATATGCTTTATGCATAGGATGAGAATGTGTCATATGAGATATATGATATTGTTATGTTTGCCATAACTTATATGCTTAATTGCATGAGAAAGAAAGAAAGAAAGAATCTCTTATGAGATAAGAAGAGAATGTTATGCATAACTTATGTGCTTCATCCACACAAGAAAGAAAGACTACCCACAGCCCATGTTTTTAAAGAGCCTATAATTTTCAAGAAAATGAGCCCAAGATGATTACATTGTATATTGCATAAGTGTGTATTCAATTATTCTGTAAATTAATTATTGGTGATGAGTCTACTGAGTATTTTTTCGAAATACTCATTTTGCTATTTTTAACAATATTTGCAGACTTCGGAGGCGATCGAGATTGATCCGGCAGTGGTGGCATAAAATTTGATTATCGAAATTATTAAAATTTCAAATTTATGTATTGAAACATTGTTAACGTATTTTTCGTTTCCGCTATTCCAAAACATGATATTTAAATTTTGAACAATTATCCAATGTATTTTAATTGCCGACGTAGTTTTCAATTGTAAATGTGATTTTAAAAATTAGGTTATTTCCGCAAAAATTGATTGACAAAATTAGGGCAAAAGACGATGACGTGACAATCCGGGTTAACAGAACTCGGGGCGCTACACTAGCTAAGTGGCTTTACCCCTATATATAACATATATTATTGAAAGAAATAATTACAATGATGGTTAAGTGAAAAAAAGCATGGGAGGTCAACGATTCGAATCAAATTCCACGCGAATATTAAAATACATGGCTAGGCGATTCCAGTCCTCGGAGGATTACTCAATCTGTGAGTGATGCAAGAATACCAAGGATCGTGAAACACTTGTTGAGTTATAGAAGCTCTGATACCAAGAGACATGATGAAAGCTTTGTGTATTTCCATTTATTATGAATACAAGCTGTATTTAGTTCCTAAACATCAGTGAAGAATTAAAATACAAGACATATATACAATCATGCAATTAAGAACCATAGTTCGAGGATTCTATAGATATGTGGAAATATTATCTTTCCTCGCAAATTCTAATTGTGAGTGCCGTGCATCTTTTCATTGTTGCCCAATCTAACAAGATGATTAATTCTCCTTATTGAACAAGTCATAATATGCACAACATCAATATACCAGATTAATATTAAATAATCTAGCTACAAGTCATTCTTCTTTATATTATATTATTCCAATACCGAGGCAGTCAAATCAAAATGAGGCTGCAACAAAAGAAAAAAGAACGATCAGTGATAGTGCTTTCCACAGGGAAAACTGTTTTCGGCCGAAAGTGAAACCATCTGCCTCCTTCGACAAGAGGCCAGTCAATAGCGGCAGCCAAATCGATAGTCCTCAAGGGATCTATGGCACTGAACAAGTCATAGTTATGGTTCAGAAGCAGAAGAGAAAGAGAGAGATGAAGGTTGGTGTAAATTCCATTCATGAGTAGGCATTTGGTTATTGCAATAGACCACACAATTTGGGCATTCATGGTTGTGCACTCCTTCATAGGTTGTTATCACATATCTTGAGTCATCCCTATCCCTTTCTACCCTTTTCTTCACATTGCATCCACCATCTGAGCATTTAAAATAGTTCCTGTTCATCAAAGAGCACCACCCTTTTGTCAAAATAAAGTTTACATAAATTGGAGGTCCAACTTTATGTCCACTATCTTGAATTTCTTTACTCGATCATTCGAATAAACTGGTAGGGGACCATGTCAAACTCCAAACACAAGCGATTCTATATTTCCCATTAAAAAAACTTGGCAGAAATGACAATGAGAAGTGATCAAAGTTCAGCATTGCAAAAATTCTTTATATTTCTAAAAAGAAAAAAAAAAAACCAAAAATAGATTTTCCCTTCAAAGCCTTGATGATTTGTTTGATATGGTGTAATTTTTTTTTTAGAAACCCTGATGGCTTGTTTGATAGGGCAAGGCAATCTGAACAGGAAGGAAAGATAAGATTAATATATTAATGGCAGTCGTTTGAGCACGTACCAAGTGGCTTATGTGATGCCAAAACCTTAAACAGCGATGTTTTTTGTTTTTAAAATGATTATTCAAGTAGAAAAGAAAAGGTCCAAGAAAAGGGTGACCAGTGATTAAGAAAGCCTACTCGTAACTGAGGCAGCCAATAAATGGATGTTAGAACGTTTGGTTAAGCTAAAAAGTAAATTTAATTTATATTTACTTAGAGGTTTGTTTCTTGAAGAGTTTAAGTTATTTTTTTTAATTTCTAATTAAAAAAGTTACTTATTTTACTGCTTTATTAAGAGTACCAACGCATCTGTTTCGAGTACATAGGCAAGACGAGGGGTGCTAAATAATCATTCCATTAATTTTGCACATATTTTACTATTGATTTTGTAGAAATTTTTTTTCCTAGGTTCACTAGTTATACCCTCTCCATCTCACAATCGGGTGACATACAAGGGAAAGTTTGGTGTGTTAAAGTTAAACTTTTCTATTGGATTAATAAGAAAAAAAAGGTTAAAATCTTATAGTTTTCTATGAACAAACATATAAGTAAATTAATTAATCTTGTGTCTAATGTATATTTTTTTATAGATTTATGGTTTAACAACGTATCAAAGTAGATAAATATCCTAAGTTCAAATCATTACGTTGACACACACATGTATAGATAGATGGATCGATCGATCGATATGGCCATGTGTCCAAGCCATTAGATAATACGACCGTTTGCTTTGGAAGAGCATTTGTTCATCTTACCCTACACGAATTTTTATTAATGTTATCCATGATTCAACTTATCCATATATCATATGAGAGACTTAAATTGAATCCTCAATTGATACCAAGATTAAGTTCGAGTTTCTCATAAAATAGAGGTCGTGAGTTCGAATCATAACACAAGTGATAAAAATTCGTGAGCGATAAGATTTGCTCGTTCTCTTCCAAAGCAGACGGTATATATAATATAATGGTTCAAGTATAGAAGCTTGGATCGCTCTAATACGTATGATGGGCATTCTATGAAATTACTTTGATATGTACGTGGGTGGACGAGTAGAGGACAATATAAATAAAATAAATAAATTGCCTTGTGTTCAAACAATTTGATCATTTTTAGATGAATTGATTTTTGAAATGTTATAATCAATTTAACAATGACTAGAGCTACCTCCTAAATTCGAAAGTACTGAACTAGAAAGTGTTATATCAAGTTTAAGAAATTTTTCCACATTCTTGCATGCAATCCCTACTTCACAAAAAATGAAAATAAAAATTATAGGATTATTGTCATCCTTTGTGTTCAATGAGTGAGCAGAGTGAATGATTGGCTCATTCTATACTACAAAATCATAAAAGAAAAACACTTATGGAAGCATGAAATAAGAATAAGAACAATACATGTTTGCCCTGGATAAGAGCATCAAAATTTGATATTTCATCTTAAAACGTCAATTTTAGTAAAGCAAATAATTCATATCCATGTATATTGATTTATATTTCGATATTTAATCGAAGTGAAATTTATCTGATAAATTTATCATGAGATAATGATAGATGAGACTTTAATTAATGCCTCTCAAATGTAGCTATATGGCTAGCTATATTAAAGAATTAATTTCAAGATCAAATCACAATGAATGAAAAGATCTATCAAAATAATTGTGAAGAATCACTAGTTTTTTATTCTAAATTTATGTCTCCCATATGTTAAACTTGTAATCATTGTTGACAGCACTTTCAATATGCTAAGTTGAAAAGCAAATATTATTTAGAAAAGATGAAATGAATTACCTCGGATTCGGGCTGTTCTTGATCACCTTTTTCCCATATTTTCTCCATTTAAATCCATCGTCCATGATTTCCATATTTGATCTGGTTCTAAACACGAACCTACACTCGCTTTGTGACTTGTATTTCTTCTCTCTTGTTCCATGCCCCCTTGCAATAGAACAAAACAAATAAATAAATATTTTCTTATCTAGCTAAATCAAGCAAGAAAATAAACAAGAATCAAGAAAATATAGGGTTCAATTTGGACTTGCATGTTATTGGCCAATCGACTTGAATTCGAAGATTCATTGACCATGTTTTCAGCCGGGATGACCGTATTTTTCAAGAAAATATCTTCTCCAAAGCCATCTTCAAACGTGTAATAATCATCAAACGGCTGGTTGATAATTTCTTGATTAGGGTTAGGGTTAGGGTTTTGATACTGAAAATTAGTATCCATTGTGGAGTTGAATTTGGGAGATTTTGATAATGTGGAAATGGCAAGTCATCTGAGAATTAGTATCCCCTTTTTATATTTTTTTATATATATAATTTATTTTTTTATTTTCTTTTAGCTTTGCAGCTTCATCAACTCTTCCTGGAAGGTTACATGAGGGTCCCCTCATGAATCCACGTGGCATTTTGGGACTGTTGATGATGTCATCATGCTTACGTAACATAAATTGATAGATCCAATTGGGTCAAGTCATGATGCATATCTCCTAATCTCTCCACAATTATTCCGTTTTTAACGGGCAATTTGTGGGGTTATTGTCAAATGATCACAATATTTAATTTTTTTTTAAAAAAATAATATTAGTTATATATCGATTAATGTTATTTTACATGCCGAACTTCTTGTTATTAATCTTTTCAACTGCACGAGGATTGAAAGATTTATATTTAAAGAACTGAATTCGACGACCGATGTAAGAGTACCTCTATATATGTGAACGAGAAGTTTAAATTGCCCCTATTCACAAGTCGTAATAAATTGACTTGATATTCTCCAACCCTCTATACAGATATACGTCAAATATTTTTCGCATGTACTTTTTGGTTCTATTACAAGATATCTCAAAAATCTCTTATCGAAAAAAGAAAAAAAAAATGGAATTTAAAGAATATAAATCCATCCATAAGATGTATGCTATGAGAAAAAATAACTTATCGTGAGATTAATTTCTAATTTTAGGATAAAATAAATAAGAATGTCGTTTTTTAAAGTTAAAATTAAAATCCATTTTAAAGAATACTATTATAAACAAAATCAAGAAAATTTTATGGGGACATATCGTGACAAAAAGAGAGCAATCAGATATTTTATATTGAAGAAAATATTACAATAATTGTCAATTTCATCTAAGACTTGTTTGAGAAGTGAATAATTGTGAGAAAGTGCTAAGAAATGCCTTTGGCTGCTAAAATTCTCTTGGCGTGATAAGGTAATTTCTTTAGTCTCATTTAATCATAATTGTGTTCCCCCGCATCTAAAAGGAGGCTTCCTCGTAGAGGTGCATAGGCCATCTTGTCTATATAGTCGGGTTCTAATAGCTCTGTTTTGCAACACGTTAATAGTAAAATCGAAAAAGAAGAACGATAAAATCAACACATTTTAGTGGTTTGATAATATGTCTACATCCACTATTTTATAGTGTTCATAATTCACCAATCTCAAATAGAATTACATAAGATTATTTATATAAAACCGTTAACTCGAAAGTACCTTACACCATAACGTACCCCAACTTATCTGTTTCCTTGGTAAGCCAACGAGCTAGTTGATTTTGCTATGGGTCCGATCCAATTCTCTTCCCCGACGAACCCTCATATATAAAATATTCATTAGAACAAAGTTCAAATCTACGAGTTTGTTAAGGACACCTGGTGCCATGGACCCCCCACCCCCACCAAACAGCCATCTTGACGGGTCTATAATTTAAGATAGAGGAAATTTCACAAAATGTCCACTTTTTTGTGTTCATTTGCAAAAATGTCCATCATTGCAAAAATGTCCATTTTGAAAGAATTTAGACCAAAATATCCTTATTAACAATTTATAATTCCACATAAACACAAAAATATCCACTTTATTAAAAAATTTATTGGCCAATAAAATTTTGACACATAACCCTAACCTATTTATTTCAAAAGTACAATTGTCAAATCGCAATAAATACAAATGTTCTCATTGACACAGAAATGTCGAGAACGACATTTCAAATGTAGAGAAATGTCATGTTCAAAATGAAATGTCATTCTAGACACTTAATATGTCGTGAACAACATTTGAAAGGTCGAGAACATTTAATATTGGGATTTGACATGTGTACTTTTGAAATATAAATAGGGTTCAAATGTCGAGAATGACATTTGAAATGTCGAGAATATCATTTGAATGTAGCTTCTCATGAAAGCTACTTCTCGAAATTTGTGAAAATTTGGAAAAAAACAAATTGCTTCATTTTTCCATTAAGGGTATAATTGACAATTTGATACAAAATTCAAATTGGTGGACTTTTTTCAATTGACACCCAAAAAAGTGGACATTTTTGAAAATGCCCCTTTAAGAAAATGATATGGGAAGACAAATGACTATTCATTGATGGAGTGTCAAATCTCTCTACTGTACAACGGAGTGACGGACTGTGAATAGTGCATTGTTCAATTAAAAAATGGCTATTTTGTAAATATAAAAAAATCAATTAATAAATTAATATGAAAAGCTTAGTGCTAACTAAACACTCACATAATACATAGAAAATGTAGTTCTTAGAATATATTGCAATATCTAAGTGATTAACAATAATTATTGAGAAAACATAGAAGAACATCAGGGGTACAAATTATGGGGAAGAGTTTCATATTGCAGTTCCCCATACAGGGGTGGGCGTGGGTTGGATTTTGCCCCAATCCAAACCAAACCCACCGTGGTTGGTTTGATCTAAAATCAAACCAACCCAATCCATGCAAATGTCCTAACCCAACCCAATCAAGTGTCGGTCGGGTTGGGTTGAATTGGTCGGGTTGCCAAAAACTATTTTTAAATTTTTGTAGCCAAAAGTAATATTTAGTCAGATTATATGTATTGGATGAGATTCTAAAGTGTTAATCATGAACCAAACTTAAAGAAATGACTAAAATTGTTCTTAAAAGTTAAAACTATCTACCTAAAGTTACTTTCATTTGTTTAGTGCACCAATTGCATACCTCACTATCCATACTAAAAATTAAAATAACAATAATAATAACCAAGTATAATATCCCTGATAATTTGTTATACATCAATAAGCACCAACATGTTGAACAAATAAAGTTACAACTCAATTACTCAAAAGGCATGATTAAACTGAAATATTAAACATTAATAAGATCTTGCTCTCCTTTCTGGGCTCAAGGCAGATTAGGAATTTAGGAGGATAATGGGGTTGCATCCATGAATGTTCCATATCCTGATTTTCATGAAATTTGATGAATGAATTACTTACGTTGGGCCCGTGGTCATTTTCAGTTGATTTTGAATTCATTGAATCTAAAAGTTCATCCATTTGGTTGTAATGCTCAACATCTTCCATGCAAAAACCATCCAAGTTCGGAGAAGCTTTCAACCAATTTTGAGTACATACTAAGACTTCGACCATCCTAGGACTCAAGGAACTACGAAAGGATCAAGTATCCTTCCTCCGTACTAAATGCACTTTCTGAAGCAACAGTTGACACTTGAATCGCCAACACATCTTTGGCCAAATTGGACAAGACACCATACTTATTTTTGTTAACTTTCCACCAATCTACAACTTCAAAATCTTTTGTCTCTATGCTTTCACGAGCAACTAATAAGTATCTTTCCACGTCATTTTTATCTCAACAGAATCCTTCAGTACTTGTTTTTCCATAAATCTACTAAGGTGAGCATCCCTCGTAGAAGAAGAACATCCTTTAGATGTATTGGTACAACTTCTAGACTCCTCGGTTGACACTTTACTACTTCCATCAATACTTTCATGACACACATACCACTCATAAATATCCATGAAATTAGCTTTCAAAGATTTCATCATGTTACTAACAACTTCCTCATCCATATATAAATCATTCAAACAATATTCAACATAATCAATTTTGTATCTTGGATCGAGGATAGTAGCAAAAAGCAACAATTGATTCACATTTTCCATTTTACCCCAATACTTATCAAACTTCTTCTTCATGTTAGTTTCCATATCACCCAACAAAAAGTTTTCACTTAATCTCCATTCATCCAATTCGAGTACAAGATTACAAATTTCAAGAAGATAAGCACAAGCACTAACTTGCAATGAAGCACTAAAAGTCAAAGTCACATTACAGAAATTTTGAAGAAATTTGACAAACACAGATGCACTTTCCCAATCTGAACTCGAAGGAGGTCCACCCCTCCTTCGAGTACTATCATCTTTGCGAAAATAATGCAAATACCGAGCATCCTCCTCTTCTAACCTATCGAAAGCTTTTTCAAATTTTAATGCCGTTTCCAACATCAAATAGGTAGAGTTCCACCTAGTTGGAACATCCAAAAACATAATAGACTTACAATCAATCTTCTCTTTTCTAGTACACTCCTTCAATTTTTCATACCTAGTTGGAGAAGATTTTACATATTTGATTGCATTGCGAATATGCACAATGGAGTCATGTGCTTCCTTCAACCCTTCACCAACTATCAAATTGATAATGTGTGTACAACATCTCAAGTGCTAATACCTCCCTTCTAGAACACATCCATCACTACCCCAAGCAACTACCTTTCGCCTAAGATAAGAAATGACTGTGTCATTGGAGCTTGCATTATCAACAGTGACTGCAAAAATTTTCTCAATCCCCCAATCATGCAAACAAGTCTCAATCATTTTTCCAATAGTTTCTCCCTTATGATTTGGAATGACACAAAAATTCAAAATACGCTTATTAAGCGTCCATTCAAAATCAATGTTATGTGCTGTAAGAGACATGTAATTAATATTCTGAATAAAAGTCTAAGTATCAGTTGTAAGGGAAACCCTTTGACGATGAAAATGAAAGACATCTCTCAATTTCAGTTTTTCATCCAAATACAACTGATAAATGTCTCTAACGAGAGTCCTACGAGATGGAGGCTGAAAATGAGGGCATGCTACACTACAAAAATGCTTAAAACCACGAGCTTCGACAAACTTAAAAGGTAATTCATCAACAACTATCATTTTAGCACATGCAACCCTACACTCTTCCTTGCTTCAACCAACAACAACAAGATTGCTTCCTCCACCCTCTTTGTTGTTCTCAAATGACAAGGTTTTCTGCTTCTTATCCACCAATCTACCTGGATACTTCTTACATTTATTTGTCAAATAATTATTTAATGTACTAGTACCATACTTCTTAGTGCCACAAGCATAATCTACACCACAATAATTACACTTACACCTAACATCTGGATCATCCTTTGAGCCTAGTAGAGTGAAGTGATCCCAAACATAAGAAGCAAGTCTATTAGATTTTCGTTTACCCAATGTTGACGGTGCACGTGGAGGAAGACTAGATTGCAAATTTGTGTCTATGGCATTTGAGTCTGATTGAGGTTGTGCGCCGTGCCACTTTCTTCTTCTACATCCATATCTACCAATTATCCCTGAATATAATGTGATGGTTAGAGCCCACTGAGTGAAGCAAACAATTTTTAAAATAGAGATGTCATTGTAATTTCTCAAAATACAGAAAATGCAAGCATCAATAGTTCAAATTCCTCAAATATACAATTCCTTTGTTAAATTTTCCCCTGAATATTCTGAGATTTTTTGAGTGGCTATTTCTTTCATAGAGAATTTTAAAAAAAAATCACTAGAACTAGGCACCTGGAGAACCATTCGGAGAATTGAACGAGAAGGAGAGCTGGAGTGAAAATCGACAACAAACATAATTTCCATATCTGAAATGTGTTGCTTGCATATAATTGAGGATTTGTCCCGTCTGAAGGCAAATAAATGAAAAAAACTCTTATGGCGAGGAATGCAAGTAATTACAGCCATTTAACCCTTTGATAAGTCGTCATATGCCAGAATCATGACAGGATTGAACATCTTTATGTTCCATTGTTCTTTCAAAAATTATAATTGTCTGGTAAATACTAACCTGGATGGAAAATAGTTTGCTATATTCAGTCCTTTTAAGTCTATGATCCAAAGAATTCTTTGGAACTATTCCTCCAATCTTGTGTCGTATAGCACAAATACAAGTCATAGACTTTTCTTTGACTCAAAGTAACCATTTATCCCAAGCAACACTAGCATTTATTTTTCAAAATTTAAAGAAACCAAGAATCATTACCGGGACTCGGGTGGCTGAGGCAAATCAGCGATGTGGCGATGTCGAGCGTAAAGGGCTTCACCGCTTGAAGCCTTGAAGGATGGTGGAGGAGAGTCTGGAGACGACCAGACGGGGAGGCAAAGGAGTGAAGGATGCGATTCTGCTGAGAAAGAAGGAGTGAAGGCGCTGCAGGAGAAAGAGGCTGGAATGATTTTTGGGTTGTTTTTAGTTTTAGGGTTTTTTTTCCAAAGACTTTAACGTCATTTGTTTTTACCTTTTTTTTTTAATTTTCGAGTTGGGTTGGGTCGGGTTCTATCCGGTTCACGGTGCCAACCCACGAACCAACCCGACCCGACCCGACCCGACCACCCCACCCGAAAGCCGAAAACCGCCCAAAAATAACAAAAAACTAACCCAAACCGGACGGTTTGGGTCGGTTCGGTCGGTTTCGTCGGGTCGGTCGAGTTTTTGCCCACCCCTACCCCATAGATCAGTTTTGCTTAGTTATATATGGAAAGGCAAGTCTTGATGGATAATGAAAATAAAGCAACTGCTTGCAATATTTGAAGTCTGTGATGGGGATTATAAAGAAATAGATAGTTGCTCCCTATTGTTTCAATTCTCAATGTACTATATAGATGCTACTTTTCTGGCTTAGCTTTTTTGTATAAATTAGGAGTAATATCTTGTACAATCTTAATTTAAGAAATACGAATTGATCAATAAAAATTAAGATTAACTTAAAGTATAATTTTTTTGGATCCAAGCCTAGAATTTCTAGTAATGTTCATAAGAAATTTTTCCTCCCTTAGTGTTGAAGGCTTTGAGCAATCACTTCCCATAACAAAACGAATTTCATTTTAAAGGACTAATTAGTAGCGTCAAACAAAATCGGTAAAAAGAACGTTTAAATTTGTAAATCAAACTTTCTTGGGCAGGAGATCAGTCATGATTAATAGATTGCTTGGGACTCTTTTGAATGAAATTGACCCGAACCTCCAAATAAGTTGTGAACATGCATTCTTCGAATGCTTCTACATATTGAGTGTGATCCAATCTTTGTTTGATTCAATTAAATTTGTGGGAAAATTTAAAAATATAAATTATCAAGGCCAATCATTTCTAAAAAAATAAAGAAAATATGATTCGAACATAATTTTCCTTGCTGATCCAAAATAGTATAGAAGATTAATTGGCCGATTGTTGTACTTAACGATCAAACGTCCATATATCTCTTATTCTGTGCAAGTATTGAGTCAGTTTCTAAGTCAACCAAAAATTGTCCACTGGAAAGCAGCTTTTAGAGTTGTGAGATACATCAAAGGATCTCCATCACGGGGTTTATTTTATCCAGCAACCAAGTCATTGTAGTTGACATCGTTCTGTGATGCCAACAGGGAAGCATGCACAATGACAAGGAGATTAGTCACTGGTTTTTGCATTTTTTCTAGGAGATACCTTAGTCTCTTGAAAATCAAAGAAACAAAGAACGGTATCTCGATCATCAGCGGAAGCTGAATATCGCTTTATGGCCTCTACCGCATGTGAATTAGTTTGGTTCCGAAGCCTTTTACAAGACCTTGATATAACTCTCAACCAACCTGTTCAGCTATTTTGCGATAATCAAGCTGTTATTTTCATTGCATCCAATTATGTTTATCACAAAAGAACGAAACACATTGAGATTGACTGTCACATTATTCGGGAAAGGATTCAAGAAGGTTTATTCAAACAATTTCACATTTCTACAAATTTACAAGTTGCTGATATTTTAACTAAGGCAATTGGTGTTAGCAGAGAGCAAAACAAAGTATTGCAAACGTGTTGGAGGAATGATAATACTTCTATTCAGATAATCAGCAAAACTTACAACTTAAATAAAGATAATCAGCACAATAACCACTAATTAACGTGTGCAGATTTTTTGGAATCTAAACAACTGAAAAATCAAAATGCTGAATATCTTCAGCCACATTTCCTACAAACTAGGATACTTGCTTGACTATGTCAGCATTATTTTAACTAACATAAAGAATCTAATAACTCTTAACATTCTCCCTTAAACTGATTTCTGCTAAAAACCAGTTAAGGGTTACATCATGTGATCTTCAATGTTTTGGACTGAGCAAACTCCAAGCATGTTCCTCAGCTTCTCAAATGTTGGTTGCTTTAATGGCTTTGTTAAAATATCTGCAATTTGTTCTCCACTCTTGCAATATTGCAGCTCAATTTTCCCATCTTTGTAAAGATCTCTTAGAAAATGAAAACAAAAATCAATATGTTTACTTCTCCTATGCATCTTTTGCTCATCTCCAAGTACTTCAAACATTTTTCTAAGCCACAAAGCTTGACAAGAGCTTGAAGCTGCTGCTACAAACTCAGCTTCAGTTGTTGAAAGTGTCACTATTTGCTGCTTCTTTAAGGACCACGATATTGCACCAGAATTCTGCATGACCAGAAGTGCTCTTGCGATCATCAACATCACTTGCATAAATCACTATATGTATAGCCAACAAGTTGAGTTCCATTTTTCTTCTTGTAAAACACACCATAATCAACTGTACCTTGCACATATTTGAGGATTCTTTTGGCTGCATTCAGATGTGTCTTGGATGGCTTTTCCATATATCTACTAATCAAACTGACTGCATACATTATATCAGGCCTGGTGAAGGTCAAGTACATGAGACTACTAGTAATTTGCTTATAAACAGTGTTGTCTACCTCCTTTGTACCATCATCTTTGCGCAGCTTTAAACTAGGTTCAATTGGTGTTCCAAATGGCTTGCAATCAGCCATATTAAACCTTGCAGTAATATCATGTGCATACTTCTTTTGATAAATAAAATTACCGACAGCAGTTTGAATGACTTCTAGTCCCAAAAAGTAACGCATTAGTCCTAGATCTGTCATTTCAAACTCTTTCATCATAGACACCTTAAAATCATCAAACATCTCAACATTATTACCAGTAAATATCAAGTCATCAACATACAAACACACAATGAGTAATTTACCTCCTTCAGCTTTGACATAAACAATGTGTTCAAAGGGACATTTATGAAATCCCAACTTGGCAAAATGAGCGTCTATGTGACTATACCAAGCTCATGGTGCTTGTTTCAGTCCGTAGAGCACTTTCTTGTAAACCTTATCTTCCTTTCCTTTCTTCTCATAACCAGGTGGTCGATCAACGAACACCTCTTCTTGCAAATTTCCATGCAGGAATGCTGACTTTACATCTAACTGAAAAATTGGCCATGAATTTTGAGCTGCCATGAAAATCACTAACTTGATAGTATCTTGCCTCACGATCAGAGCAAACACTTCCTTGTAATCATTCCCATGCTTTTGCTTATAACCTTTTGCTACCAACCGTGCTTTGTGCTTGTCAATTTCTCATTTTTCATTCAACTTTGTCCTGAAAACCCATTTAACACCAATGGTTTTCTATCCCCCAGGCAAATTTGTCAACTCCCAAGTATGGTTTTTTTTCAATAGACTCGATTTCCTTGTCCATTGCTTCTCTCCATTTCTTTTCTTTGACAGTCTCATCGTAAATGATTGGATCACATGAGCAATATCATCATCAGAACTTGAATAACTCACATCATAATCCATCATCCATTCTGCCCTCTTTCTTGTATTTGCATCCCTCAAATTGTAACTTCCTTCTTCGTCTGGTTGTTGAACTACAGGTTGAGATAATGGCTGCTGCTCCTAAATTTCAGACTGAGGTGATGGCTGCTCTTGGAACTCAGGTTGAATTGATGGTTGAACTACTCCTTTCTCTTATTCTAAGACATCAAGTATTTGATTTGGAACTGAATTGCTATCAATCCAATTCCATTTGGAATCTTCATCAAAAACTATATCTCCACTTATAACCACCCTCTTTGTTACTGGATTAAACAATTTGTAAGCTTTCGAAGACTCACTTACCCCAAGAAAGACACATTTTTCACTTTTGTCATCAAGTTCATATGCAATGCACCCAAACACTTTGAAGTGCTCAAATGAAGGCTTCTTTCCACTCCATGCCTCTTGAGCTGTCCTGTGCTTCACTGAAAATGTTCGAATTCTGTTTAACACATGGATTGACCATAATACTGCTTTAGGCCAAAATTGCTTTGGACTTCCTCCGGTAGCTAGCAAGCTTCGAACCATGTTGAGAATTGTTCTATTCTTTCTTTCACATACACTATTTTGTTGTGGTGTATATGAAGTAGTCAACTGCCTTCTTATACCATTTTGTTTTCATAATATGCATTAAATACTTTAGAACAAAACTCTCCGCCATGATCTGTTCTAAGAATTTTGATCTTCTGATGAGCCTCATTTTCAACTAAAGCTTTGAAACTCTTGAATGCTTCGAAAGCATCTGATTTTTCTTGCAAAAAATACACCCAAGTTTTCCTGCTGAAATCATCTATAAAAGATATAAAATATCTTTTGTTGCCATTTGAAATTGGATTGGTGGGTCCACATAGGTCCGAGTGTATTAATTCAAGTACAGCTCGAGCTCTTTCTACTTTTCCACTAGAAAATTTATCCTTTGGATGCTTTCCAATAACACATTCTTCACAGGTTTTTGATGGATGAATGATTGATGGTAAGCCAGTAATCATCTGCTTTTGATGAAGTGTCTTCAGTCCATTGAATTCAAATGCCCATATCTCAGATGCCACATCCATGATGAGTCATCTTCTTTAACAATCAAGCAGGCTGGTGGTACATTTTTAATCTTCCAAGGAAACAGCCTATTTGTTGTCCTTTTTATTATAGCAATAGAACCTCTCTTTGGATCATACACCTCACATTCTTCTTGAGAAATTGTGATTCTATATCCTTTGTCCTGTAACTGACCAGCACTTAAAAGATTTGTTTTTAAATTAGGAATATAAAATACATTTGAAATGGTTTCAATAAAATCATTCCTAGTCCTGATTTGGTTATCCCCTTTTCCAATCACATTCACAGTTGATTTGTCCCAAAAACTTATAATTGTACGAAACTTTTCATTTAAAGAAGAGAAAGATGACTTACATCCATTCATGTGGTTGCTACAACTTGTATCAACATACCAGGTTTCTTGATTAGGCTCCTCCAATGCATGAAAGGCCATTAGAAGTGTTTCTTCTTCCTTTTTCTCAACAAAATTGGACTTCTCTCCCTTTTCCTTTGGCAACTTTGTATGACATTCATTCTTGTAGTGACCATAATTTCCGCATCTGTAGCAGTCAGTGTTGGATTTATAATGATGCTTTCTTCCTTCTGCTTGAGAATCATCATCTTTCTTGTAACCATAAGATGAATTGTTTCCATCTCTGCCACTTCCGTTTCCATGACCTCTTCCACATCCTCTTCCTCTCGTGTTTGAGGATTCAATAGATGCTTTGAGAGCTGTTTGTTCCTCCATGTCACTTGTTCGGTTAAGTTTCTATTCATCAACAAGCAAAGAACTTTGAAGCTCATCGATAGAGATAAGATCAACATCTTTAGATTCTTCAATGGAGCAGACAACATAGTTCCACTTTGGAGTCATTGATCTCAAAATCTTCTCAACAATTTTAGTGTCTTCCGTGGCTGCACCATGAAAATGCATTTTGTTTGCAGTTCTCATCGTTCTCCCAAAGAAATTTGTAACTGATTCACCTGACTTCATTTGAAGAGTCTCAAAATCTCTTGTTAGGGCTTGAAGCTGTGGTCGCTTTACTCTTGTTGAGCCCAGATACTTTTTTTTCATCCTAATAGATGTTATTCTCGTTACTGGAGAATATGTATCAAAGTCATCAAGGCCTTCTCGTTGTCTATAACCTTTTATTACTAATATGGCCTTATACTTTTCAATAAATCCATTTGCTTTCATTTTTCGTTTGAAAATCCATGTGTAGCCTAGTGGTTTACTCCCCGGAGGAAGATCTACTAGCTCCCATGTATGATTTTGTAAAATGGAATCTATTTTACTTTTAAAGACATCTTTCCATTGAGGTCCTTCTGAAGAGTTCACAACTTCTTGATAGCTTTGTGGTTCACTTTTTAGCATATAGGTCAGAAAATCTGGACCATAAGATTTTTCTGTCCTTTCCCTTTTGCTACGTCTTGATTCAACCTCAACCTCATCTTCTAATTCTTGGTCCTCGTTATTTCCAATCATAGTCTCATATGTCCGTTTAGAAGAATTTGCCTCTTCTAAGCATTTCTCGATTCCATCATCGTGTTTTTGTGTATATCTAAAATTTTAGATTCATACACAAGAAACTGATAAACACTAATATTTTGAGCATATCCAATGAAGATACAATCTACATTTTTTGGGTCTATCTTCACCTTCTTTGGTGTTGGGACAACAACTTTAGCAAGACACCCCCACACTCGTAAGTATTTATAGGAAGGTTTTCTTATTTTCCATAACTCATAAGGGGTCTTTTCTATTTTCTTTCGGGGTACCTTATTTAAAAGGTAATTTTCTGATAACACAGCCTCCCCCACATGTTCTGAGGTAATCCAGAACTTACCAACATTGCATTCATCATTTCTTTTAAGGTGCGATTTTTCCTTTCAGCAACACCATTTTGTTACGGTGAATAAGGTGCGGTGGTTTCATGTATGGTTCCGTGTTGTGCACAAAATTCAGCAAATGATGCTTCATACTCACCACCTCGATCGCTTCATAATACCTTAATTTTCTTGTTAAGTTGATTCTCAACTTCATTCTTATAGAGAATAAATTTTTCTATCGTTTCATCATTACTTTTTAGCAAGTACACATAACAATATTTTGTGCTATTGTCGACAAAAGTAATGAAGTACTTGTTGTCACCTCTTGTTTGTACAAATTTTAAATCATATATATCACTGTGAATTAAATCAAGTGGTTCTGTATTCCGTTCAATTGACTTAAAGGATGATCTTGTCAATTTTGCCTCAACACAAGTTTCACACTTATGTTTGGAATCAATATGGAACGCGGGTATGCAATTCAAGTTAACTAGTCTACGTAAAGTATCATAGTTAACATGTCCTAGTCTACCATGCCACACATTGGAAGACTCAAGCAAATAAATAGAAGAGTTTACTTTATTCATTTTTGGTTTAACAACCATTACATTGAGTTTAAACATACCATCGGAAACATAACATTTTCCGACAAACATTCCACTTTTTGACAAAATGACTTTGTCCGACTCAAATACAATACGAAAACCATGCTTATTCAAAAGTGACCCGGATACAAGGTTCTTGTGAATTTTCGATACATACAGCACATTGTTAAGAGTCTGCTATTTCCTCGAAGTCATTTTCAGAACCACCTTGCCTTGTCCCTTGATTTCAGAAGTTTCTGAATTTCTCATGAACAACTTCTCTCCATTTTCAATTGCTTCGAAAGAAGCAAACAGTTCTTTATCAGAACACACATGCCTCATAACTCCGGTGTCAATCCACCATTCTTTTGGGTTAGAGCCCACCATATTCACTTCAGAAATGACGGCTACTAGATTCATCTCCGCCACATGATAGCCCATGTAGTCAACCATATTTGCTTCTTTCTTCTTCTTTGGCAATCTGCACTCCGAAGACTTGTCACCCACTTTGTCACAATTGAAGCATTTCCCTTGAAACTTCTTTTTAGAAATTCCACCTTTAAGTCCTATTTTGGTCCCTTTACCACCGGATGACCCAACCTTATTTTTGTAGGTCTTACTACTTTGACCATGCTCTACAACGTTGGCTTTGACAACACTAGGATTGAACAACTTCTTCTCGGAACTCTTGTTGTCTTCTTCAATTCGAAGTCTAACAATCAGTTCTTCGACGTTCATTTCCTTTCATTTGTGCTTTAGGTAATTCTTGAAATCTTTCCATGTGGGGGGCAATTTTTCAATAATTGCAGCCACTTGGAAAGTTTCACTTAACACCATCCATTCGACATGAATTTTGTAAAAAATTACTTGGAGTTCTTGCACTTGACTGATTATAGTTTTGGAGTCCACCATTTTATAATCTAAGAATTTGTCGACAATGAACTTTTTAGCCTCGG
Organism: Fraxinus americana; assembly: GCA_035079005.1. Classification (NCBI taxonomy): domain Eukaryota; kingdom Viridiplantae; phylum Streptophyta; class Magnoliopsida; order Lamiales; family Oleaceae; genus Fraxinus; species Fraxinus americana. The sequence goes on along the minus strand of CM068717.1, from coordinate 31,928,362 downwards.
CATCTTCAGTTTTATATTTTCGGTCCAAAAACTCCCACAAATCCTTAGCAGTTTTCATAGTGCTATACACGTTGTATAGTTTGTCTACTAAATTGTTCATAATATAGTTTCGATATAGAAAATTCCAAATGGTTCCAAGCATCAAGTGCACTGCTCTCACCCTCATTGAGTTTTGGAGCAATTTCAGTCAAGAATCTCGCAAGATTCAAGGTGGTCAGATAAAATAGCATTTTCTGCTACCACCTCTTGAAATTCAAGCTATTGAATTCCTTCGATTTTTCATAATGATTAACCGGAACAGTAGCCACAGGTTGGCTCACAATAGGACTGGCAATCTAGCCACAGTCTGAGCCCCAACAGAACTAGAGCCCACAACCTGATTTCCAGTAGCCACAGCTTGGGTTACTTCCATGTTAATTTGTTCGGTTGCCATTTCTGGAAATGAAACAAAAATATTAGTTTCCAATAAACTAATATTAATTTTCAAGAAATCAAATGAAACAACTTATTAAAAGAATCTGTTTTAACATAGTAGGATAGTTGTTTCAATTTTTTTTGATACCGGATTTACAATTTATAACTTGATGCAAAATATCTTAAATACAGTATTTACAACAGTTACCGTATTTGCACATTAGAACAGATTAAATTATATAAAAACTAATTGCAGTAAGTAATTAAAAGATAATTGCAGAACAGTAATATGCGAAACGATCAACAATAAATTATTAAAACAAACTGTTAAAGAAAAAACTTTTAACCCGAGGCCTGTGTTACACACAGTTTCCTTAAAACAGATTCGTTCCCTCACCGTACATGCTTGAGGTATGATACGAGCGTCTGTCTTCCAGGATACAATGGAGAAACCAATAAAATCCAAGCACAACTGATTCTACTCCAGCGAAATAAACAAGTGTCTGAAAAATATCACCACAGACTCGAACAGAAATAGAAAATGCAGGATGTGTTACACATAGTTTCCTTAAAATAGATTCGCCCTCTCACCGTACGTGCTTGAGGTATGATACGAGCGTCTGTCTCCTAGGATACACGGAAAAACCAGTAAAATCCGATCACCACAGACTCGAACAGAAATAGAAAATGCAGGAAAACAGAATCTGTATGCAGATGAATTTACAAATGAAAATTCATGTACTGAACTGTGAAAAAACGAGACACATATAAAGACTGGCTGCCCATTCATTTCATAGCAATTAAAACAGGAGTTTCAACAATTTTGAAAAACCAAAAGTCTGTTAAAAATTAACAAAACGTGGACACTCCTAAGGGGCCAATTTTGCTCATTTCGATCTGACATTTGTGTACGCAGGTCGCACTCGCACACAAGTTCAAGGTCCGAAGCCTATTTCGATCCAATATTTGCACCCCCTGCGCGCGCACGTGGAGAGAGCCTCTATACTACACATGATTACACAATTCTAAAGTGTAATCCTTTATAAAGTGGTTTTAGTTTTTATCCACTTCCTATGTGGGACAAACCTTATTTTTAGTTTTCCCACCAACACAAACTCTTTTCACATGGCATACTTTGAGTTTCAATTTCTCATTCACCCGAGTATCATTTTTGACAAGTATATGATTTCGATGTACTCATGGAGGATAACACAAATCAACTTTCATCTTCCAAAATAGCCAAGCGGATCCCTCTCAAAATTAGCGCCAAAGTCAGCCCACAACTCAATTTATTTTCAATTTTTTCCAACAAAATTAACCAACAACATAGAATATAAAATTGAGTGTGATAGACTCGTCCTTCTTTTCTTTTTCCTCTTGAAAGTTCTCTCCATTCATTGATTGATCTTGTTCCCATTGAAAGAGAAAGAGAAGGTTCCCTCCTAAGCACGGCAGATGCTGTACACTTGAGTGTTAGATAAGCACAGAAAAACATGACTTGTGGTACGATTGAAAGTTGATTTGTCCTAAATCAATGAACAAACTTTTAGAATGTAGTCTAAGTAGGATGTGCCACACAATTGGGTTTGTCCGCCACAAGTGAAGGGTCCACATATCTCCATGAGACATTTAGAGGGTCAAATGAGAATGACAATTCCGGAGATGAAAGCACGTAAAGGAAATTAGAATGGGACAGTTTAAGGGCTAAGTTGTATTTAATTGACGGTCAAAATATTTTGATCGACGCGTGAGAGTGGGTCGTATGTTCTCCTCGAAGTATTGTATGGGTAATGATTCCATCTGCTTCAAAATTTTCCTATCATTTCATCAAGACTTTGACTTGTCCACAAGAAAAGGAGTCTAACTTTTTCAACTTTTAATAAATCGAAACAAATTTGGATGCATTAAGTCACAAGAAAGTTAGAACTATTTTTTCACATAATTCAATCTAACAATTTGAAAAATTATCAACTTAATTTGCACCTTCACCAAACCTCAATTCAAGAAAGCGCGAAGCCGAAGGCTAATGGACCTTGAACTTTTTTCAACTTTTTCCCTAAAGAAGAGGCATTCACAGTGTATATCATGAGCCGATTTTATATGTTTTGATCTGTTTTCTTCAATGTTCTAAAATGCGTAATGCGTTGCGATGCGTCGAGGTCGAGAATCAAGAATCACAAGTTTAGGCGTGTCAATGCGAAGAATAAGCGTCATAATGCGTTTCGTATTTTTTATATTATTTTAATTATTTTTAAGACATTAAATATATTTTTATATGAAAAAATAGATTTTTTACTATATCATAAAAAAAAAATTTTTTTTAACTATATCATAAAATCATTTAATATTTAAAAATAATACTTACTAACCATTTAATATAAAAATCAACACATCATGGTCCCTATATTAATTTAAGCTCTTTTTCACAATCATCCACTATTGACACTAAATTGAAAAAATCATTATACTCATGAAAAGAAACAGAGACAACTGTGATAAACATTCATTTCTAAGAAACAGAGACAACTGTGATAAGCATTCATTTCTATGTTAAGGATCAAAAGCTGAAAGAAAAAGAAACAATCTCAACTAACCAGAGCCCATAGACGAATTTGCATAGCTCATCATAGCTAGTGGAGATAAAACTGCAGCTGGGAATTTTCAAGAATACCTTCTGTGCAATATGAAATGAACTGAAAAAGTTGCAAGCAATGAAGAACAATAAGTTCTCATTTCCAGCAGGGCAATTACAGTAAAAATTGAACTGCGTACAAAAATTTCTCACACGATCAGATGCCTGCTGTCAGATCACATACTCAAATCCACTTCCTAAATTCAATTTTTTTAATGCCCACCGGCGGTGAGCCAGGAGTAGCCGAGAAGGAACCATTAATCTCCATGTCGTGTTTGCTTCGCCAATTAACAATTCAAAAACATATCAAATACAAACAACAAAACCCTAATTACAAGATCCACCCAAAAGCCAAACTACACAATTCCAGTATGGACTTTTTACCTACTTGTACTTCTTCACCAGCCGCGTGTTCCCTGAATACCTGAGAGAATTTCCACCGAGCGGCCGAAGCTGAAGCTGCTGCTACATCACCATCGTTCATCTTCCACACCCTTTAACATCAAATAATTTTAATTGACACCACAATCATTAACAATCTTCTTTCCCCAAATCTCTAATCTCTCTGTTTCTCTTGTAGAGAGGAGAGAGAAGCAATGGAGCTCCAACCACCGCCCCCGCCACCCCCATTGCCGCCCCAATCACGAGTGGAAAATGAGGACGCCGTCGGGAAGAAGAAGCACAGGAGGATGGGAAGTTGGGAACTCAAGAAGCCTCTTTCAAGTTTCAACAGCCAAAGTTGTTCCACTTCCCACATCGGAATCCAATAGATGAAACACAAGAAAATTTGCCTATAAATAAATGGGCCAACAATTAATTTGTATGCTTCCTGGGCCATTCAACGAGTGGCTGGAAGTGGGAAAGTTAATGATTTATATATATTTTAATAATAATAATTAACAAAATGTAAAAATTTAAAATAAAATAAAATTATGCGCGCTTTTGCGCGCATTATAGCGCTTTTGTGCACATTTCAGTGGTCAACTGTCCGTTGACCGCATTTTTACCCGCATGCTTCAAATGCGATGCGTTTTGACCACGAATCACACTAAGGCGCGCGTAGGCGCCGCATTTAGCCGCGTTTTAGAACACTGGTTTTCTTACATTCCTATCAAGGGATTTTTATTTTTATTTTTTTAGGACTTCTCGTCTTTTCTATCTTTCATTCCTAATGTAGATTCGAAATAATCTGTTGAGGCTCGAACCTTTTATCTATGATGTGCTCCAAAAAAATTGGCTCAAAGTCGTGTTTCTGATGTACTTGTTTTTCTTAATGGTGCACTTATTATGAGATGGTGACACGTGGTCTATCTCTGACCCTTAGATTATTGCTTTGATGGTGTGAGATATATATACGTGTACAATACAAGATATTTTCAATTGGTTCTGCCTTTTGAGTTCTTCATCTTCTGGGTTCTTCTGAGAGTTCCATTTTCTTGTAGATTAGGGTTTGGTCATTTGTGTTTTTCATCTCTCATGATGAACTTGTAAATTGAGATCATATTAATTGTTAGCCTCTGTAATCTGTTTATTTGAGCGATTGCTATGAAAATAAGGGTTTTCTTGTAGTCGCGATTTCAGTCGATTGTTGTGGGGTTTCTTTTGTGATTCCCTTTAGATTTGCAGTTCAATGTGAAAGAGATGAGTGTTTTGTGCTTTTCTCTTGTGTTTGGAAGAACTATTTGTAACTTGTTGTCATTTTGGACTTATTAGTGCAACCGAGCGAATATTCATTATTTGGATGCTCAACGGGGGATGTAGACGTTAGATCTGGTCGTCGAACATCTGAGACTTACGCCGAAATAATTCTGTGTTCAATATTTACTTTTCTGCAAAGTTTATTTTCTGATCTGTTGATATTATTGGAATCTTGTTTTAATATCGTGTGTTGTAGGCCTTTTCATAATCCTTTGTCAGTAACATTCAAATTGTTGGGAATTTACTTAACATGCACAGCGGAAATAAAATAATTTTCAATTTCCAAACGAGGATCTGCAATGTGTTTAGATAGAAACTGTGATGAGAAGATACCTTTGATGAATTCCACAAACTCTTTTGCTTTTTCTTGAACTCCAATGATCATGATATGCAATCCAAGCTGTCCAATTGTCCAGCCTCCAATGGTGATCCACACAGAGAACAAGAATGACGGCTAGGGTTTTCTTTTCTTGTGCTAGCAAGAATAATGAAAATTTCATACAGTTTACAAACCCTAACAGCTTATTAATATAAGTCCAAGTGGGCTTGGCCCATCTCTAAACTTAACCCGGTCCGATATTTAACTAATCAAATTAATTAAATCCGGTCCATGAATTAATTAATCCAATTAATTAATTCGGCCTATTAATAAACAACCCAATTAATTAATTATCCAACACTTGTCAATTAATTAATTGGTAAATCTCATTCTTCTGATTCTCTTTTGTGTGTGACCCATTAGGTTCCCGATCACGATGCCGAACGACGTGAATTATTATTTTGATCTAATCAAAATCGATAAATTAAAACGCCCCTTTTAATTTATCACTAATTCATTCGTTGTCCCAGTTGACATCTAGCAATGTATCAGGGCAATACATGTGACGGGAAATATCACGTAGCATGACAAAACCAAACTTGTTCGTTTACCGTGAAACTATAATCCTTTCGTCAATATGATCCGATCAATTATGAGATATGGATATGTGTCAATCTCAATTATCGATCATATCTTTTATCCCACTGTTAAGTCAATGTACGTCGAAAACTCTTTTCCGACTTATGAGTTCACCTTGGCCAAGGATTTCATTATCAACTTAATTGGATAAAATGTAGATCATAATCTCTTACTATCTAAGAGTGACGAATCCTCTATTGATCATTCACAACCTTCATATGATTCTTGACATACCCGAACGATCTTTGTATTAGCGACCCTTGTGAGCAACATCCAACATCACCAAAGTATGACTGCCCTCATATAAGGTACTATGATGACCTCAAGTCAAAGGACCAATTCCACTACCGAACGTTAGAGATTAACCACTAACACTTAGATAGTTATCCATGTGGAATCTCTCAGCGGGTCTCCAATGTTTTGTTCTATAACAAAGCATCCATGTGTTCATTCAAGCGTCACCACACTTTAGCTTGTGAGATCAGCTACTTACTTCACAAGTAAGAATGCCACACGCGATAGTCTATCCGTAATAATGATATCCGTATCTCGTTATTACCTCGACCACGGACGATTTAAGATTCAGTCATATGTAATTTGTATCTCACAATCACAACTCCTTGTGATTAACAAATCACCAAGATTTGAATCTACGGATTCTATTATTTAATTTATTAGAATATTAATTCAATTAAATAATAGATATTGCCATACATATGCATTGATTATATATATTCAAAGTGTTTATGTCCAAAGTTGATTGGACCTAGGGCATTACACTTACAAACTCCCACTTGCACTAGATCCAATCACTTATATATCTTATACCATAAGAGTCTACATGACGATCATGTTTATGCTGGACAACTCTTTGTCAGTGGATCTGCAATTTAATAACTTGTGGGAATTAGTTCTTTATTTACGTCATTTCATTGTATTATCTTTCCAATGAGATAATACTGCCTTAACATATGTTTGGATCATTGATGAGACATTAGTTCCTTCGCTTGCACGATGGCTCTATTGTTATCATAATGCATAAGCGTGTGATCAACAATGTTAGGAACTACTCTAAGTTCAGTAATGAACTTCCTGATCCAGACCACAAATTTTGTTGCTTTGTAAAGCAATGATGTATAAGGCTTCCATTATTGAATCAACGGTTATTTGGAACATTTCCAACACACCGCTTAAGAGTAAACCAATATCCTATTTGAGATGTGCTATTATTCCAGTCTAACTAGAAGTTAGCATCATTCTATCCATGAACTCTCAGTTCATTTTCTCCATATAAAATCTTCTCGAGATTTTATCTGTATAGATTGTGATGAGTTAAGCAATCTTCTGGATCTATCTCTATAGATCAACTTGCTTCTCCCACATCCATCACAAAGAAATTATTTGACAACCATAATTTCAACAATTGAAATATAGAGACGTCGTTTCCTATAATATGTCTCATACATATAATATCAGGAATGCGACAATACTCCCACTATCTTCTTGTAAACGCACAATTTGTCTTCATTTTTGATAGGATCAAACATTTTGACTTTTTGCATCAAATCGAAGATTCCAGCTCCAAGAGGCTTGTTTCAATCTATATCGACATTTTCTTGTAAACTCATTTACAACCTTTGGGTTCTAATCCATTAGGCAAGTCGACCAAGGTCAAACCTTGGTTACATACAACAAGTTCATCTCTTTAAGTCAACACTTGACTTTATTTCTATGTAATTAGTAGGTTCATTATCCTTGATTAGTAATCATGGATTCATACCTTCTAGGAGGTCAAATGATCCTACAAAACTTACACTGAGCTAACGTGTCCTCAGAAGTCTCCACTTCCTGATCAAGAGTATGTTCCTCAGCTGGTGTGGGATAAGACTCAGGTTCATCTATTCGGTCAATTATATCTGTGGACTCTTGAAATCTTTCAAGATTTATTCTACTCCCACTGTCTCTCTTAGAGTAAACACTTTCTCTAAGAGTACGACATGTCTTGAGATGAACATCTTCTTCTCAACGGGATTATAGAATTGATATTCAATTATCTCTTGAATATCCACAAATATATAATTATTGGATTTAGTGTCAAACTTATCCGATTCAGTGCGCTTCACATAAGTGTCACAACCCAAATGTTCATATGAGATATGTTGGGCCATTCCATAACTCGTATGGAGTTTTTGTCAACCGATTTAGATGGGGCACGATTTAGTGTGCAGCACGTGGCAATCAGTGCATGATCTCAAAACGATTTTTGAATGCTTGCATGGCTTGTTCTCAATTGCACTATATCTAATAGTGTACTATTCCTCATTTCAGATGCATCATTATGTTGCAATGTATGTGGAGGAATCCACTGCATGAGAATCTAATTCTCTTTTAGATAATCTAAAATTCTCCATTTTAGATATTCTTTACCTCGAACAAGTCTTAGTGTAAGAATATATTTACCTATTTGTTTATCAACTTTTAATTTGAATCCTTTGAACATTTCAAGAGATTCATGCTTGAATTTCATCAAATATATATGATCATTTCTGAAGTGATCATTAGTAAATGTGATGAGATAAGATAAACTTTACCTGACATTAATTGATATGGATCTACATACATCACTATGTATTAGACTTAATAATTGTGCAGATCATTTTCCTTTTCAAGTAAAAGGAGATTTGGTCACAGTGTCTTACAGACATGATTCGCATTTGTCAAATGATTCAAAATTATTTGACCTAAATATACATCTCCATGTAAGTTTGGAATTGCATTCTCATTTATGTGATCAAATCTGCAATGTCAGATATAGGTGTTATTCAGATTATCATTTTTATGCCTTTCAATTTCTATACTCATTATAGAACACTCAACATTTAGAATATAAATGTCATTTTGTAATTTACCATAACCATTAAGATCTTATCAAGATAAAAAGGAACAACAATTGTCCTTAACATTAGAATAATTCATGTCAAAACATGAAATTTATTTAATGCTCTTGGTAATGGTGAAAACAAAATTAACATTTCTCTAATTCTAATATCAAACATAAAAGGCAATGGCAAGAAATATGCTTCTACAGGCAATGCAACAACTTTTGCTCATTTTCAACGTGTAGGTCAACTTCTCCCTTTTGCAGCGATCTACTTTTATTTAGTTTCTGCATATTTATACAAATATGAGATCCATATCTAGTATCTAATACCCATGAAACTAAGGAAGTAGATATAAGCCTTGCAATTTCATTTCCAATGATCTACCATTCCAAAATGATAATAAGGATCATCAGATTTGGTATTGTCCTTATTTGCTTTAACCGTCCTAGTCATCTTGGTTGCTTTCCTAAAGCATCATTTAGACTTTCATATAGGAATTTATGACTAAGATTTGTCCACTACAAATACAGATGTTGGACTTAACAGTTTTAAGCATGTTCAGCATCTCAATGAGCGTGCTTCGAGTTTATTCATGTTAAATTCATAATTAGTTATGAATAACTCTCTGACAGAGATTGTAGAATCAAGTCTATACTTAGTTCATTGTTCATGACTGAACGCAATCAAGACAATTCTCAAAGTAGTCTGCATCTTCAGCACACGAGCACTGACTGAAGATTCTTCTGCCATTGTGCACCGGTATAGTTACTAGGAAATATCATATCTTTCCACATGTGATTGTTCATCATTCAACACATTGAGATGAAAAATCATGTGTTAGCATCTATACTTTTATGTTGTTTTGTAACTCAGGTGACATAGTCGCAAACATCACACATGTTGCAGTACTATCATCATCACTGTGTTTATTATAGTAGCCACTTCTTCCTTTGTCGAGTCATCAGCAAGTGTCTCTAGAAAAGGGCTACTCAAGGACACAACCAATTTTTCATGCCTGAGAACAATTCTCAGATTGTGGCGTCAATCAAGAAAATTTGTTTTGGTTGTTGGCATATAATATGCCTCTCAAATTTATATGGTTACTAATGATTCAATAAATGTAAACGACGAAAAGTAAAGAAATAATATATATAATGCATGAATTAATTTAACATGGTCTTTTATTAAATTAATTCCGCTCCCACTGTTTAACTCAAAATTTATGACCCTCTCACATAAATTTATGGAATCCGTACTTGATTCCCAGTGGGCTGGGATCCCATTTGTTATATTAAAACCTTGAGTGTACTCAACAAGCCCTAATTAAACATTTGGGTAGATACTATTATCAATTGTATCTCCATACAACTCCCAAATCATTAAGCCGACAACTCTTTGTCTTCACACATCTTATGTGTTAGCTTAACATGCCTCTAAGATTTATATCCTTGAGTGTACTCAACAAGAGATAAATATTAGTTAAGTCAAACCCATCATTCAGAAATATCTAATATTTCATAGTGTCAAACATATCCCTAATAGACCAGCCTTGAGTGTACTCAACAAGCTAAGATCGATTTAGGACTCTCGTTTTTCACTATAATGAAGGAAGGCGAATATAAATATGACTTAATATTTTAACATGCCTCTAAAATTTATCTTCTTGAGTGTACTCAACAAAAGATAAATATTAGTTAAGTCAAACCCATCATTCAGAAATATCTAATATTTCATTGTGTCAAACATATCCCTAATGGACCAGCTTTGAGTGTACTCAACAAGCTAAAATCGATTTAGGACTCTCGTTTTTCACTATAATGATGGAAGGGAAATAACAAATTGACTTAATATTTTTAACGAGGGTTTTTCATGCAAAAGGTCTCATCGTAATAATTATATATATTTTATTATACATCTAACATGCAAATAAACATACATATAATAGTGTGGACGATTATGGACTTATACTATCTAGTCTTCCCGAGCCATAAGGAAAACTAGTCGGTCAGTTCCTAGGGGGTATCACATTGATTCATACAATGCTCCATCTCTATGGTCTCCTCCTCTTCTTGTATCTTCAATTAGTCCAGCTGCAACTTGTATCCTATACTAGTTGGCACGCAGGCCTAAATAATATTGGACACGCAGGCCCATAATAATAACAACGGACTCGCAGGTCCAAAATAAATAAGAGCTCGCAGGCCCATAAAACAACAAAAATAAAACTAACCATTCAACACATCCACATGGTCGAGTCCATAATCATCCACTAATAAAACATTCATCATATAAATGCATTCCTATATAATATCTAATATTATATGCAAACATGTTTCAAGTTTCTAGCAATTAAAGTCGTCTAAACTAATTTAGACAAATGGATCGAAACAATTAAATAATTAATTAATGAAATTAATTAATTAATTTAATTAGCGGACTTATTTAATTAAAATCAAATTTCAATTAAATATCAAATTAGAGTCCAACTCTAATTCTACATATATAGGGCGGGACTATTTAATTAAAATCAAATTTTAATTAAATACCAAATTAGAGTCCAACTCTAATTCCAATAAAATTTTAGGGCAAGACAATTTAATTAAAATCAAATTTTAATTAAATGTCAAATTAAAGTCCAACTCTAATTATAATCAAATTAATAAGGTTGAATTTAATTAAAATCAAATTTTAATTAAATACAAAATAAGAGTCAAACTCAAATTCAAAGATATTAGGGCGAATATATTTAATTAAAACCAAATCTTAATTAAATACTAAATTAGAGTCTAACTCTAATTTTAAGAAGCATTTAGGGCGAGACAATTTAATTAAATCAAATTTCAATTAAATGTCAAATTAGAGTCCAACTCTAATTTTAACAATATACTAGGGTGGATAATTTAATTAAAATCAAATTTTAATTAAATATTAAATTAAAATCCAACTCTAATTTAAAATTGAATTAACATTTTAATTTAGGATAAAACTCCTAAATAAAATAAAATTCAATTTAGGGTCAAAGTTTAATATTTAAGTTAAAATCTAATTTTAACGAAAATATAAAAGTCGTCAATTTTTAAATAAAATTTTAAGCGGGTCAAAATTGAATTTTAAGGATAAATCATTTGAAAATTAAATTCAAAACCATTTTAATATTTAAAATCAAAACTATTTTCAAAATTGCAATTTGACCCTCGGTTTAAATTTAAAAACAGAGCCCCCCAATTTCATAAATAGAGGAACAGGCCCTCCAAATAAAATAATTGCACATTTGACCCTAGAAACATAATTTCAGGCGGGGGCCTGCAATTTCGTAAATTGCAAGAGAGGCCCCCGCCTCCACCTCTTCTCTCCCGTCGCTGAAAACCCTAGAACTTACCCTTTTTTTTTTCCTTCTTTTCACGGCGGCGCCGGCTAACCCGACGCCGCACACGGGAAAAATGGTGGTGCGCCGTTGGCGCACCACCGGTACTGCAGCAGCGCACGACGCTGCTGCAGTAACCAGCAGCAGCGTCGCGCGCTGCTGCCCTTTTCAAGCAGCGGCGACGCGTCGCCGCTGCAAGCAGCAGCGATGCTGCTGCTTCCGGGCCTCCACCGCAGCAGCGACGGTCGCTGCTGCGTCCGGGTCGCCACCGCAGCAGCGACGGTCGCTGCTGCGTGGCGGTGTCTAGCCCGTGCCGCCTACCCCGGTGGCGTCGCCGCCATGGCCGGTGGTGCCACGCTATTCAGATTCAAAATTTTGACTAAAAAATTATTTTCTTTTTCCAAAACAGATTTTGAAGATGAAAAAGAATTTTCTAAATTGCTATATTCAAGAAACAAAATTAAACAATTAACTTTTAATTGTTCAATCATGCAAAACAATTTCTAACAAACACAAAGTAGGCTCTGATACCACTGTTGGGAATTTACTTAACATGCACAGCGGAAATAAAATAATTTTCAATTCCCAAACGAGGATCTGCAATGTGTTTAGATAGAAATTGTGATGAGAATGATACCTTTGATGAATTCCACAAACTCTTTTGCTTTTTCTTGAACTCCAATGATCATGATCTGCAATCCAAGCTGTCCAATTGTCCAGCCTCCAATGGTGATCCACACATAGAACAAGAATGACGGCTAGGGTTTTCTTTTCTTGTGCTAGCAAGAATAATGAAAATTCCATACAGTTTACAAACCCTAACAGCTTATTAATACAAGCCCAAGTGGGCTTGGCCCATCTCTAAACTTAACCCGGTCCGATATTTAACTAATCAAATTAATTAAATCCGGTCCATGAATTAATTAATCCAATTAATTAATTCGGGCCTATTAATAAACAACCCAATTAATTAATTATCCAACACTTGTCAATTAATTAATTGGTAAATCTCATTCTTCTGATTCTCTTTTGTGTGTGACCCATTAGGTTCCCGATCACGATGCCGAACGACGTGAATTATTATTTTGATCTAATCAAAATCGATAAATTAAAACGCCCCTTTTAATTTATCACTAATTCATTTTCGTTGTCCCAGATTGACATCTAGCAATGTATCGGGCAATACATGTGACGGGAAATATCACGTAGCATGACAAAACCAAACTTGTTCGTTTACCGTGAAACTATAATCCTTTCGTCAATATGATCCGATCAATTATGAGATATGGATATGTGTCAATCTCAATTATCGATCATATCTTTTATCCCATTTGTTAAGTCAATGTACGTCGAAAACTCTTTTCCGACTTATGAGTTCACCTTGGCCAAGGATTTCATTATCAACTTAACTGGATAAAATGTAGATCATAATCTCTTACTATCTAAGAGTGACGAATCCTCTATTGATCATTCACAACCTTCATATGATTCTTGACATACCCGAACGATGCTGTATTAGCGACCCTTGACAGAGCAACATCCAACATCACCAAAGTATGACTGCCCTCATATAAGGTACTATGATGACCTCAAGTCAAAGGACCAATTCCACTACCGAACGTTAGAGATTAACCACTAACACTTAGATAGTTATCCATGTGGAATCTCTCAGCGGGTCTCCAATGTTTTGTTCTATAACAAAGCATCCACGTGTTCATTCAAGCGTCACCACACTTTAGCTTGTGAGATCAGCTACTTACTTCACAAGTAAGAATGCCACACGCGATAGTCTATCCGTAATAACGATATCCGTATCTCGTTATTACCTCGACCACGGACGATTTAAGATTCAGTCATATGTAATTTGTATCTCACAATCACAACTCCTTGTGATTAACAAATCACCAAGATTTGAATCTACGGATTCTATTATTTAATTTATTAGAATATTAATTCAATTAAATAATAGATATTGCCATACATATGCATTGATTATATATATTCAAAGTGTTTATGTCCAAAGTTGATTGGACCTAGGGCATTACACTTACACAAATAACACACCACACAACATAGGTTCAACAAGTAATGACTAATCGAACTTTCGTAGTGGAGCAACATAGATTTAACAAGTAATATCTACGCGAACTTTCGAAGTGGATTGACTGGAAAATCTGAAAATACAATATTTGTTTCCATATGTTATCTTGTTTGAAAATTTTAAAAGTTATTAGAAAATAATTTATTTATATATACCTTCAACACCTTGCTTGATTACGATCTAATCATTACACAATATTCTATATATTTAAAGAATAATGAACGAAAAATTCCAACAAATTACTCAAGTATACGCAAGAATAATATGCAAATAAATGCATCACAAGTTGACCAATAAACAAGTAGGAATTCAACTGTCACCAGCCGTCTTCATAATTCATATGAAACATTCAAATCCAAATTAAACAATAATCAGAATATCAAACTTGACGTGGGATGCACGATTCCTTAACAAATGAATTCAAAGCTTGTAAATTTAATCTTTTTTTCTGCAATAAAAACTTCACATGATTCCTCCCGTAAAAGAGAAAAGTAAACAAGACTGTGCAATTGCATGAAAAGTAGGCTATTTTTATATCTTTTTTTTCTTCTTTGTGGTTCTTATTTATCACCATATTGAGTCATTGTTCTGTAATTTCAGCTGGCTGAGATGACGATCCCACAAAGAAGTTTGCTCAAAATAATCCTCCTCGGCGATAGCGGGTGCGGTTTTGTTTTAGACCCTCTTAATTTTCTGTTCTTCAAGATTTTTTTTTCCAATAAAAAGTTTATTGCAAAGGTTTATGTTATATGTTCTAAGTAATTTGTATTAATTTTCGCCGAAAATGTATTTTTGTGATGATTTATTTTGATCAGGGTGGGAAAGACATCTTTGATGAATCAGTATCCTTCATTTCACGCTTCAATATGTTCATTTTTGTTTTGTTTTCAATGTATGGATGCTTCTGATCAATCATTCAATTTTCGCACGTGGGACGTCTAAAACTAAAAAAAAAAAGCGTGTTTTATCGAATTCATATGGCTCGGGCACCACGACTGCCTTAATAACGAGTTTTGTATGCTCGACTAACAGATTTTATCGAAAGCCTCTCGTCTATAATCTTATCTAATCACCTGCACATAAAAATATGCGTTAGTAGTTGATTGGCATGTATACATATTATTCCGGGAAGATGAAAATTTTGCTACAAGAGCTGAAGTTTCTACAAGAAATTTCACTTTTAAAGTTTTAATGATGAAAATTTTCATCGTCCAACAAGATATTTTATGTTGTTTCATTGAAAAAGGATTGTCGAGAGACTTTTCAAGACAAACAATTTCATCGTTAAAAGTCAAATTTCTTGTATAAGCAAGCATTTCTTTTTCTTCTTTTTTAGCTTGTGATATTACACATTCCCCCTCAGCTAAGGTGTATTTGTTTAGGTGTTTTTCAAGAAACACACTTGATTGTATAGTTCTTTGACCATGATTCAAGATATGCTTACAAAGTATTTCGAAAACAGTACAAAACAACGATTGGTGCTGATTTTATCACCAAAGAATTAGTGATCGATGACAAACTGGTCACTTTACAAGTAAGTTATTGAGACAAACAGTACAACATACAAGATTTTAGCCTTTTTTTTTCTTTCTTTCTTTCTTAATATCGTCGAGTACTGTTGATCTGCGCTACAAAATTCACGTGCCATTAATGATGTTTCTATATGAATGCATGAATTGGAACTTGAACAGATATGGGATACAGCAGGCCAAGAAAGGTTTCAAAGCCTAGGAGTTGCATTTTATAGAGGGGCAGATTGCTGCACTCTTGTGTATGATGTTAATGTACAAAAATCATTTGAAACACTTCAAAATTGGCATGATGGATTTCTCAAACAGGTAAATATTTATGATTTTACACCATATTCAGCTGATGAATTAATGCCATGTCATCCATACGATTCTTGTGAACACTATACAATACAATAAACACGATTTTAACTTGTATATATAGCAATCATGGTCGTCGCTATGTATTCCATGATGTTTTTTAGTACTTTAACTTTCTCAGTACAATGACTCCAGGTCCACCCTGCAAACCCTGAGAATTTCCCCTTTGTATTGATTGGGAACAAGGTGGACGTCGATGGAGGAAACAGTCGCGTGGTAAGGGCATATAGTCGTAAAATTTTTGTTTAGTCGAGAACTCAATAAGTCCTTTCGACATTGTAAAAGTATCCCTTTTGTCCAGGTCTCTGAGAAAACAGCTAGAGAATGGTGTATGTCCAAGGGAAACATACCCTACTTTGAAACCTCAGCTAAAGAAGATTACAATGTAGATGCTGCATTTTTGTGTGTTGCTGAAACTGCACTTTCCAGTGAGCCAGTAAACATGTAAACCATTGTCTTTCTTATGCATATGCTTACATGTTTGATATGCTCGACTCGACAGTATTATACAAGATTAACCAAAAAAAGAAGTTAAAATCTTTTCCGTTGTTCTGTATAGTACTGTCTACTAATGTTTACTAAACAAGTCCTTCATTTTTGCATAAATTGCCGTTCTCATCCATGTTAATTCAACCATTTTTTTTTTTTGTCCAGTTGGGAGATGGATGAAGAGATGCCATCCCATTGGTGAATATTCCCATTTTTTAGTTATCGACAAAAGACAAGATATTGTTTTTTTTTTTTTTATGATTATATTGTTGAGTACTTTACGGTTCACCTTATCACATTTTTCATGGCTCGACTCGTCTCATTGTACACCGTTCTTTATGCAGTGATCTCCAAGAATCCATTTCTGGAACTGAGCACAGAGGAGGCTGTGCATGCTGAAATCAGGCAATCAAACATTTGGAATTTCGATCTAATCTATTCATTCAATTCTTCATATTTTCAAATTATTTTGTTAATCTAGTTTTCAATGAAAATCAGGTAGTATCTCTTAAATGTTGTTACCCAACTAGACTAGTACGGAAAAAGTTTGAGAAAACATTTGTTAGATATTGTACTATACAATTCAAGTACATGCTAAATTAAAGGACTTCGTGTACTTTAAATTTGTCAAATCAAATAGTGTTTAGAGAAAGTAATGAGTTTTCAAGACAAAATCTTTATTAATATTTACTATAGTCTCGCACGGCTGCATGTCTGCTTGTTTGCGCTGTCTGCTGTGCTGTTAGCTTCTTTGAATTGACTGAATTAGGAACTAGCCTTCCACCCATTTGGGTCTCTCTTTACTTCTCCTGCTTTTCTACCTTACTTCTATTTGATTTTACGCTAACGATACCACTGGTCGATCGAAAGCTTTCCATTTTGCAGAGTTTTCTCAAAGTCGGGATACGTGGTTCGATTATAAGCCTACGTCAATGGTAAGAAAGTGGCCAAGAAAAGTTTACAATGTAAAAATTGAATATTAAAAGAGCCAGGGCAGCGGCGGATCCAGCTTTTTCGTTCAGTTAGGGCGGAGACCGTTGACCGATCAACGATCGTAATAGCCGAAAATAAAATTTAATACATAAGTAAATACACTGAAACATAAAAAGTATATACATATGAAAATATAATTCAATACAACCCATAGTTTCACAATTCATAAATTATAAGTCATAACTCATAGTTTCAGACAATAATATAACATAAATTCTCATTTCTTGGAATTCATAAATCACAAATTCACAAAAACTAAAAAAAAAAAAAAAAACCTAAAATCACAGATTCATTATTCATAGCATTATATCAACTAGCCAAGCCAACTACTAGCAATATTGAAATGAAGAAGAAGCCAAATACCTTTTCCCCCAAGCCCCAGTCGACAGTCAGTCCCCTGAGCAGAGGAGTAGCCGTGCAGTCAACAGACGATTGACAAAGCTCCACTGCTCCTTCAGGCTCCACAGTCCACTCGTCCACCGCTCCAGGGACCAAATTCCAGCCCATTGATACCAGTTACCAGTTCCATCGTCCAGACCGTGCCTTTGCTCGAATCGCCCGTCTCTCGTCTCTCTCCTATGCCGGTGATTTTGTTGTGGGTTAATGGTAAATTGGTAATGGACTCGCGATTTAATGGGCAAAAGTGTTTGGGCTCATTCTTCATTGCATTGGGCCTTATTTTTTAAAATAAAGGCTCAAACAAACAATTTCCTGGGGGGGCGGTTCTTCTTCATTTCATCTTCCCGACGGTCGAACGGCGAGACGGAGCTCCTCACGGATCCAGCACGGGCAGCCGCGGGGACTGACCAGGTGCTGGATCCGCCCCTGAGCTAGGGACTTATCTTGCCCACTCATCATAACCCACATATAGTAATAAAGAACACATTTTAATCAAAATAGTGACCACTGCTCACAGAAAGTAGTAGAGGAGATTGCAAAGTGAAGCAAACTCCATAAAATAGAGAAAGATCTTCATCTGTTTCTCAACGTGTATACGTAATTAAGGTAACTTGATTGTGACTCATTATTTAAATTGGTATCACTATAGAAGTGAAGGTCATTAAAATTGACCTCAATAAATATTTGACAAGATATGAAAAAATGGCCCATTACTTGAATTACCCGTAGACCAATACTCATATGCACAACAGAAGCCACAACACGCACAAGAGGGTGACAAATATTTTAACACAATAGAGGTTCTACACACGCAGGCAAGCCAAAAGCTTGTGCGTGAAGCATAACAAAAGGAGTCGACGATAAAAAGAAGAGAGGTATCACAAATCAGTAACCCTATGTAGTACCAAAGGGTTGGATCCATCAATACGAAGAGGTACGCAACACTAGGAAGGATCGTCAAAGAGTATCTGGTAACTAGAACAGTAGAAGGGTCGCACATAACAAAAGGGCGTAACAGAGGGTAGTTGACGTAGGGTATCGGCATATCATTTTTTATGGGTATGTTTGAGCCCTATTGTTTTGAATGTATCGTCAAATCATTTTTTCAAATGTTAAGACTCATTTTTAAAAGTCAAACATTTATTATTAGTATGTTTGAGCCCTACTAATTTGAAGAATATATTTTGTAAAAATGATTTTTTTTTTTGCAAAATATGTGATTAAAAGTAGAATTTTTTTCAAGTATACATGTAAAAATTATTTTATTGAGAGTATTTTAAAGTCGTTTTCAGTTTTGCATAACATTCAAAACTTGTTTGGTCTTTTACTTTCAAATGTGCATTTTTGAAAACAAAGTTAAATCTATTTACTATATTAAAGAAGGATAGTTCCGCAACAGTGTTCCCGCCCATAATTCTGGCCTCCATCCCGCCCAAGATAAATAAATAAATAAATAAATAAATTCTGCAGCTTTTTTAATTGAATACCGCCCAGAATTTTGAATTCAATCCCGCCAGCCAAAAGGCTTACTCCTTACTTCATAAGCTGGAAAAATGCCCAGCCTCTCGAAAAAAAAGAAAAGCTTCCTCCTCAACGACTCTAACCTCTTTGTCTCCAAACTCCCCAAGTCAGCATGTTATCCGTCGGATACTTCCAGAATTCGAGCTTGATGAACGAAGTGCAGGTGGTCGGGTAAGCTTGATTTCTACAAAATAGAAGTTATAGTTTTGAATTTTGACGACCCAAGCGGCAGACGGCGGTATCCTATCCATCTCCGGTCGGCAAGAGCCCATATTTGCAGTCGAGCTGCTTTTGAAACGGAGTTCGAATCACGCCGCTGCATTTCTCACCTCAACTCTTAAACGGTGATGACACTCTTCTTTTTATCTCCGGTCTGCGCCTTTTGTTGAAATCGGTGAATTCTTCTCCATTTTGTACCATGTTTTTATATTTTAATTTTGTATTCGTCCACATTTGTCCCGTCGTGTACTGTTTTTGCTTTTGTTTTTTCCTCTTGAGGACGATGTCTTTTCACAACTGGAGATATGAGTGGAGGAATTGAGGCGGAGAGATATGGAGAAATTTGGCGGAAAAAAAAACCAGGAGGCACATGTGGAGGCAAAAACTCCGCACGCGGAGGCTGGAACCTCCGCGTGCGGAGGTACAAACCTCCGCATTAACCTCCGCGTGACCCTTTTCTGGTCTCTACTGCACCTTTCTGCTCTTTTTCCTTCCTTTATCCTCTTTCTACAAACCCATAGCTTACGCTGAACTTTGTGATTCCTGTTGATTCTAAGAGTTTCAATTCATGGTCCAATTTTTCCGACCCAAAGAATAAAATGTGAGCGTCGACTTTTTCTTATTATAATTTCTCTTTGCTTCTCCTGCAGAAAGCTCAATATTGAGTTAGTTTAATTCTTCCCTGTTTTTTTTTTTTTATAGATGCAGTGTTCGAAGTGAAAAAAATCAAGGAACATAGTCTGCTCGTCTGCTCATGTTAATCTGGTTAGGCAAAAGTACTAACAAAATTTTGAAGAATTTCTTGTGCTGTTAATTTTTTTGCAGTAGTTATTTTTCAATTTTGTTAATGTTACTTCGATTATTTGATATTGATTCTGGTTTTTCCCCATATCAATGTTTATTTTTTTTAAATTTTCCCTTTAATGATTTTTAACCTCTTTCGCAATATTCTGTAGTTTATAACCAGTAAATGGAAATGGATATCTAATTTTGATATGTAAAATAAGCAAGAAATTGATTATAGCAACAGATTCTTTTGGGGGCCAACTGAAAAGGAAAAATGGAATCTTTGGAAGGAGAAGATGTTCTTTATAAACAAGGTGCTACACATCTTTATATGATAAATTTGCTTAACTTAGAGAAGATCGGCGCTACATCTTACGGAAGTTATTTTTCGTCATAATTTTTTTTTCCCTGCTTGAACTATCTGATTTGGGCACAAAGCTAATTCTATTTACTTGGATCTTTTTGGCAAATGATTGTTACCATTTTTGCAGCTATTGTTTGTCCTATTTTTCTCTCAATTGAGAGTCCAGAGCGTTTGATTGGACTTTTCCTCAGAGACCATTGTTTTGCATTTTTTGTAGAGGCTAGAAATGGTCACAGAATCATGGTTTCGCAGTCTGTGGAGAACTTTGAGGAAGCATGGTTTTGATTTCAGAAATGCACGGATTGGGGTTTTGGCTTTTCGAATCACGCTGCATTTTTCACCTCAACTCTGAAACGGCGACGACTCTCTCCTTTTCATCTCCGCTCTGCGCCTTTTGTTGAAATCGGTGAATTCTTCTCCATTTTGTACCATGTTTTTATATTTTAATTTTGTGTTCGTCCACATTTGCCCCGTCGTGTACTGTGTTTACTTTTTCTTTACATTTGTTTTTTTCCTCTTGAGGATGACGTCTTTTCACAACTGGACATATGAGTGGAGGAATTGAGGCGGAGAGATATGGAGAAATCTGGCAAAAAAAAAAAAATCAGGAGGCACATGCTGATGCCTCCGCATTAGCGGAGGCTGATGCCTCCGCACACGTGTATGACTGCAAATGCATGGACATTTTCCTGTGCGGAAAAAAATAAATAAAATAAAAGTATGTATACCATTTTGTAATTTTGTAATTTAAAAAAGGGACTATTTTTATCTTCTTCTTATCCATTTTGCAGATCACACTTTTCACACCACCCATTTTCAAATCACAAGTGAGACATACCCATTTGCAAATCACAGATCGCACTTCAAGGATCGCAACACACGAAGGTATGGATGGAAAAATTTCAAAGCGGAGGCTGCTGGGCCGGAGGCAGCAGCCTCTGCGTGCGGAGGCCGCGGAGGCGCGGCCTCCGCACACGGAGGCTGCTGGGCCGCGTGCGGAGGCAGCTCCCTCCGCACGTGGAGGACGCCGCCTCCGCACGCGGAGGACGGCAGGCTGCCGGCCCTTGCTCCGCAGTTGCTTGGAATTATTTTTTTCTCCTTTATTTTGTGTAATTTCAATTTCAATGTAGTTAAATTCATGAAATACAAAAAATTTAAATGCAATTTATTATTTATTATTAATTTGTTCAGATGTCTCTTCAATATATCCTTCCACCAAATGCGTGGTTCTCCGCTACCATCACCCAATTTCCGATCCATGAGTATATTAAAGATTTTATAGAACTTATCGACGAAGATAAACAAGCTTTATTATTGTCCAGTAATAGCAGCTTATTTGGATTTATTTATGGAGCTGTGTACAGAGCGGAGCAACAACAATTCTGTAGCAGATTGATACACGAATTTATATTGAGAATTATTGACTCTGGGAAAACAAACGAGATTTGGATACGATTAGGTAATCAATTTGCTAGATTTGGTATGCAAGAATTCTGTCTCATCACAGGATTACCCTGTCATGAAGTGTCTTTCGAACTTAACTCCAGTGACGACAGACTTCGACGGGTTTATTTTAACGGAATGACAAGAATTACTATGGTAATGCTTTTCGAAGCATTTCACATGTGTGAAGACGCGGATGATAAATTTAAACTCGGCTTAGTCATGTTGGTGGAGTGTATTTTTAAACCAGTTGGAAGGTACATTGATCACAAAACACTGGGTATGGTTGAACATCTTGAACAATTTCTCATGTATCCATGGGGCCGCGTATCATATTTTGTTCTCTTGAATTCGCTGCGACGACCGCATAGAATGCAGCAAACTCAGCAAACAGAACGAAAGTATTCACTGCATGGCTTCCCGCTTGCATTTCAGGTATTTAAATTATATATTTTAATTCCGCGTATCTACAAAATATTTTGTTTCATTAAATATTTATTCCCAATTATCTTGCAGTGTTGGATATATGAAGCATTTCCAATGATTGGACAACAGTTTGGGCGTCGTAGACATAGAACATTACAATGCCCAAGAATGCATAAGTGGAAACCAAACAAATTCTTGACTGAGAAAACAGTTAGGGAATTTCTAGCATTTTTGACCAGCCAACAGGTATTGTATACTCCAATGTACATTTAGTTATTGCATTTTATGGCGTTATGAAATTGTTTGTTAAGAAAAGTGAAAGTATATAATTCCAATATTTTCTTTGATCATTGTAGATTGAAGTAGTTGCAACACTAACGCCTACAGAAGAGGAGTTAGAAACAATGTGGTACACAACGCTCTCACTGCCTCCGGATAATGAACATCATGTGTTAGATTCTATTATCAGTGGGGAATTTCAGAACATAGCAACAGAAATCCCACCTGATACCACGCATGAACACCAGACAAATATTCCAGGTACTTCATTTGAATTTCAAGCAGGATCTTCGTCGTCCCAGTCTGGTTATATCACTAGAGAACACATGGAGGAATTATTTAGCACCTATAAGCAACAGGCAGTATCAGATGTGTCCACTATGGTCGATAATTACACAGCACGCATGGTTGGGGAATTTGCAAAACACGACGTCCGACACCAAACAATTATCGACAACCAACAACAACTATTTCAACAACAACAACAGCTGCAACATGATTATCATGAACAATTTCAATCCATGCGCTCCTATGTAGATACCACCGCAGATTCAATCAAGTCTTTTATTCAGGAGCAGAACAATAATGTGTTGGATCAATTTTCTGGTTTGAAATCCAATATGGACGTCATTATAAACTCCCTACAACAAGATGTTCATATCCATCGGAGTCGAGGTCATGGTGATCAACCCTTTCATCCTTCAAGCTCTCAACAAGTTCATCAAATTGAACAATTAACCACATACAAAGAGAGTAAAAGGAAAACCACCGAATCTTCGTCATCGTCCGCAGATCCTTTACAATACTATCCCATGGATAGGTACATAGCTATCACAGATTTTATACAGACGCATCAACCAGAGTAAGAAATCCATTTTCATTTTATTCGTTCACATCTTAGAATTTTCATTCCATTGTATTCTAATTCAGGCACCATGTCGCTTGCAGTGAGCTTTGGAAAGATAAAAGTGGGAACGTGTACAGACGAGATTTCTTACAAGATATACAGGATACCTCCAAAAATATCCATATTGCGGTTAGTTAAATTTACAATTGATAACAATAATAACGTAAATTTATAGTTAATGTATCTAATTTACTCTATCTATTTCTGTAGATTCTTAACACAGAGTTAATGTTGTTAAGAAGACTTATTCATGAAGGATTTCCTGGTGAGTCTAAAGAGTGTGCAATTCTAGATTTTTCGTTCGATGGTGAATGTGAGCGTCATTTGATATGGCAAAACAGTGTGACACAAGGAATTGCAACTAGCACTCAGCCAAACCATCAGGTTCTCCATCAGTACGTAAATGGTGTATTACCTGTAGGTGGAATCCCATGGATGAAATGCAATTATCTACTCATACCATCTTCAACCCCAGTCAACAATTGGTATCTGTATATTGTGGATATACGTGGCTGGAAATTTCAAATATATGATTTTAGCCACAACACCCACACACCAGACCAATTACGACAAGGAGCAAAATCAACGTTCAAATTAGTTCAGGGGTTAGTGGTCTCTTCTGGGATGTTGCACGTTAGAGACGAGTTGAGAAAATTTTCAAAAAAAGATATGAAGATGCAAATTATGGCTCCTTGCACAAATAGTGGGTAAGCATTAACATACTAATAACCATGCTATTAAATTTATTTTCCAATTTACTTTCGTATTAACAATACTAATATATTCTAATTTTATGTTGTTTCAGGCCTAATTCTGGAGTGTTTTTGCTGAAATACATAGAATCCTTCATTTTAGGACGACCAATAGAATTAGTTTCCTCAGACAACATGTGTGGATACCGAAGAAAAATATTAGTCGATGTTGCTTTTAATCAATATTTCTTACATACCAGTTAAATGTTTTTAGAGTTCGTACTGATAAGTGTCCATGTAACTTATTAAATTATTATTAATTTATAGTATGTGCATCTCACCGTGCATCGCACGGGTGAATTACTAGTTTATATCATAAAAGTCAAAACGCATTTTTGATGTTTTGAATATTTTCAATGAAAATTTTGAAAACACTCAAAATATGGGAAAAAATAGAATATGATATTCTAAAAATAAAAAATTCTTGAGAAATAATATTATAAATTCAAGAAAAATATAAAATATAAAAAGTAAAAATAATGTAAACTCCCAGTAATTATTACATAAAAACTCTAAAAAAATATATTTAAATGAACTCAAACAAAAACGTTTTCAGTCCGAACCATTTTTACTTTTATTTGCTATATTTTGTCAGATTAGTTTATTATTTATATTATAAAACTAATCAACTTTAAAAGTATATATTACTTAATAATATATTAATATAAAATTGTTCTATTTTACTGAATAATTAAATTTTATAATATAAAATATTTTTTTTCAAAACTTTAAATCAAACCCTATCCTAAAAATAATTTTTTAAAATGACAACCTTTGACCATCTAAAAAAAAAAACAAGAAATTAAGAATTAAAGCACAAACCATTACGATAAAGTGTGTATATCAACCCAAAATAGGGATTTCATTTAAAAGGCCTAGTCGACCCTAACAACACCTAGAGAGGATGATGAGTGTAAATGCCAAAATTAAAATATTGTCAATTATTATTGCAGCTAGTCACAATAATTAATTAATCTAAATCCAGTTCACCTGAATTAATTACAAAATATTGAATTGTCTGTTTATATGAAATCAATAGTGTAAACAAGACAAAGAATTAATGTCGGAGAAAACCTTTAACTGGGTAAAAAAATTTCGGTAGTATCCATTATAGACAATATGAACTTACAGTGTCATTATTTCACTGACCTAATTCCTATAATTTTCAAAACCCGCTGGACAGTGCTTCCCTACACCAGATTCCGATATTTTGGAATTGTCTATCCTTGTATGGATCAACTAAGAACTCCTATTTCTTGTAATATTCCTGAGCTCCTGGTCCACCTTCCTGAATCTCCAGAACCTCTGAAAGCTATTTAGGAAGTAGGTGTTTCGATATGAAGTTTCAATATTTTTTCCAAAGTCCGTGGTTGATTGATCTCAAGAATTTAAAGATTAATCTCAATGTTTGGATGTGTTCTTAGATCATGGAATGATGTTATGAAGATGTATTATAATGATCAATAACACAGAAAAATGTAATATGCATACGGTATTTATAATAGAAGGTATTTGGGTAGTATAAGATAGATATAACTCTAGAAAATAGTGAACTAGGGTTTCACGAAAAACAATTATTCTGCTCCAGACGCTGGAGCATTAGCTAGCGACGCACTAAAATAATTTTGAAGACTTTTTCTCCTTGTTTTATATTCAAACCCAAGACTCTCTATCCAACTAAGCAACTACCAAACAATTTTCCTGACTTTTACAACTCTTTTAATATAATTAATTTATCTATAGAATTGCCAATACAATTAAGAAACTAACAAACTCCCACTCTGACATTCTGTAACAAAACTACTAGTCAAGGAACTAAAAACACAAATAATCTACCCAAACTCAAACTGAATTTCTGAACTTGCTTTTTTTATTAAACATGTTTCCTGAATACAACAACTCAAATACCAAGTGTAAAAACACGTAGAACAAAAAATATAACAGTAAAACATGTTAGCTAGATTGAAAAGTAATATCAATGTTAATCAAAATACCAAGTGAAATATCAATATTACAAAACATCAAAACTCAAATAAGCTAAGCAAATCAAGCAAATATGGACTGAAATGGAGTGATACTTTAATGTCAAACACATATCATCACCCCTTGCTATATAACTCTCTCCTTAATGTCATATATTCTCCTCATTTTGTCATAAATGACTGAGGGATAAACAACAAGAATTCTACCTCCTCACTTCATCTACAAATAACAATAATATATAATAACTCAAAAATGCAGTTAATGGTATGTACAAACATAATCAATGAATTGTAAAACTTTCTCACGTACTAAGTTCAAGTGTAAATGGAGTAAAATGTATAAGTGACCATGTATGTAAAGTGCTACTAATTTTTTGTAAGCATGACTCCAAACCTTAATTTTGTGAAAATAACATGCTGAACATCAATGTCGATAAATTTATTCATCTACTTATAAAAGTCGAACTAATAATAGCATGCTAGAGCTTATAAAAAATCATTTTTATGTATATTATTCTTTTCTCCACAATTTGAGCATATAAGTATAATTTTTTCCCTTTTTATGTGCAATATCTTCTCCATTAAGGGACTAAAATGGCCTTTGTAATGTGTTTTAGACCGGTTAACCCAAGTCAAATGACAATAGGTTACCATGTTATGAGAAATCCTTCAAGTTTAATTGCTCGAGTCAAACGGACTATGAAGAAGAGTATAAGATATTAAACATTTTCTTTTAAGGGAATATACTTGAGTTTAGGTTTACTAGAATAAGGTCAATTCATGTTCAAAGTCACCTTACCAACATATGACTGTCATTCCAAATTTCACACACGCGATCAATTCATACTCACAATATCATAGTATGTGCTGTGTGGATGGTATATGAAGAAACATGTCTAAGTACTTCATAAAAACCTAACCAAGTAATGGAAAATAAGTTGTAGTACACCAATTAAACTCATACTTTGTCACAACACACGTAGTCAAGTAAAGCATACATCATGTTGTAGTGTCAAAATCCCCTTGCCCCTTTTTTTTTAATTTTCAACTTTATTTATTAAAAAAAATCAAACTACTTTAAAAAAATGAAATACATGCAATATGAATGAATCACAATTAATAAGTATAAACCAAAAATACCTAATTAGTTAGGTATACAAACGTTCTTACCCATAAGAGCATCATGATCAATTTCAAAAAATTTCAGATCACTCTTTTTAACACAAACCTTACTAGAAGCAGCATTATTCATTGCCAATTGTTTCAATAACTCAGTCAGTCAACTAATCTGATCAGTGAGAAAGTTAACTCTACTAGATATGTCCTAATTTCTACTTCTATTCACAAATCTATTGTACCTAGGCCTTGTGTGTTCCAACTCACCACAATTAAAACATGTAGAAATAAATCTACGTGGTTCCTGAAATTGATTTCTATTTGGAAACTCCATAAGCTGTCCAATGGGTTTACCTACTCTCTGAGTCTTATTAGTAGCAGGGACAAATGCGATTTTTGAAGTGATAGCATCATGAGGATTAGAATTATCATAGCCTATACCACTCATACTTCTAGAAGGCTTGTTCATCCCCAAAAGATTATCAAGTTTCTGAGAACCACTAAAGAATGTAAGAAGTTGAGATTTGTAATATTAAACTTCATTCAGAAGTTTCTTAACTTGGATTTCTAAGTTATCATTTGTTTGCTCATTAACTCTACTAGAAGAGTTCTCAAGATCACCTGTAAGATTCTTAATCTTAGACTCTAAGGATTGATTCAAAGTATCAAATTAACTGAGGCAAAATGTACACTATTGAAAAAGGTTCTTAACTTGGATTTTTAATTTATTATTATCAATGGCTAGCTCAATAACTCTCATAGAGGACTTCTCAAGATCGACTGTAAGATTCTTAATCTTAGACTCTAGGTATTGATTCATAGTATCTAATTAACTGAGGCAAAAAGTACATTCCTGAAGACCAGCTATAAGTTTATCTTTCACTAGCTTACGTTCATTAACATTCTTAAGCATAGCTTTATTTTTATCTTATTTATCTTAAAACTCTTATCAAATAACTTAATATAAGCAACTCTAATCTCTTACTCACCTTCAGACTCTTCCTCAGAGAGCTCACTACGATCTACTTCCTCAATCTTCTCTCACTATTTTTATCAAATTCACTCTTAATCAAAAAGCAAAGGCCACAAACTTATTTCCATCACTTTTATTTCATCTTTAGACTCGTCATCGAAGAGAGTAACATTATAAACTTTATCATCATTACTCTTAACTTTAGGGCACTCACTCCTAAAATAGCCACATTATTTATACTTGTGACACCTTACAATATTTGATTTCTTTCTAAACTAAAAAAGATAATTTTTTTAGTTTAAAAAGTCCAACAACTATTTTTTTTAGTTAGAAGGCCCAAAGATATAAAAATTGGAAAATACAGTTTGTAAATTACTAAAATGGCCTTGTGTATATATATACAATTTTTATACAGTATAACTTATTACCTTATTTAGTGCATAATTATACGAATACTGTTGACCTATGGTTGATTATAACCGTAAAATTTTGATTATAACAAACAAGTTAGTCTTATTTACTAACGAGTTGAATTCAAGTGATTATAATTTTTCAAAGCATACGATGAAAAATTGATCAATGGTCGTCAAAAGATCAAAAGCTATCCTCACAAATCGGACTCATGAAAGAAGTCAAGATTGAAGTCACACATTCAAGAATTTAAGAGCAAAATTTCGGAACAAGATCAAAGACTTGATTTCTTAGATAAAATGTTACTAACACTTTGACATATGGGATGAATGCTTAAACTCAACACTCTTCCATGCATTAAAGATAATTTGTGCGTCAAACGTCAATGCAATGATTTGATCAAATAAAAAAATGACATTCAAAAATGATATTTGAATTTGAAAAATACTTTTTATCTTGAAAAATTAGTTAAAAATACTCATCAAAAGTCAATGCGTTTCAAAACCTTCAAATCGGAAGAAACAGGGTCAAAAAGTAAAAAATGTCGAACTGCCCGGTTGTCGACTGGTCGGGAGAGGCGGCTGACAAGCCAAAATAGGCGATTGACCGAAATTTTCCAACAATCCAAAATTTGACCGTTCTGACCTCTATTTTTCTGTATAAACTGCGATATTGGTCATTCAGACAAGAGACGGTCGACCAGATGTGATCATCCAAACTCCCAGACTTGTTGACGTTTTGAACTCTATAAATACATCTATTTCTTGCATTAAAAATCATTCCTCAAAAGCGTCAAAGTGAGATATCTTTTGAGAGATTTCTTTAAACTTACATTTGTATTCATTTCATTTATTTTTTTCATAGCAAAAACTTTGATTATTGAACCAAACTCTTTGAATCATTTCTCTCATCAAATTTTTTTTATCTTTCTTTGTGTTTAACTTATTTATATCTATATTAAAATAGATATATATTTTTTAAGAAGATCTTTACATTTACATTGCCTAAACATTTCTACTTCTTAATATTGAAAACCTTGATTGATTGAATCAAACTTGTAAAATCATCATATTTATCAATGTTTCGCATTTTTGTACTTAGGCCCCCGTTTGTCTCTCATTATTCTAAAATATTGTTTACTACAGTAAGATTCTCCACCACACATTCACCAAATAAAATATTCTACACATAAACCAATAAAGTTATTTTAAATTTCATCCACACATTCTCCAAAAAATACAATTCATCACTTCAGTTCTTCTACAATAATGGGAGACAAACACACACTTGATTTATAATCATTAAAAGAGAGACATATTTTGGAAAATATTTTTGAACTAAAATTGCATTTGATTCTTCATCATCTTCTCATTGAAAATTTTTTATTGGTTGAATCTAATTTTTAACTATTATATTTATCAAAAAATTTCATCTAACACTTGAGCTATCATTTGTTATTATTCATTGAAGTGTTAGCCTCTTTTGGTACTTAATTTATGTGTATTATTTATCAAGAGATGAATTTCATTGTAAAATCACTTTGATAAAGTGTGGGTCGTGTTAAAATCCCGTAAAGATCAACATTGCATAAGGATTGGTGCTCCTAGTTGTAAGTCACTGTGTGGGTCATATTAAGGTCCCGTAAAACTCAATAGTGTGGGTCGTGCTGAGGTCTCGTTAAAGCTCAATAGTAGGTTGTGTTGAGATCCCGTAAAACTCAACATTGTATAAGGATCGGTGCTACGTATTTGATATTCACTGGAAGCATTGTAAAGAGTTGAATTACACCATAAGTCAATCAACATAATGAAAAGGCCTTACTCATGCCAGAAGCTTTGTAACGGAGGACATAGATCATTGCTTTGGATCGAACCTCCACAATTATATTGTTTGCATCATCTCTCCCTTTTATTTATCACTTTTGCAATTGTTCTGATTAACTATTTAGTCTTGTTTGAATTTAGAATATATTTCGAAAAAGTTTTAAAAATCAATTCATCCCTCCCCCCTCTTGGTTAGTTATTCTTGGGATATCAATTGGTATCAGAGCAAGGTGCTCATTTTGAAATTAAGATTCTACAACCTTGACCAATGGATAATCACATTTTTTTTCAAATCTTGAGAGCATTCTACAAATCGTCATCTTTTCTTTGATTGTACTCATTATAATTATTGAAAAGTTAGAATGACGATATTTACTCAATCAATATATTATAATATCTGGTAAGTTATTGAATTTGGTCCCTATGTGCCAAAAAGACTATTAAAGAGGATGGTAAACCGCATCAAATTATTTCTGAACCTAAAGAAGAATATAATTAAGTAGATAAACAAAAATTACCTTTAAATGTTAGAGCCAAAAATATATTTTATTGTGATTTAGATGGAAATGAATTTAATCGTATTAGTACATGTAATTATGCTTAAAATATTTGGCATACATTAGAAATTACTCATGTTGGAACTAGTGAAGTGAAAGAAACTAAGATAAATCTCTTAGTTAAAGATTTTGAAAATTTTTTTATGAAAGAGAATGAACCGATTGTTGACATGATCACTCATTTTACCTATATTATTAATGGCCTCAAAAGTTTTGATCGAAAATTCACTAACGGTGAACTTGTGAGTAAAGTGTCGAGATCTATCTCAAAGAATTGGAACTTGTTGAGAATGTTGATAGAAAATACCAAAGATATCAACACATATCCATTGAAAGAGTTTTATGAAACATTGATGACATATGAACTAAATTGAACCGAAATAAAAGGGAAGACAATGAAAAGTAATGAAGAGAAAAGACGTCAAATTGCTTTAAAATACATAACTGATTGAAGCACATCATGCAAAAATTTGAATGATGACAAAATTGATGATCTAGTTCTTCCTATTATGAAATGGAAAAGTTTTCACAACAATTATTGATTCCAAAAGAATGAAGAAAAGGGCAATGAAAAAAAATAGATTCGTTAAAAGGAAAAATCTTCAAGTAACATGGGATGAAAGTAACGATGATGATCATGAAGAAGATAAAAGTTAAGAGAAAATTGCCGACATGTGCTTCATGACTATTGAAAATTGGTAAATTCAAATGAAATTCTTGAAGATTTTGAAAACTTGTTTTAAATCATTCGATCCTTAAAAAGAAGAATTCTTTATTGGAAAATGAGGTAAAAAAAAACTTTTGAAAATTCAAAATGATTTTTAAAAAAAACGATTACGATTCTTTAATTAAGGGGAGTTTCTCTTTACAAGAAAATATTTTAGATTTGACTCAAATTGTTCACAAATTTATTCAAAGCAAGAAAAATTTTGATTTAATATTTGATGAACAAAAATATTGTTTCAATAAAGGAGGAATTGGATACAAACCATTTTTAAAACAAATGTCTTTTGAAAATTTCTTTGTTAAAGCCTCCATTTCAAATGTCACGTGTAATTTTTGTAATAAAAATGGACATGTGAATTTTAATTGTTCAATCAAAAAGATGTTTCACTTTGAAAGCAAATATAAGTAGATTCCAAAGTCTACAAATACTAACAATCAGGGACACAAAGTTGTATGGGTGCCAAAGAACAAAAACTGAATAACCAAAGAAAATGAAGAGCAAATTGCTCTTGAATAGTAGATACTCAAGACACAGACCATGGATAGCATGTTACTATCAAATTTCAAAGAAAATGATGGGGTCATATTACATTTGGAGATAATGCAAAAGGAAAAACTATTGGAACTGAATACATTGCATTGGAAACTCCTTTCGAACATATGGATATTCAATGCCAAAGCAAGGATGATCTAAAAGAGGAACACAAAAAAGAAGTAAATGTTCAACAAAGTAAAGTAGAACCTACTAAAGTATCTAATGATCTTACTCTACCAAAAGAATAGAGGTTTGTTATTCAAATTTATGTTGATAATATTATATTTGGTGCAACTGATATCTATTTTGTAAATAATTTTCAAAATGTATGAGCATGGAGTTTAAAATGAGTATGATAGGAGAACTCAAATTCTTCATTGGTCTCCAAATTAAGATATATTGGAATACTCAAGATATTTGAAATAGATAACTTGAAGCCAATAAACACTCCTATGAATCCATAAAATTGGATAAAGATAATCAAGGTACTTCCGTTGATATCACTAAATATCAAGGTATGATCGAATTTCTTTTTTTTTACTTAACCGCTAGTTGACCTGCTATTATGTTTAGTGTGTGATTATGTGCTAAATTTCAACCCAATACTCAAGAATCACACATTTGTGCTATAAAAAGAATTTTTAGACATCTCAGTGGCACTAAGACATTACATCTATGGTATCATAAAGGCACCCAAAAAGTGGGATATTGTATTAGAATTTGTAAATATAGAAAATCAATTGATCAATACTCTTACTAAACCTCTAACACTTGATAGATTTTTATATATTCAAAGAGGTTTGGGAATTATCGACGAATTTGAAGTATGTGGTTAAATTAAATTCATACTAAATATTCTCGTATGATTCTATGTGCATAATTTGTTGGAATTTACATAAATTTTACCCAAATGATTATACTTTTGTCATTTCATTACACATATTTTGATTATTATTTTACTATAAATGAGATGATTATTCTCTTATTTAAACCTGCTAATATTTGGTATCTTGTGCTTAATAAAGGGAGGATATATTACTATTTTCTATGATTAATTTAAAGTTTTGAATTTATATGCCATACTCTTCTTCTAATATATGCTATATTTTACTTATGCTAAAAGGGGAAATTGAGTAAGATAGATTTGAAAAGCATTAAAATGGAGAATCTTTTATTATTTCCTATGATCATGTTTTGATCTTAAATGCTATATCTTTTTGCTTATGACAAAATGGAGAAAATATATGAGATTATATGCATGATAAGAATGCGATGATTGAAGGATATGATCAAAATGCTTGCCTTGATAAACATATGATTTAAAATGAATAGCTATTGGTTTGTAAAAGATAGGGGGAATATATAAATTACATGCAAAATTTAAGATTTATATTCCTTATCAATTGTTCAATATTACTTTGCAAATCATCTTATTTGTCATAATCAAAAAGCATGCTATGAAAAATTGATCGATGGTCTTCAAAAGATCAAAAGTTATCATCAAAAATCGGACCCATGAAGGACAAGATCGAAATCACACATTCAAGAACTTAAGAGTCAAACTCGGAGCAAGACCAAATACTTGATTTCTTAGATAAAATGTAAATGTACTAACATTTTGACATATGTCAATGAATGCTTAAGTTCAAAACTCTTCCGTGTATTAAAAACAATTTTGTGCATCAAAAATCATTCGAATACAATGATTTGATCAAATGAAAAAATGACTTTTAAAAATGATATTTGGACTTGAAAAATACTTTTTATCTTGAAAAGTTAGTTAAAAATACTCTTCAAAAGTCTATGTTTTTCAAAACCTTCAAATTGGAACAAACGTGGTCAAAATGTAAAAAATGCGGAACTGCCCGGCGGTTGACCGAGAATTTTCAACAGTCCAAAAGTTGACCGTTCTGATCTCTGATTTTTTTCAATACAAACAGCTATATAGGTTATCAGGACAAGAGACGGTCAACCGAATTGGTCATCCGAACTCCCAGACTTTTTGACGTTCTGAACTCTATAAATACTTATACTTCTTGCATTAAACAAAACATTTTTCAAAAGCATTAAAGTGAGATATCTTTTGAGAAATTTCTTTAAGCTCACATTTGCATTCATTTCATTTTTTTATAGCAAAAACTTTGATTATTGAACCAAATTCCTTGATTCATTTCTCTCGTCAAAGTTTTTTTTTTTATCTTTCTTTGTGCTTAATTTATTTGTATCTATCTTGAAAGAGATATATATTTTTTAAGAAGATCTTTGCATTTACATTGCATAAACATTTCTACTTCTTAATATTGAAAAAATTTGATTGATTGAATCAAACTTGTAAAATCATCATATTCATCAAAGTTTCTCATTTCTCTTTTAGTACTTAATTTATTACAATAGTTAAAAGACAGAAATATTTTAAAAATATTTTTGAACTAAAATTTCATTTTATTCTTCTTCATCTTCTGATTGAAAAACTTTGATTGATTGAATCTAATTTTTAACTATCATATTTGAGCTATCATTTGTTTCTATTCATTGAAGTGTTAGTCTTCTTAGTACTTAACTCGTGTGTATTATTTATCAAGAGAAGAATTTCATTGTAAAATCACTTTGATAAAGTGTGGGTCATGTTGAAATCCAGTAAAAATCAACATTGTATAAGGATCGATGCTCCTTGTTGTAAGTCACTGTGTGGGTCATATTGAGGTCTCGTAAAGCTCAATAGTTTGGGTCGTCCTGAGGTCCCGCTAAAGCTCAATAGTGGGTCGTGTTGAGATCTCATAAAGCTCAAACATTGTATAAATATCGATGTTCATTATTTTTTAGTCACTGAAAGCGTTGTAAAGAGTTAGATTGCACCATAAGTCAATCAACATAGTGAAAATGCCTTACTCTTGCCGGAGCTTGGTAACGAAGGATATAGATCATTACTTTGAATCAAACATCCATAATTATATTGTTTGCATCATCTCTCCCTTTTACTTATCATTTTTATATTTGTGCTGATTATTTAAATTAATTTATTTAGTCTTTACTTGTTTGAATTTAGAATAATTTTTCGAAAAAGTTTTAAACACCAATTTACTCATATATTAGTTCGTTATTATTGTGTTATCAATTGGTATGAGAGCAAGGTGCTCATTTTGAAATTAAGATTCTACAATCTTGAGCAATGACTAACCACATTTTTTCAAATCTTGATAGGCATTCTACAAATCGTCCTCATTTCTTTGATATTACTTGTTGGCCCCAAAAAATATGCCAACAGAATACCCGCTATGTCTCCTCCACGTGGACTTTCTTGCACACTAAACACCTCGTTAGGAGGCAAAGGCTGTCGGTCAAGAAAAAGGCTAGGTGACCGTTTGCATTCCACAGTCAAGTCAATGACTGGACAAAAGAAAAAATGAGTACAAGAGACGAAAAAGGGGAAGATGATAGGGTTAGAGAACATACCTTAATTGAAATGGATCACACATGTATATAAAGAAATAAATGGGCCGAATGGGTAATGGGAAGAGGTCCAAGCCCAATATGAAATATTTTATGGGTATAACAATAGTCACCCAAATTTGAGTCGTACATTCATGTGCCGGTCGGACTTCGAAATATAAGATGTCAGTAGGTGAGGTCTTACAGATTGCCTAAAAAATGTAAGTAACTTCGATAAGCGAGGACTTACGAACTGCCTCGAAAATATTCTTCGATCCCAAATAGGCGAGCAGCTTCAATAAATCAGAACTTACGATTTGCCTTAGAAAATATGCGTGCTAGCATGAATAAGCGAGGGCTTACGAAATTTCGACAAATTATATGCAATATCTATCTTTCGAGGCAATTTGTAAGCCATCGCTTATTCAGGTTACGACATATATTTTATGAGACAGTTCGTAAGTCCTCGCTTATTTGAGCTGCTCATATTTTTGAGACTGACACGTCCCCTCTACGTGGACTCGTCTGCACACTGAACACCTTATTAGGAGGCAAATGTTGTCGATTAAGAAAAAGGTCCGGCTACCGTTTGCACTCCGACTGTCAAGTCAATAGCTGCACAAAAGAAAAAATGAGTGCAAGAGACGAAATAGGGGAAGAGGATAGGGTTAGAGAACATACTTTAATTGAAGTGGATCAACACATATATAAAAAGAAACAAGTGGGCCGGGGTCCAAGCCCAATAGGAAATATTTTGTAGGAATAGCAATAGTCCCCCAAGTCTGAGTCGTACATTCAGGTGCGAGTCGGACTTCGCAATATAAAATGTCAGTAGGTGAGGTCTTACAGATTGCCTAAAAAATATAAGTAACTCCAATAAGCGAGGACTTACTAACTGCGTCGAAAATATGCTTCGGTCTCAAATAGGCGAGTAGCTTCAATAAATCATGACTTACGATTTGCCTTAGAAAATATGTGTGCTAGCCTGAATAAGTGAGGGCTTATGAATTGCCTCAAAATATAAATAGCTCGGATAAGCGAGGACTTACGAACTGCCTCTAAAAATATGTGGTCTGAATAAGTGAGGGTTTACGAATTGCCTCGAAAGATAGATGCTGCATATAATTTGTGGAAATTTCGACCGCATCTTCTCTATAATATGGACTAAACCAATCATGTAATACAATACAATATATCCACTGCATATATACCAAATAAATTTGGGGTCCATTTTCCCCTCAAATTACTCAAGACGATAAAGTCAATATTGAAATTTTAAATTTCTCCGAGATATAATATGCGTCATAACCTGCTACCAATGATGTGAAGTACGTACTCGGTAGTAATAATATAATGCATATGTTAGCAGTAATAATGTAATGATACTAAGATACCAGTATCACAATAGTCTCCCAAGTCTAAGTCAAATATTTGTTAAATAAATAAAATTCTTTTAGCACATGTATTGGTGTTATTTATTTCCTGCACTTACTGCTTCTGTTTAATGTATTGTCCTGCTCTTCAGTATAATCCGAACTTAGTCCACTCCAATAGTAATATTAAACTCATAATTTTGTATAAGTGTTAGAAAGTCGTGTACCTTTATAAGTTTCTGAACGTATGCAAATCAATGTTTATGAACTGAGGTGCTTTAGCACTTCAGACTTTAGTCTGAATTTAATTATAATTTGCACAAGTATAGGCAGTTCGCTTGCCTTTCTTTTCCTAAGTATGGGGTTAAGTGGTTCGTCCATGTTGAGCCTTCCTTAACAACTTTAGTTGTTCAAGGCATGTGCCACACTTTGTGAGCCCAGATGTCGAAGTGCACACGCATCTCTTCATAGGGATTGTTCATCTATGAAGAGGCTTTCCCTTTGATCTTTGTCAATAGGAGGTATTTATAATTTTTTTATAAGCTTACTTTAATAAGAGTATTTTTAACTTTCATGAGCATGAGGTTGAGCGGTTCGCCCATGATGAGGCTTCCTTAATAATTTTAGTTGTTTAAGGCATGTGTCACATTTCACGAGTGCATATATAGTCCTTCTTGGTATCCAACTCCTCGTCGAAGTGCTCACACGTCTCCTTATAAGGATGGATCATCTATGAAGATGCTTAAATTTAATTTTTCAGATTGCGAACTTTGTTTCCTGAATGAGGACTCCAAGATAATACCAAATCTTCATTTATTCAAGAAATGAGATCTCCAACCAAGGATAAGCATCTAGCGTGGCGGGAAATAAACATCCCGCGAACAGCTCTCGAACTATCGGAGTCTTATAAATTGGCCTCTGAATGGTAAGGTCTTACAGTTGGGCTGGCCTCGAAATGACGAGATCTTACAGCTAGGCTTAACGATAGTGAGAGACGAAGAATAGGATCTCGCGAAGCCAGGAGTAAGTGTCTCTCCCATGCGCCCTTCTGTGCCTAAAATTCGCAGAATACATGTGAGACAACTATTATTGCGCATTAAAAATGGCAACGATTGCGTGTATTGGGAAACGAACCGTTTCAACTGTTTTTTCTTGGGAACGCGCTACAACATCAAATCATAGGGCGGCATAATTAAGGACACCTCGTGTCTCAAAGTTATTAAGGTGAAACG
The DNA here is from genome assembly GCA_035079005.1 of Fraxinus americana. Classification (NCBI taxonomy): domain Eukaryota; kingdom Viridiplantae; phylum Streptophyta; class Magnoliopsida; order Lamiales; family Oleaceae; genus Fraxinus; species Fraxinus americana. The sequence continues at coordinate 31,889,689 of CM068717.1, read as the reverse complement.
TCCTGTAATCACTAACTCCGAAGCTATACGAGGATCTAACCCTCTTTGCCTCAACAACTTCCGTTAGTGCCTCTGATATGTAAAGGCACTTCTATAGAACAACTTCAGATTCACTCTACTTCGGCAACTTTTCCTAGAAATATTCTAAAAGATGAAATATTACCAAGAAAACCACTTCGGACAACACCTGCATAGGGTCTACACAAGTCAGGTATATTTTCAATTCTAAACATAAAATGAATGATTTTACTTAAACTCGAGGGACTATTATGGTATGGTAAAAAACCACACCCCATACAAAATTTATTTTCATTTTTTATTTTACATTCAAGTTCATGCATGACATAAATAATCATGCCTAGACTTGAGAGACTATTGCTATGCCTCACCTCTGAGGCTCAAAGTAAAAGAGCCGCATGACAATCTACGTAAGCAGAAAGTCAAACAAAGATTCATGAGGTCAAAACACGAAAAAATCGAACAAAATCGAAGTCCTTGGCACTCCAAGGCCGAAGTCCAAGCTGAGGCACTGCCTCAATGACGAAGCTGCCTGATGAAACAATGAAAGGAACTGAAGCTCTCCACTTGTAGAGCCACCTCAAATATCCTTCCGAGGCTCTCAAACTCATATGAAGCTTGCAAAGCCGACACCGCCTCTTGTAATAGATTTGAATATCTCTTAGAAGTGATTGATGTAACACTTGTAATAAAGTTGTCAGTGTGTCAGCCTATTGTATAGAGCGTCTGACATTTTATCAATGTATTAATTGTATAAATAGACAGTGATGTGAAGCCTAAATTAGGGAGATGAAGTCACGTGGTTCTGATCCTACAGTTACCACGTCGGCGAAAGCAGTATAAATAGGTTCTCTCTATAACTTAAGGGGGGACGAGAATTTGGATAAACATATATTCGAAATACACACTTGAACTCTCAAGAATTTTATTTGATTGAAGATTTCCTCTTATTTTTGCTTTACACGTTCTTCACAAAAATTTCAACATACAACATAGCAACTTCAATACATATCATATCTAGCATTCGACATACTCTTATTATACAGATTGATTTGGTTTCCATCTGGTGATCGTTGTTAGTGCGATTACTTTTGTTTCACCCGTCGGAACTCGAACAGTTTTGTCTCCCCGTTGCAAAGTACTTCCCACGTCCATTTCCTCCTTGCTATCGCCATTATTCTGGTAGGGACGCGTCAGAATGGTACTTGACTTGGTGTGAGTAGACCCGATATCTGTTGGCTCATTTTCTGAGATCAACAGTACTCATTATAATTATTGGCAGGCTATAATGATGATACTTATTCAATCAAAAGAACAAAGTAACTACAAAATGTTATCAAAATATCAATAAATATAACAAAACACAATCTAAGGCTTGAAGTCACATGCCAACAACTCTGCAGCCAATTTCTTCCGTCATATTGATACATAATCCAATTGAATTGCATTTACATCCATATTTACTTGCAGAAATTCTATGTATTTCAGTATGAGTATCCCGCAGTCAGAACTACAAAATACTTGTGCAGTTATTGTATTAATTCTCAACAGTTAAAATAATATAGTACTACCAATTATGAAATTAGTCAATCTTACCCATTCAATTGTTGGGGAACATCTTTCACTTTCACAAATTTGAACTCCTCTGTTCTATATTTGTCTTCACTTGTGACATGGAATTTTACCAACAACGAAATAACCTCATGTAAAAGCAGAATGTAAGCTTCCAACGCTGCCCTACAAATGTGACCCTTCAGATTATCAAACATAAAAATTGTTCGTTACTCCAAGTCGATTTGAATTGCAAATAAATATTTGCCGATACAGCAAGGAATATACAAATATAATTAGTTTTTCCAAGGTTTATCAAGCTCCAGAGTAGCCCCTCTCATGTAATTGATCACTCTTACTACAATTAAGCTCTTTACTCGGTTGCAACTGGCCATGTGCACCGAAAACAAATTAATAGAAATATGTATCCATTATGCAACAATCTTGTCGGAATAAATTGAAAATTTTGAAAGGCTTTTCTTGTATCTGGTATAAGGTCTTGTTCATAATCTGCACAAATGAACTAATTAATACAAACTGAATTCATATGTAACATTATCGTAAAATCATTAAAATTGTATTACTTACATTGCCAGTTGATTACGCCCAAAGAATAACTCGGTAGTTGTAGTGCAGTTTTCGGGTGTCGTATCCACAGGGAGATAGAAGAATGTTTAAAGAAGTTCAATAACTTAGAGTTCTTGTGATTTGGATGAAAACAATTTGTTTATTGAATAAAATGTAAATGTCACCGAATATAATGATGAAATTTAATTCAATATGTAAAATAGTGAAGCGTTGGAATTCACTCAACTGAATTGGATCAATCAATATTAATAATTCACGCATTTTCTGCTCAATTAGAAGTTTTTATCCTAACTTTCTAATCTTAAATTTAACAATACAAACCAATTTAATTCCACATGTAATTCTAGAATTTAAGTTTCCTAAATCTCATTACCACATTAGTTTATTGTAATCAAATTCAAAAAGCGACCATATATTTCTAACATATAACAGTAATTAAATCATACTAATAAAGTATCTGAAATTTAAACTCAAACAAATATTTTAATTGTTCAATGGAAGAACTTTGATTAAATCCATGAAAAACTTAATAAAAGTAAAGTCAAACTCAAAACTAATTCGAAGTAAGGAAATATAAACCCTAAAATTATTTAAATAATGAAAAATACATTACAAGTAACAGATGTTGAAATCTCCAATTCCAATTGAGTTCTTTCGTAGTTTCACCAATATTTATTAATTCTTCATGAAGTTCTTGAGCCAAAGAGATGATATAATGGTGTAGAATGAAGAATGATGATGAATGAGGAGTTATGGATTGTTTTTGGGGTCTTTTTTCTAAACTTCTCGCGGCTCAAACATAAAAAAAAATCAACCTAAGTTTGCACGTCGCGGTACCTAGGTGCCACGGGAGCAACGCCTAGGCACTGAAAATCTATTTTTTTGGGCCTGTGCAGCGCCTGGGCATTGCATTGCTGTTTCGAATTCTACATCATTTTTAGTATTTTCTCATAACTTCCTCTCCTAATATCCGATTGAGGCGATTTAAGATGCGTTGGAAAGCTAACTTAAAGAGCTAAAAGTTTTCTTCAAATACTATTTTCGAATTTGATCGTTTTCCATGGCAAAAGTGGTATCAATATGAGGCTGAAAATTGGTGCAAAACTTTTCAGCTTGAAAGTTGACATGTGATAATGTTTTGGCTATGTTTCATCATTTTGACTCCTTCCTTCATCTAATTGACATCTAACACTCGACTCTTCATCATAAGGTTAGAAACAAGCTTAACGTATTTATCCTTTAGTCCCCGAGTGACAGGAATATAAAATACACATTTTGCATCTTTATTTAATGCGCTCATATGGCTATTTTATGCCTAAATGTACTTAGTATTCTCATATTTTGGTTTAGGTGGCAAGTTGATAGATATAACATAATTTGGAAGAAATATGTGAAAATTGACCAAAGTGAAAGGAAATGAAAGTTCAAGGACTAGCGTGCAAATACACAAAAGTTGTGTCAAACCAAACAATGAAGATTTGAGAGTCAATTGGTTGAAAGAAGACTTTAAATGGATGAAATATCGTCAAAGTATGATCGCAGATGAATTTCCAATCGAGAAGTTATACACTGATTTTCAGCCTCATATTGAGACTCATTTTCGACATGGAAAACGATCGAATTGGAAGATCATATCTGAATAAAAGTTGTAGCCCTTTGAGTTATCTTTCCAATACATCTTGAATCGCAGGAAAAGAAGATACGACCAAAACACTGAAAGCTGTTCGGAGGAAATTTCGTAAAACCATGCGGCCGCATAGACCATTACCGAGAGTTTGAAGGCTGAGTTCATTTGTTCCTTGCGGCCGCAAGCCTCTAAACCATGCGGCCGCATGGTTCATTTCCGATACGAAAATTTTGGTTTCCTAATTTAAGTCAACCACCTATGGAAATAACTATAAATACATCTTTTAAAACCCTAGAATGGACCAGAACGCCTCCAACCTATTTTCTCTCTAAACTTCTACGCTTGGTCGAAGGAAATTGAAGACTCGGAACCACATATTGTGAGATCTAAATATTTTTCTTATTGTTTGATTTATATTTTGCGTATTGAATGTTTTTCTGCATTTATATCTATTATTTGTTGCGTTTAATTGCTAGAGGGCTCGCTAGTTTATTGATTATAACAACCTACCGCTAAGTTAAAAATCAAATTCGTAATTGTTTGATCCCTTTAACTTGTGAAGCACTAGAATTTGATAATTTTCTGCGATAGAGGTTATTGAATTTTAAGAAGAATGTTTAAATAGATTGAATGCAACCGCTGGTGTTTGTGTTATTTAGTTCATCGATTTCTTTATTATGTAAATGTGTTATTAAATTGAATCTTGAGCGCTGGTCTGGGGTTATTTAATAATTAGGGTTAATTAGAACGTTGGTTTCTAACTAACTAAAATTAAGGAGAAATATGAATCAATTCCAACGATGAATATTCAAAATATAAATTGAATTATCATTGCATCTATGATCAATTGTGGATTTCCGACGGTGGATGTAGACTTAGAGCAAGGTTAGTCTTTTGATTATTTTCGTTAATTTTATTTTCATTGTTATTAATTATGTTATTTACAATTGTTGCATACAAAAATCCCTCAATCATTGTACGAAACATAAAATATTGAATTACACACTTTTCGTGGGATCGACCCTTACTTCCACTACTACATTAGTTTTAGAGGTTTAAGGACTATTTTTGGGTGTCTGTGATAGCACACCAAATTTTGGCGCCGTTGTCGGGGAGTGGTGCTAATTTATTTTTGTGCTTCTTTAGTTATTTTATTTTATTTTTGAAAAAAAAAATCATAATTTTCTATGTTTTTAGGCAATTTATTATTTTTAGGAGTTTTAGCATAGATTTTTTTTTCTCTTACCCTAACTTCTCTTTAATTTGTTCTATTTGACTATGCCCGCAACTCGATCTTCTAATCAAGGTGAATTGCAGTACGATCCGGATCTAGAAAAAAACTTTACGCAGGTTCAAGAGTAGCAATCAGTGGAATTTCATAGTGAATAATTTTGATCCCGAGACCTTATTCTCTTGTGATTTTGAATCAAAGGAAGAGGAAGTCATGACTAAGGACAATCGAACTTTGAAGGAGCTTGCAGCCCCTACATTGAATCAACAATCTCTATGCATAACTTTTCATAATTTAGATGCTGCTACTACATTCGAGCTTAAATCTGGGCTAATACATCTTTTGCCAACTTTTCATGGTCTTACAGGTGAAGATCCTCATAAACATCTGAAAGAGTTTCATGTGGTCTGCACGGGTATGAAACCCACGAAAATTACTGAAGAACAGATTAAGCTGAGAGCCTTTCCATTTTCTCTGAAGGATTCGGCTAAGGATTGACTCTATTATTTACCATCTGGAAGCATTACTACATGGGATGAGATGAGAAAATTATTTTTGGAGAAATATTTCCCAACTTCAAGGGCAGCTAACATCCAAAAGGAAATCTGTGGCATAAGGCAGGACAATAGAGAATCTCTACATGAGTATTGGGAGCGGTTCAAGAAATTGTGTGCAAATTGTCCCCATCATCAAATCAGTGAGCAACTTCTCATCCAATACTTCTATGAAGGTCTTCAACCCACGGAAAGGAGCATGATTAACGCCGCAAGTGGAGGAGCTTTCGTTGATAAAACTCCCGAAGGAGCGAGAAATTTAATTGCAAACATGGCAGCCAATTCTCAATAATTTGGCGCTAGATTTGACCCCCCCTTCTAGACAAGTTAACGAAGTAAATGTCTCATCCATTGAACAACAAATAGCGAATCTAATTACTCTTGTTCGCCAAATGGCTATAGGTACTATGCAAACAGCAAAAGCATGTGGAATTTGTTCATCGGTAAGCCATCCAACTGATATGTGCCCAACACTTCAAGAAGAATCCATTGAACACGTAAATGTAGCCGGTAGCTTTCCTGGACAACCACAAAGGAATTATGATCTCTATTCAAACACGTACAACCAAGGATGGAGGGATCATCTAAACCTTAGTTATGGGAATCGACAAGTGAATCAAAATTGACAGAATTTACAGCAATATAATCAGCCATACCCTCCTAGACAACAACATGGCCAATCTTCTAACTCTGAAATGTCTTTAGAAGATATTGTTAAATCTCTTACAACTAACATTTTACAGTTTCAATAGGAGACCAAGGCTAGCATTCAATGTTTGGAGAATCAAATGGGTCAAATGGTTAGCGTGGTCAGTCGATTGGAGTCACAGAATTCGGAAAAATTACCCTCTTAAACGGTAGAAAATCCACGGGCAAATGTAAGTGCAATCACGTTGAGGAATGACACGAAGGTTGAAGTTCTAGTAAAGACATCCCCTACATCGTCTGAACAAAAAGAGGAAGAAAACATTGTTGCAAACAAGACTACTCCCAAGGATAATGAGGTAACTGAGCATAAGTTTCTACCTCTTTCTGATTGTAAACATGTACCTCCTTTCCCTCAAGCTTTAGTAAGATCTAGGAAATATGAACAAGGTCATGATGAGTTGCATGAAATTTTTAGTAAATATGAGGTAAATATTCAACTTTTAGATATTATTAAACAAGTGCCTCGTTATGCTAAATTTTTGAAACAATTGTGCACAAGTAAGAGGAAACAGAAATTGAAGGGGATTGAAAGGGTAAAAATTGGAGAACAAGTATCTGCAATTATTCAAGAGAAACTTCCAGCAAAGTGCACGGATCCAGGTATGTTCATTATCACTTGCATGATAGGGGACACTAAGTTTGAAAGGCCATGATAGATTCAGGAGCATCTATTAATGTCACGCTATATTTTGTATACAATTTCTTGAAGACCCTTAAATAACACTGGTGTGATAATTCAACTAGCTGATAAATCTAATGCATATCCTAAGGGGGTGGTTGAAGATGTTCTTGTGAAAATTGATGATTTGTTTTTTCCTGCTGATTTTTATGTGCTTGACGTGGGCAATAGTAATCATACTACCCCTATTTTGTTAGGAAGACCGTTCTTACGGACATCCAAAACTAAAATGGATTTTAATAATGGTACATTGACCATGGAATTTGATGATAAGATCATTAAGCTTAATATCTATGATTCCATGAAACATTCGTGTATTAATAATCATGTTCATTTTATTGATGTAATTAATCAATTAGCATAGGATGTTTTCAAATTTGCTGGTAAAAATGAATGGAAATCTGTCATTAATGAGCATCTTGGGAAGGAAAAAGAGGAGTTGACCTTAAACACTGAGTTACAAAGAATTGTGGCAGCATTAAATGATCTTCCAAAGTCAAGTAATAGTTCTTGTTTTGTATTGCTAGTTTCTAATGAGAAACATTTATCCTTTGTTTTGCAGATTTTCATTCCGGATTTGAAGCTTCACCCCAGTCACTACAAGTATATATTCCATGGAGGTGGAGGAACACTACCAGTTATCATTCCCAATGAATTTGGCGCATCGCAAAGAAGATCGAAGCCAACCATATTAGACCCGGGCTAAACAAGAAAGCAATAAGTCGAGCCAAAGATAATAAACAAAAGCGCTGCTTGGGAGACAACCCAAGGAGAGTTCGTTCTTTTATCTTTTTATTTTATTTATTTTTTTATTTTTCGTATTCATATTTTAGTTATCTTTGTCTTTTCTTTGCATTTCACCTTACATTGGGGGCAATGTAAGTTTTAAGTGTGGGGGAAGGGATTTAGATTGAGTTTAGATTTAGATTGAGTTTAAATTTCAAAAATTTTGAAAATTTTTGCATGATTTTTCAAGAAATTGAATTGAGAGTTAAATGATTATTTTGGGTTGTGTATGCTATTTGCTGAATGAATTAGGCTTTTAAAGAACTCATAAAATTATTGAATGAATAATCCTCCAACTTAGAGTTGATTAGTCAATTATTTTCTTTGAGAATGGTAGTGACTAAATTTTGTAGACAAAAAACCGGTGAGATTTTTGAGCATTTAGACTGATACATCCATAACAGTCTCATTATTTTTTTTTCATGTGTGATATTCTTCCATGGTTTTGTCTTTATAGAACTTGCCTTAATTCTCTTCAAGATCACATTGACACATGCATGCACGAAAATGATTAAGGCCATTTTTGTTACATAAATTAACCACCTTAGCCAAATAGCCGACCCTATAATTGAATTTTCCATTGTTGAGCCCCTTTGAGCTTTATTACCTTTTTTTTGTATAAACTCACATTACAAGCTTTAAACTGGAAAAAAATGTCTTTACCCAAGTTTTAGAGCTAGTAGAGTATTGTTGAATGTCATGAGAAGTGTAGGTATGCAAGAAAATAAGAGTGGGGTATCAAGATTTATGGTAGTGCTATTATTGGTGAATTAGAACAAATTTTCTATGTCAATTCAGGGAGTTCCAGTATTGGTGTATTATTTGAAGTTTACATTGTGCAAGAAAAACACAAGATGAAGAAAAAAAAATGAATGATTGAAGAAAGAGAAAAGAAAAGAAAGAAAAAAAAAATAAGTGATGAAGGAGAGTGATTTTAATGTGAAAAAGATCTATATTCATAACTCTTCCTACATCTCAAGAAAGAGTTTGTGTGGGATAGATGCAAAAATGATGAAGTTATCATGTGGAGTGGTTGGTTTACATGTCTTATGTATATGTTTGAGCTATGTCTATTTATCTTTACTCCACTAGTTTCGATGGCTCTTGAGTCACATACCCAAATATTTCCCACCTTAACCATAAGCCACATTACAACCTTTGGAAAGTCTTTATAATTCTTGTAAAGCATGTGATCTAAGTGGTGGCGAATAAGAAGATATGCAAGCATATGGTAGAACATCTCCATTGGAATGAATTTGAGCAAAATACTTACCATTTTAAACACATGAGAGTTGAGTACTTATATCCATGAGAGTCTACATGTTTAGTTTACTCCATCTTTATATGAAAATACTTGCTAATTGATTATGAGTTGTGTGGAATGTTTATTCATGAAATTTTATGTGTTTTGAAAAAATTTGATGGTTCTATATTCTTGGCATTACGACTTGGTGTCTTTGGAGAATTAAATTTAAGTTTTGCCCGAGGACGAGCAAAAACTAAGTGTAGGGGAATTTGATAGGAATATAAAATACACATTTTGCATCTTTATTTAATACGCTCATATGACTATTTTATGCCTAAATGTACTTAGTATTCTCATACTTAGTATTCTCATATTTTGGTTTAGGTGGCAAGTTGATGAATATAGCATAATTTGGAAGAAATATGTGAAAATGGACCAAAGTGAAAGGAAATGAAAGTTCAAGGACTAGCGTGCAAATACACAAAAGTTGTGTCAAACCAAACAATAAAGATTTGAGAGTCAATTGGTTGAAAGAAGACGTCAAATGGATGAAATATCGTCAAAGTATGATCACACATCAATTTCCAATCGAAAAGTTATACACTGATTTTCAGCCTCATATTGAGACCCATTTTCGACATGGGAAACGATCGAATTGGAAGATCATATCTGAATAAAAGTTGTAGCTCTTTGAGTTATCTTTCCAATGCATCTTGAATCGCATGAAAAGAAGATACGACCAAAACACTGAAGGCTGTTCGAAGGAAATTTCGTAAAACCATGCGGCCGCAAGCCTTTAATTCCATGCAGCCGCATAGATCATTACCGAGAGTTTGAAGGCTGAGTTCATTTGTTCCTTGCGGTCGCAAGCCTCTAAACCATGCGGCCGCATGGTTCATTTCCGATACGAAAATTCTGGTTTCCTAATTTAAGTCAACCACTTATGGAAACAACTATAAATACATCTTTTAAAACCCTAGAACGGACCAGAACGCCTCCAACCTATTTTCTCTCTATTTTTCTTAGATCTATCATGTGTAACTAAACTTCTACGCTTGGTCGAAGGAAATTGAAGACTCGGAACCACATATTGTGAGATCTAAATAGTTTTCTTATTGTTTGATTTATATTTTGCGTATTGAATGTTCTTCTGCATTTATATCTATTATTTGTTGTGTTTAATTGCTAGAGGGCTCGCTAGTTTATTGATTGTAACAACCTACCGCTAAGTTAAAAATCAAATCTGTAATTGTTTGATCCCTTTAACTTGTGAAGCACTAGGATTTGATAATTTTCTGCGATAGAAGTTATTGAATCTTAAGAAGAATGTTTAAATAGATTTAATGCAACCGCTGGTATTTGTGTTATTTAGTTCATCGATTTCTCTATTATGTAAATGTGTTATTAAATTGAATCTTGAGCGCTGGCCTGGGGTTATTTAATAATTATAGTTAATTAGAACGCTGGTTTCTAACTAACTAAAATTAAGAAGAAATATGAATCAATTCCAACTATGAATATTCAAAATATAAATTGAATTATCATTGCATCTATGATCAATTGTGGATTTTCGACGGTGGATGTAGACTTAGAGCAAGGTTAGTCTTTTGATTATTTTCGCTAATTTTATTTTCATTGTTATTGATTATGTTATTTACAATTGTTGCATACAAAAATCCCCCAATCATTGTACGAAATATAGAATATTGAATTACACACTCTTCATGGGTCGACCCTTACTTCCACTACTACATTAGTTTTAGAGGTTTAAGAACTATTTTTGGGTGAGTGGGACAGCACACCACCGAGCTTTCACTTTCTTCCATTTTGGTCATTTTTCGCTCTTTTCTTCAATTTTCCACCGTTTTCACCCATTTACAACCTAAACCAAGATATAGAAGTACTTAGTGCATTTATGCGTCAAATAATCATAGAAACGCAAATATTAATGGGTCAAAAAGTAACAAATGTTTTATTATCACCAGTAATCTAACCATTTTCATTCAAAAGGCCGATCAAATATTTTACTTGAACATCAAAAAAGCGCAAATGTATAACTTCACTACGCATTCAACAAAATCGACACAAAGTTATATTTATGTAGTAATATCATTACTTTCACATGTACTTCCAACTATATGTAATAATAGACCCTGAAGATGCATTTTCCATCCATTTGTAAAGAGCTCCACCTTCATAGGATCCACTTCTAGATAAGGATCATATACATCTATGTCCAACAACTTTCTCCTCTTTGTTGGGTCCATGAAGAGAGAACACAATAAGCTTGATTTTCTCTTTGGACGATACACTCGTCATTTCGGTGAATTACATCCTACCTTCTCGATTTGTACACTGTCGCCTATATGTTGCAAGTAAAAACTATTAGAAATCTAAAATTTGTTTAACTTGGAGTTAATAACATGAAGTTGAACGTCAATTATTTTTCATATACCTTGAGTGGATTCATTCGCATCCACCTCATGTTTCTCAGGCGTCACAAAATCAATGATGCCTTTCTCCACGTCGAGATGCTCCTTCTCTACCATTGTTTCTTTTCCAACACCTTCTTCGACCATTTTTTCCTTATCTTGCTCCTGTATATTATCCCCAGATCTAATATCAGCTCCAAACTCTTCCACCTTTCTTTCATTTGCAGGAACATCTGTCATATCATCAAATCCACCCTCATTTTCCAACCCACCCTTGGGTTCATATTCGGGTACATAAGTTGTGCTACTAGTGGCACCATCAAATGCACTAGTCGCTGAATGGAATCGACTTGTCAACCTTTTTCTCCACCCGATCAAGTCGAGTTGATATGACTGTTTGTAGCATTCTCTCAAGTTTTTTCATTTTCATTCTCAATAAATCCACTATGTTGATCTCATGAGATACCGGTGGTGATTGAGATGCTCTGGGAGAGTGTTGATGGAATGAATGTTGTGGCTCGGCATCATGCTCAACCTCATTTCCTTCGAAATGGTGTGAAGTACTCTTATCTTCTCCTACGATCGGTGTCAACTTTTTCCAATAGACCTCCTTGAGTTCGAGTTCATTGGGAATCAATGTAGAAGTAACCTCCAACTGCAAACATTAAATCTTGCAAATCATTAGTTATTCGCTAAGCTAATTCCACAATTTGTTCCATTAAACTTAAACTCGGAAAAAAAGAAGCAATGTGCCTCTTTCAATTTCAACACGTTATCAATGGCAACAGACACTAACCTCTTCGACATTTCCCAAACGACCATTCTTGGAATTGTATTCAGATATTTCGTAGCAAACTTCATTCTCAAAGTTGAAATATCTTCGAATGCCCAAATCTATTGTAAAACAAATATTATTATCTCACGACACAAATTTATATATAAACAATAATACAAGTCAAGTGTATTGTATGTTCACACCATTATAGCGAGGGAAAGCTGTGCAATAAATATCGACAATGTGACTCTCCTCCGACATCGAATTTTTCAATTCACCTCCCATCACATTTGAATACATTCATTGTGTATTCAAATGAAAACTTTCCCTATTGATACTTCTCGAACATGTCCAGATCATCAACCAAGTCCAGCCACCATAAATCGATGTAGGTGTTTTCCTCCGTGGCCCACATGATGTATGCCAAAATTACGATCAATCCCAACTTATACTTGTCGCTCTTTATTTTCTTGCAACATATAAATGCATTGTAAGTATCTCCCTTCATAATCTTCCCCACACTTTTCTTAAAATATTCTTTCACAATTCAACACTCCACCCCCAAAGTCTTATCTACATTTTTATCATCACCCGCATTTAAGCTCGTCACAAATTCTTCCAATTCAAATCTTGCTCGTTTGTCTCCTATATTAAACCATACTTCTTCTTTTTTGCTGGTCTTTATCTTCACAATAATAATTAATGTACAACCTGTGAAGCCAACCTTATATCCCTCATTCTAAGAAGAGATCCGAAGTAGCTCTCTCGTGGAACTTGCTTTTGTACTTTGTATCTAGTTTCTCATAAACATCTTGTACTATGTGCAGTCTACATCTTGTTGTAACTGTATCATCAACTTGTATTTTCTCCATAGCAATGCAAATTATAAAACATGTACAAATATTAGAACAACTGATGATAGTAAAGCACATACGAACAAAATGCATAAGCTATATAAATCAAGTTAAGCATACATATTTTCGATAAGAAAAAATAAATTATGTACAGATTGCAAACATTGTAGTACTTTACAACAAAAGGTCCTACTAACATTCTACTAATACAATTACCAGTTTTATAAAAATTGTAAAATTATCATGAAATATTATGTTTTATTTTACGCATTACTTTATAGTTTAATGAGAAGAGTTAAGACAAATTCCAAGTACAAACTTCCAATTTCAATTCTCAAAATTTAGAAGATATAAAACATCAAATATGGAAAGAGTTAAACACACATACATATTTGGGAAAAGAGTTAAAGACAATGAGTTCCAAGTCACTCTCAACTCACATATATATTTGGGCAGTATGTCTATTATCTCATTTTCAACGTCTCTTTTCTTCTCATGTCATCCTATCAAATTAACTTTACATTGTAAAAAAAGTATAATATCAATTTTGAGCCTCATTTTAAATACGTATTACTCATTGAAATTTTTTACTATGAACTATATCCAAAAAAAGGTAATTAATAAACCCTAATCAATCTATGTAGAAGAACGAGAATACATAGGAACCTAGGATATTCAAACAAAATTCCATTCCTCAAATTCAGATAATAAAAATCAAGTATCATTCTCACTAGAAACAAAAAAAAATTATATAAAAATCCAATACACATGGTTCAGAAGAATAAATTAGATTTTTGAACTCAACCTTAAAAACCCAATATGCATGGTTTAAAAGAAGAAGACAAACAAATTTTTGAACTCAACCTGAAAAAACGCATGGTTCAGGAGAGAAACAGATTTTCAAACTCAACCAATAAAAAATATTATTCGACAGTCAAATCCATTTCCCGCAAACTACATTTGAAAATACAGAAAACTTACATTGATTTTTCTAAGTGGAAGTTTGTAGTTGGTTTGAAAATGAAGAAGACGGATTTTGAACTCAACCCTCCACCAAAAAAGTTGTTCCCATTAAAATTTTTCACAATCATCGAGCTCAGTAGAAGAAGGGGAAGAGATGACTTTAGGGGCGTGTCTGGGCACATGGAAAATTTTAATTCTGACCGTTACAAATAAAAAATGGCACAGTTGCTTCTTTTTTTTTTTTTTTATTCGCGTTCATCTAACAAGAAATCAGGCCACAATAATCCATATTCCCAATTTACCCCCCTCATTTTAAAGGATGCATTTGGTCAAAGTTGCAATTATTTGAGGTGAGAGAAAGGTTTAAAAAAGCAGTCTAAAGGACAATTTGGGAATTGAATGCCAATTTTTCTATTTAGCCGTGCAAGAGTAAGGTCCATGTGGGCCCGGTTGATTTGACATGAAAATTGATTTTTCACTCAAAAATTGCGCCCAGACACGCCCTAGATTTGAAGGAGAAGAGTTGAAAATTTGAAGGAGAAGATTTTGAAGAAGAAGAGGTTTTTTGAATTTGAAAGAGAAGGGGTTGTTTATGGTGTGAATGAATGAAAGAAAATCCCCAATTCTTTCTTCAATTTCATTTTACAAGATAAGGTTAAAGATGTCTTTTGACAGTTTTAAATAATTAAAATTCTCTTTACTTTAATAATTTCGATCAAAGACCTATTTGACAAAATGTTTATGAATGGTGGTCATTTGAACTCATTCCTCTTTTTTAGTGATTTCTAAGTTTAAACGGAACCAAATTATGGACCGGTTCCCGAGTTTATCGGTTCAATTCGATTTTACCCTTGCTTGACATTCATTTTTTTCTCATTCTCTTTCTCATTTTTTTTTTCATTTCAACCACACATTCTATCAATAAAATAATGTTACACATAAATCTAAAAATTCTCCTTACTTTTTAACCACATATTCTTCAATCAATCACTATTGTACATCAAATTCTTTTCCAAAATAGGTGTCAAACACAAATAACATTGGCTTTTACAAGAGAAGAATAAACTGAATTTCACGCACTTTTAAATAATTAATTTTTTTTATTTTGAAAAATTTGGTCAAAGGCCTTCAGGATAAAAACACATCGGGAGTGGCCATCTGAACTCATTCCCAAAGAACTTTTTTCGTGCTCCAATTCATCTAGAGAAATCCATTACTAGATGAAAAATCAGTGACCAATTTCGTGCTACTGAAATGGAAAATCAGTCACCAAATCCCTATTGAAATCTGTAGGAATATTGGTCTCCAATTGCACCCAAATACCGAGCTCAGATAAACCAAATCGAACCACCACCATCTAACCAAAAACCTCCAAAACGACACCACCAATTCACCGGTTGCTTCAACAAGAATCAGCCTACTTAGGACTCGGTGTGAAGAGTTAGGCAGCCTCAAGAAACAGCCACTAAGGCTAGAGAGGAAGGAGAAGACAAGGCAAGCACATAGCAAGACCCAAGGACACAAAGTCACGGCTCTCTCTCCCTCACTCACGGCTCCAACCTTTCTTCCACACTTGAGAAACAAGAACCGGGTCAATATTAATAAGGCAAGGAAATGGGCTTTTAGGTCAAACACAAAGGGGCCCAATAGATAACTAAGTGGGCTTTCAACCTTAAAGCCATCCAAGGTTATGGGCCGGGCCATGAGCAACACTAATCAAATTAGGCTACTTCAAATGGCTCACTTAGGTTGTCGGGATGGTTCGTTCATTGTGGTGTCAACATTCCACTTCAATCATCGGCCGAGGCCTATGAAGACTAATCCAACATAAACCGGTTTAACATTATCGCTCGGATTTATTAGGTATCAAAAACCCAACAAATCTCCACCTTGATCCCAATAAATCTGCAAGCAAACAAAACACACAGTTTATACTTGCACAATCAAGGTAACCAATAAAATTGGCATCACAGACCTTACATCGTGTCTCCACCTGAAACACATACCATACCTGCTTCATGTACTCACCAGGGCTAAGGTCCAGAACACCCGAGTAGAAGCAAATAATCACAGAAATCAATCAAAAGCAAATAAACATGCGATAGAAATATCATATAGGATAACACAGATCCTTTCAAACATGTTCACACAGAACAACAGATTAACACCAAGTCAATCAACAGGCCAACACATGCGCAACAAATGCATAAATGACCTCACGAAGATCTCACCACACTTATCATATCCCATTCCGTGTTGCTCACTCCTCGAGAACACATATCTCACCTCATCGCCCACAAAGCTCACTAGACTAATCACTCAACTCATGTCTAACTGGTAAATCTCTATAGATCCTAAGTTCTTGGGATAATCCTTTATCACTACATCACTTCTTCCAACCAACGTGGATAATGGGTCTCCACCTAATAGAAGTGATAGAAGTGCCTCACTCGCACTCCACCTGATCAGGGTCTCTACACAGATAAAGGATTCCAACATTTGATCACATCTCCACCGTGATCCAAATGCCACACTCCACATCCCACAGTACAAACCACAATGTACCCTCAGACATCTATACTCCACCTTACCAAAAGACATCCAACACACTGCAAATGCATCACAACCCCACTATGGCAAATCAAAACATTTCGACGACCACAAAGGTTAGGGCTCAATTTAAATTGACCCACGCACCAACAAGGTTACTCCAACACCAACGCTCAAAAAATCCGCAAAGGATAAAACTCACAAAGGGAAGGGTGACAGTGGCACTCACAAAGAGGATAGAAGAAAGAGTTGGTTACTTCACAACACTCACAGAAGAGTCTCACACAGAGAACGAAGATAACCCTCACAGGCTGCCCCACATAATCTCACAAACCACACAGGCTCACACAGATGAAGGAGAAAATGGCTGCCCCTCTTACTTCTCACTACCACTCACAGAGCAAACGGAGTACGCCATAGATCTCAACCTACTATGCATGCAACCAATTACACCAAGTAATAAGATCACTCCAATTCATGCCAATGTACATATCAAACACATTGAAATACAACATATAATCATGCAACTGAATTGAGCAATCACATACATGCAGAAAGGATTACACACAGATGCACATAGCAGTAACCAGGTTTACACTCAATAAACCTCACACGGGTCATCACCAAATAGAATTCGCATCACCACCCTCATCAACTTTCCTTTAATCATCCCTAAGATAGTCTATTTCAATAATGTCCAAATAACTGCAGTTAAAACACATCTTATTTTTCGCACATGCCTTAGACCACATTTGCCAAATTAAAATATCATATTTTTCATTAAAACATGCACAACTCATAATATGTCGTCATTTTACCCAACAAATGCACAAAACACAAAATACAACCAATAACGACCACAAGTAAATCACCGACACAATTCACACAGAATAGTCGAGTAAACTTTCGTAAGGTCATGTGCAATTATAAATAATGAAAAATAAATCGACAACAAATTCACGAAGAATTTAAGGCAAATAATTAACAAGTAATTCTTAGGTCTAGCATCAGGCAATGGTTACCCCTTCACGGTAACCCCAAACCTAACGTCACCCCACACGATGACTTCTAATACGAAAAATAAATTATCCTATACAATAATTTTAACTGCAATAATAAAAGGTAAAGAACACGATACCGAGCGGACCACGTCTGAAGGTCCGTAAATATCGAGAGCTGCGAATTCACCACTTTAGGACCGTCACTCTTCGTCCTAAAATCATCGGCAACCACGGCAACACAAAACGACACTCGGCACCCGAACGTCCAAACGCAAACTCGTCTAACTTTCACCGTAGTACCTCAAACGGAAATCCGTCAACGCCGTTGGGTCCGCCTCGATGTCCCCAACAAACTGCCTGAAGACCACTTCTCCAAAATCAGAACGCGTGCGCCGCACGCGCCACCCACGCGTCTGCGCGTAGGCCTCACGAGCCGCCTGACGCGTCGGCGCGTGACCAACACGCGCCGCCTGACCAGCTACGCCTCGCCCTGCTGAACACACCGGTGGTGTCCGTTTCACCAACTGACCACTGGTTTGGCTGAAAATCACGATTGTAGGTCCAAATTTTTTGGCAAAATCTGGATAGCTTCTTTGCTTCAGTTTCTGCTCGATTGGTCTGAAAAACCTCCCCAATCCGCTCTGATACCATTTGTAGGAATATTGGTCTCCAATTGCACCCAAATACCGAGCTCAGATAAACCAAATCGAACCACCACCATCCGACCAAGAACCTCCAAAACGACACCACCCATTCACCGGTTGCTTCAACAAGAATCGGCCCACTTAGGACTCGGTGTGAAGAGTTAGGCAGCCTCAAGAAACAGCCACTAAGGCTAGAGAGGAAGGAAGACAAGGCAAGCACATATCAAGACCCAATGACACAAAGTCACGGCTTTCTCTCCCTCACTCACGGCTCCAACCTTTCTTCCACACTTGAGAAACAAGAACCGGGTTAATATTAATAAGGCAAGGAATTGGGCTTTTAGGTCAAACACAAAGGGGCCCAATAGATAACTAAGTGGGCTTTCAATATTAAAGCCGTCCAAGGTTATGGGTCGGGCCATTAGCAACTCTAATCAAATTAGGCTACTTCAAATGGCCCACTTAAATTGTCGAGATGGTTCGTTCATTGTGGTGTCAACATTCCACTTCAATCATCGATCGAGGTCTATGAAAACTAATCCATCATAAATCGGTTTAACATATTCACTCGCATTTATTGGGAATCAAAATACCTAACAAAATCCCCATATCTGTAAGAAAAGTCCAGAACAGACAATATGGAGAAGCTCCCGGCGATTGGAGAGTACGTATTGAGGTCGAAATTGGGGGAGAGTTCACTGTCGACGGTATGGGAAGCGGAGCACAGAACCACCGGACAAGTGGTGGCGCTGAAGCAAATTCAGGTGAGGAAATTGACGCGCCGCCTCAAGAATTGCTTGGAGTGTGAGCTTTCCTTCTTGTCCTCCGTCAATCACCCGAATATTATTCGCCTTCTCGATGTACTCGAGGTTGGTTTAAGCTCTTGCTTCAGGTTTATATCTGATTAAGTTATTGAGAATTGCTTATTTTTGGAACTGAACAAAATGTTTTTGCTTCAAGTTTACAATTGATTAAGCTATTAAGGAAATGCTTATTTTGCCAGTGGGATTGTGGTTAATTAGTTAATATTGAAGATTAAATTCAACTTAGCAAACTGTGCAAGTGGCTCAACATGGTACTAGAGCAAGCAGAGGTCTTGATACCGCCTATTTATGAAAATTATGCACATATCAGTGAAATTTATGAATTGGGGTCCATATGCGTGGGGCCGTATTGAGATGTTAAATGGATTAATATGTCGCATTTCTAACCGTTTAAGCTTTTGGACAAGTAATCCTGTAGATAAGTCGAGAAATTACTACATTGTTAATGGACTTTTAGGCATCTCGGTTCTTTTCTATTTCTTAACTAATTGCATATTTCGTTGCGTTGAAGTGGTGTGTGATTATATTGATTTTATGTGTTGTATCTGCATGGTTCTTGACATTTACTTGGTTAGTGGAAGTTAAATCTTGATTTCCCAAGTGGATAGCTCGATTGATTTTCTGAAGGTTCTTGAGGCATCCCTATGTTAATTTTTGTTGTATTAAATTGAGTGACTACTTGGAACTTTACTATTAGATGCCAAAATCGGACATTATTATTGCAAAAAGCAGAAAAAATCTAGTAAGTTGAGATTAAGTCGACTGAGATCACCAAAATGAATGATTGCCAATAACGTGCATGATTAACGGACTTAAATAAGAGATACCTACCTTTCAGTAACTAAGTAATCTGAATAAGCAATTGCTCCTAATGTTTCAAATAAGGTTTTCTTGCATTAATTTTTTCCTTCATGCGCGGTCTTGGTTATTAGTCATATATGTTGAAAATGCAAGTAGCAAAGTTTCTTCCATTTTCTAATGAATATACCCAATATGATTACTATAATCATCATTTCGAGCTTCTGATCAATTGAGTAATCTGAATCTAAAACCTTAACATAAGAAAAGCCAAAAGGGGAGCCTACTGGGACTTCCACCTGCATCTAGATCATAGAATAACATTGAAATTATTTAGGTTTGGTTAATTGGATTCTAAAATAATTTGTTTGCTTAAAGAATTATTCAAATTTCCCTTCTCAATTTTTACTTCCTGGAATGCGACCAAATATATTTCATGAAAAAGCCCCAACGCACTGAAATGAGTCCGGCAGAAGCTATAACTTGGTTGAACATCTAAATCCGATTCTTTTCTTTATCCTTCTTCTATGTTATAGAGAGCCAGAGATCTTATTATTACTTATTCCTACCAAAGTGATGTCTGATACATGGCCTCTTTAGATAATCCTTTATTTTTAATCATTATTCATGTTCTGGATGAAATTAAGCAAGAATACATCCCCCAAAGCGTCGACCTAAACATCTGCATTGAGTAAAAAGCCTCTTTGGTTCACCTACTAGTTTGGTACATCATTCGGGCACAAGACGTAACATATTGCCTATTTCATATAAATATGAACAAGAAAACTCCGTGACGAACTTTTTTATCGACTTAATGATGTTTTCTCAAATCTTGCTCCCTTCAACACTCTTTACAGAAGTTAATGAATCTATTTCTTAGGTTAAGGGCTGCATTGTCCTGGTCTTGGAGTTTTGTGCTGGGGGAAATCTAGCTTCGTACATTCAGCGTTGTGGCAGAGTTCAAGAATGCACTGCTAAAAGATTCATGCAGCAGCTCGGTAAATTATAATTTATTGCTTACTTTGCTCTATGATTTTCTCATTTGACATCACTTTTCTACATTGCAGGAGCTGGTTTGAAGGTTTTGAAATCACATAACATTATCCACCGCGACCTGAAACCCGAAGTAAGAGTTCCCATTTCAATTGAAAAGAAATACATTTTGCTTGTGTGCACGTATATAAATAATTCTTTCGTTTTTTCCTACCACTGGCTCAGAATATTCTCTTATCTTCTTGTGAATGTGACCCAGTTCTAAAAATTGCCGATTTTGGACTTTCAAGGTAAGTTAACAACAACATAGATTCGCAGCATTCCTAATCTTGAATGAATTAAAGAAGTTCATTTGGATCAGGATTTTACGTCCGGATGAATATGCAGAAACCGTTTGTGGTTCACCAATGTACATGGCTCCCGAAGTTTTACAGTTTCAAAGATACGATGAAAAGGTTGTAAGCTTTTTGCTGTTTTGTTATATGGGACAAAACTGAGAGTGAGAATTTCTTTATAGGTCGACATGTGGAGCCTTGGGGCAATTCTTTTCGAACTTCTCAATGGCTGCCCTCCTTTTCATGGTCGGACTAGTGTCCAGGTAACACCTTGGGTAAAACTAGAATGTCCATGTTCTACTTTGCCAACATGCCTTTCCTTAACTAAGATTTTGATTGATTCAGCTTCTACATCATATCAAGGCCTCTACATCTCTTCCTTTTTCTCGACTGGTTCTTCCACAGTTGCATCCCGACTCTATTGATTTGTGTACAAGATTATTGTCGACTAATCCAGGTTTACCATATTGATTTTATAGCATGTGAATTTGCTTCATAGTGGGACTGTATATTCTAAAACCAAGTCGATGCATCTCACTGTCTTTGCAGATAATCGTTTGTCCTTTGAAGAGTTTTATCAGCACGACTTCTTACAAATTGGGAAATGGAGCATTACCTCCAAAGATAAAAGTTAACAATACAGAATCTTATCAGTACAAGGAAATCTTCTAACCAACATCGGAGGTTTGATAATAACATGTACATTTTTTACTGAAAATTGAACTCTCGTTGCTTTGTATCAGCAAATTGTATGTTGTTAATTTGTACAGAATCATCGTAACTTATTTAACGACGGACTGGAGTCTGATGAAATCCTAGATGAATGTATGTAAATTCGATTGGTTAACTCGTATTCAGGTGGCACATGTTGTCGTTTGATTTTTGACGACGTACTTTAAATGTTTTGAGAGCAAAATAATTGTAAGCTTTTCAATTTTTGTAGGAGGGTCTCTTATTGAACATCCCTCCATAATTAGGGCTTGCTTGGGAAAGTTCAAATTATAATTTAATTTGTGGGCCTCACAAAATGTCAATGAAAAGTGGATAACAATTGTGGATGGGAAAAATTCATAAATAAGATGTTTGCTTTACACCAATTCAAAAATCAGGTTTTTTTTTTAATATAATATAATATAATATAATATAATATAATTAACTCACCCCACTTGCACCACCCCCAAAGTTTAAAAAAGCGAAACTAAGTACTAAGACGGTTTTTTTTATGAGGCGAGGCGTCTGCCTCGGGGCGGATTGAGGCGCAAGCTTCACAAAAAACAAAAAATCTAAATAAAAGAATTATAAAATAATACAAAAAATAAAAGTTGGAGCATATAGTAAATAAGATATATAGCTATTAGTATATAGAAATATAATCCACCTAAAGAAAGAAGATGTTTAGCAAAAAAAAAAAACATTACAAAAAAAGCATTACAAAAGAAAGAAGATGTTTAGTTTTCTAGATATTTTATTATTTTGTTTGGGCCCAAAATGCCTTTTTAAATGGGTCGTTTTCTTTTTTAAGAAAGCACTTTCTGATTTATATTAATAAAGTTGAAAAATCAAATTTTAAGGAAGGCGTGTGCCTCATGCTCCATGAGGTGCGTGCCTTAAAGTGTGCGCCTCAGATGTAGAGACGTCTGCCTCATATTTTTAGTCTCAAATATACCGCCTCGAGGCAAAATACATGCGCCTCACGGTGAGGCGCGCCTCACTACCGTCTTTTTAAACCATGACCACCCCTACTGCTCCGGGACTATTCCGACGACCATTTCGACCACCACTTTTTCCCAGCGATCGTTTCGACCACCACTCTTTTTCGACAACTTTTCCGGCGACTGGTCACATATTCATAATCATAAGTCACAGATTTATTTACTGGTCAAATATCGTTAAATTAATTGGTCACAAATTATTTCATGGTCACACATCAAAAATTTTACAGGTCACATATTATTTCGAGATCACATATCATTCAAATTACAAGTCACATTTTTTTATAGGTCACATAAGTTACAGTTTCTTGATCACAAATTACTTTCCGTCACAAACACCTAATATATAGTCACAAATCAGCCAAATTGTTGGTCACAGACGATTAAATAGTTGGTCACAGACATCCCCACCCGTCACAACCATATCCACCACCATCACGACAACAACCAGATCTGCCACAACCAACATCTGCAAAAATATTCAACCTAAACACCATCACCACCATCCAATACAGCCGACCCACACCCCCTACAGACAATCCACCAACACAGTCGATTCCCAACAGCTGACCAACACACCAACAGCGACACGACCCACACACCACAGCCAACACACTCACTTCGACGCTAGTAGCAGCGACCCACACCACAGTCGCTAGCAACGCCGCCGCTGCGATTCACAACAGCAGCAGCACCTCGAATCGCTGCTGCGATTCACAGTAGCAAGCGTTGCTGCGACGAATCGTAGCAGCGATGTAACTGCTGCGACTCGCAGCAGCGATCGGCTACGATTCACAGCAGCGTCGAGGAGCTGCTCAGCAACTCCTCGACGCTGCTAGGGAGGGAGATGGGGAGGGGAGGATACAGAGAGAGAGAGGGAGAGGTTACAGAGAGAGAGGGGGGGAAGGAGAGGGGAGGCGAGGCGAGGCGAGAGGGAAGAAGGGAGGTGAGGGAAATTGAGTGATAAATTAGGGTTATGTTTTATTATATAGTACCTGATTTTTGAATGATAAAACTTAGTCCCTGATTTTTGAATATCAAACTTTAAGCACCTGAGTTTTTATAATTTCCCATTGTGGATTCTACAAAATGTGGACAAATTGTATTTTTGATTTTGAAAAAATGATTATAATTTAAAGTCTTCCAAACAAGCTCTTAAAGCATGTTTGTAAACCATTTATAAATGGCAAGATTTGCAGTAGGACGTGAATGTCAAGTCTCAAGGTAAAACAAAAGGGACTTATTATAAAAATTAAAAAATGAGTGTACGACTTTATAAAATAATGATTGAAAGTATATTATTACAATTGTAATAAGCTAAACTCAATTCAATTATAATAGACTTTAATTAAAGCAAAAAATGTATTTTTTTTTTTTTTTACATCTATTGCGATTTCTCAAAGTGTTTGTGATGATTTTTTATGAACAAATTATCCAATAATCAAGTGATTATACATTAAAATAATGTTTTGATTGCTCGAAAATTATCCCAAAAAGCTTGATATTTATCTTGCAAGAATTTTCATGTTTTACCTCTTAAAATTTGGATATTTGTCTGTCACATAACTTTTTAACGTTTGAATATACAAAATTATTAGTAAAGTTTGTGCAAAATTTCTCATTGGTTCTTAAAGCTTTTTTCTGACCATACTAATTTCAGAATTGGCCACCCGATTAGCTAAAGTTACGCAAAAATCTTAAGTAGTACTCCTTCAATGTCATAGTGGACTAAAATAATAGGAATGGCAAAATAATTCGTTTAACCTGATATCCGTGGGATCCCATCCCAAATGGAGCGGGGATTACCCGCCTAACCGGGTAAACGGGGTGGGGACGGGACGAGGTCCATTGTCCCAAAGCGGGTATGGGATGGGTGCGGGAAACATAATCCCCTTCTCGATACTCACCCCGTTTAAAGTTAATTTCAAATTTAAGTTTTTTGTCAAACAAAAATAATAGATTTATCTTCATTTTTCAAAGAACATAAGTTGTTTTTAATAAATTGGTAAAAAAGTAATAATATTTACTAACTAAAGATATAAAAATGTTAAAAGTAAAAAATAAAATAAATAAAAAATAAAAATAAAAAATAAATGGGGAGATAAATAGGACATAAAACTTACCCCGCCCTCGCCCCGATCCGATCCGAACTCGCCCCGTCCCGCTTTAAGCGGGTATGGGGATGGGGTATAGTAATAAAAAAATCCGACGGGATAGGGGTGAAAATGGTCAATTTGTCCCATACCTGTCCCGTTGCCATCCCCTAGACTAAACACCATTACCTCTACCAATTTCATTTTATTGAACTAACAATCTTATCCCTAGAAAAAAAAATTCCAAATTTATCTCTAACCCTAATCTTAGCTCACATAAAAGCAACGAGGAATGTGAAATTCTAGCCTTGCGGGAAGAGATTTTGTCCACATTCAATTCAAGAGAAATAAATTATAATGATTAGTAAACATTGGTACTGTCACTATATGGCAAGCAAATGACTGAGGATTATGAAAAGAGTTTGCAAATAGCAGTAACTTATGATGTTCATGACCACTTGAATCCGATCTATCACTATGTACCAGAAAAAATCCCTATGATGATTACTGTATTTTTATGCAAGAGTGTTTGAATCATTGTACATCATCTTAATCAAATGCCTAATGGCATGATCATAAGTTATGTGCCTCCATCACAATGTTATAGGAAATATTCATTGAATCATGAGTTGAAAAACGTAGACCATTATCGTCCTTACCGAGACTCAGGTTAAGCTTTGTGTCAAAATTCAGTGGGGTTTGGAGCAAAGCATCTCGAAATTAGCGCATCTCATTTTGCATGAAGAAGCATTGGGAACCCCAGTTTCTTTCTTTGGATGTGTTTCTATGTCCCCCGACATTGGCATATTGCTTTTTTTTTTCTCTTATTTTTTGGAATGATCAACTTGCACTTCTCTTCCTCATTGATTAGGTGAAGCTAGGCATCAATTAGGGGCTCTATGAATAACTAAACTGGCATGTTGGAGTTCGTTGCTAGGAAAGTAAAGTGGTGCTTCGGATTCCAAATATATTGTGTCAAAAATTAGAATGGGCTTGCTGACGAACCACTATTGTCCCATTTATTAGTGAGCTAAAGCTAATATTATCTATTGAACTAGCCAGAAACTATCGTTTCAAATCAAAGCATTAAAAGAAAAAGATCGAAAATTCAATAACATAAAACGCTTGAAATCCTCTATAAGTATCGGAAAAAAGAAAAAGTGTACTCGCACCATAACGTAGATGGAGCGTTTCAAGTAAGAAAATCAATTTTTTTTTCTTCTTTGAGCTTGTTAAAATATTGATTACCAAATTTGACAAGGAAATGATGTCTTCTATTTTTATTTTTTTTAACCCTTGAAGGAAACAATAATTCTTGATCGAATTATAAGTGAAAAATTCCACTTTTAACTTTCTCAAGAACATGTCACGTCCCATGGCCGCAGAACCATTTTCCCTTCTCTTTTGCCCACTTTCTTCTCCCTCTGCATATATAAATCCGATATTCCCACATATATAAATACACTGCAATATTTTATACGGACCAAGCAATCTAGGGTTTTGTAAAAAATCGAAGAATTCCCATTTTTCTTCATGCCAAAGAAGAGGAAATCCGATGCAACGCGCCTGGATGAGGTGGATCGTACCTTGTACACCACTTTCAGCAGCGCGGCCAACTCCCTATCCCACCTCTACTCCCAGGCCATGCACCATCAGAAGGTCTCCTTCCAGGCCGGTGAACGCCACTCTCTGGTATGTTCTCTCCTCTTCTTTTTTATGGATTTTTCTGTAATTGAGTTTTAGGTAATGTCGGTGTAATTTTTATTGATTATCTTTGAGTTATTTTATGAACTATTTCCAATTTTACATGGGTATATAAATAAATTGATTTGCATTTTTATATTTTTTTAATTATATGTGTTTCACTGTATTTTAACCTGAATTTAGTATCATAGTAAAAGTCCAATTACTGTTAGGTGGCCATTATTTTGGAAAAACATTGTCTTGAATAGTGAATTTTTGGAGAAATTGTGGTTAAAAATTAGGAAAAAGTTTTGAATCTACGATTAAATATTTTATGTGGAATGCATGTTTAAAAATGGGTATACTGGAAAAAGAGTTTTTGAAAGAACGGGAGAGTGGCAGGATTAAGAACAGATAATGTTGACTTTCTTTTTTGTTCTTTTTTTCTTCGCATTGTTCTTAAAAAGCACTTGAAGCTTGTGTTGTGAGGCGTGCTGGACAAGAGTCCATTATTAAGCTGTCTTAAAGCGTGTGTTCTAAGTACCATTTCTGGGCTGTATCTTGACAGACTTATTGAGAAAATGTCGCATTCGTCATGGTTTCTGGGTTTTTTAATTATTAACCTTGGTTCTTTGGACTAACTTTACTAGAATGTTTAAAGGTTTTCTTAGGATATTGAAACACAATCCAAAGCTAAAATTAGAAAAAGGAATTGAGAAGGGAGAAGAGAACAAGTAAAGCAGGCATTCCCTAGCTTCCTATAACTAAATTGCTATAAATCCCTCTCTAAAGTGAAATAAGTAATTACTATATCTTAATGGTGACGGTAATCCAAAGGCATGATGTAGCTCAACTTTTTTTGAAAAAATATATTTTTCATGCTTTCTATATGTTTGTGTTTTCTTTCCTTATAATGTCAATGCAGACAAGATTTGTGAATAACTAGGCTCCATTGTACCATTTGCTTTTTAGTTCTTAATGGTCTAGTCACATGATAACTGGATTCTGATTTAGTTTTTGCTACTTGGTCAATTTTAAGTTTAGCTGCAAATTAGACTTCAATATTGTGAAAGTGTTCTATCATGATAATTTTTAGATGGTTTATGGTTTGGTATTTTAGTGATTTATGTTGAGGCTTACCTTGCTTCATGGTGGCAAAATGCCTTGATACCCATTAGCCTTCTAAAAGGTTGCTTGTACACTATGCGTGGGCTTACTAATAAATAACTGATCATGACTTGTTTATGTAGGAAAAACTTTATAATTGGATTTTAAGACAACACGAAGACGGGGCAAGAATGG
The DNA here is from genome assembly GCA_035079005.1 of Fraxinus americana. NCBI lineage: Eukaryota > Viridiplantae > Streptophyta > Magnoliopsida > Lamiales > Oleaceae > Fraxinus > Fraxinus americana. The sequence continues at coordinate 31,861,742 of CM068717.1, read as the reverse complement.
GAACCAATGATATACTTGCATATATTCAGGTCTCTTTTCTTACAAATTACAGTTTTACTTTACTAGAAATTAATTGAAAATCTTTCATGCATATTTATCTGCAAATTTATCCGTGTAATTTAATATATTCGGTCCATCATCTTTGTACGGTGTACTCTTGTACAGACTTTGTTTTGGTAAAAACTGATTATGCGTTGTGATGCATTTTGTTGTCAAAGAAAGATTCCCTTTTCCTTGTGTTTTCACGGTGGTGTACATTCAGTGATACATGGATGTTGGCCCATATATTTGTGTATTGAGTTCTGATATAGATACTGAGTAACAGGAATGTGATTAAGCCCCTGTTTGGTAGAAATTAAAATTCAGATTTTAATATAAGTCAAAGTCAACAATTAATTTTTACCACAAACTTTATGAGATCCACAACTTTTTAACCACACATTTCATCAACTTTTATCAAAATCTACTAAAAATCTAATTTTAATCCCCACCAAAGAGGCTAAATTATTAAAGTGCTGATTGAGATTGTCCAAGTTTTGCAGTATCACTGTAAAGAAAGTTGTTTCTGGACTAGCAAATTATACTTGCACGCAGGCATGAGTCATGATATTTTTGAACCTTTCTCCAAAATGCTTCTAGTCTTATAACTGAAATGGAGCTCAAGAAATTTTTTTGTTTTGTTCTGGCTGCAAGGTCCTGTGAGTCTGTGACAGGGTGGAACCGGTACGCTTGGACTTATAACCCAAAGACCAAGCATTTGGTCTACTAAATTGACAGATCCAGAGAATTAAGAGAACATTTGTTATCTTTGCAATGTACTAGAGAGTAAGCGCCAAGATGAAAAGTTGCATAGAATATTGAGTAAGCTGTCATATCGTTTGGTATGTGGTTTCCATTATTGTTCTGTCATTAGTTGTCAGTGATTTTTGTAAGAACCAGTGATGGAAATTACCAACGAATTTTTAATCATTAAGTCAATCACTAATACATTTTTTCACAATGAAAGGTAATATAAGAGATGGATTTAGTGATGGAATTTAGCGAGGGAGGTAATATAAATCAGAAAGTCAATTTAAATAAGTGAAAAATTTAGCCAGAGATTTTTCAGCCGCTAATTTTTTTACTGACAGTCTTTTTATAATTAGAAACTGAAAATATTAAGGCACCGTTTGGTAACCATTATTCTAGAAAAAATGTATTCTTTGTGTTAAATCACACCTTTTTTGTGGTTGAAAATGAAGGAAAAGGTATTGATGTGATGGAAAATATTATTTTATTGATGAATGTGTGGTTGAAAATTAGTAGAAGAATGAGAATGAAAAAAAGAATGGTTACCAAACGGTGCCTAATTATTCAATTACTTATTTAGTGATGGATTTTTGGAAGGGAAGTTACAATCCTATCAATACATGACATATATAAATGTTGTATTTACAATGGATATGCCTCGGATGGTATTCTTTTGTTCATAGAGCTCTGTATTTCTCTGTCCGAGTCTTGAATTGCATGTAATGTTCCTCTGTGCGAGATATTAGTTTAAAATGTTCTCCTTTTTCTTCATCCATCTGCAATTAAATTTTCAGCTTCATTATGAGTTTTCTTTCTTTCCTATCTTCCCCCTTTCTGCTGGGAGGCATGGAGGATGGAAGTAAGCTTCTTGTTATTGTACACCTTACTTCATTGCAAAGACCACGTATCTTGTTCTTTTTGTCGCCTTTTACTTTCTAGGGTATCTGCTGGAAAATCCGTCTCTTTCAGAGTTTAGAGCTTTGTATAATGTCCTAGAGTGGAAATGATTCGATTAATTCAGTTTGGATCTTGGACTAAATACTTAATTTTGGGCTTAAACTTTTTGGGGGAACAAACAATAACTTCAGTCAATAAGTCCAGTTTATATCCGCTGATAAGTTATATCACTAAGTGATTCATTCCTGGATTCGTCTCAATTTCAGCTGCAACAATCTCAATCCCTAATTTCAACTTCCAAATAGTGATAAGCTGGCCTAGCCCAACACTCTGCCTCCTAGTTTCCAACAAAATCCACCTGCCTCATGCTGCTTTAGGGTAAGCTACAGTCTTGGTTCACAAAATAGCACTTGAGCTCATTGATGCACGCATGAAACATACTTAGATCTTAAAAAAGAGCATCTCTTCTTGTCATAATTTCTTGATTTCAAATAAGTCAAATGTTAATTTGTAGGAATGTGTTCAGAATAACTTGTACAAAAGTTACCCTTGAAATATTGGAGCTCTTGAAAATATAGATATTGTTATAAAACTATAGAGAAAACAAGAATACAAGGAAATGAGAAAGAAAGTAGTAAGAATCAGTATTCTCATGTGTATTTTATTTAGAACCAATGTCTCACATTTATATATTTCAAATAAGGCTGCATGATTATAATGGTCATCCACAAATCTAATAAATTTACAACACTTTTGAATGACTATTTACACTAGTGTCTTGTTAAAACCTTGTTTAGCAAAAATTTGATGGCACAAAAATTCCAAACGATGGAAAAAAAAGTACAAAAATTTAAAGTTGATAAAATGATGTTTTGTTAAAATGTTGTCAAGAAAATTTAATGGGACAAAACTTAAGCTAAGGAAAATAGTACGGATCTTTGACTTGTATGCAATGTCTTCAATATCATAGTTATGGTGAAGTATGTTTCATGTTGTTTTGTTATACAAGATATTTGTCGATCTATGGTGACTGTAGTAACATGATAGTTAGGTGAAAAACTGAATTTGTTGCTCACATCGAGTTTCATACACAATTGTAACACATAAGAGTATTATTTGAGTGTAAATGTTTGTAGGATATTGACTTTCATTACACAAAGAATATGCTTTGTTAAAACTTTGCTAAGCAAAATCCCGTGCCAAAAATCCTAGTAAGGAAAAAAGAGTATATTAATTTTTTGAACTCTACAAAAGTTATCTCATTAAAAACTTTGTTAGAAAGACTAATGACACAAAATTTTGACAAGGATAAAAGAGTGCAACGCGTCCTTAAGTGATAATTTAACTTGAGCTTATATGCTTTGAGCATATTAAATTATTCAAGAATTTTATAAGTAGTATTAATAGGCATACCGGTTGAGTTGTTTATAACTACATTTATGAGAAGTACATCGAGTTTTATATATTGTTGGCTAATAAGATATAGACTAGTAATTGCATCGAGCGCACAATAATTTATCTGATATAGACTTGTAATTGCATCGAGAAGACAATAATTTATCTATTTATACAAGTTTCTTTGAAATTCATTATGCTAAGAGTCGTATATCATTTATGTATGGTATATCATTTATGTATGGCATGTATTTATTCTTAGGATTTTAATTTTTCTGAATTTTATTGGAGATAAAATAGTTCCTAGATTTCTGTAAAATTGGAGAGATATAAGAATGAGAAGAACAGAATGGTTTAAAAATCTGGGGAAGTTCTGTAGTTAAATAGAATTTGTGGCGTCTTTGTAATCAAGAAACCTTATTTGTTCATTCCTGAAATGGATAAAGCTGAACTGTATAGAAAGTGTTACATATGCACGCCACGTGTGCATCTGTCAAGCACGGTCCTCTTGAAATTGACTCCTAAGTGCAAAAATGCAATCAATTTATGAGGTTTATTTTGTGCTTTATTGTATCCTGTGAAGCGTCTCGCGTGAAAATATTTTGCACGCTGTAATCAGATTTTGCACGCTGCAATCAGGTTTGGTGGGGATGAATTCCGCTTTCTTAAAGCCAACATTGTGACGCTCCTTGAAGTTTCAGTTTTTGGACAGAATTTTTTCAACAATTATCATTTTTGTTTCAAAGCACATTGTTTTGACCCTTGTTCTTTTTGCTCAACATATTTGCAGAACGAGCTTGATCATGGGACTGATGAACCCCCACCATCCCCGAGGTTGCCATTTCAGCAGCAGCAACAGTCTCAAACTGCAATGCAGACAATCCACTCAGGATTTCCAGTGTCTTCCAATTCATTTGGTCCTGCAAATATGCGTTCTGTGAACTCTGATAACCAATCTAAAAACTCTGTTTTCTCGAATGCTCTCTCCAGTCCCATACGTCGAAGTCTCCAGCAGTATCACTTGACTCAGGGAGGCCAATCCGCAAATCATGTTATGCGAAACAACGATAATAATGGTTCCCAAAGTAGGGATCCTAATCCACCTAGCTTGAACGACACTTCAATGGACATGCATGCTGATAGCCCTGATCATGATTCTCATTGCTGAGATTGAATCTATGGTCAGAAACATGAAAATCTACACGTGCAAACAGGATAATGCATGGAAAGTTTATGAAGAATGAAGAGCTTTGTCGTTTGGGTGAATGAGCTTTAAGAGAAGTTTGTTTCTGCATCTTCTGATGGTAATCGATTAAGCCTATTAATTCTTCCTGGTCATGAAGATATTTATCCGTCGTTTCTCCTTTCGATTTCTGCTGCTCGTTATATAGTTTTCGTTGGCGACAAAGGTTAGTCCATCTAATACAAGTGCTCTTTGGGTGGGGTGTCTCTCTTTGAGGTTGCTTTAATATATTTTTTTAGATGATTTTGTTGTATGGTTGGTTGTAATTGACAAAATATTTATGAATGTACTACACAAACAATGTTGATAGCTTTCTTGAACTTGTAAGCATTATTTTACTAACCGATTGAAGTATAGTTGATCTAAGCTACTGCTCACACTTTCATTGAACTTCAATTCAAGTTGTTACAATATTATACTCATGTTTAAGGCCCTTTTTTAGAATGAATAAAGCTATGTGTACACAATTTTTTACACAATGTTTTACACCCCACTCACATGGAGGGGGGCCCACACATAATAAAATATTCGTGGGCCCCCCTCCATGTGAGGGAGGTGTAAAACATTGTGTAAAAAAGTGTGTGTACACATAGCACCACTCTTTTAGAATAGATTATGTAAAGAGTGATTTTTTTCTCGAGAATGTAAGAGTTAAAAAGTAGGTAAGAGTTGATTTTACATGCAAAATTATTTATTGGGAGAATGTGTGACTGAACGTTAGTTTGTGGAAAAATAAGTTTTAAAAAAATGTGGCTATACTACTGCAATTATATTTTATTGTTCTGAGAAGAAAAGTAGTTTTATTTTATTTGTATTGTAAAGTTACATGATTTATGCTATTAGGTATGTATGGAAAGGTGCGGAGAGGTGAAGATGGTTTGTGGAATTAAGAGAAAATAGAGTAAAATTGATATTTTGGGGTTATTATTGATGTTTTTCAAAGTGCTGACAATTAAAAAGTGTGTGTGTGTGTGTTTTTTTTCCTTTTTCTTTTTGAAGGATTATTGACAAAAATAAGGTTTAAACAGAAGTTTACTTAGGGCGTGTTCGGTAGAGATTAAAATTGAAAAATTAACCGTTATTTTTGACTTTTATTAGACGAGTGAGATCCAATAACGATTATATTTTCAATTTTAATTGAATTTTAATCTTTACCAAACAATTGCCTACATGAATCTTTGAGTGAGCACTCGGATTGCCTTTTTAACTTTTTTATTGCACAAAATGTCAGTTGCTCGTCCGTCCCTCATGAAAATTCTTTCTCCACTCTCGACAATTTTTGTTCATGTCATAGCCAGTCAAAACGATTCTCTGCTAAAAAAATTAATTTTCAACAAAACAAAACAGGGGCTAGCTAAATTGAACTTCATTAGTTTTTCAACGTGCTTGGAATCACCTTAGATTGTCATCTATCACGTCAAGTTCCATTGAAATGATATGATATGATCATGATTCGTGACCATATACTTACAAATATTGCAAGGCGATGAGATTTGAAGATAAAAATTCTATGTGATAATGATCTTATATGACGACGGGCACACACTTGATGAAACGTTTGAAGAGAAGAAAATGTTCTTTTTATACTTTACATACCATTTTGTTTGTCTGCAAATTTGCTCTTAATCCACTTAAAATTGTTCATCAAGGACAATTTTAACTTACCTTCCATAGAATACATATTATAGCTTGGCACCCTTTTCTTCCTCTTCACCTCGGGAATGTCCTCCAGGCCATTGAAGCTAAAAGATTTAGCACGATCTTCGAAGTCAAACCGGCTTCTGCATAGGAAGATGAATAATAAGGGAATGATTTACTTTTCTCCATGATCAAAGAGCTTGAGGAGGAACAAGAATACCCTTCTAATCTTTATACACAAAGGGGAGACAAAATCAATAAAGATGGACCCCGTGCAAATAAATGTGTACCTTAGTGCCGGATGCATTGGCCATGAGGTGACTTGCTTTGACCAATCTGGCACGATATTGTACGTTCGACTGCTTTATTTAAAAGTTTAAATAGAAAAAAATGATGTTTTCATTATTATATTTCTATAAAATAACATAAATTTGTTTTGTTTATATTTTTATTTTAACAATATAAGAAAATTATATCATAGATACTTGACGAAGAAGGAAGATTTTATTATTGTTCTATTGCAAAATAAGTGTCAGTGTTGTGCTAACGCTTTTAGTACGAAAATTTTATATAAAATGTTAAATTGTTATAAATAATTTCGTTATAGAACAATAAATTAGTAGTGTTATTCGTGATTATTGTTACACGTTTTATGTAACGTAAATATAATACAAGTGTACGGTATCATGTTTTATAATATATGAATGGAGTTAGAGAAGCGATTGTAATTTAATTATTATAATTGTGTAGCCTCTATTTTATTTAGATGAATGATTTTTGAATCATTGTTTATCTAAACTGGGGATGATTATGACGAATTCAATGAATAAATGCAAGTTTTTAGAATTTATCAATGGGAGAGAGCCGAGGGTTATAATTTCACCTAACTATCAAATATGATTTTCAAAAACATAGTTATCTTTAATCAATTTTTCATGATTATAGGCCATGATTTAAAATGCTCGAAAATGCGCCGCCTACGCGATATGCTGATGGAAAACGCGTCGAATTCGGGGAATGCACGAAAAATACGTTTCTGTTCTAAAAGGCGTCCCGCCTAGTCCCTTCTTTTTTTTATGATATATTAAAAAATCTAGTTTTTTATATAAAAATATATTTCATACCTTAAAAATAATTAAAATAATATTAAAAATAGGAAAAGCATTATGACACTTATTTTTTGCATTGACATGCTTAAACTTGTGATTCTTGATTCTCGACATCGACGCGTCGCAACGCATTACGTCCTTTAGAACATTGATTATAAGTAAGAACCCTAATGTAATTCTACCATTTCTCTCGAGTATCAGGTAAAATTTTCCAATATCTCTATTATGAATTAAAATCAAAATTTACAAAGATCGTGGTTCTTAGATGAAACAAGTTTCATAAATTCTATACTTTCTCTCGAAACTCATAAAATATAGATTGTGTTATTGTTATGATCGTGCCTAAATTCCAATCTCTCAAGTGTCGAAATTGACTAGTATCTAATTATTCAATTAGTGGTCAATTAATTGAAAATATTAAAACAACAACAAGAATAAATGGAATTGAAAAAATTTATAGAAGTAACTAAAATCAAATCAAATCATATCCTCAAGTTTTAGCTAATTAAACCCTATAAAAATTATTTAGTTAATGATATAAGACGTGAAATCTATACAATTCATAAAGAATAACATGAAGAGAAGAAAGATAAAACTATTTTTTAGATGGTTGAATCAATCTTCTTCATCAAATTGCATTTGCCTTCTTGATTTCTTGAGTATTGCCCTCTTCAATTCTCTCCTTCAAAGTGGCCTCTAGTGTTGCATTTATAGTCTTGTCAAGTCTTGGATGAATTTTGGAACGGATTGGACCAAGAAAAGAGTCCAAAAAATAAAAACAATCTCCCCGCACGGCAGCGCCTCGAAGTTGGGGCGACGCTAGGACTCTTCTTCCAATGTCGCTGTGGCACCACACATTCTGTCTCTTGTGTTTCCCAGCGTTGCGGCACCATGTGTGTGGCGCTACACATTATGCTTCTTCTATGTTAGGGGCATCGCGACTCTTCTTCCAGTGGCGCTACGACACCACACATTTTGTTTCTCCTATTTTTAAGGCGTTGCGGCGCTACATATTATGTTTCTTCTGTGTTACTTGACTAGGCACTGCATTGCCCATTTTACGACATTGTACCGTCCGATTTTCTGAAAATTTCTTCTCCTTTTCTTCCCTTTTTTTGCACCTTTTTTTTACCACTTAAATCAACATAGATCACAATATCAAACACACGCATAAATACGTTCTAAACACTCTCAAGAACAACTAAATAACATATTAAAGTGGTATTAAAATAAAGAAAATAGGGTAGTTTTATAAGCCATTGTCTTAATTTAAACAAAATTTACCTAAATCATTAAGGTCATGTTTGATATAGATTATTTGAGAATAAATTTTACAAAAAATGATATTTTTGAATAATGTATAATTAAAAATAAAAAAGATTATTATTAGTCCATGTATAAAATTATTATTTTTTTTTTTGAGAGAATGTGAAATTGAAATGAATTATGGAAAAAAAAGTTTTCGAAAAGCTATACCAACACATGGGCTGAACTTTATTTTGGTCTAATTTAATCAAATATGTTTATTTTCATTTAAGCACATCAGTTGACCCCTAGTGTCGAAGATGCTACTAAGAAATCGAACTACGAATTTTTTAAGTACATTATATGTCCACTACATCAACTTAGTATCAGAACAAGTAAATATCATGAATTTAACTAAATTACTCTTGAAAATTGTTCGTATATCATGCATTTAACAAAACAATGAATACATATATTTGATAAAAAATTGAATTTGATATACTTAAAAAACTAAATTGAAGATATGAGTTAAATGATTAAGTTTCTCCCTTATAATATTTTAAACTTTAAACAAGGCAATTCAATAGTAAACTGTTTTTTATTTTTTTTCAGACAATACTAATTACATTTGAGTGTATTTTTTCACTAATTTAGTTCAATACTAAACATAAAACTCGTGAAATCGACCCAACCTGATAAATCAAATCGACTCAAGTCCATTTTTTGAACCATCTATTCGATTTTCAGGTTGGGTTTCCACCCTAGTCGTGCACAATTCTATCAAACTTTGTAGCATTTGTTGAATGAAGGCTTCAAAGAAAGTCATCGTGGATATTACAAAATCTGTAAATAAAAAGTGTGTTTGACTAGAAGTAATTAAATAATAATTACCTCTCGACTCCTCATATTGATCCATTTAGTGATTTGGGTGATAAAAAATCCTTAAACATAGCATAATATACTATTAATATGTCGTGAAAAGCAGTCAGCAACTAAAAATTTATAGTGAAAGAACTAGTATATAAAGTTGACACAGAGCGAAAAACTACTAACTCTATGAATATTAACAAGGTAACTACTGTAATAGAGTTTGATATTAGAACTATAGATCGAAAATGTGAGTTATATTGGATGAATATTGACAAGATAACTAATGAGATAAGAGTTTTGTACTATAATTGTAGTACGAGTTTCGCAAGGATGTCAGTAATTTTGGATTTAAAAATGACATGGAGAAACGGGAAGATGACCTATCTTTCAATTCAATTAGCGATGTGGAGCACTACACTCAAGATGTGTGATATTGCTTTATTCGAAATATACCAGACAGTGTCTAACCTTATAGTGCACTTATAAAAATTCTAATTTGACGAAAAATATTTAGTAGTCCTTTAGAAATCGTGATTATGCCTTAGACAATCAAATAGCCATCCGATAGAAAGATAAGTTTACCTAACAATGGACATAGAACAAGTACTCTTATTATCTTCTTACTATAACGAGCATTTTAAATTAATCTCAAATATTAAAAAACTACCAAATAAAAATCTTGTTCAAAAAGACCATCTAATTCTCCAGAAATGATTAATAATATTCATTCCTCAAAGTGGACTTTAGACATTTTCCCCGTTTGATGGTTATAATTTAGTCGAAACAATGTTTTGAATAGTGATTTTTAAATGAATGTGTGATTAAAAAATATGAAAAAGTTTTGAGTTTACGTACAGAATATTCTACCGTATGAATGCGTGATTAAAAATGAGTATGCAGAAAAAAAAATTCAAATAATGATTGTCAAAGAAGGACTTTGTTCTTGAAGATAACTGCATTTTAATCATTTCACAGCAAAAATGATTAGAATATTTATAGCTCCTACATAAGGAGTTGCGTAGCAGCAACAATTATGAAATCCTCGAAAATAGAGGCTAAATAGAAATATAGCCGCGACACTAAAACTAGAAATGGTGTTTTGCCCTTAATTATGTAGTCAATTTTTGTCTCTCAACGCATTTTAAAGAGAACAAACTAGCTTTGATTTCGAGTTTCATTTCATCCTTAACCAAAACTCATTCCCTAATAACTAGTGAAATAAAAAGAATAATATAAACCATTGAAGTAACTCCATTCCAACGGTCCAAAGATGAAAATCTTTGTAATATTTTAAATTATTCATAAACGTCACAACAAAAATAATTAAAATATTTATCTTATTAGAGTCTTTCGGTGACATGTTTTAGTCATCTTCCCTGTCGTGAGTTGAATTCAAAACCTCATGAAGTAGTTCGATCCAATGAAAATCACAAAATTCAAAATTTACTTATTTTTTACACAAGCAATTATCAATAATCTAATCATTCGTAGACATACTTTTTATGGACTCCAATGTCATTTATTCAAACCTCATGGGAGCTAATTGTAAATTAGTCTACCATAGCCAATTGGGGGTACGTTGTAATTTTCTCCTTTTCTTTCCCCCCTATAATTTGGTTATAAACACAAATATACCCTAATGTATTTGAAGTTTCCCTTCCTCCAAGAAAAACCTCTGGCCCTGTCAATCAGATTATAAAATTCAAAAAAATTTATTAGCTAATCTTTCGCTGATCAAGCTTTCCAATCGAAATGGTATGTAAACGTTATCTCTCAATTTCGAATTGTGTTTATTTTGTAAGTTTCTCCACCGATTCAGATCTCAGATTATAATTTTGTTTAATTTTTCTGAATTTTTGTAGGAAAAAGGAGGAGGTAATTTGGAGGCGCAAATAGAGACATTGCTGAATGTAGAGAAGCAGACGAGGCAAGCGGGTGATGTGGCCGGCACCAGGAAGGCCGTGACTGACATTCTGAAGCTCTGCTTCGACGCTGGCGCATGGAAAACTCTCAACGATCAGATTTTGCTTTTATCTAAGCGCCGTGGCCAGTTAAAACAGGTTTAAATAATTCATTATTTATATACACATATCTGGGTTTGGTAGTTTTGCTAAACTTATGGCTTGAATTATCGAAAATGTATATGATACTTCTCATTTTTTTGTGGGCTTGCTTTGATTTTAGTGTTGGATTTGGAGCATGTTTCGCTAAGTGTAAAAAGTTACTTATAAAAAATAAGAAAATCTTAAAATAAATTATTTTTATTGGTCATCTTTAGAACTTGGTTAATAATTTTGCTAGTAAGAAAGATAATTATTTTGATAACTTTATTGTTGGTACCCAAAACCTCCAAAAGCACAAAGGTTAAGAAAAAAAATGGAAGTTAAATGTGTGCGTGTGTACGAGAGAGAGTGATAAGTGTTGTAAAATTGCTATGTCAGCTTGCTGGCCTGTTTGATGCATATTGATCTACCCATGTAGCATGATGTTGTGACCTCTTTTGTTTCTTGAAGATAAATAAATAAAATGAACTCTAGTTTACAGAAGGTCTAGGGTCATTCTTGTCCATTTCATGGCCATATTATATGATCCTTCTTTAAGGATCAAATTTAGGCACTGGAAACTTGAACGTGCCATTTGGATTCTTAAAATGGTGCTTTTCAACCACTTATAAAGCAGGTTTGCTGTTGGGAAGTTTGATCTCTACCTAAACATTATAATGGTTTATTCACTGACGACATGCACATAATTATGATAGACACTGAAAATATGCATATCTACATATGTATGGAAATTGTTTAAGTTTTCATAGTTGTATGGATGATGTATGTGTTTACCCGTGATATGTGAATGGGGTGAGTGTAAATTTATATGCCTTTATCGGATTATACACGTGCATCTATTTAGTGTTTCTGCTCTGCAGTTTGCACAGGTGCAAGTTCATTATTGCTTATATATGTGAAATTGTTCCCCTTGGATATAATTTAGCTTCTTTTTTATAGCAATAACGTTATTACTCTATGATAAGGTGTTTCCTTTTCAAATCAAGGAAAAGGTATCCTATACCGCATTAATGTAGTGTTATCGTTGCTCTTCTCTTGTTGTTTTTGCGCAGGCTGTGCAAGCCATGGTCCAACAAGCAATGGAATATATTGACCAGACCCCAGATCTTGACACTAAAATTGAGCTTATTAAGGCACTTAATAGTGTATCTGCAGGAAAGGTGATTGTCCATGCATGAATGCTTGCAGATCTGTATATGGTTTCCTTATTTCTATCTAAGTCTTTGATTTTATGCTTTATATCTTTAATGGCCAAAGTATCTGGCAGATATATGTTGAGATAGAGAGATCTCGCTTGTTAAAGAAACTTGCCAAGATTAAAGAAGAACAAGGTCTTATAGCTGAGGCTGCTGATTTGATGCAAGAAGTTGCGGTCAGTGGATGAGAATTTCTTGTCAATCGACTTCTAAATCTATAAGTAGCATGTCAAGTTTTTCTCCCTAACATTGTTCAGCTACAGGTGGAAACCTTTGGTGCAATGGCAAAAACAGAAAAAATTGCATTCATACTTGAACAGGTATGTAGCATTCTCCATTTTCCTTCAACTATCTTGCAACATATTTGGAATTCAGGACTTTAGCACACATGAAGAGATAGCTTAATCTTCAAATTATGTAGGTTCGTCTGTGTTTAGATCGCCAAGATTATGTACGTGCTCAAATACTCTCAAGAAAGATCAGTCCGAGAGTTTTCGAAGTTGATGCTTCAAAAGAAAAGAAGAAACCCAAAGAAGGTGAAAATATTGTAGAAGAGGCTCCTGCTGATATTCCATCATTATTGGAGTTGAAGCAGATCTACTACCAACTAATGATTCGGTAGGCATAATCCCAGTTTACCCTTTTTCTCTATTTCTTGGTTACTCGTGTGTATTCAGTGTTGAGGGCCTCTCTCGAACAGAGTATGATTGCACACAGAGGGAGTTCATTTATATGCACGCATTCATGCACAGAGCTTCAAACTTCTGCTTACACAGACAAATAAATGGGGGGGAAGAGGAGGGTGAACCGATGAGATATTGGTCATTGGTTAGATTAATGCATGTTTCTTGATGTCGTCTCTGTCGTACTGTGAAATATGGATTCTCTATAGGTCAAATATGGTGTGTTTTATTCAATTTTCATTCTTGTTGGATCCCTTTAGTATCATGAAACCTTCTATATGCAGTTGCTAGATTGTTGACTTCATTGATCATTCTCTTGTGCAACATGTATTTTTATGTCTTGGAGCATGCAATCAAATGATATCGGACTTTACTTTTAGGAGTCTTGGCACAACAAGCTGATCAAATTGGGGGCTTTGAAACTTAGAAATTTAAGTTTGACAAGCATTTCTAAATTTAATCATCGTAGTTAATAATGACATCAAATCAGCAAGGTGGTTTTAATAATAAAAAATATATTTCAGATGTAAATGGTTGGTGTATTTTAGTGTTGAATGCATCTAGAATAAACTTGAGAGACTCTTACATATAAAAACTTGGATGAGATAAATCACTTTTGCACGCTCCCAGTACCTCTTGCTTGATAACTAAAATTGAGTAATAACCTCTTCGAGTTGTGATCCGTGTTTGTATCTTCGACCCTGATTTTAGGTCACTTCATGGTGCGGAATCGTAATGAAATTCTTGTAATAAGAATTATGTAATAAATTAAGAAGAATATTGGAATAACTCGCTTTATTATTGATTGAATAATGATTGATGTTATGAAAAAGTGTACAACACTTCTATATTTATAGGTAAGATTATTCTCTACTTCTGATACTATTAGGAAATTGAAACTATAATCCTAATCAAATAAAACATAAAAGTCTTATCGCAACTATACAAGAAAACTAAAAAGATAAAACATAATTGAAAAATAAAATCCTAGAAAAGGTGAATCATAATTATAGTAGGAAACTATTAATTATAGTTTTGGTGTACTACATCACTTCATTTCTGACAGAAAATAGAAGATTGAAAATATGAATTGTATTGATTTACTATCATTATTACAAGAGTTTATATAGCTTAACTTAGTCAGCAAAATAAGTAAAGTTACCAAAAAATAAAAGATACATAAAAATCCAATACCTTAAAATCAGGGATTGCAATAACTATCCTAAAAATAAGCAATTATAAAGATTACGTAATATTACATAGCTGGACAAAATTTTCCTAGGTTAGGAAAATTTTATTTTGCACTCTCTCCCTCAAGCTGGTTAGTGGATATCTTCCACTCCCAACTTGCTAACTATTTCTTGAAAAATTGTACCAGACAATCCTTTGGTTAGTATACCTGCCAGTTGACCACTAGTCAAAATAAACGGTGTACAAATCAGACCACTATCCAGCTTTTCCTTTATAAAATGTCTGTCAACTTCAATGTGCTTTGTACGGTCATATTACATTGGATTATGTGCAATATTAATGGCTAATTTGTTGTCACAATAGAGCCTCATAGGTCCCTTCCATTCAATCTTTAGATCTTCTAGGATTATCTTTAGCCATAATGGCTCACATATCCTAAGTGCCATTGATCTAAACTCAGCTTCTGCACTAGATTTAGCAACAACGTTTTACTTTTTACTTCTCCAAGTCACAAGATTCCCTCCAAGTAGAGTACAATAGCCGACGTTGACCTTCTATCAACCATAGATCCCGCATAATCTGCATCTGTGTAGGCTTCAAGAGTTAGTCCACATTTCTTAAATAACACCCCTTTTCCCAGTGTACCTTTTAAATAGTGTAGAATTTGATATGCGGCTTTGAGATGTAACTTCTTACGATTGTGCATGAATTGTCTTACAACACTCACTGCATAAGCTATATCGAGTTTGGTATGTGACAGGTAAATCAATCTTCCCACGAGCCTTTGATAGAAGCTTTTATCCACTACTACATCTCCTGGATCATCATTTTGTGATTGTGCTCTATTGGTGTTTCTGTAGGCTTACATCCTAGCTTGCCTGTTTCTTTTAATAAATCTATCACATTTTTGTTGTGATATAAAGATCTCTAGCTGAGAATAAGCTACTTAAATGCCGAGCTTGCCTAATTCTTCGATCTCAAACTCCTTCATCAACCTGTTTTTCAAGCTCTCAATTCCATTTAAATCATCTCCCGTCACTATAATATCATCTACATAGACTAACAATGTAATCACTTTCCCTAATGTTGAGTGTTTTACAAACAAAGTACGATCACCTTGGCTTTGCTTGTATCACATGCTAATCATCACATTGGTAAATCTTCCAAACTAAGTTCTTGGAGATTGCTTTAATCCGTACAAAGCTTTCTTCAATTTGCACACCATATTCTCTTCTTTACTAAAGTTAAATCCTGGTGCAATCTCCATATAAATTTCTTCCTCAAATTCGCCGTGTAAAAAAGCATTCTTTACATCAAACTGTTGCAATTTCCATCCAAAATTAGCAGCATATGACAACAATATTCTCACTATATTCATCTTAGCAACTAGAGCAAATGTCTCAAGATAGTCTATACCATAGGTCTGAGTATAACCTTTGGCAACTAATCTTGCTTTATACCTCTCTAGAAAGCCATAAAACCCATCTACATCCAACTGGTTTCTTCCCTTTAGGTAGCTCAACCAAGTCTCATGTTTTGTTGTTTTCAAGAGCTTCCATCTCAACCTTCGTAGCATTCTTCCAGTTATCATTCCTTAATGCCTCTGATAAAGTCTTGGGAATAGACACTGTGTCTAAGCTAGTAAGAAAAGATTTGTGGTTATGAGAAAAATTCCTATATATCATGAACAAGTGTAGAAGATGTTGGGTACAAGTTATAGTTTCTTTTCTGATGGCTATAGGAATATCATAATCATTTTGTTCAATAATCTCCGTGGTTTTATTACTAGGACAAATTTGATTAACGATTACCTCAAGAATATGAGATTCAGGTGACTGGACTTGCGTAGATTAAGTGATTGGTACCTTCTTCCTTCAATAAGTCAACAATGGACAAGTAGAGCCTTGAATTTGTTTCTCATTCACCATCTCTTGTGACTTGAGCATATAACGTTCTACTTCTGGTTGAGTGATTGACCAGTGTTTGGATGAGTGACTAAAGAATTTGGATTTGTTTCGATTGGAAACTCAAGAAGAAATAAGTCTGTCTTTATCTTCTTTGAATAAAGTCTCTCCCTAAAGATAAGGACCAAGAATATGTTTTTCTGTTTCGACGAATGTAACATCTGTAGATACATAGTTTTTTCTTGTTGGAGGATGATAACACTTTTGAGTAGATGAATACCCAATAAAAACACATTTAAGAGCTCGTGGATCAAGTCTTCCCCTATTTTGTGCATGTAAATGAACATGGGCCACACAGCCGAAAAGATTACTTGAGGTATTGAAATCGGGAAAGAATTTCTCAAGAATTTCCATAGGACTTTTGAAATCAAGAACTCTCGTTGGCAACCTATTAATAAGATGAGCAGCGGTTAAAACAGCTTCCACCCAATATTGTTTTGGAACATTTTTTTGAAATAGTAATGCCCTAGTCATAGCTAGGAGATGGTCATTCTTTCGTTCGGTCACTCCATTTTGTTGGGGTGTATTCACACTAGAGGATTCATGAATTATGCCCTGTTTTTGGAAATAAGGAGATAAGAATTGATTGAAATAGTCTTTAGCATTGTCCGATCGAAATCTTTTAATTTCAACACCAAATTGAGTTTTGATCATATTGTAAAAAATTGGAAACACTAAGCTCACATCTAATTTATTTTCCAGAAGAAATATCCAAGACACACGTGTACAATCATCAATAAATGAAACAAACCACCGAGCCCCAGAAATGTTAGCAACAGCAAAAGGCCCCCATATATCACTATGAATGAGAGTAAATGGAACAGATGTTCTTTTATTGCTAATTGGCAAATAAACACGTTTGTGCTTTGCCAGTTCACACACATTACAATGAAAACTTTCAACAAATAATCCTTTAAACAATAAAGGAAACATATGTTTAAGATACCTAAATGACGGGTGACCAAGACGAAGATGATGAAGCCAAATTTTGTATTTATTAGATTTAAATGACTCGGAAAGAAATGATAAAGGTGAAGAACCCGTAGCTCTAGCTTCTTCATTTGATTCTTCAAGATAATAGAGACCATCCCTCTCTCTAGCATGTCCAATCATCCACTTCATTCCTTGTTCTTGGAACACAATGATCAGGATAACAAATCACACGGCAATTAGAATCTTTGACGAGTTTCTGGATGGACACTAGATTGGTGTATAATTTTGGAACATGAACAACATTCCTAAGGGTAAGAGAGTTATTAATGAGAATATCTCCCTGACCGGCTACTGTTGTTACGGAACCATCTGCTATGGTTAATTTTTTTATTACTAGGACACGAGATATATGAGATGAATTTTTGTGAAGAGCAAGTCACATGATCTGTAGCTCCTGAGTCAATGAACTGTGCATTGGAAAAGACTTTCTTTGAGACATTAAAAGCATGAGAAGTGGAAGATATACCTGAGAATGTCAAAGAGCAGGTACCTGTGGTAGATGATTTTTCTAATGTCCCTAATAGATTTTTAACTTCTCAATTTCTTCACGATTGAATTCTATGGACGGACTCTCGGTGTTTTTGTAATATACACTTGCTTCTGTCCACCACGATATGACCAATTTTGAGTTGGATTTTGAGACTTGCCACGAAACTTCCAGCATTTGTCCCTTTTTATGGCCTGGATTCTTGCAATAATTGCACCATAGAGCCTCTTTGTTTGATGATCGTGTAAAATTTCCTTGTTTACTGTTTTCACCGGTGTGTTGTTTCATACTAGAATTCTTCTTGTTAGTGTTTTTAGATACCAAAGTTGAACTATCCACTCTAGGTATATCAACCATAACTCCTCTCCCTTCTTTAGCAAGGACTATTGCAATAGCCTCATTTAATGATGGCAAGTCTTCTTTTCCAAGTATTTGCACCCTTACTGCATCAAATTCAATATTTAGTCCGGCAAGAAAATCATAAATTTTCTCTTTTTCAACAAACCAATAACAACCGCATCTTCACTGCACTTCATCTGGATGCATTGATAGTGATCCATTTCCTGCCATAAACCGTTTAAAATGTTTGAATATTCGGTGATTGGTCGATCTCCCTGCTTGGTGGCAGTAATCTTGGTTTTGATTGCATAGATTTGTGTAGCGTCACACACTTTGGAGTATGTCTGTCTCACAGCCTCCCATATATCTTTGGCCGTGTCGAAAAACATGCATGTGTCGCCGATTTCTGGCACCATAGAGTTCCACAACCAGGACATCACCATTGAGTCATGTTCATCCCAAGCATTGAAGTTTGGATCCCCTTTTTTAGGCCCAGTACCAAGTAGTTGACTTAGTTTGCCTCTTCCCTTCAAAAACGTACGAACTAGTTGTGACCACTTCAGATAATTCTTCCCATTCAACCTGTAAGTTGCTTGAATGTTTTGCAATTCTCCTATAAAGGATTATTGCTTTCAAGTACTGTAGTCTCCGAAGGATTGCTGGTTGCTGAAGTATGTGTCATTGTTCTTCAATACAAAGGGTGACAAAACAAGGTCCATTGATGATGTAAAGAGGATGAGCAAAAAAATGAATACAATTTCCAAGATAATGAGCCTAAAGCTCTGATACCATGAGAGAAAATATGAATTGTATTGATTTACTATCATTATTACAGGAGTTTATGGCCCCGTTTGGTACGGATTCTCCAATTCTACAGTAAATCAATTCTCATTTTCAACCACACATTTTTCAATAAAATAATATTTTTCATCACATCAATAATCTTATCTTCTTTTTCAACCACACATTTCCCATCATATCACTATTCAAAATCAATTCTTCCTCCAAAAAATCCCTACCAAACAAGCTCTATATAGCTGAACTCAATCAGCAAAATAAGGAAAGTTACCAAAAAAAAAAAAAAAGATAAATAAAAATCCAGTACCTAAAAATCAGGGATTGCAATAACTATCTTAAGAATAAGTAATTATAAAGATTACATAATATTACATAGTTGTACAGATATTTTCCACAATTTCCACGCTTGTGATTTTCAATTTTAGATGTTCTTGTTGTTTTCACTAATGTCAGCTGTATTCCTTCCAGACTTATTGAATTGATGTCCATATGGTGTAGGTACCACTCACATAGCAATGATTACCTTGAAATATGCCGATGTTACAAAGCAATGTACGAAATTCCCTCAGTGAAAGAGGACCCCATACAATGGATACCAGTAAAGAATCTCTTCTTATGTTTGCCTCGATTTGTATGCATTCTTCGTCCCAGTTGACTTCAGTGCTATTTATTTTTTCAACAGGTGTTGAGAAAAATATGCTGGTACTTGGTCTTGGCTCCACATGATCCTATGCAATCTAGCCTTCTTAACTCAACCCTGGAGGATAAGAATCTTTCTGAAATTCCTCATTTCAGGTTAGTGCTTTATAACTCTTTTAAGGTTTCTTTTTAATTTATTTTCCTTCGCAGAATTATGTTATTCACTTTCATTTTTACTATCTTTTACTCTGTCACAAGGTTACTGTTGAAACAATTAGTTACCATGGAGGTCATTCAGTGGACATCCCTTTGGAACACATTCAAAGATGAGTTTGAGAATGAGAAGAACATGCTTGGTGGCTCTTTGAGTGAAAAAGCGGCCGAAGATCTTAGATTGAGAGTAACAGAACATGTAATCCTTAAACCCACTTTTCCAGTCATTCTATGTCAAACTTAATGCTTTAGTTAAGATATTTGTAGTCTACGGATTCGTTGTCCTGAGTGTTCCGTCTCTGACCAGGGTACTTGAATGTCCATGCAATGTTGCATGTACCAACTTAGATTTGTTTACCGTTCTAAAATTTGTAATGTATATCTTTAAGAGATTATTTCCTTGCAGAACATCATTGTCATCTCAAAATACTACTCGCGGATAACCTTGAAGAGAATGGCAGATCTACTATGTCTTGGCGTCCAGGTCTGTCTTCTTTCTACCAAATATACTTTTCTTCAATTTCAGATAGAGCTATTGATTCTAAGTACTCTTTTATTTTTTTAATGTTATATGTTACTAATTTTTCTTGCTGGGAGTTTTTTGGATTTAAGTTTTAAAGTTACTGGAAATTATATTATCTAATGTTTTTCTCGAAGCTCTCTTGTAAAATACATACTGAATACCATATAATTGAATTGAATTAGCATTTGGGAATTCTTGGAATTAGTTCAGTGGCGTTAGATGTAACTAGTGAATAATAACACATCTTCTGTGGTTAATATAGTTTCCCTTTTAAAAATGCTCCCAGCATTGTAAATCTGAGCGAATCATATGGTGTTAAAGTTGGTCCATCTGCGAATCTATAAAAATATATGATAAGAATATAGATGAAGAGACTGCTTTTTAGTTTGTCATAGTGCCCTGTCATTCAAATGGTTTCTTGGTACTTTTGGCTCGTTTTTATGCACGAAATTGGCTATAGAGTGTAACCATCCAAGCTACACATGAAATTGGATATAGAGTGTAACCATCCAAGCTGCACCTTTATGATATTTTCCCTATTCTGAGTGAAACATGATTGACTTAAAAAAAAAAAAACCATAACCCTAAAAAAAATTCAAAAGAAGCACACTTTTTAACAAAGACAACATAAACAAAGCCTCAAATTTTATTGCCATGAAAGCGATGAAAATCTTGATCTCAAGTGGGTGGACATGGAATTTACTTTATACAGCACTAAGTTCTAGCGATGAGAGAGACATGGAAGATAGTATTGAAGGTCCATTTTGCCAAAGTGACAAGTCCTTAATAGCACTGGGTCTGAATTCCAGGTCCACGATGTGCTTTTTCTTTTTCTATTTAACTTCTTCGCACTTGGTTTTATCTGTATTTATTTTATTCCATAGTCTTGTTTCTTTATGGTAATAGTTCCAAAGCATTTTCATCTCAATCTTCTCTGGATCATTGGGTTTTTACTCTTTTTTTTTTCTTGTTCATGGTTGAAGATGCTTGTATCCCCCATTACCTTGTCTATATATATCGCCATTATCTTCTAATTCTTGTCTCTCTCTCTCTCTCTTTCTTTCCATAGGAAACTGAGAAGCATCTTTCAGATATGGTTGTCTCCAAAGCTTTGATTGCAAAGATTGACCGACCTATAGGTATAGTCTGCTTCCAGACAGCCAAGGATAGTAATGACATTCTAAATTCATGGTCCATGAACTTGGAGAAGCTTCTTGACCTCGTGGAAAAGAGTTGCCATCAAATCCACAAGGAGACAATGGTCCACAAAGCTGCATTGAAAGTTTAAAATGACGATAATGACTAGTCGAGGTCCTGTTCGATTCTCATTTTTGTCTTGACTAGTCCTGTTGTTTTAGAGGGTAGGCCTTTGCTTTTTCCATTGGTGGCCCTTGATTTTCAAGTTGTGCCGTTTAGTCCTTTTGTGATTGTGATGTTATATTACTATTTCAATTATTCTTCCATTTCAACAATTAGGATATGTACTGAGGAAATAGCTTCATGATGTTTGTACCAGTTTGTGTACACGGATAATCCATGATAATTGACGCTTCTCATTTTTGAGTTTCTAACTTGGAACTTATTCCGGTATATTGTTTGCCATAGATGGTATCTTGTAGACTGCGCTTGATATGTGATGCTTGATGGAAGTATGTATGAGTATTGAGCTGCAGTTATGTGCATGCTTGTATACATGATTCGGGGTTCAGTGTCACCATTTTTAGTGATCAATTACAGAAGAACTTGGATCTATACAGTCACATTATAGTAATTTTTCCCCTTTCAATTTATTAACAAAATCAAGCTAAAAAATTACAAACCAAAAATCAGAAAAACTGATGCAATATACTAGTCTGATGTGATGATCAGATCATCCTGAAGAAGTCTAATGACTTGAATCTGGCGTCGAAGAATATTCAGCTCCACTTCTTAGATCATCCTCCGGCCTGGCATTACCCTGCAGGTTAGCTGGAAAAAACAGTGGAAAAGAAGACGAGGACGGGGATGAAGATGAAAACGGTAACTGATCCCACAAATTCCCTGCAGGCTGCATTGGAATATCATCAAGATTCATCAAAACTTGTGAGCTGGAGTTCATATTCTGCATGGGATATTGAACTTGATGAGTGTGAACAATTGGTTCAGTTGAAGTAGAAACTGAAACGAGATTATTTGGTACTGGTGATTGCATTTGCTGCAGGAGCCTAACATTCTCTGGAAAGTTTAGTTTTGCTTTATTGCCTCTAAATTTAAGGGCAGCCTCATCATATGCCCTAGCAGCACCCTCTGCAGTGTCAAATGTGCCTAACCAAAGCCTAGAGGCTTTGTAGGGATCCCTTATTTCTGCAGCCCATTTGCCCCATGGCCTCTGTCTGACTCCTCTGTATTTTCTTGTTCCATGGGATTCTGTAGTGTCATTTGTGGGAGTGGAGTATGTATATACTGCTTCTGTTGATGTTATGATGCTTGTTCCTCTGCTTGGACCTTCTGCACCTGTGAATCATGCACATTCATGTCAAATACTTAAACTAGATCAAAGTTCTCAGAGCATGTGAAAAATGGTAGGGCTCGGGCTAGCCGTTTTAAGAGGAAAGTACGGGCCATGTTTTTTTTTTAGGCGAGCCAAGCCAACTCGAGTTTGCTATATTTTGCTACGCTCGAAGATTTGGTTTCGTGCAAGCTGGCTGACAAGAGTCAGCTGGCTCAGATCACGAGCTTGGCACAACCTGACCGGACCTGTAAGCCCAACCTAGTTTCAAACCCCTAATTGTCTCCTTTTTCAAGGGAGTCATAGGATTGCATGGCTTATTATTTTTCTCCATCTTTTAATTCGAGATAAGTCTTATTTGACAGTGTTTTCAACTCTTTGAATCTAATTTAATTTGAGTTATAATCAACAACTTCATGTACTTATTTCCTTTATTAGTCTAAAGTTCGCTGTATAATCAATCCTTAAGGATTGAGCAAGAGAGATGTATATATACAATGCTTGATGAGTTTCTTGATTTGTTCATCACCTTTTAGGCCATGCAATATCTTAGATTATAAGGTGTAGATTTTTTATAAGTTCAAATCTTAACGCCAGAATTAAGAGAACGTGTTGAAGATAATGAAGATGGGTTTTAATTGTTACCTGATATTATTTCAGAATCTCCAATGGTAAAATCATTATAAGCCCTGTAAACTGTTGCAACTGATGCAGAAGCCTGTTCATGACTGCTATTCTCTTCCCTTTTCCTCTTATCTCCAACACCCAACGAACATGCAGACGTCGAAGAACCACCACTCACCGCCGCTCCGCCACCTCGACTGTCACTATCTCCAGGCTGCGCTGCTTCTTGGCTCACATTACCCGCCACCACGTGGGCCAAAGCTGACACCATAGCTGACATTTCTTGCTCTCTGTCAAATCCAGATAGCAGTGACTCCAATGGATCATTTCTCCTTGTGCTCTGAGCACTGTTTTTTCTTGAATTCGCCACCTTGAACACGCACATGGGGATTCAAAAAGTACAAAATACTAAACAATGTTCATTCAAGAAAGTTGACAAGAATTTCTTGAACTGAAAGTCATATATATAAGCAAGTTAGGAGTTGAAATTATTGCAGTACAGAATTAATTAAGTATGGCAGCAGCCGACTTGAAAGAGTCGACATCAAGCTTTTACACTGTGTACAAAATATGGGTTAGATTCTCAGCTTTTTATTTTTTGGTTACTTCATTGACTTTTAAGTTGGATTAATCTGTAGAGGCAAGTGGGGTGGCGGCGGAGTGGAGAGATGGTGGATGCCTGTAAAGTGGGGTGGTGGTCAAAGGTTGAGGTGTGAATTCTTACTGGCATAAACAAAAGTTTGGAATCTGGGTTACACGGTTTCGAGTTTATCCGTAGGCAGGGAGGTGCTGGGCCGACATCTTTATTTAGTTTGTTCGGATAATTTTATATACATATATATATATATATATATATATATATATATATACTACGTGCAAGCAACGTGCAATGCACGTTTGCTTAATTTATATTTAATATTTTTGTTTAATAATTAATTTGTTATTAATAAAGATGTAATTTTTTTTGGTTAATTAAGGGCGTGTCTGGGCGCGCTGCAAGGAGGAAGAAAAATTGATTATGTTATCGTTTTTTTTTCAAACCTACAGCCCTACAGTGAGAGAATTGGTCCAAAATTGCGACTCCCAACTGCATGAATTGTCGCCAACGCTTGATTTCTATCGAAAACAAAGCAGACACCCTATAAATAATTAATGATGTAATGTTTATGTAATTGATAAATAATTAGATGTTTGATTTTGATATTGTGATGTAGGTTGGTGAGATTGAAGAAAATAAGGAAAGGTAGACAAATTTGGAGAAATTGTTAAATTGTAAGGGATCCAAAGTTCGGGGGCTAAAATGTAAATACTTCAAAGTTGTGCCAAATCTCACGATGAAGATTTGAGAGTGCTCGGAGTCAATTGGATAAAGGAAGATGTCAAGGGGATCAAATTTAGTCAAAAGATGATTACAAATCAATTTCCAACCGAAAAGTTATGCTCCGGTGTTTTAGTCTCATATTGAGACCTATTTTTGGCATAGGAATTGATCGAATTGGAGAATGATGTCTGAATTAAAGTTGTAGCCAGATGCGTTATCTTTCTAACGCATTTTGTATTGCCTCAATAGGATATCGGAATACAAAGTTATGATAAAAACACTGAAAGAAGGTGTAGCTATCTGTTTAAAACAAGAAATTTCGTTACATAGTCCGTTATATTGAGACATATTTTTGGCATAGAAAGTGATCGAATTGGAGAATGATGTCTGAATCAAAGTTGTAGCCAGATGGGTTAGCTTTCCAACGCATTTTGAATCGCCTCAATCGAACATCGGAATACAAAGTTATGATAAAAACACTGAAGGAAGGTGTAGCTGCCTGTTTAAAACAAGAAATTCCGTTACATAATCCGTTAAAACAACAAATTCCGTTAGTTTTTCCGTTAAACCAACAAATTCCGTTAGATAGGCACTTTTTATATATAGAAAGATATATATATATACTAGTAAAATTTCTATTGCTAATTCCAAGCATTGATAGTGGATTGTCATGCAATTAATCACATCATAGGATAACTAACTACTAATTCCTGCCTTACCGATCGGTAGAGACAATAGCCGATCACGAGGCACTTGGATGCAAAACCAAAACACCGAGTGACATTGAGTCACTAGTCATTGATAATTCGAAGAGGTTGTCAATCACAAAATTCGACAATCCATTGTTAAATAGAAACACCAATTTCCAACAATAACACCAAATTACTTGTCAATAATCATTTGACCTAATTTATTAAACCCATGTTTGACACCTATTTTGTTTGAAAAATAATTTTTTGAATAATGATTGATGGAAGATTGTGTGGTTAAAAAGTAAGGAGAAATTTTGGGTTTATGTGTAATATTATTTTATTAATAGAATGTGGTTGAAATGAAGAAAGAAAAATAGAATGAGAAAAAAATGGGTGTCACAAACAGGTGCTAAGTCGTAATTATTATTATTATTATTATTATTATTTGTTTTGCTACTATTTTACATTGGAGTCTAGATTTGCTTTCTCGAATTGATGCTCCTGCCATTAAAATTTTGACACCTTATTGAAATATTAAGGAATCAAAATTTTAGTAAAATACAAAATATTTTGTTCTTTTATATGACGAACTATGTTAACTAAAATCGGAATAGTTATTGATAATGGAACAGCTAAATCGAGACAGTAAATTTAGCCTCTGTTTGAATTTCATTATTTAAAAACTCATTTTCGATCACACATTCAATAAAATAATTTAAAAAATTTATCTACTTTTTAACCATATATTTTCTAAAAAAATTCATTATCATAAAACTTATTTTTTACACAAAATAGGGCTCAAGCATACCCGTGAACTCGGTAAAATCTAACATACTACGACCGGTCCTAGTCAAAACATAATATTTGACCATACAGCTAACGGCGGTGTTAATTCTTGTACTTTACCTCTTTAAGTGAACCACTCTTATTTGCTCACAATGACGGTGTTGGGATATTTTAGTAAACGTTGACTTGTTAAAAGTCAAAGTATTTAATTTTAAAATGTCAATTTATAGAAACAGGTGCAAATTGCACCCCATAAATAAATAAATAAAAAGAATACAAACAAAATACTTTCTTACACTTAAATACGTGATTATGCCCCCAGTTTAATCTACGTTCTTCCCAAAATTCATTCTTTTGATACTTATTTTCAACCAAACATTCTTTAATAAAATAATATTACGCGTAAATTCAAAACTTATTTTTTTAATTTTAACCATATATTTTTCATCACATAACATCATAAAATGCATTTTCTTCTCAGTAATGTACATCAAAGACCACATATATGTTTAAAATTTATTTTTTAAGTTGAACTTGTAAACGTTATATCGGGTTTTTTCCTTATTCGATAGAGGGTTTGGTCCTCGACAAAATAATGATGTGTTATTCAGTTAATTACTTAATATCGAAAGTATCAAAATCGACAAATCGGCCAATCGCCAAATATGACTAAATTGATGAGGCAAATATTATATTGATGTCAATGTATTTGACTTTTAACGGAGAAACAAGCTTGAACCGTCACCTCTCTCGAGGTGGATCAGCTTTTCCACGCATCGATATGTAATCATAATTAGCATGAAAAGCCAAAATGTATACCGGAAAAGTTTATGTAAAATTATTTAATTCAGTTCAAAGTCAAATTGCAAACTTTCAAACGGTTGACTTTTTATTTTATTTTTGGCCAAATATGTTCGTGATTCCAAGCAAGAATCAGTCAAGTGATCCAATCTCCAACTCTCTCTATTGTGTATTTGTTTTCAACACAACATGTCACTTTTGCCCATAATGTTGATTTTCAGAAGTACATATAGACAACACGAATAGTTGATTTTTCATTGGTCAAAGAATTAATCTAAATTAGTTTATGAAGTATTACACGTCAAAGATCGAATTTTTAATTTAATTTAATTGACTCCTATTGATCCCATTGAACGACAAAATTCATGTTCTATACTCGTAAAAGGTTTGAATTAATCTTAAAATTCTTGAAGATAAAATTTAAATAAATTTGTCTCTTCGTCAGAACACATAAAGGTTCGAATTACAAATCTCACAAGTCACGTAGAAAGCACCATGCAGATGAGATGATGGAATGGTACAAGACAAGTAGTATGGGAACCCATTGTTGGAAATGGGTCAAGTTTGATCAAGTTTGACCAATAATTCGGGTGGGACCCGGTATCCGTTTTGTGCTGGTCAATGGTCAAACGCGTTCTACTCCATGAGTAGATATTCGAGATATATTTAATATCACAAAACCATTTCCGGATGAATGAGAAATTAATGCTAGAAGTTGGCAACTTGAAAGTAAAAATCCTGGAATTTAAAATCAAGTGTGGGAATTTAATCCCACTAGGAAGTTGAAAGAATTTTGGACCAATTTATATACCTCAAGTTTGGATATGGGTTTGGGCCCCAAGGGGTACCAATAGTATTTGAAAGGGGGAAGTCTTAGACAATGTCTAGACTAGTCCAAAGCCCACACGCGCGCACGGCCGTCCGTCCGACCGGCCGGCTCGGCTCGGCATGGCACGAGTCGGGTCGTGGGTCATGGGTCGTGGTTGACAAAATAAATTAAAATTATTTATTTAATTTACTTTTATTTTCGAAAATTGATTAAGTGAAAAGGTGTGTCTTTTCTAATCTATTTGAAATTGTTTGGACTAAAACGGACACAAACCAATAGTTGTGTCTATTCAGGAATAACTTTCAAAGAGTTGCAACTCTTGGCCTGCAGCTTTTGGAAATCTATAAATAGGACCCCTGGTTTCTGAATTTCATTCATTCAAAAATCATAATTCTCTTGTCTTGCATTCTGCATAACTAAAATATTTTTCCGTTCATTGAGAGAGTACGAAACGTTTTCTGGTTCGCTGTTCTTGCTGTTAGAGTGCTTCTACACCGCAAGTGAAAGATTGTTGTATCTTGGGAGGCGATTGACGTCAACTGTAAGTACCGTAGCATGCCAAAATCGTCTTAAGGAAATAGAGTCGAACTCTAGCCTCAATCTACTGTTTTCTGCAATTTTGTTTAGCGTTTATTCGGTTTGCCATTTCCTTCTCTTCATTTTAATTTTGTTATCTAAATCGCATGCTATATAATATTTCTAACACCCATCATCTTGCATAATAGTAGTGTCCATGTCCTAAGAAACTATGTATAATTTCCATCTTTAGGCCAAGGCAACGGGTTGACTAAGGCTCACAACCAAGTTTGAGTCCATGGCCAAAATACTAGAATTATATGTAATTTTTTTTTTTCTATTTTTGAAAGTGTGACATTAAAATATTATTATATATAATTTCCATCTTTTGTCCTGCTAAATATTTTTTGAAGGTCCATTTTTTCTTCATTTACTCGTATTTTTTATTATCATAAAAGCAATGCGAAAGGGCTGGAAATGGGACATTTTGAAATTTCTAAGTTATACGTAGTTTCTCTTATGTTACTTAAATTTTTATTGTCAATTCATATTTTGTTTGTTTTTCTTTTTGATTTGGAATTGACTCCCAAGGAGAAGAATTATCCTCGAAGGCTATTAGAGGTCCGCTAATGGTAATGCAAATGTGGTAAAAGCTACTGATCTCTTCGTCACAATTGTGAATTCAATGCCATTTTATTCGTCTTATTTGTTAGTGTTTCCTCTCGACCATACTTTAGTCTTCTTTCGTTTTCGGTTGACCGGCGTATTTTGCTTTCAATGGAAGTAATTGAGTCATGCCAATAGTTTAAGTGTTAGTTTGGTCCATAGAGAGCAACATCGTTTGTGTGCCCACTCTATGGATTCGAAACTTGACAACGATGGAAAGATAATGCTTTACATTCTTAGATGTCTCGATCTAACGTAATTTTTATTTTATTTCTTTGTTATGCTTGTCAAATACTCCTATAGTGAGGACATTCTAAAATATCTAGAGAAGTGTAGTTTTTACTTCATTGCTAAGATTTGTCTAGTCCGTCAAACACTCGTATGCTGATCAGATCTTTTAAAAATATCTCAAATTTGAGTGATATTTTTGTTTACATATGAGGGTGGGCATGATTCGATTCAGTTCTTTAAACATATAAGGGTTGACATGGTTCGATTATGTTCCAAAAAAAATTGAATTGAGTGTTGAGTATTTACTAAGTACACTTACCGAAATTAAACAATTTCAATATCCCAGCCAGGATCACCTTTACTTAGGACAAATCTATGATAATGATTATACATTTGATGATAACAAAGATCTCATAACACCACAATTATCCAGATGTCTAGCTTTCAATTACAGTAAAATTTTACCACCACACGTAAGGACAACAGGATTTTAGGAGAACAAAGTTTAGGGTTCTTGCCTCTTTTTGGTGCAACAAGTAATAAAGACAAAAGGAAAGTTATTAAAATTAATTGTTGTTCTTGCTGTTGGATAATTTCAACATATTTGGGACCACACGTTATATATTAAAATGTGTGGTGCTATTATTTAAAGGATATTAGTCAATTAAAGTGATCCGTTAAAGATGTATTGTGACTAATGAGTATTAGATTTCATGGAATTATAATGTAGAGACCGGAGTACTGTTTTAAATTGATGAGGGGCTAATTTGAAGCAACTGAAAGATAGTGACTATTGAGTTGCTACTATTATTTTATATGGTTATGGTCCCCATTTGTTGGTGTTCTTGAGGTTCTCTATATCCCCATCAATACAGAGCAAAATTAAAGTGAAGACCACCAATCAATTGGAAGATCGTAATTCATTCAGGGTAAGAATCAGAAATCTATATATCAAGGTATATTTATGCTTCCACTATTTTCATTCTCATTGATTTCGACATGGATGGTTATATTTGATAATTAAAGTTTTGATTATTGTTTTGAACGATAATCGTATTATGTTTTTTCTAACAAGTGGTATCAGAGCCAATCCATAGTTGAAAGTCGTGAGAAATTGAAGTTTTTTAATTCAGAATTTTTATGGATTATTTGAACTTCATGCTATTTTATGAAATTCTGGCATATTATGTTATGATCTTCAAATCGGTATGTTAATACATGAAATTAGCATGTTATTATGGATTCAAACGTGTTATTATGATTATATTCAAAGGTTTTCTTCACAAATTCGGATTTTTTATGGATAAAGATGTTCATATTTGAATTATTAAAAAAAATTATTTGGGCAGCCGACGCCGGTGCCGGCAGCAGAGGGGTCACATTGATGTTACAAAGACTTGGTCATTGGTCGCCGAGGGGTCGCTGTCCGACGCCGCTCGGGCCTGGCGGCGTGTCGATGAAGGAGAGGAGATGAAGGGGCATCTCATTAAAGTTTTCAATTATGGAATAATTAAAATTTCAGTTTTGGAATTTTTGGGGGCTTAGGTTGCAAATTTGAAGTTTTGAGACCCCTGCTTGCAATTAAATATTAGGGGTTAGGGTTGAGTTATTTATTATTCAACCCCTAAAGTTTAAAGTTAATCCTAATTGAACCTTAAGGTTATGGGTTTAAATATTTCAGCCCCTAAAGTTAAAAATTTATTTAAGTTGGGTTTTAAGGTTATGAGATTATATAAATTTAGTCCCTGAAGCTTTAAAATTAATTAATTTGGGCCATTTTAGTTCTACATTTTACAATTAAAGCCTCAAAGTTTCTAATTTTGTTCTAATTGGCCCCAAAAGGTTTTCAATTTTAAAATTTACCTCCTAAAGTTTAAAATTAATTAATTTTACCTCCTAAAGTTTTGAATAATTATTTTTGGGTCCTTAAAGTTTTGGCTAATTAATTTTTTGACTCCTAAAGTTTCCAACAATTAATTATTAACCCATAAAATTTTGAATAATTAATTTTTGGTCCCTAAAATTCTGAATTATTAACCATTAGGCTTTTAAAGTTTCAAGACAAATAAAATTAAGTATTCTACTTTTCAAATTTTGGTATAAAGGACTCATTTGAGTATATAATATTTAAAAGTGAATTGATTGAATCAATATGTTTCCAAAACAATCTCTCTTGTGGAAATTAATTAACTTAAAATATTAGAAGAATTTCGTGTGTATGCTAGTTCATGCGGATATTAGCCGGCCCAAAGGAAGGTTAATATTTGGCCGAATTGCATGCACACTTGTGGTAGTAAACGTGTGACAATCATAAGGTTTCCATGTGAATAATAAATTAATCCAAAGATGAGTTTATTATTTGACAGAAGTTATTGTCAATATTCGATCACTACACTAGAGTACCATTTGCAATTAATATTACTGTCCAAAGACTTGATATTAATGTATACTCAGGTTTGCACACATTTGGATATAGCATTCATTGCTGAAATATTAGGCAGATATTTAACTAACTTTGGGATGGAAAATTGGAAAGCAGCCATGAGGTTATTCAGTACCTATAGAGAACTAAGGATTACTTGATCACATTCAAGAAAATCGGACCAATTGGAGATCATTAGATATTCTGATTCTGATCATGGAATATGACTGTAAAATATTGTCATAAGGCTACATATTTTGGATAAAATTGAAAAACCACTTAAGTTATTCTGTGACAATCGCAATCTTGTGTTTCAACGGGAACACGACGATGTCAAACAATCTCGTCCATCAGTCATATTGATATAGGATCAAAGCGATTTTCGTCACATTTAACGTGACTAAATCCATCAATGGTCACATACACCCATACAACCAAATAATATAGATCAATCGTGGGAGTGTAACATGAAAATTACATGTTATGTGATCCAAACATGTCTATTTTCAACTGGTCCAACCTTAGTTTTTAAGTGAAATCAACCATAAACTTTAATCAGAGTGGAACTGAATTAAATAGTTTATTTCTGAAATTTGATAGCAAACTTTTGAGCTCATAAGGTTGTGTACATTTGTAAGATTACACGTATGGCCCAGTGGGAGATTGTTGGATAATGTCAACCTATTTGGGGACACACGTTGTATATTAAAATGTGTGGTGCTATTATTTTAAGGATATTAGTCAATTAAAGTGATCCGTTAAAGATGTATTATGACTAATGGGTATTAGATTTTATGGAATTATAGTGTAGAGACCGGAGTGTTGTTTTAAATTGATAAGGGGCTAATTTAAAGCAACTGAAAGATAGTGACTATTGAGTTGCTAGTATTATTTTATATGGTTATGGTCCACATTTGTTAGTGTTCTTGAGATTCTCTACATCCCCATCAATAGAGAACAAAATTGAAGCGTAGACCACCAATCAATTGGAAGATTGTAACTCATTCAGAGTAAGAATCAGAAATCTATGTATCGAGGTATGTTTATGCTTCCGCTATTTTCATTCTCATTGATTTCAACATGGATGGTTATATTTGAGAATTAAGGTTTTGATTATTATTTTGATCGATATTGATATTATGTTTTCTAACACTTGCCTCTTATGTATTTATAAGTTTTCCTAAATCCTAATTCTATTAGGAATATTAAATGCTTAACCCTATTGGGCTCAAGAACTAATTAATTAAACTTATCCTAATATAAAGCCATGTAGTAATTAACAAGTAACGGTTATGTAATTCTAATTGTTCTTATATTTGCACATTCAAATAAGGTCATATGAAATCGAGAATAGGAAACATAAGTGGAAGCCATTTAAGTGACGTCTCATATTGGGCAGCTTTGGTACATCCTCTTTAAAATTAGGGAAAGGCTTTATATCGTAAGTGTACTATATAACATATTAAAAGGTTACAAACTGTTCTAGCATCTATGTCATAAAAATTTCGAATTTAAGTTATTGCTGATAAAGAAAATCCATGTAGAGGACAACCAACCTTGACGACAAATTCATGGTTGGTCTGCGGGGGCGAACTCAGACATTTTGTGTTGTGGGGTCAAAAATTAAAATGTAATTTTCTAAAAAATAATATAATAATAATGAAAATAAGTTAATACGCATTTTGATACTTTTAAAATGTCTTATAATTATATTATTATCAATATTATTAAATGAATTTTGCTACTTGTATCGTTTTGTTCACCATTTCGTTGATAAATGTTAAGATGACGTCGAGTAAATAAATTGAAATAAAATTCACATTTAATCTATGAAGTAAATTAAATTTAAATTTAATGTAAAATTAATTCGAAAGTAATTCAAATTACATTTAATCCCTAACGATCCTAAAATTTTTGCCGTCATATTTCAGGTAAATTTTTCTAATAAAATGATGCAACTTATATTAAAAATTTATCGTGCAAAAATAATAAATGCTAATGAAATAATTAAACTTTAAAAAAAAAAACGAGATAGACGCCTCTTTTAAGATGTATGTTTGACACATTTAACTATTTTCGATATCCGTTTGAACCATGCAATATGAATATGATGTAGTTCTCAAAATGCACTTCTAGATGACGTAGGCAATTTGTGGATTTGAATAGTATACGATCATTGGCGAATTTTGAAAGTTAGCATATTATCGGAATTCTCGAAATACTAATTTGGAAGGCCTACTTTGATATATCATAACTTTTGCTACGGTTGATCGTTTCGCGCGCCATTAACAAGCAAGAAAACTAGATCATGAGCATTTCAAAATAATATTAAAATGCAATATTTCGATTTCATTTGACATCCATAATAAGTGCAACAAAGTAGGTCGTAAAGGGGTCTAAGCAATTATTTCGTGGAGGAAAAAAGATTGTGGGGTCGTTTGACCCCACATTACGCCCATGTTGGTCCATCCCTGCAAGTTGGACCGTCCAGGACACATAGCCCTCTGTTTTGTTCCATCTTTTTAAAACCCAGTTTTTTTGTTTCCGAACTCATTTTCATCATACATTTTATGAAACTTAATAGGGGCATACTAAATTTTATCGAATTACATAAAGGTTCAAATTAAAAATCTCACAAGTACACACACATATATAATTGAATTCAACATGCATGTCGAGACTGAAGAGGCACGTAGGAAGCACCACGCAGATGTGGTGATGGAATGGTACATGACAATTAGTATGGGAACCCATCATCTCTCCCATAATCTTGCCCAATAGCAGTGTCCATGTCCTAAGAAACTATATATAATTCCATCTTTAGGCCAAGGCAACGGGTTGACTAAGGCTCACAACCAAGTTTGAGTCCATGGCCAAAATACTAGAATTATATTTAGTTTTTTTGCTATTTTTGAAAATTAGCATATTATCAAAATTCTCGAAATACTAGTTTGGAACGGCCTACTTTGATATATCGTAACTTTTGCTACGGTTGATCATTTCGCGCACCATTAACGAGAGAAGAAACTAGATCATGTGCACTTCGAACTAATATTAAAAATGTAATATTTCGATTTCATTTGATATCCCATAATAAGTGCAACAAAGTAGGTCGTAATGGGGTCTAAGCAATTATTTCCTGAAGGAAAAAAAATTGTGGGGTTATTTGACCCCACATTACCCCCATGTGGGTCCGTCCCTGCAAGTTGGACTGTTCAGGACATGTAGCCCTCTATTTTGTTCCATCTTTTTAAAACTCGATTTTTTTTTTTCCAACTAATTTTCATCAAACATTTTATGAAACTTACAACTTTTGTTAACTTTTAATCACACATTTATTCTTTTTTTTTTTTCAAAATCTACTGATGATCTGAATTTTAACCAAAATCAAATAGGGCCATAGTATATTTTATCAAATTACAATAAGGTTCGAATTACAAATCTCACCAGTATATATATATATTTCTCGATTTTAATAAAAGAAAAGTTGAATTCAGCGTACATGTCGAGACTCATGAGGCAAGTAGAAAGCAGCACGCAGATGTGGTGATGGAATGGTACAAGACAAGTAGCATGGGAACCCATCATCTTGCCTAATAGTAGTGTCCATATCCTACGAAACTAATATATAATTTCCATCTTTAGGCCAAGGCAACGGGTTGACCAAGGCTCACAACCAAGTTTGAGTCCATGGCCATGATACTAGAATTATATTTATTTATTTATTTTCTATTTTTGAAAGTGTGACAATAAATATTATTATATATATACATTGATATACAATTATTTTATCTAAAAGTTTACAATAGGAATGGCGATGGCGCAAGATGGGGTTGAGACGACCTCCGTTATCTTTTGTCCTGCAAAGTATTTTTGGAAGGCGTGGACGAGATAAAATATCTTCATTTTTTATTCATTTACTCATATTTTTTATTATTATAAAAGCAATGCGAAAGGGATGGAAATGGGACATTTTGAAATTTCTAAGTTATACGTAGTTTCTCGTGTGTTACGGAAATTTCTATTATCAATTCATATTTTGTTTGTTTTTCTTTTTGAATTGGAATTGACTAGCAAGGAGAAAAATTATCCTCGAATGCAATAGCTTAGGTAGAGGTCCACTAATGGTAATGCAAATGTGGTACAAGCTATTGATATCTTCATTGTCACAATTGTGAATTAAACGCCATTTTATTTGTCTTATTTGTTAGTATTTCCTCTCGCTCTTGACCATATTTTAGTCTTCTTTCGTTTTTAGCTGACTCGCATATTTCGCTTCCAATTGAAGTAATTGAGTCGTGCCAATAGTTTAAGTGCTAGTTTGGTCCATAGAGAGCAACATCGTTTGTGTGCCCACATGGGCGGAGATAGGGGGGCTGGGGTGGGCTGTAGCCCACCCTTGACCAAGCCCAGTCTGTGAAAAAAAATGGTTAAAGCCCAATTATCCTTTTTAGCCCACCCTTGCCCAAGCCCACAATTTGAAAAAAAAAATTTGGTTAAAGCCTTAGCCCATTTGAAAAATTGAAAGCCCAACCCACCTAAAATTAAACCCAATTCCCAATCCCACATTCCCACCCATTTACCCAAAACCCAAACTCTCTCCACTCTCTCTCACAATCTCGTCCCTCACAGTCACAGCCTCACTCCCTCACTCTCTGCTCTCGCCTCTCTTTCTGCCTCAAAGCTGCGAGAGGCAGCAGCACAGCTCAACCCTTCCGTTCGTCACTTTGTCCCTCTCTGTTCTCTCTCTATCTGACTCTCTCAAACCCAAGTGCGAAACCCTTCCTCCAATCGACCAACCGTCCGCCGAAGCCAAACTTCTTTGCCCGTCTGTGACTGTAAGTTTGAGAAATTTAATTTTTTTTTGGTTTTTTGTACTGAATGTTGATACTTGATAAATGATAAGTACTTGGAGGCTGGAGGTTGAACCGTTGAAGCTGTAGTTGAAATTGGGGTTTGAAATTGGGCTGTGGCTGTGGGGGTTTGAAATTGGGGTTTGAATTTATAATGGGGCGTAATTTTGTGTGGACTGTGGAGTGTGGTGTCTTACTGAGTTACTGTCTTTGTGCAATTGTGTGTTTCAATGTGGTTGTGGCTTGAATTTGTGCCTTAGCCTTAATTAGGTGGTTGTGTTTCAATTGCAATTGTGGTTTCAATGTGGTTGTGGACTGTGGAGTGTGGGGATTGAATTTGTGTATTTGAATGTGCCTTAGCCTTAATTAGACATTTTTTTGAATTTCAATGTAGTAAATTGTTCAAAAACAAAGCTTTAAGTAGGAACTGACATTTCTTTCCAATTCCATCTCACTGCCATCTTATAGATGGGCATTTATTGGAGTTCAGAAAGGGAAAAAAAATATTGATATTTAGTAGCAAAAGCTTGGCATATCTATATGACACAACCTGTCTAGGGTTAATGCATAGCATGGTTTCCATATATGGATATGTCATATCTAGAATTGGATATTTCCGTGCATTGCCAGCCCAAAAATAAATAAATAAATAAATTTATTAATTATATATAAATTTCATTCGTACATTACATTTTAAAAATTTTAGCCCCCCGTACAATGAATTCCTGGTTCCGCCCCTGTGTGCCCACTCTATGGATTCGAAACTTCACAACGATGGAAAGATAATGCTTTGCATTCTTAAATGTCTCGGACTAACGTAATCTTTAGTTTATTATTCTTCTTTGTTATGCTTGTCAAACACTCCTATAATGAGAACATTCTAAAATATCTAGAGACGTGTAGTTTTTACTTCATTGCTATGATTTGTCTAGTTCGTCAAACACTCATATGCTGATTAGCTCTTTTGAAAATATCTCAAATTTGAGTGATATTTTTGTTTACATGTGACGGTGGGCATTGTTTGTTCAGTTCTTTAAACATATAGGGGTTGACATGGTTCGATTATGTTCCAAAGAAAATTGAATTGGGTGTTGGGTATCTTCTAAGTACATTTAGCGAAATTAAACAATTTCAATATCCCAACCAGGATCACCTTTATTTAGGTCGAATCTATGATAATGATTATACATTTGATGATAACAAAGATCTCATAACACCACAATTATCCAGATGTCTAGCTTTAAATTACAGTAAAATTTCACCACACGTAACGACGGCAGGATTTTTGGAGAACAAAGTTTAGGGTTCTTGCCTCTTTTTGGTGCAACAAGTAATCAAGAGAAAAGGAAAGTTATTAAAATTAATTGTTGTTCTTGCCTCTTATGTATTTATAAGTGTTTCGCGCGAATAATCGCTAACAATTAAAAATGAAATTCGGACGATTGTGTAAGGAACAAATCTCTTAAGACAAAGTTCCAAAAATGGGTGTTTTATTGATGAGAGTTACAATTGGAAATAAACAGAATGCCTCCAAGGGGCTCAAGCACACGAGTACTGAAAAGTGATAATTAAAGTTAATCTAAGAAATTGAAATTACATATTCTCTGTTTGAGAGTGTTTGATTTGGGGTCTTTTCCTTTATGTCTATTTTTCCTTTTATATTCCTATGATAATTTCATCGTGACAAACCGCTTGAAAACTGCTTAATTACTTTCTAACTACCCACTTTCTTCATGGTGGCTAACTTGTCGTGGAACTGTCATCTCTAACTACTGCCACTATTCTTTATCATTCAACTGCCTTCAAACGGGCTCCTTAAATCGTTGAATGTGATAATCGGCTCGATAACTACTTCAGTAACTGCTATTTTGGATGACCATAATATCTCATGTATTAAGATTCTGGGTGACTCGAAGGTTCGGGCGAGAACGAGGTTATCGCTCTGGGCGACCGTGATGCACTACATTCGCTCAAATTCTGGGTGTCTTGCAGGCTTGGATGATGCTGATCTGTGTTCGTGGGCTTCCTCTGCATTCACCAATAACCTTATTTAAGCCTTTATCCTGAACTCTCCAATTAGTGATGGCAAAAAAACCCGCCCCGTCCCATCCCGTCCCGAATGGAACGAAAAAACTCACCCTAAACGGGTTGATGGGATGGGGCGGGGAGGGGATGCCCCGCCCCAAAGCACCCCGTGAAAAATAAAAAAATAATTAATTACAAATTAAAAATAAAAAATAGTTAATTGGAAATTTTTGAAAAAAATAAAAATAAACGGGGTAGGAAACGGGACAAGCCCCCGCCCTGCCCCGTCTAAGGTGGGACGGGGCATGGGGTGGGGGAGTGGCAAGGCGGGGTGGGGTGGGGGTGCCCCGCCCCGAACCCGCCCCATTGCCATCTCTATCTCCAATTGGGCCTCTCTCTTTGAGATATTTAATTTGGGCTGTATTTTTAGTGTGTCAACAACTACCCCCAATTTGGCATATTTAATATTAAGTATTAACTTATGTCATATTCACCTTGTATTTTTCAGGCAATGTTTGAAATTCTTGAGAATTTAAATCATCATTTCTTTCTATAGCCTAAAAAGGTACAACGTTACAAACACTTATAAACCCAAAAGACACGTTATTTCATCGCACCACTAAATCATGTCCCTATATTTCGCGCTTATTGCCCACTATTTTACTGTTCATCTTCTTGCTTCTCTACTACGTTTTTTAGGCAAGTCTTAACAAGACTGTACTTTGCACTCAATGGCGACTTCACGAACTTAATCTGATGATGCTTTCAGTTTCAAAGATTTCTGGAACAATCTTACTAGGCCGTATGTAAATGCAAACTTCCTTGCACCAGCCAATGCTGACCTCAATGAATTCTATTTAGGTCCATCATTCAATAATGTCAAAGCCGTTGAATAAGTGGCGATGGGCCAGTTGTTCCCTTACACTGAAAACCCTCCATTTTTGAACTCCCTGCCATTGAAGCCAATCCGCGATAAAGGTATTCATACTTGGCCAAAACATAATCCTAATTTTCGTAGATGGCATGCACGTATGGTAAATCATGGTCCCACCAAAATAATTTTTGATCGTTCTAAGATTTTGGTCCTATTGGAAATTACCTTTTTCCCCCAACTTATGACCCAATGCTTTTCCCAATCGCCCTGAGTTTCTGGTCTTCTGAGTATAACACTTTTATCTTTCCTCATGGCCCAATGTATATTACTCTAAGAGATGTTGGAGCCCTAGTGAATCTTCCGCCTTCGAACGATACTATCTTTTCGGGTATTTTGATTTCCAATATTGCTCTACAATTGGACTAGAGAGTTGCCGAATCTTATTCAAGCATGCAAGGCCTTTATACTACTTCCAATTCTAAGCCTACTCATGCTAAACATGTTGCTTTCCTTCAGGTCTGGCTCTGTAAATATGTTCTTTGTGTCCCCAGTCTGAAACCCTCCTTGAGTTATCTGCCCATATCGCATGAATTAGCACGTGGCAGATCTTTGAATTTGTGCTCATTCTTTTTAGCCGCCTTTTATAGAGGCACGGCTTCCCTCCAACTTCAATTAAAGAATGGTGCGTCTCCTACGGTAGTGAGCCCCTTTGGCTCTCTCAATTGTGGTTGAGAGCCTATTTTCCACAACTTGGTGCTCCACCATCTCCTCCTCAAACAGTTAGCTGTTATGGGCTATTCATTCATCAAATGAGCCCCTAAATATGTCCAGTAGTGACATTTTTACATTATTTTATACTTTGAATTCAACGCCTTCTTTTTTTCCTTTTTCTCCTCAACAAATCCCTCTATATGTACGGCCTCCTTCTACCATAGCCGAAATGAGCACTTTTTTACCCATCTGTATTCAATTTTTGGTTGGGAGAGAACTGTTCCATGACATTGTCACAGAAATAAATGCTAAAGCAGGGGTTGATATGTATGCTCCCCTATTTTTTGCTCGCCAACTTGGTTTCTCCCAAACGTGGCATGTTCTTCCTTGTTATTCTAAGAACTTGATAGAGCGTTTCCATACTATCAGTAAAATCGAGGCGTAAGCCATGACACCCCTAATAACCTTTTGGCTGAAGGTTTCTCTTTAACCCTTTTCACTTCTACCGCTGTCATACATCCTCTTTTTGAACAGCTCTGGCCATTAGTGAAACGCAGAATGTTTGCAACTGATGCTAATTGTACCTTCCATTTACTGGATCGGCCAAAGACTTCCTCTACCTCTCCTGTTTTGGCCGTCCCTGTGTCCATTAGGAATCCTTCCTCCCCGTCCTAGTTAAACGTTCTATTCTTCCATCTTCTTCTCCTCTTGCCAAGACCACTATAGCCAAAGGTACCTCCAGCCGCAAACGGCCAGTTTCAGCATCTCCCATTTTGCAAGATGATGATGATGATGATGGTCCTCTCATCCTTAAGAGAAAGGTAACTGAATTTGTTTATTCACAAACATACTTTTCTATGTACTAATGGTTTACCTGAATTCCTCAAAAAAAGTTCAGCCTCTCCTTCGAAGGCTCTGGTTTTGGTAGCTCCTGCTTTATCACCCTCTGCTAAGGCTGCTTCATCCAAATCAGCTGATGAAGGGACTGTGCTCAAAGATAAACCCTTAGTCCCAGAATCTTCATTGCAACCAATAGAAAGGCCACCTACTTCCCGGTCGTCGACCCCCCAAATGTTGAACCGGAAGGTAATATATATTTTGATGTTTTACCTTTACTTGTGCTTCTGGTTTTTGATTTGTTGCTTTTTTTGAATTGTGCAGAACTCTGCACGAGTGGTAGGGCCAGCTGGTGACATGCCTGAATCTCCCAGGATTGATGATACGGTAACTTTTTACTTCACTTTCATTTTCACTTTTCTCATCATAGTGAAGATCCTCGTTATTGGCCTCTTTCTTTGTAGGGTGCTGATGACATTGTGCGTTCCATCCAAGACTTGTTCACTTCCTGAGACAAGTAAAGACATCTCGCCCTATTTCAACCAGTCATTTTTCTACTTCATCTTCCGCTTTTTCGGAAGAAAATATAAAATCTCTCAAGCAGTCAGTATTTGAGTATATGTTTTTCATGGACAAGGAAATTGGCCAAGCCAGTGCTGCGATACAGAAGGATAAGTTTGAAATGTTGAGTACAAAATTGACACAAGTACTTACACTCTCGTCACTCAATGTTTCTGCTGACTTTAAAGCGACATTGAAGGTTGTCCACTCTGACATCCTTTCCTTGCTTACCAAAAATGTGGACTTAAAGGCAGGGAGAACTAAATATCTTCGTGCGTCATCTGAAATAGAGTCTTTGCTTTTGGAGATTAACAAAGTCGAGGATAAATTGAAAGAAATCTCCTCTAAAATTATGGTCGAAGACTCTTTGATGATAAGCTTGGTTGCAGAGATGAATGAGCTTCAAGCGAATATGAAAGAGTGTAGGGCAAGGATGGCTGCTAAAAAGTATAATATTTCTTAGGAAATTGAACAAGCCAAACATTTGGTTGAGCAGTACAAAAAACTGGAGGTTCATGAAGATTTTGTAACTGAATTGGATGTTGCTTCTTCTCAACAGAGCGAGGATTAGGGAAGACTTACGGAAAAAATACGTTCGGCTTGGGGCGAATTATAATTATGACATTCAATGCCTTAACTTTTCTTTTGTAATTTCGCTCTAATTGCTATTGCTAATTATTGATGTAACAACAATAATTGTCATTAATAAACGATTGCTTTGTTTACTTGCGTATTTATTGGCGTTATCTTTAATCGTCAAACCCTCCCAAGCATTTAATTACTTTATGCTAAGATTCATGTACATTCTTTCTTGGTACTCCCGTCTCTTTTCCCAAAACTTTGGGCCATTTGATTTCAGTTACGATACACGAATGTGGCCGTTCATATTCTGTCCTTTCATGTTCACGACTCTATAAATGCGCGTGTATTTCGCACTTATCGTTTTCATTTTTATCCTTTTCTTCAAAAACTAATTTGCTGCCATCGTTTGGCATTTCAACAATTGATCCAAAATTTTCATCTAAAATAGAAATGGATCATTTGATTCACCTATTTTGTTATCGGTATAACAGAAATGGTCTTGATTTACCTTTGATATGGGAGGTATAGGATATGTTCTTTGGCTAACAAAGTTCTTCCTATCGTCTTCATGTTCTCCATAAGGAGTTCAATTATGGAATGGGATTTTGGAGGACGCCTTTCAGGCCACTTCGCCTGCTGAGAGTGCTTCTCAGTCTCCTTGCCTATTATTGCAGCAATGCAATCAGGAAGGCAATTTGAGGTCATTTTCTTCCTTATTGCATGTTGAGAGTGCATTTCAATCTCTCTACTTGCCCTTGCAGCAATACAATTAGGACGACGATCATGGCCAGTTCA
Source organism: Fraxinus americana (assembly GCA_035079005.1). Lineage (NCBI taxonomy): Eukaryota > Viridiplantae > Streptophyta > Magnoliopsida > Lamiales > Oleaceae > Fraxinus > Fraxinus americana. The sequence goes on along the minus strand of CM068717.1, from coordinate 31,818,853 downwards.
CTCTCTTACTTGGCGATCGACCGATGAATTAGTATGTTCTCAATTGTAGCTATTAGAACATTCAGTATTTTGTATCTCATACTTTGTAGTGAATATTTGATAATAAAGGACTTTATTTGAACGTATTTCGTTCTTGTCTTGTTTATCTACGGTCGTTTGATGCAATATTGATTACACTTTTATTTGTTCAATTTCCCATAAGGAAGGAACATATCTTTTTAAATATTTGTCATTAATAAATCTCATGTGCTTGGTGCCATCTAAATCTTCTAAATGATAGGCTCCATTAGGCAACACACTATTTACTTTATATGGCCCTTCCCAATTTGGCGACCATTTGCCATACTTCGGATCCTTGTAGGGGTGTCCAAAAGTCAAGAAACGAACCGAACCCGAACCGAATCGAGCGGTTCTTCATAAATTTAATACCCCGAACGGGTACCCTAATCAAGAGAATCGATGGGTTTGGTTTGGGTCGGGTCGGGTCTTTGGTCTAAATCAAGAACCAAAGAACCGAATAAGAACCGAAACTAAATAAATTTTTTTTTATTTTTTATATTAAATTAATTAAAATATTTTATTTTTTAAAAAAAAATTAGCAAATTAATTAAATAAATCAGATTATTTCATGATTTTAATTTTGAAGCCCAAATCATTTTTAAATCCCATTAGCCCATTTTAATTTGAAACAAATGAATATATTTTATGTAGTATTACTGTTATATTAATATCTACTTTTTGGTATTTGTATGCATTGAATTAATCTTATGGACGGCTAGTTATTTATATGTTTTTGAATTGGGTTACATTAATTTGTAAAAGTCATGAATGAAATGTCATTAGTTGTATTTATGTAATGTTGCTGTAAATGTTAAAAAATTTAATTATGGTATGAAACCAAACGGAACCGAACCGACCCGAACCCGAACGAACCCGAACGGTTCCATAATTATATTTGGACTCGACGGTTCCATTTATTAAATACCCGAAAGTTTTGGGTCGATTCGGTTCTCTTCAGAACCGAACCGAACTGACCACGGACAGCCCTAATCCTTGCTATCCAAAGGAAGTATTGTTTTCCAAATCAACTCGCTCAGGCTAAAGGATTTGGCTATAACTTTTTTATTGTAAAATTTAGCCATTCTTTGTTTCTGGACTCGCAATCTATCAAGGACGTCCAATTTTAATTTGTCCAACTCCAACAAGTTTTGAATTAGTGACTCAGCATACTTACCATCATTTACTTTATGCTGCAAACATACTCTAATTGATTGCACGTTGATTTCCAAAGGCAAAACGGCCTCCTGTCCATAAGTAAGTTAGAAAGGAGTAACCTTGGTACTTGATCGAAGAGACGTCATATAAGACCATAAGGCTTGGTTTAGACATTCGTACCAATTTTTGGCATTTTCATCTATCATTTTTTATGATATTTTTTAGAATCTTATTAGAAGATTCCGCATGTCGGTTAGATTGAGTGTAATATGGTATGGAGTTCACTAACTTAACTCCAAACTCGCTCAAGAATTCCTTCACTTGATCTCCATTCAAGGAAGTTTCGTGATCTACCATCAAAATTTGTGAAATTTCAAATCTATAAATAATATGATCACAGATAAATTATATGACACTCTTTTGGGTGATCTCTTTTAAAGGTATCGCTTCTACCGACTTAGTGAAAAAAATCAGTTGCAACTATAATAAAGGCATGTTGCTTGGACGATGGGGGGAAAATTTTCCCTATTAAGTCTATCGCCCAACCCTTGAACGACCAAGGTTTGATAATGGGTGTCATCTCTCTTGCGGCGCTCTTTGTATTGGACCATACTTTTGGCATGCTAGACAACTCTTCGCGTATTGAACACGTGATTCTTTCATCTTGGGCCAGAAATATCCACTCCTAATAATATACCATCTCATCCTTTGGCCGGCTTGATGAGCTCCACATATCCCTTCATGCACCCTAGCCATGATCATTCTGACTTCTTACAAACTTACACAATTCAGTAATATACCATCACAACGTTTTTTAAATAATTCTTCATCTATCAATGTATAATTTAGCAAACGTAACGTCATTTTTCTATCACCTCCTTTATTAAGTTCTTTAAAGAACATTTTAATCTCTATCTTCCAATTTATTGCATCTCCATTTTGTATGCATTGCATTTCCATTCTTTTCGCCCTTCTTTGGACTACGGGCTAGTGATGGCAATGGGACGGGTTCGGGGAGGGGCACCCTCACCCCACCCCTCCCCACCACGCCACTCCCCCTCCCTGCCCCGCGCCCCACCCCACCTTAGATGGGGCGGGGCGGGGCGGGGCGGGGCTCGGAGCAGGGCGGGTACGGGGCGAGGACTTGCCCCGTTTCTTGCCCCATTTGTTTTTTTTATTTATTTAAAATACAAATTCAAAATTTTAAAATCCAAAGTAAATAATGTTCAAACTAATTATATCAATATTCAAAGCAAACACTTGAAACAAAAAATGTCCAGAACAAATAATGTCCAAAACAATTTTTTTTTCTTTTTTAATTCTTCATGGGGCGGGTTCGGGGCGGGGCATCTCCACCCCGCCCCGCCCCGCCCCACGACCCGCGACGGGGCTGCGAACCTCGCCCCGCCCAGCCCCACCTCGCCCCACCAACCCATTCGGGGCGGGTTTTTTTGCCCCATTCGGGGCGGGGCGGGGCGGGGCCCCGCGGGGACGGGGAGGGCGGGGAAAATTGCCATCTCTACTACGGGCAATATTACTCCATATTCATAAGTTTATTCCCAATTTAAGACTTTTGAATATCCCGAGACCATCTTAGCCAACTCATTTGTTATGTCATTATATATTCTATTGACACATTGAAGCTCTAGTTGGTCGAATTCTTCCAATAATTCTTGGGCGATTTCATATTGATTACAATGGAATCACTTTGGCACTAGAAATCACCAATCAGTTGGTGAATTACCAATTGAGAATCACCCCTAATAATCACATTCCTTATCTCCATATCTATATTCTAAACCCACAATTAAGGCTTCATATTCAACTTGATTATTAGTACATATTCTATCCAAATCGAATGCGAACTTTAGGGATTTATCAATGTCACTCCTACTCCTACGCCTTTAGAGGTTTTTGACTCATCGAAATATAAAACCCAAGGTTTTAATTCGAATGAGTTAATTTCTAATTCAATTTCCTCAGGCATGTCAAGGCATGGATGATCGCCCAGAAAGTTAGCCAAAGCCTGATTTTTTATTGCCTTTTGGGGTATGTATTGTATTTCGAACTCTGATAACGCTACAGTCCAAAGATCTATTCTCTGATGTAAAATAGGGCGAGAGAACATATGTTTAATCAAATTCACTTTAGAAATCAAATAAACAGTTACATGTCGTAAATAAACCTTTAATTTTGTACATGTGAAATACAATCCAGGATATAATTTTTCAATAGTAGAGTAATTACATTCACATTTAGTTAACCGTCTACTCAAGTAGTAAATAGCCATTTCTTCTCGAAATTGGTCTTCTTGTACGACCATTCCAGCTATTGATTCTTATTTAGCCGATATATATACTTTCATTTGGCGTCCTTGGATTGGTAACACCAACACTGGTGGATTTGATAAATATGTCTTCAAGCTTTCAAAAGCCCTTTGATACTATTCTTTCCAAAAGAATTCGTCTTAATTTTTCAACTTTAAAAGCAGGGAAAAAACTTTAGTTCGCCCTATACAGTTAGAAATAAAGCGTCTTAAAATGTTTACTTGGTTTAGAAACCTTTGTAATTCCTTTTTATTGTTGGGTGGTTTGGCCTCTAAGATGACCTTCGCTTTATTTTTGTCAAGTTCAATTCCCCTATTATGCACTAGGAAACCAAGAAAATTTTCTGCATTAACACCAAATGCACATTTCAAGGGATTTAGTTTTAATTTATATTGATTCATTCGCTCAAATGAACATCTCAATTGTTCAAAATGGTCTTCTTCTTTAATATATTTAACCACTATATCATCTACCTACACCTCAACAAACTTGCCTATCATATTGTGAAAAACCAAGTTCATTGCCTTCTAATAGGTCACTCCTACATTTTTCAGGCCGAAAGGCATAACTACCCATTCAAAACATCCTAAAGATGCAGGGCATCTAAAGGCAGTTTTGTGTATATCTTCCTCAACTATATAAATTTGATTATATCCTGAATACCCATCTATGAAGGAATATATTACGTGCCCAGCAGTTGAATCTACTAAAGAATCTATCATAGGCATTGGATATTCATCTTTGGGTGTGGCCATGTTTAAGTTCCTAAAGTCTATGTACACCTTTAACTTGCCATTCTTTTTAAGTATTAGCACGATATTGGACAACCACTCGTTCTAATAAAGCCTACTTTTAATAATCGCTCTATGTCTTTCTTTATCGCTGGAAGTACATTAGGAACAAAACGACTAGGGGTTGTTTATGAGGTTTGAAACTTGGCTTGGTTGGCCATCTATGTTCTACTAAATTTCTATTTAGACCAGGCATATGTTCATATTCCCAAACAAAACATTCTTTATATTCTTTTAAAAAAGCAATTAATTTGTCACTAATCTCTTGATTGAGCATCTGGCTGATGAATGTTGGGCGATCTTCCCCTTCATTGCCAATATTCACTTTAACCAGAGAGTCATGTGCTTGAGCATATCCGGTTTGGTGATCCCCATTACTTCATCATCCATGTCCGTTATAGGTATTTCTTCTTCTAAACAATCCACTTTGTTGACTTCTCGACCAATATTTTGTTCCAATTCGAACACTGCTAATTTATCTCCCAATGCTTTCAAAACTATTTCTTCTTTCGTCTTGTCTTTGCATTCTTTATTGAAAGCCATTAACTTGGCTTTGAAGGCCTGAATATCGGTCATTTGCCTTTGTTGCTTACAGCTCATTTAAAACTCTTTGATTACTTTTATACCAATTACTGGCTCCTCCAGGGCCACTATGTTTGGCCCCATTTGACTGAAAATATCAGTGAGCTCATCTACTGAAAACGGATCTTCGCTCTGCGCAACAATTTGAGTTTCTTCTCCATCTTGGACTACTCTTACAGGTCCATAATTTTCCTCGTGCACGAACCTTTCCACGGAGTTTGCTTGTGCAACAAAAGGTCTATGATCTGCCCGCATCACTTCTTCTTCACCCTGTCACTCCAGAAAACCAAGCATTGATGGAGCGATGAAGTTATGCAGCGACTTTCGTGCTTCCAATCCCTTCCTAATAACACATTGTAACTGGTAAGACCATCTATCACGAAAAAGACTGTGGTCCTAGTAGTTGTCCCTACCAGTTATGTCCAATGGCATAACCCCTTTAGCTGAAGTTGCTCCTCTATTGAAACTCATAAGGATGACATATGTTGGAATCATGTCACTTTCTGTCTTTGCAACTTTCCTCATCATCCTAGATGGGATGGTGTTTATGGCTGCTCCATTATCAATGAGTACTTTCGCCACAGGTATACCATTAACTAGAGCCTTAACGTACAATGGCCTCAAGTGCTTGGTCAACTTCATGGCTGGTCTTTTAAAAATAGCCTTTTCAGCAGCATCTATTTCCACTTTTTACGTGTCCTCTGTTGAACTATCCTTTTGTGATAAGTCAACATGCAGTATATCGCACTAAGCTTCTGTTTCTTGGACTTCCTTCTTACTACTTTTCGGAGCTTCTTTTTCAGTTACCCACCACGTGGGAGAAGGCAATACTCTTGGAGGTGATCCATACTTTTCAGAGCGAAGTACTCTTCTTTTCCTTTTGGGCATCCCGTACAGCACATAATAATCAAAAGAACGCCCAGATGGTTCCCTCAACAAGTCCATTTCACGAACTCCCTCTCGATGTAGTTGCTTCAACAGAGTATTACGCGTACTCCTATCTTTCTTCTTTCTGCCCCCAGATCAATTTCTTCTTCGAGTCCGTCATGCCATCATCATCTTCATCATCGTAGGCCCCTCTGGAAATTTGGTCTTCTTCACATTCCAGGGCACACGCTTCTTCTTCATTATCATCTCTTTCATCATAAGCCCCTCGGATGTTTGGCCTTTTCCACATTCCAGCACACACGCTTCTTCTTGGTTATCCTCTCTTTCCTCTTCCTTCTTTTTGTTCTTAAATTCATTGGCTAGTAAATAGTTATTAGCCATGACGAGAGGTAACGTACCTAACTAAATAGTAAGGGGTTGACCTGGATCTTCTTCATCCCTTCTGTCTCGCTCAAATTTCGATCTCCCAAAAGAACTTTCTGACAATTTCCCCTTCGATTCGCCTGTACCGGTCTCTTCACTGTCTTCGAGGACATTTTGATTGGCCACCTCGAATATCTTAGGAGCCTTAGGATGTGGCAATCCCTATTGTTGCATCATCATTCGTCCATAATTCCTTTGAAAACGTCTTTGTTGGGTTCTAGTCATCTCATTGAAGGGTGTCACCCTTCCTGCATTATACTGGAATGAATGCCATACATTTGATTGGCGAGGTTGCAGCATAAATGTCCTCACATTATTCGTTGGCCTTAACTGTCTCTCAAAAGGCGATCATCTATAGAATGACGTACCTGGTCCTCTAACTGGCTGCGCGTTTGGAACAAAATCAAGGTGATGGTGACGATGCCCTGCTCCTGAGCTCCCTGTTTTCGCACTCACTTCTCCTTTACATCTTGCAAATAGGACGTCTTCATCTTGATTGGGTTCTTTTCCTTTGATGCGTTCGAAGACACTGGGGAGTGGTCCAGAGTCCTCTTCTCCGTCATCTATGACCAACTTGAATTTTGGCAACTTGTTTTTAAAATTAGTCGCCACCATGTTTACCCCAAGTGGTAGTGTGAAAGAGTTCTCATCCACTATCATCTTCTTCTTATCTTCAAACGTAATGCGTTCTGATTTAATGGCGTCTTGTAACACATGACGGAAAACCAAACAATTGTTATTCAAATGTGACCATGCATTATTCCACTTACAATATTTTGTACCCTTAATTTGTTCAGTACTTGGCAACTTATGTTTATCGCTCAAATTTATCTACTTATCCTTATATAATTTATCAAATATAAGGTCAGTTTTGGTAACATCAAACGAGAACGTTCTAACCTTTTTGTTTTCATCTTTTATAGGCTTATCCTTTCCCGATGTTCTAGGCTTAGCCATTATAGGACAAGTATATTAGAGGTGTCAAGACGGACGGGCCGGCCAGACCTCTGAAAACCGGTCCGTGAAAATCGGGACCGCGGGCCGACCCGTGACTCATGCGGCGGTTCACGGGCTAAGAAGGTGTAACCCGCGGGCTTCGCGAGTTGCACCCCACGGGCCGCGGTTAACCCGCGGCCAGTAAAAAGAATTGAAAAAAAAACAAATTTTTTTTAAAAAAGGTGAGAGAGCCGTTCATCTACTATTTCAACTTTAACTGCAAATCCACATACCGGACCTGCTGAATTAGAAAGATATTATCAATTTTATCATTATAGTTTAATACCTGAAGATGAAGTGGATAAGTTATATATTTTACGATGGTGAAAATTAAATGAGCAGTCATACCCTGTATTATCTAAAATGGCACGAGATATACTAACAGTTTCAGTCTCAACAGTGGCATCTGAGTCTGCTTTTAGTGCAGGTAATAGGGTATTGGACGAACGAAGATCTAAATTTAAAGAAGATATTTTGGAAGCTCTCATATGCGTTAAAGATTAGATATTCGTGTATCGAATGATGCAAGATAAAATTAATAATGATGTTGCTGAAGACTTCAAAAATCTTACAGTTCGTGAAGATTGATTGAGAAACAAATATATAATTTTTCAACAACTAAATTATAGTTAATAGTTAAGACTTAAATAGGTGACAAGCTAGTTGGGATATACTTAAATTATAAATTATAGTAAAAGTAGGTGTCAATCTAGTTGGGATGTACTTTGCTATAAATATATACATTCACGTAATTAGAAATGCATTTCGTTGTTAAATTTCAATTATTAAATTTGAATTATATGTAAACATTTCTTGGTATAAATATGAATTTATCACTTTATTCAATTCTTACATTTAACAAAAAAAAAACAAATTTTCTATCAATATAAAAAATTCTTGGAACAACCCGCGACCCATATGAGCTCGACCCGGATGGGTCAGCGGGCGGCCCTGGGTTGTAGTCCAAAATTTGTGGGCCGACCCCAAACCGGCCCGAAACCCGTAGCAGGCGATCTTTTTTTCACGCGGGCCGTTACCGGACTCATATGTTGGCGGGCCGACCCAGCCCACCCCACCCCACCCCACCCCACCCGGATTGACACCTCTAAAGTATATGCATTTTCTTTGATTAATTCGACCAAACATACTTCGGTTTGGTCGTAATATTCGTCATTAATGACATGAACATCAAAATTTGGGTCTCTATAATAAGTCCCCTTACTAGAATTTTTCATTTGCTCTTCTTCTCTTATTAATCGTTCATACATAATCACGTTTACGATCAATTGGAAAAGATCTGAAAATTTCCTGTTCAAGAATTTCTATTTTAGATCGAAGCTAGATAGTTTTGAGAGATTTTGACAAATTCATTTTCAGGCAAAAGTAGAAAACACTTACTTCTTACTGTTTTGAACATTTGAAGGAAACTTTCTGCCCATTCATTTGGCATTTGACGTAGATTCGCCAAATCGGTCAAAGTAACTTCAGATTCAGTATTGTAAAACTGAGCATGAAACAATTTTTCCAATTGTTGCCATGTTTAAATAGAATTTGCTGGCAAGTTAACGAATCAGGAAAAGGCTACTCCTGTTAATGAACTAGGGAACAACCTCATTTTATGGTAGTCGGTTACTTCACCACTCTACAGTGTGAATCGCCCTATGTGTTTTAGAGTGGATACTTTCCCTAACCAGTGAATAATGAAAATTCTGGCACTTTGTACCCTCTAGGCCATGGATATGCTTGATCTACCCAATCAGGGTATGGCTTCGTATAAGTAGGTTTGATGACAGGACGTACCCCAAGAGCCATTTGATCATGTACTATCTCCATGATTTGATTCCTCAACATGACAATGGGATCATATGGAATTCCTACGGGTTGGTTTAATGGTTGATTCGCTTGAGGCCTAATATTTGGTCCTTGATTGGCAACAAAATTGTCATTGTTTGGGCCGTTATTACCATTAAACTGAGTGTTCAAACCATCATTAATACGCGGGGCATTCTGTCTATCATTCAGAAAATTATCTCTTACAATGGAATTACCCCCGAGGTTGGTAATCACATTACCACCATTCAAGTCTGGCATCCCACTACCCTCTGGTTTGAAGTAGGTGGACCAAAGGGTGGTTCTAGTCCTTGATTTAAGTTCAAACCAGAAGAATTATGTGGTAAATTATGTTCCACAATTGTCCTGGTTTGAAAGTGGTTTGCAACAGGCATAACTGGCTGACACATTTGGCCTACTAACTTGTTCATTATCTCATTCAATGTATTCGGTTGTTTGGCCATATTATCATAATGTATATTCCCACTTTGGTTAAATCTTTCCATATTATGAACATTTCATAAATTTACATGTTCAACGACATCTTGTGTGAGTTCGCCGAGCAATGCACGCGTGGCTCGAGGACTCAACTCTGTCATGAGTTCGTAACAATTGTGACTACTTTGATTTTGTCCATCTGTTCATGGAGAGTTTTGCTGCTCCTCAGATCGCTCGATTATAGACTAGACTACTCCCCGACTTTACTGGTTCCTTATCAGAATGTTTATGAGGCATAATGCTTTGCTTTTTATATATTTAACACTAAACACCAATGTCCCACCGAGAATGCCAAATTGTTTCGCGTGGGTAGTCACTAACAATTAAAAAAAATTCAGACGATTGTATAAGGGACAAACTTCTTGAGACAAAGTCCCAAAAATGGGTGCTTTATTGATGAGAGTTACAATTGGAAATAAACAGAATGTCTCTAAGGGGCGCAAGCACACGAGTACTGAAAAATGATAATTAAAGTTAATCTAAGAAATTGAAATTACATAATCTCTGTTTGATTTGGGGTCTTTTCCTCTATGTCTATTCTTCCTTTTACATTCCTATGATAATTTCTTCGTGACAAACCGTTTGGAAACTGTTTAATTGTTTTCTAACTACCCACTTTTTTCATGGTGGCTAACTTGTCGTGGAACTGTCATCTCTAACTGCTGCCACTACTCTTTGTCGTTCAATTGCCTTCAAATGGGCTCCTTAAATCGTGGAATGTGATAATCGACTCGATAACTGCTTCGGCAACTGCTATTCTAGATGACCATAATATCTCATGTATTACGATTCTGAGCGACTCGAAGGTTCAGGCAAGAACGAGGTTGTCGCTCTGGGCAACCGTGAGGCACTCCATTCGCTCAAATTTTGAGTGTCTTGCAGGCTTGGGCGATGATGTTACTGTGTTCATAGGCTTCATCTGCATTCACCAGTAACCTTATTTGAGCCTTTATCCTGAACTCTCCAATTGGACCTCACTTTTTGGGTTATTTAATTTGGGATGTACTTGTCAACAATAAGTTTTCCTAAATCCTAATTCTATTAGGAATATTAAATAACTAATTAATCCAATTAATTAAACTTATCCTAATATAAAGCCATGTAGTAATTATCAAGTAGCGGTTATGTAATTCTAATTGCTCTTATATTTGCACATTCAAATAAGGTCTTAGAAACATGAGTGGAAGCCATTTAAGTGACATCTCAGATTGGGCAGCTTTGGTAAATCCTCTTTAAAAATAGGGGAAGGCTTTATTTCGTAAGTGTACTATTACTATATAACATATTAAAAGGTTAGAAACTGTCCTTGCATCTATGTCATGAAAATTTCGAATTTAAGTTATTGCTGGACAACGAATTTAAGTTATTGCTGATAAAGAAAATCCACGTAGAGGACAACCAGCCTTGACGACAAATTCTTGGTTGGTCACAGGGGCGAACCCAGATACTTTGTGTTGTGGGGTCAAAAATTAAAATGTAATTTTCAAAAAAAATATAATATTAATGAAAATAAGTTAATACGCATTTTGATACTTTTAAAATGTCCTATAATTATATTATTATTAATATTGCTAAATGAATTTTGCTACTTGTATAGTTTTATTTACCATTTCGTTGACACAACTTATCAATGGATATAATCATTTTGGTATGAATAGTTTATCGGTCTGGGCATGGATGTTCTTATTTGGACATCTTTAGATGTTGAACTGACAGAGAGTAAATCAAATTGAATGTAGGAAGTAAATGAATTGAAATAAAATTCACATTTAATCTATTTAAATTTAATGCGAAAGTAATTCAAATTACATTTGATCCTTAACGATAATAAAATCTTTGACGTCATATTCCCTATAATATTTCCTAATAAAATGATGTAAATTATATTAAAAATTTTGCATAATAAACATTAATGAAATAATTGAATTTTTTTAAAGAAAAGACAAGATAGACGTCTCTTTTAAAACGTACATTTGACGCATATTTAACTATTTGCGATATTTGTTTAGACCATACAATATGACTATAATGTAGTTCTCAAAACACACTTCGGGATTATATAGGCGATTTGTGGATTCGAATAGTATACGATCATTGCGAATTTTGAAAGTTAGTATATTATCGAAATTCTCGAAATACTAGTTTGGAACGACTTACTTTGATACGTCTTAACTTTTGCTATGGTTGATCGTTTCCCACGTTATTAACGAACGAAAAAACCACGTTATAAGCATTTCGAAATGTTATTAAGAATGCAATATTTCGATTTTATTTAACATCCCATAATATGGGAAACACAGTAGGTCGTAAATGGGTCTAATCCTGAAGGAACAAAAAAAACCAAAAAATTTGTGGGGTCATTTGACCCCACATGACCCCACGTGGGTCCGTCACTCAAGTTGGACAATCCAGGACACATAGCCCACTGTTTTGTTAGCCCACTGTTTTGCTCCATTATTTTAAAACACAGTTTTTTTTTAATTTTTCAACTCATTTTCATCACACATTTTATGAAACTTATAATTTTCGTTAACTTTTTAATCACACATTTAATCATTTTTTAAAAAAAAATTTACTAACAATCTGATTTTTAACCAAAATCAAATAGGAGCATAATATATTTTATCGAACGTCCAGAAGTTTATTGTTGACACATAATTTAGTTCGGTTTTAATGATTATTAAAAATAATACATAAATCAAATCGATTCTTAACAATTTGATTCATTTCAAGACTAAAACATTGACTGATCCACTCAAAATAAAATCGACAGTTTGAAACCAACGAATCTGAAGTTCGATTATTTTCATGCAGCCCTACTGACAAGGACCACCTCTCACTTCCGGCACCAACCAAAGCGTGGAAGTTAAACATATCTAATAAGGTAAGCATGTGATGTTCTAACCTCTCTTCTAGTTATGTTGACAAAAGCCTTTTAATAGTGGTCATGTTGGATAAACAAATGAGGAAATTACACCCGATCCTATGTTTTATGATCCAATTTCAAAAATCATGTCCAAAGTTTGTTTCTTCAAAAATCGGGTTATAATTAAAAATTTTAATATTAATAATTATATTACAAATTCAAATTAATCATTTTCATTTTCTTTACTCTCTCCCTACCCTCACTGTATTTCTCTCTATCTACCCTCATCGTTCTTGTCTCTCTCACTTCTTCTCTCTTCCGATATGACGAAATAGCAATCCGGCATCAGAGGCCCAGTCGCGCCGTGACAGCTCCCTTACACGATCCATGGTTTGAGCACGGTGCAAATCTTTTTTTTTTTTTTGGTGGATGGGGACTATGGTACCGGGGATGGGGGTTGTGGTGCGGTGGAGGTGGAGTTGTGTGGTGCGATGGTGGTGTTTGATGGCTGTTATGTTTTCAGCATCATGGCGGTGGTTTGTACACGGTGATGGTGCAGATCTATTTTCAGTTGGTGGATGGGGGTTGTGTGGTGCGGTGGATGGAGACTATACCGCGGTGGATGGGGACTGTGGTGCGGTAGAGGTGGAGTTGTGTAGTGTGGTGGTGGTGTTTGACGGCAGTGTTGTTTTTGGCATCGTGGCGGTGTTGCTGTGTGCAATGATGGTGTTGTGGTGCGATGGAGGTATGGTGCTATGGGCGGTGGTGGTGCAATGGAGATGGGATGTGCGATGCGGTGCTATGTTGTGCTGTGATGGAATTTGACAGCGGTGCTGTTAGGGATGGCAACGGTTCAGTTCGAGGTCGGCTCGGCCAAAACCATAACCGCACCACCAATTTTTTGGCCATACCATAACCGCACTATAACCACAAAAGTCGGTTCGGTTCGGTTCGGTTTATATCTCGGTTCGGTGCGGTTCGATTCGATTAATAACCACAAAAATAAATTATTTTTTATAGGTCCAATCGTCAACTTGAAAAAAAATAATTTACGAAAAAAATCAATGAAAGTTAATAGTACTCGATATAAAATTATATATAGAGTCAATTTTTGTTTCTCATTTTCTTTTTCTCATTTTAGATACGAACTACACATGGTCAAGTGAACTACACACATTCAATACAGTAAAAATGAAAATGGTAATATACTTACCCTTGACTCATGAACTAAAACTATTCATAAAAGCAAAATGCAAGAAAAATCCAAATATTGAAAAAAGTATTTATAATGTCAAAATTGCAATAATTAATATATAACGACATCTTATTTTAAATTATAAGTAAAAATAAAATGTTTACAATAATCAATTATTCAAATCATGTTTGTGTTAGAAGACTCGATTTTCCTTGATTTTTCACAATAAGATAAAAAGAGAATTTATAAAATTACTTTTGAATTTATTAGGAATAACTCAATTTTGCTTTATTCTTTGGTACAGTTAGAAAATCTTGAAATTTCTCCATTTATGCCAAATTTGTTACCAGTTACCACCCACTGCACTTAATTTTAGTACAATCCTAGCCATTGAATTCCTGACAATCTATAAAAGGAAAAATCATTACCGTAGATGACGATTCTTTCACCCATAAATTCGGTAGAGCCAAAAGAAGGAAAAAAAATTCGCTTCTACTCTCCAACTCATTATTTAAGTAATAACTTGATATCTAACTTTTTAAGTAGAAAATTAATAGTTAGTTACACAATATTCTCAATATGAAACATTTAAATTTATATAAAATTATCCTGTAAACCTCACATATACAAGTTTGTTGTGCTGTATTTTGTTTCCGAACTTGAATCGATGCTTAAATATCTAAAATAAGTTATGTTTAGTCATGGATAATGATATATAATCCTTATTTGACGGTAATTAAAATCAAATTTTTAATAGATTTTGATAGAAATTAATGAAATGCGTGATCGAAAAGTTGTGAGATCCATAAAATATTTGATTAAAATTATTTGTTGACTTTAACTTCAATTAAAATTAGATTTTAAATCCTAACAAATACAGACATAACATTATTTATACTTAGCATCAATTTAGGCGGTATTGGACCTACACATTTATTTATAATCAATTTTAGATTTGTGATCTCGAAATAATCTGTGACATACAAAATTTTTAATCTGTGACCGATAAAAAAAACTGTGACTTATAAATTTTTTGATAAGCTATGACCTAAAATTATTTTTAACTAATTAACAAGATATTTGTGACCAAATTGCACAATTAAATATTTAATTAATTAATAAAAAGTAAAATTTTGATTTTTTTCAATTTTAAAACTTTAGCACCTGATTTTTGCAAGTGTCAAAGTTAATACCTGATCTATGAACTTTTCTATTTTAATTACGTGTAGGGTACATTAACATTGAATTGAATTGGGCTACTGGGCTTGGGTTATTGGGTTAAAGTTTAGTTAATATTAATTGGGCCAAAATTTTGGAAAGTCCAAAAAAAAATTGTCCAATTAATTTTGAGAAATAAAAATGGAAAGTCCATTTGTCCAATTTTTTTTTTTTTAACGGGTAATCGGTTCGATTCGGTTCACCATAGCTAAATACCATACCCTCTCCTAAATGAAGCGGTTCGTTAAAATCAAAACTATAACCGCCCCATTGCACCATTGGGTCGGTTTTTTTCGCCTCATTCGGTTATGTTAACCGCGATTTTCGATTTTCACAGTTCGAATTGCCATCCCTAGGTGCTGTGGCGTTGGCGTGGGCGTTGGCGTTGGCGATGTCGTGGGTGGGATGGGATTTGGTAGGTGTCTGACCAATTATTTGGTTGATTGTGTCCAAAAATTTGTTAATTTTTTACAAATAAATGATGTGACCTAAAAATTGTGACTGTAACTCACAATTTATTAAATTGTAATCAAGTCTTAACCAATAAAAGTTTTGATTTTGTCATCAATGAATAATCGTTGACCCATAAAAGTTTTTAATCCGTAATCAAAAAATAATATGAGACCTAAAAATGTTAATTCGTGAGCTTAATTTGATAATTTGTGACGGTATAATAAAGTGTGACCTATAATATTTGTGATTTTTAAATTTTAATTTGTGACCGATGAACAAACTATGACCTATAATATTTTTGAATTGTAACCGTAAAATAATTTGACATATAAAAATTTTGATTCGTGATTGAAAAATAATTTGTAACTAACTAAATAATTTATTTGTGACCATATTACATAGATCTGTGACCTTAATATATTTACTTAATAAAATATTTAACTAATTAAATTATAAATAAATTTTAATAAAACCTAATTTTTGAAATTTAAAACCTTTATCCTTAATTTTGAAATAGGTGATACTTAATATCTTACTTATGTATTGTCCTTAAACAAATCTACCCATGAAAAGTCCAGACCGCTTGAGCCCGACCACCCATTTTGACACCATCAATTAGTGATAGTGGAAATTACATAATTCTAGTTATTTCAACTTCAAAGTACAAAAATCAGGTGAGAAAGTTTTTTAATCAAAAATCAGGTATTGAATTAAAAATTAAATATTAAACCTACCTAACTAATCACGTTCAAGCCCTAAATCATTTTTCTTCCATCCTATCCATTTTCTCATCTTCACACCTCGTCTCACTCTCACACTCTCTCTGCCCTCTCCCTCAGATCGGCGTGGCCATTGAGGAGCTCCCATCACCGGAGATACCTTTGAACGCCGCTATGAGGCCCTCCTTGATGTGAGTGTCGAGCAGTGGCGTCGCCATTGCTATGCAGCTCCGTCACAGTCGGCGATGTGTGCTGCTGTGCTATGCCGTCACTACGAGAAGGCACCACCGGGAGCACTGCGATGCCGCTGCGCGTGACACTAATAGCCCACTGCGAGAAGGCGCCACTGGAAGATGACGCCGCTGTAGTGGCGGCACTGTGAGCGAACGAACTCTGTAGTAGCAGCCTATTATTACAGGCTGCCACACCTTCTACTACAAGCTGCTTCATCTGTTCGTTCGCTACTACAACGGTATCGCAAGGCAACTTCAAACTCACCGTCGCAGAAAAACCTGGGAAGGGAGGGATCTGGTATTTTTTGGCCGCCTGCATCAGAGAAAATTTAGGGAGGGAGCTTGGGTTTTTTGGAGTGATTTTGTTCTCCTCTGATCTAAACTGCTTAGCCGGAGCCGCATAGTGGAGAAATCTGGAGGTTGTGGCGGTGGCGAGTTTGGGGTTTTTTTGTTGGGTTGTGATTGTGTTGTGGTTTGGTGTGGTGTGGTGATGTATATGTTATTGGATCTAGGTGGTGGTGTAGTGATTTGTTGGCAGTGCCTTTGTTGTTGGTAGTGTTGTAGTGTTGTGCGGTGGTGCGGGTGAGGGTGGTTGCAAGTGGCTGTAGTTTGATGGTTGTGTTGTTTTCAGTTTGTAAATGGTTGTATTTTAGTAGTAGTTGCCGTGGTGAGAGGTGGTGGTGTCCGGAGATCTGGTGGTGATGATTTTTGTTGGAGATGTCAGTATCAATTGGCAACGGTGGTGTTGTAACGGTGGCAAGGGTGGAATATTGTATGTGACCAACTATTTGGTTGATGTATGACCAAATTTGAAAATGTTTGACCGATAGATAAAACGTGACTTATAATTTTTTTGATCTGTGACCAACGAAATAAACTGTGACCTCTAAAAATTTTAATTTGTGACCGTGAAAAAATCTGTGACCAACTATATGTGACTGTGTGACCTATAAATTTTGATATGTGACCAACTAATTTTGAAATCTGTGACTAACGAATTAATGTGACTTATAAAATTTTTGAACAATGACCATAAAATAATCTGTGACGTATAAAAATTATTATTTGTGACTGAAATATGTGACTAATTAAATTATAAATCTGTGACCGGAATAGTCGTCGAAATCGAAACAGTCGCTGGAATGGTCGTTGAAGAAGAGAGGTCGCCAGAATAATTCCCGGAACAATAGGAGTGAGTTTATTATATTATATTATATTAGAATTTAAAATTTTTAAAAAAAAACCTGATTTTTGAATTTTCAAACTATAAACATAATTTTTGAATTTGTGTAAACTAAATACTTTATTTATGAATTTTTCCCCTAGTGATATCAAACTAGACAGATCTAGCCAATGATATGGCCCATGAACCGGCTCATAACTCGAATGAGCCAGTCCATGGCCAATCCAATTTAAATGATTGAAACAATACACAAAACCTACATATAATAATTACTTTTCAAAACTAAAAAATTTGTTTAATTATTTCAAAAATCAGGTGGTAAATAGATTAATTAAATATTAAATTATAATATATTAAATATTAAATTATAATATAATATATATTAATTATTTACATCCCATCACGCCTCACCCACCTCATCTCCTCACTACACCACCTCCCTCCATCTTCGGCACCGGTCCGGTGAAGGCTCCGACGATTTCAAAATTTTCAGAAAATTGAAAATCACACCCCCAACCCATGGATTGGTCACAATTGATCTCAACGAATCACAATTAATCAGTCACAAAGGGTCACAATTCGGTCACAAACAGTCACAATGAACTACCTGATAGTCAAATCGTGATCTGGATCAGAAAAGTTCGCCGACACCACCAACTTCGGTCGCAGCCTTCAATCTGACCAACTGTGACCAAATTTGTGTTCAGTGTGACCGTTTGTAACCAATTTTGTGTTAATTGTGACCGATTGTGACTTGATCATATTTAGTCACAAACGATCACAATTAGCACAAAATTGGTCACAACCAGTCACAGTACACACATATTTGGTCACAAATGGTCACCACAAAAAAATCTGAGTGAAAAAGTGGAGAAACAGAAATTACTGCCATTGAAGAACACAAATAAAACCTGAGTGAAAAAGTGGAGAAATAGAAATTAATGCCATTGTGTTCTTCATTGCTAAACAATCAACTCAAATTTCATTAAAACCTCAAAAGTACCCAATATGTGCAAACTTATGAGGTATTTTGTCATTAAAAACAAAATTATAGAAAGGAAAATACATCAAAATCAATCATTCCCATCAAGTAATTAAACAATATTTTTCAGTGAAACTGTATAATTTTCAGAAAAATGGCAAAAGGAATGTCACCAAAAAAACAAAACCCACATTCTCAACCCTTTAAAATGATAGATAAAAATAAAAGAAAAAATCTTCAGTTCGCTGTCTTGTGTGTTGACAGAAGTACATAATAGAATAGTCGCGTGAGAAGATGGTCGGAGGTTGAAGACGTTCCTTCAGGGCTGCTTGGGAGTTTTTTTTCACCGGTGTTGGATGACGCTGCTGTTTGAGTGATCGTCGAAGGGAGAGGAGAGTCTCCTTCCACTTGCTGATATCAAAGCCGTCGGAGGAAGAAGGGAGGGAAAGCAGTGGCAACGCCGCCGCACGAGGCACTGTTGCTCCAAACACCACCACACCACCATTACCACCATAGCTTACACCATCACCACTATTATAATCACCACCATCACAGCCTAATAGCACCTCCACTACCAAAAATAACTGTCAAAAAAAATCACCTACAAACACCACCACACCACCAATTGGAGATTTCTTCACAGGAAAAGGTGATAAGCCAAATGAAAACGAACCTACATGAGAATTCCTAGTCTTGATGCCAAAATCACCTGGGGATCTTGGCGAATCAATTGGGGAAAAAACAGAGGGAGGCAGGGGAGGGACTTGAATCTTCAACTATGAACCAAAAAGAACCATTCTCCTTGGACAAAAAGGAAGATACCACCACGCAAAACTAGCGATGCCGATGCGCACAGCGACACAGTCCAATTTCACGTCGACGTTGCGCCTCCCACGACGACAAATAGCACTCTCAGGACGTTCCGTGTCGACATTGAATAGCCTGAAGACCACAAATAGCACTCTCAATGCCATCGACAGGCAACCGCAGAGCTCTCAATCCGATTTCGCATCTACGTTGCACCTCCGACAACGAAATATAGGTGAGTGGTGGTTTGGTGGTGAAAACAGACGAGAGAATGATGAGGGAGAGAAATTTGAATTGGGTAGGGATGAATAGGTAAATTAGGTTTAATTAAATTAATTATTAAAATCTAATTAACACCTGATTTGTGAAATAAAAATTAAACCACCTGATTTTTGAAAATTAGTCTTCAAATGCAGGTTTCTAGGTAATTATCTCTTAAATGATAGAGATGGACAATTAACCGTCAAGCCCATGTTAATATTTCTTCAGGAAAAATTGAATTTGAATTTTAAAAGGTTTATGGCCCATCTATTCCAAGCCACGAGCTGGTCCTAGACTTGACACATTTTCACGGTCAATCCTTTAAAAGGACCGAGCCATGCTAGCTCGAACCAGCCGCCTATTATTAAAGAAAATGCACTGCTTATTTTAAAATAAGCATTTTAAAAGGGATATCCTTCGCTGAGAAGCTCTTAATAAAAGAAAAACATTCTCACAAATTTCAGAAATTGAATTACTTCCCATTTCTCATAACCTCAGATCGAAACACACGGCAAAAAATACAGTGACGAAAGCATAAATTAGAAGTTGTTAACAAATACCTATAATTTTCTTCTAAAGTGTATCTACTAGGACCTATACATTAAGTTGCACCAATGCAATCATCTGATGATCAAACTTTTCAAAGACCATGAAGCACAAATGTCAAGTATAATATCCCAATGACCGAAAATGCCTCTCGACGTAGTACACATCATTCTTAGCATCTAGAGAAAGAATCCTCAGCAAACTCCAAAGGACAGAATGTTTGCTTATGAAGCTCTAGCTTCCACAAGCCAAGCACTCATCCCGGTTAGTTAAAGAACAGACCAATTGTGCCATATTATCATTTTCATCATCAGTTACCACCTTGGGCTTATCCTGCAAACAGATGTACAAAGCCACAAATTACTTGGTACAACTGTAAATTAATTGGGACAAGGATTACAGCCTTGAACAGTGCCTACCTTTATCATTGAAGTGTCAACAGTGAATTTGATAGCATCAGCTGCAGCACGTGATCTTAGATAGTACATACCGGTCTTCAAACCCTTCAAGTCCAGATACAAGGATAAAAATCAGGGCGCAAGTACAGGCTAGTCGGTAAAAAAACTAATGTGTAAAGCAGGGCAGGCCACTTTTACAGAAAAGAGTGTGAGACCTAGCACAGACAACAGCCACAGGTTTACACCCCTAGGCAACAAACACAAAGGGGGGAAGTCATAAGCCCTAAGAAATCAAATCCTTGGAGCATATTTGGCTAAGCTTAAAAGTTACTTTTTAAGAAAGTAAGTTAAGACTTGCTAGTAGAAGTCTTGCTTGCGTGTTTCAACAGCTAGGAAGGCAGGCAAAACAAAGGGTTGCAGGTGCAATTGACTGGGAACAGAATCATTTAAAGGTTGACAAGGGAGGGAAATTATACGGCCCAATCATAGTCAAACACAAAATTTGATCTTTGCTGAGCCTTACGAAACAGAACCTTCACCAAAGGTGGGCTAGCTTGAGGTCTTTGTTCCTCACTCTCCACCCAAATCAAATATCTTTTAAAATTATATTTCACAAATAGAAGATTAAAATTAGATTTTACTTTCTTTTTTAAAGCTTAGCCAAACCTGCTTTCCACACCTGTTTAGTGCACCTTTACATTGTAGCATTGCTCCAAAAACATGGGATGCTTCTCAAAAAAAATGCAAAATGCTAATCTAAACCAGTATTACTTACCCTTGACCAGGCATGGAAGTGCAGAGAAGTAAGCTTTCCAAAATTAGGCTGATCCATGTGAATGTTGAGGCTTTGACTCTGGTCTATGAAGCATCCACGGTCAACAGCCATGTCAACCAATATTCGTTGTTTGATCTCCCAAACAGTCCTGATAAACAAACAAATCAAATTAACATTGGCAATAAAAAGTATAACAGGAGACTTCTAAACTGTAAGTGCATACTTGTAAATAACTTTAAATTCTTCGGGAATCTCCAGGATTTTCTGAACAGAACCATCCTCATAGATTATCCTGTTCTTAAGAGCAGGCGACCAAAGACCCATCTCAGTCAAATCATGAAGAAGATGTTTGTTCACCACAACAAACTCACCACTGAAAGAGCAACCATTACTTGAAAGTCAGACGGCAAAAAAAAAAATTCAAATTGGGAGGAGGTAAATTAATGTTAACGAACAAAGAACCTTAAAACTCGGCGACTGTAGATATTGGAAGTATATGGCTCAAAGCACTCATTATTCCCAAGAATCTGGCTGGTTGAAGCAGTGGGCATAGGTGCTACAAGAAGTGAATTTCTGACTCCATTTTTCATTATCATTTCTCGGAGAGCATCCCAATCCCATCTATCTGAAGGCTTCACTCCCCACATGTCTGGCTGAAGAATTCCCTGAAAGACACAGGTGCAACTTAATCAAACAATGAGAACCAAGTACAGCTATTTTTAGAGTAAGAGTTTCCTAACTTCCAAAAAAAAAAAAAATTTTTTTTTTTTTTGTTTGAAGAAAAAATTACATCTTCAGACATGTCTGGAAGCAAAAAGTCCATTAGAAAGAAAAGCTACTCAAAATCACACCTTGCTCACAGGACTGCCAATATATGTCTCGTATGCACCTTCTTTTGAAGCTAATTCAGATGAAGCTTTTAAAGCATGGTAGTATATGGTCTCAAATATGTCCTTGTTCAACTTTTGAGCCTGCGGTTGAAATTAAGGTACAATTAGAACCAAGTCATTTGGCATAGACGTGAAAGAACAATTAGATTAGCAAAGTAACTTCACCTCAGGAGAATCAAATGACATGCCAAGCAAAATGAAAGTATCTGCAAGACCCTGAACCCCGATCCCTACTGGCCTGTGTCTCATATTAGATCTTTTGGCAGTTTCAACAGGGTAATAATTGACATCAATTATCTTGTTAAGGTTTGTAGTTACTAATGCAGTGACCTACCAAACAGAACAATTAAAACGGAGTCAAAAATCAAACATCAAGATAATTACTCAAGTCTTTGCATGTCATGTAATTGAAACTAATTATCTAGGTAATTAGTAAGTAAAGTATATCAAACCTCAGCCAGCTTGTCAAAATCAAAGTATCGGTTTTTACACCCTATACTGCCTACAAGCTTTGACGGTTGTGCTTCCACGGGCACTCCCTGCCAAAAAGGAAATGTAAATAAATAAATGAATAGAGAAAATGAAGGGCAGAAAAGACTAATTCTTCCAATATATATGCCATTTAACAACCTTCTCCCTAACATATCGTGGTAGAGCAATTGATGCTAGATTGCATACAGCAGTTTCAGTTGGACTTGTGTATTCAATTATCTCAGTGCACAAGTTAGAGGATTTAATGGTTCCCAAATTCTGCTGGTTGCTTTTTTTGTTGCAAGTGTCCTGGAAAATCAAGAGTAAAATGAAAAAGGTTAACAATAAGAAAAAATGCAAGCAGAAAAACCACAAAATAAAACTATAAAGAACGATGATGTGGTTATCAGGGTCACCTTATACAGCATATAAGGAGTTCCAGTTTCAATCTGGGATTTTAAGATTTCAAACCAAAGATTCTGCGCCTGGACAACATTCTTAGCTTTGCCCTGAGCCAAAAAATGAAAATTTTAAACATATTATATGTGAAACAGAATGCATCATTAATCTGCATTGAATGAACTTGCTTCACCTGTTTCTCATATTGTGTGTACAAAGTCTCAAACTCTTCGCCCCAACAATCAGCCAATCCAGGAGCCTCATTTGGACAAAACAATGACCATTGTCCATTAGATTGGACTCTCTGCATAAATAAATCAGGCACCCAAAGAGCATAAAATAGATCTCTGGCACGGTGCTCTTCCTGCAAAAGATGTGAAGGAGAGAAACTTTAAACTTTCATATAATGAATGAAATGGATTGACATAAACACAAAATGATTTGAACACTAAGAAAATGCATATGTTCATTGCTAGCTTCTAGTACCTTCCCATGGTTTTTCCGTAAATCAAGAAACTCAAAGATATCAGCATGCCACGGTTCAAGATACACAGCAAAAGCACCTATTCTCATCACAGAAAGGACATAGAAATCAAAAGAGAGTATCAAAAAAACATCAACAACAAAAGAAGAAACGCATAGTAGCTAACCTTTCCTCTTGCCACCTCCCTGATCAACATATCGAGCTGTGTCATTGAACACTCGCAGCATTGGAACAATGCCATTGGATGCCCCATTTGTTCCACGAATGTAACTTCCAGTAGCACGGATGTTATGAACAGAGACACCAATTCCCCCAGCTGATTTGCTGATAACAGCACACTCTTTCAGAGTATCATAAATGCCCTCGATGCTATCGTCTTTCATGCATATCAAGAAACAGCTGCTCAGCTGTGAGACATAAGAGGGAACTTATTAGTGACAAATACACCGCGGTGATCATCAACTACAAAATTCTCACACACGAGTAATCTAAACAATTAGCTGTAAGATCAACGAAAATGCAAGTGTTTAGTAGCAAACAAAAATTATCATACTTGTGGCCTTGGTGTTCCAGCATTAAAAAGTGTGGGAGATGCATGTGTAAACCATCGCTGAGACAATAGATGATATGTTTTGATAGCTGCATCTATATCATCCTTGTGGATCCCAACAGAAACCCTCATCAACATGTGTTGAGGCCTTTCAACAACCTTCCCTCTGATCTTTAGGAGATACGATCTCTCGAGAGTTTTAAAACCAAAGAAATCATAATCAAAATCTCTGTCATATATGATCTCACTATCAAGACGAGCAGAATTCTGAAAAAAAAAATGTATTAGCAACCAGCTGGAAATAAAAATCCAAGGCACAATCATTTGGATCTCAAGTTTGAGCACTTATCGATAAAACAAATCCATTGTCTGTATGAATAATGCTACTTGTACACAATGTAGTTACATAATAATTTATGTACATATGAGATGCAAAAAACAAGTATTTTTTTTTTTTTTTTTAATTTGGTTGAAAAATTTTTGACCAAATCATATACCACCACGTGTATGTAAACCATTATATATATGTAACACAACCATTGTTTGTATATCCCTTTTCTATCATTTCCTCCTCTTTCTAGGCAATTCAATTTTGTAGAAGTTCTATAATATATTCATAAACTAATTTCAAAAGACTGTATAGAAAATTTAGTTTCAACTTAAGATCTTCAACCATATTGATGCAATGGAGAATTAATATCAAGTCCAATATCCACTAAAATTGGAAATACCTTCATTATTATCTCATAAACATCATCTGCAATCAAAGGAGCCTTTAGTCCTGATCGCTCGCTCACGTGGCTGTACATGTCTTTAATCCTGCAAAAATAACACAAATCATGACCACCTTAGAATCGTATTACTATCGTGAACCACAATCTACATATAGGGATGTATTAAAGAACAAATATGTGCTGGCTGTGTTCGTACATGATTGTGAGAGTACTTACGTCTCAGAAAATGATTTCTTTGTGTTCTTGTGCAAATTTGAAACGGCAATCCTCGCTGCCAACTGCATCATTTTCATGAAATGAAACCCAACATTAACCTCAAATTTATCCAGACAACAAACTTGCTTCCATTTACATTTTGGTCAAGATAATTACAGTCAAGGAATTGAGAATTATAAAGAATCTTGCACAACAAAAAAACAGAATTTTTGTATATGCACGACGAGTTAATTTAATCAATGGCCACTGAACTTTGCTATGATTACTACTTACTCATCGATCTATAAAAAATTACCCATTGCTCAATGAATTTTGTTATATATTACTATTTGCTCATTGAAATTTAAAAGTTTACTCGCTACTCACTAAACTTTACTATATGTAACAATTATGAAAATTATATGGGTGATTAATGGATAATTTTATTCAAATTTGGGTGACAAATTTGGGTGAACAACGAGTGACCTTTTAAATTTTGTTGAGCAATTAGTAACATATAGCAAATTTCAGTGAGCAAAGAGTAACCATTTGAATTTTGATGAGCAAGTGATGACCTATACCAAAGTCTAGTGATTGTTCATTAAATTAACTCTGCGCATAACAAAGTACCAATAAAAATCAGAGAGGCAAAAGAAACAAATCTAAAGGAGACATGGATACATAATATGAATTCAAAAAAATAAATAAATAAATAAAACTATCAAATCAACAGAAATTAGAAAGATCTAAAACTCAGAATCATAAATTAATAACATACAAAGGGTTTTTAATGAAAATGATGAACTCACAGAAGCATAGTCAGGGTGGTTGGCCGTCATGGCAGCTGCAGTCTCGGCAGCCAACTCATCAAGCTGACTAGTGGTAACGCCCTTGTAGACCCCTGCACAGACCTTCTGCGCCACAAGCACCGGATCACAGTGTTCACTGCTCAGCCCATAACTCAGCTTCTTCAGCCGTGCCGTTATCTTGTCGAAGTGCACCGCCTCCTGCCTCCCATCCCTTTTCACCACATACATTTTTTTCTGGCAATCTTCAAGATTCTACTCTCTAAGGAATTTCGTCGAACAGATTATTGTATACTATTATTCCTGTGAAGAACTCGAAAATCTGCACCACACAGTGACGTATATATAGATATGAATGATTACTATACGAATTAATGGAATATTTTGAAACTTTTTGAAGATTTTGAGTTTCCCTCTAAATGGGTTTGTGAATTTTGAAGTTTCCCCGCCAGATTTGAGATCGGGTTAGGTGGCGAGGATTAGGGGAAGGGAAGTGGAGCTAGGAATGTGGTCCACACTACTACTTTTCTTGGTTTTGAAATTGAAAGTAAACGCGCCTCATTATTCCACGTTATAACGTGAACAATAATAACCTTTTAAGAACATGCGTGAGGGTGTGTCTAAGCTACGTTATTTTGAAAAAAATATTTTGATATAGTAAATTGATAAAAAATATGTGGTTAAAAAAGAATGAAAAGTTATTCATGCGATGAAAAATATTATTTTATTGAAGAATGTGTGGTTAAAAATGAGTAAAAGAATGAAAATGAAATTTTAATGTGTGTCCAACAGGGGATTAAAAAGAAATGAAAAGTTTTTGAGTTTACGTATAATATTATTTTATTGAAAAATATGTTGTTGATAAAAAAAGAGAAAAAAAGAAATTATAATTTAATGAAAAATAATTGTAATCAAACGGTGGATAAACCAATGATTGGTATCACAATATTTAGAACCGACTCAATTATAAATTCGATTGTGCTACATATACATTATAACTTAAAATTTTATTTATCAATAGATGGGTGTGATGAGATTTGATTAGGTCGAAATCTCGTCAATCAAATAGAAAAAATTCCTAGTTTCCCACTTTCTTCTTAACACATCATCAATTTATAAAAGATTACATAAATGATGATGTACAATAAGAATTTTCCTTATAAATCACTAGTTTAACCAACATATTATCAGCCCATTTGGCCCCCTTTCTTTCAATTTTTTTTTGGTAGAATGTTTGATTGAAAATAAAATAAAGAAGAAAAAATGAGAATGAGAAATGGGGCCAAATAGGGGCTATATTTAGGCTCATGTTTGATGAAATTAAAATCCAAAATTTAATCTAAATCTAAATGAACAATTAAATTTTAGTCACATATATAATGAGATCAACAATTTTTCAATCAAACATTTTATCAATTTTTATTAAAACTTACTAAAATTCTGATTTTTAATCTCCACCAAATAAGAGTTGGAATTGAAGTTGACAAAATAATATTTTCTAAAATGAAATAGGAGGAAAAATTATGCCACTTTAGATTCATTTATACCCGTTTCACTTTATCGAACTTTGAAAATCTTTTCAATTAAACCCATGATTGACAACTTTTTTAGATTACTAGTTTTATGCTCGTGCAATGCAGGGGTTGTGTTATTTTTTAGGTAATGTTAGCGGGTCTAATTACACTATAATAAGTGAAATAATCGACAAAGTAAGAGAATTCCACTCAAAATTTAAACAACATAAACTTGTAATTGCAAAAGTTAACCGACTGTTAACTCTTTTCGCCTCAATGAATATGCAATAATGGCAAAATTTTTCACTATTATTTACTTTAGAAAATGTATGTTCTATGACCTTCACTCAATAAATCACTAAAAAATCCATTGTTTCACTTACGGAGTCAGACTCTTCCCTATTTCATATCATCAATCCAAAACAAATAATTATTTCACAATTCATAAAAAAATACATCAAAACAAATAAAAACAGAACTTTACCAATACTAATTCAATTGGAAGAAATCCAAATATATACAACTAAAATTTTCAATTTGTAACAACTCAAATTGAATCAAATACTAATTGCTGGTAATGTGAAGTCCTGTATTGTTTAACTACCAAAAAATAATAATCAACATATAACGATTTGTTATTCCTCAAGATTGAACTCCATTAAATGGTACAATGAATAAAAATTCATAATTGAAATTTAGTTCAAAAGGTGAACATTTAACATGTATGTAAGTATAAAGGATAATTGATTTATGTGTACCTCTGTGTTTGTAAGTATAGAAATTCATTTAGCTGTGTTGTTAGGTATGAATCCAATGTCAGCATTTTTTTTTTTTTTGCACAAATATGATTATCCAGTAGTATCAGGATTAACGAGAACGCATATTGAAACAAATATCAACTGCAATCTTTCACATGTATATAGTCATCGTATTTGCAGAAATCGATTCTATTAGATATCTTATAACGAAGCATTCTATGTATTTGAGTAAAAAAATTCACAGTTCGACTTACGAAAGAAATAGTTTTAGGTTAAATGAATTTAGTATCATAAATGTATACTTAAATTAAGTAGAGAGCGAAATATTATAGGAAGCAATAAATAATTTAAATACTCACCCATTATTTGCACAAGGCTGATATGGTATGATGTCTATCTCCATTAATTTGTTTGTATTTTTCCTTATATAGTGTCTATAAGCAGAAAGTTCTGGAGACAACAACAATGCTTGTGTTAAATCAAGTATTGCGTTCGAATGTGTCTTGATTTGTTATGGCGTGTGAATGTTGTCGCTACACTCCTAGATCTGGAATTTCCATTCGGGGATATTTACAAGAAATAGATACCAAGTATTGTCTTGTACGAACATGGAATTAATAGGTATTTTCATCTTATCCACGGGCGACCAGCAACTCGTAAGTCCCCATTTACGTACTATTGTAAAAAGAATAAGGGTGCGTTTGATTGTAAGGGTGGAAAATGGGTGGAAAGAAAATGTTTTACCAGGAAAAGATTTGCCTAGAAAATGTTTTGCAGGGAAAATCAATTCAAGTGTGTTTGATTGGTATAATTTTCCACCCCGAAAATTTTTAAATTTTCTCTTCGTTTGGTTTTATTTTACATGGAAATTGTCCATTAAAGTGATATTTTTTTCTCTAATTGGTTATAAAATTTGTTTCAATTGCCAAAAAGTAAAAAAAAAAAGGAAAAAAAAATTGTTTCCTAAAAAATCATTTTTTTAATCAAAGTTTAGTATTCGTTTGATTTTATTTTATATGAAAATTGTCCATTAAAGTGAAATTTTTTTTTACCATTGGTTATGACATTTGTTTCCATTGCAAAATAAAAAAAAAAATTCCAGCCAGTTGGGAAAATATTTTTCCACCAAAAGGGTGGGAAAATATTTTCATCAAAAACCGGGAAAATGCACACGTGTGAGGAAAAGTAGGAAAATATTTTCAGTGGAAAATTTCGCCTATCAAACGGCCAAAAAAGTGGAAAGTGGAAAATATTTTCCTACTTCCCCGGAAAATACGGCCTATCAAACACGGCCTAAATTCCCTGAAGTTGTAATGACATTTCCTCCCTGAATTTTAACACTTGCACCACCATTTGATTAGTACACTCATTCTCATATCTGAAGTCTAGAATTGCAAATTCTTGTATCGTTCTGTTTATAAATATGAGTACAAGCTACCACGACTAATTCATGCCCCCCAAAACCAATAAATTGAACTCATTTCATTTGCGAGATGGACAAGATGTGCCCATTAATTATAGGAAAAATTGCAGCAACGGTACCAAATCTTTAATTTAGTTGTAGACTTTGTCTAAACCTTTTATTTGTACCACCACGGTACCAAACATTTAAAAAACTCGCACCAAAAGTCCAAATTGACAGAAACCGTTATTTTGACAATTAGTTGACCAAAAATTAAAAATCTGACCAATTATTGACTAATTTTTAAAGTGCAAAATGATAACTTTTCATTTTTTTTTTATAAAAAAAAACTAAAATAAAACAATTAAATCAAAAACAAAAAAACCATATTATCTTCGGGAAATTATTGAAAATACCCAAAATAAACCAATAGCCTTTCCAAAATACCCCATTTCACTATTCAACCATATAAACTACCTAAAATACCCTTAAAAACAATAATTGCAACCAAAGCTTTCAAGATAAGGAAAGAATACAACTAGGCCCTATATGACTAATAAAAATTATAAAAAACCTAGAACTAAAAGAGGACCATATAAAATTAAAAAGATAGCTAAAGATAGAAAGGAAATTGAATTTGAGAATGAATTTGATAAAATTGGATATCAAGAACAATTAAATGCATCTCAAAAAATATTAAGATGTTTTAAAGAAAATATGATAGAAAATTTTGCTAAAGGAATAGTAAGATCTATAATAACAAAAGATATACAAGATATTATAGATAAATTGGAAAAAAGGAAAAAGAATATTTCTAAATACGAGATACCTTTTAGTCCAAATATAGATATAATAACAGATCTTGAAATTATAAATTCTCAGATGTTATTAGATTTTGAAAATTTATTGGAAACATTATAAGACTTATTTTACAGATTATTAGATTTTAAAGTTTATTAGATTTTTAGATTTTTGTTCGCTCAAAGTAGCCCCCCCTCGTTTGGTATCAGAGCCATAGAGCCATAGAAGACCTACATAAAATAAATAAGATTTATAAAAATCATAAAAATACTATAATTTGAAGAAAAACAAAATTACTAAAAATAATGAAAATTGAAGATTTAGGTAATAGATATAATATAATAAGAGAAGATTTTAACATAATAATTATAAAACCAATACTAAATAATAAAAGTGTAACAATTACATTAAAATTACTTGAAAAATTACCTATAGAAATAAAACAATTCATAATTGAAAAAATAAAACTAGATATCATAAAAGATATGTATACTTGTGAAATGATATTAGAAACCTATGAAAAACATATGTATGATTTAATCGAAAAAGAAATAAGAAAATATGACTAAAAAAGTGACAATTACTAAAACAGATTGGTATTATATGTTAGAAGATGAACAAGGAGATTATATAATTGAACCATTTCCTAAAAAATTAAAAATAATAACATTAATTATAGTTAAAAAATTACCTAGAGAAATAAGGGAACAAATATTAGATAAACTAATAATAGGAACTATAATAGAAGAATATATATATATGAAAAAATTGGTAAAGAAATTGAAAGGGAAGAAATCATACTACATTGTAAAGAAAAAATACAAGAATTATCATTAAATAATGAATTTTCATGATAAGATAATATTTAATATAGAAAAATTTACAGAAAAACTTGATAGAGATTATAATTCAGTACAAAAATTAAATCAACAAATAGAAAATATACTAGAACAAAGATTAATAAATAATCGAGAAAATCAAATACTAAAATTAAAACAAGAAAAATTTAGAATAAAAGCTAGATATTATAAAAATCTAACAAGACTTCCAACTTCAGAATATGAAAAATTCTTATTTAATAAGAAAGCAATAGAATCAAAAAATATTGAATGTCAACTATTCTATCTAAGTCAATCAAAAGTAAGACCTAATTATGGAAAATAATTTGAATAAAAATTTAAAAAGAATAAAAATAATTAATCATCTAATATTAGATGAATTATTAACCCCTGGAGATTTAACAAAATATCAAGAAAATCAAATATTGAAATTAAAACAGGAAAAATATAAGGAAAGAGCAAATTATTTTGAAGAATTAAAAAGACTTACAACTGATGAAAATAAAAAACAAAAGTATGATAAGATTATAAAAGATTGTAAAGATACTGAATGCAGAATATACTATTTTAACCAATCAAAGAAAAGATAATCATATGGAAGATTTAAAAACATTAATAAAAATGTTAATAACTGATGTACAAAATTTAAGAAATGAGATAAAAGAAGAATTAAATATATTAAAAATGGAAATTAGAGAATTAAAAGAAAACAATAAATGTCAAGACAAGAAAATAGATAAAAAACTTATAGAAAAAGAAATGTTTAGGATAGGGAAAAAACATATAAAACAAGAAAACTTAGTAATAGAGGCAGGTAGTATGGATGATTATTTTAGAAAAGATATTTTACCAAAAATAATAGAAGAGGAAGAAAATTATAAGAAAACATTAGAAAAAAGAAAAACTTTAGAAGAAATTCAAGAAGAAAAAGATGAATGAAGAATTAGATTTACTAATAGAAAACTTTGATCAATTAAGTTTAGAAAATATAGATGAATACCAAGTTTTAATGAATACTGGAGGAGGACCAACACCAGCAGAAACCTCTAATCAAAAAATTGATCCAGATGAAAGTTATGCACCTATATATAATAAACCTTATAAACAATTTTATGATAAAATAATAAATAGACAATCATCTAAAGGAAACAAATATAGAGATAGATTTGAACTAAATGATATTTATGACAAACCAATTAACCATGGAGGAACAAAATTAGATTTAAATTGTAAAATAGATACTAAGAAAGCCTTACTAACTTGGGCAGATTCAATGATACTATTCTTTTTATATAACAAAGATGATACTTGGGAAAGTACAGATAGAAGAATAGATTATCTAATAGCATCATTTGAAGGAGATGTAAGAAATTGGTGGGAAGGTGTTAATGATGATACTAGATTATTAATGAAAAGAAATATACAAACAGAAATAATAAAATCAGATAAAGAAGGAATAGAAAGATTAGTAGCATATATTGCAAATGAATTTCTAGGAGAAGAATGGATTAGAAATTTTCAAGATGAAGCAAAAAGAGAAAAAGATGATGCTAGAATAAAATTAATAAATTTAACAATTTGTGATATGTGTAAGATAAAAGAATACACTTGTGAATTTAAAAATTATTACTATATACAATTTTATAGCAATGAAAATCAGGAAGTATATTTAGATATGTACTATACTAAATTACCTGGAACATGGGGAGTATATTTTAAAATAGAATTTGAAAAATATATAAAAGATAATATAGGAATACCAAGATCCTTAGGATCAAGGATAAAATTTCTATTTGATAGACTTGCATATATATGTCAACAAAGACAATTATTAAAAAGATCAGGAAAGTTAACAAGGATATGTTGTGAGGATATGGAAAAACCTACACAATGGGGATGTTATCCTGAAAGGAAAAATACTAAAAGAAAACATAAAAATAAAAGATTCACAAAATTCAGAAATTTTAGGAAGAAATATGCAAAACCTAAGAGAAGATATTATAAGAGGAGATTTAATCCAAATAAACAACAAAAGAATAAAACCTACAATAAAAAGGATAAAAGTCAATGCAAGTGTTGGAATTGTGAGATAGGACATATAAGTCCAGATTGTGATAAAAAGAAAGTTAGAATATTATAAAAGGAATATTTGGAAATAGAAGATGAATTAAGTGAAATATCTGATATTGAACAATACTATGATCAAGAAGTATTTGTAAGTGAAACAGAATCAGAAGAAAATGAATCAGAATTCGAATAAAGAGATTGAAGAAATAGAAAGGGATAATATAGAAACACAAGAATACGAAGGAATAGAAGGATATGGATTAAAAGTAACTTTTGATAATAATAAATTCAGAAAATTACAGAAATTATCTTTAGATTTGAAAGTAGGAAAATGGGAAATCTTTGATAGAATATGGAAAAGAGAAAAAATAGCTATAAATGAATACCATAAGATTGAAAAAACTATAGATGTTAGAACAACTCAAGGAACACATAAACTAAATCTTTTAACAAAGAATACAGTTGATGAATTATTATCAAAAATTAATAAAAAACAAAGTGAAAAGATTCAATATGTATACTTAGCAGGAATACAAATAATGTTTAAATCCTTATTTAGAGAAGGAATAGATTCACCCTTAACAGTGAGCCTACATGATGGAAGAATAATAAATTTAAGAGATAGTCATTTAGGAACTATAGAAGGAAATTTAGCATATAAGAAATTAATATTTACCTGTTACCCAAAATATTGTATTTCTTTAAAGGATAAAAACTTTAATGAAGTCTTAGGATTGCATTTTAAATTACATAGAAAAGATATAATGCAACCAGGAGACCAAATTATGACTATTGAATATAGAGCTTTATATACATTTACTAATTCTAATTATGGGAATATTTATTCTAAAAAACCATATATAGAAGTTCATAAGGAATGTAAAGATATTAGTAAAATCATGGAACCAAATAAACAGATAAATTTGATCCCAAAGGATTATGAATTTAGGATATCAACAGATAAACCTGATATAATAGAATTTAGGGAAGAAGAATACCCCGATAAAAATATAATATTCAAAGATGGAAAACTAATTAGAAGATCATCAAGTCTTAGAATACCTAGATTATTAGGAGAAAACAGTCATACAAGAGAAATGAAATTACATAGGAATACAGGAAATATGAAAATAAATGGAGAATATTTCAATGGAAGAGAAATAATATCAGGACCAAATATATTAATAGATACAGGAGCTAGTGAATGCCACATAGCTTCAATAAGAAATAAAGGTTTAGAACCTTATAAAAAAGAACCATATAAATATGTAAATTTTGATGGACAAATACATACTACAGAATTAGAAGTTAAAGTACCTATGAAAATAGGAGGAATTGACCTGATAGTGCCATGTTATGTAGATGAAAGCATGAATATTAACCCTCATATATTATTAGGAATGAGTTTCTTAAATGGATTTGAAGATTATAGTATAAAAAGGGAAGGATTATATATATTTCATAAATGACAAAATATATTATGTAATAAAGATGAATAATCAAATAAGCTTTCCATTAGCAGTATATATACAAGTTACTATTATAGAAACAGATATAACAACTTGTGCCCTAATAGACACAGGAAGCGATATAACTATATTTAAAAACTTCTTAATTAGGACATGGGAAAATAAAAGTAAAATAAAAATAACAGGAGTTACAGGAGAAGAAACCCAGATAATAAATAGTGCTGATAAGATTAGTATAATACTTGAAAGTAAGCAAATAATAATTAATAAAATATATAGTTATGATAAATTAGAATGTGATATATTATTAGGAAACGACTTTATACAACAGTTCCAATATTATAAACAAAATAATTATATGATCATGCTACAAACCCCTTGTGGACATTTATTAAAAATACCAAGAGAATTTAGACCATACAGAGTTCAGCCAGCCCAGCGTGGTGATAGATGGGAGAAAAAATTAATTATACAAAATGAAATAAGAAATAAAAGAATAATGTATAAAAAGTCTTAAAAACAAGAGTAGAAATAAGTATAGAGAAAATTATAGAACAATTAGAAAAAGTTTATGGAAAAAATCCATTAATATTTTGGAAACCATATCATCCTAAAGCCAAGATAGAATTAATAGAAAATGTGATTATAAGAGTAAGACCAATGAGGTATACCATACAAGATACACAAGAATTCAATGTCCAAATAAAAGAATTACTAGAACAAAAACTTATTAGACCAAGTAATGGACCTCATAGTAGCCCAGCCTTTATGGTTATGAAACATTCTGAGCAAGTTAGAGGAAAAGCCAGAATGGTTATAAATTACAAGGAATTAAATAAATATACTAGATTTGATGGATACTTTTTACCAAATAAAGAAGTCCTAATAAACCTTGCAAAAGGAAAACAATACTATTCTAAATTTGATTGTAAATCAGGATTTTGGCAGATAAAAATGGAAGAAGATAGTATACAATATACAGCCTTTAGTACACCCCAAGGCAAATATGAATGGCTAGTTATGCCTTTTGGATTGAAAAATGCACCCCAAATATATCAAAGGAGAATGGATGATATATTTAGAAAATTTAATAAATTTCTGATAGTATACGTAGATGATATATTGATATGTTCCAATAATAAAGAAGAACATAGAAACCATTTAATACAATTCATAAATGAATGTAAAAAGGAAGGAATTGTCCTTTCTAAGAAGAAAGCTATTATAGAAAAACAAGAAATTGATTTTCTAGGATTAACAATAGATAATAAAGGAATCAAATTACAAACTCATATATCTAAAAAGATAAGTAGCTTCCCAAATAAATTAGAATCCAAAGAACAGATACAAAAATTCTTAGGATGTTTAAACTATGCTGAAGGATTTATTGAAAATCTTTCAAAAAAGAGACATAAGATACAGATTTTATTAAGAAAGACAAATACTAAGGGATGGAATAATGAACATACAGAAATTGTTAGATCATTAAAAGAAGAATGTAAAAATTTACCAAAACTTAGATTACCAGATGAAAAAGATAATTTAATTGTTAATACTGATGCCTCAGATAAATATTGGGCAGCGATATTGAAAACAGATTTAAATGAAATTTGTAGATATTCAAGTGGAACCTTTAACCAAGCTGAAATAAATTATACCACACATGAAAAAGAATTATTAGCAATTATTAGAGGAATAAAAAAGTTTTCATTATTCTTATTATCTAAAAAATTTATTGTTGAAACTGATAATTCTCAAGTTGCAGGATTAGTCGGGAATAAATTACCAATGGAACCCCAATATAGGAGATTACACAGATGGCAAGCCTATTTATCATTTTATAATTTTGAGATTATCCATATTAAGGGAATTAACAATTTTCTTGCAGATTTTTTAAGCAGAAATATTGAATTTGCAGATGGATAACACCATAAAGATACTAGATGAGCTTAAAGCCATGGCTCTTTATGCCAAGGATGAAGCTGAAGATATCAAATATGGGATGGACCAGATGAACGAAATATTACAACATAATGTTAAAATTATGATGGATATAAGTTCATCACATATGAAAGTTACAAATGATATTATTGATCAAATTGAAGCTATTAAGGCTCAATTAAGATCATCAGATACCAAAGATACCAAAGATACTATTGGATACCAACAGGTTAATACCAAATGTACAACATACGGAGTGATCCACCAAGTTGAAGCAAGTGGGACTCAAAAAAGGATATTAATATTCAAAGTCCCAAAAAGATTATTATCAATGAAGGACATTCTAAATCTATCAGATCCAAATCCAGATGAGGAAGATTTAAGTCCCTTTGTCTCCAAAAGAAGAAGAATATAAGATGGTCACTAGAATGATGTATGAATTAAAAGCAACTGATTCATATTTCATTTCACCAGGTGATCATATTTACCCAAGGATAATAATGATGAAAGGATCCGAACCAACAATGGTAAAATTGATGGCTGACTATGGATATTTGGATTTAATTTATCCAGTATAAAAATTTTAAAGAACTTGAAAAGTTTGATGACATATTCAAATCAAGTTTCCAAGTATGCTCAGGGAAGATCCATATTTAAAATTTTATACCCTTAGTCCGTAAGTAGATGGAGGAGTATTCTATCCAAAGCAGTAACATATTATTACAATTGGATATGTTGGATGGAATTTTGCTATGGATATGGGAGTGATTAACAAACCAACACTAAAATTTACTGTAGCATGGATGAAGAACCGAAGAGTTCTTGGATACAAAGTTCTTTATAATATGGCTAAAAACCTTTATACAAAAAGATTTAGATGTTTATGTCAATATGAAGGATATACTCTACTT
Source organism: Fraxinus americana (assembly GCA_035079005.1). Lineage (NCBI taxonomy): Eukaryota > Viridiplantae > Streptophyta > Magnoliopsida > Lamiales > Oleaceae > Fraxinus > Fraxinus americana. The sequence goes on along the minus strand of CM068717.1, from coordinate 31,781,436 downwards.
ACAAATGATGGAATGCAAAAATCCGAAGTACTTAGAGATTATATCAACAAATTTGACACACATCGATGCGCTGCGATGCATATCTACCTTACAAAGAGCATGTGAAGCCAGAGAGTGCCCCACTTGCCAGCAAAATCAAAAAGCAGATTCCAAAGAGATAAGGAAGATGTGACTAAAAGGAGCCAGCTGCATACCAAGACAAGGATATAAAGGAGATGTGACTCTAATGGAGGGACCAGGAGGTTCTTAATTTCAAAGCACTAATAGTTTAGTGATATATGACGAATGCAATGATGTAAGAGGTCAATAATTTTGCCTCAATTGGATGTATAAATAGAGGCCTTCGGGCTTAGAGAAAGACAGAACGAATTGGAGAGAAAAATTTGAGCACTCAACTTGTGAGAAAGCCAAATATTCTGTTAATCTTGTACCAAATCTTTCGATATCAATAATACTTTGATATTATCATTCATATTCCAATCCTCTTAAACAGATATGAGTCTTTAAACTACTCTTCCCATAGATTCTTGATAGATTAAAAGGAAGAATTTCTCTCTTACTTTAACAAAAGAGGAGTTTTCCTTATTTAAGATCTATAGTTTTGAATCCTTAGAAAAGATACAGTGAAAGCATAAGCTGGAATAGCAAGAATCCTTGTAGGCAGGAAGCCATTGAAGGAATAGTTTGCAGATCCAAGAGCTTGAAGGTCACTCTGTTCTAAGAAGATAAACTAGAGATCAAAATTAAGGTAAAACTACTAGTTTTGTTAAATTTAGATAGAATTCTCCTTATATCTGGAAAGAATCGCAGGGATCATATATGATGTTGTTTAATGCATGCTTTATTAGCAGTTGATAATTGATATGCCAGGATATACTGTAAATGGATTAGATAATTTGTTAGAAAAGATGAGAAATGAAATGAAAAATACTACTGAAATATGTATCCAATTAGAAGAAGATGGAAACATATCAGAACTTGAAAAGTTTGATAAAAAATTAAAGGAATATTTTAAAAGTTATTCGGATATATTTCAAATAAGAAGAAAATTAAATGATAAGAACCAAGAAAGAAGAAATATAGGATAAATATGCCTGGATATACAGTTAAAGGATTAGATAACTTGTTAGAAAGGATGTTAGAAAAAATAAAAAACATTAAAACTCAACTAGAAAATAGAAATAGAACGAATGAGGAATATATTAAACTTATCAAAGAATATAAAAGAAAGGTTATAAATTATGCTAATCTTGTAGATCAAAGGATAGAATTGATGGATAGAATTGAAAATATAGAAATATAATATATCAATTGATAAAACTATTCATAAAAGAAGGATATACTTGCAATAAACAAATTATATATCATTAAGGGTAAAATAGACTTTTTTACAAAAACCCAAATGGATCTATTATACCCGGTTATTTTGAAAAGAGCCCCATTATCTTCTCCATCCCACCCGACCCGACCCGAAATCAAAAGCCCCAAAATGCTGGCACCACCACACCCACCTCCGATACGAATCTCTGGCACCTCATCTTCTTCCAAATTTCTTCACCACATATTCTCACCACCATCACCATCGTCTAAACTTTTTTAAAGCACAAGACTCACATCTCCCTGGAGCTTGCACGAGTTACACTTATTTGTATTCCTAAAATCGATAAACAGAGATCCAACAACATGATTTCCCTGTTCCAGAAATCAGAACTCTGATTGGCTACCATTAATGGAATCCCAAGAAAAAGCGTGCAGGGCAGCAAGCAACTTAAATGAAGCATTAGGTAATGTCAATGAATCACCACAAGAATCATAACCCATTTCCATAATATTTGAATTCTCTGTGAAGAAACCGAACCTTAGTAAATGAATTTGGTGAAGGCAATGAAATTTCAGAGATTGACATTTGCTCAAATAATTTGTATTTTGAGGTAAGATAATGAATGAAAAAGGGAGGGTTGTATTTTTTTTAAGTCTCCAGTTACAATTTCTTTAAGTTGGGGCTGAAGGATGGTAGCGGAGGTGGCTGTGGTGGTGCCAGCATTTTGGGGGTTTTTTATTTTAGTTTTTTTATATGAAGAAAATATAAAGTTACAATTTTACCCTTTAAAAATTAGTCAACAATTGGTCAGATTTTTAATTTTTGGTCAACTAACGGTCAAACTAATAGTTTTTGTCAATTTGGACTCCAGGTGCCAGTTTTTTAAAGGTTTGGTACCGTGGGTGGTACAAAAGAAAGGTTTAGACAAAGTCTACAACTAAATGAAAGATTTGGTACTGTGGCTGCAATTTTCCCTTAATTATATGTTCTAACGAATCAATACAATTAATTGTAATTTCACCGACTTGATATCATAAAATTTATGTTAATTCAACAATTGTTTGTCACATGATCAACCTTTTTTACTTTCTTAAGTTATGGGATCCAATGTTTGAGGTCGTTCCGTTGGAAAAGAAGCAAAATGCTGGAGAAATCAACGGAATGACACAAATATCGTTACTGATAATGAAATAACACTTGTGTCGTTCTACCTATAAATACAAGTATAAGTAGCTACGACTTATCCGTGCCCCGATAAACGATAAGTTACACTCATTTAAGTTGCAAGATAGATACGAAAACAACAAAATGGCACAGTTACCATTACTGTAATGAAAGTGGCACATGTACCCGTCTCCTGTGTAAACACAATATGAATGAATGATACCATGTAGATTTTAAAATAAAAGGTTAAATAGTTTACTCAAGTGTATATCAAAGTAATATGAAAATAATTATCATATTTAAATTATCAAAGTAACCACATTGTATTATCAATAACGGACAGATCATAACAGATAATTGTTGTATTGTTGTTTTACATGGAAGATAACACTTGTAGTGTCGTTCTACACTAAAGACAACGATTGAAGTGCTGTTATCATTCAATAGTTGTAGACAACACAAAATAAACCAAATACAAAAATAAAACCAATTTAAATATCATTTCATACTGTATTCAATATTAAAAGTATCAATGTACACGAGATTTTTAAACGTACCTTTCTTTTTGCTTCAAATATAGTAGATATTTCTATTTAAATAATTTAGAAAGCAAATTCTTGTTCAAATGCTCAAAAGACATCCAAAATAAGTGAATAATATAATGAATAACAAGATTTTAGTGTAGCAATCACTGTAATGAAAGAATACAGGCAATGCAATTTTGGAGATAAATTAAGGAATTTAATTCGATTGATAGGGGTGTTAGGGTCTTTTTCAATGGTAAGGGTGCTTAGGACATTTGGCATTATTTGTTTATTGTATTTTATAATTAAAGGCCATTTGACCAAAAAATATTGAAAGAATGTTATTTAACCAAATACGTTGTTTGATTGTATTATTTAACAAACTCTCTCAAATATTAATATCTTTTCTTCTTCGGATCAAGAAGTTCACTGGCAACAATTGGATAAAGAAGTCAATGTAGAAATTAATGAAGAAGTTCACAAATCAGGTTATGACCTTGAAGATGGCAATGATGATTTTTTCTGAGAAGTGCGTGTACGAGGGAGTTGAGGAGGAACTACTGCTCTATTCAAACTGCGCTCCATTGGAAATACTTTTTAAGTGAAGAATTCGAAAATGAGGAATTGGCATGATATCCAAATTTTGTAGCAGAGCATGATGATAACCCAAGATTTACAGTTGGCCATAAATTTCGTACGATGAAATGAAGAAGTCATTTAGAAACTACTCTACCAATAAGTTTAAGAGAGACAATCCTATAAAGATACATGCTATTTGTAAGGATGAATGCTCGTGATGGACGTGGGTAAAATAGATCCTACAAATTAGATCCAATCCATTTTAAAATTCTAAAAGGTCCAATGAACTGTGGCCTAAATTTCCTTTTCTTGCCAAACCTAAGCACCCCTTTCATCAGTGACACATATTGGGAGACCTTTAGTTTGTCCCCAATTTGAAATCCAAATATTTTCTTCTGGCATCAGCATAGTTTTTGTGTTGATGTTGCATTGTCTTGATTCATTGCCTAATCTTGCCTATGACTTAAACAATACTTTCAATAATCTACAGTTCTAAAACTGAGTATATTGATCCATACCATGTGTCATTTTGACTCGCGGAAATGAGCTGACTTAGTTAGTCGATCTACCACAACCCAAATGATATTTTGATAATTTACTGACTTTGGAAGTCCTACTATGATATCCGTTATGATATATTCCAATTTTCACTCTAGAATATCCAACGGGTTTAATAACCCTGATGATGGTCTCTGGTGTTTTGTTTTAATTTGCTGACAAACCGTATACTATACAAAACTCTATTACATCTTTTCATATTCCTCCATCGAAAAGTATTTCGAAGGTCATGTTATATTTGCATACCTCCGGGGTGCTTGACATACGGGATATATTCTTTTAATATTTCTTTCATTATCTCTCCATCATTGAGTACATGTAATCTTTCTTCAAAAATTAGGGTTTTATCGATGGATAACGCAAAACCCCTTTACTTACCTATACCAACCTCAATCTAAGCCTTTTTCATAAATTGGTCTTTATCATGAGATTCTACATTCGATCTCTTATAGTGGTTCAAACCATCAATATTGTCACTCTTGCTTTTGTATGAGTTGGGGCTTGTAAACCTTGATTCTCAAATTCCTTGGCCAATAGTCCCTATCCTATCATGAAGCTGCCAACTAGCAATTGTTATCGTGTCTTTCTACTAAGAGAATTTTAGACCACATTAGCCTTTCTAGGGTTGTAATAGATAGTGCAATCATAGACTTAACTAATTCCAGCCACCTTTTTTCTCATATTTAACTCATTTTGCTTGAAAAAGTATTTGACACTCTTGTGATCCATATATTATCCGCACTTACGCTATAAATGTAACGATGCCATATTTTTAAAGTGCGAACTACCATTGCTAGCTCCAAACCATATGTCCGATAGTTATGCTCATAGGGCTTCAATTTGTCTACAAGTATAGATGAACACATTCCATGCTACATCAATAGACATCCAAACCTAGTTTGGATGCATTTTCTAACGGCAAAACATTCAAAACCTTCTCGAATCGTCAAAATGTAGTAGTAACTAATTTTTGCTTCAATTAATGGAAGCTCTCTTTACATCTCCCACCATACTTAGTTCAATAGTTCCTAGTTAGTTTGAGTTTTTAGTCTAGTTTTTTAAAAAATCCTTCAATAAACCTTTGGTAATGGCCAACCAATCCCAAGAAACTACAAACATTATCGATATTGGACAGTCTGGACGAGATAGTCATGGCCTCTTCTTGGATGGATCTACTTCAATTCCTTGTGTAATGACCACGTGATCAAAAATTCTACACAGTCGAGCCAAAATTCGCCTTCTTGAATTTGACCTATAAATTCTCTCTTGTAAGTGTCTCCAACACAATGTTCAACTACTCGCGTTTCACCTTATCCTTTAAAGCATACCAAAATGTTATAAATAAAGACTATAATGAACAAGTCCAAGTAAGGATAAAATACTCAGTTCATTAAATTCATAAATATTGTCGATACAATGATTATCCTAAATGGCATAACAGTAAATCCATAGTATTCGCAACGAGTTCTCAATGTAGTCTTTTTTATATGAAAGTTCTTAATCATGAATCGGCGATAACATGACCTCAAATTGATCTTAGTAAATACTTTTCAACCTCTCACCTAATTAAACATATCATATATCTTAGAAGGGATAACAAAAACTTTTTCACGAACATATCTTTCAATTTACCGCAAGTGTACAATTCGTTAACAAATAATAAAGTAAATTTGTTGAGATTGATTTAGTTCAATTTTAATTATCACGACCTTAATCGAAACAAGAATAATGTGATTTTTGGTTCGTAATAAAATTATAATTAAAATAATCTACTTATACGATTATGAGTTAATTGACAAAACTAAATGTAAATTATGCTAAATACAAATTAATGTGTTCTAATGAATGATAAGCACACTAGTTTCTTGAATTCCTATGTAATAACATTTTTAACCTTAGTTCTACACTTTGACAACACGATTAAATTTTGAAAAATCAATATTCTTATTTTGTTCAACAATCTCTCTCAATTAATATTAAATGTACTCTCATATATGACCCGACAATATTTCTGTGATGGATGCGAACATACAAGAGTGCATGAATTTTTATAAACACTTAAAAATTCATATAGAGTATAGCGGTATATTTTTATCCCATATCGGTTCCTATGACAATTTACACTAAGTCAAGTCCATTTTCCGTCTTTCAAATGCATAGAATAAGCCACCAAATTTATACAATTATTGTGCACAATAATTTTAGAGTAAAGATAATCATGTAAATCATTCAAAATCTAAAAAACGTGTTTTCAATATCAAATATGTAAAATTAAAGATTAAAAATTCATATTGCAATGTTCACTGTTCACCTAGCACAAAAAAAATCTTGCCTAACATGATATTGAGAAGAAAATAAGAATTATATAGAGTAGACATCACATAAATTATGAATTTTGATTAGATCTTGATATCGTGGAATCTCTCTTGATGTTTCTTGCCATTTTCTATGCTCTCTAATGCGTTCTAATGCGTGCTTGTGTTCCTGGACGACCCTAGATCTTTAAAAGGCACCCCCAATATAATTTCCATATCAGTTGGAGTCATATAAGGAAATCAAAAATTTTCTTCCAAAAATATACTATGCTATAGTATAGTTCAATCGCATGTTGTAGCATAATTCAACCAACTTCAGCTTTGGAATGTCCTAAAGCCACCTATGCAACTGCATGCCATATCATACTATGTGATAAGTGTAGTTTTTACACTTATTCAAGGTCCTAAATGATGATATTTTACTGTTTTTTGGATAAAATACAACCTAATTTGTGTTATATTTTCTTTCATAGGTAAAACTCAATGTTTGATAAAAAATTGGAGAAAAGAATGCAAAGATAGCAGAAAATTGGCTAAAGTGGACATAATCTAAAGTGTGATGACTAAATCGCAAAATGATAATAAATGATTTGGACCTAGTATCGATGATTGGAGAGATGTTGGAGTCAATTAAATGAAGTTGGAAGATAGAGGGTCAAGAAAATACAAACAAAGAATGAAATTCGGGAACCAAAGTGCAACAATTGGAAGATTTTATACTTGCGCGTGCGCACAGGCAAAATCTCTCGCGCTTGCACGGGATTAGTTTTCATCTACCAAGAGCAAACCAATTGAACGGCGCGTGGGCAAAGAATAACACGGCGCCCGCGCACACAGGATAATTCTGGGCCTGAACAGTCCAATTTTCTGGTTTTATCCAAATTCATATAAAAACCAAATTTAACCTACTTTCTAAGAGGGTGAACGTCATGGAATACTCCTATCCTTACACATTGGCAGAAAATCACCTAGGTGATCTTTTAACTTTAAGTGTGAAATATAGCTCTCTCTTCGATTTTTTCAATAAAATCTTGTAAAATGACGTGAACAACTCAAAGCATATCAAATCCTAAATTTCACCAAAAGAAAGAGGCTAGCACAAGATTAAGGCAATTATCACAAGAGATTGAAGATTCAAAGTCCGGATTGAAGAAATTGAGTTTTCACATTTCATTCATTATTTTTCATTTCGGGTGATTTTTTCCAAATCTTATTTTGTGATTTTCATATCAATATGTTAGGTTAAGTTTATTTGTATTGGATGGATGATGAAACTACTTGATTTCTAGTTTTTAATTCAAGACTTGTGATTTTTAATTAATTCTTGCGTTGTGATTGTATATACATGATTTTTCATATTGTTTTAATGCTTGCGCACCATTATGATAATGAGTTATTTATTCGTAGTGTTGGTAGAACACTGTATATGGAACACATGAAAAATAAATATTATAAATAATATTTGTGAAGTGTGCGATCGTGTGTGATAATTCTATGTTTTAATGCATATTTATCATATGAATGCAAATTAGGACTATGATCATATCGTGGTCAACATATGTTTATTATATCTTGAAAAAGAATAATAAATAAAAGTAGAATTATCGATCGTCACGAATGCAAGGATTGAATTAATTATCCCAAGTTGAGAATTGAATTCTAGAGTAAAATAGTGGATTTGGAAATCCAATACATTCATCCATACTTAATTTAAAAACCACTTTCTTTCTTTTATTGTTTTCGTAGTCACAGAACGTAATTAAATACAAATCAACCATCTTTTATTATTATTACGAATTTAGATACATCAGATACACTAAAATTGAACCTTATTCCATGTGGGACGATAACTCATTCATCATAATTATTACTTGTTCCACGAACCCGTACAGTTGGCCTAAATAAGTGTGTAAAATGCACTTATCGGATACTTATATTTAAGCCCATGTTTGGAACCCATTTTTTATCTCATTCTCATTCTCATTTTTTTCTTTAACTTCATTTCAACCACACATTCTTTCAATAAAATAATATTACACACAAATCTAAAACTTTTCATAACTTTTCCACCACACATTTTCCCATCAATCACTATTCTAAAAATTTTTATCTTCAAAAAATGGGTTTCAAACACACCCTAAATCTTTATAGTCTATACACGTTCTCATTGACTCACTCTTCTTCTTGATAAAAAGTATTGACGCTCACCAATGTAGACTTGGTCGAATAAACCTTCTGTCCAACAATTCGTTAGTTGAACTTTCAATTCCTACTACAGCTCGTTTGGTACAATTCATTTTGGTGCTCTGGATATAGGTGCTGCTACAAACTCCACTTGTATATTTAGCGAGATGCCAAGCAGGTCTTCTGGAACCACATTTGTAAAATCTTGTATCCCTAGTACGTCACCAACCTTGAGTTCCGGTATCCACGTGCTCCTAAAACTTACTAGAATCCATAGATACTTGTCCATCTTCAACATCCTATTTGCCTTCAATGTAGACACTATGAGAGGTTGGGGTTGAATTCTTATTTGGAAGAAACATAATTCTTTCTTTCTAGGTTTATAAAACAGAAGTTCCTTCTCGTGACATCCAATAATTGTACGATTGCCCTCTAATCAGTTATCGAAGTTGTGCGTACTTCGAAGGTACAAATCTGCTTCAAGTTTTTCGATAACATTACTATATTTAAAACCCTTGAGAATGATCCTTGATAAAATCCGCCACGAGGCTATCGACCACAGTTTTAGCCAATTACCCGAAATTTGTAAAATGAGAGGGGTGACTATAATGAATTATATTCCATGAGTCACTTGTAGTCTACCACAATCGAACCATATAAGCAATTGTACACGAAAATCGCTTAGAAAACTAAATTCAAAATCATCACACCGTGTGAATGATAATTCACTAAAGCGATTTAAATAACCCGAAAGTTTAAACTGAAACCGGCTCGTTATTTTTCTCAAAGAGGTGGATGTAAATATAACAATACATAAAGAACAGTGGGGAAAATTCCACCCTGCACATAGCACCTCACCTGAAATTAAAATTAGTTTTTAATGCACAAAACTTGCAAAGTTCGAATTTTCTAAAACAGCATCAAAAATCCTAGCCAAATTTCATTTTTCTTGGTTGAATTGTTAGAATAACTGATGGAATCTCGAGTGTATAAGATGGTGCAAATTATCTCTATAGGTGTATTGGGTGAAAACGTGTGAATCCTTTTGCATGAGTGAGAGAGACGTCTTTCTCGGAGGAAAATTTCATGTTGAGAATGGTTAAATGGAAGAAGAGCTCGGGCACTAGGCTTTTAACTGATTGCTCGAGTCCTAAATGAAACCAATAAAAAATCTTGATCAGCGTATTATTGACCTCAAAATATGTTCAATATAGAGTGGACAACAGAATCATGATCATTTTTCCGTCTACCTAGTCATTACCTGCACATTGGACCACACCATTAGGATGCAAGGTCACCGATCGTAAAAAAGTCAGACGATCGTTTGCACTTTGACGATCAAATTAACTATCCTAACGAGACAAAATAAGTGCAAGAGAAAATGGTGAAGGAATTTGGTCAAGGTTTAGAATACATACCTTAATTGTAATATATAGAGAGCGAGGGAAATACTTAATAGGCCAAGGTAGGTTTGTGGAACGATCCCAAATCCAAGCCTCCAAATGACTTCGTTGATATCTAATCAGTTTTATATGGAATCCTCTCCACCACTTGTATATCACTTAAATTTAAAGATATAACAAGTTCCATGCATGCAATTTTTCCACTTGATTATAATTATATGTGCACTCAACTTTCTTCATTCTAATTAGTTTCACAGATAACTAATATGTTATATATTTATACAATAAATATAATATTTGAAAGAAATAATTAATTAAGATGAAGTACCCAACTGATGAAAAGTGTGGAATTTGTGTGGGAGGTCAGGTGTTCGAGCCACACTTCACGCACTATATTAAAAAGTCTTTGATAAGGCTTGGGCTCTTGGGCTTTATTGATTCTAATAAAATAATTTTTTTTTTTAATCATTTTCGGAATTATTTAATGGGTCAACTAGCCAGTAGAATATGAGCTTTTAATCGCCGCATTAATACCCATTACCATTGGCCATTACATCTGCAACTTAATACTAAATCATGGTGGAAGAAGTTATATCTCTTTTTGCCTATATAAACAGACTTTTGGGTATTAGAAAATAACAAGAAAAACGAGATTATATATTTTTATACAGAAAAAATATTGTTCTTAGTTTTACATATTTTCGAATTATTTAATATTGGGTCAATTTGATCGTCATTGATCATGACGCAATTTTTCCCCTTGATTAGAATTATATGTGCACTCAACTTTCTTCATTCTAATTAGTTTCACAGATAACTAATATTGGATACCATAGGGTGGGTTTGCTTTTATGTGTTCGCTGAATAACAATAAAAGACTATTCACAAGTAAAAGTTATTGTAAATACCCATGTACTTATCGAATTGGATTATATTATTCAAACCTTAATCCACTACGATAATAAAAGCAATAATTCTTAATCCATTAGAATAATATAAATTCTAATTTAACCCACTAGTTGGCCGATAAATTCCATCCAACACATTTTTTTTTCTCAATGCCGGGTGGCAGAGCCAGGATTCAGTTTTAGTGAGGTCAAAATTTAGCTACAAATTGTTTTTGCCAAATAAAATAAAAATATAATATTAAATCTCATACCTACAATTTTTCCTTAATGATTTTCATACTTTTAGCCCCTGTTTGCTTCACATTATTTTTTTCATTCTCATTTTTCTACTCATTTTCAACCACACATTTTTCAGTAAAATAATATTTTCTATCACATCAATAATTTTTTTTTTTCAACTACATATTCTACATCATATCATAAAAAAATGCATTCTTGGTTTCATAATTTGCACCAAACATGTCCTTAATATGTCATATAATATCTTCATCATAAGAGCATGTTTGGACCCCTTTTTCTTAAAAATATATTTTAAAATAGTAGATTGATGGAAAATGTGTGGTGTTCACGAAAATTCTTTCGAATTAAAACAACTGCAAGTGTACTGTTCGTTAATAAGTAACAAAGTAAATTTAGGGTGTGTTCGTTCGTGCTTAAAATTCAATTAAAATTGAAAATATAGTCGTTATTGGGCCACGCTCGTCTAATAAAAGTCAACAATAACGGCTAGTTTTTCAATTTTAATCCGATTTTTAATTTCTACCGAACATGCCCTAAGTTCAAGTATCGTCTCACGAAAATTGATTTCGTTCAATTTTAATTATCGCGACCTTAACCGAAACATGAATAATATGGCGTATTTGTTTGTAATAAAATTATGACTAAAATAATCTACTTATGCAATTATGAGTAAATTAACTAAACTAAATACAAATTATGCTAAATGTAAATTGATATGTTTAATAAATGACAAATGTACTAGGATTCCGAATTCGCATATAATAATCATTTTTAACCTTATATCTACATTTTGACAAGATGATTGAATTTTGACGAATCAATGTTCTTATTTTATTTAACAGTCTCTCCCGAATAATGTTAAACTTACTTTTATATATGACCCGACTATATTTCTGTAACGGATACAAACATATAAGAGTGTATAAATTTTTATGAACACTTAAAGATTCACATAGAGTATAGTGCTATATTTATATCTCTTATATGACCATATAACGATTTACACTGTGTCAAACCTATTTTCGTTATTTCGAATGCATAAAATAGGCACCAAATTCATAAATTACCGTGCAAAATAATCGTAAAGAAAAGATTATCACGTAAATCACTCAAAATCCAAAAACGTGTTTTCAATGTCAAATATGTAAAAATAAATATTAAAAATTCATATTACAAGGTTCATTGTTCTCCTAGCGCAAATAAATCTAACCTAACATGTGATGAAGAAGAAAATAAAAGAAATGTTGAAGAATCGACATCACTCAATAAATTTGAATTGAACGATATTTGCCCCCTCTCCGGTTTGTATAAGATGTTTAAGGGTTTTTCGGCAAATGGTTTGTAGGATTAATCAAGCCTTGTTGTAGAAAACACTAAAGCACCAAGTATTTTTCTACCCATACTTGAGAACACAAGGAGGAAGAAATGAATATGGAAGGAGAAAGAATAGTTTCTTTCTTTTGTGGAATGAATATAATAATCACTTCTCATTACAAATGATTTCAACATTTTTTCTATGATCATCACACTTCTATATATAGCCATGAAACATAGCTTCACGAAGTGGTGCCAAAATAAGTGAAAAACCGCCAAAAAACTAAAACTAAAAACTGCCTAACGGCTAGTTTTTTATCCCCATGCGACCGCAAGTTACAACCTCGGCCTTCCCCGGTTGTTCTTCCATTTCATTCCACACACTTCCCTTTTGGTTTTGAACAACAAATTATCAACAATTCGTGTTTCTCGCCTCCTTCTATGCTCCAAAATCTATTAGAATGTGTCTCTTCTTCATTATGGACGACCCTAAGTCTTAAAAAACGTTCCCAACATTGTTTCTATGAGAGTTTTATTCAAATAAGGAAATCATAATTTTTCCTCTGTAAATGTATTATGCTATAGCATAGTACAAGCTCGTGTTATAACATAGTTCAATGAATTTCAACTCTGGAATTCCCTGAATCGTGTCGTGCGACCACATGGAGAGACTAACTATGCTATAGCATTCAAGTGAAATTTCATTTTTTGCGTTTTGGTTCCCGAACTCTATTTTCTCGTTTCTTGGCCTCTATTCTCACTTTTTATTCTTCTTCTTCTTCCAATGAAGTTCTTTGCTAAATTGGTCTTCGACTCTTTCACATCTTCATTTTTTTCTTCTAGGCCATCTTTCGATTATTTGTACTTTGGTCCCTGAACTTTAATTTTCTTTAATTTTAGTCATTTTTTGCTCGTTTCTCCTAAATTCCACCACGTCCATCAATATTATCCTATAAAACATAATTTATATATAATTAAGTTATATTCCAATATATTTGCCAACAATTATCCATGTTTTGTGGAATAAATAAATGTGTAAAATGCACTTATCATGTGGTTGAAAAATAAGAAAAAAATTTTGGATCTGTGTATAATATTATTTTATTGAAGATTGTGTAGTGGAAAATAATAGAGAAAAATGTATTTCGAAAATAATGGGGATCAAATAAGGGCTTAATTTCATTTAGTACATACTTCAATACACACAACGAAACTATTATCTCCCCACTACTTGATTTCTTTACAACTTTTTAAGTTTATTGAATTACATAAATGTATTTATCTAGACTTCAAACTCTATAGTCGAGCTCAATACGTGCTAACTAATAATTGAGTCACCAAATCATTATTTTATTTTTTAATAGTGTTCAATTGTTTTTTGTGCATAAAAATACCTGAAACTAAGGTGTGAATAATATCTTATTGTAATACTTTAGTCAAACTAGTCAAATAAAATTAAATTAAATTACAAGATAAGTAGACATTTGCCAAGTAGTGACAACTAAAATAAAGGAAAAAAATAAAGTGAAACTAAGTGAATAAATCTTTTTTAATTAAGATAGATTTGTAGTGAGAGAACGTAGAAAGATAAAAGAAACAAACAACAGACAATAAAGAGACAGTCAAAATAGAGCTAGGAAAAAACAGAGAGGAAGAGGAAGCTGAAAAGGAAAAGAGAGAAGACGGAAACCTGGCCTACCTTCATTTCAATTGTTAGTTACAATAATGTCAATTTCCTGTTGTGGAATGAAGAATAATAGGTTTCATGTACTTTCTCTTTAGTCCCTACAAATTCAAAAATTACCAAAAGAGACCCGAAGCTTTTAAACTTCATAAATAACAGACATATTCCATAAAGATTACGAGTGTTACAATTTTCTCGCTGCTTAGATTTCTTGAACCCAAAAGAATACAAAATTAACTCAAAATAAGGAAATTGATGATGGTTTGATAAGTACCATACATGATAAGCACGCACAGAAAAGCATGTAAGAGTCCATAGATATTGGGTGTGCAAATAAAAGGTATCTAATTTTGTCGGTTTATACATCATAAGTATGCTACTTGATGTAATTACGTTCTATCAACTTGCATATTTGTTGTTGCATTTGGTCTTTCTTGCCTTCACAAGCACCTTATATATTACAGATGCATTTTCAATATTTATCATTTGTAGCAACGATTTTCGGATGCCGTTATTTCAATGTCAACAATACTTTCTTTGATTTTACCAAGTTTTCGACATGCTCACTCGTGAATCTTGCCATATAAGGATGCTTTTTCCAAATGTTGTTATGTAGTCTACGTGATATAACCTTTACAATCCATTTGTCTTCATTCGACAACTTTACTCTGTTTACATCAAATTGAGACTTTTTACACTACCTGGGAGGAGAAAATGCTTCACAACAATATCTTAGAGAAACTCTTCCTCAACATATGTTGGGAATAGATTCAGCAATGCAGACATCAATAGCAGAATAAATATACCGCAACAGAGTTGAAAATAGCTCAAACATGCAATGACAAACTCCAATATCCAAGTTAACAGAGTTAAAGTAGGCTCCAAAATAAGAATACAGATTTCCCAGATTGCTCAGAAATCCTAATGCTAGAGTTCAATACACATTAACATATATAATACCCTTTAGCATACTAAATGTAATCTGGCATAATCATAGACATATATAAACCGGAACCTCAGCATGTAGAAATCAACAAAGAGCATAAACATAAAATGGACATAAGCTAAAGGTTTAGAGAACGAGACAGATACTCCCCTTTCATGGAACTTATTCCTTCTCCAGGCTGTTCTTCCTTCTTGCTGGCCGATCCACTAGGCTCAGGAACAGCCTCCCACGTTTACAATCGCCGTCCAGAGAGAGCACAAGAACCGATAAAGAATGCTTCCCACTTGGCTTGGATCATCGACCAATGATCTACCAATTTCAGCCAAGATAAACGCCCAAAAACACAAACCTAGCCTCCCAGAAGACCCAACCCTTAGCCACTCTTTCAGGCCTAAGAATACAGAGGGATCTCTTCTATTAATGGACTAAGGATCAGTTTTATGTGGCCAAAGAAAGAAATAAAGAAGAAGGCAGCCTAGAATCGTCGAGGCAGAGAAGAAGAAGGGAACCAACGTCAATAATGAAGAGTCTCGAGGAAGCTAGATAACCCACGTGAATATATGGACCCAAAGACCAACCAAGAAAATATCTAAGCCAAGATATAATCCCAACCGTCCATTTTGATTCAAGGGTCAAAACAGGAGCCGACCCAATTAAGTGTTAAAGAGAACCACTTAATAAGCCCAATAAGCCCACAAACTTCACCTTGGTTCTCGTAGCACACTCTCTCGGTTGCGAATTGCACATGGAAGGACTGTTCATCATCATCGCCCACTACCTGTAAAAAAAATTAACCAGTATCAATATGCAGCAAAGATAAGCATAATTTAAATTTTCCTATAGGTAGAATTTTGGTTCCCACATCAAAGGGATTCCTATCAGTGTGAATCTTAACAAGTTCGTCTTCACCTTGAGCAAGCGTCTCACGTATAAAATGATATTTCACCTCTATATGTTTGGATCTCTCATGATAAATAGGGTTCTTACTAAGTGACAACGCACTCTGACTATCCATAAACATAATAGGTGTATCATGCATGAAGTTCAATTCTTTTAAGATTCCCTTTAAACACACACATTCCTTAACTGCCTCAGTTATGGCAACATATTCAGTTTCAGTACTAGACAGAGTCACTAAAGGTTGCAACTGAGATTTCCATGTTATGCAGTTATCACCTAGGGTAAAGAAGTATGCAGTAGCTGATTTCCTACTGTCTTTATCACCAGCAAAGTCAGCATCAACGTAGCCCTTAAGAGTCAACTCCTCAGATCTTTTCTCATACACTAAGGCTAGATTTAAAGTCCCAACCAAATACCTTAATAACCATTTCATACCCGCCCAATGCGGCTTACCAGGGTTGGACATAAATCTACTTAGAAGACTGATGGAAAATGCAAGATCAGGTCTGGTAGTAATCATAGAAAAATGACAGAACCTATGGTATTAGCATACGGAATGTTTTCCATTTCTTTCAATTCAGACTCGGATTTAGGCGAATGTTCACGTGAAAAAGTCATATGATTAACAAGAGGCACATTAACAATTTTACTGTTTTTCATTTCAAATTTTGTTACAACTTTGTTCAAGTACGCTTCTTGTGAAATTGTTAACCTATTCTTAGCTCTATCCCTTGTTATCACCATCCCTAAAATCTTTCTAGCATTCCCTAAATCCTTCATGTCAAATTCCGACTTTAAAAGATCTTTAAGTTCATTAATTTGAGTCTTGCTAGATCCAACTGATAACAAATCATCGACATAAAGCAGCAAGTAGATTTCACAACCGCTCTTTATGTCATTAAAATATAAGCAAGCATCAAATTCACTTCTCTTAAACTCTATCTTCAGTACAAAAGCATCAAACCTCTTGTACCATTGTCTTGGGCTCTATTTTAGCCCGTACAAAGATTTCTCCAACTTGTACACATACTCAAACTTACCTCTAGCTACAAACCCTTATGGTTGGCTCATGAAAATATCCTCTTCCAACTCTCCATGTAAAAATGCAGATTTTACATTGAGTTGTTCAAGTTCCCAATTGAATTGAACAATAAGAGTCAACATTAGTGTGATCGTCTTGTACTTAACCATGGGTGAAAATATCTCATTATAGTCCACACCCTCTCTTTGAGTATAACCCTTCGCTACTAATCTCGTCTTATACCTCACAGAATCATTAGGGCTCAAACCTTCTTTTAACTTGTAGATCCACTTACATGGAACTAATTTCTGATCTTTTGGTTTCTTAACAAGTTTCCAGATTTTGTTATCACTCAAAGATTTCATTTCTTCCTGCATGACTTTTATCCAATTTTCAGAATAATTTCCATTAATAGCTTCTTCATAACTAGCAGGTTCTATCTGTTCAAGGACTTCATCTGAAACTAATGCAAACTCAGTCAAACTTAGGTATTCATACTTAGGGTTCGGCCTAATCTGCCGTCTTGCCCTATCCCTAGTAAGTTGATAATCTTAATTAGGTGGCTAATCATTAAAATGTTCAACTTCAACTGGTTTAGTGTTATCTTGAAGTTTAGTCACCTCTTCAGGTTCAGTTTCAATTTCAGGTTCTTGATGTATAGGGTCATTACTGTCATTCCCAGGTGTAGATGAATCAAGTTTAGTAAGCTTCACCTCAGTCTGAACGCTCCTCTCAGTTTCAGATTTGTTAACTTCATCAGTTTTCTATTTTAGACATGGCATTTCAGATTCATTAAATACTACATTCCTGCTGTTAATAATCTTAATGCCTTGACCCCTAAAACCCACAACCTATAGTCCTTCACACCCTCTGGATACCCTAACATCACACACTTGACCGCCCTCGGCTCAAGTTTCCCTTCAAATTGATGTGTGTATCCAACACATCCAAACACCCTCAGGTGACTCAGATTTGGAGGCTCCCCCATCCACAACTCCTGTGGAGTCTTTAATCTAATACTGTTGGACGGTGATCTATTAATCAGATAAACTGCAGTACTCGCAGCTTCAGCCCAAAACCCTTTGGCAAGGCCCGAGCTAATCAACATACACCTAACCTTATTCATTATGGTCCTATTAATTCTCTCAACGACCCTATTCTATTCAGGTGTGTATTTAACCGTTCTGTGTCTTGTTATCCCTTTCTGCTTACAGAAGTTGTCAAATTTGAAATTACAGAATTCAAACCCATTATCAGTTCTTAATGTTTTAAGTTTCTTTTCTAACTGATTTTCAATAGATTTAAGCCAAATTCTGAATTTTCCAAAAGTTTCCGACTTAGCCTTTAGAGGATAAATCCAAACTTTTCTTGAGTAATCATCTACTAAGGACAAGAAGTACTTACTTCCACAAAAATGTGGAATGCTTCTCCGGACCCCATAGATCAGCATGAATATAGTTCGATGGACTGCTGGTCCTATGAGAGCTAGCTTCAAAGCTCACCTTATGTGACTTACCCAAAACACAAGTTTCACAGAAATCCATGGTTTCAATATCATCTTTTCCAAGCAATTTTTGATTACTTAAAGATTTTAGCCCCTTAAACCCAATGTGACCCATTCTGTTATGCCAAAGTTCCGTTTTGTCTTTACTGACTGTAAGAAGACTCAAAACAGGTGTAGTTTCAGTTCTACCCTCCAGTTAGTATAACCCATTCCTCTTTGGTCCTTTCATAACTATCAGAGATCCCTTAAAGATTTTCAAAACGTTATTCCCGGATTTAAAAGTATATCCCTCATCTTCAAGAGTACCTAAGGAAATGAGGCTCCTCTTTAAATTAGGGACATACCTAACCTCCCTGAGTTGCCTGACAACCTCATCGTACATCCTGATGGCTATGTCACCAACTCCAACCACATTCTGAGAACTGTTATCTCCCATGTAGACCTTCCTAAGCCCAACCTCTCTATAGTTATAGAACCAAGACCTTTCAGGGCACATGTGAAAAGTGCATCCCGTGTCTAGGATCCAATTGTTATCAAATTCTCCCTCAAACATATTCAGGACATGTAGACTATCAAATTCAGAAACAACAGCAGTGTTGTTTTCAGCAGTGTTATTCAAGTCTTTTTGTTTCTTCTTCCAGTCAAAGTAGTCTTTCTTAAAATGTCCTAACTTTCCACAATTATAACATTTTTTACCACTTTTGTCTTTTGATTTTGATCTCATCTTAGACTTTCCCTTTCCCTTTTTGTTATGGAAGTTAAATTCTTTCCTTTCAGTTCTCCCCCTAACGAATAGGCTTTCTTCTCTCATATTTGTTATGTTATCTCTCTTTAGTTCAAGTTCTCTCGATTTCAACGCATCTACTACAATAGCCTGCGTAAGAGTGTCCCTGCCATATTTTATTGCGTTTCTGATTTCTTTATAAGATTCGGGCAATGAATTTAACAATATGACCGCTAAATCCTCATCATCGAATTTCTTATCATTATGAGCCAAACTCTTAACGATTATGCTATAATCGCTCAAATTCCCCTCTACATCCTTCCCCGGGTCCATCTTAAAACTAAATAGCTTTTCTAATAGGTAGATCTTGTTAGGCAGAGTCTTAGTCAAGAATAAGGCATCTAAGGCAGTCCATAATGTCCTAACATCTTTAGTATGATCAACTTGTCTAACAGTGTTATCAGATAAATGCAAGATTATGGAACTTTATGCAATTTCATTCATTTCTTCTATTTCATCAGGTTTTTCTTTTAACTCGTCAGAAAAAGTCAAAAGATCATCGAGAGTTTTAGCAACTCTCTGTTGGACCAAAATGACCCTCATTTTCTATTTCCAAATTGAGTAGTCCCCATTTCCATCGAATTGCGATAATTCGACCCTCGAACCCATTCCAGATTCTGTAAAAGGGTGGCCCTTACTCATGGACACAACAAAAAAGGTTTTGAAAGAATTTTTTTCCAGATGATCAACACACAATATGAATGCAGAGTTAAAACCAATGTCCAGAAATGAATCACAACAACGAATCAATTCGATCACTTAAACTTCAGTGTGATGTGTGTGCCGGTGTGATTCAAACTTAGGTAATGCACATGTATATAATGCTGATAAACGTGCTTTTCAGGTTACAAATTAATCACAAGAATTTAGGCCCCATTTGACACCCATTATTTTGAAGAATGAGTTTTTGAATAGTGATTGATGTAAAGAATGTGTGGTTAAAAAGTAAGAAGAATTTTTGGGTTTATGTGTAATATTATTTTATTTGAAGAATGTGTGGTTAGAAATGAGTACTGTAGAAAAATGAGAATGAGAATGAGATAAAAAAATGGGTGTCAAACAGGGGCTTAGTAACCAAGCAATGCATAAAGTGGTAAAAGTACCAAACTTAACCTTACGGAGAGTTTGAAATAATCTCACCAAACTACTGTTGAAAAATAGTAAGTATACCACCAAGTCCTCAGTCAGTCCAAGTTTCCAAAATCACCAGTCACCAATCAGTCAACAACATGCACAACAGAAAGTTTCACATAATCAGTATCGAATTAGAAACCCTAAAATGCCAAAAAACAATTAATTGACCCAAATAGTACATTCACAATGCCTAAATCAATGAAGGATAAAAAAGCCCTAGACCTATAGCCTTAGCTCTGATACCAGTTGTTGGGAATAGATTTAGCAATGCAGACATCAATAGCAGAATAAGTATACTGCAACAGAGTTGAAAATAGCTCAAACATGCAATGACAAACTCCAATAACCAAGTTAACAGAGTTAAAGCAGGCTCCAAAACCAGAATACAGATTTCCCAGATTGCTCAGAAATCCTAATGCTAGAGTTCAATACACATTAACATATATAATACCCGTTAGCATACTAAATGTAATCTGGCATAATCATAGACATATATAAACCGGAACCTCAGCATGTAGAAATCAACAAAGAGCATAAACATAAAATGGACAGAAGCTAAAGGTTTAGAGAACGAGACAGAAACTCCCCTTTCATGGTACTTCTTCCTTCTCCAGGCTGTTCTTCCTTCTTGCTGGCCGAATCCACTAGGCTCAGGAACAGCCTCCCACGTTTGCAATCGCCATCCAGAGAGAGCACAAGAACCGGTAAAGAATGCTTCCCACTTGGCTTGGATCATCAACCAATGGTCTACCAATTTTAGCCAAGATAAACGCCCAAAAACACAGACCTAGCCTCCCAGAAGACCCAACCCTTAGCCACTCTTTCAGGCCTAAGAATACACAGTGATCTCTTCTATTAATGGGCTAAGGATTAGTTTTATGTGGCCAAAGAAAGAAACAAGGAAGAAGGTAGCCTGGAATCGTCGAGGTAGAGAAGAAGAAGGGAACCATCGTCAATAATGAAGAGTCTCAAGGAAGCTAGATAACCCGCGTGAATATATGGACCCAAAGACCAACCAAGAAAATATATAAGCCAAGATATAATCCTAACCGTCCATTTTGATCCAAGGGTCAAAACAGGAGCCGACCCAATTAAGTGTTAAAGAGAACCACTTAATAAGCCCAATAAGCCCACAACAAACAAACCTAATTAAATAATGAATTTCAGCTACAATATACCTGCATCATCAACGTAAAACAAAATTAAAATTACAATTAGTTAAGTGTTGGAAATTGTAAATATGATTTTAATAGCATATACACCTTCTATAATACTCGTAACTCATCACCCATCTATTTATTGACAAGTATAAATTCCAAGTTAACCAATTGTTGGTCTTTTTCAAGCAGAAATAACTCTCACTTGGTTTTTTTTTTTCTCACGATATCTTACACCCGCGGGTTTGGATGATACATTAAAGAGTATTATAGGTGTAACGAACGAAAATGGAACAAAAGGTCCAAGAATGAAATCCATTCACGCTTAAATATGAAGGTCGTCTAGATTACCAAGATTTATGTAGAAACTTTCACTAGACAAATAATATACCATTAGAAAGCTTATCTAGTCAATAGTTTAATACATTTTATAGATTGCAATTTGGAGCTTTGTGCAAAAAAAAGTTTTGCACTTTTTACTCCAGGCTGCCAGTGTGATTATGCAAATTTCATCTGGCAAAATTTAATGAAGAAAATTGGGTTTTGCTATGTGTACGTCGGAGTGTACAAATAGCAAAAGCCAAGAAAATTTCGCTAATGTAAAAATTCTACAACCTAGACCCTAAAACTAGTTCAACTTTCACATCTCTCAATGACATGTTTTAGGCATAAGCCCCTGTTTGAAAGCCATTATTTTCGAACTCTTTTTTCTATTTACTAATTTTCAATCACAAATTTATACAATAAAATATTATGCACGTAAATTCAAAAAAATTTCATACTTTTTCGCATCCTCCTAAAAATTACTATTCAAAACTTTTTTTTTTCCCAAATAATGATTATCAAACAAGGGCTAAATACCTATATTGACACTATAATACAAGGTGTCTTTAACATAGAGGAAGTTTGACACAATATAACGTTTTATACCCACAATTTATATGAGCACATGAACAAGGGTTTTGGAGATTTAGCTTGAAGAAGATGTTGGAATTTACGGGATAATTTTTATTGGTGTGAATTGGAAAAATTTTCAATTAGTACGACAACTAGTCAAGACTCTTCAAATGCAAATGATGCATTTCGAAGAGTTATGTTATTTCGAAATAGGTGTTACTATTCAAAAAAATACATTATGAAAAGTCAATTTTTGATAGGGTGCAATCTAAACCATTAAATATGAAAATGTGTAATCTAATGATCCACAGTAAGTTATGTCAAAAGATGCAATTATTAGAAAAGACACATGAAAATCTATAAATAGGGACACCTAATTCTATATCTCCTACACAAAATTAATTTAAGAAAAATCGATTTCTAAATTATCTCATCTCATCTCTTCAAAATATTCCATTGTTTTATTTTGCTGAAATTAAATTATGTCTTAATAATTTTTCATTTCTTTTGTAAGGGTTTGGTAATAGTGAAATTTTGGAGAATTTGTGGTTAAAAAGTAAGATTATTTTTTGAATTTACATATAAAATTATTTTATTGGAATAATGTGTGACTAAAAATGAGTTTTTGTAGAATGGGGCTCAAACTGGGGCAATTTCGTCCAAGCAATTTTAGTTTGTATTAAGAATAATGTCAATAAATTCGATAGCTAAAAAAAACTAATATTGCTATATTAATTTTGGAAAAATGTATTGTATTTTGAGAGAAAGATGTCCATTTGATCATGTCAGCACTAGTGCAATGATGAAATCAATTTTAAGGAAATTTACAGTAGCATATCTCGCTTCATTTCATTTCCTTCTTACTTCTACATTTTTTTTTTCAATGACGGTAAGCTGTTGTCTTGCTTAATTTTCATGCACGTATTTTGATTTCGATAAGTCAAAACCCTATCCGATAAATTGCAGCAGATAGTCACAAATTTGTCTTATATGCATGTACGTGATTTTGATTAATTAAATGTAATTCATGCACCACTTTCTCTAACAATTGATGATGAAGAGATGGACAAGATCAGAGTACAACCACTGGATTCAATAAGTTTTCTTACCAATTCCATTTTTCTTCTCTTTGACTCGTGATTGTGTATAATTGGCTAATTTGCTTTGTTGGGCAACCATGTAACCTACTATTAGGAGTGGGCACGGTTCGATTTGGGTTGGATTCGACCCCAACCCGAAACCAAAACCAAATTAGTCGGTTTGGAAAATTTTCGATCCAAACCAACCCACTCTAGCTTTTAAACCGAACCAACCCAAACCAAATCGATTCGGTTCGATTTGGTTTGGTTTGGTTCGGTTAGTCAGTTCAAACTTTTAAATAATATTGCATCATAAAAAATGAAAAGTCATGCAAAAAATAATGTATGTCATTCAATTTAACTACTCACACTGACGCGACCAAGAACCAACACATAATCATAACAAAACCGAATCTTCATCAAACTTTTTTTTCCATCCCAATAGTTCATCTTCATCAACCTGGATATGTGGTGGATATCCATAAGAATAAAAGAGATGCCAAATTATGTTTACTGCACTTAATTAAATATGAACTACTAAACATATCACAATTATTTCTTTCTTCCATCTCAATAGAAGACAGGATATGATCAGAATTGAAAATAACCAGAACTAAGCATGATCCAAATTCAAGAGTAAGAAAATAAAATTTATGTTACAAGAAAGAAACTCAAGCACAATGTCTAGATTTTAGGAAAATAAATATCCAGAAAAGTAAAATTCAAATTCCAAAAGTTTTGATTTTGATTTTTCTTTTTTCAAAAAAAAAAATAGAAACATGTATAAGTGAGTTGGGTCGGTTAACCAGTGGTTTAAGGCTTTAAACCATGACCAAACTGAACCACCGTGGTTTTGTTTAAAATAAAACCAAACCAAACGAATAACTATGTCAAATCGATCCAAACCGACTCGAGTCAGTTTGGTTCGGTCGGTTTGGTCGGTTTTTCGATTTTTTTGCCCACCCCTACTTACTATGAATATTCTATTTCAAATCAAGTTTTGGTATTCAAGTACTACTTCTTGCTTTTAGTTGTCTGGACAAATTTTAATTGATTCGCGACAGGAATTGAGAGCTGTAGGTGATATACGTGTTTTAGCTCAAATAATGCTTGACTTGAATTTTGATTAAAGACAGAATATACTTTTAATAGTTCATTCAACCGTGTTTGTGAATTTCGTCGATTTTTGACGTACATTCTTTCAAGATATATTATTTCAAAACTCATTTTCAACCACATATTTTTCGATAAAATAATATTTTTCATCATATCAATAACAATTCC
The DNA here is from genome assembly GCA_035079005.1 of Fraxinus americana. Taxonomy (NCBI): domain Eukaryota; kingdom Viridiplantae; phylum Streptophyta; class Magnoliopsida; order Lamiales; family Oleaceae; genus Fraxinus; species Fraxinus americana. The sequence goes on along the minus strand of CM068717.1, from coordinate 31,756,536 downwards.
TTACTTTTTAACCACATATTTTTCCATCATATCACTATTTAAAATACGTTTTTTTCTCAATAATATCCATCAAACACATCCTTTATATTGATTGATGCACTCTATATGACATAGTTTACACAAAAATGTATTAAAAATTCTTGTATGATAGGTAGTTTTGACTCTATTGGAGAGAGTTTGTCTAATAAATCGAGGAGATTCAGAGCTAGTTTGAGTCCCACTTTTTGACAAAAATACATTTTGGAATAGTGATTTGATGGATAATGTGTGGATAAAAAATAAGGATTTTTTTTTTAAATTTGTGTGTAATATTATTTTATTGAAAAATATTTGATCGAAAATAAAAGAAAGAAAAATGTATTTTAAAAATAATGAGGATCAAACAATGGCTAAACTATTTTAAAGAATAAGCCCTCGTTTTGGCCACCTTTTTATCTCATAAAAATGAAAAATATGGCCGTTATCCATCACATCAACATTTAGATTCAAATTTTCTATCTCTTGTGCGAGTCCTAATAACGACTATATTTTTCATTCTCATTCTACAATAAGGTGGTTCAAACAGGAACTTGTCAAATAAGCTCCTATTTGTCTCTATTTATAAATCAAAATCTTTAATTCTCATACTCGTTTTCAACATGCATTCACTCAAAACATTTTCCTATTTTTTAACCACATATTCTTCAAAAAAAATACTATTGCAAACATCATTTTTTTAATTTTTATTTTAGCCCTGTTTGGTTGTCATTATTTTGAAAAAATGTAGTTTTGAATAGTATTTTTTGAAAAACGTATGATTAAAAAGTATATATATATTTTTTTAAATTTACGTATAAAATATTTATTATGTGAATATTTGGTTAAAAGTGAGTGAGAATTAAATAATTTTGAAATAATGATTGTTAAACGGAAATTTGTGACAGTCAAACAAGGGCTTATATGAAGTTTTTTATATTGAGATATTGATTTATTTTCTCTAGTTTTAAGTAGTTTCTTAATTATTAATATTAACTTTAGGCCTTGTTTAGTTAAGATTGAAATTAGATTTTTAGTAAATTTTGATAGAAGTTGATGAAATTTGTGATTAAAAAGTTATGGTATCCATAAATATGTGATCAAAATTAATTGTTGATTTTAACTTAAATTAAAATCTAGATTTTAAGCAATACCAAACGGGCTAATTTCACCACAAAAATCGATTATTCACAGAGTTAGGGTTATGTATTTCAGTATTTAGCAAGACATTCCTCCATAAAAAAGACACTATGCTTCATCACTTTAATATGATATTGTCCACTTGTGATTATCTTACAATGAGTTTTGCTAAACAAACATAAAGTTTGACATGGGGGATGACACAACACACAAAAATGGGGGAGGTCGGCATTATTTAATTCAGATCGGGACCCACATGCAATGTAAGAGGTCGGTCAACCCCTATGTCAAACATTATGTTCATTTAACTTAATTCTCTTACAATAGAGCAAACATCTTTTTATAATACGATTTTAATGTACATGTCGACAATCATCTTGCTTTTACCCTTACGTTTCTCAGCCGCCAAATTCAATTTCGCCCAATTTTCTTCAAAATTAGGCTTTCCATTTTGGATTGAAATGGACAATCCAATCCATGCTTACATTGTGGCATCAACGGATTATTGTGGGACACAATACATCATAAAAACTTCTTGGATTGAAATGAATCTCAAATAAAGATTCTTAAATTGAGCAAACCACGGGGGTAAGATTCCACTCGAGCCCCCACAAACTTGGTTATCCGGCGTCTTCGTTCCAAATATTTTGCTTAAATCGAGTGCTTGTCCAAGTTGCCATTTAACAAGTGTCATGTGACTAATTTTGAAATGTTATTTAACGTTAGTGACTAAATTTGTCGAGAAAGTATTTTAAGCACCAAATTGAAAATCTTTCATAAATTTCACCAACTACACCTGAAATTGACTAGAGCAAAACTTGTAAACCCTTTGCCAATGAAATGATTATATTGTCACTACAATTTTTATTTCATACACCACATTTTAGTTATTGTTGAGATCTTCAATTTTTGTCTATTGTAGCAATTATTTTCTTAGGCCGTGTCTGGAGGGGCTTTCCATCAGATTTTAATCAGAAATATGGCCTTTTTTTCAAAGTCTAGGCCCCACCTATGACACAGCCAGTCAACAATGGCTGCTACTCTTCCTCTTCAACGGTTCAAAAATCAATTTTTTGGCAAGAAATCTTGCTCCTAGACATGCACTTAATTTTTTTCGATAAATTCTTATCTTCAATTTTACATTAATTAGTACGTCTCGTCCTTAATGAAAATTTATATCTCAATATTTTGTTTTCGTGTTTTGAAATGAGAGAAAAATAATTTTTGCATTTTTTATTTTTTAAAAATATGATAGAAAAATTAGTTATTTTACATAATTTCAACGGATTTTTGAACATAAAACTATTATGAAATACAAAATTTGTAAACACTTTGCCAATAGGATGGCTATATCGCAACCACAATTTTTATTTCATGCACCACATTTTAATCGTTGTCGAGCTCCTCAATTTTTGCTTATTGTAGCAATTATTTTTTTAATTTTTATTTTAACTTTACATTAATTAGTAGGTCTCATCCTTAATGATGATTTATATAAAAAATATTTTATTTTCATACTTAGAAATGAGTGAAATTTTTTTTTCACTTTTAATTAATTTATTTTTTAAAAATATAATGAAAAAAATAAGTTATCTTACGTCATTTCAATGGATTTTTAGACATAAAACTATTATAAAATACAAAATTTGTTAAAGCTTGAGGATAAAATGATATAAAAATTTATTAGGGATATAAGTACTATAATGAGTAAAGATTAAGAACCTTAAATTCAATTAAAATGTGGTGGAAGAAATAAAAATTGTGGTGTGAATATAATTAGAGTTAATTGTCTCAATGGTCATTGAACTTATATTCGTGTTTTCGATTAGTCACCGAAATTTAAAATATCGAGTTTTGAATACTAAATTTATCCAAATGTCGGACATTACTCACCGACATAACATTCGTATCAAACAGTCAACAGAATTAATGACGTGGCTAACAAAATATACATGTGGCGTTGCATTACACTCTAAACAAATTGTCACGTCTTCAATTGTCACTAAATTTTGAAAAACGTTTTCAATTGCTCATTGAAATTTGATGTGGTTGAATTTTGGCCACTGAACTCATAAAAATGATGTCGTCCAGTTGTTTGGTGCTGCAAGCATCTGTGTTTCGCAAAAGTAATAAAATGGACAAATGAGTCCATGGTTTGTCAAACTCACGAGAAATAATTACTCAATTACACAATAATTAAATTTAGTTTTAACGTGTTTTTGTAAAGTTTTAAACTATTTTCATCACTTGAAAAATTCAAATTTAGTATGTGTTTCGTTATTAAAATTTGAATTGTGCAACGAAACACACAATAAAATTAATTAAATTGATTTGTGTGTTTTGTTACAAAATCCCAAAAATTAGTTAAATTTATTATATATTTTGTTGCAAATTCATTTAATTAAATTTACTGTGTATTTCATTATAAAATTCAAATTTTATTTTAACAACGAAACACAAAATAAACTTAACTAAGCGTATGTTTGGAACCCATTTTTTGGCCCAAATATCTATTTCTCCTACAATTAGTTCAGTCCCCAAAGTCAAGAAAGCTGTCAGGAACCCATTTTCTTAACAATTCCTCCCGTTGTAAAATCTTTCCTCTTTTGCCCCCATCTTCAGCATCTACACTCAATTCGTGATTTCCCATTTCCAACCACTCCTCTCCAGTAGTTGCAGAATCAAACCTTGGCTCGGCGATCTGCGTCGTCGCGAACAAATCTGCCTGAGAAAAACAAATAGGACATATCAATAATTCAACAAACAAAACTTAAAATAATTAGTACTCCTGTGGTTGAAGTTCTATAAATGGCTACTGCACGAGACAAGCAATCTTGTTCATAATTCAAAACGATGTCTGATACTTCAGATGTGTACGTATCTTCAGAAACAGACTGCGACGTTCAGTCGATGTCTGATTCAGATAGTGGTTCAGATGAAGATGTGATGGAGCAGTTAGAGGATGATATTAACACTTGGCTTCAGTTTTGTAGAATCGCACACCGAATTGTCCGCGATTACTTGGCACCAAATAGAGCACGTAGGTTTTTATTCCCAACAACACGATGCTGACACATTTTTATGCTACAAAACTTGCATGTGTATCCACAAACGTGTTTCTAGGAGTTCAGGATGTACCCGCCAATGTTTATGTACTTCACGTACATATTTCGCGACGAGTACAGACTTTGCAGCAGTGCAAACATTGACATATACGAACAAGTGGGAATGTTCTTGTGTATTCTATCACACGGCAAAGGATATCGGCAAGTCCAAACCTTGTTCGGCCATTCGTTGCAGACGATTTGCCATTACTTTAAGAAGGTCCTGCGGGCGTGCGTGGCGTTCGCGGCAACCATGATTAAACCAGATCCGCATTACAACGAAGGGGCAGCTCACCATCATCCAAACGTGGAAATATATCCTCTATTCCAGGTTATTACGTTCATGATGTACATCGTCTTCACAATGCAATGTACTTATTTTTAATGTTATGTTCATAATTGTACATATTATTATGACAGGATTGCATTGGTGCGATAGACGGAACCCATGTGCAAGCCGTCCTGCCACGCAATGTAAGAGATAATTACATTGGCAGAAAGGGGATTCCGACCCAGAATGTACTGGCCGCCTGTGATTTCAATCTCTGTTTTACGTTTGTGTTGTCGGGAACCACCGGGAACACACACGATAGCCGAATTTTGGCCCGTGCTGTGCATAGTGATGAAATAAATTTTCCCCAACCCGCGAACGGCAAATACTACCTGGTTGACTCTGGTTTCGCACACAGGCCTGGGTACATGGCTCCATATAAGGGTTCTGATATACGATATCATTTTCAAGAATTCAGCAACCTAAGGGAAAGACAAAACCGTCGGTTCCGAAATGCACGGGAGCGGTTCAATTTTCATCACTCATCATGCCGCAACGTTATTGAGCTTGCCTTCGATGTTTGGAAACAGAGATGGAAGATAATTGATAGAATGCCTGGGTATAATATGAGAGCGCAAACAGCTGTTGTCGTGGCCACAATGGGTATACATAACTTCCTTCGGAGAAACGGTCGGCTGGATGAGGGTTTTCAACGAGCCGAAGAAGTTGATGACGCCGAAGTCGAGATAGATCTGTTGATGACGACGAAGTCGAGATAGATCTACCTGATGAAGAAGATGAAATTGTCACAGAGCTAGATGCAATAGTTGAGGAGGACATGCCGTCGATGCAGCTACGCGATTACATGGCGCAGGTATTACGTTAGTAGTTGTAGATCGCGCCCATGTTTGTTTCAGAGGGTATCGTATTAGTTATTGTTGTTAAGTATGTCGATGTATGCGAGATCGTTTATAAGTTTTTCGAAAAAGTTCACATTTTCGATTTGTTTTCCCGTATTTCAATATCGGATGTTATCAATATATCGATGGAACGTTATTTGCTGAAGTTAATGCATTTCCAATCGGTGTAAAATGGATTTCACGTTCAATTTGGTGGCCATGAGATTGATTAAAATATTCAACCTATCGCATGTGAGTTGGAGGGCAATATTGGAAAAAAGAAAAGGCGTGTGCATTTGAAAAGTCAATTTTGGCAACTTTGCACTGGAACGTGTACGCAAAATTGGATTGGTGTGGAAGTGGGGTCCCACCTATTTTGGAATGGAAATGGGTTAATAATTCGCTTCTTCTCATAATGCACTGTAGTAGAATTCGTATTTTGGCAAAAAAGGGGTTCCAAACAGACGCTAAATTTCTAATGATGAAAATAATTTAAAATTTTACAACATGTTAAATTAAATTTAACTATCTTGGAATTGAGTAATATATATTAGGATTGTCAATCAAGACTCGTTTGTTCACTTTATTACTTTTACACGATTCGTACTCTTGCAGTACAATTTTTTTAACGACAACAGGCTGACGTTATTTTATAAGTTTAATGGTCAAAATTTGACCGCCTTAAATTTCAGTGAGCAATCGAGCCCCTGTTTGTCTACCATTTTTCAAAAAATTGTTTTCTACAGTAATCAATTTCTACTACACATTCAAATAATAAAATATTCTACACATAAACCGATAAAGTTTCTTTCAATTTCAACCACACATTTTTCAAAAAATACTATTCATTATACTATTTTCTTCTCACTAATGGTTGACAAACAGACAATGAATATATTTTTGAAGTTTAGTAAATAGTCAAAGACATTTTTCAAAGTTTAGCGAACAATCGAAGACCTTTTTTAAAATTTAGTAAGCAATAAAAAACGTAACAATTTGTTAATGGTGTGATGAGATGCCCACATGTATATTTCGTCAATCACGTTGCTAGTTCTGTTAACGGTTTGAAATGGATGTTACGTGAATGAGTAACGTTCAACGTTTGAATAAGTTTAATAGTCAAAATCCAATATCCTAAACTTTTGTGAACAATCGAAAACATGGACACAAGTTTAGTGACCATTAGAACAATTAACTCATGTAATTATCCTATACCCATGTTTCCCATCATCGAAACCACACTTGCGCTAGGGTTTCACAATAGTCCAAATTCTGGGGTTCTGAGAATTTTTATCGCCAGTACCGGAAAATTTTCAATAGACAGCTGTAGCATGGATTTCGACGAGTACGATTACTTGGAGAAGGCCGTAGAAGAAACCAATGGTTCATCGAAAACTAGCAGCAAGGACGCTTCGGAGAAGGAAAGGGACGGAGAAAAGAGTGAAAAGGGGTACAGAAGAAGGGACAGGAGCGAGGAAGATGATTTGGACGAAGAGGAGCGGGATCGAAAGAGCAGCAGCAAGAAACGGCGAAGCGACAGGGACAGTGAAGAGAACGGACGTGATAGAGACCGTGATCGAGAGCGGGACAGAGACAGGGAGAGGAGTTCCAGGCACAGGAGTCAAGATGGGGATTTGGAGAGGGAAAGAGATCGAGAGAGGCGGAGCTCGAGGGACCGGGATAGGGATAGGGAGAAGAGAGAAGATAGGGAGAGGGACAAGGATAAGGATAGGGAAAAGAGAGATAGAGAAAGGGAGAAGGAGCGGGAAAGGCGAGAAAGGGAGAAGGAGAGGGAGCGCGAGAGGGAAAGAGAAAGGGAAAGGGAAAGGGAGAGATCGAGGAGGAGTAGGAGTCGATCAAGGCTGGAGCGTGAGAAAGAGATGGAGTTGATGCGGGAAAGGGAGCGAGAGCTTGAATTGCGTGAGAGCAGGTGATGTCAAATACCTTTTCTTTATTGGAGTTTAGCCATCATTCTCAATATTATCGCTGTTTTATGTTGTTTAGTTATTGTTAAGATTTGATTTGCTTTCTAAAATTTGGTTGGTTTGGATGTTTTTGACTTGGAACTTGCGATTTTTTCCTTTTAGTTGTAGGTAAGGTGTTATTAATCTGGCGGAACCAATTTGCATTTCGCACGGTGCTGTATTTGTCTGTGTCATAGTTCAATGAATTGGTGAAATAGTGTCTTCCTGATGTAATGCCTTCAACTTGTTTATGTCATTTTCCCTTTTTGTTTCTTCGAATTTTGTCCTTAATGAGGTGAAAACTTCATTTTTTTTTTTGTTGAGGTCTTGACTTTAACTCAAATCTACGCATCTTTAATTTCATTTCTTGACATCATCCAATTAGTTGCATATAAGAAATTTTCATAGGTTTCACAATATTATAAATGATTTAAGAATATTTGTTTCAATTCTTGATAGTTAGTCCTGCTGGTAATTGAATTTAGTTTGTTAGATTACACATGTTCCGCTGAATATGTTTTTTCCTTCAGTGACTGTCAATGGTTTTCAAAGGTAAAATTAAGTAAAATGATTTCTTACATTTTAGTTAAATGTTATTTTCCTCCCGTAGCCCTTGTTGTGGGATTGAAACATGAAGGAAATATATAAAATGGTCTGACTGCAGAAAAAAAGTAAGTTTATGCATAAAGGATATAATATTCTAACTTGGATTGAAATCGTAGATGGATTATTTGCACATCTTAATGGGCTAACAATGCGGAAACCCCTTGAAGGCTTCTTCATTGAAGAAAATGGCTTTTCCACATATTGAGTTTGATAAGGTCTGTTAAGTTTCTTTATTTGGGCTTTTAGATTTGGCATACTCTTCCATCCTTCTAATGTTTTGCATAGCTAGATTTAAGGTTACTTTCTTAACTATGAGCTGAGATGTTGACCACTGGTGTGTTGAATTTTTAGGTCCGCAATGCCTGTGGTGAAGCTGTATCAGTTTTCAACCTTTTCTTCAATTCGCAGATGAAAATGCTTTAGCTCCATATTTGTGGTCTCCCTTTGCTCTGAACGGGGATTATAAATACCAAATTTCACTATTTGGAACTGGTCCAAATATAACAAATTGTGAATAGATTATGCATGCTATGTGTAGTCTTGGAACTCATAACACGTGATAGTAGATAATGCTTCATGAATTTAAGGAGAAAACATGTAGACTTCCCTTCTTTTTTCCCTTTTCCCTTTAGATATGATGGACATAAGATTATTTTCTCAAAATCGTTTCCTGGCTGCAAAATTGAGCAAGACTGGAGATTTTGCCAACATTTCTTTTCAGTGTATAAATGATCTGATTATCGACATTTCTTCACCGTTCTTATAATCTTTTTGCCAGTGTACAAGTGTCTCAAGCTGGACTTGGCTAAATGATTAGATCATTATTTCCTTTATGCCTTGTGATATAACCTAGTTATGACTGGAAAAATTATCTACTAGGTTGGTTTCCTTGTTCCTTTGTGTAACAACTAGTTTTCTGGTCTAGGTTTTAGCCATGTAAAGTGGAATTCATGCAAAGGATTGTTGCCAACTTTGAGTATGTGGGGGATGGAAATACATAACCTTGGGGGGTGAATATGAACAAGGGTTTGGGATTATGTTCTTACAACAACTTCCAAAAGGCAAACAAAGGCTTCATGTATCTTAATACTGATATGTTCCTACTTTTGGATATATACTCATTTTTCTTAGAGTCGATAATGCAGGAGATTCAAGGACAAGAAAGAAGCAGTAGAGCCCGAAGCTGATCCAGAAAGGGATCAGAGAACTGTTTTTGCATACCAGGTCTGTGTTTTCACCATTGGTGTTACATCTGGAATAAGATGACTAAATGTTTATAAATCACCTTAATGACTATTTATTTCCTTTTTTTCCTTGTTATGCAGATGCCACTTAAGGCCAATGAGAGGGATGTTTACGAGTTCTTTTCACAAGCAGGAAAGGTATGTGAGGATTTTAAAATTTTTTTCTAAGTGTTTAACATGCTACCTTTTCTTCATTGTTTTCAAGTGCATAATCATTTGGAGGCAAATAATCATTGTATCACTGTAGAATGCATATTCTGCTGTACAAAATTTACTTATTCAAAAGCATATCCTTCCTATTGTTGTAAATGCACCTCTGCTTCAGTTGCAATTATTGTAAATGCTTAATTGTGTATTAACATTCTACACGTATGCACCTCCTTCCTATTGTCATGGAATGCATATTCTGCTGTACAAAATTTACTGATTATTATTAACTGATAAAATGTGAGTTTTCACTTTTCTAATTATAGTTTTCTTATCAAAATGCATCTCCTTCCTATTGTTGTAAATGCACCGCTGCTTCAGTTACAATTAGTGTATACGCTTTCTTGCGTATCAACGCACTACCTGTATCTGCTGTAGAGTTATTGTTTGAATGGGTTCGATTGCTATCCTGTGGCATTGGCTGCGCATGTTGAATAGTAGTTGGAGGCATGGGAGGGTTTTAAATTCTTTTGCTTCTGCTACTTAATATATTTTTTATTGACTTTCCCATTTTCCATCTGCAGGTAAGGGATGTGCGGCTGATTATGGACCGGAACTCAAGGAGATCAAAAGGGGTTGGGTATGTAATCTTATGCTTATATCAGATGTATCGATTTTCTATTCCCCAATTTAAATGTCAATGTATTGATGTCCCATTGCTGCATTAAGTATCAATCCTTGTGGGAGATAAGAATTTTCTTTTAAGTTTGATGCTACTTGGTTCACCATTTAGTGGTGCTCATTCTCTACTATGAGCAGTATTCCCCTGTTAGTGTACCGCTGTGGTGATTATAATTTCTGTTTATTAGTGCATGGACTACAGCTTTGTGTAACACTTCACTCAGTAATATTTTTAGCCCCAGTTTGACAACCATTAAAAAGAGGTTTTTTTGGGAAAAATGAGTTTTGGCATAGTGATTTTTTTTTGGAGAATGTGGGGTTAAAATGTAGAAAAAATTTGGGTTTATGTGCAGCATATTTATTGTGAGAATGTGTGGTTGAAAATGAGTTTGAGAAAAAAAGAGTTCTATAAAAATGGTTGTCAAACAGGGGCTTAATTTTCTTCCTTCGGCAGATTGTTACGTGCAGATGGCAAGAGGAAATTATCTTTCCTTGGGATCTTTGTCGGGTTTCTTTAAATTGTAAATTTTATAGAAGTGTAATTGTGGATATGATGTGAGGTCTTGGCTAAAGATTGAACATGGAGAGCTTGATGTTATTTTATCTCGGCCTGTGACATTAAAGTTTTTTTGTCGACGGAAGCCTTCATTAGAAGAAACTATACAACCTCATCAATTCTTTTGATTCTTTGACATTAAGGTCGTCGGATATGTATTTTAAAGATTTTTGGGCCTGTTACCATTATTAATGTTTCCATACCTACCTTTCTAAATGATGGTTTGATCTGTTTGAAGTAGGAAAGCTGTGGTTTGAGGGTCTGTTATCACTTTAGCATTGAGCTCTTCTAATGTACACTCTCACTGTTTAACAACTACTTGCTAATGCCAATGGCTTTGAAACTAGATTGCATTCTGAATGTGTCTGGCTTGATGGTGACACCACCAAGTTTTTGGAGTTGCCAAATTGGTTATGTTAGCAACCAATTTTGTTATTTTACTGCGAAGCAATAAATTTAAAATATAGCCCTTGTTTGGGCTCTATTTTAATCAAATTTTGGGGAAAATGTATTTTGGAATGGTAATATTTTGGAGAATGTGCGGTTAAAATGTAAGGAGAAGTTTTGGATTTACGTGTAATATTATTTTATTGAAGAATGTGGTTGAAAATGAAGAAAGTGAAAAATGAATTAAATTGAAATGGAGCCCAAACAGGGGTTTAGGCAACACATTAAATTATGTAGCAGCAGTGGAGAAATATGACCAACATGATTCAAAAAGCTTACAGAGATTAATAAAGGAAAGGTAATTGGTGATTGTGTTGACCTGTTTGTGCTTTTTGACCAGGATTTTATTGCCTTTTTATCCAGACCACTTTTATACAAACTAATGTGCTATCATGTTGCCTTATAGCTCACATTATGTCTCCTTGTCTTTTTCTTAACGCGATTAATGTGGCGAATGTATATTTTGATAACAGGTATATTGAATTCTATGATGCCATGTCTGTGCCTATGGCTATAGCCCTGTCTGGTCACCTACTTCTTGGACAACCAGTAATGGTTAAACCTTCAGAGGCTGAAAAAAATCTTGTCCAATCGAATACTTCTAATGGTGGTTCAGGTGTTGTGGGACCATACGGTGCAACTGATAGGAAGTTGTATGTGGGCAATTTACACTTCAACATGACAGAATTTCAGCTCAAACAGGTAAATGGTTTGGTATTGTCATTTACTTTAGCTTGCCTTTCTCACTTCTGCTGTTAATTACTCCGAATTTAACAAGAAGACCAATGTGAAGGTTTTGAAATGGACACATTTGTCAACCATAATATATCTTCTACATCCTTGGTATCTAAATAAGAATCATTCCCAACTAATATGATTAGTTCTAATATAAAATTAGTATTTCATTGATCATGTTGACAGTGGTTGATAAAGAATTAATGTACACTTGATCCAGGAGACCCATATCTTGTTAGGAACGGTTTTGGATATACTGACAGGCACTGTTTGTTATTTGTTAGTTTGTGAATTAATAACAGGCTGATTGTATGTCTATATTTATTCTGTTTTCCTTGTTTGGTCACCCTCTATTTAGCAACTGGTGTTACATGTGACTGATCATTTAGTTATTTCAGCGTCAGTCTGCTGTTTGTGAAAATCGCCTATCTGGGAACCTATCATTTTCTTGTTTGTGGTTATTATCTACAAATACAAGTTTCCATTATTACAGTTCAGTGTTCATATGTTCTGTTTTAGTTATATGCATCTCTTGATGTTTATTTTCCTCCCTAGATTTTTGAAGCATTTGGGCCTGTGGAGCTTGTGCAACTACCCACAGATCCAGAGACAGGACATTGCAAAGGTTTCGGGTTTGTTCAGGTCAGTATTTTGTGTAAGGTGATTGTGTTGAAAAGTGTTTTGCAATAATGTTTTCACCTTGTGTTTTAACATGAATTTTATTGATACATCATTGCAGTTTGCGCAACTTGAACACGCAAAGGCAGCACAAAGCTTGAATGGGAAACTAGAAATTGCTGGTCGAACAATCAAGGTATTAGGCTCATATAACACTTCCATGTTGATACTGTGAATATCCACACATTCTTAACATGTTTTCATATTGGACATCATCTTTTCTTGTCAGCTCTCTACGGCAATCTCAGTTGACAGTTTGTTTCCTGACTCACCTCTTTCTGTTTTGAATTCAACTCAGGTTTCCTCTGTTACGGATCATGTTGGAGTTCAAGATGCAGGAGCAAAAACTGCAGATTTTGATGATGACGATGGGGGTGGTTTGGTGAGTTAAATTTTCTTAACTGAATATAGGTGTTATTAAATTGATCATATCGTAGTGAAGATGTAATTCATTTATTATTTCTAATTGGTTATGACTGCTGTTATAATACTGCAAGATGACAGTATAGTTATGCTTTGAGTCCTGTTTCTGCTTTGCTCAAGTAGTTAACTAATGTTAATTTTGTACCGGAAGTTGCTTGATGAGTGGCTGCATTGCCTTCTTCTTCATCCATGTTTTCACGTTGGATATATCAGAAGTCAGCATAGAGTGTAAGTTACTGCAGCAATCTAAGGCTATATTCACTAAGGGAATGGATGGACTCCATGATTCTAAGGATGAGAACTAGAGTGCAGTCTGTCGATGTGAAAATGTGGTAACCTTGGGATAGGTTGTTTTTGGATAACATTGATCTTGGCATTAATGTGATTATGGAAATTCATGGCCTGTTTGAGCCCCATTTTTGGTGTAAAATGCATTTTGGAATAGTAGATTGATGGAGAGTGTGTAGTTAAAAATGAAGGAAAAGTTTTAGGGTTGCACGTAATATTATTTTATTGAAGAATGTGTGGTTGAAAAGAAGATAGAGAAAAATGTATTTTTGAAAAAATAAGAATCAAGCAAGCTCTCGTATATAACTGACCATTCTTCAAAGACGATTTTTTCAATATAACAAGTAGACCTTACAATTATGAGAACCTAGTGCCATCCTAGACAGATATATTCCGTGCGCGAAAGGCTGTTGGAAGTATCTTTTAGCCCATCTGGTGGAATAGGTCACATAAGTTGAAGTGCTACTGGTTGTTACTCAAGTCGATTGGCAAAGCGTTCAAACGTGTGCATATGTTTGTGTGCTTGTCTCTCGATTCGGTATGGACTTTCTGTTGATATCATTCAAAGCTCTTTATTTTTAGAGAACGTTAATGCATATGATGAATTGCATTGAAAACAGTGCATTTTAAAATTTGAGGCTTGCTGTTCTTATTTTCTAGCGGTGGCTGCGGTGCTAAGGGTGTAAACAAGGCTCCACTATTGTTTTTCACTCACAAGAATTAGTGTCCAAACGTTGGACTTGCTTGGAGAACTCTTTATTTGCATAAATGATGTGGAAATAAATGGTCTGCAAAAATAATCTAAGATGATGTCGTCAAATCTGAAGCTTGGGGAAGTATGATGGTTGATTTTCTGTTGTTACAGCTTTCCATACACAATCCTGAAATCGCAGATATAGAAACCCAAAAACAAATGGTTTGAGTAATCATAATCATTGCTGTGTTTTCTGTTTCTGTTTCTTCACGAGGTTCTCATTTGTTCATTGTTGTATGATTTCCCCAGGCTTTGAATGCTCAGTCAAGAGCTTTGCTTATGCAGAAGCTGGATCGCAGTGGTATCGCTTCAAGGTTTGTACATGGGATTAATTTGTATTCATTCCTTCCTTTCTTCTTGACTGTCGACTCAGTCTTGACTTTCCTTTTTATCCTTCAGTGTTGTGGGGCCCCTTGGAGGAGTGCCTGGGCTCAATGGATCCGCTACATCACAAGTAGCAATAAACATGCCCCTGAATCCAGTGACGGTGCTTCCTACTCCAGTTCTTCCAACCCCGGTGGTTTCTATGGCCCCTGAACCTATTGGGAACCCCAGCGAGTGTTTACTTTTGAAGAATATGTTTGATCCAACTGCTGAGGTTTGTTTTATTTATCTGTCATTGATGCGTACAATTTGAGGAAAGTTTTGTTTACGTTTTTCCATTTATGCTTGAATATGATTTGGCAGGAGGATCCGGAGTTTGATTTGGACATTAGAGATGATGTGCATGAAGAATGTTCGAAGTATGGACGGGTAAAACATATATTTGTGGACAAGTAAGTTTGTATATATCGTTTTTTGTCTATTTTTATTTGCATTTTATATGACGATAATGATCTATTGATACCTTGATAGCATGATAATTTTGATACACAACCACAAGGTCTCCCATGGAAGGAAAGAAACAAAAAATCCCATCCTCTAATTGGTATCTTGTAAAGTTTATGCTTATGCTTGTAATAAGATCAATTGTGCTTATTGGCTACAACAGGTGAAAAAAGAAAGCCGAAGATAAATTTACTCTTGTAATCACACTTGGTGAACAGCTGGATGTTGTCTAATAATATTCTTCTGACTTACAGGAATAGTGCTGGTTATGTATACTTACGGTTTGAAAGTGTGGAAGCAGCATCACGTGCTCAACAAGCAATGCATAAAAGATGGTTTGCTCGTAGATTGATCTCAGCCATATTCTTGGTAATGTACTTGTAGAAGATCCCCCATCCCGACCCCCACCCCAGGGAAGAGTCTACAGCTAGAAAAATGTAGTAAAAGCAAATGAAGCTCGTGTTAGGTGATCAACTTTTTTTATTTTTGGAGAACGGCTTTAGTGAGATAAAAAGCTCACAGTGAAAACTGATTTTCATGGGGAGTGGAAATTAGTTTTCTACTATTTGAATTTGGACGTGGCACCCAATAAAAAAAAAAAAAACTCTTTTCTTTACTGCAAGTTGCATTTGTGAAGATCACTTCATGGGTTCTTTTCTAACAGCTCAACTTGATGCAGAGTTCTGCAATTGATCTGCATTTTGGGTGTATTTAAGTGAATTTAGGCATTTCATTGTTTGAAAGTCGGGTCATCCGGTCTTCAAGTAGTTTAGCAGACAAATATGTCGATTTAAAACGGCTACACTTCTAAATGTCCATTTCTTTGTTGTTTTAGATATTAACAGCACTTTTTGCTAATTTTGCAGTTGTTTTATTACCATCAATTTTTTTCCCCTCATTTATGAATGAGAAATTGTCTTTATTTTTGCAGCAACCATATGAATACGATGCCAAATTTAAAGGTACTGCTTGAACAATCTACTGCTGATCAGTCATGAAACATGAGATGGTACTACTACATGCTATGGATATTTGTGTTTAGTCTCCAATGCAGTGATAAAATCCATGTACAAGTAATATTTAATTTATAGTTCAGGTGTTTTGTAACTGTTTTCTAGACCATCTGGATTATGTAATTTCATGAAATATTTGGATTACACAGTTTTAAGTGGATTATTTTTGCCTGATTAAGTCATGCATATGTTATCGGACTCCTCATATTCTCTCGAAAATGGAAGTATACCTTTCTAATGCTTTCGTTACTTCTGTAATGGAGATAAGTATATCCAAGTTTTCTATTATGCTGATTTCTTTGTTTCGTTCAGTTGTATTTTTTGAGGTAAGATAGGGCTTTCTCACCTTGATCTACTTGTGTTGAACACCAAGGACATATAGAACTCTTAGGTTCCCATCTGAGTCATACTTGCCGCTGGCGGCACCCCACCTGTTGGAGATCTATATGTTGCTGTTCAGATGGGTACTTCCTTCTTGGCCTCTTCTGGGATTCATGAATTTATTTAACAGGCAACCCAACCGAATCTGAATCAGTTCTGTTGGGTCGGTTTCTGTTACCTACCCAGATCGATTCATTTCAAAAAATGTCCAAACCGACCAAGTGGGGTGGGTTTGGTTTTGGCTCAAATCTGACCCGACCCCTTGCATAGCCCCTTTTTGTTAACATTATAATAATATCAACTAAAATTTGTGGATATTTTGTTCTCATCACGAGTCCCAAATATAAGCCAAGAGAAATAGATTTGTCCCATTTTATCCCATGAGTATCATTGTTTTCTGGCACATCAAAAAGATCCGATGGGTTCGTTCAACCTGGGTTTTTTTAGGCCGTGCTGCTTTCGGAGGTCTTGAAAAAGGTGCAGTTTATACCATTTTACTCCGCTTTTGACATGTCGAGGAGTGCCCCATTGATGATTATTTGGGATGAGAATATTCTCTGTATGAAAAAATCCTTCACATCTAATCACTAGAGCTTCCTTCGTAGTTTGTGCTACAAATTCTCCCTGTTTGTGCCTTGCCACACGGTTTTGGCAAATGTCAGCATCCTAGACTTGTGAGTAATAATTTGTGAACGCTACGAAGCATTTCCATGGGGATTGGTGAAGGGAGACGAGTATTTAGCCTGGCATTGGTCTTTGTGTACTTACATGGAATTCAATGTCTGGTGCTACTTGGATTAGAGCATAAGCTAATGATGTTTTCGACTATTGAACTTCCACCATCTAGGGGTGCGCAAGCTTGAGCTGCACCGATTCCAAGTCGCTCATATTAGATATACCAAATTCCAGAGGTCACACGTCTTGATATATATAGTAATTAACAGATTATATAATCCTTGATGATGGATCTGGCATTATCTTCCATTGACGCACGTAATGTTTTGAGTCCACTATGGTGACTCGACAGGTCAGTGTCAATTAGTTCAGGATGGATCATAATGCAATATTACATGAAAATAAAATTTTGGTTACATTGGTGGTTTGTTTTTGCAGTGAGAAATTATGCAGCTTTTCCCCATAATACAAGCAGCAAGAATCCCATCTGCAAAAGGGATAATTCAGAATTGAAGACGAGATTCGGAAGTTCCTTCTTCATTCAAGAAGTTTCATCAAATTGCTTGGGAACATTCACAGAATAATCTGTACAACACATAAAAAGAGTATAACCATAACAAACATTTGGTTGCATAATAGAAAATAGATAATATTTACACAACGTCCGCCTATATGTTTCGAGGGTAATTTTTTTTTTCCTATTTTATTTATTCCGACGATCAGCTATTGGACTTAAGCGATGCACCTCTTTTTGTCGTTGAATGCATAAAAACCAAAACCTTGCTACATTATCAAACAAATTTGTCACTTTTTGTCAGAATGTCATGTGACATTATGTCATTAACCAGTCTAAAAAATAAAAAAAGATGGTTTTTGTACCGATCACTTGTTGCCAAACCTTCATCGTCATCCAAGATGTCAAACTCATTTGGGAAAGTAGCATTATTGTAAAAACCATTGCCAACGCCATCTCTAATTGCTGAAGAAATGTATTTGTTGGTAAGTTTTCGTTGCTATGGTGTAGTTTAGACTACAATTTAATGCTGCACTTTAGCTCCTGTTTGGAATAGCTTAAAATTTTGATAAAATTTAAGTTAAAATCAATAATTAATTTTAATTACATATTTTTATGGGACGACAACTTTTCAACAACACATTTCATCAGCTTTTATCAAAATTCACTAAAAATCTAATTTTTTAGCTATACCAAACAAGGATTTAATATATTTCGAGAAGAATAAGCTAGTTCCAGATTCTTTTGGTATTTCATCCTAATCCCTATTTATACACTAGTTCGTCCTACTCATGAAACAAACAAATTGAACACACTAAAATTCTCATTCGAAAACCAAGAAAACTAACATTAATAAAAAATCACGCCTTTCATGAAAAATTGGACAATGTACGAATCAAAAAAAAAAAAAAAGTAAAAAAAATAACTTTTTTATTATTCACACCTTTCATAGAATGCTATTCCTCTTACTAATATGATTCTTTATAAATTTGCAACCTAAAACGTTTCATTGGCTTGGTAGCCAAGTAGAGGTTATTAATACTCCGATACCGTTGTTTCTTCTTCGGCTTGCAACTCTCCAAATCCGGCAAGATTTTCCGGGATGACGAGGATGTGATTTTACAGTATTCACCCTCATCAACAACACCTCCATCGTTTACATCTTTGCTCTCGTCGTCATCTCCGAATAGCTGGATTAAGAGCTGCTGAACTACGGCTGCTGGAATATCCAACTCCGGCGACCCCTTTTCACATTCAGTTTTAGGTCTAGAATGAGCCATTAAATATGCAATCTATATCTCTCTGTGTTTCTTTGTGTTTATTTATATAGCTTGAGAAAGAAACAGCAGTGTTAGTGCAGGGAAGATTGGACGAAGTTGGAAATCATTAGACAGACTGCGTAACAAAAGTAATATGAACGCAGATATAAGAAGGAAGAATTTATTGAATAAAAATTATCTTTCGTCGGATTTATGCTAATACGACATTGACTCTGTCTGTTGAAGTCTTTGAAATTGTCTTCAGTTCTGTGTTAGAAGTTAGAACCTTTGACTAGGTAAGAGCGTGTTCAAGTCTACGTTGTATTATACAAAATAAAACATAATTTTAACTTATTTTTAAAATAATTAACCATTTTAGTAGGGGTGGGCAAAAAAAATCAAAAAATCGATCAAACCAAATCGAATTGGGTCGGTTTGAACCAAGATTGGTTGATTTTAACCATTAAAAAGTCGGGTGGGATTGGTTGCGGTTTAAACAACCAACCCGTCAATTAACCGATCCCAATTAACCAATCCAACCCACAATACATTGTGTTAACCTCAAAAAATGCGCCAACAGGATCCCGGTTCCACTCCAGTCAACGTAAGCTTGCTCCCGCGTACTTGGACAAACCATTAATCACACGCGACCTTCTCTGATGGTGGGAGAGGTGCCCATGCACACTCTGACAATCAAGTTAGTCTATGAGGTATTTTTATTTGAGTATGGGATGTGCTTTAAACATGAGCCACTTAAGTGTTCGCGCACTGGATCTGTGTATGAGTGTAAAAATAGGAGAGAATAATCTTACAAAGCTTGTAGTGTTTTGAGTTGCATTAACCTTCAAATGGCACGAGTTGTGATCTTGTATAGTAGTAGAGATGAAGCGGTAGTCGTTGGATGAAGAGGTACGTGACTTCATCTCTTTATTCGGCCTCTTTGTTGGAGATCTCCCCTTTGAGGGGGGTCTATTTATTCAAGGCTACTTGTTCAGCGGCCTCCCCCTTTTTAGTAGGTTTACTTATTTGAAATATGGTATGGATTAAAATTAGATTTTTAGTAGATTTTGATAGAAGTTTTTGAAATGTATAGTTAAAAAGTTATGAGACCTATAAAAAATGTGGTTAATATTGATTGTTTGATTTTGACCTGTGTTAGCTGAAAATCGTACCGCAAGCGCACGGGTCGCGTTCAAGTAATAAAGTGGACCTTAAGAGTCCGAATTGTCGATCCCACGAGGAATGTATAATTTAGATTATGCACTCTAATCGATTTTAATTCTAACAACAAAAGAAACACACACAATTAAAAATATGATTTAAAAATCGATAAATAAACTAAAAATCTATTAAATAATAAATAAAACGTCTTGGCAATTTCGGAGGGAAAAACGTGGTTGGAATTTACGATGTCGCTTAACCTATTGTTTCATTAATATCAAATCAAATATGCGCTGATGCAAATTACCAAAATGCGATAGTTAGACCCGATTTTCCTATTTTAAATTAATACATTCTTTCGAGTGATATTAACCCTAGTTAATTAATTCATACCACATATTTCTATGTTGATACAAACTTAACCAATTGCATGAATTTTTGTGAAAATAACTCAAAGGGTCACCTAGAGTAGGTGTATATTTCTATATCACCTAAACGCGCAAAAGATATATTAATGCAAATCCAGGGTATTGATTATTTCGGTCTATTTAATGCAACTATTTTACAACAATCACATCAATATTAATTACAATCATTTAAGCGTCACCAAAAATGAAGTAAAACCTAACAATTCCATCTAAACGTCACCAAAAATGAAATCATTTTAAACATGATGATCAATACACTATGATTTTGATAACAACTGCATTTTTTCACTAAACATGTAGATATATCGATAATCAATGAACCAACTAGGTTAAGTTCAATCCATAAATTCCAACACAATAAACTTAGCTCATTTTATAAAGATAGTAACAAAGAGATTCATGATACAATACATTACAAACTTGAAAATTAATAAAGAAATTCAAAAGTTAAGATAAAACCCTTTAAGATCAAGTGGATTTCCAAGCTTTCCTTGATGTTTGATCCCCTTGCTATCAATCTTTCTTCTCCAGAAACAAGTCAAGAACACCAAAGAAAAGAAAAAAAAAAAAAAAAGAAAGAAAAGGGGAAGAAGGACAAAACCTACAGAGAAAAAAAAGAGAAAAACTAAAACTAAAAATAATTACCAAATCTATCTATCCTATATATACAAAAAAAAAAGGTCCCAGCCACTTGTGTTATATGGCAAAGATATTTTCATTTCTTAGCCACAAAGTAATCCAAAATATCTAGGGAAAATTGCAACTAAGGTCCCCAAACTTTTGGAAAGTGGCAAAATGGTCCCTAAACTTTGATCTGTACAATTTGGCCCTCGGATTTTGATTTTCATTGCATCTCAATGTCCTCCAACTTTCAGGCTTGTGCATTTCAGTCCCCAACTTCACCTTTTTGTTCATTTTTAGTCAATTTTCATCCTTTTTCGCTCTGTTTTTCTTCTTATCGGGGTTTTCACCTACAAATATGAAAATTACACAATTATGCTCAGAAATAAACTCAATTATCATTTCCAATTAATTCCTAAAAGTGCCGAATAAGTGTATTTTTCCACACTTATCAACTTGGATTAAAATCAGATTTTAATCCGGACCAAACATGGGCTAAGGTCACTTTAGCGGCCTTTCCCTTTTTAAGAGAGTCTTCTTATTCATGGCCTCTTCGTTGGAGACTTTCTCCTTTTAGGGAGTCTTGATTACGCCCAAAGAATAACGCGGTAGTTGTAGCACAGCTTTGGAGTGTCGTATCCACAGGGAGATGGAAGACTATTTAAAGGATCAAAAAGGCTGAATTGTTCTCTCAAATGTGTAATAAAAGTCAATGTTGAAACGTGAAATTAAAATCAATAATTCGAAGCGGTGAAACGTCGAAATTCCCTCAATTGGATTGAATCAATCATATCAATTATTCATTTTTATAACACAATTAGAGGCTTTCATCCCTACACTCTAATCGGAAGATTTATCGTGAAAATCAATTTAATTTACAAATGTAATCCTAGAATTTAGACTTAAGACATTCGCACAATTTTATTGGAACAAGATCAAAGATCGACCATATACATCAAGCATAAGGCAGTAATCAATCCGTCAATAAAGTGAAATTGAGATTAAAATTCAACAATTAGTTTAATCTAACGATAGAAGAAGCATGACTGGATCTATGAAAGATATAATAATTGTTAAACCAATCTCAACAATAAATAATTGAAATTGAAACTCAATAAATAGTTTGATTGAACAATGGAAAAAGTATGACTGAATCCATGAAAATCTTGTAAATATTAAATCGATTTCAATATAAATTCAAGAGAATGAAAATCTAAATTCTAGTATTGTTTGACAATGAAAAAATCAAATTAAATGAATAAAAGACATAAAATCACCAATTCTAATCGAGTTCCTTCGTAATTGCACCAAGAGTTTTAGTTCTCCATGAGTTTCTTGAACCAAAGAGGAGAAGAATGGTGTATGGGGGCCTCTTCCATATGTATTATGCTGTTAAGTATGCGTAAGAGTCGGAAATTAGATGAAAATTACGTCCAAATTGATTTCCAAAAGAGTTCTAATCGAATAAGGAAAGTTCCTTTCGCAAGCGGATTTTTCGTCTCTGCACAGTAGTCAGTAATTTGATTATAACTTTCTCTTCTAATATCTGATTTAGATGATTCAAGATGCGTTGGAAAGATAACTTAAAGAGCTACAACTTTGTTATAAATACATATTTTCTAATTCGGACTTTTACTATACCAAAAATGGGTCTCAATCTTTGACTAAAAATCTGTAATATATCTTGTGCGAATTGGAAATTGATTTTGTTAATATTCCATTCCTTTTTGACTTCTAATTGCTTCCAATCGACCCTTAGCATTCTCAAACATTCATTGTGAGTCCCGACATAATTTTTGAGTATTTGCACTTTAGTCCTTGAACTTTCACTTTCTTCCATTCTGGTTATTTTTCACTTATTTCTCATTATTTCCGCCACATTCATCACTTGTCCTGCAAAACATGAATTGCATAGAATTAAACTATATTCTAACATATTAATCAATAATTGCTCATATTTTGACAGTAAAATAAGTATGTAAAACGTACTTATCAAGTCTACTTATTCAAGGTCACTTTTTCAACGACGTCCTCCTTTTCAGGGTGTTTTCTTATTCATGATCTCTTCGTTGGAGACCTTCCCCTTTTAGGGAGTCTACTTATTAAATGTCACTTCTTCAACGGCCTTCCCTTTTATTTGGGGGTCTTCTTATTCACGTCCTCTTCGTTGGAGACCTCCCTCCTTCAGGGGGGGGGGGGGGTCTAATTATTCAAAGTCACTTCTTTAACGACCTTCTCTTTTTTCAGGGGTTCTTCTTATTTCATGGCCTCTTCATTGGAGACTCCCCCTATTTCATGGGTCAACTTATTCAAGGCCATTTCTTTAGCAACGTCTTCCTTTTAAGGGGGTCTTCTTATTCATGGCATTTTCGTTTATCAGGGGGTCTACTTATTCAAGGCCATTTCTTTAGCAACGTCTTCCTTTTAAGGGGGTCTTCTTAATCATGGCATTTTCGTTTGTCAGGGGGTCTACTTATTCAAGCTGACTTCTTCAGCAGCTTCCCCCTTTTCTGGGGGTCTTCTTATTCGTGGCCTATTCATTGGAGACCTCTCCTTTTTATGGAGACTACTTATTTAGGGCCACTTTTTCAATGTCCTTCCCTTTTTCAGAGGGTCTTATTCTTCATGGCCTCTTCGTTGGAGACCTTTCCCTTTTGGGGGGTTTACTTATTCAAGGCCATTTCTTCAATAGCCTCCCCCTTTTAAGGGAGCTTTCTTATTCATGGCCTCTTCGTTAGAGACCTCCCCCTTTTAGGGGGTCTACTTATTTAATGTCACTTCTTTAGCGGCCTCTTCCTTTTTAGGAGGGCTATTTATTGAAGGCCACTTCTTTAGAGACATCTCCCTTTTCAGGGATCTTCTTATTTATAACCTCTTTTTCCTATTCCCTTACATTTGGAGCTGTTGCACAAGGGCATTTTTGTAAATGATGCTCCTCATGTTGGTAGCCATTTAACTACTTCTTGAGAAAGTTGGATAGTAACTCTCATTCTACATTGTCTATGCTGGTGGTGAGGTCGTTGATGACTTACTAACGAAGTTCTCCAGGGGAACCCCTTCTTTAGGGGCCTTTCTAACCCTTCTAAGTGGGGCTTCTTCATTGCTTGAACTCATTTTTTTTTCCATACAACTCTTTTCTTCAAAGAGGTTGGGGTTTTACAAATGGATTTCTATCTCAATATATACCTCTTTTCAAGGAATATAACAATCCAAGTACTGATTTGGACTCAGAATCTCTTTCTTGGGGCTACCACTTGTCATTTCTTTAAGAACAAATTCTTTTGCAAGGGGAAGCCAAATAAATATTCCTGTAAACTTTTTCCCAGGGAATGTTCGTGGTTGTAGTGACGTTTTCTATAGACGGCTCCAATCTGTTAACCCCAAAACATGCGCAAACAGGATCTCGACTCCACCTACGTCAATGTAAGCTTGCTCCTGCACACTCGGACAAATCATTGGTCATATGTGACCTTCTCCGGTGGTGGGGGCTGTCACATGCACTCGACGATCAAGTTAGTCAATGAGGTATTTATATTTGGGTATGTGATGTGCTTTAGATGTGAGCCACTTAAGTGTTCGAGCATCGTGTGTGTATGAGAGTACGTAAAAAAGGGAGAGAATAATCTTACAAAACTTGTAGTGTTTTGAGTTGCATTACCCTTCAAATGGCATGGGTTGTCATCTTTTATAGTAGTAGAGATGAAATGGTAGCTGTTGGACGATGATGCACATGTTTTTATCTCCTTATTCGAAGCGTCCCATCGTAGGCATAATATTATACATACTAGGTCATGCATCATTTAATGCACTCTGAAAAGGTAGCCACTCTAGAGCCTAGGTTGATACCTATGTAGTAAGCCGATAGACTTGACATTCTTCTGCTACAACGTCAGTCACATCAATCATTCTCATAGGGTCTTTATGTAGAAGATTATTTGGGAAAAGTGAATATAAAATATGCTCATTTATGGTTAGAGGGCTTTTGCTTTGATAATGTGGACTTCAGGGCTTCAGCTATTTACATAGTGCTTTGGCTTTAGCCACTTACATAGCGCTTCCAACCACTTACATAGTGTTTTAGGGCTTCAACCATTTAAATAACGCTTTTGGTTCAGGGCTTCAGCTACTATATAGTGTTAGCCCAAGAATAACTAACCAAGAGGGGGGTGAATTGGTTATTGAAACTTTTTCGTTAATCCTCAATATTCTAATATAGTGAATGCGCAAATATTCTAAACACAAGTTAATGCGTAAATAGAGCGATATAAATTAAAGCCAAATAGATGCGTTAAGTAAAAGAGATAGAGAATGCAAACGATATGTTATGGAGGTTCGATCCAAAGCAATGATCTACGTCCCCCGTTACCGAGCTCTCCGTCACGAGCAAGGCCAAATACACTATAATGGTAACTTACAAACAAGGAGTACCGATCCTTAAGTGACTTACAACAAGGAGCACTTATCCTTAGGTGACTTACAACAAGGAGCACCTATCCTTAACAACAATCGAGTTTTCACAAGGTTTTCGAAACCACCGAATTATAAATGATAATTTTACAATTTGAAATAACTCTCTTGACAAATGATATAATCAAATCAAGTGTTTAGAGAGTTTAGGAAAACACTTCAATCAATAGCAAATATTTAAGCTCGAGTGTTTGTTGCAAAACTTTGATGAATGATAACTAATGCAATAGTGAAGATTAATGTGCCAAAGTTTTCAACCAATGAATCTCTCTTCACAAATAATACAAAATTAATTATAGAGAGAGATTTACACTTAAACAAGTGTTGGCAAAGAAAATGCTTTAGTCAAGAAATAAGAGAATAGATGAAATGAAGATTTCTTTGCTCAAATGGAATCTTTTAATGAAATAGATGAATGATAAGTTTTCAAAACAAATAAAAGATTCTTACACTAAATGAATTTGATAGAAGCTTATGTAGACTCAAAGATTTCTCAATATAAAGGCTCTCAAAAATTATCTTGTAAAGTGTGTTTGTAGAATAAAAAGAGAGGTCAATTTATAGAGCAAAATAGTGAAGGCAGGAACTTTCGGCTGAGACGTTTCGGTCGACCGAAAGTCCAAAGTTGCCATTTGTACTATTTTCCTGCCGTTGGAATATCTGAATTCAAATTCAAATTTCGGTCGACTACCTTTCGGTCGACCGAAAGGTTTCGGTCGACCGAAATGGCAGATTTTGGTTTTGAAAGTTTTATGTTATAAATTCCTTTTTCCAAAATCAATTTCATTTCGATAAGTTTTTATGCAAGTAATGAGATGTATAAAAGATAACTTTGAGCTTTATACTTGCTAAAAATTGACAAGTTATACCTTTACACTTAATTTTGAAGATTCGATAAAAGTATCTCTTCTAAGCTTCTATTCTTCAAAAGTCTTGGTTTTTTCGGATCACTTCCAAGTGATATGCAACGGATGACGATTTGAATCCTTTGATTGATTGAGACAATTTATACATGAAGAAAACTCAACAAACGAAATTTGTTAGAAATACAAAAGTGTTTGTTATAATCAAAATAATTGGAGTTATATTGAATCATAGGTCAACATATAGTGCTTCGGATAAAGCTGGGGATCACCTCTATATAGGTGAAGCTTTGCATCGGCCATGGAGTTTTTGCTTACACATGGCGCTTTGGGCCAGGTATTGATTCATCATCTTTACCTAGGACTTCAGATCGATTTTTAATGATGCGACGTGTGGACCTTTTGTTTGGACTTCTTTTTTAGCCTCGATTTTGAGGCGTAACACATTGTAATATGAATATAATTCTTTCTCAAATAATTTGTTTGCTGTCTACACATTTTCTACCAAAACTTCAAATTTCAAAAGAAAAGAAAATGAGAATAATTGTTTATTGTAAACTCCAAATTTAGATTGTAACATTACTTTTCATTTTGATGTAATTACTTATTGGTAACTATAGGATATCTAGGATGATTTTAGAAAAATAGACCATTTTACCATTTACATTATATATATTATAAATGTACTAAGCAAAAAAAAAAAAAAATTATATAGGCAAACAAATTTTTTAACCCCAAATAGGTAGGCAAATTTTTTTAACTACATATTCAAACTTACTTCGGTTTCAACAACTGAATTGGGTAGGGGCGGCAACGAGTCGAGCCGAGTCATGAGTCGAAATTTGAAGCTCGGGATAGGCTCGAACAAAATGGGTTCGAGAAAAAATTTAAGGCTCGACCTGGGCTTTTGCTCGGGCCTCAAACTGGCCGGTCCGAACTTTTGCTCGGGCCTCAAACTGGCCGGTCCGAACTTTTGCTCGGGCCTCAACGGCCTGGTTGATTTTTTATTTTTAAATTTTTTTTTTATATAATATGTGCTGCCTTTAAATAGCAGCTGCCACTTTCCCACCTTCCATTTCAATTTTTTTTTTTTTTTAAATTTTTACACAAGCCATACGTGCCATACGAGCAGGCTCGGCCTGGATCTCCAAAGCTGGGGCTCGGCCTACTGAGCCTTGGGGCGGGCCAGCTCAGGCTTTTTCCTGGCCGAGCCACGAGCGGCCCAAGTCAATAAGCCAAATTGACATCCCTAGATTTAGGTTAGTTTGAGTTGAAATTTATCCAAACCGATTAAGTTGTTAGAGCATCTCCAATGAACTATTCAAAGGTAATAATGCATTGTATTTTAACGAGTGAATGCAAAATAAAGCCCTCAACACACTCTTTATTTTAATTTTTTTAAAATAAAGGAGCAATTTGCAAATAAGAAAAAGTATATTAAATAAAAGATGAGGAAAAAATTGTTTATAAGAAAATAGAATATGTATGTTTGGGAAGTGTTTATAAGCAATATAATTTATAAATAGATAGAAATGAGCGATAAATAGAACTTGTGAATCCCTATGAAATAATAAATAAAAAGTGGTTCATCCATTTATAAACAAATTGTAAAGATCAGTCAAAATGAGTTGTTGCAGTCTACATGAAAAAAAAAGAAGAAAAAAGTATACTCTTTAGTATGCACAAAGACTCTTTGGGATGCTCTTAGTGTCCCTAAAATATCAAACTAGTCCAATATAAGATCGTAGTACAAATCATGGGCTCCCATTAAATTAAAATTTATTTCTCTCTTTTCTTATCAATTACACGTTCTCCAATAAAATAATATTACACGTAAACATAAAAAAGTTCATTCTTTTTTAACCACATATTCTACAAAAAATTATTATTCCTTTCATTATAATGAGGAATAATGAAGCCCAAACAGGGGCTAAAATTAAACATGAAATTTGAACCATTATAAGAGCTATCAAATTAACATTAGCTAATAATCGTTGAATTGAGAAGCAACTTAGCGTTCAACCGCTGCCTCTAATTCAACCTCTATACACCGCAGAAGATTTGGCGTGTGGTGTTTTGTTGGGATCTAATGAATTTTCTTCGGGACAAAAGACAGAGAGAGAGTATACACAATATTCAAGCTCATGCAACAAAGGGTGTGGGATTAAGGCAAATGACAAGGTGAAAATGCGAGAGAAAAATACATGACAATAAGGATGGTATAGGACTAGGGATTGTACATTTTAGAAGAGACGAGCACACAAACCATTATACACAGAAGTTGCGAGCCACAAGTTTAGGCCTGAACCTGAGCCATTCTATTCAAAGGTAAGCAATTAAACCGGAGATGCATTTGGTTATTTCAATGAAAAAGCAGATGATGCAATGAATGTTCTGAATTTAGGGTATGGTCATAAGTAGTTCACCATCAACCGGTGAAAATGAAAGACGCGATGAACCACAATGATCTTAAACTCTTCTATGTTTCACTTCCGAATGTGATCCCCAACTTAGAACACGATAATTGTGTGCTCCTTGTTTTTCGTTAGTTGGAGTCATGGACGGATCCACATGGGGTCTTGTGGGGTCAATTGACCCCCACATTTTTTTTTTATAACCAGAATTTTCACTTTTTGACCCCAAAATTTTCATTTTTGACCCCACAGTTCATGACGGCTGGCTTCGTCCTTGGACTTGGAGTTCAGGTCGAACTTTCCTCTTAAGTTGTATTTCATTTTTCTTCCTATTCATAAAACGTGTATAACAAAGCATGACCATGTCCATGAGATATAAATGTGTAAATAGAGATGTTGACAAACGTTAAGAATGAACAAGATTCACCTCTGATTCGATTCTCACGAATTTAACTAAATGGCTCAATGTGCACTGATAGGCCTGATGAATATATTTAGGACAAATTAATTTCACTTACCTTGTAACATTGTATATTCATTCACATTGATGTAGATTGTGGCATATAAGTATTTTGAGTTCATTTTCAAACAGTAAATTATGAACTTGAGAGCTTAGGTTGTTCCATTGTTTGGTTAGCAGTAAATCAACAAAAGCGTGAAAATACAAAATTCACGAAATTTGACCCCTGTTGGACAACCATTATTTTAAAATTCTTTAATTCTCATACTCATTTTAACCGCACATTTACACAATAAAATATTTTACATGTAAATTCAATTTTTCTATACTTTTAACCATATATTCTCCAAGAAACACTATTCAAAACTCAATTTTTTCAAAATAATGCCTTCAAACAAGGGCTTAATTTCTGTGAATCATTCATAAATCTTATATATACAAAAACAACTAGTTGATTAATATATTGTTTTGGACACCTTCGGGGTTTTACAAGAGGAAGATTGATATCCAAATTTGACAGATGGAACAATCGAGCACCAACCGAACTATAAAATGTACGACACTTTTGTGTCGAGAGAGTTCACCGATATGGTGGGATTTCATCGAAAATTGCTAATAAAAGTGATAATATCACCACTGTTGAAATAGGCAACAACTGGCAAGCCAAAAAGGGCAGGGAAAAAATTGCAGCTAAATGTTACAGACTCGTCTCTTCCAAGTTATGGTGCAATACTAAATACCAATCATTTCGATCTTAGCTAAATCAGTCTCTTTCCATTGACAAAAACTTTCAAGTGCACTCTTAGTAGCTTAGAAGTAACAGGTGAAACTTGTAAATTCAAATCCACAAGAAAAATACTGAACAGTAGTGTAGTTTTCGACACTCGCATTGAACAACCCTTTCAATGAGCTTTCAATGGGGAATAACTCAGTAGCATTCCTCGACAGATACAAGACACCAAAATACATAAAATGACCTAACAAAAGAATGATTAAACCGTTTCAAAAAATATGAATAAGTCAGTTCTCACATATTTATATCTACACATTTCTCAAGTATACTATTCATCTAACCTTCTCTCTGTCCCTGGAAATCACGTTCACGCACAAAAGTGTAAGCTACCTGACCATATCTCAGTCATCACAGTTAAGTCCACAGATTTCCAGTACGGGTCCATCTCGTGAAACAAATGGGTTGATTCGTACCCACAACAACGTCAATATTGAAGCCAGCAGAATCGACCAGATTATAACAACTGTGGGAATTTTCTCTTGCTTCCCAAACAATCCCTTGAGGAATGGATAGAGGTGAAGAATAACCCACAAGGCAAAGAGAAGTTTACCGAACAATGGACCCCAAGAATCATAACCATTGTTGATGGCATCTGCGACTCCAACCACCACCCCGACTACATTTATGATCAACAATGTTGTAGGAGGAATTAACAACGAAGTCCATTTGAAGATATAGAGCTCAGAAAATTCTCCATCGTCTCCTCCTTTTGAGGTGACAGTGAAATTCGTGTTGACACCAGCCAAAACCTTGAGTAAACCTTGGAAGAGAGCAAAAAAATGTGAGGAAACTCCTCCAATAACCCAAAACTGCTCGTTTCTCCACCAGTCGTCAATTCCAACACCTCCCCATTGCATCTCAAGGATGCCAGTTGCAGCAATGGAGATGAAAAGGGCAATGAATATAATGCTGGCATAATTACTTATCTGCAAATTGGATTATAAGTTAGCTAAATCATATAGGTATATATAATTTTACAAAAATGTAGCTAATCAATGCATACCTCGGGGACAATAAATTTCCCCGTAAGAAGGCAGATGGCTGGCAATGTACAGTATACAATCAAAGGAATAGAAGTCCAGGGATATACGACTGAATTTATATAGGAAAACCTTTCCAACGACTTCAATCCACCTCCATATCCATACCAGATGGGACAGTGCTTGCTAAAAAATATCTCAACTGATCCAAGAGCCCATCTAAGAACCTGGTGAAGACGATCTGAGAGGTTGATGGGAGCCGAACCCTTGAATGCTGGCCTCTTAGGGATGCAATACACGGACCGCCAGCCATGGCAATGCATCTTGAATCCCGTCAAGATATCTTCCGTAACAGAGCCATATATCCAGCCAACCTGGTTCAGCATTTGAATATTCAGAAGGTAACAAGGTAACACATACATTATGGTAATGAGAATTTAGTGCATATTTCGAAAGGCTTTTTCAAGCTTATAAGATGGTCAAACATTTTATCTGCCACATTCCATAGGACCCGCAACTCTTATCCACACATTCAGTATTGGATAGTGCTAGACATTTTTAAGAAAGAAACAGAAGCTAAAATCATGTTTATTGTAATGTCCAAATCTCTTCATCTTCAATATTGTGTGCCAAACATGCACTAAATAACTTACCTCCTTTCCCCATTCAGTCTTATCTTCATAACCACAACTGATGACATGAACGGCCTCTTTCAAAAATGTTGCGGAACTAGCAGCTTTAGGAACATCACCATTTTCTAGTAGTGTCGACGCCACAAATACTGGTGATTGACCGAGTCTTTTCTCGAGTTTTTCTTGGGAGACACGAGATGGATTTTCAGAATTCGACTCTGTAATGGAAAGGTTATGCACTTTAGTTGTATCCATCTATCAGGCCATAATTTTTTCTTTTTATATTATTTATTTAGTTAGTTTTACTAAAATAAAATTTTTACCTTCAATTCCTTCTTCAATGGTTTCGAGTGCATATATCTGCTTTGATGCTTCTCTGAGCTTTAATTTCTTCTTCTTATCTTTCTTTGTTTTTCCTTTCTTGTTCTTTCTAGACCCACAAAAGGAGCAGCACCACTTTGGCCAGCAGTTACAAGTCTTGCTAGGCGGTTTCTTCTTGACAGGAGCATCATATCCATAAAGAGCTTGCCGTCTGAAGATGCAACCCGTTCCAACATATATTGGTCCTTGTAAACCATCCAAACCCTTCATATTGATCTGTTTAAAATAGTTAAAGTAAGCTTCCAAATGATAGTAAGAAAAGCAAATATAGCCAACGCAACAAGAAAAAATATACATACATCGAAGAACACAACATTTCTGTTTGAGTATCTATCATGACGATCAATCCCGTCGAATCTTTGAGGAAACTGCACGTAGCATACTTTCTTTCCTGAAGTGGGATCCATCATAAAACACATAGCTTCTCTCAGTGCCTTGCTGTTGTTTATGTAGTGATCACAGTCGACGTTCAAAAGGAAAGGAGCATTTGATAGAACGGCCGAAACCCGCACCTGAAAGTTCAGAGCAAAGAAACATAGGATTTAATTGATTTTGTTCTGGATGAGATGATGTATGTGTTTTTTTGGGTGGGCGATTTAGAAAGAATTCTGGTACACAGGTTTACCAGAGCATTCATGGCTCCAGCCTTTTTGTGGTGATCAAAACCAGGTCTTTTTTCACGGGAAACATAAACCAGACGAGGCAATTCATTACCTTCAACATCATGAACACCATCATGACCAAGGAATACCTGTAAAAAAACCATGTACGGAAATTTAAACAACAAATATAGCCATAAAATGAACAAGTTAGACATGAAACCAAAATTATCTATACCATGACTGCCATGTATACTTGCAAATTGAACATAATATGTCACTCTATTCACTGACTTATAAAGTCGTACATTCTACTTTTCCTCTACATAATAGTTAAAATGAAAAACGAAAGAAAATGGGGAGGATTGGGTAGTACTAGACAGCATGCATTAAAGAAGAAAAATAAGCCTAAATCTGATTTATTATGATGTCTAATCCTATCCAATAATGTGACCAAACATGAACTTGTAATACATGATCCTGGGATTGTTTCTGGAATGTAACAATATTACCCAAGTCCTGATACGGAAAGTATTGATACATGCAATAAAAAAATATGAGTCAAACGACAGATGGCATGTTCATGAGAACTACATTTCTCACCTGAATCATTCCAGGATGATCCCGAACATTGTTTCCTGGCCAAGGTGTTCCGTCCTGCATTGTCCAACCTTCCTCGGGAACCTTTTGTGCTGTTGCCACCAAACGATTGATCCTAATTTTGAACTCTTCATATTCTCTCTGCATTAGAGCAAACAAATGACAACATGAAAAAATGGGTAATCAACCCCGGCAGATTAGGGAGCATAAGCTTAAATAGAAAAACACGTTTGGCAGTTTGAAAAAAAAGTAACTTCTTGTTTTCAAAAATGTTTGGGTAACTTACCTTTTCTTACATTCAAGTAAAAAAATTATTCCTTAATTTAAGTAACTACCGTGAAAATAACTTGCTTATTTCCAGCATCGACCAATAAAAGAATTATTTATTTTAAAACTTATTTATTACTTAAAGTAAATTAAGCTTAGCCAAATGTCC
This sequence comes from Fraxinus americana, assembly GCA_035079005.1. Classification (NCBI taxonomy): domain Eukaryota; kingdom Viridiplantae; phylum Streptophyta; class Magnoliopsida; order Lamiales; family Oleaceae; genus Fraxinus; species Fraxinus americana. The sequence goes on along the minus strand of CM068717.1, from coordinate 31,723,079 downwards.
TCATAATCTCTCTCTTACACTCACAGAAAGATATGTATGTTTCTTTGTGTGAGAAGTATGTATTTTATTCAAGAACCTAAGAGAGATATACATGACGGACAGACCTTCATTGCACGCCTTTCCCTCACAAACGCAGGATGGACTTTGTTTTTCAGATAGTCCATCTTCTCAGAAAAATACCATTCCGGTGCCCGTGGTTCAATATTGAACTTCTTGCAGAAGGGAACCCATTTCCGAGCAAATTCAGATGTCTCTGAAAGTGCTTCAAATGTAAGCATGGCTGCACCATCATCTGACACATAGCATGCAACTTTGTCAACCGGATAATCCACAGCAAGGATGGAAAGAACCGTGTTTGCAGTAATCAACGGAGGTTCTTTCATGGGATCAACCGTGCTGACAAAGACGTCTATGTCAGCCAACTCCGAAGGCCTTCCTTCTCTCTCGTACCTGAAAAGCAATGGTGTCATCAAGGAATCCAGAGGGTTCAATCAAATTTTACATCCTCGAGGATGCTTGAAAGCTTAAGAATCATTCAAAGTTTCTTCTCACTTTGTTTCGAAACATGTTTCGATAAATTATATTTTTCTTACTTTTTAAGTAAAAAAGTTACTAATTTAACTCTTACCTTACATCCAGAATAAAGTAACTTATTTTCAATTTTTATAAATAAAAAATTAATTATTTTAAGAGCTGTATACTTTTAAGTTAACTTTTTAAGCTTAGCCATATATGCTCCTAGCTCTGCTGGTACGAGTCCATATAAAACATGTTTCGCCAAGCTTAAACATTTGTAAGTAAATTTTGACTTTTGTGTTAGTAAAATACGAAATAAGCAAGTTACATGTTACGAAACTAATCCCCTATGTTACAGTTAATTTTTACTTATAGGAAAGAAAAAGTAATCAAAACATGTTCAGAAACAAAAATTTACTACAGGTTTGCTTTATTTGCTTCTAAGCTTAGCCTAACATGCTCATCACCGTTCACAACTTGAGAAATCAGAGAACTTGAGTTTTGAGTTTATAAAGCATATGTACCTAAGCGACAGCCGATCAAGGTATGTTTCTCGCTCAATTGGATACCATTTTGGAAACTGATCAAGAATCCACGAAACAGCAAACCATATTTCACAAATAACTGATGTCAGCCACAAGCCAAATGCATCATGAACTGGATGGAGAACCCTATAGTGGAAAAAGAAGCCAAGAACCACAAGGCGGAGGATAATTATCAATCTGTATGGGCTTATCTTGCTCGAAGCAATGGGCAATTTCCTTGACAGTGGCTGTCTTCCTTCATCCATCCTGTTGAGACATTTCAAATTAATAGATGAATAGTAAGTGGAAATGACTGCATAAACAAGTGAGACATACAATTCATTTCAAGATAATATAAATGATAATGCAACAAAATATCCCATTATCCAGATCTTGATTTCCAGTCTTGGAATCAATAATTTTACAGTGGGAATTCCATAATACATGGAAATGAAACATAAGCGGGAGCAACGAAGAACACCATGCCCCAAATTGTAGACATTTATGATAGAAAATGATTTGTAAACCCCACAACATTTTTCACTGATTTAATTAATATTGAAGTGATATCTCATTATAGTGTCATGGCCAGCAGTCTTTCCTATCAGAAGGAACATGCTTTCGTTTTGTGAACAGATCCAAAAAGTTCAAAAATAGACCAAGGCAAGAAGGTGAAAACGAAAAAGTGTAACCTCATTTTATGCACACCCCACGATATAAGCTTTTGTGTCCTCAACCAACTTCTTCATTTCATGTAGTTAATACCGGAACAAGAATTATTTATAGCAAATCTGCTGGACATTCTAGCCAAATTACTAGAGAAATTCAGCCGACAGTAAGCAGATATGGTAAGCCCATGAATAATTTGACTGAAATAAGTCAATTTTGTTACTGTGCATCAGGTCTCCTATAGCTTCAATGTTCATCAGAATACTACAATATGGGCTTGTGTGGGAGGGATTAAAATCAGATTAAAATTGAAAATATAGCCGTTATTGTTGACTTTTATTAGACGAGTGGGGTCCAATAACGGCCATATTTTCAATTTTAATTGGATTTTAATCCCTCCCGAACGGGGCCTATGTTTCTGTAATTTACTGGACAACTTTTCCACTATGAGCATGTTTGGCTAAGCTTGTTTAGATTCCAATGTTTAGATAACTTAGCCTCCATTTGGAAAGAATTTATAAATGGTTTAATTTATAAATAGATAGAAACGAGTGGTAGATGAGTGGATAAACTTGTGGGTCCAATGGGATGTGTAGTTGAAAATGAAGTTTGATCATTTATAAATTTTTCCAAACGAAGGCTTAATTTTTTCTTACTAACAAAAAAAAAAAAGTTAATTATTTTAAAAGAAACTCTTACCTTAGTTTCAATATAAGTAACTTATTTCCAAACTCTTAATAATGAAAAAAATGATTTATTTTGAAACTTATTGAATCACTTGTATGGAAACTTTTTAACCTTAGCCTAACCTGCTCTCCATCAAGTTGTTTGAAAACCATTGATCAACAAGCTAAGAAGCAAATAATGCCAATCACCAATTGTACTAGCGTCCACAGTCGACTTTTATTCAAGAAACACCTTAGTTATTTTTCTCATCTTATTGGCTGTTCTCGTTGAACGGGAAGAACAATTTGCATATATGACTAGGCATCTTCACTTAGATGACCAAACAAAAACAGATCAATTGTTCACAGAGTGCATGGAGTCACTTACATAGGCAAGTCGGCATCCAATTCATTCCCATCCAAGTCTCCACCATCATTATCTCCTTGATGCTTGACTACCTGAAGTTTTCCAATTTGCCTCTTCTTCCATTCCTCCATTCGATCCTTCCATGCAACACTTCCATAACCATATAGCACACTGTCTTTCTCAGGAACCATAGGCCTCGATTGTACTAGGACACAAAAAGTATACTTTCCATCACCCTTGCATGCAAAGTTAAAAGAAATCTAGGATAAGGAAAGCTATACGAAGCAAAATGACTTACAAGGTGCTGATGTGCCAGAAGGTGACGGATAAATCCCATCGCCATAACTGGCAAATGGCGGTACTATGATAGCATGTTGATCAGAAGAAATCAGATCATCCTGAAAGTAGTCAGAAGGCAAGGAATTCACATGCTAAGTTGCATAACAAGTTTATTTATTTTGTGGGGGGGGGGGAGAGAACCTTCTTCATTACCTCCTCACCATATGTCAACAGAGGGATTTCAAGACCCTGGGAAGACGAATCATGTTTTGAGCCTCTAGATGAACCAACATGACCACCACTCAGAGTGGGAATTGCCCCTGCTCTTTGTATAAAGCCCAAAGCCTCAATATCCCCATAATCAAACTCATGTTCCAAATCATCAATGTCATCCTCTTCCTCATCACCCTCGACTCTAGGACTACCTGCAGTTCACAGACACCTGTCAACTGTTTATTCACCTTGTGCAGTTAGCTTACATCGACCTTCAGAAAGAAAAAATTTATATGAAAAGACTTGCCTTTGATGCGCTTGTATCGAGTTTTGCACTGAGGACAAGCTTGATTTCCCTCTCTTCTCTCATACTCATAGCAAGTCCTGCAAACTGGGAAAGCACATTCGTTGCACGCAACAAAGGGCTCCCCATCTATAGTTATCTCCACTTCATCCCCACAAATTTGGCATATTTGTCCACTTAGTTCTTGAACAGACTTAATCTGAATAATTACGAACAGTACACCAAGAATGCATATCTATTAGCCTTTAACTATTAACCCACAATTCATAAAGAATGTGAGATGAACTTTGTTCCCCATTTTATCAAATGAAAACCCAAGAAGAGAGAAACAGCTGGACAAAATTAGAAGTAAACCAGTGCCCCTCCAATTGAACAAAGCAATTTATTCCATTTTTCATTCAATATTTTGGTAAGTCCTAATTCCTAAACACCAATTGTGTGTTTCGCTAGGTGGACTACACAATACTCGATAATATCAAATCCAAAAATAAGTTAAAATCTTGTCTACTATTGTTCAATCTCGTCCAATACAAGAGCATTGAAGAAAAAAGTTCAAATCTTGTCTATCGTGTTGTCCAAACAGTCGCAGAGGTTAATATTTCACCAACAATATACTTGGTTCTTTCTGTTCTTCAGACCAGGATGCAGTACAATATGAAAAACATCAGAAAATTTGTAAAGCTGGAGTTGGAGCCAAAATGAAGTTGAAAGACTTGGGGGGAAAATAAGACTAATATCACATGCATAAGTCACCAAACATCAAATACAAAGCATAAAAAATAATCTTCTTTATACAAAGCTCAAGCACAGCATTCAATCAAATATCCAAAATAAGAAAAATTAAATTTTTTTACCCCTCTCAAAGCCATCAACGTGAATACATATACTCCTTTTTAGTATAATTAAAAAATCCTAATTTAGTTGAATGACTTGTGAATGATTAATCCCAACAAAAATAATTAGAAAAAAACAAGCGTCTTAAAGCATAATAAACTGAAATTAGAACAAAAATAACTGAAATTATTAAAGAGAGTTACCCTTCCAATTTCATCAGCATTTATGAGAATGAACTCATTTCTATTGTGTGAGCCAGCAATAAGCCTCCCTCCGGTGTCCATTACCATTCACAAAATAATAAAAACTCACAGTTTTGAGCAAAAGCCAAATATTCAAATCGCAAAACACACCTCAGATTCAACTTCGTAATGCATAGAAACAACTGGAATGGCATTAAAAAAACCCTCTTTTAGTGAAAATAGAAAAAATAACCTCAAGATTCCTACGCTTAACTCAGATAAACAACTGGAAATCCAGGTTTCTGTGAAAAAAAACACAAAACTCTTCAAAATACACAAAACCACTTCAACAATCAACTTAAAAATACAAAATGACTAAAAAAAAAGCCAACTTTTGCGTTAGAAGTTAAGACTTGAAAAACTGAGAGTGAACCCAAATCCCCACATTGGGAAAAGCACTTTTTAAAAAGAAACTCCCAATTTAAAAAAAAAAAAAAAGCAAAAGGTTTGGAAGAAACGATTAAAATAGTCGAGAAAAACCCACAGGTAAATGGGTTTCTTGAAAACATATATAATAAACGATTAAAAAATATTGTTTTCTCTACAAGCTACGTTTGCACAGTTATACGAGGTTCTTTAGAAAGAAGCGAAGTGAAGCCACTGGAATTGGATTCTTTATTCAAGAACAATGGTGTGTGATAATGGTAGTGACTTGTACTTCGAGTTGTATGTATATTGTATGTATCTGTAGAGAGAGAAACAGAGATAAAAAATGGTCCTTTTTGGGTTTGCAATCCAGCTGTTGGATGTTGGTTTATACTGAATCCCACTGGCTCTCTATGTTGTCTTGCTTTTTTGTTTGAGATGCGACTTTTTTTTTGAAGTGGGATTTTGAATGATAAGTAGGAATGAAGGAGAGACAATGGGATAAAAGAAAACGCGTACAGGAGAATAAACCGTGTAAGCAGATCCCACTGACAAGGACGTATGTTTTGATGAACAATTATGTTATTTGTACAACAATACTCGATAACAATGATTGACAATGTTGGTAATGTTAAAAGGGGAATTTACAAAAATGTCACTAAATTTGAAAATTCAAAAAAAATTGTCACTTTCACTTTTTGTTTGCAAAAATGTCACTTTTTTGGTGCAAAATGTCCAAAATATCCTTGTTACCACCTTTTTAGGAGCAATAAATGTTTGATTTGAGTGTAATTAATGTTGTGATGTGATGATTTAGTTTAAATATTAAAAAAATTGTTTATAGTATATTATATTGAGTAATATGAGTTTTCTTAAGAAGAAAAAAAGAGAAAAGAATTAGAAATATTAACATAATCATACATTCTTCTTCTCCACTATCAAATCCTAACATTTTCTTCATCTTCTTCATTCTTCCTTGCTCAAGAACACATTATTCATCATCAATATTTCGAGGTAAGTCATTACAAATTATTTATAACTTTATAAATTTATGTTATAGATTACTATTTCTTAAATGTTTAAATAAAATATCTTCAAATGCAATGAGAGGTATATTTGAAACTATATTCATTTGTTTGATTTTGGAAATATTTGTGAAAAAGATTCAATCATCAATATCCTTTACATAAATGAAGGATTCCATAATTAATGAAGCATTGAACTGTTTATTAATGAGAAAATGCTTTCATGTGGTAGTTGAAAATTGATTATCAGCATTAATGTTTTCAAAAATTTCTTCAAACATACAGGATTTTCAGTTCCCCGGTAGTTTCTACACGTCATCTGTCGAAACTGTCGGACCCGACATTTATGAACTGTCGAACCCGATATTTATGAATTGTCGAACCCGACATTTATGAAATGTCGAATTCGACAGTTGAAATTTGTTAACACAGTGTTGATTTCACCTTCTGCTATTCCATGGATTTCAATATTCGAAAGTTCGACATTCATATTATTAAATGTAGACATATTTATTGTGAATAATTCTTACCGTTGCAATCTCAACGTTTCAGGTACTCATTTGAGATTTATAGTGTCGTATGGGGGACAATTTGTTCATGTGGATGACGAATGGAAGTGGAGAGGAGACAAAACCACTTCCATTTTAGTGCCGACAAGTATTACCCTAACCGCACTCGTGCTACAATTGAAGGACAAACTTGGTATTCTTGATCCCTGCACTAAAATTGAACTGAAGTTCAAAGTCCCGAACTTGAATATACCTCCGGCCGAAATACGTGAAGAAGAAGACTTAAAATGGTACATATCGCTCACAACGAAACCGCCATATGCGTTACTATTTCGAAGCCGAGCTCCCAAGTGTTGGCATGGGGAGGGATAGAAATTGTGCGGATCGTTCGTTTCCGTGGCGGATGTTCACCAAAATTTACGATGAGGAGTTCAATCATCGCATAGGGTAGCTAACAATAATGCATTCGAAACTCCGGCTTGGGACCGCACCTTCGTATGAGATCTTGGACAACCCATTGCATGGTACATAGGCTACTAATATTGATGACGTTGACGAGCAAATGTCCTCACCTTCGACAACTTTTAACAGATACGATTGGATTACAAGAGTGAATACATCCGATCTTGCGGAAAGGCAAATATTCTTAAGCAAGAAATAGGTGTACTCGAGAATTCGTGTACTCGCTTTGCAAGATAAGTTCCAATTTAAGGTCATCAGGTCAAGTATGAAAATGTTAACTGTTGTATGTGCTGACGATAATTGCATGTGGATGGTACGTGCTTCGTCTGTGAAAAAGTCTCAGCCTTCATGATCTCAGTAAATTCAACAATGTTCACACATGTTCCGTAAATTTTCGTCGTAACGCACATCGACATGCCACTACTTCGATAATTGCGAGCATATTTTGAGAAAATTGGACAATCCATACCGATCCTATGACCCCTACCGATATTGCACGCGACATGGAATGTGAGTTTGGTGTCGAAATAAGTTACCACAAAGCACGTAGGGAAAGTTGGGCCGCTTTACATTTGCTACATGGAACACCTCGGGATAGTTTCCAAAACCGTCTTCATCGTCACGTTCTAGGAGAGTGTAACCTGTGGGACGGTACCCATCGAAGTTGACTCTCATGATAGGTTCCATTACTTCTTCCTAGCTTCGGTGCAAGCATTCGTGATTACATACGACATGAGGCCCGTTATTTGTGTTGACGGTAGTCACTTGAAAGGTCCATACAAAGGAACTCTTCTACTGGCAACTGCCCAAAATGCGAACAAACAGATTTATCCGTTAGCATGGGGGATCGTGGATGCAGAAACAAATAAATCGTGGATGTGGTTTTTGTCAAACTTGAAAGATCTTATTGGCGATTCAGATGAACTCGTATTCGTTTCGGACAGGAAAACGAGCATTGAAAAAGCTATTTCTCACTTATTTCCATTGTCGCACCATGGTTGTTGTATGTGGCACATGGAAAAGAACTTAATACAGCGTTACAGCAATGCGAGTTCAATATTTCTATTCAAACGAGCAGCTACAACTTATCGGATCGAAGAGTTCGACAGACTGATGGGTCACTGTAGGGTAAGTGCAAGATCGTACGGTACTTGAGCGAAGGTGTTTTTCATTTTGGTCACGAGCACTATTCGTTGGCCATCGGTACAATATCATGACAAACAATAACGCTGAATCTCTAAACTCCTTGTTACGACATGCCCAGTCGTCACCGATCACGTGCTTGGTCGAACAAATTCGGAGTACTATGCAGAGGTGGTTTTATGAACGTCGAAACGATGCAACAGCATGTACTACTGTACTGTCGTCGAGGATGGAGAGCGAGTTACGGACAACGTTCGAAGCCGGTTCCAGGCTTCGAGCTCATGTCTTGACAGACAACTTAACACAGGTTGGACTATCCAATGACACGGACATTGTAGACTTTTCTGAAAACAGTTGCACATGTCGTGAGTTCCAGCTAAATCATATGCCTTGTGTTCATGCAACTCGTGCTGCTTGCTTGAGAGGTACTTCATTATATGATTTGTGCTCCCCTTACTACACATCGGTATATTGGATGGGTGCGTACAGCGAAACAATATATCCCGTCTCGCGGGAAGTGGACTGGGTTGTTCCGAACGAAATTACAAGTACCCCTATTTTGCCACCCGTCGTGCGTCGTCCTCCAGGGAGACCACCCACACGACGCAAGCGATCCAGATATGAGTCCACCACACGTCCAAGGAAATGCACTCGTTGTGGTAGACTTGGTCATAACCGGACAACATGTTCAAGCCCCGCTGTAACACAACCGATGTAATTTTACTTCATTCACTGAACACATAAATCAAGTTGCATTTCTCTTTTCGGTTATGTTCCCCAATTGCGTCGTAACCTTTTATGTGATATTATTTTCAACTTGCATTACTATTTCGACCTTACAATCCCATTCTATTTCATTACCGTTTGCCGTAAGTAGTAGCCATCCGAGGGGGTGGATACCCTCATGAGAGGGGGTGGATACGCTAACGTACGGGTCAGATTATGTCATCGTACCAAGGTGATTTTGCAACACATCCCGACACTTCATCTGTCGTTCCCGACAGATGTTCTCTGTAGTTCTCGCGGTTAGAATGGTAATAAAGAATTCATTGCTACGAGGCAAGTGCGAAAGGTACAACATTGCTAAGACATGTGATTAATGATCATTACTAAATATGCGCAAAATAAAACGACGAACACATTGGTGGAAATATATCCCGTCTCGCGGGACGTGGACTGGGTTGATACGAACGAAATTACAAGTACCCCTTTTTTGCCCCCCGTTGTGCGTTGTCCTCATTTCAGGTAGTATATGCCTCCCCAAGACACAAGCGTTCCAGATATGAGTCCACCACACGTCCAAGGAAATGCACTCGTTGTGGTAGACTTGGTCATAACCGGACAACATGTTCACGGCCCGCTGTAACACAATCGATGTAATTTTACTTCATTCACTGAACACATAAATCATGTCGCATTTCTCTTTTCGGTTATGTTCCCCAATTGCGTCGTAACCTTTTATGTGATATTATTATTCTCAACTTGCATTGCTATTTGGACCTTACATTCCCATTATACGAACTTATCGTTTGCCGTAAGTAGTAGCCATGCGAGGGGGTGGATACCCTAATGAGAGGGGGTGGATACGCTACTGTACGGCCGAATTATGTAATCGTACCTAGGCGATTTTGCAACACATCCCGACACTTCATCCGTCGGTCCCGACAGGATGGTCTCGTAGTTCTCATAGCTTGGAATGTATCAAAGAATCGTATTACTACGGGCAGTGCGAAAGGGACAACATTGCTAAGACATGTGATTAATGATCATTACTAAATATGAGCGAAAAAAAAACGATGAACACATTGTTAACATATATTACGGCTTCCCGATCAAAACGTACAAAATGAGAGCCCGTTCCATAAGACGGTATTTGTAACACATCCTACGACAACTAAAACCACTTCGTTCCTATCATTAGTTTCGTAATTTCCTTATAAAGTAATAAGTTATTGTTGTCTATGAATTTGCCATATCCGTCCCGAATATGCTTATTGCCCAAAATAATCGGGGTTGGTCACGAACTTTGCATTTAAAGAAACGAAACAATGAATATTAACATTACGGTTGGCGAGGAAAAATAGCATTTACAAAATTCCAACATATATTACGATCACAAACAACTGTGAACGTATAATATAAAAAGTTGTCTTCCTACTAAATTATACGAATCCGCCATAAGTAGACAAATATGTGTACTGATTACAAAATTAATTTTGTACCCCTGCAGCTTTGCCAGTTGTAGTGCAAGCCCTCGACATGAAAACAAAATAACAATGTTCGAACTTATAAATTGCCGCCACAACATTCTTCTCCGGATGTTGTCATCAATCGCCGATGACAAGTTCAAATTTAATCGAACAACCCCGCGACATATTCATACGTAGTCGTGGATACACACATGTTGCTATGTATATCACGACTTCCTAACCATTTGTACAATTGCTGTGAGAATGCAAAATAAAATACAAAGATATTATGCTCTTCGAGGGTTAATGGGATAGCAAAATATCGTTACTATTTCTAGTTGTCGATTCTGAACCACAACTATTCATACTATTTCTGATGCAGCCATGGTTTGTACAATGACATAAACATACCTGAGAAACTGCAGTTTTTGGGTCACGCCTACTCCTCCTATTTCTGCTTCGTCCTTCTTGCACCCCTAGTATAAGGTGTCCTAGTGGAAGCTGCTGGCCTTCGAAGTCGCGACGAACGACGCCTTGTAGTAGGAACTGGTCTGACGTCACCTGCATCGGGAAGTTCGACATCATCGTCATGTACCAGTGCATCACCTACACATAAGCAAGGCGCATTAGTTTCACAGTACCACGCACATGTACTTTTAACGCTAGTAGAATTAAGTCTACTATACCTCCGCAATGGCGCTCCGGAAGTGGTATCTACGTCATCCGTCTGCATGCCATGAAGCCCGGGCCCCATGTCGCCTCCGGGTACTGCAAAACAAAGATACAACCTTTTAGTAGATTTACAAGGAAGCAACATGATATTTTTTATGGGAAGTTCGGAAACATCGTCACCAGCATCGGGAAGTTCGAGATCATCGTCAGCCAGGATCGGACCACCTACAGAGAAGGAGCGCCAGCCAGTTTATATCACCGCGCACATGTACATTATGACAATCGAAGTACTTGGTACCATACCTGGAGCGTCGACCGGGCCATGGATTGAAGGAGCGTCCTCACTCCGTATGCCATGCATTTCGGTGCCCATGTCTCCTCCGGGTACTAAGAAACAAAGATAAGCATAACGCATAATAAGTATTACAAAAACCAGTAATGGAGAATTTACAGCCATCGTATTTTACAATGTACTCAAGTTGTACGTATACCTTCAGGTGAAAATGTTGACGGTGCAGTATCGGGATGCACGTCGTGCGGAGCGGTCGGGGGGGTAGAAACGGGTGGTCGTACCATTGTCTCCATGAACTCGCGCAGTCTTCTACATTCGCGTGTGACATGCCCAAACATTTCGAGTTTCCACGCTCGAGGCGCATTTCAATTAGGACTCGTAGCTCGAACAACATGTCCTCGACTCGGATCTACTCAACCCACCTCGCATTGGACACCTCGATTTCTGGATGTCGAGGGTGCGCTAACCCCAACGTGCTCTTCTTGGGGACCATCTATTCCAACAGATGTTCCACCCATCATTCCTCCTTCGTCGTGCACATACGGACGCCGGCGTTGCATCGTCGCCGGGCACCCGAAGATTGCCGTCTCCGGTGTCATCAGAACTGGAGGCATACTGCTCTGTGCCAGAGGTCCCCTCAACACCCCCTGCAACGGCACTCACATCATCCGACCCTAGAGCAGCCTCCTCGGCTGATTCTCTTTCGGCATGGCCATCTCCTCCACTAAGTTCGGCCTCAGATTCGAACTGTGCATCGACGACAGTTGTTACTATGTTGTCCAGAACGGGAACGGGATCATCATCGAAAGGCACAAGAGTGGAGATGTAGTGTTGGTTGCGCTCTAGATCGGTCGGACGAAGTATGGCATACACATGAAGCTGCCGAAGAAGAGAGAGACATGTGATTATGTCAGGATATTACTAAGTTCTGAATGTAATTAAAATTAATTCACAAAGTAGGAGTTGATAATCAGTTACCCGCACTCTCTTGAAGAAAGCATCGTACGTGCGCATCTGCGATTGTTTAGTGGCCGTCCAGCTGAGCAAAGGAAGCGTTCACCAATACGCTGACCGAAGTGGGTACCAATTTCTGGAATCGCCTCGTATGCCCATATCTGTCCCATTGTTTCACAGTAATTGTTATTAAAAATAGAAAACGTTTGTGAATGAAATGATGCTATAGAAAACAATTAAACAAACGCTTCGTACCTGCAGGGCTATGGGAAACCCGTGCACTGTGTAACTGATTTCCTTCTCTTGCCTCCTCTTTGCATCCTGAAATTTCCTCGCCCAACTGCCTCCAAATCCCTTAATCAGACGATTGTACCCCACTCTCCCCCAAGGGTATGCGAAAAATATGTCCAGGTCGTCGACGAGGGAAAGTGTCTCCACATCTATCCCAACATTATTATCCGGGGCTTTGAAAATACCTTCCACTATGAGAGCAAGGCCAAGCTTGTATCTCGCTGCCCGTGGGGTCGTTGCACGAGCACATGTGTTTTCAAGCCGTGCGCAAGAAATCTTGTCCGAAGACTTGAAATACTTGTCCTTCAATCTTGTTTTTTCCACGACTCGATGGAACCAATCATCATCCCGGAAGGACACCGCAACGTAGCCCCGTCACCAACGCATACTCTTGCAAACCAAACCGACACAAAGTGACCCCGAACGCTTGAACCGAAGCTCCCCGCTTCTTGTCCGTGTCAATGCATACGAACACAAATTGTTGTAGAAGTTGAGCGGAGAATTGGATGTCCGCTACATCGCCTCGAGATAGCCGAGGGAAGATGCACGAAAATCGTTGCGCTGGCGCTCATCGAAAATTCCCATTACCTTCCCCATGTACTTGAGGTTCTTTGCGTTGGGAAATCCTAGCGTACAACCTTGCGTCTTCGTGGAACGAAATAGTTGAAATCCATACCGCCCGTAGTGCATGAAATATAACGAAAATGATCGGTGTTTTCGCAGTACAGACAATGAGCGCAAGCGACACGACAAAAAAAATACAACAAAAATAGTACGTAGTACGGAATTCATAACACATAAACAATATATTATAAATGCACACTAACATATCACGGAATTGGGGGTGCACTTTAAATAGATTCTAATTGATATCAACAACTGTGTCTCCACAATGGCATGAGGCGAATCGTCGGGAAGAGGCGTGAATCGTCGGGTACGACGGTTGGCCTGTGTAGTTGTGCGTGAGCCGTTGAACGCGCCGTTCGTAACTACCGAGGCCAATCGTCGTTCCCGACGCTCACGCACAACTACCGAGGCCAACCGTCGTACCCGGCGTTCGCCTCGATAGTTCACGTCATCTCTGCTGAAGTGAACTGTCGGGAAATGTAATTTTGACATTCTATGTACATAATTTCGTAAGCTAACAAGGCAATGGGAAAATAACTCCTGAAGCCGGCAAGTCAATAACAACACAAATAATTCATGACACCGGCTACGGAATGTTGACGGAGAAAAAGGCAAGAACAAGAAAACTAATTCATGATGCCGGCAAGGCTATAATAACAATTACAATTCATGATGCCGGCTAGGCAATCGATTCAATCATCAACAATTACAATGAAACGATGACGGCAAGGCCATAATAACAATTAAAATTCATGATGCCGACAAGGCAACATAAATAATTCATCATGCCGGCAAGGCAATAACAACAAAATATTTCATGATGTCCGCAAGGCAATTACATTCATCATCAATATATGATGCCGACAAGACAATCGAGTCAATCATTGTGCCGACAAGGCAACAAGACTAATTCATAATGCCGACAAGGCGACGAAAAAAAAATTACCTGAACAAAGCATGGCAATCGATGGACAACATTAAAACATAACGTAAAACAAGTAAAACATCAACGATCATTTATTGCAGGGCATGAAATTATTTCTCTCGTACACGCCTGCCATCTTTTCTAACTTGTGCAGTTTCTATTGGAGATTTCTAGTGCTCAAAACAGGGACAATGAAATGGAGCCAGTCACCTCCTGGTACGTGTGTGAGATTTGGACACCGAAACTACTCTACATGTTTTGAGATTTGCATTTACAGAAGAAGATGAAATAAACGGAACTTCGGAAGGATCAATCAACTCGGAGTTAGATGAAGTGAAATTTTGGAAGCAAAAAATCGTGGATATAAATTGTGCTGATGTACATGAATGTTGGATCAAATGTATCACAAATTAAATGTTAAGTGAAAATGACCATGACAAAGTAGTAGATGTAACTGCTAAAATAGTCAAATTTTGGTTCGTCCAATAGTAGACATTCTTACGTTACAAGTTAGTAATGTAGCAAGGCAACAAAAATAAATCATGATACCGGCAAGGCAATAACGAGAATGATTGTGCCGACAAGGTAACAAAAATAATTCAGGGTGCCGGCAAGGCAATAACAACAATGAATGTGCCGACAAGGCAACAAAAATAATTCAGGCTGCCGGCAAGGCAATAACAACAATCATTGTGCGGATAACTAAACAACAATAATTCATGACGCAAGCAATGCAATAACAACGATCCGATATGCCGACAAGGCAACGTTTCAACAAAACAACTCGGACAACTAGGCGAAAACATTGAATTCAATATGTTCCCCACAACTCAATTAGCATAGAGATGAGCAACATGACTTACAACTCGTATTCAAGCTTCAGCTTTTCGTATATATGGGTGAAATGGTTTCTGTGCCGTCGTCCTCAAGAAAAACCCCTGTTCACAAGGAAGAAGAATTGTGCATTACAATTTAGAAATAACTTTCTCTACATTAACAACCACGATCAATGAAGCCAATAATGTTCGAACAGGCTAAATTAAATATGAACTTGCTATGAAGAAAACAGGAACGAAAGTAAACACTGAGAAGACATAACTCACATTTGTACCACCGTTACGCTTAAAAATCCTCGCTCTACTCTAGGATTCATACAATTTCAATATATGACAATAATCCCACCTACAAATTTGATCATAAAGGACATTCTCACCTACACATTATGGAAAATCTCACGCAGCATCGATTGCTGCCATTTTCCAGTTGAACCCATCAGCTGTCTCTCACGGCGGACGGACCCTGTGTCGATTCCTCCGCCATAGAAATTGGTAGGTTTCGTAGCATACTGTAATGTGTTCGGGTTTTTTTTTGGTTTTCACATGTTTCTGTTCATCAATATCATCACGACTGCTTTGCTACTTCACCTTTTCGGTTACGCTTTTAAGCCATTGTCTGTGTTACATCTGCAATCTCGATTTCTAGGTTTGCTGGAACTGTACATTTTGAATAGTGGGTTGTCGCCAATGGTGTTTCGATTTACTTGTTACTTTTGGATTTTCTTCCGCGCCATCAATGTATATTTGACTTGCAAAATATTGGATTATCTCTTTGAAATATTGGGCATTCTGTAAATTAGCAAATGTATATATGCTCAAATTTGTGTCGTCTTTGATGAGATTATTGATTCTTACAAATAAGACTAAACCGGCATCTCTTTGAGTTGTTTCAATATCAGAGCCTATCTGTTGTTTCTTGGCTGCTTCGGTATGTGTCCTTTGTCATTGAGTTTTCTGGTTTTTAATACAAAACCGGAACTGGTATGTTGGGCTATTTTGAATCTTTTACTTAATGTGATTTCTTGAATTATTTGTTGCTTGGTTCATGTGTCTATAATATAAAATTTTAGGTATTAATTGAAGTCTCAATTGCAGATTAATTGAAGTCTCAACCATTATGGAATAGATTGAATAGATTGAATGTCATAGGGGAGAAAAGTGGGATAGATTAAATTAATCACTGGTTCATGTCGTGTTTAGGATGAGGTTGAATAGATTGAATGTGAAAGGGGAGAAAGGTGGGATGAAGTCGTGCTGAATTGGATCATTCGACCCATTTTCGATGGGAAATGGGTCATTAGAGTTTCAGTAGGTCGTTGAAATTGAGATGCAGAAAACAAGTATAAGAAAAATGTTGAGGAGGTAAAAAGGTGAAAATTGGAGGAAATGCCGAGGTGGAGCTTAATCGATCAGATTTGATTGGCAACACAAAGTATCTGATGAGTGCAGTAAATTCTTGACCTGAATTGACTGAGCGGAAGCAAGTGATTGATAAGCACACTAATATTGCTATTGCGCACACTGAGCTTCCTAGCATGATCAGGGGGAAAGTGAAATGATGATCAGAGGTGGAATTTAGAAGACTGAGCTTCCTAGCATGCTCAGGGGAAAAAGGAGATGAAATGGATAAACTGAGGTTCGCTATAATGTATCTCAGGGAGTTCGATGTTTTCGATGTTGATGCTAGTGCATTTCGGTACGTGAAGAAGTATAAAGTCAATAAATATCACATTATCATCAACAAATATCACATTAACAAATTATTTCCGATGTTGATGCTAGTGCATTTCAGTATGTGAAGAAGTATAAAGTCAATAAATATCACATTAGCATCAACAAATTATTTCATCTAATCCCTGTTAAACATTGTATCACAGCAGACAAAGGTCATTGGCTCAAGTCTCAATCCCACCCAGTTCTGAAAATTGTGCACATATCATCCCTTTGACAAATAAGTGAATTGGCTTCCACGTGAGGGACATGTTGATGAAAATATTAAAAATAAATAAAATTGTCCCATCTCTAAAAGCTTAAGCTCTTAGAGAAGATGGTTCAAAACTGGAGATATCTAGAGATGTTCATGCAACACACATTCAGAGTCAGAAAAGGTAAGAGTTGAATACCTCAGCAGTATGATCCTTCAAAATATGTCTGCAATCATAATTTCCATCTTCAGATCCTTTCGTACTGGAACAGCCGCAAAGAGCAGAACACGAGTATTGAATTTAAAGCAACCAACTAATTTTCAATACATCAAAGTATATAGCCATAAATAAATAAATTGAAATCAAACATTGTGATCATTACTTGTTATATCACAGACAATCGCAATCAGAAAGTGCCACGAAAAATCAACCAATATTGACATTTTCTGTTTGGTTGGTTGAATCGTTTTTGCCAAGAATCATGTTTTTCCTTTCCCCCCCTCC
Source organism: Fraxinus americana (assembly GCA_035079005.1). NCBI lineage: Eukaryota > Viridiplantae > Streptophyta > Magnoliopsida > Lamiales > Oleaceae > Fraxinus > Fraxinus americana. The sequence continues at coordinate 31,705,746 of CM068717.1, read as the reverse complement.
CCCCCCCCCCCTCCCCCTTTCTCCTGTCCAATTTAGTCCTCATATATACTTGTTGACAGATTTTGCATCAAAGATCCGAGTACATGTTACGTTGTTCCAATCAATCCCAATACATGAAAGAATATATTGCAAATAAAAATAACAAGGCTACAAAATGAATTTGGTACAACATAATCAACACTCCTTGTGAATCTAGTGAATCATGAACATTGAATATTAACGAATTCAATCAGATTTAATCACGTGACTTCAGTCATGAATTGACTAGTATTTTTTCAAACTGAACAATGAATCCACAGGTGAAGTTCGGAGGTTTATAAGTTCATCCCAATTCTTATTTACAGAGAACTGAAAATTAACATGAGGAGATGTGCAAAACGAAGAAACCACCTATCTAATTGGGAAAAATCACTGGAATTCACAAAATTAGGTTGCAATTCTACCTTTTATGTCCGGAATTCAGAATCCAAAACCATGCTGCCGGCGGTCCCTTCCTTCTTCGGCTTTCCCTATGGCAGTGGTTCGACGGCAACGGTCCTTTCCTTCTTGGGCTCTCCCTGTGGCAATGGTTCGAGGAAATTTCTAAAACCTAAATTATGTAAAACACCAAGTACTTCGATTGGGTTGGACGGATTTTGGGGAACGATTTGAGCCCTTTTTATGAGGCCGTATGCAGCGACAAATGGCCGGGTTCTGCCGAGGATGGGCTTGTTCGCGGTGGTAGTCGACCTCGGTGGTAGTCGACGGAAAATTAGATGAGGGTTTCTTCTTTTTCCGGCGAAATGAACGGAGGTTCTCCTGAGTCTTCGAATCGTTTTGGGCGGCGGAGTGAGGTTGCGTGTGTTTTGTCTTCGGTTTCCCCCTTTTTTTGCCCTTTTTTTCAAACTCCATGGCAGGCTTTTTCCCCTGACACTTACACAATTTTTGTACAATTTTCCATATGGTCAAGTCTCATTTAATGAAGGATATGTTAGGTATTGAAATTTTCTAGAGGGGCAAAACAGTCCAAATTTGACATTCTTGCATATACTTTTAAAAAGTGACAATTTTGTAAATGGTAAAGCCAAAATTTGACATTTTTTGTAATTTCCTCATGTTTCATGTTGTTTGTTGTTTGTTGTTTTGTTGTTGTTTGTTTAAAATTAGAACAATTAATTTTTAAAAGGGAAAATTGCAGCCACGGTATTAAACCTTTCAACTTTTTACATACTTTGTCCAAACCTTTGTTTTGTGCCACCCAGGATACCAAACTTTTAAACAATTCGCATCGGGGGTCCAAATGGACGGTTTCTGTCCAGTTGACCACGAAAATCGTTAGTTGACCTGAAATTAGATTTTTAGTGGATTGTGATATAAGTTTTTGAAATGTGTGGTTGAAAAGATGTGAGACTCATTAAAGATGTAGTTAATATTGATTTTAATCTGGCCCAAATAGACCTAAAAAACAAAGAACTCAATTTTAATATCAAAGACAAAATAAGAGGAAATTACAGCTAGAATGGTTTTTAAATTTCCATTTTCATAAATCAAGAATCAAGTTTAATTATACAAAAATCAGGTTTTAATTAATAATTAATAATTCATATTTAAATATTATAAATTAAACCCTAATTCATTTCTATTCCCATTCTCTCTCTCTATATATTCTCACTTTTCCTCTCTCTCTCTCTACCCACCGGCTGAACCCGCCGCCTTGCCCAATATCTTCTCCCATGTCAACGACGCCCCCTGGAAGAGACTCTCTGACGAAGTGGAGTCACAAAATCTCGATGATGTCTGTAGTGATGGCGCGACACAGTGCAGCTTGCAAGAGAGCTTCGATCTAGATCTGGATACATCACACAATGCGATCTGTAGATGCTACAACTCCGATCACGGTCAGATCCAGATCTACATGTATAGAGAGGTGTGACGTAGTGGTGGAGGCTCCGCGTTGGTGTTGATTGTGGCGCCGCAGCACATAGGTAGCTACGGGATTTGTGTTTATTTTATGGTAGTGTTTGGTTAATGGTGAATGATAGTGGTGCTGCATGGTGATGGTGGTGACATTTGCAGATCTATGGTGTTGCAGGCGGTGGCGGTGGGGCGTTACAGAAGTGGTGGTTGTGGCAGCTATGGTTGTGGTGGATTGGGGTTACGGGTGGGGCGTTACAGAAGCGGTGGTTGTGGCAGCTATGGTGGTGGTGGAGTAGGGGTAGGGTAGGGTGCAGTGGTGAAGTGGTTTGTGACCAATTTGGATGATTGTGACCTAACTAATATGTGACTAATTCGCGGTGGGGTGTGTGCGGTGTCGTGTTGATGGTCTTGGATGGGGTGAGATGAACGTGGGTGTATGTGACCAATTATTTGGTTGATTGTGACCAATAATTGGTTAATTTATGACAAATTAATAATGTGTGACCTAAAAATAATGAATGTGACTCACAATTTATTAAGTTATAATCGAGTTGTGACCAATAAAAGTAATTTGTGACCTATAATTTGATTTTTGTGACCATAATATAAGTTGTGTGACTTATAAATTTTGTGTTTTGGGATCGATAAACAAATTGTGACTTTTAAATTTTCAATTTGTGACCGATGAACGATCTGTGATCTATAAAATTTTTGAATTGTGATCAAATTTAATAGATATGTGACCTTTATATATTTATTAATTAAGCATATAATTAATTAATTAAATCATAAATAAATTTTAATGAAAACCTGATTTTTGAAATTTAAAACTTCTATCCTTAATTTTGAAATAGTGTTTACTAAAAACCTGATTTATGTATTGTTCCCACAAAATAAAGTGTTTTTCTAGTGTCAGTCAATGCCTTCATGGGTGCAACGTCGAAGCATTTCATCCAAGAAAATTATGGCATATAAGGTCATCGTTGACAACAAGAATACAAATTCTTTTGTTTCCCACATATTGACAATATTTTTTCATCTAAGAGAGCATTATCGTTGCCCATCCTTTAAATTTTATGACAAAGTTAATGTATCTTATTATAAGAAAAAGTTTTCAAAAACAATAAAGAAGACAGAGCTGAATGATTTATTAATGGAAAAACCATATGTGCAGAAATTTATTTTTACAGATGTTTTACATCCACTCACATGTGTGGGACCCACCGAAATAAAAAATGAAAAAAAAACCCACCCCTGCATTGTGTGTATCTGGTGGTGTTTTGTAAACCATGCTTATGTACATACAGTCCCGTTCTCCTGTCCGCGGCGGGCAAGCTTATAATGCTATAATGCCCACTCGGAGAGAACCCAACGTGGGGTTCTCACATTTGGAGAGAACCCCACGTAGGGTTCTCCTGCCACATCAGCAGGTGGGCAGGATAAGCTTGCCCGCCGCGGGCAGGAGAACATTTTCGTATGTACATAAAGCATGGTTCTTTATTAATGTTACTAGAAAAGATTTATTGGTAGAGATTTGTGAGACATGACTCTAAAACTCGGTTTTAATAATTGTTTGTCCTTGCTACCTAACAGAGATGTCTTTCATCTAGATTAACATGTTCAAGAATGGTTTGAAGTGAATATTTTGATATTCAAGCATTGTTATAGGACACATTCAATTTGCATAAATATCTCTTCTAGATTTTATTCCAACATCATGTCGTGTGTGGGTTTTATCAAACAAATATGAATGTAATTTAACATTATTAGTTATTGTTTAAATTTATATGTCAACTTATTTTTAATATATTACTATAATATCGATAGGTAAACCATTGATTAAAACCAAACCAAACCGCAAATAATGATTTGGTTTGATTTGAAAAAAATTCTAAATCGTATGAAACACTTTGAGTGGAAAATATAACACAAGTTGTCCAAATCGAATTACGTTCATCCCTAAATGGGATAAGACCGAGATTAAATAATCGTCCCCATCTCTTCAGAGTTTTTCAGGAGGCGGGATGGAATGAGAATAATTTTATTTTTCACATTTAGCTCCACCTTTAATTAGGTAATCATTTTTTAACTGTATTGTTTATTTTTTAAAATATAATTTAATTGAAAAATATAAAAATTAAATTAAATGATTCGGGAATTCGAGAAGGGACAATGTGAGTTTGCCTATCCCTAATCTTAATGAACGGATGATGTCCCTTTTTAATAGAATGAGCACGCGCATGTTCAGTTGGATGACCAGTAAATCTTTCAATGTTTTTATTTCTTAGTTATTTTTCTAAAAATGACAAGAAATAAAAAAATTAAAAAAGGTTATAAAAGAGTATACGTAGAGAGTCAAACTCGACACAATTTAATTCTCTCCTTCGCTTGCCTTGCATCATCGACAATTAGGACGAAATAGTCTTTTAAAAATATCATATCATATCATGCTCATTTTTATTTTACATTTATTAACAAAATTGTTTCGTGAAAAGAAACTATTACATGTCTTCTTTGCTTAATAATCTTGTCTAATTTTATTTGGTTTAAAGTTAGGGTAATTTTATATTAACACCACAATTTTTATTTTTTGCACCACATTTAATTGCACTTAAGGTTCTTAATCTTTGCTCATTATAATACTTATGTCCCTAACGATTTTTCATGTCACTCTTATTCTCAAACTTTTCATTAATTAACACATTTTGTATTTGATAACAATTTTATGTCCAAAAGTTTATAAAAATTGTGTAAAACAACTTATTTTTTTCCATCATGTATTAAAAAATTAAATAAATAAAAAGTGCAAAAAAAATAATTTTTTCTTCAGTTCAAAGCATGAAAATAAAATATTTTGATATAAATCATCATCATGACAAGATATAATAATTAATGGAAGGTTGAAGATAAGAATTAGACAAAAAAAAGTTACGGAAACAATTGCTACAATAAGTAAAGACTGAAGAATTTAATTGCAACTAAATGTGGTGTATCAAATAAAATTTGTGGTGACAATATAACCACCTTAAAGTTATGTATAACAATGTTTGATATATGATATCAAGCAACACTATACCGTACAATCAACAAAATTTTAATTGTTGAATGCTGTCGACTCTAACATTGTAACTTTCTATGTTTCTTTTCATTCTTTCCACTTCAGAGTAAGTTAAAATTTGAAAACGACTAGACAAAACAAACGTAGCATACCTAACACCCATCTTCTATAAAGCATAAAAATATATTGACCAATTCAAGAATCGACCCCTCTAAAGACCCCACAATCTAAAAGGAGAAAAGAAAAGGAAAAAAAAAAGTCTCATCACTTGAACTTTGGGTGCATTTCATGAACATTTCTTTTAAATTTTGCTTTTTGAATGATTAATTATGGGTGCATCCCATTGTGGGGTTTGTTACAAGAAGTGCACATGGATTTTTTGAAAAAGTAGCGAGCAAAATAAGTAATATTTGAGCACTATACTAATGAAAAATTAATCATACATAATTATGTAATTACACGTGGTATTATGTGATTGGATATCACAAAAGCTATAATTCAACTTTTGCTTTTACCAAACTTGGAAACTAAGTTTTAAATGCAAGTCTAAAACTAATTAATCCATGTTTACTTTATACGGTTTTTATGAACTCAATGATTTTTTTGATAGTATGCAATCAAATGATATATTGCTACTTTAACATATGTTTTGAAGTGGTTACACAATCGAGTTTCTTTGCCTTTTGTGGCTTGAAATTTCTCCTCAATTATTGTGACTCCTACTTTACTTATTGAAATTTTTCTAAGCATGACTAAACAAGCATTATTAGAACTATACCTAAAGAAAATTTGTTTTATTTGAGAATTATATTGTTGTCCGAATTAATATGTGCATTTTTTTAGGAGAGAGAGAACCAAATACATGACTTCAAAGATATATAGTACTTGTCTTATTATGTCAAAATCTTGCACTAGCAAGGAGATGTAACTCTCGCATTGAGAGTGAACTACTCTATATTTGATATATTTTACTTGTTTTCAATTTTTCGATTTGAATTTATTGTTTTACAATAGTTTTTAGAAGATGATCATTAAGTAAATTACACTATCGGTTAGATATAAAAATACTAATAATATATAACCATTTGAGTTATTCTTTTTAATAAGGTTTATCTTTAAAAATGTAATCCTAAGTTTTTGCCCCAATTTGATCTACATTATTATCTCATTAAAATGAAAAATATGACCGTTATCCATCACATCAACATTTAAATTCAAAATTTATATCTCTTGTGTGGACCCCAATAACGACTATATTTTTCATTCTTATTCTATAATAATTTGGCTCAAACAGAGCATTAATGTAGTTCTAAAAGCTGCAACTCTCAAATGAGTCATCATATTCCAATATTGATATTCTTAAGCAAACCACCATTTTGCAAGATAAATTTTCCACGGGTTACAATTTATTTGGGAAATATTTATAAACGGTTGATCATATATAGATAGAATTGATTGGTACATTAGTCAAGTCAGTGTTCGATGAATCTCAAGAAATGTGTAAATAAAAAATAATTTGAATGTTTATAAACACTCAATAAATATTAACCAAAAATAAGACTAGAGATAAAAAAAAAAATAAAAATAAAAAATATATATATATATATATATATATATATATATATACAGAAATGATCTAATGAGCACCGGTGCTCATCTTATCCTAAGCACCGATGAGTTGTCACATTAATTCATTGGTGGATAAAGATTTTGTGAGTTCCAATTCATCAATGAATTAATGTGCCAATTCATTTGGTCTTAGGATAAGATGACGCGTCATTAGATCATTTCTGTATATATATATATATATATATATATATAACGATTTGAACTACTTTCTTAATAAAATTGATCTTTTAAATTTGAAAACTCGATTGCAATCGAAGATTCATAAACAAACAAAGATACGTTTGTGTTTGGACTAGAGTACAAAAAATGTGAGCAGTAGCCGTTAGGTTTAGGGTTCCATCGACCATATTCCACATCCCATGTGTTTCTGGAATGGGTAATGCTACATGTACACACACACTTTTACACAATCTTTTACACCTCTCTCACATGGAGGGGGGTCCACGATTATTTTATTATGTGTGGGCCCCCCTCCATGTGAGAGAGGTGTAAAAAATTGTGTAAAAGATTGTGTACACTTAGCATTATTCTTCTGGAATAAACACACCAATTAAAACAAAATACGTAAAAGAATAGCAATCATTAAGAGCATTTGGATAAGCTTAAAAAAATTACTTAAAATAAATTTACTTATTTAGCGAAGAATAAAGATTCATTCTATTTACAAAGTATCATGTTTTAATATAATTAGAAGAGGTTTAGATCGATAACATGTCAAACATTTCTTTAAAATAACTAACAAATTTTAAGGAACCAAGTTGAAACACAATTTAAATTCTGAAACAAAATAAAGATTATTGAACACGAACCTTAGGTGTAAGTCGAGTAATTATCGATCTTAACTCAATAAATAGGTAAATTTGAAAAAAATAAATAAATACTTTTTTATTAATTCCCGGGATCCATCCATTCATGCGACTAGTAAGATTCCTCTACGAACGCAGTCCACTTAATTTGTTAGAACAACTTCCATCGAGTCTCCGCACCTATCCTTTTTTCTTTCTGAATCTTTGTTTTGGGAAAACAAGATTTGCCTACGTACAAAAAAAAAAAAAAAAAAGAAAACAGTAAATTATTCAAATACTTTGCTCGAGGTAACTTTTACATCTATTACAAACATCTGATACCTGAAAGGAAGAACACGAAAACTGGGACATACATGAATATAAAGGGCAATCTGCATTTGAAAATCTTGCAGTCTTATCTTCTTAGGATGTCCAAACCCGGATTGTTCCATCAACCGAAGCAGTGATCATACAGTTTTCCTTAGGGTGATAACTTACACTGGTTACCTGTCGTAAAACAATAAAACGTTAAAAAGGACAAATACTAACAACATAACTCCAAACGCTAAGTTATTTATCTTATCTAGCCCCCGTCCCCTCCCAAAGACCCAAACACGAAAAAAAGTGAGGGCGAAAGAGGGAAAAATGCTAATGCCAAGCAAACTGACCCTAAAATACACCCATTTGCAACCAATAGTAGGCATTTCGCTAAAATAAGTCACAACCCGCACCCACAGTTTCATGCCCGAAGTGTTGACTAGTTTAACAGCTAGAAATAGAGACTAAACCCACAAACATACAGATGGCAGATCAGCTAAATAACTTGCGTATTGGTACGTACGTCATTAAACACATCAAGCAATAAAAACGTAAAATTTTTATCCACTCTCATGGTGATTACGATGAAAAAGTTCAAGAATGATTTTGAGCAGGAATTCGGAGAATGAAGTGTTAATGAAGTAATTTTACCACAGAAACGTGGGCTCGAAAACTGGAGACAACAGATGCATCCACCAGATCCCAAAAGTAAATGAAGCCATCTTCTGAACCACCAGTCACATAGGCATCCGAGTTTGTTATGCAGCAGTCCATCTTAAAAGACTGATTCAATTAACAACGAAAAGAAAGTAAAAATCATCATCGAGATTACGAAAAATACTATATAAATCACGAGGAAATATATAAAGAAAAAGAAGTTGTGAAACAGGGCCAAGTCTTGATCATGCCATGTCGAAGAAACAAGGAGTAAATGAACAGTGGAAATCAACCATATTAAACACAGAAGATTGTAGTAACAAGAAGTATCCACATACTAACAATGTTAAGTGGTGAAAGACAGTCACAAGTTATCTGTCCAGGATTCTACACTAACCTTGCAAGTGTGGCCTTTGTATTCTTGCAATAGTTCACCACTAGACCTGTCAACACATAAGAATCCGTTTAAAACAATAGTAAAAGCAATACTAAATTCCGGAATAGAATTTTGTAGAAACATTTACCGATCCAGAAGTCGTAGTGTAGAATCTAGGCAACTGGCTAATATACAGTTAGCATCATTTGAAAGAGAGATACAGTTGACAGGTTGCCCCAAGTTGTCAGATATTTCTCTAATAAGAATCATCAAAAGGTAATTCGTTACATTGTTAGAGAGCAACCACAAATGAATTACCTATTTCAATCTCAAACTTTGCATTCTTGAGATGTAAAGGGTTGATTATCATCATTGGTACTTACCTACCAATTCGAATGTCAAAAGTTCGAACAGTTCCATCAACACTTCCAGCAATTATCTCAGTGTTTGTTAAACAAACAGACATTACACTATCGGAAAAAGTGTCAATGATCTGCATAGTATTCAAAAATTCAGCAAAGCATTTAAAGGACCGAAAAAAGACAAAGAAAAGGTAAAGGCAAATAAGATACTACTAATCTGTGCATTTGGAGTTTCACAAGGGAAAAATAGCATTATGCAATTATGGGCCTGGACACATTAATTCTCGTTATTACCAGCCAAATTATATTTGACATTTGATCTAAACATCAATCCCTGTTAATATGTTGAACGCAAAGAATGATAGAAATAGTCCTCGATTCCTAGCCTGGGATGAGCTTCTTCTTTGGATTCTATATTGAGTAGTGATAAAAAATTCATTGTACACTAGAAATTTCTCACTTGAAAGTTTTATCCTGATGGCAGTAGCTGGAAGAAGAGTCAGCCAGCAAGAAAATGATCATTTAAATTCAAAAGCATCTTCTGAAATTCTTAAATTATGGTTGACAAAGCTTCAAGTTTTCTTCTGTTTTTCGTTCAATCCATTTTCCTTTTCTCCATGCTTTCTCTATTCATATACAGTATTTTAGGAGTGTTGCGGATTATATCTTGTAGAGGGTTCCAAGTTTATAAATGATGCAATGTTAATCTCCATATGGACTTTTATGTGCAATAGGCACATGACTGTATCCTAACACCACCCAATCTCAGTTGTAAAGCAAGAACCCTACATCAAACAATATTAGAATTTTCTTTCCTTCCTAAATAAACATTAAATCATCCAAATACAAATGAATTTTCATAGAGGCACAATCTACTTACACAACACTTTTAGAGCCTAAAAAAAAAATCCAAACGTATCTAGAAGAACTTGTATTCCATAATAGAACTTACGAACAGTCTCAGGTCTACTGCACGCGTTGGGGAACAATCCATATATAATCGTAATTCACGTATGATAACAAGATGAAATAAAAAATTTCATAATCATAATCCATATTGATTAAACTTGTTATCTAATCTTGTTATCATACGGGAATTACGATTATTTATAGATTTTTCAAAAATGGTGAATATTAGGACTTGAGGCTTTTTTTAAAGTTCTATTATGGAGTACAAGTTCTTCTAGACATCTTTGGACTTCTTTCAAGGTTCTGAAAGAGTTATGTGTAAGGTCTATTCTTCATATACCAATTTTTATTATTAGGAAGTATGAAAACTTTTTGCAAATGCAAAATTTTGTTCTAAAATTCGAAGGTTGAGCCGTATTAGCTCACCTGTTTAAACTTTGGAAATTTACACGTTCAACTTTGATGATACCTTAGTTCATGAGGCATTTAGAATTAATATTGTATGTGAAATGGATATTACATTTATATGGGCTAAACATACTTTGCAAACACCACCAAAACTGTAAAAGATGTCTATCCAAAAATCTGCACACCATAGTGCCTAATTCTTGACAGCTGATTTCCAACACTATCCTTATAATCCACAAACTTGTACTCACTCACTGAACTTCAGTATTCTAATGCTCCACAAAAGATTCAAAAATAATTAACAGTGCCTGATTTCTAAATAGCCGTCTTCAATGTCCTACTTTGAATGAACAAACATCCATCCAGACTGGCCTGATTCTGACTTTTCAGCTACCAAAACTTGTCTAAATCAGGCATGGAAAGCCTGCCTGGTCTAAAATTAAATATTAAGATACAATTTATAGTAGAGTCCTACCCTACGCTCATCTTGTGTAGTGAAATGAAAGAGATTGACCTGAATAGGCTCAGTGCTATGAGATCTGCAGTCCCAAGCTCGCACTGAGCGATCATATCCTGCTGATACCACAACAGATGAATATTCATTAAACTTTACAGCATTTACCTAGTAAGAATGAAAAATGAAAGTGTTAAAAGACGAAAAACTAAAGGGAAATTTACTCGCAACACGTCAAAATTTTTATAAACTGGAATGATTGATGTTCCATAAGAAGGCAAAAGATAATTTGATTAAAGATGTTAAAAAAGAGTTTCATTTTCGAAATTCCCTCTTTTGAAAACATCCATAAAGATTGCATGCAAAATAGATGGAGGATCGTTTAAGAACTTCAATTATCTCATCTATGCACGAAATTTACACATCACCAGATGCAACCACCTTAAGGAATTTAGTAACTTTATTTAAGAACAAACACCAGATATAACCAGATAAAGTGCACGGTAGCATGAGAATCACAAACGGCAATATTACCCAATAACATTATCATTCCCATAACTCCTGCGGCTTATGTAATTACATATCCACTAGTTACAAATTAATAATAAGGCACCCACATGAATGGTTTAGCACTACAATTAGAAATCTAGATCCTAGTCAAAGCCAAGAAAAGCAAACGGTGGTAAATTATTGTACAGTATTAAGAGATGGACTTAAATACACACATCTCATCAGATAATGTTATTTAAAATCTTAAGAAAGATAGTAATGTAGCACGAGAGATTTTAGCATCACTCAACAGAGCAATGGCACCCAAGTCTACGCTACTCACAAGACAATTTCATATTTCATATTCTTTCAGAAAAAGTCAGCACGAAAAAAGTTCTACTATTTAAATCTTCATTGATCCGCACTAGCAAATCAAAACAATATTCTGATCTCGTATCAAAATATAAGAGATTATTAGAATAAACTTCACATTAAATTTAAATTTCAGAATGTCCTCGTACAAAGAATAGATTATTGCCATAAAGTTCCCAATTTTGTCATATCTAAACATTCATTCTGCATCCCTCAATTACTTCAAAACCCTTAATTTCAAATGCAATCCAATCCAAATAATTTAAACACAACGAAAATACAAATAAACCAACCTCACTATCATGACCACGAAATTTACGAATAACACGACCAGTTGCCACATCCCAATAAAATACTTGTCTGTCACCCCCACACGAACACAGTTTCGAGTTATCCCTACAGAATGATCGCTTAAATTAATTAAACATCTAACAAACGTAATGCGAGCTTTATTACCGCAGATCAAGCCTTTAGATGAGACGCTTGACAGTAAATTGACTTACGGGGTGACATGGACGTCGCGGACTTCACGACCGTGAGATTTATAGGTCTTGATGTGCAATCCACGGTGGGGATTCCAGAGCCGAATAGTGCGATCTTTGCCGCAGCTCAGGCAATACTCCCCATTCCGGTTAAACCTGGCAGCCAATACTGCGCCTTCGTGCCCCCGGAGCACGCTAGCCTCCTTCCTCGGCAGATCCTCTTTGCTCATCCTTTTGCTGTAGGTGGGAACGTTATTGTACGCCGGGCGCACCCATTTGCTGAACTGAACAAAAAATGTAGGATTGGAACCGGAGTGGGCCGAAATGATTATATAAAGCCTAAGTTTGATTTAACTCGAATTCAGGCCATGCTGCTTGGAGCCCAATAAGAAAATTATTAAGAAATTTACACAAATAGCATGAACTCTGGCCAAAAACTAAAAAGCATTTTTAATCATTTTGTGGTTACTTTGAAGAGATTACCCACTAAAGATAGAAATTTTATACGAAAAATCATCTTTATCATTAAAAAAGAAAAGAAAAATAAAAGACTGATTATTGATGTAAAGATTTAGAAGTGTTGTTCGTATTTTGGGTGGACTGTCGAGTCCAGCCGTATTTCATATTTATAGTTACGAAGAATGAAAGAATAGAGGTAACTCGACGAAGTTGACATCATTTTGAATTCAGGAAGCAAGACTGCTATTATAGGCGACCCCTAAGTTTTCTGGGCTCTAGAAGATCAAGTCATATTTGACCTATGAATATTTTTACATTAAAAAGTAGTTCTAATTTTTTTAAAATGAATATTAATACATGCCCACTCATGTCGCGACGCACGGGCCTTTATAGTTGAGCTCAGTACAACTAGGACATATAAACGTGATAGTCTAAACTTTTTGACGCTCGATTCTTTAAATTAAATTGAAAGTTTAATTAAGTAGTGAAATTTCGGATTCCCATTCCTATTCACCTTTACATCAGTCATACAATAACACTCCATCATTAATTCCCATTCCCCTCTTAATTTTCTACGTCAATATTCAGACAAAAAATGGTTCTCAAGTAGGGATGGCAACGGGGCGGGGAGGGGCGGGGCGGAGAAATTCCCCGCCCCGTCCCTGTTTAAGTCGGGGCGGGGCGGGGCGGGAGTATGTCCATTCCCCGTTTATTTCTCCGTTTAATTTTTTTTTTAAGTTTTTGATAATTTATTTTTATTGTCCATATTCATTAGATTTGGACAAATAATTTTAGTTGCTATTTTCTATTAGAACTAATAAAAAATTTCATTTAAAATATTGAGTTAAAAAATTTTTTTTTTTTTAAATGGGGCGGGGCGGGGACCCTGTTACCTGTCCCCACCCCGAACCCGCCCCTGGGCAAAATTCCCGGCCCCGTTACTCATTTAAGTGGGTTTTCCCCGCCCCGTTTGGAACGGGGCCCACGGGTATCTCATTTGTCGGATTTTTTTGCCATCCATATTCTCAAGGGGATATTACTCTTGCTAACACTTACCACTTGTATCATGGCACCTTCTGTGTCCTCGGCTAGACAAATTATGCCATTGATTCCTGGATCGCGATTGTTGGCCTGCCATGTTGACTACCCTTGGATTCACTACAGACGAAGCATACGTTTTACGAGGTTATTGTAACGCCTTCGGTTCTAGTTCGGAAAAAATCGAGCTTGTCCTGAGTCCATTAGTCTAGCCTTTATCAGCTGGATCAATTTGTGTAACTTTTCACAACATTTTTCTAGGGTTTTTGGTCATTGACTGTTTGTTGTACGCAGTGTTCTAAAATGCGTAATCCGTTGCGAAGCGTCGAGACCGAAAATCAAGAATCACAAGTTTAGGCGTGTCAATGCGAAGAATAAGCGTCATAATGAGTTTCGTATTTTCAAGACATTAAATATATTTTTATATAAAAAAAATAGATTTTTTAATATATATAAAAAAAAGATTTAGAAAAAAAAAAGCGCGTCTTTTAATTGGAAAACGCATTTTTCCCACATTTCCCAAATTCGACGAGTTTTGGTCGCGCGTCCCCTTTTGTAGAACAATGGTTGTACGTGTCACTTGAGCGAGTCTATGGTTGTTAAGGCTTGATATTCTCCAATGACAGTTCTATTTATACCCTTGTTTGGTCCTCATTATTTTCAAAATATATTTTTCTCTTTCTTATTTTTAATCACATATTTTTCAATAAAATAATATTACACGCAAATTCAAAATATTTTCTTATTTTTTAACTATACATTCTCCATCAAAATATTATTAGAAAAAAAAACGTATATATATACATGTGACGGTAGGGATGAACACAAAAATCGTCGAATTGAATTTTAAAATCATTAGTTTAAATTAACGTCAACCCACCAACATATTGAAAACTATAAAAAAAAGATCAATGAGATACAAATGACAATAAAAATGCCAATTACTCAAGATTCTTATGTCTTGGAATCTTTTTTTTATTTAATTAATGACAATTGTCTAACATTCATTCCTATTCCTATATTTATGCACAATCTCACCTTCCTTGGATGATCCTAACAGAGAATTGTTCAAATAATATGCATTTTATTTTAATTTTTCCTCTAGATTATCCTTTACGATATGTTTGATACGTTGTATTCAACATCATAATGCGATACGAAAGTGGAATAAATTTTTTTAAAAAATATTACCAAGTTATGAATCACATGGATTGATAAATATGTAAAACTCGTGGATCCCTTAAATGTGTACATATAAAGTGATTTTAATATGAAACAAACATATGAGACGTAATTAATAATTAGGTGAAATTCATAGTTTTTAGCTTTGTCTTAAGCTTAATTATCGAGAATCAATTAATATTAAAACGATGTATCTAGAATGAGAACAAGGTATTGTCTTGTTTCGTGCGAAACATCCATTTTGAATTAATATGAAAGAGACTCATCTTAAACATATTTATTCTGATTCATACGGAGTAATGGACACAAGTACAAACACATATCACGTGCGCACACACACATATGGTAATGTTAGCCTATCACATTTTTTTTAGAATTTTGATGCTCTTCCAACGCGATTCCATACAATACGAATCGTTATTTTGAGCATAAACACCACATTTAAATGTGTGAGAAGTCCCTCCACGGCCTCGTGCTTTTAGTTTAAGAAAACCATCAATATATACCCTGACTTTGTTAGCATCAACATCATGGATAACATTTAGCCGGAACCACCGGTCATAGATGCACGGAACTAGGACGGATTCTTGATAATACATTAGCGAACCATTGTAGACTCTAATCATTGCGGTGGTCGCATGAGGAGGATCTGCCCCGAACACTTGCATGATGCATACGCCAGACGTCCCATATGGCACGTAGGCATGCCCTTCGAATTGCCAAACTCCCGATGAATAATTGTATCCCTAAAGATAAAATTCATGTTGAGAAATCGAAAAGTTTACACAATATATGAACATATTTTGTTTCAAATAGAAGAACATCCAAATTTTTGATATGCTTATCATGCTTGTGAGCAATGGACATCATTGCTTTATAAGCATCTTATCTAAAAGTTAAGCTTTTACAGAGGGGAATTTTTTTTATTTAATTAAAATTTATTTTTTAACACATCCTCTCATGTGCACACGAGAATTTCTTTCCTATACAAATACAGTTTTTACAAACGAGCTCTAATACCATATTAGAGCTAAAAGCTTGGCTCCCTTTAAATTCCATTAAAATTCATTATTTGCCAAATATTTCAACCACATGCAGGCCCCATGAGTTCATTCCAACTGAAATTGTAGGTGACGTGTGGAATTGGTGGTCAATAATAATCAATGAAATTTTTTTACATTAGAGGACTAAAAGACCAAAATAACCCCTACAAACATTAGGTGCCAAGATGGGTCTATGCATTGGGGGGTAATTTTATAATTTGTCAGGAAAAGTGGAGGGTGGTAATGTCCTCACATTGTCCAACGGTCCCTTGGATATTGATATCCTCTATCAAGTGATCAGATAGGGTATAGACATGGGCTCCATTATTGTCAAAAAAGTTGGATTGAAAACTGGTTAAAACATAAATTAAAGAGAGATGAAGGGGCCAAACGGGGGCTAAACCAATTAATCTAAAAACTTAAATTGTTAGAAAGAAAAATTCTTCTTTATTTAAATTTTGCCTACAACAACTACCGATACCAACGATAATAATTTGTTATTGTTGGCATCTTTTCTAGTAGTGTCGTCTACTTTTTCAGACTTCTCAACTTTCGTCCCGATGTTATACATCATGAATAGGATTCAAACTAGGGTTTGCTATCACTTACTTGAATGCCAATCTCAGTTCGAGGTTTCGTTTGGCTTGTAAGAGTGTGTGGTTTGTCTGTGGAAAAAACCCACAACTTGTGAACTCCATTTTTGAAGCTGTATCTCCGATTTTCAGGCACATCATATGGTTTCTGAATGTGATAATATGATCTGTTGAATGGTAAAGATATGAAGCCTTTTGTGGGATCCAATGGCCCCCAACTATTAGCTTGGTGCACCAGAAGTAGCAGAATACAGCTACTGTAAAAGTAACTTAATAAGAACAGAGAATTCATTATTTATGAGTAATCTGCTGAGAAAAACGGTGAAGTATTTGTTGAATAGAATGGAAGATGGTTGTGGGATTTATAAGATGTGATGGGGAGTCCATAAAAGTGGAGGTGAAAAGTTTAAACGGTCAAAAATGATATACATATGAAAAACACCAGACGTCACCCAACTAATTTGAGCGAAATTTCATTTTATTCAAACTTATTTATTTATTCACAATTTGCAATCTCATTTCAACAAATGTGGCCCCTTAAGTTTGAATATCATGAAAACAGTCTACACGATATCATACAGAATTTTTCCTCATGTAAAGAAAAAATTCTTACAGAAAAAATACATACAGAGACTCACATAGGTAAAATATTGAAAATAAAAACCACCCACCTCCCTGTTGTGTCTATGCATTTCTGTGGCTGCATTTTCTGTACGTGTAGTGCAGTTCATACACATCTGACTTATTTCCATTGATAAACAGTACATTATGCACAATGTTCCTCTTTTGCCGTTGAATGAGGGAGAATTCTAGGGTAATGGGTTGAAAATAATTGGGTAATTTTAATTGACCAAAACGGGGTATTTTTGTCATTCACTTCTCAACGGACATTTTACCTTTCCTGTTCATCTGACAAATGTATTGACAGATTTCAAATTTTCAATTTATCGTCACTATACTAAAATGTATTTTGGTCAAATAATCTCATTTTAACGAGAATCAAAGAGATGCTCAAGTTATCGGCATTGTAGTTTCAATTTCATTTTAGTATGATCACCAACAATGATTTCATTAAAAGATTTAATATATTATATTTTGAACATCAAGACGGACCTCCACAGCAAGAGAAGCTTCAGTATGACGGTCCTCCATGTACATATAATATGACCATCCATTTGTATCACAATATCTCGAACCTCGAGTAATTCAAAATGTGACATCTCAAGACCCACTATTCACTTCTCTTACCACCTAGGACACCAATGTGTTGTGTTTTGAATAGCTCGAGTTTTGAGGGATCATGATTTAATTGGATGACCGCACCACGTGTTTACATTGGATAGTCCCATTGGAGTTTTTTTTCCTCAATAGCACCCACTTGGTTCCCCCCCTCCCCCCCTCTCATGCACTAGGGGTAGCAGCTGCCTTGGTGTTCTTCTTTGTAGCACGAGAACTTGACCATATCTTCACCAACTTAGACTTGAGTTCGTAGCATAGTTTGCTGCATTGGTTGGAGAACGACAACATGAAATTGTAAACACGACTTTTGCATATTCAAAAACTCTAAAACATGATTATTGAACTAAAGAAATTTTATTTACCGTCCAAATAATTTTTTTTCTTAATTTATTTAGCTCTATTCCTTGATCTTGGGGAGATACTTCTTTCTTATAGACTTGATTGTCACGTTGATCGACACATGGCGATATTTCATTAAAATTTATTATCATAATTAATAAGTGGTAGAATATATTAATGTATACTACGTCATACGTAAAGATTACTTGCAATGGCCGGCTTACATCCCCATTTAATAAAATAAAAGTAAATTTAAAAAACAATAAAAAAGAAATCTTTAAACATAAGGCAATGAGGTGATCGATCTTCAATGAAATATTCTTTGCAACGATGAACCTGACTCGGGTTGTCGTTCTTGAATTCTAGTTGTGAATTAAAATCTTAATAAAAATTTAAGTCAAAATCAACAATTAATTTTAGCAATACATTTATGAGATCCAAAATTTTTGAATAATATATTTCATAAACTTTTACTAAAATATACTAAAAATTGATTTTTAACTATACCAAATAGGGGCCTAGTATTAGACATGAAAGTTATCATTTCAACGTGATTAAGCAGTCCAAGTATCATTGTAGAAGCATATTTTCATTAACTTAATGTTGTTATATTGGAAAAAAATGATAAATGGTTTCCCGTAATTAAAAATGACAATGAGCTGAGGCAAGCTAGCTTGGCCTTTGACCACTCAAGCATGGTTCATATTGTTGGACGAGTCGGGCTTGACCTATTAGTCAATGAGTCGAGCATGGGCTAGCTCGTTGACCAAGAGGCCAGCCCCTGGTCGATGAATGGGCCCTACCCTGTGTAGTATCAAGATAGCCCACTAACCCTTCGTCAAGTCTATGGACTGGCCAAGATCCCAGAACTTTGGGCTTAGTTCGACGCACCACGCAGAAAATCGAGCTCAACTAAATTCTAGACTCTTTTTTTTTTAATGATTCAAGTGTCTGAACTTCGTCCAATTAGTTCTGAGGAGTGTCAGCCTTTTCCTCTGATTCGCTACTTGAGTAAATCCGGATGCAGTCATAACTTATACACACTTGGATATGACATATGCTTTCCAACATAAATATTGCCTTCCCACTGTTCAGGGATTCGAACATGCGAAGGGAAATTCCACTCTTTTTGATATGGGTTTAAGCTGTTTATGGATGGAGCTTGAATGAGCCGATAATAGTCTCCTCTACTTGAAACCCAAAAACAATGGTAGATAATTTTTTATTTTATTTTTTACCCCCTCAAAACATGTTACCTAACCACACCTTAAAAAAAGTGCAATTGAGTTTGAAAGGCATTTAATTCTCTCAAAATTAGATATTTGAATTGAAGTTAAATGTGATGGCACCAAGTGTTGTCCATTTAACATCAAGCTATAGTTTCTATTTAATTTTGGTCAAGGCCTTATTTATAAAATGGAGATGCAAACCGGCCATTTCAATTAATTCCCTCGACAGAATATTTAGGTGGAATTGTGATAGTTAATTCATATATAGTATTTTAAAAATCCTTGGTCCAAGTTCTAACCTTTTTGGTTTTTCTAATACAAAACCCTAAACGATGTTTTAATCGATTTACATTTCTTTTAGATACCCTATCCTTTAATCGAATGATGATGTGATATAAACGATTGAAAAATCTATCAACGATGCCCTACAATCTAACGTTGAATGTCATCGGTATAAATTTAGTGGCAGAACCAAAATTTTGAGGGACGAAAGAAAAACATTAAAGGAACAAAACAGTTTTAATATGATTAGTGGTTGCGTTTTAGAGACAGAAAGTCAAGTGTGTGCATAGACAATAGACAAACAAAAACAATCATCCAATTTTAGTATTATACAATATATATTAGGTAGCACAGATACAAGTAGATGGTGTCTTGAATTCTTATGTCTATATTAATGCAAGTGTTTTTTAAGTCGCACTGCTCGTTAGTGCGTACTCAATTTTGTCTTTCACTCCAAAGCATTTGGCTATGTCCAGTAAGGTCCTTGCATGTCTGGTAAAGAAGATTAAAAATGACAGAACGATATGAATTAAAAATATTATTGGTTATATTGTACGTGGATCAATTACAAGACAAAATTCTAAGCCGATTCGAAAAGAGAAGAAATAAGAATGACATTCGAAAACAGGGGCGGAGCCAGCTTGTTGAAGTAGGGGGGTCCTAGAGTTGAAGGGGAGGGAGGTTCACGGGGGTTCGGGGGCAGCGCCCCGGAAAAATTTTTTTTTA
Source organism: Fraxinus americana (assembly GCA_035079005.1). Classification (NCBI taxonomy): domain Eukaryota; kingdom Viridiplantae; phylum Streptophyta; class Magnoliopsida; order Lamiales; family Oleaceae; genus Fraxinus; species Fraxinus americana. The sequence continues at coordinate 31,685,421 of CM068717.1, read as the reverse complement.
GATACTTTTGGCATTCCATTTTGCGACACACCTCTAGTGATAGACTAATTACTATCATCTTAAATCCATATATAGCAAGAAAAGGAGAAATTCCAATCTTATGTGAAGAAAATGAAGTCCACACATCATCGAACATGAATACAGATCTCTTTATTCTCTTGAATGCCTTACCCAATTTGGCTGCTCTCTTGTGCTCTTGACCTTCAGCCGAAAAATCTAGATTCAATGCTTTAGCAATGTCATTTTGCAATTTGTGAATGTTTAAATCCTGTGAGACAGTAAACCAAAAAATATTAGCGTGTAACACAATTTCATTCTTTAGCTTATTATATGTACATTGGGTCATTGGTAGCAAGGAAATCAACATGGAATATCAATGAATATCAAAATGGTGAGGACAAAAAAATAAATACAAAAAAAAAAAAAAAAAATTTCAAAAAATTGGGGGGGTCCAGGACCCCCCCAGGACCCCCCCTGCCTCCGCCCCTGTTCGAAAATGTGTATAACTTTTAGCTCGGGTGTCGAATTTTTGTTGATGAGTACAATTCGAAAGCGTTTTTCGATTCTGCACAATTTTGTCGAAGTGACGATAATGACCTTCGACCAACATTATCAAATTTTCGAGGTCAAATTCCGTTGTTTAGGGGTATGTTTTAACATTTTTCTATTTTTAGTTAATTTAAATGTATTTTCGTCTTTTGCTGTTTTTTTGGTTTTATTAGATTTATCTATAGAATTAGAGTGTGTTTGGGACACATTCTTTTGAAAGAATATATTATTGAATAGTAGATTGATGGAGAATGTGTGGTTAAAAATGAAGGAAAAATTATTGCTGTGATGAAAAATATTATTTTATTGAAGAATGTGTGGTTGAAAATGAGTAGAAGAATGAGAATGAAAAAAATAATGTTTACCAAACATGGCCTTAAGATCTCAATATGACTATAATTTATTTTGAGTATATAAATACATGTTAAGGTTGGAAAAAATGCATTCGTTTTTTATTAATATGATATTTTTACTTCCATTTGAATGAAATTCGAGTAAACATTTGTTTGTGTGTTACGAACAAAAACTTTTTATTATTGTTCACATTTTCGTCAGGTGGTATCAGAGCAATGTCAGAGTAAGGCTTTTTTAGGCGAGATTTGAGGCGATTGAGACTAATCTACAAGAATTAGGAAATCATATACAAGAATTCGACATTAGACAAACAAAAACAAACACCGAAATTTAGTACAACAGAATATATACCATAGATAATAATACAAGTGTTTGTAAGTTGGGCTGCTCATTAGTGCATATTCAGCTTCGTCTTTCACTCCAGAGCATTTGGGTATGTCTAATAAGGTATTTGCATGCTTTGTAAAGAAGACTGAAACTGACGAAACGATATTAAAAATTTAAAATAAATTAAAAATATTATTTGTTATATTGTACGTGCACTCGATTGGGCTAAGGGCCCAGGCCCTATAAATTCTCTAGCATTGCACATCAATTAAAAGAGAAAATCTTAAACCGATTAGAAAAGAGAAGAAATAAGAACGGCCTACGGAAATGTGAATAATTTTCAACTCAGGTGTCGAGTTCTCGTCCGTGGGTACAATTCAAAAGCGTTTTTTGATTCTGCACAATTTTGTCGAAGTGACGATCATGACCTTTGACCAACATTGTCAAACTTTTGGGGATCAAATTCCATCATTTAGAGGTCCATTTTAGTATTTTTTTTTTTTTTAGTTAATTTAAGGATGTTTTTGTTTTTTGTAGTTTTTAATTTTTATTAGATTTGTCTTCAAAATTAAGATCTCAGTATGATTATGATTTATTTCGAGTTTATAAACAGATTCTAAGGTTGTGTAAACATCACATTCGTTTTTTGATTAATATGATATTTCAAATTTTCTCGTTAATTTGTGGATTCCAATATTTCTCTCGTTCATTCGAACGAAATTCGAGCAAACATCAGTTCGTGTGTTACAAACAAAAGCCTTTTATTGTCGCTCACATTTTCGTCATGTGTCATGTGATGTCAGACCAATGTTAGACTATCACAGTAAGGCTTTTTGAGGCAAAGTTTCACGTGATTGAGACTAATCTACAAGAATTAGGCAATCATCTACAAGAATTAGACAATTGACAAACAAAAACGAACATCCAATTTTAGTATAATAGAATATATACCATATAGCACAGAGACAAGTAGATGTTGTCTTGAATTCTTATGTCTATAATAATGCAAGAGTTCGTAAGTCGGGTTGCTCGTTCGTGTATATTCAGCTTTGTCTTTCACTCCAGAGCATCTAGGTATGCGCGTGAGGTCTTTTCATGTTTGGTAAACAAGATTGAAAATGACGAAAAGATATTAAGAATAAAAAATATTATTTGTTATATTGTGCATGCACTATTTTTCTTATTTGTCGACGGGGCTCAGGGCTCGGAGTCACGGATGTTCGTGCGAAACTCGCAAGTGTATGAGATCGTTGATAAGTAATAAAATTGTTGAGTTAAGAGTATCGTCTCACAAGAAATAAATTCAATTCAAGTTTATTAGTTTCGTATAGAATTCGAATTATGTAAACAAAAGAGATTTTGATTTTGTAATTATTCTAAATTACTAAGAAAACGATAAAATTAGGGTTTTTATCAAATTATTGATTATTGTATTGAATTTCGAATCCGCCTATTATTATTTATTTCAATTCTCAATTACGTAGTTAGTATCATTCATGCATTCTTAAAAATCGATAATTCTATTGTAATTAATTATCTTTTCCAAGATAAATTAAATATATTTTAGTCACGACTCAAATCTCTTCTTAGTCTGAATTTGAATAGATAGAACGCATTCAATTTCACGATTATCTCAAAGATTGCACACGGGATAGATATTATTCCTAATATCTATTGTACGTATGTTAATCAAGTAGAGACCTATTATGAGCATCCCAACACTACAAAAAGTAATTATATATTTAATTGGTGGTCAAGCAATCAAATAACAAAACTACGCATACAAGATTAATCAAAAAAAGTAAGAATTTAACTAACTACTTGTTTTAAATTAAAAATAAATAATAAAATGTTTCATTTTCATCCAATATATGAAAAAAATTGAATAATGCTAAGTGTACATAATTTTTTACACAATTTTTTACACCTCTCTCACATGGAGGGGGGCCCACACATATTAAAATAATCGTGGACCCCCCTCCATGTGAGAGAGGTGTAAAAGATTGTGTAAAAGTGTGTGTGTACATGTAGCATTACCCAAAAAAATTAGTCTATCATGTTGTTATATAAATTACACAAAAAAATTTAGAAAAATATCACCCGAAATTGAAAACAATGAATGAAAAGTGAAAAATCAATTTTTTTCTTCGATAATCTTCAGTCCGGACAATGAATCTTCAATCTCTTGTATTAATTGCCTTTGAATCCCGTGCTACATTCTTCTTGTGATAAAAAATAGGGTTTTGATATGTTTCCTTGTTCTGGCCATCCTCTTCTAAGTTAAATAGTAAGTTGAATTTGGAACAAACTAGAAAGCTTGATCGTTCAAGCCTAGAAATGGCCAATGCGCGCACCATATAGTTCAATGTGCACGCGCCGCTCATTTATTTTCCTCTCGATAAATGGAATTCAGCCCTTGCGCGCGTGCGAGAATTGTCATCCGCGCACATCATTATAGTAAAGTTCCCTTTTTTGCAGTTTGGTCACTGAATTTGATTCTTTAGTCATTTTGGTCCCTTTTTCATATTTTTTTGATCCTCCATCTTCCAAATCTATTTAATTGACTCTAGCCTTTCTCCAATAATTGATACTAGGTCCAAATCAAGTATTAGCACTTTAGGATTTAGTCCCCAAACTTTGGATTAATTCCACTTTAGCTAATTTTAGGCTCCTTTTGTCCAATTCCATCATTTTTCATCGAGATGCACCTAAAAAACAAAGTATATACAAATTTAAGCCTCAATTCATTTAAAATAACAATAATTGCTCTAGTTTAACAACACAGATAAATGTATAACGGATCTAGAGAACTCTCTTACCCATGTGGCATGACAAGATTGTTTATTGCCAGTTTAATGCCAAATTCTTGAAAGTCCACTAACAACATCCCGTATGCAGGTACGATTAATAAGTTAATGTTGTAAAAACACCGCACTTGTTTTTTGATTAATAAGACATTTCAATTTTTCATGTTAATAGATGAATTCCAATATTTTTTACGTCTATTCGAGTAAACATCCATTTGTGTGTTACAAACAGGAACATTTTATTATTGTTCACGTTTTCGTCATGTGTTGGTGGTATCGAAGTAATGGTAGACGATCAGAGTAAAGCTTTTTGAGGCAAGGTTTGAGACAATTAGGACTAATCTACAAGAATTACGCAATCATCTGCAAGAATCAGACAAAAGACAAACAAAAACAAACATCCAATTTTAATATAACATAACATATACCATATTGCGCAGAGACAAGTAAATAGTGTCTTGAATTCTTATGTCTATAATAATGCAAGTGTTTCCCCCCAACTTTTGAGATTCAATTTTTTTTTTTAAATCACGTTTGTTATCGATTGAAATTTAAATTTTAATCTAAATCAAAGTTAATAATTAATTTTAGTAACATATTTTCATGAAATTCATAACTATTTAATTTGTACCCAAATTTACTAAAATTTGATTTTAATCTCCACCAAACAGGAGTAAAATAAAAATAAAATTGAATTTCGAAATATACAAATTTTAAAAATTCTCCGACGATCGTACGCTAATCGAATCTACACATTATTTGTATCATTTCGAAACTTATTTCAAGAATTACATTATGGACATATCGAATAGTTCAAACATATATCGAAAACAGTTAAAAATACGTTAAATGTGAACCTTTAAAAAGACGTCTAACTCGCATTTTTTTAAACAAAAAATCAATTATTTCATTAACATTTATTATTTTTGAGATACAAATTTCTCAATGTAATTTTCATCATTTTATTAGGAAATTTCAAAAAATTTCGAAATTTTACATCCAAAAAAGTCATATCTCATGTAAATTTTTAGATGTAAAATATTACATGGAGTATGATTTTTTTGGACGTAAATTTTCGATTGTAAAAATTCTACCAACTTCTTTACAAGTTTGATTGTGCCCCTCAAAGTTAAAGTTCTGCGTCCGCCCCTGGATACAATGTTAAGAATGAAAAATAAATTGAAAATATTATTTGTTATATTGAAAGTGTAGTACTACTTGTCTTATTGTCCAAGGGGCTAAGGGCCCGGGCTCTGCAAATCCCTAGAATTAGGGCAGACGAAATAACTGAAATATCCCATGTCAACTACTATTTTCCGCTTAACAAAGATAGGAAGAAATGAGCAAAGCTATCTATGCTGAATTCGACAGTTTAGGGACACTTTCTCACTTTCTCTAGAATTATCATGTTTCTGTTATTTTCCTGTAATTTGGGCCTGATTTGCAATTTGACTAAAATAACTTATTAGGGTCTTATTTTATATTTTTGACATTCTTATTGAATCGAGTCTTGATTTCTAATATATTTTGTTGTTTACAATTTCGACACAAGCTGTCCTATTGCTAATAGAACATCCTAAAAGCTTGGTTAAGAATGACAAAATGTCCCAACCGGTCATGTATTGCCTCGTCCCTTCAGGGAATGGAACGGAAACATGGTCCGTGGACCGTTGCCATCCCTAAGCTTTATGTCTTGCCTTCTGTTCCTCCCTCTTTACGTCCAAATCAAGACACAAGCACTGTTCATAATAAATTTGAGATTAGCTAAATAAATCCCTTCTAAATCAAATATATCATTAGCAACTACAACAAATCAATTTATGGAAAACAGGGTATTGTTGGAGAAAGTGATTTTAACAAATAGTATAATCAAGAATGCAGCCAATCTACTAGAAACTATCGAAATGAAACTCCCAGAATCGAAAGCTATTTGATAATTTGGACTCTCCTGTACGTAATTAGATCATCCCTGCATTATCCTTCACATATAATTCAGCCTGAGACACTCGACTCACCAGACTTCTCGCTTGACTTTTTCAAGCTATTCAATATACCGTCGACTAGTCTATCCTTATTATCTCCAGAATGTTCAGACACAAACAAATAGCTCTTGCTAGGTTTCTTCTTCCCTGTGTGGTTTAAACTTGGACCTTCCGTCTTGGCACCAAATTCATTTGGTGCAGAACAATCTGACGTGTTGCTCGTGCTCTCTACTGCATCCTTTCTACTTTTATCATCTTGGCTACTGTACCAAGAGTCAAGAATATGCAATAATGAGCTATCTTCCTGGTCCTGTCGAGACTTAGCGTCGATCTCCGACTTCGCGGAGGACGACTCTTCCTCTGAATCGGAAAGGTCATCCTCTCCTAAAGGTTCATATTCAAGTGTTGGCTCAGCCCTGTCATTTATGGATTTCCCAGTAAACCTGGGATCTATTTCATTTTTTTCAAGGTCGGCATTTGAAACTGGGCCAAGTTCTTCCCAAGGAGATTCGGAACACTCATCCTTACTTAAACCATCGGATGATTCACTGTCTGAAATAGCCACTGGACCAACATTACTTTCTTGACGACTCTTCAACACTTCGAAAGGAAAAATAAAATTAGATTCTATAGTCACCCCAGGCATTACTTGTAACAGACTAACTAGCTTTTGGTAACCAAGCTTCTGTAAATCAAGAGTATAGCCGTATTTTTCAAGAAACAGTTTCCTAAATGATCCCATGTTAAATCCTTGTGGATATTCCTTCAGAATATGATCGACAAGGTTTTGACAATCGATCAATATCTCATCTCCCGACTTGCTAGAACAATCTCTCTGAGATACAGTTTGAGGAACTCCAGTATGAGGAGGATTTTGGCCCTCTCTCTCCCCAAGTTCTCTTAAAGTGGAATGTCGTTGTCCGACCTGAAACAGAGAACTCAACCCACTTGAACACCGAGGGTGATCATTAGCTGTATACGAAATAACTTTGAAAGGAGAGGTTTGAGATTGAGACTCCTCAACCCATTTCTTATCAGAGATCAATAAGTCGACCAGATGAAGAAGATCTCCTTGAGGAATGGCTCTCAGAACTGAAGGTCCCTGGCTTTGTAAATTTTCTGCTAGATGCACCCTGAAACAAATACAATAGGATGAAAAAATATATAATGTGATATCAGAGCATTATATGGAGCAGTGTGGAATGAAAATATGTTTTGGATAATATCAGCGAATGGCGTAAATGCTAGCTAAAGATAAGTTAAACTCTCACAATCAATAACATGTTTACAATGCTATGCAAGAAAATATTCATGATAGGCGATGTAATTATGAAAAAATATTCAACATATTATCAACCAGATGGTAACAAAAAACATATATTTTATAAATGGAATGCTAACCAACACTTTCAGTTATCCAGTTATGTAAACAACAGAAACATATATGTATTCACATAAAACGTAAAAGCCTACCAACTAGTAACCCCATTTGACTCTTCTGCCAATATATGTCTAGATATTGCAATCCTCCCCCAACTTGTTTAAATTCTAGCACCTTATCTTTTGAATGCAGATGAATTATTATGGGCAAAAGAATACCATGTTCATGTACTCAAACATGGTAGCAGCCGAGTGAAAGACTACCTTAAACAGTATTTAGGTTACTTTGGCACATGTTAATTGGGCACAGCTTTTCCTCTTTCTCTTTGTATATGGCATCAAAGTGCTAAACTTCCAAAGTAGATGGGGAGAGGAGCTCTAGAAAATTTGGCTTGGACAGTTTTAAATAAATAGTATGATAAGGCAAATTTTCATGTGATCTTTTTTTCTTTCCATAATAACTGAGTCATTTTCCTTTTTAATTTAATTTTTTGGCAGACAAATTAATGTATAGTAATGTTATGTTCTTCAAATGAAATAAAATCTTTTAGGATTTCTTATTGTCCTAATTTGCTTCTGCCTTACACATTTCTTGACATTTTTTGTCGATTTGATACATCTTTATCTTGGAATTGCTTCTATCCTTAGTCCAAATTTGTTCTTGCCCTCTCTGTAATAACCGGAATTTTACATCTAATACAAATGATATGGAGTTTAATGGTCATTTATGTGCAACTGATTAGTTTACTAGGAAAGAAACCAGCCTTATTTGCTCTATTGTACAAGTCCAGGGACTTCAATTGCAATTTGAGAAATCTCACATCCTATGGTTCTTTGAGCGAACATTTCAGTACAAGTGTGTGAATTTTGTTTAGCAAGTTTTGTGCCTAAGAGGTCAATTGCTTTTTTAGCAAGTTTGGGGACAAGTTGCACTTTTACACCTTTTCGGGCCTAAAGTTGCACAGAAGGCAAAGAAATGATTTGTTTCTAAAATTTTCTGCTATTATCCAATATAAGTCTCACTCTATAATTTGTTCTCATGAGTATTTTTCTTTCACTCCCTCTTTTGTGGAGTCCCTTTATTTTTTTGGCAAAATTGACCTATGAAATGGAAAGCAGCAATCTCTTAGTATTCAACTTAGCAATTTCACATTTTCATTTAGATAAGAAAACTGTGCTGAAAATGATATTTTGGAGAAACCTACACCATGAAACTCAAGCAATATATGCTTGATGCTTCAATAACCGAATGAACCTCTTTGCATTACATAGATGTTTCAAACATATTTTTAAGGCATAAAAACTGTAAAGCACATGTCAAACTTCTAGTAACATGTCCAAATCCTCATTTTTGTCCTCAAAATTCAGAATCGTGATTATAATGCATGACTAAAAAGATATACATCCTGATCTAATATTCATCTGGCACTACCATAGACGTTTCATTATTTTGTTAATCATCTCATCTAGAAACTTAAGCTTTTAGATAGGAATCACATGTATTCATATGCATTTTGCCTCTAGCACGCCCCCTCACGTGTAGGTTGAGTTCATTTTTTTCCAATAAATTGTACAATATTTTTATAAACGGGTGAGGTGAGAGTCAAACATGGTTCTTTTGCTTGGCTATGATATTATCTAAAAGCTTAATATTAACAAAACAAGCTCTATTATATGGACAAATTGTAATCAGAAACTGAGGCAGACACCTGGAATGATGATAAAGAACAAATGTGAACGGGTGTACCTGGTCCTTGACTGCAAGACAAGGTCTGAACCTTGGGACGTGTTCATAAATGCCTCCAGTTCATTCCAGAAGGCTTCGTTAGAAATTACATCATCCTTCTTTGAATCATTTTTCGTCTGGTTTAATTTATCAGATTCTTCAGATGCATAATCAGAGTCAGTTGATCCCCAAAATTTACACCAGCTCATAATCTGAATGAAAATGCTCGAAACTTGCTTGGGTTTTCCAACAATTGAATCAGAATTTCTAGCAGTCTTTCTATCAACAGTTGCCTCATGACTTGATGGTGAAATGGGGCTAACTGATTCGGCAGGATAACCTGCTGATATTACATTTTCCTCCTCCACCCTTTTCTTCCCATTAGAAATTTTTTTTGTTTACAATGGATAGTCTTCTTTGAATCGTTTTCTTTACTCCTAAACCAATTCCTCGATATCCATCTGAAAATGCCAAGTTCGGCGTCAGCTGCAGCACGTACTTGACTCTTACTATCTTTCGAAAGATCCACGATTTCAAAAAGTGGAGAAGACAATTCAACTTTTTTGGTTGACTCCTGGACGTTTACTTCCTGATTTTTCTCTTGTACCTCTTCCATTTTTGTTGGAGAGCACTTTTCCCCACTTTTTGGTTGTTCTTGCATTTCAATCCCTTCCTTTTCTGACTTTTCAGTAGTCCCATTTGGTTTTCGAACATAACCAATTTCAGGTTCTCCAATATTGGATACTGGTTCTTCATATACACTTGGAAGTGATTCATCAGAAACTTTGGGTTTAACACCAAGTACATGGAACTGGCCATCATTACCTGACTGGAGCTTTAAAAGATGTGGCATGGCTAAAAGAAAACGAGAGAACTTTTTATATCCATATAAGTCCTTGTCAACAATCAAATTACTCTTAGCTAATTCTGAACGAAGTTCTGTAATAAGAATTCCCTTGGGGTGTGAGTACAGAATACGGCGAAGTTGCTTTAAAACAGTCTTTGGAATTGGTCGAAGTTTAGAATCTGAACTCAACTCAGACAATTCGTCAGAACGCAAACATGGTGATTGCTCCGTAACTGCAAATGGGTCTTCAAAAGGTGCCTTGTAATGGCCATACCAAGAACCGTATGGACCGTCTGGAGGTTGGTTAAAATGCTTTCCCATGAGTTTCTCCCCCATAATCAGAGTGTTCCACTGCCACATGATGCTTGCAGCACTGCATAGAACACTGGGGGCACTATCTTTACTAGCTAATAAGATATTGTAGTTGTTCATCCTAAGCCGATGCAGAATGGCAGCAAAATCCCTGTCACCGGATATTAAGAAAATGTGTGCTGGTGGAGGGTTTTGGGAAACCCAATGCATAAGATCTACGACAAGAAATCTATCAGCACTGTTCTTTCCACCTGAAGCCATAGAAGAAATGCTCACAGAGAGAACTAGCAGAAAACAGAGAATAAGCTGCCAATATAGCGAGAACTACTCTGATAATTATGAACCAATCAATTCGATCGCATTTTTTCTTCACATGTAAGATTAGATAACATGTAAAAATTGAAACTTTTCCTCACAACTGCAGATTGTGAACTAGAACACATGTCCCAACCACCAAGATTTAGGCCCTGTTTGTTTCGAATCAAAATCAGATTTTAATCTAAGTCAAAGTCAAACAATCATTATTAACCACATTTTTAATGCGTCCACAATTTTTCAACCACACATTTCAAAACTTCTATGATAGACTACTAAAAATCTAATTTTAATCCCTACCAAACACCCACTTAGAGAGATGATGTCTTGAATGTCAATTTTGGATTTCCCCATAACAAAAGAAAATAAACGATGCTACATATAAATTCATACCATTTATAAAACATTTGGCAATAACATTTCCAAAAGGATGCAACCAGAATTTTTTTTTCAGGAATAAGACATCAAAATTATATAATGTTCTTCAGTAAACATTCCTTTCTGTAAAGTTTTTTCACTTACAAGTAACAATGATTACACGAATGAGCATTTAAAGTGACCACAACGAAACATCAGCCAGAGAAAAGTGAAATGATTCATATGACGTGTGTCAAAATATTACTATGTTCTTGATTTATCATTCCTGTATCTTTTTATCTATCAATTATCAGATTCAACGGAAAAAGGGCTAACAAACGCAGATAGTAAATATAGTGGAAAAAATCAAATAACTTTATCAAAGGAAAAAAAAAACCAGAGGGAATGTGGGAAAGATTGATCCCGGTAGCCGAAAGGGCCTGCTGGTTAGCCCTGGAGAGCTGCATTACATCTCCAAAAGCCGTAATCTGAACAGGACCCTTAATCCCATTAGCCCTGATAGCATTGGTAATGCACTGTGCTACTCTATAGACATTAACATTAATAGGCAAGCTGCAGTTCTCAAAATCCCACCATACTGATACCCGAACATTACGGCTCTCCTCCTCGTGCCGCCTTGACGGGTAGCTGGAAACTGAATTGTGTGTAGAAAATGAGCAACTATGAGAAATCTTGAAATAGGCTGGGAATGGGGGAGTTTTGGGGGTGAAAAAAGAGAGGATTAAAAAGGGTTTTCGATAAACGGGATTCATTTTGGGCGTCTGTTGTGATTAGGGTTTGATGGTGAATATGGTATCATTTGAAGGGGGTTTGATTATGTGAACTCTATGAAGGTGGGTTTGGTCGGATGGGTTTTTGTGATGAGGGAAAGGGAGTGTCCATTTGAGGAAAGAACTGAAGCATAAAACCCTTTGCTAAAGCCCCAGAACACATGCCTATCACGCGACACTTGGTACCTAATTTCTCGAGTTAGTCTACAAGTGCAGAAAATTTTTACAGAATTGATACAGAAATTTGAAATCAATAACACAGATTCAAAGTTAGAAAAAAATACACACACACAAATGCACAGGATGCTGCCACATCAGCATCCTGTAAATATTCTGTAAATATTCCCTGTACTCAGAGAATATTTATAATAACTCTAATGAATGCATTCTGTATTATTGTTACAAGTGTTTTGACATGTTCGACTAGGCTTTGATATGAAGTTCCATACTCGATCACAATTGAAAAAGAGGTTCGACTCTTGAAACTGTTACGTACTAGAATCAATTATGGAACATATTACTTGATCCCATTTTGATTGCAATCAAAGATTAAGCCCATGTTTGGGTCACATTCTTTTTTTTTAATTCTCATTCTTTTACTCATTTTGAATCACACATTTTTCGATAAAATAATATTTTTCATCACATCATAACTTTTCCTTCATTTTCAACCACACATTCTCCATCAATTTACTATTCCAAAATACATTCTTCCAAAATAATGTGGCTCAAAAACACCCTGAGTAATAAAATTTACTACTCAATTGAATAGATAAAGCGAATTTGTCGATCTTGTTAAAAACTAGAGATAAAAGAAGAACAAAAGAGAGAAGTAAATAGAATTGTGTATTTTATTAAGAACCAATGTCTCATATTTATAGGGAAGAATTAGAAATACAATGATATTTTGATGGTATATGCCTTCTAGGTTATGGACATTCATTACATAAAAAATATAACATCGCAAAAATCTTATTAGAAAACTCCCGTAGAAAAAAATTTAATGAAGGAAAAATATTACATTATTCTTTTGAGTACGCTATAAAAGTTTTCTTATTAAAATCTTATCAAGAAAACTCAATAGGATAAAACCTTGGTTAAGGAAAAAAATACAACGCATATTTACTTTACTCCCCATGATAATATCACTTGAATTATGCTTCATACATATTAAATCTCTCAAGAATAACATTAATAGTCATGTCAGATGAGATGACTAAAATGCATTTCAAATTTCACGTATTGTCAAGATAACATGATATAGACTCGTGAATTCATTCACCACGATTTTTGTGAAATTCACTATGTTAAGAGTCGTGCGTTACATACTACGATTTCATTTTTCTTATTTCATTTTTGCATAAATATACACCTTTAGATTTTTGGACTGTGAGTCTAGAAATTTCAGATTTCTTTATTAAATTTAATTTAAGATTGGTCCATTTTATTTGGTCAATCATTAATTCGATCGATATATTTCGATGCATTTATTTCGATTCTTCGTTGTGTGATGTAGTACATTATGTGCAAAAGTATTATCGGCTACTTTTTCTTTTTCGATTCTGTTCTTTTCTGTAATGACATAACTTATTAAGATATCTCAATTTTCAACAAATCGGGTGCCTAAACCTTTTCTAGGGTTTAATTATTTGTTATATCTAAATACTTATCAAGAGTATATGCCTCCTTAATGGGATAATCTTTACTAATTGCTCCATTTTTCATTTGAATTTTTTAATATTAAAATTGAATATCATCATGCTTCATACGTGCCATAAATTTTTTAAATATAATATTAACTATTTATCTTCAAGAACGTTAATTTGAGTTGAAGTATTTAAAGTTGATGTGTGAGATATTGTTAATATCTTTAGTCAGTAAATGTATTTAAATGAATTATCTTTCAAAATTCTGATTCGAATTATCTTTTGTGATGATTTAGATAATGATGCATTTTTACATTATTTTCATTTTTTTAATTCCTCCCCATAATGTTTAGAAGAAAATAGTTTAATCAAATTGACAATTAGCAAACTACATTATAAAATATTATCCGTCGAGTTTAAAATATTCTATAGGGATTTAAACTAAGCTTATGTTCTCAATATTCTTTAATATCCATCTCAGTGCATCGCTATTAAGCAATATACATATATTGCAATTTCTAAATCATTAGACGGAAAATATTAAGCTCTAACCATAAGCCAATTATAATAGGGGGAACTTGATGTTGGCATGATACCTAATAACATTACCTAAACACGAATGAGAAATACTTTGTTCTCAATAGTTATTGTTAAGAAATTAATTGGAAACACTCAAATGATTGTGTTAAATTAATTAATGATATCCCAACTAATATTTATTAAAATATTGAGATTTAGGCTCACTAACATTAACAAGACACATAATCTTGATTGTACAATCTGAAAATTACACTCATAATTTAAAATTTGAACAGTAATTTCTCAAACTCCAAGTTGCAAATATCATGCAATCATTTAGTATACGTATCAAATCTATTAGACACAAATAATATGTAAATAGTCAACGTGGAGGATAACGTGGCTTATGTGTCACCCACTTAATTTTCAAAAATATAGAGAATACAATCTTATTTATTTAGAAATGATTAATGACCAATAACAGAGAGAAAAAAATATCATATAGGAATTTATTGGATTGAAGAATCTTTTGGTTCATCGTTGAATGTCCATTTAATTTCTCTAGTTCGCATCATTATTGATTTAGTGATTGTCTAACTAATCATACCAAACAATAATACATTTGATAATTGAACTTTTGGTTCAGTATAATGCTTGCCGTTTCAATAACTATTCAATCAAACACAAGGTATAGTTAATTTTCAAAAATTGATGAACTATAATAGAAAAATCAATGTCCACATGATATGAGTTGTTTGTTTTTCTTCATGTTTAAACACTAAGTCAAAATGATATATTTTTCGAAACATGTGTTACTCGAGAACACGTTGACTATAATTTCTTCAAGAGTAATATATCAATATTATTTTGAAATATTAGAATTTTAATGGTATTCTCTTCAGAGAAATAATATATTATTATTTAAAATATAAATTATGTAAGATTTACTCTTCGGGAGAAAAAACATAATTTATATTAGATTTTAATTAATTATGTTTTTTGGGAGCAATTAAAATTTAACAAAAGTATCAATAATAGCGTGCTACCTCAGGAGTAACAATATTATATTATTTAGAAATATCAACTATTTAAGAGTATGTATTTTAGTAGAATGTAATGTTTACAAAATTGTGCTTCTTTAAAAGCAACACGTCAATATTCTTTTAGAATAATGAAAATTATAATCCATATTTTTCAAGAGCAAATAATGTTCTACTAAATTATTAGTTATAATGTTGTGCTATTTCAAAAACAATAACATGATAAATTATTAATGTAAAGATTATCAAAAATATTTAATCAAGTTAAAAAAATATTAATTATTATACAAACATGAGATAAATTTCTATACCAAATTAATTATCAAACCTGCATTAGGAAAAAAATCTTAAGAATCAAATAAATTTTTACAAAAATGGTAGATTCCAATTTAACGTTAGTCCATTAAAGATTAATTTTCTTTCAATAATCAACTGATGTCGAATTTCTTAATAATCAAATAAACATTTAAGATAACTTATCAAATCTAATGCATATCTTACAATAATTTCACATATAAATAGTTCATCATTGATTAAAAACATGTACAGACAATCTACCGTACAAATAAAATTTGCGCAGACATGAGACATGCAATGAAGTTGATTAAATAGATAGGCACATAAATAGGAGGATATACAAGTAAATGACCCAAATTTAAGGCCATAATTCCAAACTAACCTCAAACTAACCCATTTCACTATTCAATCATATAAACTACCTAAAATACCCTTAATATAAAAGGTTTCAAAATAAGTCATTTTAGTCCTCAAAACTTTAATTCTAATTTTGGATTCGACAAAATTGTTTGCCCCTTGCAATAAAAATTAACTTTTCTTCACCATCAACTCTTTCCACCTATCTT
Source organism: Fraxinus americana (assembly GCA_035079005.1). Classification (NCBI taxonomy): domain Eukaryota; kingdom Viridiplantae; phylum Streptophyta; class Magnoliopsida; order Lamiales; family Oleaceae; genus Fraxinus; species Fraxinus americana. Next base: position 31,669,606 of record CM068717.1, on the reverse strand, counting down.
GAGCCGAAAAATTTGATATTGATTAATAATTTTATTTTTGAATTTTTGCATTTTAGGAAACTCAAATTTTAAATGGTATCAGAGCCCTATATCTTGAGGAATTAAAGACATTAGAGAATGGAAGATAAGAACGAAATTTGCATAGGATGGTACGTTAACAATTCTACTGAATATTTAGATACTGATAGTTATATTCAACATCTTGTTAATAAATCAAGAAATTTGATTGAAAAAATAAAAGATTCGGATAGTCTTAAAATAAAAAAAAAATTTGAAAAGAAAATTACTTTTCTTTTAATAGATCTTGATGAAGTTTTAGACGAAAACATAGGATATCTTGTTAAAATACCTATTCTTATAGAAATAAAAATTTTAAAAAGAATTCAAAGAGTTCTTAATAATGAAATTAGGAGAATTGAAGAATTAGAAACCTAAAGATCATGGAAATTGAAAATTCAAAAAATATAGAAACTGAAGTATACGAAGGAGTAGAGGGATATGCCTTAAAATGAAAATTTGATTGGGAAAAATTTAGAAAAATTAATAGAGCAGAATTAAGTCTAAAACCACCATGAGAAAATAAATTATTTAATATTTTAGGATCAGCCTTTAGAAGAAAGAAATTATTCATTAATGAATATCATGAAATAGAAAAAGCCATAGATATTAAACATACACAAGGAAAAATAAAATTAAATCTTATAACAAAAAGAAATATTAATGAATTCCTAGGAAAATTAAAACAAGAAAAACGAGATAAAATATCTTATGTTTACCTTGCTGGAATACAAATAATAATAAAATCATGTTTTAAAGAAGGAATTAATAGTCCTATAATACTTAATCTACAAGATGAAAGATGTATAACTGTAGAAAATGGAAATTTAGGAATAGTAAAAGGAAACTTAGCCTATAAAAAATTAAAATTTACTTGTTATCTAAGATATTGTGTGCATATAAATGATAAAAATTTAGATGATTGTCTTAGTCTACATTTTAAGATGACTAATAAAATATTAAAAGATGATAATAAAGTCTTTACTATATTATATCAAGGATTATATTGTTATACAAATAGTAATTATGGAAATATATATAAAGAAAAACATTTTATAGAAATTGACGAAAAATTTAGGGATATAGGAGAAGCAATCTTACCTAGAGAACAAGACATAGAAGAAATAGAAAATTTTGAGATAGGACATGATGATGCTATAAGTATTGATCAACCTATAATACCAAAACAAATAACATATAAAGAAAATAAAATAATTATTGGAAATAATACAGTAAGACATAGTATTTCAAAAATAATAGTGTTTATGGAATCAAAGGAAAGTTTTTTAATGGAAATAAATTGATAAATGAAATTAAAATACTTATTGATACTGGAACAAGTCAGAATCATATTTGCTCTCTTATTGATGAAGGAATTAAAAAGAAAAAAGTTGAATCTTATAGTTATAGAGATTTTGAAGGAAAAATAAACTCTTGTGATATCATAGGACAAGTACAAATTAAATTAGGAAATTTATTATTAAGCATAGAATGTTATATTGATAATAACATGAATTTTGATGAACATCTAATATTATTAGGAAATTCATTTTTAAATAGTCTTGATAATTATAAAATAGACAAGGAAGAAATTCTTATTATACATCAAAGAATAATTACATATTACCCTAAAGAAAAATGAGTAGAGAAATAAAATTCCCAATAAGTGTATATATACAAATAACTGTATTTGAATAAAAAATAACTACTTGTGCTCTAATTGATACAGGAGCTGAGATAACTGTCTTTAAAGAATTTTTATTACCAAAGTGGATTGAAAATAAACAACAATTAACACTACAAGGAATAACTGGAGTAAGAGAATCTTTAAAATATAAAAATGAAAATATGGAAGTTATAATAGGATCTAAAATAGTAACCATAAGAAATGTTTACCAATATAATATTAATGATTGCGATATCATTCTAGGAAATGACTTTCTACAACAGTTTAGTCAATATAGTCAAAATATTTATACTATTCAATTAAAAATACCATGTGGACATTTACTAAAAATTGTTAGAGAATTTAAACCATTCAAAGTTCAGCCAGCTCAGCGTGGTGAAAAAATAGAATTTATACCAAAATTACTCAATTATTCAATCAAAACAATTACTCTTGATCAAATAAAAGACCTTTTAGCTAAAAATTATTATAAAACCCACTTGAAAAATGGGAAAAATAAAAAACAACAGCTAAAATAGAACTATTAGAACCAACAATCATTATTAGAGTCAAACCTATGCTCTATAAGCAAGAAGATAAAGAAGAATTTCAAATACAAATTCAAGAACTTCTTAATCAAAAACTTATAAGAAGAAGTAATAGCCCTCATAGTAGCCCAACTTTTATGGTTAGAAACCATTCAGAAATAAAAAGAGGAAAACCTAGGATGATAGTAAATTATAAAGAACTTAATAAAAACACTAAATTTGATGGATATTATCTACCAAATAAAGAAGTATTAATAAATATTGCCAAAAACAAAAAATATTATTCAAAATTTGATTGTAAATCTGGATTTTGGCAAATAAAACTAGAAGAAAATAGTATACCATTAACAGCATTTAGTACCCCTCAAGGACATTATGAATGGATAGTTATGCCATTTGGATTAAAAAATGCACCACAAATTTATCAAAGAAGAATGGATGAAGTTTTTAAAACCTATAATTTTCTTATTGTTTATGTTGATGATATACTTGTTTGCTTTGAAACATATGAAGATCATCTTAAACATCTTAGAATTTTTGCTACACTTTGCTCAAAAGAAGGTATAATACTTAGTCAGAAAAAAGCAGAAGTAGCAAAACATGAAATTGAATTTTTAGGAATGATAATAAATAGTGATGGAATAAAATTACAACCTCATATTTCAGAAAAAATAATTTTATTTCCTGATAAAGTAGAAAATAAGCAACAAATTCAAAAGTTTTTAGGTTGTCTTAATTATGCTGAAGGATTCATAGAAAAACTTGCAGAAAAAAGAAATAAACTTCAGAAACTATTAAGAAAATCAAATAAATTAGGTTGGAATGAAGAACATACTCTTTGGGTTAAAAATTTAAAAGAAAATTGTAAAAATTTACCTAAACTTAGACTTCCTGATGAGAAAGATAAATTAATAGTTCAAACCGATGCTTCTGATTTATATTGGAGTGCTTTATTAAAAACTGATTTAAATGAAATTTGCAGGTATACTAGTGGAACATTTAATAATGTTGAAGTAAATTATTCGACCAATGAAAAAGAATTATTGGCAGTGGTTAAAGGAATAAACAAATTTAAAATATTTTTGTTACCCAATGAATTTATTGTTCAAACTGATAATACTCAACTTAACGGACTAGTAAATAATAAATTACCAAATTCACCTCAACATAGAAGATTACACAGATGACAAGTGTTACTATCTTTTTATAATTTTAAATTTGAATATATTAAAGGAAAAGATAATTTATTTGCTAATTTCTTGAGCAGGAATCATGAATATGGAAAAGATTGAAGCATTTACAAAGGAATTACAAGATCTTTTAACAGATTTTAATGCAAATTATCTTGCTGTTCAAGAAGATCATCTTGATATTCGACAAACTTTGTGTGATTTATCAAGCAAAGTTGTTGAAAGTGGGAAAAAGATTGAAAAATTGAATGATAACAAAGAAAAAATAGTTGAAAAATTGACAGAATGTTTAGACTTTTTTGCAAATTGTAGACAGGAGTATCCTCCTTTAAAAGGTGAATACAGCCGAAAGGCTAGTCACATCCCATTTCGGGAGATTAATACATCCACCTCGAGTGGAGAATCAAAATTTAAGAGAAATGACTCTCTTACCTCGTAAGAGGAAAAAGTCATAAAAAAGGGTCCACAACAACTACCTGTCAGTATGGACAAATTGTTGGAAAAATTTACAAGTGGAAAAGGAGCCGCTGAGTCTAGTACTCAAACATCCTTATCAAAAGGCCCATTGGAACAACCTACTGTTATCAGTGAATTCCAAGAAGATAAAAAAGCACCGATTGGTGACCTTAAATCACCAAAGGGAATAATTGCTACTCATCACATTAGAGCTAATCTATATCCAATGGAAAAGGAATATTATGAATTTTCAGAATGGGTATATAATTTCAGAGAAGAAAGTTCTCTATATGTGACAGCCCTTCCAACGGCGATTTATCCAAGGATCAGTGCAGTTCAAGGAGCAAATCCTAATATTGTTCGAAAATTGGCAGCATTTGGATTTTTAGATCGACTCTTCCCAGGGATAGATCTAAAAGAAATTGAACAGTTTGACAAAGAATTTGTTAATTGTGTTAAAAAATTCAGCGATAAACAACCGATTGAACTGAGATTTTACACAATTAGTCCTGAATATAAAGAACCAGAGTGGTATGGAGAACATCATCTCATCACAATTCGGAAAAATAATGGAAATCCACTCAAGGAGATTCAGATTTTTAAAGAATTACCCACTATTAATAGAAAATGGATGATTTACAGACGAGCTCTCGGAATAAAATCAGTCTGCTCAACAATGCAGTTCTTTTATGGAGAAAGATACATGGTCTATGGTATGATCAATAATTAGATCCTTATCTATAGAGGAGATAAAGAATCAAAAATTCTTGAAGAAAAAATCTGTGGAATTATGAACGATCAATTATCTGGAAGTGAATAATGCATTAAAGAAGCCTGCCGACTTATGGGATACGTCCACAAATAAAGGACGATCAAGAAAAACGTGACCGACAGCACCATGTGAACCTTGAAGATAAGAAGACAGCTGTCAAGCTGGAATCAAAAGAAATTGCCGACACTGGAATAAAGACAACCAACAAGCACTTAAATATTTTCAACCATATTTGAAATTATCGTACTTTTTACTTTTGTGTTGTAAAAATCTGATTGGCCAGAAGCTTCTCGGTGAAGTGCGAGCCTTTCTATAAATTGAGACTCCTCTCATTAGAAAAGATCATCGAAAATTAGCCATCTGAAATCTCATCCTGAACTACCATCTCAAACTTTCAACAATGATCTTTGTAATCATTCTCATTAGAGAGTAGAAACCACTCTTCGGAGTATCAATCTTTGTAAAAATCCTTGTATAATAGCTTTCAAACTATCTTCAGATCAATAAAATCTTTGAGTTTGAAATAAATATTTTATTACGCTTTGAGTGTTGTTCTACACAATGAGTCTGTTTGAGAGTTTTGAGTGCCTTTGTGTCCATTTTGCTGTGATGCTGTCGGACTTTGGCCAACTCTTGTGACGAAGGTGACCAGGAACATATAACATTCTTGCTATTTGGTGAAGCGTGGTAAGACCCTTATTTTAAGCTTCAAGAAAATTTATTATCTGAAAATTTGCATGAAAATTATTATATAAGAATTCTTATGAGATTGTATACTTTGAAGAACTTTTTCATGGAAAGTTACGAGTTTTATTATAGAACTGTACCTTTTAGATATACTAATAGTATTGATTATAGTCACATGATAGAAATTCCAGAAACTTATGATAGTTATACTAGAGGAATAAATTTCATAAAAAGAGATAGTAGATATTATGAAAAATGTCTTACAATTGTATCATTTGGATTAAAAGAAAAATTGCCTAAAGACATAATGAAAATGATTATATTTTTCTGGTTAGACAGTGAAAATAGTGAAAGAACTTTTGAAACTATAGAACAGCATATAAGTTATAATGAAATTTCTGAATTATATGATTTTGATATTAGTTTTGACGACATAGAATAAGAATATGCCTGGAATAACTAGAAAATTTTGTGATAATAAAATAAAAATTTTAGAAGAACAGATAATAACTGACAATAATCGTAGAGAAATAGAAAAAGAAATTTCTAATTGGAATAAAATTAAAAGAGAATTATTAAGGAATGAAATTACAAGAGAATTAAGAAGAGAAGAACAATTTAGAAGAGAAATAAGACAAATGATAAATAATATAATAATTAATTCCTTAAACTTACCAGACTAATATGAGTTTACCAACAAAAATAAGATTTGATAAACAAGAAATAGAAAATATTAGATTACCAATAGGAAGTTATCAAACTAAAAAATGGAATACAACTCTGTTTCAACCCTTAAACTCATGGGGAAATACAAATGAATTGTTAAATATGACTACAAATTGGACTAATGCATTTTTATGGCAACAATTAGGACAATTAAAATCTAAAGATATAGAAGCTATAGATGAAATAAATAATATAGATCCAAAAGATAAAATAGCTAAAGAAAGATTAGAAGTTTTGAGCAAAAATATGTCTAAACAATTTAATAAAATAAAAGAACAAATTAATAATTTAGAAATACTTAATGAAGCTAAACTTGAAGAAATTCAAAATCAAATATCAAAAATTGCACAGAAGAATAGTATTAATAAAATAGCAACTTTAGAAGAAAAGATAGATATTATTAATTATAAACTTCATATTCTATTAAATAAATTAGGATTTGAAATTGAAAAACCATCTTATAAAAAACCTAAAATATGAGTATGAATGATAAAATCAATTTAATTGAGAAAAATATAAAAACAATTGATGAAAAAATAACTAGAATTGAAATAGGCTACGAAGAAGAGAAAGAAAGACTACAAAATAACTTTTTAAGAATAGAAAATCTTTTAAATAGAATAATAGAAAATCTAAATAAAGAAAAACCATTTAAACCAGATTATGCCAAAGAACTTAAAGAAGTCAGAAAGAAAATTGAAAAATATGAAGAATTAATAAAACTTAATGAAGGATTAAAATAAGATATAGAAAGATTATTGATTGATCTTAGAAAGTAAGAAAAAAATCTTATAGAAAAAGAAGAAGGAAAATTAATTATAGAAGAACAATGAACGAAGATATTAAAAATTTAATATTTAACTTAGAAGATTTAAAAATTTGTGAAGAAATAACTAAAAATCATATGGTCGGAAAAACGGGAGGACCACGAGCAGTCAAACAAGAAGAATATGGAGAAACTAGTACAGCTAGATATGAAGCAGAAATAGACCCTAGAAGATATGTTAATACAAAAGTAGATTTTAAAACTATCAAAGAAAGAATGTATAGAGACCAATTTAAACCAGTATTGAGAGAATCAAACCCAATGAAAATTGCAGGTTCATATTTAAATTTAGATTGTGAATTAGATGTTAGAAGAGTTATAAATGAATGGAGTACTAATATGATAGCACACTTTAATTATAATCGCAGTAATACAGACAATAAAAATAGAACTGAATATTTATTAACAACATTTAAAGGAAATGTTTTTAATTGGTATAGAGGATTAGAAGAAACAACAAAAGGCATTTGGAAAGATAGTATTGAAGCAGGATTTGGAATTAGTATAATAGAAGGAATAAATAGAGTCGCTACAAGAATTTATAGAGAATTTGCTGGAGAAGATTGGGTAAATGAAAGTACTAAAGCAAGATTAGAAGAAATAGAATATGCTAAAAACAGAATGGAACATTTACAAATTTGTAATATGTGTTACCTCAATAAATATTGTTGTGAATATAGTAAATATTATTATATGATGTTTGGAAATGGAGCTGATAATAATTATTAAAAGAAAGTTTTTATTAGAAAATTACCACCACCATGGAATAATTATTTTCAAAATAAAATTAAAGAAAAATAATTAGGAAGAAATGAAGAAGGATATACATTAGAATTTATCATAAGAACTATAAAAGATGAAATAAGTACTATGTGTAGTAATCAAATGATTTATAAACAATCAGGATTTATACAAGATAGGATTTGTTGTAAAGATACTGAAGTACCAGGAAATTGGGGATGTTATGATTATAAAAGAAAAAGAAAATAAGACCCAAGAAATATAAAAAATATAATAAGTTTAAAAAGAAATATTTTAAACCAAAAAGAAAATATTTTAAAAGAAAATATAAACTTTATAATAAAAAATCATTAGATAAAAAACGATGCAAATGTTGGAATTGCAATGAAGAAGGACATATAAGCACTGAATGCCCAAAAAAGAAAGTTAGAATATTAATTACGGATTTTGAACAAATTAGAGATGAATGTGAAGAAGTTGATATTGAAGAAATAGAAATAAATGAAAAAATATTTGAAGAAAAATCAGATTTAGAAGAAACGTCTAGTGATGACGAATAAAAATAAGAATAAAAAGTTTAAGGACTTGTTTTGCAATAAATGCCCCATTTCATTAAGGGTAAAATTGACTTTTTAACAAAAAACTTAAAAAACCACTATTCATAGGTCATTTTGCAAAATCCCCCCATAAATAGAGACAATAAAGGCTATGTGGTGGAAAGTAATCATTATGCATAATAATAAAATAATCATTATGGATGTGCATACAAGCAGAAGAAGAACCAATCTCGTCTTGAAGCATATTATACAGAAAATTCACATATCATCAAATTAATTTGGTACACGTGATACAAATGATTATGTTTATAAAAATTATTATTTTCTAATTAATTCATTTTGATTTTGAGAGAATCGCGCAGAAAACGTGCAGTTATAAACTAGAGAGAAAATAAGAACAAAAGAGGTAAGTAAATAACATTGTGTTTTATTAAGAATCAAAACCCAATATTTATAGAAAAAATTGGGAATACAATGATAATAAAAATTAGGGCTGCAATGATATAATTGTTATCCACTAATAAGCATATTATTTACAACATATCTTGATTTGTAAGAGATTGATATATTTCTTACTCAATCACAATATACTAAGTAGTTTGAATAACAAAAGATTCAGAAACTATTAAAGATGCTTGTTTAATTAAAAAAAATGAAATGATATAAAATTAAGTGCGCAACACTTAAAGTTCATTAATTCGTAAATTGGTCGGGATTTGAGTTTTCGACCATTGATTTAATGATGAAAAAAATATAAAATAATGTTACGAAAACCCTGAAAATGAAATAGTTTATAAGTTACATTTGTTTCTTATGAATTTTCATATTTTGATATCATTGTACATTGATTTCATTATCAATCCTAAAAAAATATATCTTTCTCTACATAAACAATTATGTTATCATTCATCTATTGATTAATCATTCGATTATGCAAAATATACTAATTATAAATTTTCACATTTAACTAAATTTTAGGAACAGATCAAACATTCACACCCCTGTCCCGTTGGATATTTTTGTTAATCTTGCCTAGTCTCTATATCCGGTTAGAGCGGGGCGGGGCGGCCTCTGCCCCATTTATTTTTTATTTATTTTATTTTTTGCCTTTATTTTTTTTATATATTTAGTTAGAAACTATTATTTTTTTCCCAATTTGTTAAGAACAATTTATGTTCTCTTTAAAAATGATGATAAATCTTTTATTTTCATTTGATAAAGAGGTTTAAATTTGAAATTAAGTTTAAACGGACGGGGCCAATGTTTCTCGTACCCGCTTTGGGGTAATGACTTTAGTCCTATCCCCACTCAGTTTACCCGGTTAGGTGAGTAATCCCCGCCCCATTCTGGACGGGGCCCAACGAGTATTGGGTTAAATAGGGTGTTTTTTTTGGTCATTCTCACTAAATTTAATCTCTCGACTTATCTCATCTAGTTTATCGTACCATAATATTAACATTAGGCAAAATTCTAAGTAATAATATCAGTTAAATCAAATTGTAAAAATTCGGCTAATTTGTATTTTCTATAACTATTAGCATTCACAAACTATGGAACCAAAAATAATGATTTTTAGTTATTAGAGTTCATGTAAAGAATTCTTATTTTAAAAGTTGACATTTAGATTATATTTTACATCGTGATTTATATGAATTAATTAAGTTCTTGAATACAGAATATTTAAAAAAAAAAATTGTTTTAAGAAAAATTATTTTACCATATAAAATCATTTCTCTCTCTAAATCCAAATCAACTTATAAACACTAACAAGTTAAAGTCAATCAGCCACAAAAGATCCCAAATTACAGAGCAATAGCCCAAAAGATATTAAAAAAAAAAAATAATAAAAAAAATAAAAAAAAAAAAAATATATATATATATATATATATATATATATATATATATATATTAGCAAGCTTAAGCTTAATAATCTCCAGAGATTCTAATGAATACCACTGCTTCAGGTGAATTTATTTGATACTATGAAATGATGGCAAGACTCTACCAGGGGATCTCCATAACCAGCAGCTTTTGTAAATCAAGTTCAATTTGAGCAATAAGCAGATACATTCGCTCAACTTAAAAGTCCACACAAATAAGCAATAAGCAGACAACTTATTCAAGTCATTGCTTTCCTTTTAGTATTTTAATGGACCATATCAAGGTGAAATATGGCAATTTTGGTTTGCTACAACACACTGATGCGTCGAAATTGTTATGTTCGACTTTGATTACAGCGAATGTACAGATCGTTCAAGTAATAAAAATGGGTTTTTAAGTCCAAGTATCGTTCTCACAGAGATTGAGTTAGTTCAAGTGTTACCTATCGTGACCTTAACCGAAACTTAAGTGAATTCAAGGGGATTATCAAACTATGAAGTTATCTAAATTATACAAGGAATGCAAGTTTAAATGAAGGTAAACAACTAAGTGCAAGTTACAAATTGAATGCAAATGCTTGATGAAATATATGCATGAAAAGCGTACCAGGATCCCGAATCCCCAAGTATGCTCACCCTTAACGTCTTTGTCACAATTTGATATCACAACGAATCGATTGAAGAGTCAATGTTAGGGCTGCCCGTGGGTCGGTTCGGTTCTGAAGAGACCCGAACCGACCCAAAACTTTCGGGTATATAATAAATGGACCCGTCGGGTCCAAATATAATTATGGACCCGTTCGGTTCGGTTCGGTTCCATACCATAATTAAATTTTTTAATATTTACATCAACACTACATAAATACAACTAATGACATTTCATTTGTAACTTTTACAAATTAAGGTAGCCCAATTCAAAAACATATAAATAACTAGCCGTCCAATAAGATTAATTCAATGCATACAAATACCAAAAAGTAGATATTAATATTACAACAAAACTACATAAAATATATTCATTTGGTTCAAATTAAAATGGGCTAATGGATTTTAAAAATGATTTGTACTTTAAAATTAAAATTATGAAATAATCTGATTTATTTAATTAATTTGCTAATTTGTATGAAAAAAAATAAAATAATTTAATTAATTCAATATAAAAAAAAAATTATTTAGTTTCGGTTCTTATTCGGTTCTTCGGTTCTTGGTCTAGACTCGAAACCCGACCCAAACCCATCGGTTCTCGATTCGGGTACCCGTTCGGGTATTTAATTTATGAAGAATCGCTCGATTCGGTTCGAGACTTTTGGACACCCCCAGTCAATGTTCCTACAATATTCAACAATCTCTCTCGAGTAGAGCTAAACCTATTCTCGCATACCATTTGACTATATCTCTATGACAAATGCTAATATACAAGAACACATAACGTTTTATGAACACTTAAAGACTCACGTAAAGTATAGCGGTATATCCCTATCCCCTATCGAACCCTACGATGATTTATACCTTGTAGGATCTATTCCCCTTCTCTCGAATGCATGAAATAAATCACCCAAACTCACATAATCATTGCGCATATAATTATGGAGGCTATAAAAAGAATATAAACCATTCAACATCAAACATTTGTGCTTAAAATCAAATTGCAAAACAAAGAATTAAAGGTTCACAATACGAGGTTCATCATTTACCTAGTACAATAAAAGTTTAGCCTAGCATGGATAAAATAAAATAACAAAGAAAATACTTTGGAGAAGACATCAACCAATTCTTGAATGTAAAGCTTGAAATCTTGGATTTTCGAATGAAAATCTTCGTCCTAGCCTTCGTTCTTGCTCAACAATGTTGTTTTTCTCTCTAGGAGGGCGTAACCTTAGCTTCTGGACGTTCCTCGAGTTATAAAGGAGTCATAGATCTTGTTTCCAAAGGAGTTTGAATCAAATAAGGAAAGCTGAAAATTCGCTGAAATTTCCTTCTATGCGACCGCATAGAAGACTTCTGTTGTAGCCTGAAATTCCCTGCATGCATTAATGCGATCGCATGCTATTAACTCTATGCGACCGCATAGTGTTATCTTTTTTTAAAATGTGACAATTTGGTCCTTCAGCTTCACTTGTCCACTTTTTAGTTCTCTTCCAACTTTCTCTTGATCCAACGCATAATTTCACTACTTAATTGGATCGTTTCATCTTTGTGTCTTCAATGCCTTCTCCGGATCATCTTTTGGATATTTACAGCTGAATCCCTGAACTTTGATTCTTCTTCATTTTAGTCCTTTTTCTCTCTTTTTCCTTCACTTTCACCACATTCACCAATGTTGACCTACAAATATAATTTATAACAAATTAAGCTATGTTTCACGCATAAAACGACGAATATCCAAGTTTATGAATCGGTAAAAACATGCAAAATACACTTTTATCAACTCCCCCAATCAGTGTTTGTCCTCATACTATGTCATAACTTAGTTTGCATGACACATGGTTCAACAATCTGCCATTTCTCAGGATTGGAGCTTAGTATGAAACATGAGTAGCTACAACAGTGCAAAATCATATCAATCTCCACATGTTACATGAAAACTCGATGTGTGTGTGTAAACTCATACCAACATATCAGTATCATGATTGACTCATTCTCGACCCCAGTGGTCAAATTTTCGCTTTCATCGCTCTAAAGAAACACACTTTCCCCAAACTTATTCTTTTCACTCAAGTATCCCGAGGGTAGTTCCTAGGTTGAATTCATCTATATTTATTTCTCTCCATCTCTTAGTTCAGATGTATCATACTGTCATAGGTTCACACTTTAAAAAGTAGATGTTCTCCTATTTTTGATTCCTTCAACCGTTGAGATTGGACTCAGCTATTTGATTCGTATCGGGGATATAGTTCCATCAACCGGATGCCTGGGGTTAAACAATGATTTCTATGCACAAGAGTACATGTGTTATTTGCAGATTTTTTTTAACGACATCTTTAATTTGCTTTCTACATAACCCTTGTAGCGAACTTTAGGCCGATGACTCCCAAGTCAGATGACCATAGGGTACCAGATTTTAAATCCTTACAGGCTTAATCACTCGAGTTATATAGGTTTGAACAAGTGTCTTTTTATATTTAATGACTAGTGCAAAGCCCCTATTCTTTTTAGTCATCCAGTCTCTAAAACTAATCCCTAATCGAAACTTTCACTTTATTTTCATATCATTGGTCTCAGAGAATCCATACAACTTAGTAAGCAAGGAACCTCTACTCATCTTAGTGTTCTCTAGTAAAAGTTTAATAAGACCCAAACTAGTCTAATCATTGGTTATGGTGTCGCACATAAGAGGTTTTTTGGGTGTAATCACTATGTTCACCTATTTCTAGATCATGGGTTAAATCATTCAACTAATACACCAGCATGAGCATTGTGCGCAGAATAAATCAAGTTCTACATAAGTATGTATTGATTAATCTAAAAAGCACAGTTTTCATCACCCACGGTCCATGCATGGTCCAATATTACTCATCACAGTTGGCAAAATTGTCAAAACCACCCAAGTATGCAAAACTTTTTTTTTTATAGCCAGCACACAACAAAACAAAAATGCATAAAATAATAGACTCCACCCCAAGCTTAAATGACATAGTGTCCTCAATGTGGGATGAAAAGAAAACAGCACACAATAAAGCGAAAAATGCAAAATAAAACATAAATGCAGAATAAAAAAAAAAAGGAAAATGGAGTGCAGAGAGCTCCCCTAATCAGTGCTGTGAAGGAGGTGGAAGATCTGGTGCAGAAGTGTCACCAGCCGCCGGTGGAGGGTGGTAAGCAGGCAAGTATCTGTCTCATGAGCTCTGACTGGTGGGTCAGCTCAGTGTGCATCTCCTGAACAACAGTCTCAATAATACCCAAACGATCCCAAGAGTCATTTACGCACATCTGAATGCCATCAATGCGGCCCACATAGTTGTTCAGCCGCCCATTCATAACCTCTACCTCGTGTCTGGTGGCCAAGGCTTCCCGACTGGCAGCCCCGTCACTAATGATAACTCGCGGTGTGCCAAAACGAGTGAAAATGTGCTTTTTGAGAAACCCAATCACCACTTTGGCATCGTTAGTAGTCAGTGCTACTACTTCCACCCATTTGGAGACATAGTCAACTGCCACAAAAATGTACTAGTTAGAAAATGAAGACGGAAATGGTCCCATAAAGTCAATTTCCCAAACATTAAATAGCTCCACTTCTAAAATACTCTTCAATGGTATTTCATTCTTTCTTGATATATTCCCCGTGCATTGACACCGATCACACCGTTTTACGAACTCATAAGCATCTTGAAACAACGTAGGCCAGTAAAACCCCGATTGCAAGATTTTTGCTACTGTCTTGGAAGTCTCGAAGTGTCCTGCATATGCAGATGAATGGTAATGATCCAAAATTTAGGCACTTCCTCTTCAGGCACGCACCACCGAATAATCTGGTCTACCCCATGCTGATATAGAGCTGGATCTTCCCAAAAGAAGTATTTCAGGTCTGTAAAGAATTTTTTCCTTTGATGAGCCGAATAATCTAGTGATGGAATGGACTTGGCCAAGTAGTTCACAATATCCGCGTACCAAGGGGCTGTCTCCACACCGAATAGTTGTTCATCTGGAAAAATCTCGTTAATATCCACTGACTGGTCTGGCTGCCTAAGCTCCAACCTGGATAAATGATCTGCGACCACATTCTCATTGCCCTTTTTATCTCTGATTTCAATATCGAACTCCTGAAGCTGTAAAACCCAACGAATCAGTCTAGGTTTGACATCTTTCTTTGTCATTAAATATTTCAATGCCGCGTGATCTGTGTAAACAATGACTCGTGACCCAACAAGAGAAGATTGGAACTTATCAAATGCATACACTACAGCTAACAACTCTTTCTCCGTGGTTGCATAGTTCAGTTGTACATCGTTTAGAGTTTTGATGGCATACTATATCACGTGAAAAACCTTGTTCCTCCATTGGCCCAAGATAACTCCCACGGCGTAGTCACTAGCATCACACATCAATTCAAATGGTAATTCCCAATCCGGTGCTACAACCATTGGTGCTGAAATGAGCTTCTCCTTTAGAGTTTGAAAGGCTGCCAAACATTCATCATTGAAATCAAAGTGAGAATCTTTCATCAACAAGTTGCATAGCGGCTTAGTGATCTTCGAGAAATCCTGTATGAACCATCTGTAAAACCCTGTATGAACCATCTTCAAGAAACTGCGAACACCCTTCACAGAAGTT
The DNA here is from genome assembly GCA_035079005.1 of Fraxinus americana. Lineage (NCBI taxonomy): Eukaryota > Viridiplantae > Streptophyta > Magnoliopsida > Lamiales > Oleaceae > Fraxinus > Fraxinus americana. The sequence goes on along the minus strand of CM068717.1, from coordinate 31,654,229 downwards.
GGTGGTGGTAATTTCTCAATGACTTGAATTTTTGCCCTGGCCACTTCAATTCCCTTAGCTGAAATTCGATGTCCCAATACAATGCCCTCTTGTACCATAAAATGACATTTCTTCCAGTTCAGTACCAGATTTGTCTCCTCGTACCATTGCAGGACTAAACTCAAGTGTGTTAAGCATTCATCAAAAGAAGACCTGAAAATTGAGAAATCATCTATAAACACTTCAATGAATTTTTCAACCAGGCCATCATACAACGCTGAAACGTAGTAGGTGCATTGCAAAGGCCAAAAGACATCCTACGGTAGGCAAAAGTGCCATAGGGACATGTAAAAGTAGTTTTCTCCTGATCATCCGGTGCCACTGGGATCTGATTGTATCCCGAATAACCGTCCAAGAAACAGTAATGTGTACGACCTGGCAGCCTCTCCAACATTTGATCAATGAATGGGAGAGGAAAATGATCCTTCCGGGTGGCTGTGTTGAGTTTGCGGTAGTCAATGCAAACTCTCCATTTGGTGACTGTTCTGGTAGGGATAAGCTCATTCTTTTCATTTGGTACGACTGTTATTCCTCCATTTTTTGGTACAACCTGAATTGGGCTGATCCATACACTATTTGAAATAGGATAAATGATGCCTGCATCTAAGAATTTCAGCATCTCAGCCCGAACTACTTCCTTCATGTTGGGGTTTAATCTCCTTTGATTCTCTACACTAGGTCGAAAATTCTCCTCCATGAGAATTTTATGCATGCAAAGCGCGGGGCTCATCCTTTTAATGTCTGCAATGGTCCAACCTATCGCTGTTTTATGCTCTCTGAGTACCCGCAATAATTTTTCCTCCTCCAAATCATTGATTGTACTTGAGATAATAACTGGAAGTGTACATGACTCACCCAAGTAAGCATATCGGAGGTGCGGTGGTAGTAGCTTAAGTTCTAATTTAGGTGGCTGTTGTACAGATGGTAGAGGTTTTGCTGGACCAGTTCCAAGTTTTTCAAAAGCTTTGTTGCGTGCATATGGTCGATTTGTTTCCAAGAATCTCGCGCAAGTTTCCTCTCACTTGCTTCAGATTGTGTTGAGTGAGAATGTACAATACATACCTCATAAATATCCGATGGGTGGTGAAGCAAAAATGTATCAAGCACTACCTGGTTGATCACATCAATCTTGAAACAACTGTCCACCTCAGAAGGGAATTTCATAGCTTTGAACACATTGAATAAAATCTGTTCTTCATCCAATCTCAGAATTAGTTGCCCTCTCTGAACATCAATCAAAGCCCTTCCGATAGCCATGAATGGTCTGTCCAAAATTAAAGAAATATCCTTGTCCTCTTCCATATCCAGAATTAGAAAACCAGCAGGAAATATAAACTTCTCCACTTTGATAAGTTCATCTTCAATTATTCCCCGTGTATGTGTGAGAGATTGGTTAGCCAACTGAAGTGTTACTATAGTTGCTTTAGCTTATCCCAATCCAAGTTTCCTGAAAACAGATAATGGCATTAAGTTAATGCTGACACCTAGATTACATAAAGTTTTTTCAAAATAAATATTACCAATAGTACAAGAGACAGTAAAACTCCTTGGATCTTTAAGCTTTGGTGGAAGCTTTTTCTGGATTCTCACATTGACTTCTTCAGTTAGCATCACTGTCTCATGGTCTTCCAATTTGCATTTATTTGATAAGATATCCTTCAAAAATTTGGCATAACTCGGCATCTGGAACAATGCATCAGCAAATGAGATATTTATATGAAGCTTTTTGGAGATTTCGAGAAATTTTTTATATTGCTGCTCCATTTTAGGTTTCTTCAGTCTTCGAGGAAACGAAATGGATGGCTCATAAGGATTCACCAAATTTGTTGTTTTACCCAATGATCCCTCAGAATTCTCATTTGGAGCAGTTTTTGTTGTTTGCTCATCTTTTTCCACATATTCTTCTTCTACCAAGGGTATTAGTAGGTCTTGAACTTTGCTTGGCCTCTTGATATGTATTTTCGGTAATTGTACCCCACTTCTAGTTGTAATGGCCTTGGCTTGTTCCCTTAGGTTGATCTCGGTGTTGCTAGTAAATTACCTGGTGGTCTGCTAGTCAAAGCATAGCCATCTGTCCCATTTGAGCTTCCAAGTTCTTTATGGCAGCATTTTGATCTTGAAATGTTGTTTTAGTCTTCTTCATGAAATGGTTGTTTGCTTCCATGTATTTTGCAAACATCTATTCCAATTGAATCTTTTTCTCTTGAGGCTGAAATTGACCCTGTGGTTTCTGTTGGTTTTGATTGCTCCATGAAAAATTTGGGTGCTTCTTCCAACTTGGATTATAGGTATCTCCATACTGATTGTTGGGCTGACGTTGTCCCCATTGTGCAAAGTTTACATGTTCCTCTCCTTGTGCTAGAATTGGACACTCTGCTGTTATATGATCAGCTCCACACTCTTCAAAACCTAATCTCCTAGTTTGCACTACATTGGCGGTTTGTGACATAATATCCACTTTGTGAAACAATGAATCAATCTTCACGGACAAGGCTGAAATAACATCTACTTTAAACACACCCAGTGCTTTCTTATGAACCTGCCATTCTAATGACCACATAGCTGAAGTTTTGGCAACGATCTCAAACAGCTTCAATGCATCGTCAACTAGCCTTGTAGATACTGATCCGCTGGATGATGAGTCAATCATGCTTTTGAAGGATGGAAGTAGTCCCATGTAAAAGTATTGGACCTGAAGTCCCTTGTTGATCCCATGGTGTGGGCACTTCCGAAGCATATTCTTGAACCTAACCCAAGCTTCATCAAATGATTCATATTCACCTTGATGGAAGACAAAAATGTCATGTTTCAGCTTTGCAATTTTGGTAGGTGTGATGAACTTGGTGCAGAATTTTTGTGCCAAGTCATTCCATGTCGTGATGCTGGCGATAGGTTGAGAATCCAACCATTCAATTACTTTATCTCTCAAAGTATGTGGGAAAAGTCTCAACCGGATGGCATCATCAGAAATGCCCTCATATGTGAAGTGTTGGCACATCTCCAAGAGTCGAGAAATGTGCATGTGTGGGTTCTCTTCAGCTCTCCCATAGAATTGATGCCCATTTTGGAACAGATGTATTATGTTAGTCTTTAGTTGAAAATTCTGTAGCCTAAATGGAGGATAGACGATGCTGGACTGACATTGAATGATTTGAGGAATCATGAAATCCCCCATAAGCATGTTTCCTTTGTCCACAACCTCATCTTCATTGGCTGGAATGATCGGGTTGTTTCATTCGTTAGCCAATTGGTGTTGTGGTGCTTCTCGAGTCTCTCGTTGCAATGGGTGGAAAGTGCGTTCAATTTCAGGATCAGTTGCAATCAATTCACCTCCTGACAATCTTATCATACAAACCCAAGAACCGAAGAACAATAACACTCGGTACTAAATGGAAATAAATGATTACAAAAATAAAAGTGAATAAAATAACAAAAATGTCAAATTAGTGTCAAGACAATTAATAATAAACTAAATCTCAGTCTCCGACAATGGCGCCAAAAACTGATGCGTCGAAATTATTATGTTCGACTTTGACTACCGCGAGTGTACGGATCGTTCAAGTAATAAAAAAGGGTTTTTAAGTCCAAGTATCATTCCCATAGAGATTGAGTTAGTTCAAGTGTTACCTATCATGACCTTAACCGAAACCTAAGTGAATTCAAGGGGGTTATCAAACTATGAAGTTATCTAAATTATACTAGGAATGCAAGTTTAAATGAAGGTAAACAACTAAGTGCAATTTACAAATTAAATGCAAATGCTTGATGAAATATATGTATGAAAAGCGTACTAGGATTCCGAATCCCCAAGTAAGCTCACTCTTAACGTCTTTGTCACAATTTGATATCACAATGAATCTATTGAAGAGTCAATGTTCCTACAATATTCAACAATCTCTCTCGAGTAGAGTTAAACCTATTCTCGCATACCATTTGATTATATCTCTATGACAAATACCAATATACAAGAACGCATAACGTTTTATGAACACTTAAAGACTCACGTAAAGTATATAGGTATATCCCTATCCTCTATCGAACCCTACGATGATTTATACCTTGTAGGATCTATTCCCCTTCTCTCGAATGCATGAAATAGACCACCCAAACTCACATAATCATTGCGCATATAATTATGGAGGCTATAAAAAGAATATAAACCATTCAACATCAAGCATTCGTGCTTAAAATCAAATTGCAAAACAAAGAATTAAAGGCTCACAATACGAGGCTCATCGTTCACCTAGTACAATAAAAGTCTAGCCTAGCATGGATAAAATAAAATAACAAAGAAAATACTTTGGAGAAGACATCACCCAATTCTGGAATATAAAGCTTGAAATATTGGATCTTCAAATGAAAATCTTCGTCCTAACCTTCGATCTTGCTCAACAATGCTATTTTTCTCTTTAGGAGGGCGTAACCCTAGCTTCTAGACGTTCCTTGAGTTATAAAGGAGTCATAGATCTTGTTTCCAAAGGAGTTTGATTCAAATAAGGAAAGCTGAAAATTCGCTGAAATTTCCTTCTATGCGACCGCATAAAAGGATTCTATGCGGTCGCATAGAAGACTTCTATTGTAGCCCGAAATTCCCTGCATGCATTAATGCGATCGCATGCCATTAACACTATGCGACCGCATAGTGTTATCTTCTTTTAAAATGTGACAATTTGGTCCTTCAGCTTCACTTGTCCACTTTTTAGTTCTTTTCCAACTTTCTCTTGATCCAACGCATAATTTCACTACATAATTTGATCTTTTCATCTTTATGTCTTCAATGCCTTCTTCGGGTCATCTTTTGGATATTTGCAGCTTAGTCCCTGAACTTTGATTCTTCTTCGTTTTAGTCATTTTTCTCTCTTTTTCCTTCACTTTCACCACATTTACCATTGTTGACCTACAAATACAATTTATAACAAATTAAGCTATGTTTCACGCATAAAACGACGAATATCCAAGTTTATGAATCGGTAAAAAAATGCAAAATACACTCTTCTCACAAACATACCTATTAATGTAAATCAGTGTTGGGCCTGAAGCAGCCGGCATAGATGTAGATTGTAATTGTTGCAAGTAGGAAAGAGAAGCGTAAATTGATTCGAAAGTTCATAAGATCAGATAGTATTCAAGACAAAAGGCAAAAGTTATCAGAGAACTTAAGGAGAAGACCAATGTTCAAAGAAAAAGGAAAGTAAAAGGAATGGATCTGCGCCAAAAGTTCAGTGCAGGCACAGGTGGCTCCGTCCCTACCCATGTCCAAAAATAGGAATATCTATATTGGTACATGTCATGCAACAATTGTAATAAAATTGCGAGTGCTGACCTTGATGAGATGTATGAGTGTGTTTTCTGCTAAGTGTAAGCAGGCCTGTGATACTCCTAGGTATTGAATATGATCTATTACTTAAGAATTTTCTTATAGTAGTGCTGGGCCAGAGCTTCTATACAACTGGAAGAAACAACGAGCCTCCTGGTTGCCACTATAATCAGCCCACCTGTTGAATCTTTTTTCAAGTGATTTGCTTTTCACATAATGAAGGAGGTAGACATTGCATAAAAAACAATCATCTTATAAAATATAGGGAATATTACATATTCAAGAGAATAAGTTTAGCCTATTTCAAAAATAAGAAAACAAGTTTAAAATTTCCAAAATCAGATTTTTATTAAAAATTTTTAATTTTTTATTTATGAAATAAATTAATTTATTATTAAATATTTAATTATAATATAATATAATTAACCCATCCCACCTTCACCACCCCTACCGCTCCAACGACCGTTCCGATCACCGTCTACTCCGGCGAACTTTTCGACGACTGTTCCGGCGATTTTTCGGGGAACTTTCCGGTGACTGTCCGACGAACTTTCCGCGACTTTTCATGTGACTTTTTCGATTCCGACAATTATTTATATTATTAATTAAATATTTATTTATTTTATTAATTAAATATAATGATATTACAATTATACAATTAATGATCACATATACATAATTAATTGGGCAAAGATTATTTTTGAGATCACAAGTCAAAAAAATTATTGGTCACGATTTTTTTATTGGTCACAGATCAAAAATTTTGTAGGTTACGGCTTATTTCGAGGTCACAAATCAGGTCACATATTATTTTATTGGTCACAGATCAAAAAATTACAGGTCACAGTTATCTATCAGTCACATATTTTCAAATTTATTGGTCACATATTAATTTTTAGTCACAATTTAAATGTCACAGTTAGATTTTTTTTGTGACCACTCCCGTGACCATTACCAATTTTTGTGACCACCCCCGTCACAGATTAATCTTTAGTCACAATTTTAAGGTTACCACCACCGACTTCTGTGATCACTTCCGTGACCACTATCGACAATTGTGACCACCTCCGTGACCACCACCTCATGAGTCATCGTTCCACCAAGCGCTGTTCAACCACACACACTGGCCAACCACAAAATTCAACCCACTTCGACGAGAACTCCAAACCTCACCGCACATCTGCCTTTCCGAGCCACCACCATCTTAGCAACCACCCACCATTAGCTTCAAAGGGAAGAATATCACACCAACAATCGACCCTCATTTTCCAAAACCCAGACCTAACATTAACCTGCCGCTGCTAATCGAAGTCACCATCTTCACTCCGGCCACTGTCTTTGCCGGCCTCCACTTCCAAGCTCCGCCACCATATTCAACGTCCATAACAGTCCCTGCTATCACCAATCACTCTGCCCATACGCCATCGACAACCCCGTCCACCAAACAGGACTTTTCCATTGCGGTGCTCACGGGGAAAGGGATAGAGAGAGATAGTCTTCGACGACGTTGAGCTGCGGGTGAGGCGCCGGTGGGGGCTCTGACGCTGGACGAGAGGGTGGGTGTGGCGGTGGGAAGGTAGAGAGATCGATGATAGAAAGGGAGATAGAGAGAAGACGGATGGACAGATGGAATGAATTCCAGGGTTTGGTTTGGGATGAAAATTTTATAATTTATATTTAATTAAATATGAAATATCTGATTTTTGTAAAGTTAAACTTGTGATCTGATTTTTGAAGATGGATTTTGAAATGTAGTGTTTTGTGTAATTTCTACTAAAATATAATTAGGGATGACAAAAAAACCCGATACCCACGGGGCCCAGTCCTGAACGTGGCGGGAATAACCCGCTTAATCGAGTATTCGGGACGGGAAATTTTACCCCGGGGCGGGGATGGGTAACGGGCTCCTCACCCCGTTTAATTTTTTTTTAAAGAATTCAATGCTTTAAATGAAAAATTTCACTAATTCTAATAGAAAATGACGACTAAAATTATTTGTCAAAATCTAATGAATGAGAGTAATAAAAATAAATCATATAAAAAATAAATTAAATGGGGTAGTAATTGGGGTAAGGACCCTGTCCCGCCTTAAATGGGTAACGGGCCGGGGATAGGGGGCGGGGGAGGTTGCCTCAACCCTGCCCCACCCTGTTGCCATCCTTGTCCCGTTGCCATCTCTGACTATAATGTCATTGAAATTCTCTTCACATTTTGAATATTCTATTTCTTCTATGCAAGTTATTGAGTTGGAAACTGTACAAGAAATGCACGTCTATTGAATAAGAGATAATTTTTTATGTAATGGTCGTGGCAAAGGATAAAGTCATGAATGGTATAAACACGGTGTGATTTTTATTGTCAATACAATGGAGGCATCAAGTTCAAGTATTAATAAGGAACCTAACTTGAGAACACCAACCTGGAACAAGGAACAAAAAGAACTTGTGCTAAGTGCTCCAATTACACCAACTGCATAACGAGTTCTTTTCTACGAAGAAGACTCAACCAGCTTCAGCTCGAAGAAGAGAAACGGTGACAAAAAAATAGCATTGTTAAATCACACACATACACCCACCACACGGCCGTAGACAAACAAAGGAGGATATATATATAGCCAAAGTCACATTAAGTCACTTACATGGGCCAAGTTAAGTGGTCCATTAGGCGTCCAACAAAAGGGCTAATGTTAAGAATAAATGGGTCAACTAATATCACCATCCAACTCAATAACTTTGGTCATCCACGAGTGTTGGACCACGAGCAACGTTAACTCAATTAAGTTGCTTCTACTGGTCCCAAGTTATTTCCGAGTCGAGCTATCACTAAGGTGTCGATATAAATTATCCAACACCGGTTTAACATCACCGTCCTGGATTTATTGGGTAGCAAAACCCAACACTTAGACATTTGTATTACATTTCATATGCTCAATCAATTGAATTAATTGTGGATAAATTAACACGCATTTTACAAGTCTCCCAACAAACATTTGCTGTTAAAAACAAACAAATAATACAGTGCTAACTTACGTGCGATGGACGTCCGCCAACTAATATATACATATTATAAATTATAATAATTTCATGAAGAAGATACAAATGAACCCGACATCATTTATGAGTGTAGATTATTTTCAAACATTTGAATACACAGTGGACACATTGCGATAAATAGTGCCCTATCTTTGACAAAAATTCTTAGTGTCGCAATCAGAGTTAATAGTGCCCTATCTTTTAATATGTCAAATATAATATCATCATTATAAATTTTATTTCATACATTTTTTAATATACGTAAAGAAAATGTCATTTTCCTACTACTCGATATTTCTTTACAACCTCTTAAGTTTATCGAATTACATAAATTTACTTATTTAGGCTTCAAACTCTATAGTCGAGCTCAATATGAGTTATGATAAATCAAGATGTGCTACTTAAAAATTGAGTAATCAAACCAATATTTTATTATTCTTTAATCATTTTCAATTAATTGTTGTGCGTAAAAATTGTTGGAAAAACTGGAAAAGTAGGGCTGATGGGCTGACTTTGGCACCAATTTTGAGCGGGACCCGGTTGGCTATTTTGAAAGATGAAAGTTGATTTGTGTTCTCCTCCGTGAGTACATCAAAATCATATACTTACTTGTCAAAAATGATGCTCGGGTGAATGAGAAATTGAAGCTCAAAGTATGCCATGTGAAAGGAGTTTGTTGGTGGGAAAAACTAAAAAGTTAAGCTTTGTCCCACATAGGAAGTGGAGGAAATTTAAAACCACTTTATAAAGGATTGCACTTTAGAATGATGTAATCATGTGTAGCATAGAGGCTCTCTCCACGTGCGCGCGCAGGGGAGGTGCAAATATTGGACCGAAATTGGCTTCGGACCTTGAACTTATGTGCGAGCGCGACATGCGTACACGAATGTCGGATCGAAAGGAGCAAAATTGGCCCCTTAGGAGTGTCCACATTTTGCTACATTTTTTAATTTTTTTTTCCAATAGACTTTTGATTTTCCAAAACTGTTGAAACTCCAAAACTCCTGTTGTTATTGCTATGAAATGAATGAGCAGGTTACAAGATCCTAAGCCTATATATATCTCGTTTTTTCTAGTCTTCAGTACACGAAATTCATAATTCATCTGCATATTCATCTGATCATAGTTGGAGTCTATTTTCGTTTTACTTTCTGTTTCTTGTCTTGTTTGGTGATATTGTTCGGGCACTAGTTCAGTTCGCTGGAGTACAATCTGTGGTCCTCAGATTATACTGTTTCGCCGTTGTATACTGGGAAACGGACGCTTTGTTAAAACTCAAGCACAGACGGTGAGGGAGCGAATCTGTTTTAAGGAAACTGTGTGGAACACAGAACTCGGGTTAAAAGTTTCCTATCATTTAACTTCTGCGGGTTATTTGCTTTTGTAGTTCTGCTTAAATCAACTGTTACACTTTACTGCAATTTAACATATATTGTCAAATGTATATTTGAATCCATTGTATTCGAAGTTATTGAATCTGCTATTGCGAATCCGGTATCGAATATTGAAACAATTTTCCTACAGCTTAAAATAGACCCGTTGTTTCATTTGATTAATATTAGTTTATTGAAAACTAATATTTTTTGTTTCATTTTCAGACGAAATGGTAACCGAACAAACTAACATGGATGTAACCCAAGCTGTGGCTACTGGAAATCAGGCTGCGGGCTCTAGTTCTGTTGGGGCTCAGATTGTGGCTAGATTGTCAAGTCATGTTGTGAGCCAACATGTGGCTACTGTTCCGGTTAATCATAATGAAAAACCGAAGAAATTCAATGGCTTGAATTTCAAGAGGTGGCAGCAGAAAATGTTATTTTATCTGACCACCTTGAATCTTGCGAGGTTTTTGACTGAAACTGCTCCAAAACTCAATGAGGGTGAGGGAGATGTTCAAGCGATCAGTGCACTTGATGCTTGGAACCATTCGGATTTTCTATGCTATATTATGAATAGCTTAGCAGACGCGCTATACAACGTATATAGCACTATGAAAACTGCTAAGGAGTTGTGGGAGTCTTTGGACTGAAAATATAAAACTGAAGATGCCGGGGCTAAAAAGTTCATTGTTGGCAAATTCTTAGATTATAAAATGGTGGACTCCAAAACTATAATCAGTCAAGTGCAGGAACTCCAAGTAATCCTTCACGAAATTCATGCCGAAGGGATGGTGTTGAGTGAAACTTTCCAAGTGGCTGCAATTATTGAAAAATCGCCCCCTGCATGGAAAGATTTCAAGAATTACCTAAAGCACAAACGAAAGGAAATGAACGTCGAAGAACTAATTGTTAGACTTCAAATTGGAGAAGACAACAAGAGTTCCGAGAAGAAGTTGTTCAATCCTTGTGTTGCTAAAGCCAACGTTGTGGAGCATGGTCAAAGCAGTAAGGCCTACAAAAATAAGGTTGGGTCATCCGGTGGTAAAGGAACCAAATTAGGACCTAAAGGTGGAATTTCTAAAAGGAAGTTTCAAGGAAAATGCTTCAATTGTGACAAGGTGGGTCACAAGTCTTCGGAGTGCAGATTGCCAAAGAAGAAGAAAGAAGCAAATGTAGTTGACTACATGGCGCATGATGTGGCGGAGATGAATCTAGCAGCCGTCATTTCTGAAGTGAACATGGTGGGCTTTAACCCAAAAGAATGGTGGATTGACACCGGAACTACGAGGCATGTGTATTCTGATAAAGAACTGTTTGCCGCTTTCGAAGCAATTGAAAATGGAGAGAAGTTGTTCATGGGAAATTCAACAACTTCTAAAATCAAGGGACAAGGCAAGGTGGTTCTGAAAATGACTTCGGGGAAAGAGCTAACTCTTAACAATGTGCTGTATGTGCCGGAAATTGCAAAAACCTTGTGTCCGGGTTGAATAAGCATGGTTTTCGTATTGTATTTGAGTCGGACAGAGTCATTTTGTCAAAGAGTGGAATGTTTGTCGGAAAAGACTATGTTTTCGATGGTATGTTTAAGTTGAATGTAACGGTTGTTAAACCAAAAATGAATAAAGTGAACTCTTCCGCTTATTTGCTTGAGTCTTCCAATGTGTGGTATGGTAGACTAAGACATGTTAATTATGATTCTTTACGTAGATTAGTTAACTTGAATTACATACCCGCGTTCCATATTGATTCAAAACATAAGTGTGAAACTTGTGTTGAGGCAAAATTGACAAGATCATCATTTAAATCAATTGAACGGAATACAGAACCACTTGATTTAATTCACAGTGATATATGTGATTTAAAATTTGTACAAACAAGAGGTGGCAACAAGTATTTCATTACTTTTGTCGACGATAGTACAAAATATTGCTATGTCTACTTGCTAAAAAGTAAGGATGAAGCGATAGAGAAATTTATTCTTTACAAAAATGAAGTTGAGAACCAACTTAACAAGAAAATTAAGGTAATAAGAAGCAATCGAGGTGGTGAGTATGAAGCACCATTCGTTGAATTCTGTACACAACACGGAATCATACATGAAACCACCGCACCTTATTCACCGCAACAAAATGGTGTTGCTGAAAGGAAAAATCGCACCTTAAAAGAAATGATGAATGCAATGTTGGTAAGTTCTGGGTTACCTTAGAACATGTGGGGGGAGGCTGTGTTATCAGCAAATTACCTTTTAAATAAGGTACCCCGAAAGAAAATGGAAAAGACCCCTTATGAGTTATAGAAAGGAAGAAGGTCTTCCTATAAATACTTACGAGTGTGGGGGTGTCTTGCTAAAGTGGCTGTCCCAACACCAAAGAAGGTGAAGATAGGTCCGAAAACTGTAGATTGTGTCTTTATTGGATATGCTCAAAACAGTAGTACTTATCGATTTCTTGTGTATGAATCTAAAATCTCAGAGATACACAAAAACACGATAATGAAATCGAGAAATGCTTCGTTCTTTGAACATGTATTTCTATACAAGTCCAAAGAAGATGCAAACTCTTCTAAACGGACATTTGAGACTATGACTGGAGATAGTCAGGACCAAAAATTAGAAGAGGAAGTTGAGGTTGAACCAAAACGTAGCAAAAGGGAAAGGACGAAAAGTCTTATGGTCCAGATTTTTTGACCTATATGATAGAAAGTGAACCTCAAAGCTATCAAGAAGCTGTAAACTCCTCAGAAGGACCCCAATGGAAAGAGGCCATTAAAAGTGAAATAGATTCAATTTTGCAAAATCATATATGGGAGCTAGTAGATCTTCCTCCAGGAAGTAAACCACTAGGCTACAAGTGGATTTTCAAACGGAAAATGAAAGCAGATGGATCTATTGAAAAGTATAAAGCTAGACTAGTAATAAAAGGTTATAGACAAAGAGAAGGCCTTGATTACTTTGATACATATTCTCCAGTAACGAGAATAACATCTATTAGGATGATACTTGCGATTGCTGCTCTGCGAAATCTTGAAGTACATCAAATGGATGTTAAGACTGCCTTCCTGAATGGAGATTTAGATGAAGAAATCTATTTGGAACAACCCGAGGGGTTTTCATCTCCAGGGCAAGAAAAGAAGGTTTGTAAATTGGTGAAGTCATTATATGGTCTGAAACAAGCACCGAAACAATGGCACGAAAAATTTGACAGTGTCATGATGGAAAGTGGATTTAAAATCAACGAGTGTGATAAATGTGTTTACGTTAAAGATACTGGAAATGGTTATGTCATTTTATGTCTTTACGTTGACGACATGCTTATTGTTGGTAGTGACAATAAGATGATTAAATCTACTAAAGATATGTTAAATTCAAGATTTGACATGAAAGATATGGGTTTAGCTGATGTTATACTTGGAATCAAAATTTCAAGAACATCAGATGGGCTTGCTCTAACTCAGTCACATTATGTGGATAAAATTCTAGAGAAGTTCAGTAAAGATGATACTGAAATGGCTAGAACACCGATAGATACAAGTCAACATCTATCCAAAAACAAAGGTGAAAGTGTATCTCAAGTAGAATACTCGAGAGTTATTGGGAGTCTGATGTACTTGATGAGTTGTACAAGACCAGACATAGCCTACACAGTGAGTAAACTGAGTAGATATACGAGTAATCCAGGAGCTGATCACTGGAAAGGAATAGTAAGAGTACTAAGGTATTTGAGATACACTCGTAATTTTGGACTGCACTATACAAAATATCCGACGATCATTGAAGGATATACTGATGCTAATTGGATATCTGATATAAAAGACTCAAAGTCTACGAGTGGATTTGTATTCACATTAGCAGGTGCAGCTATATCCTGGAAATCCTCTAAACAAACAGTAATAGCCAGATCCACTATGGAATCTGAGTTTATAGCTTTAGATAAAAGTGGTGAAGAGGCTGAGTGGTTGCGCAACTTCTTAGAGGATATTCCAAGATGGTCAAAACCTGTGCTAGCAATTTGCATATATTGTGATAGTCAATTAGCAATTGGAAGGGCACAGAGTAACATGTACAATGATAAGTCTAGACATATATGTCCTAGACACAATACCATAAGACAACTGCTCTCAACTGGAGTTATCACTATTGATTATGTAAAATCAAAGGATAACATTGCGGATCCGCTAACCAAATGGTTAAATAGAGAGTTAGTTGAAAAATCATCGAAGGGAATGGTACTTAAGCCCTTGAATGGATAAGTTAATACAAAGGAAAACCCAACTTAGTTGACTGGAGATCCCAAGATCTAGGTTCAAAGGGAAAACCTAATTGTAAAAACTTGATAGAACCACTGTGGGGGATATTACCTCATATCCATTCATATGATATAACAGTGATGCCCGTAAAGATGAAGGATAAGCAATAGGCTTTTAATGATTCTTATGCATCGAAATTCGAGCCAAGTAATGCGGGTTACTTGTAGTAAGAAATCACCTATGTGAGAGAGAAGTGGGGCCGCTTCTAAGGGAATTGTGTGGGGTAAAATTCTTATGAACTTTCACAGAACCAGGCGTATGTTCATGGCCAAAACGAACATAATAATGAGAACTGAAATGTATTAGGAAGAATCCTGTGTGGAGTATATCATCGTTTACATAAACGACAGAACAGTTCAAAGACATCGCGTCTACTGGTCAGTTAGTAAAGTAAATATGCTTTTACAAGGGAATGTTCAAAGGGTAACACCTACCTATCCTATGCAGGTTTCAAATGTTGAACTATATCACCTAGTCGTCATGTGTCACATTCATGTGTCGCTCCCAATTTTCATTCATGTGGGGGATTGTTGGAAAAAACAGGAAAAGTAGGGCTGATGGGCTGACTTTGGCACCAATTTTGAGTAGGACCCGGTTGGCTATTTTGAAAGATGAAAGTTGATTTGTGTTCTCCTCCGTGAGTACATCAAAATCATATACTTACTTGTCAAAAATGATGCTTGAGTGAATGAGAAATTGAAGCTCAAAGTATGCCATGTGAAAGGAGTTTGTTGGTGGGAAAAACTAAAAAGTTAAGCTTTGTCCCACATAGGAAGTGGAGGAAATTTAAAACCACTTTATAAAGGATTGCACTTTAGAATGGTGTAATCATGTGTAGCATAGAGGCTCTCTCCACGTGCGCGCGCAGGGGGGGTTGCAAATATTGGACCGAAATTGGCTTCGGACCTTGAACTTGTGTACGAGCGCGACATGCGTACACGAATGTCGGATCGAAAGGAGCAAAATTGGCCCCTTAGGAGTGTCCACGTTTTGCTGCATTTTTTAATTTTTTTTTCCAATAGACTTTTGATTTTCCAAAACTGTTGAAACTCCAAAACTCCTGTTGTTATTGCTATGAAATGGAAATGAATGAGCATGTTACAAGATCCTAAGCCTATATATATCTCGTTTTTTCCAGTCTTCAGTACACGAAATTCATAATTCATCTGCATATTCATCTGGTCATAGTTGGAGTCTATTTTCGTTTTACTTTCTGTTTCTTGTCTTGTTTGGTGATATTGTTCGGGCACTGGTTCAGTTCTCTGGAGTACAATCTGTGGTGCTCAGATTATACTGTTTCGCCATTGTATCCTGGGAAACGGACGCTCTGTTAAAACTCAAGCACAGACGGTGAGGGAGCGAATCTGTTTTAAGGAAACTGTGTGGAACACAGACCTCGGGTTAAAAGTTTCCTGTCATTTAACTTCTGCGGTTATTTGCTTTTTTAGTTCTGCTTAAATCAACTGTTACACTTTACTGCAATTTAACATATATTGTCGAATGTATATTTGAATCCATTGTATTCAAAGTTATTGAATCTGCTATTGCGAATCCGGTATCGAATATTGAAACAATTTTCCTACAAAAATACCTCAAACTAAGGTGTGGAGAAGATATTATTGTAATATTTTAGTCAAATAAAATAAAATAAGAATAAGAGAGAGAAAGTAGACATGTGCCAAGTAGTGACAACTAAAAAAGGGGGAAAAAAAAGATAAAAAGAAAGTGAAACAAAGTGAAAATGTCTTCTTTTTTTTTTTTATTAAAAAAAAAATTAAGATAGACTTAGTGTGTGTTTGGTAGGGATTATTTGGGGGAAGAATTGATTTTGAATAGTGATATGATGGGAAATGTATGGTTGAAAAAGAAGATAAGATTATTGATGTGAGAGAGAGAGAGAGAGAGAGAGAGAGAGAGAGAGAGAAGAGACAAATGGGAAGAAGAAGCTGAAAAGGGTAAGAGAGAAGGCAACATTATAAACTAGGCAGACCTTCATTTTAATTGATTTATAACAGTCAATTTCCTATTGTGGGGTCATTTATAACAAGAGAAAAGGTATACATAAAAAAACCAGAGTACTTTTGTGTTGTCATTGACCCCATGTGGGTCTGCCATGGGAGCATGATTGGTAGTTTATTATATCCCGCAGCTAGTATTGAGTTTTCATATCCAATAAATTCGGGCGATGATTTAAAATAGCTGTCGGATAATTTATCGACACCATATAATGATGATTGACAGACACCACAGATTTGGCTCGACCCGAAAACAACGAATTGGCATTAGGTTGGCCTAAGTTAGTGATCCCAAATTGGATGGTGACATGTGAGTTAGTTAGTCCATTTATTGGTAAGTTGAGACTTGGAGATTACCCCCATTTATTCTTGGTTAAGTGGTAGCCCCTTTAACCTGTTTTCTTTGCCCAATATGTGATCTAATTGATTTGCCACATAATATACCCATTTGTAAGTCATTCGCAACCGTGTGTGAGAGTGAAATTCGCAAAAGAGGAGTGAAAATTAGAGAGGCAGCCAAATGAGAGGTGATTTCTTTAGTGATATTCAACCATTGTTTTCTCTTCTCCTTCCTAACTTTGCGGTTTACAAATCACCACCCACTCTATGTCTTTTGTGGGATAGAATAAGGATAATCAGAGTGGGAAAATAGAGGCAACCGAAGTGCAAAATGGTTGTCGGTTGAGCTTGGCTAAGGTGGTGTTCGTTTGGTCATTTTCTGAGCCCGAAATCAAGTTTTCTTGAGGAGTTTCTGCAACAAATGGTATCAGAACAAGTGTTGGTGAGAAATATGTGATTTTGGGTGCCAAAATTGACTCGAAAATGGCTAGAATTGACTAGAAAATCGGCAGAAATAGGGAAAAAAACTATCCAGATTTTTCTTCAAGGTGTTGGATCGATTTTTTGCTTTTTCTGGCCAAACGACATATACTTTGGATAAACCAAAACCATAGTTAGCTTCAGCAGACGAGGCACACTGGATGGAGTGGCACGTGATTGAAGCGGTGACCAGTGGCAGCCATGTGTAGAACTCCGGCAACGCACGTGAGGGCACGTTCGATGGTTTTAGGCAACTATTCCAAAAGACAGAATGTTGTGATGGTGTTACAGACTTTGCGGTGTTGTTCATTTTCATATTCAAACAATAAGGTGAAATTTGGACGATTTTACCCTTCGACATTCGGATGTCGAGTGCAGTTTCGTGTTGCTGCAATTGACGAAAGCTTTGAGACGGATAATGATAGCTTTAAATCAATGAATTTGCATCTCTTCTTATTTATGGACCCACATATATGGTCCGCTCGGTATCTGTTGTCGAGTTTTATATCCCACAAGTATACAGTTCGTAACAAGTAATATAGTGACCAATGAGTCCGGATATCGTTCCCACGATGACTACTATTTAACAATTGATTAAATTATTTCTAACTTTAATTTGATGGAAAACAAATAATAAGTTTTATGATTGCTGTTTAAATTATTCTAACTAAACTAAATTATCTAATTACACAATTGATCGAATTTGAGTTTTAAAAGTATGAATGTGGATGCTAGGATTTACAATTTTACCTATGGATCTCCTTTAATTCACCAATCAAGATTCATTATTATTGTAGTATTCAGTCAAATTCTTTTAAAGTATTCAATTTATCCCTCTCGAATTCTCATTGAGTCTATTTAACTAATTTAATTCCATATCTCTATGTGAATCAATCTTAGTTAAACGGAATATTAGTTCTAAGAATTCATCAAATGATCGCAATGATTAGTATATGTATCTTTATACGTTATACTAAATTACTAGATTTTATTATATGATCTAAATCTAAAACCCACATCTCGATTCATAGATTCACAAAATCATTAAATAATTGGCCGAAGAATTCACAGTATTAAATTGATGAATAAATCAACACATATGCATTTAAAGAACTAGAATTTTGAATAAAAGAAATAAATTGTTACATATAGATTATATTGTTTGCCCTAACTATGAATTTAACTACTCATAATAATGAAAAAAAAATACAAAGTATAGAGTTCATAACCAAGTTTTAAAATCTTGATCATGGAAAGAATTGACTCTTCTTCAACCTCAAAAGTCTTCAAACCCTAACTTTTGCTCTTTAATATTAATGATTATGTGTTTTTCTCTCCCCAAATTATGTGGAACTCTCTCAAAAGTGACAAAAATCTTGTATTTATATTTCTCTCTATGTTTGTGTCAAACATAGGGTTTTTATGAGCTTCAAAACGGGCCAAAAAATGTGCCTTAGATACACCTAAGTGGAGCCGCAGAGCTGTGAAGACAACATGGTAGCGCCTTTCGGTTAAAATTCTGTACTGCATTTCCTTTAATATTTTTATTATAACTTTTCCTTCCAATATTCAATTGAGGCGATTTAAATTGGGTTATAAAGATAACTCAACGAGCTACAACTATACTAAAAACATTTGTTTTTCAATTCGAACGCTTACTAGGCCAAAAATGAATTTCAATCTCTGGTTGAAATTCTGGAACATACTTCTGCGGTTAAAAATTGATTTGTGTAAATATTTTGATCATATTTAACTCCTTTTGACTTTTAATTGCATTCAATTGACTCCTAGCATTCTCGAATTTTCATCGTGAGTTTCGACACAATATTTGAGTATTTGCACTTCAGTCACTAATCTTTGGATCTTGCCCATTTTTTGCCAATTTTCACTTATTTTTTTTAATTCGACTTCCTTTCATCGAGTTTCACTTGATAAACGAAATATACAATAAATTAGGCTAAATTTTTTCAAAATAACTATTAAATATCTATAATTTTAAGTCCAAATAAGTGTACAAAATACACTTATCAGTATCGTATTCGTTCCCTTTTATTATTACAGTTATGGTTATCGTATAAGGTAAGATTTTACTTTTCATATTAGAAGTAATTGTACGGTGTCACATTAGGTTTAAGATTACCGTGTGGGATAACTGTTGTATGTTGTTAGACCTAAGAATTATTTATTAATTATTTTCCTTTAATTTTTTAGGAATTTATTGCTAATTAATTTTTCATTATTGTAATTACACGTGATCTTAGGAAAGTTTTGTTTGACTATTCCATGTGAATTGTGTCTGTACTTTTCTTGTGGTTGTTGTTGGTTGCATTTTGTATTTTGTGCATTTTTTGGTAAAATGACAATACAATTTGAATTATATTTTTCTAATGGAAAAAAGTGTAATTTTTTTTTTTTATTTGGTAAAACGAAAAAATTTTATATATAACACTAATGATGGTAAAGGTAGGTTTAAGACAAATGCGACAAATAAGGTGTTTTTAACTGCGGCATTTTGAATATGTTGAAAGAGACTATCCTTGGAAGGATCATAAAAGGAAAGAAGAGGAGAGAGGTGGGACGAATGTTGCCATTAGGTCTAGTTATGACCCGAGTGAGGTTTATTGAGAGTAAACCTACTTGCTGCATATGCATCTGTGTGTAATTCTTTCTGCATGGGTGTGATTGTTTAATTCTGTTGCATGATTTTATGACATTTCAATATGTTTGATATGTGCATTTGCATGAGTTTGAGAGCAATTTGATTACTTTGTGTAATGTTTTTACATGTATAGTGGATTGAAATCTATGGCATACTCCGTTTGCTTCATGAGTGGTGTGAGAGAGTGTGGTAGTGAGAAGAAAGAGGGACAACCATTTTCTCCCTTATCTCTCTGTAAGCCTATGTGGTTTGTGAAATTATATAGACCAACCATGTTGATGGCCCAAGAATAGCTAACCAAGAGTAGGTGAATTTGTTTTTAAAACTTTTTCTAAGAATTAATCTAAATTCAAGCAAGTAAAGACTAAATAGATTAATTTAAATAATAATCACAAATATAATAGCGATAAATAAAAGGGAGAGATGATGTAAGGAAAATAATTGTGTAGGTTCGATTAAAAGCAATGGTCTACGTCCTCCATTACCAAGTTTTTCGGCACAAGCAATGCATTTTCACTATGTTGATTGACTTATGGTGCAATCCAACCCTTTACAACTCTTCCGGTGACTTACAAATTAGGAGCAACGATCCTTATACAATGTTGAGCTTTACGGGATCTCAACACAACCCACTATTGAGATTTCACGGGACCTCAATATGATCCACACGGTGACTTACAACAAGGAACACCGATCCTTATACAATGTTGATCTTCAAAGGATTTCAACACGACACACACATTATCATAGTGATTTTACAATGAAATTTCTTTCTTGATAAATAATACAAAAAGTTAAGTACTAAGAGAGGCTAACACTTCAATGAATAGTAATAAATGATAGTTCAAGTGTTAGATAAAAACTTTTATGAATATGATAATCAAAATTTAGATTCAATCAATCAAACTTTTTCAACGAGAAGTTAAAGAAAAAATAAATGCAATGTAGGTTCAAAAATCTTCTCAAACTATACATCTCTTTTAATGAATGATTGTAATAAAGTACTAAGAGAGAAATGAGAAATTTTGATGAATATGATGATTTTACAAATTTGATTCAACAATCAAAGTTTTTGTTATGGAGAAATAAATGAAATGAATGTAAAAATAAAAGTTCAAAAAAGATATTTTACAAATATATTTCACAAGAAAACTCTATTCTCGTTGTTTATGAATGCATTGTGAAGTGATATTTATAGTAATCAAAACGTCCAAAGTTTCTGCCCATCCGGATGATCGAACTGAACGTCCACCACTGTACCAGACGACTAAACTAGTTGTTGTACGTAAAAAATTAGAACGGTTAAAAAAATTACCATTGGCGAACCGGACGTCTGATTGACTTTGACTTTGACTTTATTTATTTATTTTTTTTTGGGAAAAATGTGAGTTTTTGAACGAGTTAGTAATATCAAGTTGAAATTGAAAAATAATTTTTTATTCAAGTGTTTTTATAAAATAATATTTTCGTGCATAAAACGATTTTTGAGTTTTTACCATTCATTACTAAATATTAAAGCATTAGTAGATTTATATTGAATTAAGAAATATAGTTTTGATATTGTTTCGAAATTTGCCTCTTAGATTTCTCTTCTTGATATTTCTTTCATTTCGTTTCTCACACTCTTGATATTACTTTTTCTTGACGTTTGTCTTTTAAACTCTCCTCTTGAATGATTTAACTTGAATACTTAACTTTCGCTTTGATATTCAGTTCGATTCCTATTTATAATGTGTTGATTTTGACTTATACTTGATTGATTTTAACATTGAACTATCATTACTCAAAATCAATTGTTAGAAACAATATTAATCTTATTTGTTATGATCAAAATATTAAGAATGAAATCAATTATAGGTCAATAATTTCCCAATTTTTGATTATGAAAACTAAGATGATTTGCAAGGTAAGATTGAACAATTGATAAATGAATATACATTATAAATTTTGCATGTAATCCATATATTCCCCCATCTTTTACAAACCATTAGCCATTCATTTTAAAGCATATGTTTATCAAGTCAAGCATCACATTCTCATCAATATATCATAACATATTTTCTCCCTTTTGTCATAAGCAAAAAGATATAGCATTTAAGTTCAAAACACGACCATAGGAAACAATAAAAGATTCCCCCTTTTCAATACTTTTCAAATCTATCTTACTTAATTTTTCCTTTTAAAATAAGCAAAAATAAAGAATTGACAACCAAAAATTTTTAGATAGCCGATATTTGGAATTCTCTTTTTCCAAAACTCATAGGGGATTTTAGTTTACCTTCGACTAACTAAAACTCTATTTACAATATACCAAGCGGTGTTGACGATTTCGGCCCAAAATTTTTTTGTCTTGCTATTTTTATTTAGTATGATTCTAGCCATTTATTGTAATGTGCGATTCTTCCTTTCTACTACACCATTTGAGAAGTTCTAATAGTAGAGAAATTATGATCATAACCATAATTTTTCGCAAAAATCATTAAATGCAATATTTTCAAGTTTTCCACCATGATCACTCCTAATGGAAGTAATAGTGTATTCCTTTTTATTTTGAAATTTTTTGCAAAAATGTTTAAATGCATTCAAAATTTCATCTTTTAGGTTCAAAAATGGGACTCAAGTAAATCTAGAAAAATTATCAATAATGACGAAAGCATATCGTTTACCATTTAAACTTATGATTCTAGATGGTTCAAAAATATTCATGTGGAAAAGTTCAAAAGATTTTGTAGTTAAAGAATGTTGCTTTAATTTGAAAAAACTCTTTAATTGTTTTCCATGCATCACAAATTTTGTCTTTCTCAAATTTCAAATTTGACAAACCTTTAACAATATATATATATTTATAAATTTTGAAAGTAGGTCTACGCTAACATGACCTAATCTTCTATACCATCACCAAGTATTATATTTTTAATTTGATAAATATTTTTCTCCGCATTCAAACTTAGTGTTTATGACATAAATATCCTTATTTCGACTTCCTAAAAACATCACATTCTTTTGATGTAGTATCCTTAATAAGGCACTTGGAAGAATCAATTTTGATATGATAACATTTATCACACAATTGACTAAAATTAAGTGAGGTTATCTACTAAGGGAATATTATCAATAAAGGGAGATGAATAATTACCAATAATTTAAATGTCAATGATTTTTCTTTTAGCATTATCTCCGAAAGTATCATGACCACCATCCTTTATTTTGAAACTTGACAATAAAGCTTGATTTTCGATCACGTGCTTTGAGCGTCCACCATCCAAAGTCTATTGCTCTTTATTTTCTTTGGTACCTACAAAAAATAATTCAATTTTTGGTATACCCATACAACCTTTGGTCCTAGTAGGTAGTGTTAGTGGATTTTTGAATCCATTTGTAATTGTCTTCAAAATGCAATCTCTTCTTGATAGAATAATAAAAAGCTACATGTCCAATTTTATTACAAAATTTACATGGACGGTTGAAACGGGGAAAGTAGAGGTTTTAACGAAGAAAATTTCAAGAGACTTTTGTTTTAAAAATGGTTTGTATCAAATTCCTCCCTTGTCAAAAACACATTTTTGTTTACCAAGTATTAAATCAAAATTTTTCTTGCTTTGAGTAAATTTGTAAACAATTTGAGTCAAATCTAAAATTTTTCTTGTAAAGAGGAATTTTCCTTAATTAAAGTATCGTAATCAAATTTTCCTTTTTTAACAATCATTTTGAATTTTCAAAAGTTTACTTACCTCATTTTTCAATAAAGAATTCTTCTTTTTAAGAATCGAATGATGTAAAGCAATTTTTTTCAAATTCTTCAAAAATTTCATCATAAGCGGTAGATAATTCATCATATGAGCAATTTTCATTTGAATTTACCTCATCATCAATAGCCATAAAGCATATGTTGGTAATTTCCTCTTGACTTCTATCTTTTTCATGGTCATCATCATCACTCACATTCCATATTGATTGAAGCACTTTCTTTTTGATAAATATATTCTTCTGTTCGCCATTTTCTTCTTCCTTTTGGAATTGATGATTATTGTGAAAACTTTTTCATTTCTTAACAAGAAGAATCAGATCATCAATTTCTTCATCATTCATATTTTCATTTGAAGTGTCATCATCAAGCACGGATTTTAAAACAATTTGACATATTTTCGCCTTCGTTACTTTTCATTGTTTATTCTTTTGTTTCGGTATCATTTAGCTTATATGTTATCAATATTCCATAGAACTCTTCCAATGGATATGTGTTGATATATTTGGTGTTTTCTATCAACATTCTCAACGAGCTCCAATTTTTCGAGAGAGACCTAAGCACTTTACTCACAAGTTCACCATTATTGAATTTTCGATCAAAACTTTTGAGGCCATTAATAACATCAGTAAAACGAGCGATCATGTCAACAATCGGTTCACTTTCTTTCATAAAGAAATATCCAAAATCTTTAATTAAGAGATTTATCTTAGTTATTTTCACTTCGCTAGTTCCAACATGAGTAATTTTTATTGCATGTCAAATCTCATAAGTGGAATCACATGTACTAATACGATTAAATTCATTTCTATCTAAAACACAATAAATTATATTTTTGGATATAGTTTTTAAAGATATATTTTTTTTTTGCTTATCTACTTCATTATATTCTTCTCTAGGTTTATAAATAATTTGATCCGATTTACCATCATCTTTAATAACCTTTTTAGGGCTATAGGAACCAAATTCAATAACTTCCCAAATATTATAATCTATTGATTGAATAAATATCATCATTTTAGCCTTCCAGTAGTTATAATGAGTACCATCGAAGAAAGGATGACGATTTGTAGATGCCCCTCAAGATCTGGAAAAATGTGGTTAGCCATTACTCAAAATTGTAGAATTTTAATTTCAAAATGAACACTTTACTCTAATACCAATTGATGGCCCAAAAATGGCTAACCAAAAGGGAGTGAATTGGTTTTTAAAATTTTTTCAAAAAAATTAATATAAATTCAAGCAAGTAAAGACTAAATTAATTAATTCAAATAATAAGCACAAATATAAAAATGATAAGTAAAATGGGGAGATTATGCAAACGATATAATTGTAGAGGTTTGATCCAAAGCAATGATCTATGTCCTCCGTTATAAAGTTCTCTGATACGAGTAAGACATTTTCACTATATTGATTGACTTATGGTGCAATCCAATCCTTTACAATGCTTCCAGTAACTTACAAACAATGAGCACCGATCCTTATATAATGTTGAGTTTTAAGGGATCTCAACACAACCCACTATTGAGTTTTCACATGACCTCAATATGACCCACACGGTGACTTACAACAAGGAGGACTGATCCTTATACAATGTTGATCTTTAAGCGATTTAAATACGACCCACAATTTATCAAAGTGATTTTACAATGGAATTCATCTCTTGATAAATAATATAAAAAAAATTAAATACTCATAGAGGCTAATACTTCAATGAATAGTAATAAATGATAATTTAAGTGTTAGATAAAAACTTTGATAATATGATCATCAAAATTCAGATTTAATCAATCAAAGTGTTTCAATGAGAAGAAATAAATGCAATGCAGGTTCAAAAATATTCTTAAACTATATCTCTCTTTTAATGAATAATTGTAATAAATTAAGTACTAAGAGAGAAATGAAAAGCCTTGATGAATATAATGATTTTAGAAGTTTGATTCATCAATCGAAGTTCTTGTTATGAAAAAATAAATGAAATAAATATAAAAATATAAGTTCAAAGAAAATATTTTATAAATATATTTCACAAGAATGCTCTCTTTTCGTTGGTATTTATAGCAGTCAAACTCCCAAAGTTTCTGCCCATCCGGACGACCGAACCAGACTTTCGCCACTAAGCCAGATGACTAAACTTGCCGTTGTGCGTTAAAAATTAGAACGGTTAAAAAAATGACCGTTGGCGAACAGGACGTCCAGTTGACTTTGACTTTTTTTTTTTTTTTTTTGAAAATGTGGGTTTTTGAATAAGTAATATCAAGTTAAAATTGAAAAATATTTTTTTATGTAAGTGTTTTTATGAAATAATTTTTTCGTGCATGAAACGATTTTTGAGTTTTTATCATTCATTACTAAATGTCAAAGTATTAGTACCTTTATATTTGAACTAAGAAATATAATTTTTGATCTTATTTCGAAATTTGTCTCTTAGACTTCTCGTCTCATCTTTCTTTCATTTCGAGACCGATTTATAATGTGTTGATGTTGGCAATGTTTGATTTATTTTGACAATGAACTATCATTACTCAAAGTCAATTGTTAGAAACAATATTAATTTTGTTTGTTATGATCAAAATATTAAGGATGAAATCAACCATAGGTCAACACGTGTATGTTATTTTCTTCCTCTTTGTCAATCTCTTTTGTGAGTGCCACATTTACCCTTTCCTTTGTGGGTAAATCATTTGTAGATTTTTTTGAGCATTGGTGTTGGAGTAACCTTGTGGTGTGTGTGTCAATTTAATTGAGCCTTAACCTTTGGGGTCGTCAAAAGTGTAGATTTTTGCCATAGTGGGCTTGTGATGCATTAGCAGTGAGTTTGTATTCGGTAATGTGGTGTATAGATGCCTAAGTGTATATTGATGATATGTATGGGGGATGTGTGACATTTGGATCACAAATGGAGATGTGATTAAATGTTGGTGGTGTTGATGTGTATTGAGAGAAAATGTGACTGTGTGGCCGTCTTTGAATTCTTTTTGAGAGTTTTCAATTGCCTTTTCTATTCTACTCCTCCTTTTTGGGTGCATACAAAACATCGTTGTTGGAATCCTCTATTTGCTAAGATCATGAACATGTAGAGTGTGAGAGAGACACTTCTATCACTTTTATTAGGTGAAAACCCATTATTCAATTAAATTGAGAGAAGTAAGGTAGAGATAGATGATTATCCCATAGACTTAAGATTTATAGATGTTTACTAGTTAGATATAAGTTAGCAACCAATCTATTGAGCATGATGGGCGATTAGAAGAGATATGTGTTCTCGAAGTTCGAGCAACACATAATGAGATATGATAACTGTGGTGAGATCCTTTCGTGGGGTCATTTATACATTTGTTACACGTGTTAGCAGATTGATTGAAATGGCATTTTTGTAATCATAAAGAAAAGGTTGAACTGATTGTTGGAGATGTACGTAAAAATTTTTCATTAAATTTGTTAATAGTGTATTTTAATATAATATATTAGATACATGTACAAGTGGGTGTGTATGTTATACTTCATCTGTTCCATAAAGATATGCTTACTTTTTTTTTCATAGCCAATTTTTTTTTTGAGAATATAATTGATTTTTTAGTTTTCTAATATGCCCTTATTTAATGTACCTTATTATCAACAAATACAAACCGCTCATATTTAAAATAATATTTAATGTACGGTATATTAGGAAAAACATAAAAGAAAAATTATATTTACAATTATATTATTATATTTTCTTAATTTGTGTGAAAATAAAAATAGGTCTATTTTTGTGAGACAGAGAGTATTATAATGATTTCACGAAGAAGTCATATATGAGTAGGCTTTTTTTACACATTTGAATACGTAGTGGACAAACTCATGTAGTGTCCTTATTATCATTCATATCTACATGCATGCGTACAAATAAAAGATGTGCATGTGTGTGTGTAAAAATTATTTGTATGCATAAAAAATGTTTGAAGTTGAATTGATATGGATTGCCTGCATTTAATGCTTGGGCTTTGAAAATCATGTAGCCAATTTTGACTATTCCATATTAATTGCTTTCACTATTTCTCTGTGGAGTTCCTGCGATTCATTCATGAAATTTACATTTACACAAAAAGTGATTTCACATAGAGAATGTGAAAGCAAAGATGAAAAGCACAAGTGATGCATTTGTTATCCAT
This sequence comes from Fraxinus americana, assembly GCA_035079005.1. Taxonomy (NCBI): domain Eukaryota; kingdom Viridiplantae; phylum Streptophyta; class Magnoliopsida; order Lamiales; family Oleaceae; genus Fraxinus; species Fraxinus americana. The sequence goes on along the minus strand of CM068717.1, from coordinate 31,626,768 downwards.
TGTTTTTCTTTTGACATAGTTTGAATTGTATCGTGCAAAAGAAAGTATGACTCAATCACCATTCATAGGTAATATCACATTAGACACTTCTCACCTAACTTGGAAAGTTAAAAACGTCGTTTTATACATAAGGGCTACAGGTCGGTCTTTACCACTTCGGTCACGGAGACCAGTGTCACACAATTCAATATTAAGAATCTGAAAACCGCCTCGAAGAAGGAAATCGATGACCCTGTAATAAGTTATCTATCATCTGGGACTTTTCGATGGCACATTAGTCCATGCCTTCAACACCTCGGAAAGTAGTGGTCGAGATGATGGAATGTTCCTTCATTGCCTCACAAATATGGGCCATAGCCCCAGAAGCCTTACATGGCACCATTGCTTAACTGACAATTACGTGGATTGCCATGTAGGCAGACACATAACAATAGTCCCCCGAATCCTAGGCCTTAATTTTTATATGAGGCATTATACTTTGAAAGTAGGGTTTAAGATATTTATAGCCTGCTTGAGCCCCATTTTTTTTAATGAAAATGTATTTTGATGAAAAATGTGTAATTAAAAATAAGAACAAAAATTTGAATTTACGTTTAATATTATTTTATTGAAGAATGTGTGGTTGAAAATAAAAAAAGAATATATATTTTGAAAATATAGGAATCAAAAAATGTCTTAAATCTTTCTCTAGACGTTTCTTGTAAGGGTTGGCTTCTTTTCAATGGGACTTGACGAATAAAAAAAAAAAAGGCAATCATACATGTGTTGTCAACTCAACACTTGTAATTGCTCTATACAGTTTATCCCTTTACAACGAGATTGCCCTTATTGTAGTAGAGTTAGCATACCCTAGATGAAGCAAAAGCAACACAATAGTAAATTTCTAATTAATAGACAATTGGCATATTCTTGAAAGGATGCGCCATTTCAATCCAATACTTTTTCATTAACAACTTCTACTTTTAATTCAAACTTACAAACTTTATCATAGTCCATATTCTTGGACAAAGTCACGTCAAAAGGTTATATACATGACATAAAATATTTTTGCACGATCAAATTCTCATTCTAGTCCAATCTAATTATCATATCAATAATTACTTTCATTTCAGTAAAAATTTAGCATCGATGCACGGTAGTAAAGAGAAGATTGTGATCGCTATTTCATGTGTGATTACAAGTCGAGACTATAAATTACTAAATCCCAAATATAATTATTTGAGAATTTGAACATTCGTGGGAAAAAAAATTGTATATAAATTCAATGTGAAATCGTTGATGAGCACGAATATTAGCAACTTTTATTTATATTTTGCTTCCACGATTAGATATGATAGTAAACATTTTGTGTTATAGCAAGAATAACCTATGAGAACTACGAAAACATCTTCTTTGCTCCAATTTTTTTTTTTTTTTGATAACTCGGGTGTCCGAACTTCGTCCGACTAGTCCTGAGGAGTGACCGCCTTTCCTCTTGGTTCACCACCTGAGTAAATCCAGATACGGTCACAGTTTATACACACTTGAGTCGAACATTCGGGAAGTGGTTCTCCTCCATGTGGACCTCCTTTTACGAAGTACGGACAGGACCTTCGGAGGGGCGACAAAGTGCACCATAATTTTGCCTACACACATTTACCTTCCAATATAAATGTTGCCTTCTAGATGTCGCGGGAATTCGAACTTCCGATACTCCGTAGAGACCGATTATGTTTTGTCACTGCGCTATGCCCGTGGGGGCATTCTTTGATCCAAATTTTTATTACTACAAGCTCAGGGTTGAAATCAAGAAGAGAAGATGAAAAATAATATTAACAATTTTGACATTTATTAATTAAGATTTTGGATGCTAAAAAAATAAAAATGTAATGATAATTTGCAGATTTAGCACGTGTGAAAACCATAAATCGATATCCAATGAAAGAGCCAAACGTCAAACACTTTACACTTGTCAGGGACTCTTTTCTTAAAGAGAAAATTGCACGTTTTGAAGCTTATGCGAATGAAACAGCAGTTTTTGATTAGTCAATTGTTTGTTGGGGAATATCCCAATTTAACTCACGAGGAGATTATTTTGGTTGACGGGTATACATTTTAACTTATAATCATTTAATTGATTTTTTACTCAACGAATATTTTATTTTCTGCTATCTCTAATTCGATATTTTGGATCGATTAGTTTTAAAGTGTACGGCTTCATCCAATTAAAATATTATTTTACTTTAAAGCTTAGTCAAATATAGATGTATGTTAAGAAAAAGTGTTTTGCGACAAAAAAAAAGGGTTGGTGACAGGATTAAAAATAGGAGGACACATGTCGCGCAAAGATATGACAGTTAAAAAAAGAAAAAAAGAACCACGCGACACTTGTTTCCAACCCCCTGTTGTCAACCCTGGCTGAGCAGCTTTATTCTAAGAAAAATTGAGATTTATTATATTAATATTTGACCTATAAATAATATTGTATTGCTTAAGTGATTCAGTATATATATATATATATATATATATATATATATATATATATATATATATATATATATATATATATATACTAGGTTTAAGCAACGTGCAATGCACGTTTGCTTAGTTTATATATAATTTTTTTGGTTAAGAATTACATTTTTATTAATAAAGATGTAATTTTTTTGGTTAATTAAATAACTGATGATGTAATGTTTATATAATTGATAAATAATTACACATTGTGATATATTGAAAAAAGAATATTAATAGAATCTATAGCATTGTCTTATAAATAAACATCGCTCATAGTTTTATGAAATCCGTTTGAGATAATTTTGATTCTAAGATGACGATTCAGTGTTTTCATCACCTTGCACTGTTTCAATAGAGAGGACATTAAACTGTCTATATTTTTTCTCATTTAGTTTCTCCGGATCTACATAAACTTTAATCTTTCAATTTTTTTTTGATAATTTCTCTGCAACGCTTTTAACATATGGTCGATTTTTCTACAAAATAAATATTGAATAGGTTTACACAATTAATAAAAAATACAATTATTTTTTAAATAACTTATTATAATAAAAATCAAGTTTGAAAAAAAATTTAAGAGGTACCTCTCCAGTATATCCCATCAGTTCAATTGTTGAACACCGAGTGCATGTTTTGCTATTTCACCAAACCTATAGCAGTAAAATTTAAATCAAAATTAACAATTAATTTTTACAACATATTTTATGAAATCTACAACTTTTCAACGATACATTTTATCAACGTTTGTCAGAATTTTAGTGAATTCACTAAAATTCCGATCTTAATCTCAATAAAACATGAGCTTAGTATTATATTGATTTTTTATAAGCGAAATAAATGTAAATTAGCCTCGTTGAATGGGAGGGCAAAGGCTTTCGAAAATGGTGTTTGGTCTTACAAAATGCATTTTTTATTTTCATGCTATCCTCTTTTTCAAAGACCATATCGTATCACCATGCCCATCTATCTTAGAATATTGCCTTTTTTTTATAATCGAAATAAATTTAACTTGATTTTGATTATTTTTTAATTTTTTTTATCAAAGTGATGAAAATGTAAAAAATGTTGTAGAATCTTTTATTTATATTGTTCATTTTGAGAATAAAAAATCTTATTCATATACAAATTACTATAATGCCTGCCCGACTACAGATCATACGTCATGTTTCACAAACGCGAAAAAAAATAATAAAAAATTAATATTTAAAATGTAAAATCTATATTCAAATTCAATCGGGAAATCCAAAAACCTCTTTTTTTTCAACATGAATTTTTCATATTATCATGATTCTTGAACTTTAAAAATATGTAAAATACTAACATTTCTTGATTGCTAACTAAGATACAGAAAATATTAATTTCATGAAAAATATAAGCCATTCTTGATTTCTAACCAATCATTTTCGACAAGCCTTCAATCGATTTTCAAAATGTAAAGAATGAAATTAGGACGATGAAGAAAAATGATTCGTGTAAGATATATGTCAAGAAGAATCAGAAATGGAAGCCTCCATCTTTTTAACCATGAGTTGCAACCATATTCCATACTTGGGCACCAAATCTTCCAATCTTGATGCAGGAGGGTCCGAGTCAGACGAAGCTGAGTTGTCAGATAACTCGTTGATGGCGCTAACGTACCATGAGTTGGCGGATCGGCGTAAGAATGGAAAGTAATCGACTACATTTCCTAATTTGGGTCAATTTTGAACACGTTTTGGTATTTTGGTCATAACTTTGGTTACGGTTGTCAGAATCACTCCCGTGACCCCAATTCAGAAATCTCGTTTCGGCGCGCACGTCGTGGGCACCAAGCTATGCTCGGTGTGCTTGTTTCGACGCGCACGTCATTGACACTTTTAATATATAGAAGATATATATATATATATATATATATATATATATATACAGAAATGATCTAATGAGCACCGGTGCTCATCTTATCCTAAGCACCGATGAGTTGGCACATTAATTCATTGGTGGATTGGAACTCACAAAATCTTTATCCACCAATGAATTAATGTGCCAACTCATCGGTGCTTAGGATAAGATGAGCACCGGTGCTCATTAGATCATTTCTGTATATATATATATATATTATGTGTGTGTGTGTGTGCAAGCAATGTGCAATGCACGTTTGCCTAGTTTATATTTAATAGTTTTGTTTAAGAATTAATTTGTTATTAATAAAGATATAATTTTTTTGGTTAATTAAATAATTAATGATGTAATGTTTATGTAATTGATAAATAATTAGATGTGTGATTTTGATGTTGTGATGTAAGTTGGTGAGATCGAAGAAAATAAGTAAAAGTTGACAAATTTGGAGAAAAATGCTAAATTGTAAGGGATCCAAAGTTCGGGGGCTAAAATGTAAATACTTAAAAGTTGTGCCGAACCTCACGATGAAGATTTGAGAGTGGTCGGAGTCAATTGGATAAAGGAAGACGTCAATGGAATCAAATTTAGTCAAAAGATGATCACAAATCAATTTCCAACCGAAAAGTTATGCTCCGATATTTTAGTCTCATATTGAGACCTATTTTTGGCATAGAAAGTGATCGAATTGGAGAATGATGTCTGAATCAAAGTTGTAGCCAGATGAGTTAGCTTTCCAACGCATTTTGAATCGTCTCAATCGGATATCGAAATACAGAGTTATGATAAAAACACTGAAAGAAGGTGCAACTGCCTGTTTAAAACAAGAAATTCCGTTAGTTTTTCCGTTAAACCAAGAAATTCCGTTAGTTTTTCCGTTAAACCAACAAATTCCGTTAGATAGACACTTTTTATATAGAAAGAGATATATATATATATATATATATATATATATATATATATATATATATATATATATATATATATATATATATATATATATTATTTTTTTTTATTTTTTTATTTTTTTTGGGTCAAATCATTCATCCAAATTGGTAATCCATATTCATTTTTGTAGTCAATATTTTTATCATTTTTGTCCCCGTTTGCAAGCTAATGAAGTTGGACAACGGGGCTCGACTAAACTACAATAAACATTAATCTACCAAATTCTAACATAAATTCCTTGAATTTCAAGATTTTTCTTTTACCTTAATATTCCTATTTCCATTATCTTCAAAACTTAATAGAAAAACAAAAACATGAAATCCATTTCCCCCCTTTGAATCATATGTTTTATTGTCAATCAATTTTTTATATCTCTATCTTTTGGATCTTTCATTGAACTTTCCTTTTTACAAGTATTTTCTCAAGTTTGGCTTCCACATTGCAGGACCATGATGTTTTCTAAAGTGAAAAAGAAGAGGGAAAGGGCCACATATATAATCTTTTTAATATATGCACATTTTTACCGTTGGGGATATTAAAAGTTACGTAGTTTGATTTGTTATCAAGAAATCATGAATCCATTGATCAAAGATCTCGTGTATGAATCTTTATTTGACATTGACAATGATCTGCTTCTCATCGTTTGAAAATTCAAGATAAATCTGTTGTCGAAAATTCGACTACCGCAATCAAAAGAACAAAGAAAAGAATAGAAAATAAAAATAGAAGATGAAGCAAGGTATGCCAAGGCAAATCTCCTTAAGACAGATTTCGTCCCCCAACAACGTGCAAACGGGATTATGGACGTCCGTCTTCCAAGATACAACGCTTCTTCCAAAATCGATATTGCACAATACCAACCTTATCGGTCGAACCAAAGAATGAACGTATTCGAACGGAATAATAACGAAAATATCGTAGGAATTTATGCAAAATATGGAGAGAGAACAAATTTAAAAATCAAGAATATATTAATTAATTTGGTATACAAAAAACGAATCTGAAGGTCTCTATTTATAGAGATTGAAGTGTCTCATTGAATGGGTGTGTGACATTTCAGGAACTAGTGCACCACTTGGTCTGATACGTTCTAGCCATTGGATCGCACTATTTCATGATCTGACGGTCCGATTAAACCATGAAGTGTAGTGTCCATTCATCATGCCTATTCACCAATTTCTGAACAGTCACCAGCCATGCAGATGCCATGTGTACGTCCAACTGAACCAACTGCCACGCAGGACTAAGTGACGTGTGTGCCACCTAGGATGCCAACTCATCGAGCCTCCAGTTGCAAAGTGCGCCTCTAAAGCGCCAAATGCGAACTTTGCGACGTGCGCGTGCCGAGGCCGAGACCAGGACGGGGCGCGGCACGGCGCGGCGCGAGTGGTGCGAGGTGGCTAGTTAGCTAGCCTTTGGCTAGCCAAAGTTAGCTAAGTTATAGACCACTTATTAAATTATAACTTGTATACACATCCCACTATATAAACAAATCTTTTTTCTTGTAAACTTTCGATGTGAGATTCCTTACCATATATAAGACATTTAAAATTGGGTTTATCAACTTATGGGTCTATATTGGAGACTTTTCCAATTCACCCAAATTAATTACAATGACCCACATAATTAAATATCACATTTAATTATTTAACACCTTATCAGTTAATTCCAACAAAATCTACACCACCACTTAAAGTTCCGAGGATCTTTTTTTCCCCATCTATGGCCATAAAATGAATACACATTCCTCAAAACTATTGAGTATTTGGGTTCGGTATTGAAAAGTCGATTTTGTTAACGGTAGTAGTCAAAACTTTCATATGTTGATTATCAGAAAAATAACTCATAAATTTTGTCACACACATATTTCTTAGTCACATCCTGTGAAAAATATATACACCAGCCATCTGTTTCATGCATGTCAATGCACATTTTGAACACCACTTTTTTTTTCTTTTACTGCAAGTGGCTATAAGCAATTCTCGTGTTAAAATCACAAGCATTCAACTGCTTTTTCTCTTGTTTGGTGCTTGCATGCATGAAGTTTCTGAGGAAGCCAAGATACTCTTTTTGTGGCAACTAAGAATTTTTATTTTCCAAAAGCACCTTTTCTTTTTTCATAACTTGCTTCTGAAAACAACTCAAATTAAAGCCCGTTTGTTTTGGCACATGCAATAATAGACACAACGGGACTGAGTTATCAACATCTCTCTGCCTCGGGCAAAGTCCAAAACCTGTCATGTAACTATCTAGATTTCCGACCGTATGGCAAAAGCAGTGATTGAAAAGCCAGATTTATATACTTTCTTGAATGTATATTAAGCCTCTGTTTGGTAGCCACTAAAGAGAGTTTTTTTTGAGGAAAATGAATTTTGGAATAGTGATTTTTTTTGAAAAATGTATGGTTAAAAAGTAGAATTTTTTTTTTTTTTTGAATTTACTTGCAAAATATTCTATTATGCGATTGTGTGGTTGAAAATTATGAATTTGAGAAAAAAGAATCCCCATATTAATAAAAGTGGGAACCCATGCACAAATCATGATTTTTTTTTTTTTTTTTTTGTGGTTGACTTGTATTTTGTAATAGCTTGATGCCTTGTAGTTGTCTTACATTAATTACATACATTTTTCTTTTAGCGTAATGCTATCTAGCATATCGGTGGTAAAGCACCAATCTACGTTATAGATCAAATTACAAGTAAAATTATATGGTTCATTTAATTAGACATGTAATTTAATATCACTAGTGCTATCACATAAACTGATATTAAATATCAATTATACTAAATAGCATTATAAGGGAAAGATACTGAAACGTGTGTATTTTAAGGGATTTGATTAAAGATGAAAAGAATAAAAATCATACTTGGACTTTGGCTACTCCTGTCAATCATAAGATTAAAGAGAAAATAAATAATCCCTATCATTCTTCTTTTTCATTTTTATATTTAGCTCTATCCATCTACCAATGGGGCCGAGTTATTTATTGTTGTTTCCAATCTGAAAAATGCTTTTTTTTTTTTAATAAGATTTAAGAGTTTTGCTATTTGTACACCAGAAGTATACATAGCAAAATTGCCTCGCCCCAAATGTTGGATAGGGCTAAATAGAAAAAGAAGAAAAAATGAAGGATGAAATTGTCCAGTTTTTGTTAACTTTGTGAGTAATTTCTAAAATAGGAAATAGATTAATTTCATTAGAAATTAATTACAAAAAGTACGAATTTGCAATTGTAATTATAATTAGCCACGGTTAGTTAATAGATTAAGCTTTTCAAGTAGAAATTGTTGAGAATAAAACGGATCGAGATAATATATATGATACATTATGAAGTATATGATCGCAAACAAGTAACAAAATAAAAGACAAAGAAGAGGAACGGAGTATTTCATTCAATTGACTAATATGGAGAAGATAAATACAATAACGACGCCCACACAATTATTCTATATTGATGTCAAACATTAGAAATACCACAAAAATGCAAACAAGATAAAAATCACGTAAAATAAAGGAAACAATATTTTTCCAATAAAAAATGTGGAAAGAAAGAAAAAATATTTTCTAAAAAATCCAACCTAATTTGAGTATAAAAAAAACCAACAATCTCCACCTCGAAATTAATTTCGATGCAACAAACGAAAATCCAAATTTTTTCCACTTTGAAAAATAAATCCAACACAATGAAAAATCTGAACTCTTCAACAAGAATCAAACTTTCTCCGACACAAAAATTCTCCTCATTTTCCACGGTATCCAACACGAATACATGAACCCAAATACTGGGTGCTCCAAAATTCACAAAAAAATAGAAATTACCATACAATGTCGAAGCACACCTTGTAGGAGAATCAACTCTCAATACTTTTATAGAAGGTTGTTGGCTAGTCTCAACATCTTCAAACATGCTAAAAAGCATGAGCAACCGAATTAGCATCTACGTACCTATCTCCAATGGGTCTATCCCTAGCAGTTGTATACGACGAAACAGTAGGTAATGGTGGCAAAGCGAAATCACCCATATTCTCCAAACTTGACTAAGTAGTATTCTTCAATATGGACTCCAAACCAAATTTCAAAAGTATAGTACCAAACTGAATTTTCACCACAATACTAAATCTATGCTGACTTTTCATCACATGTTGTGCCTGACCTTCCAAAATATATAACTGGGATCTCTTCTGCCCCTCCAATACAACATGAGCATCTTTTCGAACTCTCAAAACTCCACATCCTCCAGATAACATGTACCATTTTGAATCAAAAGTATTCAACGAAATGAGATTCATTTTCAAGTCTGGAATATGTCAAACCTGATCAAGTATTCTACATGTTCCATCCACCAATCTCAATTTGACTCTACCAATACCATTTACCTAACAAAATTCATTTTTACCGACGACAACAACACATTGCATCATCATTTCATATGTTTCAAACAAATTCCTATTGGAACACATATAGAATGCACAAGTTGTATCCAAAATTCACTCCTCGTCAAATATGAATTCCACGTCAGAAATTCTCAAAACATCCTCATAACTCAAATAGTTATTAGCTATGATGGTTTCGTTTGAAGTATTTGATTGTTTCACATGATTTGCAGTCAAATTACATTTACTCTGAAATTTATCGCAATATCTCTTAATTTGTCGTTTCTTCCTGCAATAATAACAAATCTGATTGCTGAAATTTGATCTTAACTTACCCCTTCTGCAATCACCATGAACAACAAGGTCTTTTTCATCTCTGACCTCAGATCAAACCATATACTTCATCTTCTATTTTGAAAACAAGGTATTGTATGCATCTTCAATGGTAAGAGTATCACAACTATACAAGATCATGTCTCTAAACGAAATGGGCAGTGAACACAAAAGAATTTAGGTCTAAAGTTTCTAAATCAGCGACGATTTCCTTAACCACAACTAGATAATCTTCAAAAGATCTGCCTTCTGCCATGTGTGAGATTATAATCTCAACTTCAGATGCAATTTGTTTTTTAGACATTTAGTTATGCACAGTTTTTTCAACTTCAACCACAATGCAGCTATCATTTTCTCCTTCAAAATGTCACGATGAATATTGTTAGAGAGATGAAGATGGATATGTGAAAGTGCATTCTGATCATTCTATTGTTTTTCCTCCATTGTCCAAGATGTGGACATTTTGTTAAATCTCAACAACGCATTATCCAAATCTGTCTATGCGAGTACAACTCGTATCTTCACTTGGCACAATGAGAATCTTGTATTGTTATCCAAGAGCGAAATTTCATATTTGATGACTGCCATCAATAACAAAAATCTAGAACAAATCACAATCAACAGCTCTAATACCACTTGTTGGAAAATAAAATAGATTGAGGTAATAAATATAACATGATGTAAAGTATATAATCGCAAACAAATAACAAGATAAATTGTAAAGAATTAATTGACAGATGAACGAAGTATTTTATTCAATTGACTAATATGGAGAAAACAAATACAATAACTATGCCTACACAATTATTTTATATTTCTGTAATACAAAACTTGTGAAAAAGTTTAGTAATTATACGGATGCATGCCAAATTCTAGAAATACCAGAGAGATTGAAACGAGATAAAATATCAGGTGGAATAAAGGAAACAATATTTTCCTAATAAAAATACATGGAAAGAAAGAAAAAATATTTTCTCAAAAATCCAAACCTAATTTTGGTTTAAAAACCCAATAGAGATGACCTCCATTATGCACTAGAATGACCAAGAAATTGACCTTTTTAGGTTTTTAGCTAATCATGATTCCATTTTAAAATTTTAAATTTAGTCATTAAGTAATTTTTTTAAAAAGTTAACTTAATTAATATATTACTTGAGACCTTTTTTAGCGGTTTCTACTTTCTTGTTATAAAAATCTACCAGATACTATAATTAAAACAAGAATTTTTATTAAAGCATGTGTGATGGGGGTTATTTATTCTCTCTTAAAAGCATTGTTGGATCCCTTTGAATTTATATTAAGAACGGTGAGCAAATACCCTTTTTCTTTGTGTTAAAAATTCATTTATAACAATTTCCCATATCTCGATGTAAAGTTTGGAGGTAAGGTTCGAACATTCCCTCCCATGCTAGGTGTACGCTAACCTCTCCATTGGGTGTAGGTGGAGACCTAAAAACTCCATTTTTCTTAAAGAAAAAGGGGTAAATTCTTGAGAGAAAAATCGTGTGTCCCATAGTAGTTAGATTTCAAGTAAGCTTTTATATAATTTAGGGAATAAATAATTTACTTATGGTTAAATTTTATAATAAATAATATCTATTCACTCTTGAAAAAGGAATGCATAGTTGTGTGAATCCCTTAAGACTTCGCACTTGTTCTTTTGAAGATATTGGAATGACAGTAATGATCGACTTCCATTAGTCTATACGAATTAAAACTATTAGAGTCATTATTCATTCGTAATTAGGCAGGATGAGAACAAAAATCAGAACTTTTACATGATATCATGTCGGACCAATCTTTGTAAAAGTTAAAATTATTAAAATTGAAACAAATATATTAATTGAAATCACATCTTCAACATAGTTTTGGTTCAGACTCGTTTTCCTTAGTGCATAAAAGCTAGAGGTCCATAAACAAAAGCCATCACTTTGATTCTAATTTGCATAACAATCTTTATTCCAAGTGAACTTGTGCCAAAATATGGAAGCTTTTGCTTTACAATGACACGATGTTTCTTTGATTGACCATTAAAAAAATATAATAGTATTCAAAGATAAAAATAAGTGCTTCAATTGCTGGTAGAAAAGAAGTAAGAACCAAGAGAAAAAGGAGGGAATCAAACATTTTAATCTTCTCTCTACAGTCTACCCTGATCATGCACTAACAAATTAAATTAAATATTAGGAAAAGTAGAGCACTAATTGCATAAAAATAATATCGTTGATTTAACATATTGTGCTTTGGAATCCAATTAATTATGAAGAAGCATCTTCAAATGCAAATAGTACCAATAATGTACCGAAAGTAACATTTAAATACAAGAAATGTTGATAGAGTAAAAGTCTCGTTCATAACCATTAAGGAGCATCGAATACAAACACGTTTCACATGCAGAATAAAGATTCCGATCATATCTGACAGTTTTCAAGAATATTTCAAATGACATAATAGGATAACTTTCTAAAAATATAAAATGACGATAAAGATGAAAATTAACTACTTTATGATATAAAAAAAAACCTTGAAAGAAACGTCGTAATCAATAAATATTTCTACCTAGGTAGCAATATTTTTCAATTGTTATAGGTAAAGGATATAACATAATCCTTTATAGTTTTAGTATTATTATGTACTTTAATTAAATAAAGTACAAAGGTTTGAATTAGATATATTAATATGTTAGGCAATCCAAAACATCCAAAATTGGTCAAATTTCAACAGCTTAAACGGGCAAGATAGCCGTCCTCCTTCCCCTTCCCCTTCCCCTTCCCCACCCCCACATTTTCCTTTTTCTTTCTTCTTTTGAAGAGTCAAAATTCTAAAACAATGGTGGAAGTTTAAAACTAGAACTAACTCATACGTGCATGGAAATATTCATGACAAGAAGGCGTCTAATATTCCCTAAAGCTACTCTATGTTCATTATATAGAATAACTAACTCGTATCTGTGCAAAATATCCGTGACAAGAAGGCAACTAAATTTTTTATAAATTGTTTGACGAGAAGGATTGGATAGTACCAAATTAAAAAATTAAGTTAGAATATTTTTCATTATAGTTTCTAGTCTATACTACGTTTATTAACATACCAGCTAGAGTGTTGAATTTAGGAAAAAAAAAAAAAAGGAGAAAAAAGAATTGAAAATGCAAACAAGCCTCCATATGAAATTGTTTTGGGGGAAATTGAAATTGTTTAAATAATGCACTTGCTAACAAATATCCAAATAAAATACTTCTAAGTCTTCAGAATTCAAAGAGTTGTCAAGATCGACCAATAAAAGGAACTAGCTTATGTATAAATTGTAGAATTAGATATTATTAAAGAAGAACACTCGCTCTGATATTGATAAATGACAATTACACATTTAGAAAGTCGTGATTGTTGGAGTGTTTAGACTCATGACCTGTACAAATTTTAGCCTTGTTCGATAATCATTATTTGAAATTTCTTTAGTTTGTATGTTCATTTTTAACTATACATTCACATAATAAAATATTTTGCACGTAAGCTAAAAAATGTTTCCTACTTTTTAACCGCACATTTTCCTAAAAATAACTATTCAAAAGTATGTTTTTTTCTCAAATAATAGTACTTGAACCTTGTCAAGCCCATAAATGGTTGGCAACGACTCATCTCACTATACTCCTTTGGTGTTAGAGATGGCAATGGAGCGGCTTCCGGGCGGGGCACCCCGCCCTCCACTCCACTCCACTCCCCCACCCCTTCCCGCCCCGCCCCGTCCCGTCCCGTCCCACCTTAGATGGGGTGGGGAGGGTTTGGGGCGCGGGCTTACCCCGTTTCCTGTTCCGTTTATTTATTTATTTTTTTCAAAAACTTCCAATTAACTATTTTTTATTTTTAATTTGTAGTTAATTATTTTTTTTTTAATTTTTCATAGGGCAAGTTCGGGGCGGGGCGGGGCGGGTTTTTTGGCCATCGCTATTTGGTGGTGTCATGAGAATCTTCATTTATTAAAGATCTTGTTAACTTAATATTATATTACCATTGTTGATCTTGTTTTCTTCCCTTCACCTTTCTCAACAAAATCTAGGGATAATAACAGTGAAGGTTCCAAATCTTTAAAAAATGTGTATATTTTATCCAAACATTTTATTTGTAGGAAGTTGGTCCCAAACCTTCAAATTGGAGCCCCGAAAGGATCTCTGGACGATTTTCATCTAAAAAATTCGTTAGCGGACTAAAAGTTTAGTGAGTTTGACTAGTTTTTTAGGTAAATGATCTTTAAACCTTTTATTAACTAAAAAAAATGGTAATTGGCATTGGAAGTCTCAAACATTTCAAAAGCGTGTTGTAGAAGTCCAAAACATTTAATAAATGTGCACCGAAAGAATCTCTAATAATTTTCGTGCAATGTAGTTGATAAAAAAGTTCTTCTTCCCCGATTCATACAACTATCCAACCACAAAGCTTAAATTCTAACCCACCTAACCCCACCCATTGGAAGGTGGGGGAAAGGATTATTTATTTTTATTTTTGTTAGAAGGAAATGAAGTTGATGGGGTGGGAAAAATTGAGATCAGAGGATGTGGAGGAAAAAAGATGGTGGCGGTGGCTGACGTTGTTATGGCTACAGCTTAGGCATTGGCTACCTTATGACTTACCAATTAAAGTAGACGAGGCTTATTTCATGGAACATTTATGAGTTTGGGGTTGAAGTTGAGGTTGGGTGGATCGAAAAAGATGAATATTTTTGGCCAACCTCAAGTGTCGTGGCTACAAATCAGGGACCAACGCTATTCCAAATAAAAAAATTGGATAAAACTCGCACGTTTTTTAAAAGTTCCAGTTAAGGTAAAGGAGGTTTATTTCATGGAAGGATTATGAGTTTGAGGTTGAAGTTGAGGTTGGGTGGATCGAAAAAGACGGATATTTTTGGACAACCTCAACTGCTGTGGCTACAAATAAAAAATTTGGGACCAACGTTGTTACAAGCAAAAAATTTGAATAAAACTCGAACATTTTTGAAAAGTTTGAAACCATCATTGTAATTATTCCCAACAATCTAAGCGATTAACCTTTTGCTTGAGTAATTAACAAATCCCATTATTCTAATCTCAATCCTTGATCTTGTAAATTCTCACAAATCACTTTTCTTAATAATTACAAATAAAAAAAAGTAATTAATACAAATATACTTAAATTAATCAAACTTTTAAAAAAGCATATGTTTACTTGTCTTTTGATCTTTTTTGTAGGCCATGTCTCCCTACACCTACATCATCCCCACAAACACGTCTCTAATAAGTCATGTGGCTTTTTATTCACAGCCCATACCCTTTCCTCTGAAACCTGTATTTATACCCAATCTTTCCATTGCATTTTGAACACAAAATTAATATCATAGCCATTTCCCTCTGTTTGAAATCAGTTTTTCACTACAAGACCTTTTGCTCTAACTGATCGTCTACCCTTTCCAAGTGTGATGGAGATAAACAAACCATTTCTTGTAGTTTTGATCATACAATCCATTTACGCTGGCTATTTCTTGCTCTCAAAGGTAGCATTTGATGTTGGCATGAATGCTTATGTTTTTGTCTTCTACAGACAAGCTGCTGCAACTGTTTTCTTAGCCCCGACTGCCATGTTTTTCCAACGGTACGAACTTATTTGATTATGCACCTTATCGATGGGCAAGATATCTCCTGACCACTCCCACACGATAGGAGATCAATCCTGTTTATATAAATTAGTGGAGAGACTTCAGTGAGGAACTTACACAACCACCTCATTTAAAAAAAAAAAAAGATATAGTGTTTGATGAGGTGGTTCGATGTATATTTCTCTGCTAGATTTATTCTTATGACTCTGGAAATTGTAAGCATTGGAATTTCTTGTTTTGGAATTGTAGGAAAACTGCTCCACCATTGTCATTCACCATTTTCATCAAGATTTTCCTGCTCTCTCTTTGTGGGTATGTTACATTTTCCGTAATCTTGTGTACTGCGTTGTTAAGTTGTGGAGCCTAATTGTTGTCACTTCACAGAGTTGGTCGCAGATCGTTTTCTCTTGTAAACCTTTTTCTTTCATCATAATGAATTACTGTAGCGGCGAGAGACGACATAATCTCACATTGAAGTAAACCTTTATAAATCTTAAGTGTTCTTAATTTTTTATTTTTCTTTCTTTAAATTGATTGCTCTCGATAGAATAGAATTAGGGTTTGTAATTCTCAACTTCCGTAGCATACTGTTCAGTCGAGCATACCCAACACTCCGATAAAGGCATGAAGTTTATTCATTTGATTTTGGTTCGTTTAATTGCAGGATAACTATGAGCTTGGATATTTTTGGTGTTGCTTTGACATATACAACGGCATCTTTGGCTGCTGCGACATCCAACACACTTCCAGTTATTACTTTCTTTCTCGCAGTTTTATTCAGGTAATCAGTTTTTTTTGTTTCATTTCAAGAATTATTTATTCGACCAAATCCATTCAATAAAATGAAATATACTCAATTCTTGTTGCTTTCTTTTTGTTTGGATTTTCTTAATTCGTGTACTCACAAATTGGTAAGATAATTCTGGAAAACTGGGAGAATCTTATGATAATTTTGTGCCCCAAGTCCCTTTTTTTTTTTCAGAGTTGGTTTGTAAAAAAACTAAACTAAAAATAAAATACAAAGAGAATTCGACAAAAACATAATAAAATGTATCATTGATAAGTAGCCTCCCGCCTAACTATCAAGCACTCCTAAAACGTGAGCACTTTTTCGTCCAATCACAAGCCTGCAATGATTACCCAACATAAGGTAATCGTTGCTTGACGTCGTAGCTACGGTCTAGATGTCATGATATTATGCCTGGCCGGCCTCAACAACCAATCTGGAGACTGAGATTTTAGGAGGTGTCACACCATAATTAATCAGTAAAAGTCTTTAATAATAAAGAATTATGCTAAAAGTATAGCATTTGATTTAACAAAATTATACATAAATGCTTGACAATAAAGAAACATTATTTTGACTCTTGATGGGCATCTGATTTTTCTGATAAATACTAGAAGAAGATACCAATATCTTCAGCAGATCTGGACCTTTCTCCTTGTAATTAATGAGAAATTTATTTGATTTGTATTTAAAGGAAAAAAAATTAAAAATAATTGAAAAAAATTTCTTTTATTTATTAAAATTTGTTCCACTTACGAGAACCATCTAACGTATATATGTGCACAATTTTCATAAATTAATGACCATCAGAGCTAGACTTCAACTTCGTATATTTACTCGTTTTAATATTAAAGTCATTGTGCATCATTTTATGAATGTTTGATAGGTTGATCATAAAATAAGCAAATTAATTATTTGTAAATATATGTATGGTTGAATTTGAGAAGAGATCCAGCCTTCTTCATACGAAAGATTTGGAGGATATTCCTCCATTTTCAGCATTGAGGATGAACCCACTCGACAATATGTCATTTTATTTTATTAGCATCTAAATTTTTTTTTATTTAATCGAAAGTTGCATTTAATAATTTTTCTCCAATTAAAAGTATTCTATGGGGTATATATTTTGGACAAAGCTTGCTTCCAATTTTCCGGGGAGCAAAATTTCCACTCATTGGAACAAAAGTCAAAGATTTGAAGATCGAGTTTAGATGCGCATAAAAAATAAAATATTTAACAACTCCAATAGCACTTAGTACCTAAGCAAAGATTCAATCTTTAATAGATATCCTTTTATGTTCAATAGAGCCAAAGATTCCCCCACTGGTCGGAGTAGATGATTACCCCCGAACTTTACAAGATAGTTACCACCTATCATTTACGTGGTGTGAATGCAAGGAAGACTTAAGGTAGGGGAACGGTGTAGAGAAAGCAAGTTTTTATGTCCATCTTCCATAGATGCTAGGGGGTGAGGGTTTTAGCGGCAAGTAGGATCTCACTCTTATCCTTTTTCTCCCATTCCCCAAGACGAATATATAAAATATTCATTATTTTCTCTTTTTACTTTAATGTTCAGTGTTATCCTATGCAATTCTCTCATTTTCATGATGAGAGAAAATTAAGGGATACTATGATTAAGCCCTAATTTTTATGAGAAATAATTGGGATTTTTATGAATTTAATTTTTTCAATAAGTTGTTAATTAATCAATATATTTTTCTTTCTAATTTACCAAAGCTTGATTTTTGAAATAATGGACAATAATTAACAGGATGGAAAGGGTGAAGCTGAGGACAAGCCCAGGAATTATGAAAGTTTCAGGGGTAACACTGTGTTTGGCAGGAGCAGCAACCATTGCCTTGTATAGGGGACCTTTCTTGAAACTTCTATTACACAATCACCTAATAAAGAGCCATTACCAACAACTTCAAGGCCATGTAATTCCTTCCGGCCAAACATGGATTAAGGGTGTCTCACTCATGCTGCTTTCCAACTTAACTTGGGCCTTGTGGCTCGTATTACAGGTATCATCCGCTACTAAATGAATCGATCGGCTCTTATAGTTTGTTATGATGTAGTTGTATTTTTAAAATTATACTTAGTCGAGTCTATCAGAAATCTCCTAACTAGAAGAAACTATCAAATTCACAAAGTTTAACGGGGCGTCTTCAATTAAGATTTTGATGGATTTTAAAAGATTATAAATCCTAATGAATTTCGTGAATTTGAATAGATTTTCACAAATTTCATAAGAATTTCATTAAGGCCCTATTTGGGAGGAATTAAATTTTTCTACAGTAAATCAATTCTCATTTTCAACCACACATTTTTCAATAAAATAATATTTTCCATCACATCAATAATTTTTTCTTCTTTTTTCAACCACACATTTCCTATCATATCACTATTCAAAATCAATTTTTCCCCCAAAAATCTCTCCCAAACACGCTCTTAATATGGTGAAATTTCAAAAGATTTGATTATATATATTTTTAAGCTTGAAATCCATCCAAATCTTTTAAAATACATCCATTAATAAATTCTTTATAAATCTACCAGTTATATATCGATGATACATAAAATTTGAAGGATTTCATTAATATTTCAATTCGAGATACCTAAATTTTAATGAATTTCATTAAAATCCATTAAATTCTCAATTGAAGACACCTAAATTTAGAAAAAAATTTAAAATTCATCACAGTTTTAATTGAGGACACCCCCCCTAAGTATTTCAACTTCCTTTACCTTCTCCCTTAACTTCGACTAACGGGGGTGAAATTTCAAAAGATTTGGTTATATGTATTTTTAAGTTTGAAATCTATACAAATCTTTTAAAATTCATCAATTAATAAAATCTTTATAAATCTACCAGTTATCGAGAGTACCTAAATTTTGAAGGATTTCATTAAAATTTCAATTAGGGACACTTAAATTTTAATGAATTTCATTAAAACTCATTAAAATCTCAATTGAAGACACCGAAATTTAGAAGGATTTTTAAAATCCATCACAATCTCAATTGAGGACAATGTCCTAAGTTGAAACTTTTTGATATTTTTGGTGTGTTGCAGTAGCTTGAACTATTTGAAAATTGTCATATATTTTGGTTTCAAAGTCATGTCTAGTTGAGTGTAACATACACGAGTTAACATTCTAAGAATGTCAAATCACTAAAATTAGCATTTACTATAATTAGGTTATGATTCAAGACACCAAGAAAACATTGCATTTTTGTCATAAAATGTCACCTTAAACATTGCATTAATTCACCTAGTACTAATTCTATTAAATTTTTAATAAAACTGATATTATTTTTGGAATATATCATGCCACTTACCTTCGTGTCTCGAAATTAGGCCTTATTTGAGCCACATTATTTTTTTCATTATCATTCCTCTACTCATTTTTAACCACACATTCTTCAATAAAATAATATTTTCCATCACATCAATAATTTTTTTATTTTTTTCAACCTAATATTTCTTATCACATAAATAGTAAAAATTCATTCTTTTTTCAAAAATGTGCACCAAACGGAGGCTTAGTCTTCAATAATGCTCGACCACAAGCGCTTGACTATCCCTAAAACCGTTCTACATATACACTGTTGTCCTCCACGTCGCAGTTGAATTACTCCTTTCTCCAGTTTCAGAATATGCTGAAAAACTCGAAAATATGCTTTTAGGATGCTTAATATCTCTTTCGAGCTCATTCTTTTTATCATGGAATTGTAGGGCGGAGTTCTCAAAAGTTATCCTTCGAAGTTCCTCTTAACAACCCTACAGTGCTTTTTGAGCACCATTCAGGCATTCTTTGTTGCTGTTGCTTTTGTAAGAGATCCCAATGAATGGAAACTTGGTTGGGATGTTAAACTCATATCGATAGCTTACTGTGTAAGTAAAATAAATCTCTTTTCCGCGAATATTTACTTCATTGCCAATGTTTGAATGAGTTCAAAGTTCCATTTGTAGAATCATGTCATCTAAAAGTTTAATCGTTGAATAAAGAATAAATTTATTTCTATAAATCATATTTTTATCGCACTCCCTCATATTTAGGTTGTATTATTTTCATGAAAGGCCTAATGCTTGATAAAATGAGTGACGGAAAAATTTAGGACCTTAGCATAATCTATACCATATGCACGTGTTAGACTTTTGATAAAAAAATTTGAATTTGACATGCACGTAACGGAGGGTCTTGAAGATCAATAGTTATTGAAATAATCAGGGACGCGTTGAAACTACGTGCGAATAAGTTTTTTTTTTTTTTTCTGGGGGAAATAGTTAAATAAATACTCATTGAAAATGAGGGAATATTAATTTCAAATTTTAAGTTATTTACTTGTGTTTTTTACTCTTATTCTTGACAGGGAATAGTGGTGACTGGTTTTACATTTTATTTGCAAACATGGGTCATTGAAAAGAAGGGTCCTGTCTACCTCGCCATGACAACTCCATTGACTCTCATATTAACAACCATTGCATCCACTTTCCTCTTTGGGGAGATAATTAGTCTTGGAAGGTAAATTTTCCACCTATCCTAATTACCATTATTCACATAATAATTACTTCCAAATTAGGTCTAATCAATAATATATTTTTGCAAATTTGAGGAAGTAATTTATGAAATTAAACATATAGAAACACATGCTACTACCTCTAATAAGTGAATAGGGTCGGTCCTAAGATTTTGGGTGGCACGTGGGACATTTTAAAATTGTGTCACTTTCATATAATTAAAAATACTTATAGGCAGCAATAAAAAAAAAAACTTAAAATGGTACATCTTTCATGTAACAAAACTTTACCCTTCTAAAACCAAAAACATCACAAAAAAATTTTCGGTGTCCCTACAATGCAGAGCCTTGTGCGATCGCACCTTGAGGGCCGCCTGTCAGTGAAAAACTATAAGGGGTGTTTGACCATACTTAATAACTGTTTTTTCATTAAAGAATTAAGCACGACAAAAAATCTTAGTGCCGTTGTTAATTTATTTTGTCATTGCCTTTACTTCTGCGTCGTTCGATGGGTTTGTACTTTCATAATTTATATTTATGATTATACTTTTTTGTTTGCATTTGTAGTGTCTTGGGAGCATTTTTGCTAGTTGGAGGACTTTATTGTGTGCTATGGGGAAAGACTAAAGAGGAGGAAAGGGAGAAAGGGATATGTCCAGCAATAATTGATGCTGAGAAAGCCATTAATGGAGGATCAAAAGAAGAGACCACCACATAGATATACATATATTAATTTACATACATATATACATATAAATATATATGATACTTTTCCTCCACATTCGAGGGCTGTGCTTATCGATGGGCATGCGATTCATAGCTAGGTGCAAAGTTAAGTTCTATGCTTAATTCGCGAAATTATTATATATCAATTTTGCCCTTTTGTATTTATTTTATTATTTAAGACTATTAATAAAGAATGCCGAAATTACTTTTTTTTCGCCTTTTTTTTTTTTCATTTCTTAGTATCATTAAAAATTTTGCAATATTATTTAAATAGAATTAATAAAGATTTCTTTTGAAATATTAATAATTTTTTTATATTAATTTAGTAAAGATGATTGAAAAATGCAGTAAATGAAACTAAATCTAGTTTTTGCTATAAAATAAAATACTAATTACTGAATGATAAGTATATCATGTAATCCTAATTGTTCTGACCAAGTGAGGTTTTAAATTAGTAAAATATGGTAATAGGTCAGTTAAAACTCTTCCAAATTTGCTGTATTACCTAAGGGAACGCCCAAAATATTCACTTGCTATTAAGTAAATCAATTATTGCTTAACATAAAGAATAGGTCATGGCTCCAATCATGTGTAGATGAAATCTTTCCAACAATACTAAACCACATAATTTACTTTTAATTCCAGAAAATTATATATATATATATATATATATATATATATATACAGAAATGATCTAATGAGCACCGGTGCTCATCTTATCCTAAGCACCGATGAGTTGGCACATTAATTCATTGGTGGATAAAGATTTTGTGAGTTTCAATCCACCAATGAATTAATGTGCCAACTCATTGGTGGATTGAAACTCACAAAATCTTTATCCACCAATTATATATATATATATATATATATATAAGCACGTTGATCGTCTAGAACAGAACGTTCAAGGTACATTCCACTGTAAACAAAATAATTAGTCACGACAATGATAATTATCATAAGTAAAATGTAAATGCAGCATCAATGCAATTAATCTAGAAGACTTGATATTCAAAAGAAATGAGAGTGAGGAGTTAAATTTACCATAAAGGAATCCAATTGAGTAATTGAATTGTGCAGTCCTTCTATAGGGAGTCCGTTGTATTAGCGGCACGAGACTTGCACTATACTGTTGTTTTTGGATTGACAAAATGAGACCATGATTTTTGTTAAATAAACACTCTCTCACTCAATATTTCAAATAATAAATTATTAATTTTAAATAATTATCAATAATTCCTATAACCCTAATTTTTACCTATAAATATTAGTGCTTTAATTCTCAACAAAATGCACACAACTCTATAAGTATTGTATTGCTGTTAAAGATGTACTAATTATTAAATATTAATATACTTTGATTCCGTACTTGTTGAAAATATGTGGAATGTTATTGGCTAACATGTGAAACCTAGGTAGTATATATATACTAGGCCTTCAAAAATTGATTTTTGAATAGCGATATGATGGAAAATGTGTGGTTGAAAAAGAAGAAAAAATTATTGATGTGATGAAAAATATTATTTTATTGAAGAATGTGTGATTGAAAATGAGAATTGATTTACTGTAAAATTTGAGAATAAAAAACAAACAGACCTTTAATGTTAATTTAGATTTTTAGTGAAAGTTGTTAGATTAAGTGAAGTCTAGATGTTGAGAAATTCAAATCTAGCAAGAATCGTCATATATTGAGATTAGTGACTTTTATTAGTGAAACTCAATCAAATTTGAGCGAAAATGGATGAATGTTGTGAAATCAGCTCTACATTGAACACCCGAGTGAGATAGTAGAAACCAAGTTTGGGTGTGCATCCCACGGGAGAGTAAGGAAATATTTTATTATTCAGGGTCGAAAAAGTAACCAGATTCAAGAATCACGAGGATTAGATTGACTACCATAAACGTATCGATTGAGCATTAAATAAGTGAAGAATTAGTTTTAGTTGCATTAATTGTGTACATTTTAATAAATAGTCAAACACTTTCAATACCTAATGCGAGATAGACAGTTATCTAATACATTTTATATTTTTGTTTGTTTATTTGTGTGTTTAGTATATAGTGTTCGAAATGAACAAGAATTTAAGTTTGAGAGTATTTGATATCAGGGATTCTATTCTTATTCAATTATGTGTAAATTGGGTGAATATTTACTTAATTTTGTATAATTATGTTAATTGTAGAAAAATCATAACTTCAGTACAATTGGTGTGAAAAATATAAGATTAGAACTTAATTGAAGTTGATTCGAAATAATTGAAAATTATCTGAGTTACACGTGATCAATTAGAAGAACTAGTAGAGCATTTGGAAGAAATCCACAAGTTTTAAAAGTTAAATTCAATAATTGAAAAGTTTAAGGACTAAATTACAAATTCTGAAACTTGCATCAGATCAATTATTGATTATTTTCGGATGATGAAGACTGAATTTAGAGGATTTAAAGATGGAGGACTAAAATTGCACAAAGAAAGGTACTCAATCTAAACAAGAAGAGAAATCAGGGACCGACGTGACGGATGAGAATACATTGGGTTCTGCCATTACAGCCCCAAAAATTACAAAAGTAGTGCTCAAAGATACCAAAATCTGCTTTGAGTGCAATTTTGACACGATTTTTGAACTAATTTCGAAGTCTATAAATATTTACCTTCATCGACAATTAGGAAAAAGGCCCTGAGGATACAAAATTTATATTTAATTACAAAAAGATGGAGCTCAAAAGAAGAGAAAATTAAAGGAAATCAATCAAAAAGTTAGGATTTTGAAGCTCTTCACTTGGGAGAAGCATATTTTTGGTGGAAGATAATCAACTTTTTTTCTCGTTTGTCCTCTAAACCCAATGATGTGTAACTAAATAATTAGTTGAGACAAATAATTATAATCTAGTTTTTTGAACTTTAATTGTGATTATGGAGTTTTGATTTTGATTTTGATTTTAAATTGATATGTGTTAATTGTTTTTACTTTTTTTTTTTTTTAAATGTTTTGAATTACTTGACTACTTATTCATTGATTTGTGAACTATAATTACGTTGAGATGCGAATTATTTGTTCAGACCACAGAGTAAAATCTTACGATTTGAATAAAAGGGTAGAGATATGCTTTTATGATTGTTGCGGTCTTAATTAAATTCTTTTGTAATTGAATACTTTTGATTAAGGGTTATTTAGGTTAAAATCAACAAATATTGGACAAAAATCAAGAGTTTATGGTGCAAGATTGCCCAAAATCGCTGAGTAGAAAAGGAAGTTTTTGCTACATAAAATGAATATAATTATTTTACCCTTGGACCTTTTAATTTAATAGAAGTGCATTTTTCAATTTTTTTCAAAATGGCCCGTATTTTTTCAATTTTTTTCTTCCCACAAGAGGGCGTAAGGGAACTAATTTCCACTTTATTTTTCTTGGTCAACTTGCATTTTGTTTTTTAAATTTGCTAGGTTAGACTCACCCTATCCACCCCAGTCCTTGTGCACTTCGTATTGATGGTGATTTTTCTACTGTACACGTAGGGATTAGTTTTCTATGTATCCCTTGTTTTATAAAAGTTGGTGAAATATGTGATTGAAAAGTTGTGTATCTCATAATTTTTTTTGTTAAAATTAATTATTGATTTTGATTTAGATTTAAATTTAAATTTCTTGCATAATCAAATATCAACATAATCTAATTTAATTCTTTGTATTTCAATTCCTCAGTCGATGGGATTGTAGAATCATTTTCTGTATTTTAATTGTTCATCAGAGAGTTATAATCAATCCTCTTTTGTATCTATCCTCTCAAATCTTATGGTTAGCATGTACATTAGTACATTATAATCTTCTTTTGTATCTATCCTCTCAAATCTTACTTTTAGCATCTACATGAGTACATGTATAAATCCTAAACAATAAATGAAAAAGAATAAGCATTTTCTCAAATGTATGCAACAAACAAGACATCAGAATTGTTCTGATATCACTTGATATGCAACAAACAAGATACAAAAATTGCTCTGATATCACTTGTTATGAATTTGGATCGCAAGATAATAACGATAATGAAATGAATAAGAAGAAAATAAACACAAAAATTTACGTGAAAACCAATACTGGGAAAAACCATGGGTAGAGGAGGAAAAATCCACTATAATCAATAACAATTATGTTTACAAAATCTCAATGTACTCATATGAAATCTAAAGCTCTCAAGATATTGTATGAATCATCTTGTTATTTTCTATACAAGTCGTACCATATATATATAAACCCTAGAGAACAGGTTGTAGAAAAATAAGAGTCCAAAATCACGTCAAAAAATGAAAACGGGCTTGGACTGGATAATAGCGGGCAATAGGCAAGCGATAGCCTAGTCGTTCGAGCAACAGGGCAGCGCCGACGAGCGACCAATTCTGGACCTATTTTTTACCAGGCTTGCTCAAGCGTTCAGCGAGTGCCAGGCTAACGAAAATATGGCAACTTTTTGCCTCCGATCTATAATGTTGATCTCTTCAAGACCACTCCAATTTAGATTTCAATACCCACAAGTATTTGGGTCAAAGTATGAGTAAGATGGGTTAACATTTTAATCGTCACTAAAATTTCTCAAATGTTTTTCATTTATCATTGAACTTTAAAAAATTTTGAATTGCCACTAAATTTTTCCAATATGTTTCTTAGTTACTATTGAACTTTAAAAGTTTTTAGACTTGTCACTGAACTTACAAAAATATTATTTCACCCTTCATCGCCTTTTAAAAAGTAAATAGACTTATGACATAGTCGATGGAGTTTTCACATGTGGCAAGCTTCCCATGTTTGTGTACATGTCACCAAAACATGTGAGATTTGCTTTAAAACGGCAAGTGATGGAGTGACGAATGAGCAAATTGAACAACTTTCAAATATCAATAGCAATTTAGAAACATTTGAACAAGTTTAGTGGTGACTTAGAAAATGTTAAAATCCATTGACAACTGAGAAATGTTTGAAAAAGTTCAATAGCAACTATCATATATAACACGAAGTAATACAGAAGAAGATGTGCATAATCAAAGAAGTGACCAGCATATGACGAAGTTCTTCATTGTTCTAATATCCTTTATGAGCTAAGTTGACTAATCGATTAATACACTAAACCAATGAATCTTTTTACCTTTTTAATGAAACATTGAAATGTTCAAGATCGAATAAAAGAATATAATAGGAATCAATCAATGATATTTTCTCGTATTATTAACCTTGAATGTGATAAAAGGAAAGGCTAACATTACAAGTCTAGGCCCCAATGAGTCTACCATGATTAGTAGATTTTGAAAGGGAAATTCAAGTAAATGGCACTAAACAAGAAGGGGAATTTTTTTCATTAATACTCGATACAATGGATAGCATTGTTTCCAAGCTATCAACTTAGAGCACTGATAATCCCCACTACCAAACCCCCTCAAATAAATGTGAATTTGTTTCAATGTCTAAAGATTGCTCACACAAACTCAACCTTAGTCGAGTAGTCCAATTGAACTTGACTTCGATGAATTCATTTTCTTATGGCATTTTTAACTTTATCGCAATCAGGATAATGTAAGTCGTTGCATTACATAGAAAGTCCACACAATTGAACTATGTCAGTATATATATATTAAACCGGGTCGAATTATTTTAATAGAAATTTTTAGTTTTTTTAATAATGAAATACAAAAATTTGTTTGTTAGTTCTCAAAGTGGATCATGGACACTACAACCACGCTTAAATAGTCTGCAGACATGGTCTTAACCAAGCTTACATGGCTAACTCGTTACTTGTTGGAATGTCGACACTCATTTTCCTTAAAATCCCCTAGCAAACTGGTCTTGCAAATATCATAGATTTCGAAAAAGACGTATAATATTTTCATTTCGTGTTTATTTTGAAAATTGTTCCAACTTTTATTATCATTAACTCTAAAATTTATTTATATAATCCTATTGTAACTCCTATAAACGATAATTTTCTAGCCATATGGAATTTTCGTGAATTTTTTACTATTTCTATTAACACTAATGAGAATGTAGAGAAGTTCATCATTTTCTCTAGTCAAACCGAACGATTTGATCTATATAAATTTATTGTAACTCCCATACTTGTGCGTCTTTAAGTAATAATACTAGTAAATTGTTTAAAAAGAACAAAGTAGGAAAGAGCAAAATTAATTAAACAAAAACATTTTAAATCTATCTATAAATATGCAATTGACACACACTAAAAAAACATCCAAATTGTTTTTTTTTTAATATCTAAATTTTGTTATTTTGAGTGCAACAATATTTTATATTATTTTCGCATATTATCTACACGATATTAGATAGTATTGCATCGAGTAATATTTTAATTGTTTTCCTCAAATATTATAAACGTGAACGCACAGACACCGTTAACTTATTAATAACTCAAATGATATTTATTAAAAGAGAAAAAACACTAAATTACCAAAAATGTAAGGAAAAAAATAATGAAAAATAGTTAAAAATTATAGTGTCGGTCAATGTCTACGTGCGGTGAGTCATAAATAGTCTACCAAAAATATCTCTGTACCATTGAATGAATACGAAATGTTGCTTTCGCGTCCAATGAATCATCTCATTTTCTACTCATTGCCATTCACATTCTCTCCCTAACCAAGATTTTCTAGAGAGAGAGGGAGAGAATATATACACACACACAAATAGATACATATGTATAGATAAAGTAGAGAATAATCATTTTGCAACATAAAATAAGAGAAAATGGGAGGTTGTGCAACCAAGCCAAAGGTGTCGAAGGGTGATGAAACCGAGGCTCCGCCGCCTGTTCCGAAGGAGGAGGTGGAGGCGAAAGAGGTGGCGATAGTGGGAGAGGAAGCTGCTAAGGATGAAGGGGTGGTGGCTGATAATGATCCCAAGCGTAAATCCCTTGGTTTTTTATTCGAGGTAAAAATATATTAATGCATGATCAGTTATTCTTTTTATGTTCATTATCTTTTGAATCTTGAATTCTTGGTTTTTTTGTCGTAAATGTGATGATTATCATTTGGATTTTGGATAGAAATGTGTCTCTGTGTGTGAACAATTTGAAAATGGAGATGTTTAATAAGCAAAGAATCAAATAATTTTTTGTTTAAATGATGTTTAGAGAATTCAAAGCACAAATTTTCAGGCCTTGGGTTTACACATTGGTCACCAATTCGAGTCGCCTCATGGCCGCTGAGGTGAGTATTCGACCCTAAACTTTAGGGTCCCGTGGGATTAGTCGAAATGCGCGCAAACTGATATGTACATTCACAGTTATCAAAAAAAAAAAAAAAAATTCAAAGCATAAATTTCCATAATCCTTCCAAAATAAACACTGCTTTTCGAGCCGTTAATTGTTGTTATCTTTGTTAAATTTTCAACTATAAAATATTTGCATAAATTAATTGATTAATTATCCTTAAACCCGTGAAGTCATAGTGATAAAGTTTGAAAGTTTATTGGATCTTGGTTTAAGGACAATTAAACAGCTCATTTAATTATGACCCACAACATGTCTTTTTCTCTTTGTTTGTGTTTTTCACTTTATTTTTCTGCATGTTTTGTTCTTACTGTTGTAAACTTAGTGACACCAGGCTGTCTAGCATTTTTAGTAACATTTAATTTTATGTTGCTTTTAGAGAGAGATTGAGCTACTCGTTTTGATAATCTATGGACATGGTTGGTACGCTGTAATGAACAGTATTGCACTTTAAACGTGTGGGACTAATACTTATCGTTTCCGTCTCATGGACAGAACAAGACAAAAGACTTTCTTGTGTCTTTCTTATTTCGACTCATCTAGTTCAGTAGAACATACTTATATGTCAATATTGTATTGGAACTCTGATTCATGTCCAATAGAGCCACTTCAAATGATCAAATTAGCAAATGTTAATAATCTAATGCTTGAGATATATTATCTGAGATAATCAAAATTGTTTGAATGCTTATCCAGAACGATGGGGAGCTGGGATCGAGTGAAAGTGATAAATCAACAAATGACCTAGTAGAACAAACATCATCTGAAACCAAAAAAGCCTCTGATGTACTGGCCGAAGCTAAGCCCCAAGAAAATGCACACGTAAAGTCTCCTGAACTGGTTGCTGATACTATTGAGGCCTCAAACGAAAAGAAAGAAATTGTAAAACCAACTGCAGACAGTTTAGAAACTGAACCGTCTGAGACGATAAAAGAAGTGAAATCAGTGGAGAATGCAAAGGTCGATGCACTACAGGAAAAGAGACCGGAAGAGAAACCTATCATGCCTGATCAGACAAACAGTTTAGAAACTGAAACATTGCAGAAGATAACAGAAGAGAAACAAGTGGATACTAAAACTGAAACAGCAGAGGAAATGGAAATCGAAGATAAACCTATTACAGATGAGCAGAAGACAGATAAGTGAACAGGGGATGTGCTGTGGACAATGGCTACGAAGATTAAGAAACTTTGATTCTAGTAATTTGGTTAAATTCTTTCTTGTTATTTTAGTCTGTTTAATTTGATAAAAAGATTGTTAGTAGTCTAGTTAGTCATAAATTGTTTTACTTGTTTAAGTGCTAATAGGTAAGTATAAGTCAGCAATGTACGATTATTAACAAATTTGAAGGATGCGGACAACCTTCGGGCATTAATATAATTAAGAAATTGTTATGTGATATATTCATTTCTTTGTTTCTTCCTATTTGAATTGATTTGGTAGACGATCAACATCATAAGTTTTAGTGAAGACTATCTGTTCGTGCAAAACCTGCAAGCGTACGGGATCGTTGACAAGTAGTAGAATTGATAAGTTGAGAGTTATCGTCCCACAGGAAATAAATTCAATTCAAATTTACTAGTTATGCATGGAATTCGAATTATGTAAAGGAAATAAAGATTTTGATTTGATTTTATGCTAAATTATCTAAGAAAGAGGTAAAAAAGTATTTTATATCAAATTATGGATGATTGTATTTTATCTTGAATCCGCCTATTGCTATCTATTTCAATTCTTGATTTGTAATCTAATTTCGTTCATGCATTCTTGACAATCGATAACATTATGATATATAATTTTCTTTTCCAAAAACAAATTAAATCTATTCTAACCACGACCCGAATTCGAATGATTAGAATGCATTAAAGTTTAGATTATATATATGATTGCACATGTGATAAATGTTATTCCTAACATCTATTGCACATATGTTAATTTTACCGTGTTCTAAACTTATTGTGAATCTCACAACACTACAATAAGCAACTAATTATCTAACTAGTGGTCAATCAATTAAATAATGCAATAAGTATGCAAAATTAATCAAGAAACACAATAAATAAACTAAATTACTAATCTTGAATTAAAACAAATAAGGTTCATCTACATCCAATACAAAAGCGAATCTAGCATAGCATGTTGATATATAAATTACAAAAAGAATAATACAAAAATATCACTCGGATCATGAAATAAATCAAAAGATGTTGATCTCCACGCTCAATGTTGAATTCTTCAAAATTTTAATGTAATTGACATTCAATTCCTTGTTATGGCTTGATCTCGTTTCTCAAAATATAGAAATTGACCTCTTGTTCTTGATAAATTTGAGGGAATTATGGTGTATGAAGAGGTAAGAGAAGGTTTTTCTATGTGTAGCCCTCATTCTCTATTTATAAGAGCTAAAAAATAGGTTAAAATCGCGTCCAATTTGGTTTCTAAAAGAGTTTGAATCTCGAAAGGAAACTAAAGATTCGTCTGGAAAAAAAGCATGTGCGCTAGCCGTATATTTCCTTGCGCGCGCGCCGTTCATTAGTTTTAGGTTCAGTAAGTAAAATTAATGCCCATGAGCGTGCGAGAAAATTTGTCTGATTCAAAATGCGTTGGAAATGTAATTCAAAGAGCCACAATTTTTGAAAAATGGGTCTCAAGCTTAAGCTAAAAATTTGAAGCATAACTTATTCGACTAAAAATTGATTTGTGAAAATACTTCCACTATATTTCACTCATTTGACCTCCAATTGTATCCAATAGATCCTATATGATCTTCAATCATCATTTTGTGTTCCGAATCAAGTATTGGATGTTACACTTTGGTCCTCAAATTTTGAATTTCCTTCGTTTTCGCAGGTTTTTCATTCATTTCTTCCAATCTACCAATTTGCATTGAGTTTAACCTAACAAACATAATTAACACAAGATTAAGCTATAAATTATCCAAATTACTAACAAATATTCTAATTTAGTGGCCTAAATAAGTGTACAAAATACACTTATCAAACACCCCCAAACTTGAACATTTGTTTGTTCTAAAAAAAAAAATTATAATCTAACTTAACCAAAAAATTTAAACACACATATAGTTAGATAATTTGCCTTTTCTCTCAAGATTGGAATACATGTATTAAAACTATGAACTGCTATAAAATTACAATGTTAAAATCAATTTCTACTTATCCATTGCAAAATCGACGTGTGTGTGTGTGTGTGAAAATTCATGTCAAGTATCATAAATTCATAAAGTGATTCAAATTCCAATCCTTTATGGCCAAATGTTTCCTTTCTTCACTTGTAAGATACACACCCCCAAACTTCATTCTTTTCGCTCATTCCCCAAGGTGTGATATAAGGTTACATTTTTAATATGATACTGATCCTTACCCTCTCTAGTTTGGTTCGATTTTACTAATTGCAGTTCAACACATCAACAATTACGGATTCTTCTTATTTTTTATTGCTTCAATCTATAAAAATCAGTTAAGTTAATAATCTCTTGTCAAAAGTCTAATTCTCTCAGATGAGTATTCGGGGCTTAATCAAGATATATAGGATTTTTTTAACCTATTGTATAGACTCTTCTCCATTAACATTTCTAAATGACTTTTGTAGCGAGTTTTAAGCCGATGACTCCCAAGTCAAATGACCATAGGCACCAGGTTTTTAGATACCATTGTAGACTTAATCACTCTAATCATAAAGGCTAAAAAGAGAAGTTTCACAATATAATAACACCACATATTCATAATTTTTTCTGTACTTTTTCATGATCCGTGCAATGCCCCTTTATAAACACTCATTTTCAAAAATCGACTCCTAATTTAAGATCTCAACCTAATTTTCATCTTATTAGTTTTAGACAATCCACACAAAATTTAGCACACATGGAATCCACATATATCTCAATGTCTCCCTACAATAGCTCAATCATCCCCAAACTATCTTAAAATTGGTTTAATGATGTATAATTTAGTGGTTATTTGGATTTAGCATTTAAAGTCCGCTAATTTTTTTTTTTGACCTATTCAAATTTTGAATCAAATTATTTCTTCATGATGCAAAATATAAATCTTGTGCGTAAAAATATCAATGATTCTAAGTATATGCATGTAGGCAAAATTATAATCTAATAAACATGAATAAACATAAATCAACCTTAACACGTAACTTTTTCACAATTTATAATCTAATACATGATTCTAAATATATGCATGTAGGCAAATTTATCTAACCGACACAAGCACACAAAAATAACAAATAAGCTGAAAATAGATTATTATTTTTTTATTTTTATTTTTTTTTTATTTTTTGCACTCGAACAAGCACACAAACCAATAGAAACTTAATAATTTTCCACCCCAAACTTATAACAGACATTGTCCTCAATGTCTAAAAATATAATATGCAATATATAAAAATTTAGGACAAAGAATGGAACTAAGTACTCCCCTGATATATATTTGAAGGTGGAGGATGGACTGGCATGAAAGTACTAGCTCACTTGCTATATCTTTTCTCTTATCCAATGTATTCAGGTGACATGTTCCTTCAAAATAGTAAAAATCAATCAAAATATAAAACAATTTGTAGTAAGCTCATGCACACCTTAAAGGGAAATATGGGGATGAAGATATCGTATACTATTAAAAGTAATAAAAACTACAAGTCATAAATCTAAAAAGTAAAATAAATAAAAAGAAAGAAAATTGGGTTGCCTCCCAATAAGCGTTTATTTATAATTATTAGCTTGACTTTGATGTTCTGTAGTATGGAATTCTGAAGAAAACTTTTAATGCCTTGCATGTTTGCTTATTTTGACTTTGATCCACTTTTCATTAATTCTCCAAATCTTAACATTGCCTCGTTCAATGTGATATGACTTCCCTATTTCATCCGATTCGAAATCAACTATGTAGACTTCTTCCTCTTCGGATTTAATCACAAAATCAATTGTTGGACAATAGATGATGTCGAAAGAATGTGTGTTCATTTCATCATCATTAATTGCCACTTCTTCGCTTGATTCCTTCGTAATTAGTTTGTCAACCTCTTTATTCTCTTCAATAATTGACATTTCCTCAAGTTGAATGGTCGGTTCACAGTCTAAATTCGTTGGCAATGGTAATTATTTCCTTCCAACCTTTTCAAGTGAATTATATCTCCAACTTTGAAATTCTTCCTAGAATACAGAATTTCTTGTGCGTATTTTGCTTTCATCCAACATAGCAAGTTCATCATAATTTTTTGCAAGTGTTTCTTCGTTCAATATGGGAGGTCCAATCCCCTTAAGAATGATGTCATCTTCTAGATGTGTAGATACATATTCAGCCTCAGGCATGTAGCTTTCATAAGATTTGTCAATTGCTTGTTTTCGACATCTTATATACTGTTTAAACCACATAAGCTTGGACAATTAGTGCATGTATACAAGCATTGCCCAATATAATGCATCACATTATAAAGCTCATAATTTATGTCTTCTGCAAACAAATCATCATCATCCATGTTGAGATTACTTGTTACAAAAATTTTACACACTTGCCATTAATAGAATCATGCATATACTGTTGAATAGTACCTAAAAGAATACCAAGCACAAAAGGGATCAGGGTGGGTAGCCAAAATTAATAAACAAAAACAAATAAAAAAGAATTCAAATCCTTTACAAACTAATAAACTCAAATTAAATACTTTATTCCCTGGTAATGGAGCCAAAAATTAGTTCGTGCAAAACTCGCAAGCGTACGGGATCGTTGACAAGTAATAGAATTCATGGGTTGAGAGCTATCGTTCCACAGGGAATAAATTCAATTCAAATTTACTAGTTATGTATGAAATTCGAATTATGTAAAGGAAATAGAGATTTTGATTTGATTTTATGCTAAATTATTTAAGAAAGTGGTAAAAAGTGTTTTGTATCAAATTATGGATGATTTATTGGATTTCGAATCCGTCTATTACTATTTATTTTAATTCTTGATTTGTAATCTAATTTTGTTCATGCATTCTTGACAAACGATAACATTATGATATATAATTTTATTTTGCAAGACAAATTAAATATATTCTAACCAGGATCCGAATCTATTCCTAACCCGAATTCGAATGATTAGAATGCATTAAAGTTTAGATTATTTATATGAATGCATATGTGATAAATATTATTCTTAACATCTATTGCACATATGTTAATTTACCGCGTTCTAAACTTATTATGAGTCTCACAACACTACAATAAGCAACTAATTATCTAACTGGTGGCCAATCAATTAAATAACTCAATGGGAATGCAAAATTAATCAAGAAACACAAGAAATAAACTAAATTATTAATCTTGAATTAAAACAAATAAACAAATAGGGTTCATCTACATCCAGTACAAAAATGAATCTAGTCTAACATGTTGATATATAAATTACAAGAAAAATAATATAAAAATATCACCAGGATCATGAAATAAATCAAAAGATGTTAATCTTCACGCCCAATGTTGAATTCTTCAAAATCTTGATGTAATTGACCTTCAATTCCTTGTTATGGCTTGATCTCCTCTCTCAAAATATAGCAATTGACCTCTTATTCTTGATGAATTTGATGGAATTGTGGTGTATGAAGAGGTAAGAGAAGGTTTTTCTATGTGTAGCCCTCGTTCTCTATTTATAAAAGCCAGAAAGCAGGATAAAATCGCTTCCAATTTGGTTTCTAAAAGAGTTTGAATCGCGAAAGGAAACTAAAGATTCCTCTGTGAAAAATGAATGTGCACACGCGCCATATATTTCCTTGCGTGCACGTCGTTCATTGGTTTTAGGCTCGGTAAGTAAAATTCATGCTCGTGCGCGCGAGAGAGAATTTGTTTGTGCGAGCGCACAGGTTTGTCTCTGAATAGTATTCGGTATTTTGGTCGTAACTTTCTCCACAGGTATCCAATTGACCTGATTCAAAATGCATTGCAAAGATACTTCAAAGATATACAATGCTTCTAGAAATACACGTTTTCCAATTCGAACGTTTGCTATCCGAAAAATAGGTCTCAAGTTGAGGCTAAAAATCTGGGACATAACTTCTTCGGCTGAAAATTGATTTGTGAAAATATTTCAACTATATTTCACTCATTTGACCTCCAATTGCATCCAATTGATCCTATATGATCTTCAATCATCGTTTTGTGTTCATAATCAACTATTGGATGTTACACTTTGGTCCCCAAACTTTGGATTTCCTTCATTTTCGCACTTTTTCATTCATTTCTTCCAATCCACCAATTTGTATTGAGTTTAACCTAACAAACATAATTAACACAAAATTAAGCTATAACTGATCCAAATCACTAACAAATATTCTAGTTTAATGGCATAAATAAGTGTACAAAATACACTTATCATTATCCTTCTGTTTGCCAAGGTGCTATCCTCTCTACTTCAGTCAGCCAAAGGGAGGTGGAGCCCCTGGTTATGCAATGTTCACGTCAAGGTCCCCAAAGTTAACTACTTCTTTTTTGCAAATGATTATCTTTGTCAAAGTTGTGGCACCGAATGCGACTACAATCCTGAATATATTGTACACCTGTGAGGCTGCTTCTGGACAGATGGTGAACTTGGGAAAAATCTTCATTTAAATTTAGTCCTAATGTTGGGCGGGAAACACAGGAGGCATTACAGAATCAGTTGTCCCTGGATAATGCTAGTGAACATGGCAGAGGCAGACATTCGGGTTTGCCATCAGTGATGGGAACAAGCGAAAGAGAAATATTTTCGGGAATTAAGGACAAGATGTGAAATAAGATAAAAGGGTGTAAGCGGAATCTTTTCTCAGGAGGGGGATGGGAGGTTCTTATTAAGTTCAATCTTTCAAGTTGTGCCTATGTATGTCACGAGTATATTCAAGCTACAAGGTTCCTTGTGCCATGACTTGACGTTGATGATTACGAGATTTTGGTGAGGGTCGAATTCAGTTCAACGAAAGATTTTGTGGGTTAGTTGGGATAAAATATGTGAGATGAAAGAGGGAGGCGAGCTCGGCTTTCAAGAAATGAAAAGGTTCAATGAGACCTTAGTGGCCAAACAGGTGTGGCGAATGCTGACTAACAACTATGATCCTAGAAAATAAATACTTACGGGGACCATAACTATCTTCAACCATCTTCATACTTTCGTTGGAAGAGCATTTTGTGGGACATGGAGTTGATTTAAAAAGGGATGAGTTATAAGGTTGGTGATGGGAGGATGACAAGTATCTTTGGAGAGCCATGGCTACCGAGCTCCATCTTTCAAACCAACATCAAGACCCATAAGAGGCCTAGTCAATGTCACAAACTCATTAATGCAGTAGGTAAATGGAATGAGGAAATAATTTCACCATATTTTCTCCCTATTGACAGAGGTTATCCTATCTATCTGTTATTAATAAATTTTAAATTCAGTTGCGAAAATTTTGACCGTTATTTGTGATGCTATCTTGAGCTCGCCTATGCGAACATATGCCACTACTAGCGAGGATTTTTAAGTTAAAAAAATTGTCAAATCATGTGTGAACTAGGCCACTATCGGCGACCATTTCTAATACGAAACCATATTTCCGATCTTGAGTATGAATGACGAGCACACGAGGCATGTGTAGCCAAAATTATTGAACAAATAAAAATACTCTTATTTGTTTCTACATGATGTTCCACATGAGCAAAATCGTAATTGAAGCAAATGTGAATACGAATGTTAAACATATAGAAAATGATTTCACGACTAACAACTAAGAACATGTGACATGGTGAATAAAATGTGAAAAGCTAAAAGATTATATTAAAGCTCACTAATTAAAGACTCTCACGTGCCGCTAAAGGAAAAGACGAAATTATCCTTTCATTCTAGCAAGTGAGATATAGGAAAATCTAAGTACACACTCCTTTCAAATGGTCAATTCCCTCTAAACACTTATTTTTAGCAGTTTTCATTGAGTTGGGAGGGAATCCTGACTAGGTGAAAGAATTTGTTAACCTCTAAACACTATATGACTAATGATTGTAGGAATGATTGTTTGATATGTCACTACGAGAAGAAGGTGATGTACTCATTAAAGAGTGGATATAGGTTGTTGCTTGATGAGGTGGGAAAGAATAAAAACTCTAGTTCATAAGGAAAAGTATTCAATAGAGGAACTATCAAACATTTAGCGATCTCAGATGTGTCGATACCAATGATGTCTCATTATTTCGATGAAACACTAATCTGAAAGCTTTTGATTTTTGTGTGGAGACTCTTCAGAAATTTCCTTTAATCTGCGGAAAATCTGTTGAGGAAAAATCACATTGGAACCTCTTCGCTCGAGTTGTGGGCTCGGTAAAACGAACATGCATGAGTTCTTATGTTTATGTAGTAATAGCAATGGAAAGTGGTGGGTCTTTGGGACATTTTTAAAACGGTACATTGGAGAATCAGTGGATGCCACAATTTTGCTCATCTTTCATCAACAGTTTTTTTTTTTTTTTGCAACATGTTATGAAACAACCAAAATATCTCTTGTTAGAAGAAATATTAATATGCCCGGATCACTATTAACAATGTTAAAAATTCAAGAATTATGTATTGCTGAATACCACTTGATGAAACCAATCACCAGAATGAATTGTTGAAATTATATGGCACAATATTGAAGTATTTGATCACTAGCAAAAGAATAAAAAAAGACAAGAAAATATGGTAGATGGGTTATGAGATTTTATTGCACCAATAATAATGGAGAAAAATACAATTGATCCTAAAGTTTTAGTGATCTATTTTCTCACACTATAAAATTGTATAGAAGAGCTTAATATTTATGGGGAACGTGTAAGGGAGGTGTAAACTCTTCTAATAGAATTGTTGATGAAATAGGATACCAAAAAATCGAGTCCAAAAAAAAAAATTTCAACTCCCAATGGGCTTCCAAAATAGAACTTCAAATAGACATAGGACTTCAATAGCATTCTAAACTGAATTCTTCTTGACTTGCACTTCAATTAGAATTCTTTAATTATTTCAACAAGAAATTCGAGTCACACCAAAATTCTAATACAACCTCTTGTAGGTTATTTGGAATGAGAGAAATAGGGTGTTCCATGGCGGTACTAGACGTGAAGTTGAAAGTGGTTAAAGTTGCTGAACTCCAATATGATGCGGGAACCTAGCACTTGACCACGACTAGCCAAAACGGGGTGCGGACAGTGCAGTGGTAGGTGCTTCGGGGATGATTTTGATCCAAAACAACTTAAGTTGTTCTTCGATTTGGATTACAATTCACATGAGATAACATGTGAGCTATTAAGGAGGCCTAGGTGGAGTCCACTTCTATTCGGGATATACAAAGTCTATCAAATAGCTACTAGTCGACTCCAAATGCTGGGGTTCTCCTTGATATCTTGAGGTAGTTGGATGAATTGGGAGCTAACTTATGTCGCCAAATTCCCATAGGTTGACCCACTATCTTGCTTTCTTTGCTACTACTTTAGGGTTTGATCTAGATGCAGTTGAATACATTGTTCTTTGATTTAGATTACAATTTGCTCGAGATTACATGTTGGATATTAAGGAGGTGGAGTCCGATTCCCTCAAGTTGTGCAAAATCTATCCAATATCCACCAGTCCATCCCCATATGCTGGCATGCTCCTTAACGACCTATATCGTCATATTTCCCGCACTTCGAATAGTGTGGCCTACTTTTATCACCTATATACAAACCTAGGGATGGCAAAAAAGCTCGTTGGCTCTGACTCGGCCCAGAAAAAGCCTGAGCTGAGCCCAGCTCGGTGGAACTGAGCCCCATTTTGGGGAGTCGGCCCAAGCCGGGTCTGCCCCTGCGTAATTAATAAAAAAAATTAAAATTAATAAATAAAAAATTTAAAAGCTGCCTACTAAGGCTAGGGCCAAAGCTCGGGTCGAGCCTTATATTTTTTTGGCCGAGCTCGATTCGGGCCCGGAAAAAGCTTGACCCAAGCCCGAGCTTTTTTTTTCGGCTCGACTCATTGATATAGCTATACAAGCTTGATAAATGATGTAGAAATAAATAAAGATTAAAATGAGCATACCCATTATATTCTCAAATTTACACATGAACCGTTACAACATTACAATCAAGCTACTAAAAGATTACAATCCACTGCCCACAGCCACCTCCATCTCCATCTTTGCCAACGTCGCAAGGAAAAATGAAAGGAATAAGTTTCGGCAAATTAAAAGCAAACAAGAACAATAGAAGAAGATACCATGAACCCATGAATCGAGATCAAAACCCAAAATACAAAGTCCATTTCATCAACAAAATTGGGATTTCCACGACTACTAATTCTCATCTTCAGCTGCCTCAGCCGCTCAATGATGAGCCCAAGAGTCAATTTTGTCAAGAGAGATGCAAAACAAATAAACACACAGCGGAATAATTTTTCTTTCAAAAGAAAATAATTAAAACGTATTTCTTGATAATTCTATATGCTGAAAATATTCTTAAAAAAAAATCATACCAAACCATAAAACACAAGCAATTATTTTACATGGAAAAGCTTCCTCGGTGTGAGGAATGAAAACCACAGGACCCAATCCAGTCAAAACCTCCACTTTCAATTAAATAATGGGTACACAAAGTTTTTTCTAATCACAACTAAACACTACAACATATATTTTTTCAAGATAATAAAGATCTTGGCAAAATAATATGAAATAAGAAAAATATACCAACAAATTTGATTATTGTTCATGCACATTGACCAATGTTTCCAAATTCAAAATTCGATATCCACCGTTCAGATTGTAATTCTGTATCTTGTGAAGC
The DNA here is from genome assembly GCA_035079005.1 of Fraxinus americana. NCBI lineage: Eukaryota > Viridiplantae > Streptophyta > Magnoliopsida > Lamiales > Oleaceae > Fraxinus > Fraxinus americana. Next base: position 31,586,027 of record CM068717.1, on the reverse strand, counting down.
GCTCCTTCAAATTTCAGCTCGATCAGTCTATGAACAACTTGGGATCAGAGCTTTGACGACATTTGGGCGCACATAAAAAAAACCTATTTTCCTTTCTTTTCAAAAATGGGTTAAACTCTTATTTTCTTCAATCTTTTTGTATTTATATTCATCATTAAGGTTAACAACATAAGGGACTTTGGGCTATAATATAAAATTCCAATTATGGACTTTCCTCCTCATAAGAGAAAATAACCCAACAAATATCCTCCTTCCAACTATGGGGAGGAATTCGACATTCCAATAATTGAACAACAATCTTCAAACTTTTTTCTTTGGTAGTGTCTTCGTAAACATATCGTAACCATTATGATCGGTATGAACTTTCTCAAGTTCCAACTTCTTAGTCAATGCAACCCTAATCTAATGGTATTGTACATCAATGTGCTTCGATTTTACATGAAAATTGGAATTTTTAACAAGATGAATAACACTCTAGCTATCACAAATAACACATACCTGCGCTGTTTGAAACCAAGTTCTCTTGTGAATTTCTTTGCCCATAGCAACTCTTTAAGTAGCCTCTGTTGTTATAATGAATTTTGCGTCTGTCGTAGAAAGGGCAATACACTTTCGAAGTTTTGATTGCGAAGCTACAGCCTCAATTGCAAAAGTAATCAAATGACTTGCGGGTATCCACATCTCCCGCAATATCTGCATCTGTGTAGCCAACTAACAACGGCTATCCATTTCCAAAAACAAGTCTCAAACTGGAATTGCCTTGAAGATACATCATGTTCCACTTAACTGCATTCCAACACTCTCTTCTTGGATTCGATAGGAAACGGCTAACTACACCAATTGCATGGGCTATATATGTTATTGTGCAAATGATCTCATACATCAAACTTCCTACTGTTGAGGCGTAAGGAACTCTTTCCATATTTTTTTCCTTACCTGTAGAAGGACATTGCTCAATGCTCAATCTGAAGTCGGTAATAAGAGGAGAGCTAACCACTTTAGCCTTGTCCATACTAAGCCTTTCGATTACTTTCTTAATGTACTTCTCCTGTGGTTAATATAACTTCTTGGCACTCCTGTCACGACTGATTCTTATGCCAATGATCTTCTTTGCTTGTCCTAAGTCCTTCATAGCAAAAGACCTACTCAATTGTTTCTTCAACCTATCAATTCTTGATGCATTCTTACCAACAATCAACATATTGTCAACATAGAGTAATAAAATGGTAAAATCATCATCAGAGAATTTCTGAACAAATACACAGCAATCAGAAGTTGTTTTCTTGTAGCCTTGCTCTTCCATAACAAAATTAAACTTCTTGTACCAATGTCTCGGTGCTTGATTTAGACAATAAAGACTTTTATTCGGCCTACACACATAATTTTCTTTCCCTTTCAATTTGACACTCTCTGACTGCTCCATAAAAATCTCCTCTTCCAAATCACCATGAAGAAATGCTGTTTTCACAACCATCTGTTCAACTTCTAAGTCAAAACTAGCTGCTAGGCCGAGAACAATACGAATAGATGACATCTTAACAACTGGAGAGAAAATCTCGTCAAAATCAACACATTTTCTCTGACCAAATCCTTTTACAACCAATCTAGCTTTATACAGTGGTAGTGAAGTGAAATCATTTTGTTTTACCCCGTAGATCTACTTATTCTTCAAAAACTCTTTTACCCTTAGGTAGCTTCACCAACTCGAAGGTGTGGTTATCATGCAATGATTGCATTTCATCTTGTATTGCCTCAACCCACTCTATCTTATGTTCATCTTCCATAACTTCTGTATAACTCTCAAGCTCTCCCTAGTCAGTCAATAGCACATATTGCTATGTTGAATATCGTGTGGAAGGATGTCCATCCTAAATTCTTCATAGAAACCAGATCTAATTCAATCATTATCTGCTTTCTCAATATCCTGAATCGTCCGATCGTCAACAAACACGACATCTTTGATTCTCATAATTTTCTTCTCGACTAGATCATAAAGCTTGTATCCAAGCTCATTTTAACCATAATCAAGGAATACACATTGTCGGGTTTTCACATCAAGTTTGGACCTCTCATCTTTAAGAACATACACAAATGTTTTACACAAGTGGTAATAGGAAACACTCTTACCATTCCAAACTTTGTCTGGCGTGTCATACTGTAAGAAAACTCAAGTTGTAAGATTCAACACATGTACGACCGTGCTCAATGCCTCATCCCAAAAGAATCTTGGCAACTGGGCTTGAGAAAGTAAACATCTCACTCTCTCAACCAGTGTTCTGTTCATCCTTGCAGCTATGCCATTTAACTGATGAATTTTAGAGTTGTCTTTTGATGTTGAACTTACTGCTGTTGCAATAATCATCAAAAGGACCACAATACTCTCCCCCATTATTTGTTTGGATGCACCTCAACTTCTTCCCAGTCTGTCTCTCAAGCAGGGCCTGGAATTGCTTAAACACAATCACTACTTGGTCTTTTGTCTTCAAGGTATAAACCTATAATTTTCTTGAATGTTCATCTATGAAGGTTATAAAGTAACTGGAGCCTTCAAGTGTCCTTGTCTTCATAGGACCACATAAATTCAAATGTGCTAAATCCAGTATTTCTGACTTTCTTGAAGGTGGTAGATTCTTGAAAGAGACTTTGTTCTGCTTCCCAGACAAACAGTAAATACACATTTTCGAATGTGTATTTTTCAGTCCACTTAGTACAATTTTATTTCCCAATATAGCTAATTATTTCTCACTCATGTAATCAAGTCTCTTATGCCACAACTCTACTGTACCAGCATCATCCTTTGCATAAACAATGTCACTGGAGAGCTTTATCTGCAATATATACAATGTAGAGACCTTTTTGCCTCGAGCCACAACCATAGCGCCCTGAGTGCCACTGGCTATTACTAAAGGTACTGACATACCCATCATCATCAAGTTTATCTGTAGAAATCAAGTTTAAACGGATGTCTGGAATATGCATCACATCTTTAAGAACCAATCTCAAACCATTACTCATTTCCAAATGCACATATCCAATACAAGTGACTTTAACCAAGCCATCATTACTCATGTTTGTAATTCCGAAATCACCAGATTTATAAGATGTAAAGAAATCCTTTTTCAATGTAGCATGAATGGAGGCACCACTGTCAATCACTCAACTAGTCTTATGATTTGCAAAATTGATCATTTTATCACCGTAAATAATGATGAAGTCTCAGGAGTGGTGGTAGCAAATCTATCATCACCATCTTTGTCATACTCGTTCTTCACATCATTCCCTTTCTCATTCTTATTTTCTTTCTTCCATTGCTTGCAATGTTTCTTGATGTGTTCCTTTTTCCACAATGATAACACTTGGCATTCGCAAACTTGTTCGACTTGTCTTTACTTCTATCTCTGTTCTTCGAACATTTGCTCTTACTCTTCCCCCTCTTTTCTGTAACCAAGACATCTGACTATAAAGAAGATTCCTGTTATTTTCTTCTAATCTCTTCATTTAAAGAACTACTCTTGGCCAGATCCATTATGATGACATCATCTGGAACGGAGTTAGATAATGAAGTTCTAAGCATCTCCCATGAGTCCGGTAATGAGCCAAGCAACCATAACCCTTGAATCTCATCGTCAAATTTAATACCCATTCCAGCTAACTGATTAATAATTCTTTGGAATGTATTTGGATGATCAGCTAAAGGAGTTCCATCTTGGTATCTTAACGCCATCATCTGCTTAATTAGAAACATTTTATTATTTCTAGTCTTTCTATCATATAACTGTTCAAATTTACTTCATAGAGTATGAGCACATGTCTCCCCACTAACATGGTTCAAAATATTATCATCTACCCACTACCTGATGTATCTACAAACTTGTCAATGCAACAAACTCCATTCTTCATCTGACTTGTTATTCGATTTTTCAGCTGCAAATAGCGGTAGGTAATAATCTTTTACACAAAGAAGATCCTTCATTTTTCCTTTCCATATGTGATAATTTAAACCATTCAAGTTAATCATTTTACTCAAATTCACTTCCATAATCGAAAACCAAAATTTTTGAATCTGACTCTGATACCACTTGTGGGGAGAGATGCAAAACAAATAAACACACACAGAATAATTCTTCTCCCAAAAGCAAATGAGAAAAAGCCTTTTCTGATAATTATATGTGCTGAAAATATTCTAAAAAAACAATCACACCACACCACAAGAACATAAGCAATTATTCTGCGTGGAAAAACTTTCCCGATACTAAGAATAAAACCATGGGACCTAGTACAGTCAAAACCTCCACTATCAATCAAATAATTGGTACACAAAGTCTTCTCTAATCACAACTAGAAGCTACTATATATATTTCTTTAAGATAACAGCGATCTTGGCAAAACAATATAAAATAGAAAAATTATACCAACAAATCTCATTACTGTTCTCGCACATTAACCAATGTTTTCGAACTCAAAATTCGATCCCCATAGTTCAGATTGTAATTATGTGTCTTGTGAACCTCTCCTCCAAATTTCAGCTCGATCGGACCACTGACAACTCGGGATCCGAGCTTTGATGAAATCTGGGCGCAGAGAAAAAATAAATTGTTTTCCTTTCTTTTCAAAAATAGGTTGGACTCCTATTTTCTCCAATATTTGTGTATTTTTATATTCACTAATAGAGCTAACAACCTAATGGATTTTGAGTTATAATATAAAATCCCAAATATGGGCTTTCCTCCTCATAAGAGGAAACAACCTAACAAATTTGTGGTACCATCTCTGAACTTGAATCCATTGATGCACTAGAGGGTTTGAGCCACCACCAAGTAGAAGATTAAGTGGGTTAAGGAGAAAAGCCGAATGGGATCTAGCAATGGCGACACTGAAGGCTAGGGACTGGGAATGGGCGAGGAAAACCAGGCCTAAGAAGAGGAAAAAGCACAGGAAGAGCTTCCATAGCTCCTTTTTTTGGAGGTCCACTGCCCATTTCTTTTCGAGGGTTTTCTCGAGGTGAAGTTGGATTATGGTGTTTATGGCTGGGAGGGCTGTCTCCTTGAGTATTACATTGTGGTGGTGGGTGGCGAAGGTGGTGGTTGTGCCCCGTACTCCGCCATTGTAGGGTGTGGGAGAGGTGAGTGGGGATTTTATACGAGGGTAAAAGCCACTTAGTCAGAATGAAAAATGGGGAAGGGAGAAACAGACTGATTTGTCAGAAAATGATTAGTTGTTTTTGTTTTAAATTTTCAAACTGTCCATCAGGCTTCAACATGTGTCTCACCTGAATTTGAGCCTGGATTTGTAGCATGATTCTTGATACGATATTCTAGTCAGATTTGTAAATGAAATTATTTTGAAAGAAAAATTGCAGAGAAGATCCCTTATTTATGATATTTATTACAAGTTAATCATTAGTCTATTTTCTAAAATTTGAGTTTCTACTAATTCTAAAAGAAATGATCTCTTAAACACAAGTACTTATCATAAACTAATTATTAATAACATGACGCATCAATTAATTGGTGAATCAATTAATTTTTGAAATTATTATGAACTAATTCATCAATTAATTGATATAATTCTAATCATCGATTCTTAGAAAACTATGTCTTTCAATTCTAATCATACGTTGAATCAAATATACTCGAATTTAGAAGACAAAACAGTTGGAGGCTTGAAAAATGATTTAACTAACCCAAAAATGGCGATTCTACTCAACAAAGTAACAACGATACATTACACGTATCAAGCTCATGTTTCATTTTAATACACTGAACGATAATGAATTTCATATTTTTATAAATATCAACTATTTTATTATAGAAGATGCACATTTTTGTTTTTACTACGATCTCTCGATTACTGAACTTTCACTTATAATTTGAAAGTGCACATCCAATAGAAAATGGACGAGTAAAGAGTGCACAAAGTCCGGATTTTTCAAAATTTCCATTTTACTCTAATTTTTTTATATGAATATAAGGGTATATTCGATGAATATTATTGAAAAAAGAATCTATTTTAAATAGTGACATGATGAGAAATATGCGGTTAAAAAAAGGAAAAGTTATTGATGTAATGAAAAATATTATTTTATTGAAAAATGTGCAATTGAAAATAAATTTTGAAAAAATGTGTGCCAAACAGATGCTAAATAAAGATATTTGATTTTGACTCATAAAGCTTTGATCGTCCTTCCAACTAAAATTTCAAAAAAATAAATAATAATAATAATAATAATAATAATAATAATAATAATAATAATAATAATAATAATAATAAAATATCGATAATGTAACAATCTATGTAGAATAATGCATAGTTTATTACAAAAAACATGTTGCTGCTTATAAGTAAACAAGCATTTAAGTATTTTTTTAACGATTAGCCAAGCATGCATTAATCTAATTGATGTTAAAAGTTTCTAGCAATTCCAGCTAATATGCATACAAAAATACATGCCAATTGTGTAACATAGCATTCGCGTTAATCTGCCAACAAATTTAGAAGTAATCACAAACCCGGTCGGAAACAAAATTCAATCTGATATCTTCACAATGTCAAGGGCAATTCCCGAGCTCTTCCATGAATCAAGCGTAACCAGAGATGCCCAAGAGCATTTTTGGGTTGCAATCGAGAATTGCCAAGCTCCTCGAGCTCTCTGTGTTCCTGAAAAAATGTGAATACCCATGAATTAGATTGCAGTTTTAAAAGCATGAAGGTGCAGTTCGGGTTAAAGATTACACTTGTCAATTTCTTAAGCTCAATTGCACAAGAGGGGAGATCCGAGTAGTTAAAAGCACGAGCACGAGCTGCAATTCTAGAACACAGAAATTCTGCCAAAAAGTCTTCACAATAGGGAAATGGGACACAGTTCACAGTAGTAAATGTAGTTGTAGGCAAGGTAATGAATTCCTATAAAATGTCGGACAGTTGCAACAATTCGAAGGGTCAAATTTATATGTTGGGCCGTGTCAAGTTTTGGCAGACAGATATAACATGGTTACCGCAGTGTTGGAGTAAGAAAAATAGAATACCCCTCAAAGTTTTGTTTAAAAAGGCAATATTTAACGAAATACAATGCTACAACCATAATGCAATTAAAAAAAAAAAAACTGTCTAAATCTCGACAAACATAAATTTATTTCTTCTTTGTAGTCTACCAATAATTACGATCTTTTACTGGCCAACAGGCAAGACCAATAAATGTCATTTACAACTAAGTTTTGCAACTGTGCTATCCATATGTTCTATTGGTATTAGCCTGACATATCTAAAGACAAAGTACGAACAAATAGAATTAAAAGGAAATTACTACAAATTATCATCACGTATTTAAAATGCTCCACTTCAAGAAACTTCAAGAATCCAAGATAATAGGGAGTGTACTACCCAGGGTGAGCAAATCATGGTGTGTGCATGTTAGCGTGTATATGAGAAAAGGCAACAGAAATTAATCAATTGAATAAAAGCACTAGAGGCCACTGGCCACATCTAACTGAAGAATATTACTTACCATCTATCGCTGAATATTGAGCATGGCTTTGGCTTCGGTCTGCTCCTCCAGCAAATTCTCACTAGTATACTTGCTCAAGAGCTCGTGCTTCTTCTTTTCCAACACCATCCTTTCAATCTCCTTCTCATCTGGCAATGGCACGTGTGCAACAAACTCCTTTTCCTTATCCTTCTCCTCTCTCTCCCGCTCCTTCCTCTCCTCCTCTACTACATCCTCTTCTTCCTCAAACAATATCTTTGACATTAGTCCCACCTCTGCCACCTCCCCACTCTTCACTGCCCTCCTGGCTTCCTTCTTTATCTCCTCCATCTCCATCCAATCTGCCACAGCAGCAGCCCTCATCTTCTCCTCTGCTGGCCCTTCCAATTTCTCTAATATCCCATCCTCGTCATCCCGGTAACCATAATAGCTGGCATCTATCCTCTTGTAGATATCATACCTACAAAAGACAGCCAAAAAATCAGATAAGAAAAGCATAACATCCACATAGATAACTAGATTGTGTAGAGACCCAAATCCCTCAGTCCATACCAGAAAATGTAATAAAAATGAATAGTTCATCAGATTTAGAGCTTGTTTGGGAGGAATTTTTTGGGGAAGAATTGATTTTTGAATAGTGATATGATGGGAAATGTGTGGTTGAAAAAAAAGAAAAAATTGTTGATGTGATGGAAAATATTATTTTATTAAAGAATGTGTGGTTGAAAATGAGAATTGATTTACTGTAGAATTTGAAAATTTCTCCCAAACATCCCCTTAGTTACAGTACTAGAATTGTAAGATCAACATGTTCCATAAATACAATTTTATTTTCAACTGCAACAACAAAAAACTAAGCCTGTTATCCCAAACGTTTAAAAAGATGTTAGCTGAACACGAAGGTATTTCAAAGCCACCAATAGAGAGTGGCAAATACAAACACTTTAAGAGAGACCTGTCCCACTAGACTGGCAAAGTGACTTAAGTCATGTCGTGTTCGCACAACGAGCAAAGCTGGTTCAGCTTTCCAGGGTGCTTTGATAAGTAAATTTACTAAAGGGGCATGTTTCTTACTCTTCCCTCTTTTCCTACGTGTACCACCCAAGCCATTTATCTGAGGGAATAGGTGTGAATACAGAATGCATAAACTCTATATGCTTGTGAACAGGGAAAAATAAAATAGCATATTCATAATTTCAGATACTTGGCCCAGACGCTATTTCAAAAACCCAACCTTCAACAATTCCAACTAAATACACATGAAAACACAGTATTGTCTAAGCTTTCAGAAAACACAAATTAACTAATTGACTTATAACATTAAATTTACAATGCTAAGAATAAATATTAAATAAAAATAATGTCGTTTCAACATATACAATTTCTCCAAGATTTGACTTCATCTTACACATTATCATGCTCCCAAACCCACTTACCCCTATACCAAAAAAAGAAAAAAAAATTATAATAAAATATAATATATATATTTGAATTGGAAATACACAAAATGAACCTGTAATCCAACTTGAATACCATAGGGAAAAAAGAAACATGTATTCTAGACTTAATATACTGAGATAACTACACACATTTGTTCTAACAACAAGCCATATCAATTAAACAGCACAAATGTAACATAATTACCTTGTCCGCCTCTTTCGCAGCTCAGGCGGCTTTTCAAACAGTTCCCTTACACCAGGCAACTTCTTGGCAGCCCCAAAATACCTATACCCAGGGCCACGACCACCAGGATTCGGAACGTCAACAATGTTCCCATCCAAATCAGTCATCTTAGCCGAGTGCCTCGTGTAATTAGGCCCACCTAGCTCCACTATCCGCCTTTCCCAATGCGTCTTCTCCCGGATCAATTTATTGATCTCATCATTCAAATCCCTGAGCCGGTGTTCTCCAAGTCCTTCGTTTTGTATTTCTGCCACTTTCCGCCCTATTTCACGCATGATTTGCTGGCGCCACTTATCGGCCTCCGCCAAGTCCCGGCACTCCGAGGCTAAGAATGGACGGCGTTCTTTGGGTTTTTTCTTCTCCTCCTCTTTCATTGTAATAAAACGGTTAAGCATTGATTGTGCTTTCTCTTCATTTCGAGCCATGGCTGCAGAATCAAGGAATTGCAGAAAACAGAGGCAGACCTAGAACAATATGATAGGGGGCTGAAATTTAAAAATAAATAAATAACTGTCCATATAAATTCATAAATCACAAATTTCATCAGAAAAATACCTAAAGAATAAAGTACACATTATAATTTGTAAAGGAAAAATCAAATAACAGACTATACATATATAACAATACAAAAATGAGCAAAAACAGCATTAGAACTCAGATAGTACAGAGCTAGGCGTGCATTTTTCTTGTAACAAAAGAACTTCTAAAAGATTTTAAAAAACTTATTGTAATTTTCCAATCACCACCAGTTAGAAGACATGGATTTTTTCATGATAAATGTAATGACAAGACTGTTGCAAGAATGTAATATTACATAACTTGATGTCAATTTAGTTTTTGCAATATGAACACATTTTATCTTTAACCATTTTAAATTTATTTTTAAGATATATTCTTGACAGTGTGAGCTGATAAATTTAGAGTTAATCTAATATTGTGCACTTGTGTTTTGATAAAATTTTAAGCCCATCATCTACAATAGAATTCAAATTAAAACAAACACATTTACATTAAAACAATTTACCATGAATATAGACGCTCAAATGATTTTGCAAACAATTCAAACGGGAGCGAAGCCACCTGGGGTCTAGTTGGGGAAACTGCCCCCAGTTTATTTCACTTATTAGGGCGGCCAGTATTAAAGCAAGGTCAAAATCATAAACAACCGTATCAAAAATTCAAGAGAAATATTGTTTAAAAAATCACTGTTGCTAGAGGGAGATTACCATCAAGAAACAATAATTTTGCAAAAATAAATAAATTATAAGGAGCTGAGCTGAAATTAAATCATTCACAGCAATCCGATCGAGTGCGATTTCAACATATAAAGCCCGTTTTTACCCTAATAAAAATCCGATACTACCTTCCAACTTTGTTGTCGAAGAAGTTGAGTAGAAATCACTGCTACACAAGATAAATTGATGCCAGGGGTGGTGAATATGTCCCCCTTTTTGCCTCTCCCCCAATTTAGCTTAATAACGAGGAAGAAAACCTTAAACCTCTTTCCCCCTTTGCTCTATGAAATAGGACATAAACAGGCATGGGTTAGTTGGATACGCATGCCTTTAAATTGGACTTTATGTGAGTTTTTTCCATTCTAATCCATTTTTCAGATGGCCTCAATGGAATAAGTAATAAATAAAAAAAAGGAAAATTGTAGCAGCAGTCCCTAACCTTTTCATTTTTTGCAGACTTCACCCTAACCTTTCATAAATATGCAGTTGGGGTCCTCTGGACAGAAACTGTCCTAAACATCGTCAATTGATTTGGAAAATTAAAAAAACAGGTATATTGATCATTTTAAAGAGGGGCAATTTCGTCCAATCACTATTAATCATTTGATACTATTGAAATCACTATACATTTTCCTCCATATCGTTGAATAATAATATTCTCTCCCTTCAATAACTGGCAAACGCTTTTCAGAGGGGAGATGGAAATGAATGTCTGTAGATGTGGGTTCCCTATGGAGATGAAAACTTCATGGACGAATTTGAACCTAGGAAGAAGTTTTATCAGCCGCCCACGACGTAAAGACGTGTTGACCCGTCAATGTATGAGAGATCGAAAAAGCTGATTCCTGGACTTTTACGGGCTAGGAGGGATATGGAACATGAGATAAAAACCCTCCATTCAAGAGATCATACAGCATGGAAAACTTTGCTGTGTAGTTTTAGTGAAATGGGTCTGTACCTGGATCTGGGTTAGGTATGAGCTAAGATGTTGGGGTTTTGTGTTGTGATGTGAGTCTCACAGTGAAAAATCGTGTGTTCTGTTATCTTCTTACTTATTTCCTAGTAAAAAAACATGTTATTAATCAACCGTGCTTCGATGTTTTGTTTCTCATATTTTCCTCCTCTGCTGCGACTGAATGATTCATAAATAGAAGGGAAATTTTGTTAGAAAAATGTTAAGATGATGGTGCAGCTAATATCCCCAATAAATTGCATAAGTCCCAGAGGCAGTCCCAAATATTTTTCAGTTGTCGCAGAAGAAGCCCCAAAACTTTTTGAACCAATTACACCAGAAGTCACAAACCTTTAAAACAAGTTGCGGTGAAAGTACAAAACATTTCAATCAGTTGTATCTCATGTCCTCAACCCTTTATAAAGTTCCTAGACAATGTTCAATGTAAATACGACCATTTCCACTTCCAATATATATATATAACATAAAATCTCATGTATGACACTGAAATAAGGATTACAATGTTGAAAATTCTTTCATCTTCACCTAAAATGTACATTATCAAAAGACCAGTTCAAGTTAATTCATTACAAAAGATCATATACAACACAAAAATTAGTCAAAGAAAACACAGAAGCGGTACAAGCTAAGTTCTTTTTTCTTTGCCATTCTTCTGTGCCTGTACCTGAGACTCATTCGATGTGGATACTTTTCTCTTGCCTTGTGATGTTGGCTGTGATTGTTGCTGAGTATCTACTTGTGAACTTGAAGAGGAACTTGCATCTATCGACAATGATGTTGTGCATGTTCTCCTATTATGGCCCATTCCCCCACATTTTCTACATGTCATCTTCATACCCGTTCTTACATTTTTTATTCCTAAAGGTGTGTCAACTTGTGACATTTTTCTCATCTTCTTTGCTCTGCTCGCCTCTTTCTTTTTCATGGGTGGATTAAGAGAATGCCTACCAAGTTCTAGCCATAACTTCGACTTCGCATAGGTTGGATTATTGGGTTGTAGGTCCTGATATAAGCTTCATTGATGTAGCATGTTGTTAAGGGATAGAATCACATATCGAATAAAGATAAAAACATAGACCAATTTATAAAGGAATGGGCTACTCCTCTTAAAGTGGTTGACCTTTTAAGATAGAACTCCAAATCTTAACATGATATCAGATCTCATTAAGCTCCAATGAACAATTCGATCAGATTAAGTCTAAAAAAAATAAGCACACGGATTTCAAGATTGGTCTGCTCAAACGAACCACCATTTTGCGAGAGCATGTTAAGGGATATAATCCAACATCGAATAAATATGAAAATATAGACCAATTTACAAAGATTTGAGCTACCTCTCTTAATAAAATTGACCTATTACGATGGAACCCTAAATCCTAACACATGCATCAACGTACTCATATATGCTAATGTTTCTAGAAAGCATACGAGAGATTGCATGAGCACAGGGGATTCCACTAAGCTGTCATTTTCTACATGCACATTCCTTTCTTGCCAAGTCTACACTCCATCGCATACCATCTCTATTGCTGACATCAAACTTCTCACTATCGGCATAGTTTGCCTTCAAGTATCTTGCATCTGACATTGCTTTTTCAATTAATAACCTCTAAATATTTTTCTCTTGTCCTATAAAATTGATATTTTGATATCTCATACATGCAGTCCTCCTTCACTGTCTCAATGAAACTGCTCATGGACAATTTTGAATTTGATCTGAACTTTCGTATTTATTTCTTTGCCAAGTACCAAGCATTTTCTATTTTGTTCTGTCACACCATTGTGCAAGTATGTTCATCCTTGAAGGTGTTAATCTTCAAACTCTTATTAGACTGGTGGTGGGCGTACAACTCAAATGGATAATTATTCTTACACCTCACCCTTACTCTGGTTTCTTCACTCTTCACATATCTTATCTGCCTTGCATTCTTTACTAAATATTGTATCACTGCATCCCTCAATATCTTTATGTAGTCAAATCTCATGCATGCATGAAATAAAGCATGTCAATTGTCTTTGTTATACCATTACTACATTGCATTTAAGAAATGAAAACATACAAAGGATCATTATCTATCTGGAATTTTGGGTCTTACATGTTAGTTGTGGGGTTAAACCAAATCTCATTTCTAACTCTTGAGGATGAACCCCTTTCTTCACTGTCACTTGGAATGCTTCTCAGGTCATCGGAGTCGTTTCAATCTATTTCATCATCATCTGCAGGTCCTGCATTGTCCTGAACTTCATCCTTCATATTATCAATACCAATATCAAGAGGGTCAATCAACCTAGAGAATGCATCTTCATCAATGTCGTCTTCGACAACATTTTCTTCCTGAACATATTCTGGATCACTAAAGTCCTCCAAGTGTCCTTCAAATTCATGGTCCCCATCATGTTGAATTTCAGGTTCAACCATAGGTTCTTCAAGTTCTGGTGCATTATCAGTAGGAGGCACCGTAGGTTTCCCATCACTTGGAAAATCCTCCACCACATTTTCCTCACCAGTTGGTGCATTATCAGCCATTTCAATTGCAGGTTCATCCTCTACAGTCTTTGCTTCAACTTCAACTGCAGGTTCATGTGGAGTATCAAAAACAGTAGGTGCATTATCATCGAGATGCACTGCATGTTCAACTGTATCCTCCACTTCGACATCTGCAGGTTTTTCAACCATATCCACTATATAATCTGCAGGTTCCTTAACTGTGGTCTCCACTTCAACATCTGTAGGTTTCTCAACCTCATCCACTGTATAATCAGCAGGTTCCTCAACTGTTGCCTCCACTTCAACATCTACAGGTTCATCTTCTGCAAGCTCAACATTTCAATAACTGCCACACCAAAATCAGTATCACCTACAAGTTCAACCACTGCAGCCCTACATTTTTCCCAACCTCTTGAGCTCCTGTCCCAATATGAACATCTTCATTAGTTTTATCATCAATGTACTATTCCACTTCAACATGAACCTCATGAATATAATCTGTGTCTGCTTGCATTCATCTATTCCACATGCACTCTCAACCTCATCCACTATATACACATTACTCCTGTCTACAAATTCATCATACACATCCACAATGTCCTGTATATGGTGCCCAAGTTGACAATCATCCTTGCATTCCCTATTTCTTCCACCTTCTCCAAAACCTCACTTGTGTCAACATCCACAAATGGAATATCATCTCTTACATTTTCATCCCATGTCAATTCCAACACTTCGACCACAGGCAAACACCACAACTCAGCAATCCCATTAAATTCATGAAGTCTGCATCCCTCGTCAACAAGAAAGATGCCTCACTAAATCTCTTTTTTTTAACCTTATAGAGATACGTGATTCTTTGGGGATATCTCAACATCCTCAAGGTATTGCCCAATATAAATCTATTAAATCAATTCGGATTTATGTAGTCAAGATATGCTACTTTTCCATGCCCGTGCACAAAATTGTGCATCTTAGCGAATAATATACCATCATGATATATCTTTATGGTGAAATAGGTAGAAATTTCTCATGTAGAACAAATTCAATCAAATTGATTATCAAGCACAAACCCTAGACTCACAGTACATGAATGTATAATGTGAACTCATAGTTATTGCACATGTTATGGTATACCCAAATCTATAAAATAGTAAAAAACATGCAATATTGCAATAGAAAAATCACGTCACGGATTAGTACGTAACAATAAGCCCAATTATTTTCAGAAATTTGAAAAAACAAAAAACAAAAAAAATACTCACAAAGATAAGAGCTGAAAAATGGTCTCGTATGTGACAAGCAAAATCTTCAACATTATCAGCAAATTCATGCCTTTCTTCACCAGGTGTTGTAGATGATGACCTTTTTTTCTCTCTGTGTGGTAACGTGAATATATGAGTGAGAAAGAATTGGTTACTTTTCAATTTTTAAATCAAATGAAGAACAGTAATTGGAAGAAATTGCCCCTTTAAAATGGTCAATATACTCGTTTTTTTATTTTTTATTTTTTAGGTCAATTAATGGTGTTTTGGACGGTTTCTATCATAAGGGATAGAGGTGTCAAGACGGACGGGCCGGCCAAACCCGTGAAAATCAGGACCGCGGCCGACCCGTAACCCGTGCAGGCTGTTCACGAGTTAAGGAGGTATAACCCGCGGGCTTTACGAGTTGCACCCCCACGGGCCGCTATTAACCCGCAGCCCATAAAAAAAATTGAAAAAAAATAAAGCAATTTTTTTTTAAAAGGACGGCTTTCTCCCCCAAGTACCAACAGCAAGCGTGCCTGTTACAGCAAGTTACACATGCAACGAGCCATGCAGGAGTCAAAATTTTTTTTTTAATTTTTTAATTTTAATAATGGTAATATCACTTTTTTAAAGGTAATATCATCCCCTTCATCTATAAATTCCAATTTATTCTTACAATTATTTTTACAATACCCTCTCATTAGTTATTATACATTTATACTTCATAGTTCATTGTTCATATTTGTTACTATTTTACTACAATTACAATTATTTAATTGCAAATATCACCATCATCTTGATTATATTTCTTTCTTCTCGATTCTCACTAGTCACTATTAAACTTTTTAATCCTACTATATTATGGATTCTCGCGATTCTTCTTCTCAAAATCATTTTTTCAATGATAGTTGCTCTCCAATAAATTTAAAAGATGATAATGTTGTAGAAGTTGGATCATCTCAAAATTCAAGGAAAAAAACAATCGGATGTGTGGAAAATGTTTACTATAAATGATAATGATGGAAAAGCAGTATGCAATATCTGTAAAAAAAGATTATGTCTGAAGATATGGTCAAGGCACCGGCACACTACGGAGACACAAAGAGAAACATCTAAATGAAACGGGACATTTGGATTCTAGAAAAACTCAGATTACTGGTTTTACTAATACTAGTGGATCAGTTACTTTTACTAATTTTGTTCATTCGCAGGAACGAATGCGGTTGGGATATCGAAATTTTTAGCAACTCGTGATATGCCCTTCACATTTGCCGAAGATCGTTATTTTGAAGAGTTCCTGGAAAAATACATTCAACCTTTTTATAGGAGCGTAAGTAGAAATACTGTTCGTTCTAATTCTATAAAATTATTTCATACAATAGTTGAGAATTTAAAAAATGATTTTAAAAAAATTGATGGAATTATGTGTTTCACGTCTGATTGTTGGTCTGGACGAAATCATAATGGTTATACTTGTGTTACAACACATTTTATTAATAATAATTGGTTATTGCATAAGAGAATTATTACTTTTCGTTTACTTGAATATCTACATAATGGGGTAAATTTGTGTGCAAATTTATTACAAGATTTTAATGAATTTAGTGTGTTAAATAAACTATTTAGTGTTACCTTTGACAATGCAAGTGCTAATACTGCATGCATTGAGTTTTTAATTAGAGCGGTTACACCTCCATATGATTCTAAATTATTTCACATGTGTTATGTTTGTCATATATATAATTTAGTTGTGCAAGATGGTTTAAAATTAATAACACCACAAATAAGTATAATTAGAGAATCTATTAATTATTTCTTGTTCAGATTCTAGATAACAAGAATTTGCAAAAATTTGTAAAAATCTTGAATTGAGAAGAAGAAAATTTGTTGATAATGTTCCTGATAGATGTAATTCAACTTTTTAATGTTAAAATCGTGCATTGGCTATATTAATACTAGTAATGCATTTGTTAATTTAAAGTAAAATCAATTTTATATAACTGATTTGGACTGGGAAAAAGCATTTAAAGTTATGAAATTTTTGAAACATTTCTATAAGGCAACAAAAGTTAGTTTTGGAATTTATTATCCAACTAGTAATCTTGTACTTTTATAATTAGTAGAAATTCCTGGACAGTTTTCATCATTTAAAGACGATCCATTTTTCTTTGAAATCATTTACTCAATGAAGAAAAAGTTTAAAAAATATTATGAAAATATGCCACTAATTTTTCCAGTGGCAGCTGTAATGGATTTTCGCATTAAGTTGTTTGGAGTTCATTGTGTTTTAGAATCACTTTCTGAAACATTTGCTTTTAACATAAATATTACAAATGACAATTGGAAATTTTTATTAATGAAATGTATAACAACTATTTTATTAAATATGGTAACAATGAAAATATGTTTTTTTCTCCAATCTATAGTACAACTTCTAAAGGTAAATCTTCTTTTTTCTCTATAATAGCTAAGAATGTAATGTTCTTGGTTCTTCATCTACCACTTAAATTTAAACTACAAATCCACATACCACACTTGCTGAATTAGAAAGATATTATCAATTTGATCATTATAGTTTAATACCTGAAGATGAAGTGAATAAGTTAGATATTTTACGATGGTGAAAATTAAATGAGTGGTCATACCCTGTATTATTTAAAATGGCACGAGATATACTAACAGTTCCAGTCTTAACAGTGGCATCGGAGTCTGCTTTTAATGCAGGTAACAGGGTATTGGACGAACGAAGATCAAGACTTAAAGAAGATATTTTGGAAGCTCTCATATGCGTGAGAGATTGGATATTCGCGGATCGAAAGATGCAAGACAAAATTAATGATGTTACTGAAGACTTCAAAAATCTTACAGTTCATGAAAATTGATTGAGAAACAAATATATAATTTTTCAATAACTAAATTATAGTTAATAGTTAAGACTTTAAGTAGGTGACAACCTAGTTGGGATATACTTAAATTATAAATTTTAGTAAAAGTATGTGCCAACTTAATTGGGATATACTTTGCTATAAATATATACCTTCACGTAATTGGAAATGCATTTAGTTGTTAAATTTCAATTATTAAATTTGAATTCTATGTAAACATTTTTTGGTATAAATATGAATTTATCATTTTGTTCAATTCTCAGTTTACATTTAACAAAAAAAAAATGAAAAGGTTAGAGACCACTTCTACAATTTCCCCTAAAAAAATTAAACCAATTGAATATTTAACTTTTACTTTTGATAAATACAGTGATTAATAAAAAAATATTAAATCAAATGTTTAGGAAGAATTTAATTAATTCAGAATTTCATTTACAATTCTTTTTTACATATATGATACGGTTCATAAAATTATGGTAATTTAAATGATAAGTTCTTTTTTTTATCGAGATAAAAAAAATAAAGTGATTAATAAAAACTTCTTAAATCAGATGTTTAGGAATTTAATTAATTAAAAATTTCAGAATTTCAGTTAAAATTCTTTTTACATTTATAATAATGTTTTCAAAATTATAATAATTTAAGCGATAACATTTTTTTATCGTGATATGAAAAGAGTGATTCGTTCAATTCTACATGCTCCTTGTTGGGTTCCACCCTCATAGCGGTGCAATGTTTAAAACGAAATAAAATTTTTTTTTTGTATAAAACGATCTTCAGCCATGTATGACATGAGACATGACATTGATGTTTTTCTTTTGGATTAGTCTTTCCATGACGCATCTATATTTATAATTTATTAAATATCACATCAAGTAAGAATCATTTTTTGAACGATTATACTTTTACTATAATTCAATTATTTTAATAATACCTTACATTTTGTTTTCCAATATGTATTTAATTTTTTCAATAATACCCAACTTTTCGTTTTTCAATATGTATTTGATATATTAATCATTTGAACAATATTATCATTAATTAGTTTATCAACCATTTAGTTATGATGAATGTACATTAAACACATTCATTACTTTACTTTACTTTACTTTTTAATATGTATTTAATTTATTTAATCATATTTGACATATTCTTTACTTTTCTGTTTTTCAACGTGTATTTGATTTATTTAATCATTTGAACAATATTATTATAAATTATGTTATCAATTATTTAGTTATGAAAAATTTGGAATAAAAGATGAATATTTTTAGAATTTTCTTCCTATTGATTTATTCAATGAACGTTTAGATAAAGAGAAGGTAAATGGGTGATTAGCATGTGAAGAACTCTCTTCCCACCCCCCCCCCCCCCCCCACCCCTCTCAGTCCAAATATACAAGTTGTCGTGCTTTGCCCCCAAAAATAACGTTCGCCCAAGTAAAACTTTTAAGTTATTTTTAATTTCTGTGATTAAAAGTGGAACCCATCATTGGATACAGAAATGGTCTCCTGATCACAAATGGGAAGTTGTATCTTACCCACTTGAAGAGAACCGTATTTACTGTTCTCACATTTGAAGAAAACCGTAAGTGAGGTTCTCTTGTCACATAATCAATTGTATAGTATTATCCTGCCTACTGTGAGCAAGAGAATAATTTCGTCATTGGATAACTCTATTTACAACAACTAACAAGTAATTATGTCTCTTATAAGACAAATTAATTATTGAACAGCAATGGATAACTCACTTTTCGATGTTAGACCTATCTCCTTCCTTCTACTGTTTTTCTTTCATCTTTTTAATTGAATGATGATATCTAACACCGGTCTATGTGGCCAAACTTGATATATTTAATTAAATGAATCATATGACATTGCATTTAAGTGAATTATCATTTAATGACATGAAATTATCACTTAAATAACATTAATCTTTTTAGTAATATTAGTTATAGTTGAACATGCGTTGCATGTTATTCTGAAATGATTTATAAGTGCTATAAATATAATATTGAAAGATGTGAGCATATAAAAAATAATTAATACAATTTGTTTATATGGAATGAACTTTTGATTCAAATGAAATAAAAAACTAGTTTGTTAAAACAATTTAAATAATTGAGGAAATCAATTAGAATGGTCCCTCAATTTACCATTTTGATCTGAACTGAACATCCAACGAATACCATTATTTTTTCATAGGGTAATTATATTCGCACAACAATTTTTTTATATGTACACCACATTTTAAATCCAAGAAAGGTTTTCAATATTTGCTCAGTTTTGCTTTTATTTCCTGAACTTTTTTCTCATCGTATTGTTATTCTTAACCTTCAATTAATTAAAATATTTTATCTTTAATCACGATTTTTATCCAAATATTCTATTCACGTGCATTGAAAAGAAGGGCAAATATTTTTTTAACTTTTGTATAAGTTATTTGTTTCGGTTATTTAAAACTATGAGAGAAAATATGTCTTTTTCATCCTCATAACAAACATTTTGAATGAAAATCATCTCTATAGACAAGATGTGAAAATTAATAAAAAGTTGATGATAATTTTTTTTAAAAAAACCTGAGAACTTAAATGTAAAAATAAAAAAGTTTAAGCTTGTTCATTACAATTAAAATGTGGTGTAGGTAATAAAAATTGTAGTGTCAATATATTTACCCTTTTTCATATTCGCTTAAATATCAATTGAAATTATTTATTATTGCATAGTATATCAAGGCTGTTAATTAGATTCCTTTGATCAAATGTGACAGGACAGACCAAAAAAGTAAAGCTGAAAAATATATTACTATAAAGGGGTTGCTTTAATTATTTTTTAATTGTTTAATTACCAATTTGTCGACTTTTGCTGTGTCACCAACCTTAATTAGGTGGCTTTATTAATATACTTTATCAATGATATGATCACGGTCACACTACATCACGAGCCCACATTGAGTTAATTTATATAAACTTATTGCAATTTCAGTCGACTGGACACGATAATATACCAAACCGCTCATTTCTAGTGTTAAAAAACAAAAAATTCACTCTCTCCCCTCAAGAAAAGTGATCTATAATTTGGGACTGACGAAAAAAAAAAGATTATCTTTATGCAATGAAGGGAAAATCCGTATATGATTTATCTGACATAATTTTTAAAAGCACTTTTGGACTCATTTGGATTACTTTTTGATAGTGTTTCTCACTTTCTTGGAGGAAACGGACATAACGTGACTTTCTCAAGAAACTTCTACCATCCAACCCATTTCAAACAAAAAATCCGCCCAAACCAAAGAAGCCACAAGTACATGCACAAAATTAAGCCTTCAGAGCAGAATGGGAAGCAACTAATGCATTCCGATCACATATAAATTGACATCATGGGTTTCAAGTTTTTAACGATGTTGAATTCAAACCAAACTGATCCGAACTGAATCACCATTCGCAAGTCGAAGCCCCAGGCCGTTCAATAGAACCCTATCTCGAAAAACTCGTGCGTTGGGAAACTTATCTCAGTCAGGACCACTACAATCCTCTGATTCGTTTGGATTGTGAAACGATAAGACAGAGAACACCACGGTAACCAAGAAAACATTTTCGATATAAAATTTGTGGCCAAAACCAGGGCAGAGATTCCCCACACTTGGATACAAATTTTATACCTCACAGACTTTGATGAACATTGGGTACAGGACAACCTCATCCTAGCCATACAGATCATAATAAGCCAAAAACGTAATCTGGCTACAAATTGAATAGAACTAAATATTTGCATCCACGTGAACAAATTCGAAATTTCTCAAACCAGAAATAAATAATATTAAGTTCCACAAACTGACACTAATATAGAAATTTCTCGTACAACAATATGAACATAAATGTTTGCTGGAAAGAGAAACAAAATGAAATGGTAAAATGAGAAAGAAACATAACCACTACGAATGAGATCTTAAATAAAAACCGAATGTGCTGAGATATGATAAAACAACATGATTGGAATATCCCATTCGTCATAACCCCACCTTCAAAACTCCTTCCATGTCAACCAAACTGTCTTCGCTTGAAAAATAACACGAAAAACCAACTAAATGAGTAAAAAGTAAACTCACCATAAGCAATAATAGCAGCAACTTAGAAGCACTTCCTGTGGACAATAGATGGACCAGACTCATCATATTCACCCTTAGAAATCCACATCTGTCATGTCACGAAGAAAGAATGTCAATCACAATTCATGATAACATTTATTCGAATTTTCATTAAGAGTTTTTTTTAACTAGTGACAATAAAGTTAACATGAATGTACCTGCTGGAATGTGCTGAGAGATGCGAGAATTGATCCTCCGATCCAAACACTGTACTTTCTCTCGGGTGGTGCGACAACTTTGATCTTCATGCTGCTGGGAGCCAAGGCAGTGATTTCTTTGCTCATACGGTCAGCAATGCCCGGGAACATGGTGGAACCACCACTGAGGACAATGTTACCATAGAGATCCTTCCTGATATCAACATCGCACTTCATTATTGAGTTGTAGGTTGTCTCGTGAATTCCAGCAGCTTCCATTCCAATCAAAGAAGGCTGGTAGAGGACTTCTGGGCAACGGAATCTCTCAGCTCCAATAGTAATAACCTGTCCATCGGGCAATTCATAGTTCTTCTCAACAGATGAGCTGCTCTTAGCAGTCTCGAGCTCCTGTTCGTAGTCAAGTGCCACGTAAGCAAGCTTTTCCTTCATGTCACGGACAATTTCCCGCTCAGCTGATGTGGTGAACATGTAACCTCTTTCAGTGAGAATCTTCATGAGATAGTCTGTAAGGTCACGACCAGCAAGGTCCAGACGAAGGATGGCATGGGGCAGAGCATACCCCTCATAAATGGGGACAGTGTGACTCACACCATCACCAGAATCCAGAACAATACCTATGATCAAAAGAAATCCAAAAGGTTACTAAATAAAATCACTCCTGCATGTTCAAGAGAGACATATTTAGATTCCAAGAACTGATACGCACCAGTTGTACGACCACTTGCATAGAGGGAAAGAACGGCCTGGATAGCAACATACATTGCTGGAACATTGAAAGTCTCAAACATGATCTGGGTCATCTTCTCTCTGTTGGCCTTGGGGTTGAGAGGTGCCTCAGTGAGAAGTACGGGATGCTCCTCGGGAGCAACACGAAGCTCATTGTAGAAGGTATGATGCCAGATCTTCTCCATGTCATCCCAGTTGCTTACTATACCATGCTCAATTGGGTATTTCAAGGTCAAGATACCTCTCTTAGACTGAGCTTCATCACCCACGTATGCATCCTTCTGACCCATCCCAACCATAACACCAGTGTGTCGGGGTCGGCCAACAATACTTGGGAAAACTGCCCTGGGAGCATCATCACCAGCAAATCCAGCCTGAATATAAAACATAAACAGTTATTCCAAGTAACCAACTTCATAACTATTCACAAAGTAACAAAGGCTTGGAACAACAACTCAAGAATATTGACTAACCTTCACCATTCCAGTTCCATTATCGCAAACGAGGGGCTGAATATCCTCAGCATCGGCCATTTCTATTTACTGGAAAAAGAATATATCCAATCAGTGCCGAGAATCACATGTATCCATATCAAATAAGAAATAAATATGAGACATTGACACATGCACAGACAGTAAAGCTCGTAGATTTAGATCCTCAGTGGTAGAAAATTTTCAGATATATACATATAACAAGGATGACAATGTATATAGTTATCGCTATGTATAAGCTTGCTACATTACCACAGATATTCATGAATCACCCAAACTTCCCTACTGACTATAAATACAGGGGGAAAAAATCATTTTAATCATAAAAGGATTACATACATCATTACATTTATCTATTTAAAATTTGATTTTTTTTTCCCCACTTTTTGGAAGTCAAAACGGAATCTAGCAGGAATAATATTTTGCATTCAATATTTTTAAAAGTTTAAGAACACAAAACATTAAACGAACAAAAAAAAACAGCAAATTAAATCGAAAATCCATACAACCAAAGATTAATCGTCATCGTCATCAGCTTAGATGCGAGAAGAATTTATTTTCTGCTCACGGACGACTTAATTTCAAACGAAATAAATTACAATTCTCAACCAGAAATTGCAGATCTGTAAAAAAAACCAGATCTTGTCAAATATTATGCTAAAAACAACAGATCGTACCAAAATGAATTATTAACACTACGAATTAACAAATCTAAACCTTTATTCAATATATTATCAACAAATAAATCATTGCACACACCAATACTTCAGATCTAATCATCAGAATACATATATCAAATCTAACCATGAAATTTGCCTGCACAAAAAAAAAATAACAAGAAAGAGAATAATAACTGAGCTAATTTACCTTGATTTGAGAGAAACGTTATCGAGAGAGCAAAAAACTGAGATTGAATAGTTGTGTAGATTTGACTTTGATTTTTGCTCTCCCTTTTCTCTGAACGTCAGGCTGCCTCGAGGAACGCTAAAGGAGGAATAAAATGAGGTAGGCGTAGGACTGAGAAATGAAGGGGAGGCGTCAATTTATATACACGCTTGAATGGTTTGCTTTTTTTTTTTTTTAAACGAATTTTCTTTTTGTGTGAACAGAAATTACGGGGTAAAAAATGGAGCAGAAATGATATTGTACGTATAAAATGTACCGAGTGGTGAGATGACAGCACATGATTGAATTGTTTAAATTATATTTTTTTTGTTTAAAATTCAATAAAATTGTTGACACACTAAAAGTACAACCCAAATTAAATAGTTCAAAGAGTGAAGTCCAATTGGGAGTCAGGATAAAGGCCCAAACGGGATTATTGATGAATGCAGTGGAAGCCCACAAACGCAATAATATCATCGTCCAAACTTGCCAGACGCTTAGAATCTAAGCTAATGGAGCGTCTCACGGTCATCCAGAGCAATGACCCCGTTATTGCCCAAACCTTCGAATCGCCCAGAATCTTAGCAAACGTAAGATATTATGGTTATCCAGGATAGCAGTTATTGAAGCAGTTATTGAGTAATCTTATCACATTCCACGAGAGCCCAGTTGAAGGCGGTTGAACGACAAAGAGTAATGTCAGTAGTTAGAGACGGCAGTTCCATGACCAGTTAGCCACCATAAAAAAAGTGGATAGTTATAGAGCAATCAAGCAGTTTTCAAGCGGTTTATCACGAAGAAATCATCAAAAGAATATAAAAAAGAAAAGAAGACATAGAGAAAGGCCCCGAATCAAACCCTGAATCAAACAATCTCAAACATAGAATATGTAATTTACTTTTCTTAGAATAACTTTAACTCATTCCTTTCTAGTACTCGTGTGCTTGCGCCCCTTGGAGGCATTCTGTTTATTCTCAATTGTAACTTTCATCAATAAAACACTCATTTTTGGGACTTTGTCTCAAGAGGTTTGTCCCTTACACAATCGTCTGATCCCTTTTTTAATTGTTAGCGACAATCCGCGCGAAACAATTTGGCACGTCCAGTGGGACAATTGGTGTTTGGTGTTTGAAGATACAAAAAAGTGGAACATTATGCCTCATAAGAATTCTGATAAGGAACCAGCAAATCAGAGAGTAGTCCAGTCTGTGATTGAGCGATATGAAGAGCAGCAAAACTCTCCACGAACGGAGGGACAGAATCAAAGCAGTCACAGTCGTTACGAACCAATAACAGAGTTGAATCCTCGAACCATGCGAGCATTACTTGGAGAACTCGCGCAAGATGTCGTTGAACAGGTAAATCTACGAAATATTCATAATATAGAAAGATTTACCCAAAGTGGGAATGCGCATTATGACACAATATGGCCAAACAAATGAATACATTAAATGAAATAATGAACAAGTTAGTAGGCCAAATTTGTTAGCCAGTTGGGCCTATTGCAAATCACTTTCAAGCTAGGACAATTGTAGGACATAATTCCCAAGTCCTAAGTCCAAATCAAGGGATAGAACCACATTTTGGTATGTCTACTTCAAACTAGGAAGTGGTGTAGTGCCAAGTCAAAATAATGGCAATGATACATCTAACTTGGGAGGTAATCCAAATATAAGAGACAATGTCCTGAATGATGGATAGAACGTCCCGCGCGTTAATGATGGTTTGAATACTCAGTTTAATGGTAATAATGGCCCAAACAATGGCAATTTTGTTGCCAATCAAGGACCAAACATTAGGCCTCAAACGAACCAACCAGTAAACCAACCTGTAGGAATTCCATACGATCCCAATGTCATGTTGAGGAATCAAATCATGGAGATAGTACATGATCAAATGGCTCTTGGGGTACGTCCTGTCATTAGGCCTACTTACACGAAGCCATATCCTGATTGAGTGGATCAAGCATATCCATGGCCTAGAGGGTACAAGGTGCCAAAATTTTCATTATTCACTGGTTTAGGAGAAGTGTCCACTCTAGAACACGTAGGGCGATTCACGCTGCAAAGTGGTGAAGTGACCGACTATCATAAAATGAGGTTGTTTCTTAGTTCATTAACAGGAGTAGCTTTCTCTTGGTTCATCAACTTGCCAACGAACTCTGTTCAAACAATTGGACAATTGTTCCATGCTCAGTTTTATAAGACTAAGTCTGAAGTTACTTTGGCTGATTTGGCAAATCTACGTCAATTGTCAAACGAATGGACAGAAGGTTTCCTTCAAAGGTTCAAGACAGCAAGAAGTAAATGTTTTGTACCTCTGCCCGAAAAAGAGTTTATCAAAATCGCTCAAAGTTGTTTAAACTTTGATTTGAAAAAGAAATTTCAAGACAGGGAATTCCTTAATCTTTTCCAACTTAATGCGAACGTGATTAGGTATGAACGACTAATAAGAGAAGAAGAACAAATGAAAAATTCTAGTAAGGGGACTTACTATAGAGACCTAAATTTTGACATTCATACTATTACGATGAATATTACGATCAAACTGAAGTATGTTTGACCGAATTAATTAAAGGAGATGCTTATGCCTATCCTATAATGGTCAAACCTAGAGCGTCGGGCAAGATTGAGCCTGTGAAAGATGAAAATAAAAAGGCTAGAACGTTTTCGTTTGATGTGACCAAGGCGACCTTATATTTGATAAACTGTATAAAGAAAAGCAGATAAAATTGAGCGATAAACATAAGTTGTCAAGCCCTGAACAAATTAAGAGTAAAAAATATTGTAAGTGGCATAATGCATGGTCACATTTGACTAACAACTGTTTGATTTTTCGTCATGTGTTACAGGATGCCATTGAATCAGGACGAATTACGTTCGAGGATAAGAAGAAGATGGCAGTGGATGAAAACCCTTTTCCGCAGCCACTTGGAGTAAACATAGTAATGACTGATTTCAAAAACAAGTTGCCAAATCAAGTTGGTTATAGATGATGGAGAAGAGGACCCTGGGCCACATCCCAGTATCTTTGAACGTATTAAAGAGAAGGAGCCTAAAAAAGATAAAAATGTCCTGTGTGCAAGATGTAAAGGAGAAGTGAGTGCAAATATAGAGAAACCAGGAATATGGCAGCATCGTCGTCGCTCTAATTTTGTCCCAAACGCCCAACCTATTAGAGGGAGAGGTACATCATTCTATAGAGGACCGCCTCTTGAGAGGCAGTTCAGGCCGATAAGTGTTGGGAGAACATTCAGGCCGCAACCTTGCCAACCAAATGTATGGCATTCGTTCCAATATAATGCAGGAAGGGTGATACCCATAAACGAGATGACTAGAACCCAACAAAGGCGTTTTCAACGGAATTATGGACGAATGATCAGACAACAACAGGGATTGCCACGTCCTAAGGCGCCTAAACTACTTGAGGTGGCCAATCAAAATGTTCTTGAAGACAGTGAAGAGACTGGTACATGTGAATCGATGGAAGAATTGCCAGAGAGTTCTTCTGGGAGATCGAAGTTTGAGCGAGACAGAAGGGATGAAGAAGATCCAGATCAACCCCTTACTATTCAATTCGGTACGTTACCTCCTGTCATGGCTAATAACTATTTACTAGCCAATGAGTTCAAGAACAAAGAAAAAGAAGAAAAAGAAGGAGAGTATAACGAAGAAGAAGCATGTGTACTGGAATGTGAAGAAGGACAAACTTCTAGAGGGGCTTACAATAATGAAGATGATGATGGTATGACGGACATCGAAGAGGAAATTGATCTAAAGGCAAAAAGCAGAAAGAGAGGAGTATCGTGCAATACTCTATTGAAGCAATTACATCGAGAGGGAGTTCGTGAAGTGGACTTGTTGGGAGAACCATCTGGGCGTTCTTTCGATTATTATGTGCTGTATGGGACACCCAGAGGAAAATGAGAGTACCTCGCTCTGAAAAGTATGGACCACCTCCAAGAATATTGTCTCCTCCCATAGGTTGGGTAACCGAAGAAGGAGCATTAGAAAACAGTAAAAAGAAAATTCAGGAAGCGAAAGCTCAGTGCGACATACTGCACGTTGACTTATCACAAAAAGATAATTCAATAGAGGACAAGCAGGAAGTGGAAATAGATGTTGCCGAAAAGGTTATTTTTAAGAGACCAGCCATGAAATTAACTAAACACTTGAGGCCATTGTACGTTAAGACTTTAGTTAACGGTATACTTGTGGCAAAAGTACTCATTGATAATGGAGTAGCTATAAACACCATTCCATCTAGGATGATGAGGAAATTTGCAAAGACAGAAAGTGATATGATTCCAACAGAAGTCATCCTTACAAGTTTCAATGGAGGAGCAATTTCAGCTAAAGGGGTTATGTCATTGAACAAAACTGTAGGGACAACTACTGGACCACAGTCTTTTTCGTAATAGATGGTCCTACTAGTTACTATGTGTTATTAGGAAGAGATTGGATACACGGAAGTCGCTGTATACCTTCATCGCTCCATCAATGCCTGGTTTTCTGGAATGACAAGGGTGAAGCAGAAGTGGTGCGGGCAGATCATAGACCTTTTGTCGTAGAAGCAAACTCAGTGGAAAGGTTCATGTATAAAGGAAATTATTGACCTGTTAGAGTAGTCCAAGATGGAAAAGAAACTCGAATTGTTGCACAGAGCAAAGAGCCGTTTTCAGTAGATGCACTTACTGAAATGATCAGTCAAATGAGGCCAAACATAGTGGCCCTGGAGGAGCCAGTAATTTGTAAAAATGTAATCAAGGAGTTTTAAATGAGTTGTAAGCAACAAAGGCAAATGGCCGATGTTCAGGCCTTCAAAGCCAAGTTAATGGCTTTCAATAAAGAATGTAAAGATAAGACGAAAGAGGAAACAACCTTGAAAGCATTGGGAGACGAATTGGTAGTGTTCGAGTTGGAACAACGTATTGGACGAGAAGTCAACAAGGTGGATTGTTTAGAAGAAGAAGTGCCTATAAGGGACATGGACGATGAAGTAATGAGGATCACCAAACCTGGATACGCTCAAGCACAACCCTTTGATTAAAGTGAATATTGGCAATGAAGAGGAAGATCGCCCAACATTCGTCAGCCAGATGCTCAATCAAGAGGTTAGTGATAAATTAATCACTTTATTAAAGGAATATAAGTATTGTTTTGATTGGGAATATGAACATATTCCTGGTTTAGATAGAGATTTGGTGGAACATAGATTGTCAACCAAACCAAGTTTTAAACTTCATAAACAACCTCTTAGGCGCTTTGCTCCTAATGTACTCCCTGAAATTAAGAAAGAAATAGAGCGATTATTAAAAGTAGGCTTTATTAGAGCATATAGATATGTTGAGTGGTTGTCCAATATCGTGCCAGTACTAAAAAAGAATGGTAACTTAAGGGTGTGCATAGACTTTAGGAACCTAAACGTAGTTACGCCCAAAAATGAATATCCAATGCCTATAGTAGATTCCTTAATAGACTCGACTGCCAGACACGTAATATATTCCTTCATGGATGGGTATTCAGGATACAATTAAATTTATATAGTTGAGGAAGATATACACAAAATTGCATTTAGATGCCCTGGATCTGTAGGATATTTTGAATGGGTAGTTATGCCTTTCGGCCTAAAAAATGCAGGAGCAACTTATCAAAGGGTAATGGATTTGATTTTTCACGATATGAAGGCCATTTTAGAGGCCAAACCACCTAACAACAAAAAAGAATTGCAAAGGTTTTTAGGCCATGTAAACTTTTTAAGACGTTTTATTTCTAATTGTGCAGGGCGAAATAAAGTTTTTTCGCCGCTTTTAAAGTTGAAAAATCAGGATGAATTCATCTGGAAAGAAGAGTATCGAAAGGCTTTTGAAAGCCTAAAGACATATTTATCAAATCCACCAGTGTTGGTGTCACCAATCCAAGGACGGCCAATGAAAGTGTATATATCGGCTGAACAAGAATCAATAATTGGAATATGGTGAACAAATGGCGATTTACTACTTGAGTAGACAGTTAACAAAATGTGAATGTAATTACTTTGCCATTGAAAAATTATGTCTTGCATTGTATTTCACACGTACAAAATTAAGGGCTTATTTACGGTCAGTAACCGTTTATTTGATTTCTAGAGTAAATTTGGTTAAGTATATGTTCTCTCGCCCTATTTTACACGAAAGGGTGGGCCTTTAGACTTTAGCATTGTCAGAATTTAAATACAGCACATACCCCAAAAGGCAGTTAAAAATCAGGCTTTTGCTAATTTTCTGGCCGATCATCCATGCCTTGACATGCCTGAAGAGACTGAATTAGAAATCGATTCATTCGAATTAAAACACTGGATCTTGTACTTCGATGGATCAAAAACCTCCAAAGGTGTAGGAGTAGGAGTGGCATTGATAAATCCTTTAGGGATCTGTTACAAATTCGCATTCACTTTGGATAGAATGTGTACCAACAATCAAGTCGAATACGAAGCCTTAATTGTGGGTTTAGAATTGATGATAGATATGGAAATAAAGAATGTTAGGGGAGATTCTCAATTTGTAATTCACAAATTGATTGGTGATTTTAAATGCCAAAGTGATTTCATTGTAAGTCAATATGAAATCGCCCAAGATTTGTTGAAAGAATTCGACCAATTAGAGTTTCAATTTGTTAATAAGATATATAATAACATAGAGAATGAGTTGGCCCAGATTGCCTCAGGATATTCAAAGGCTTTAAATTGGGAATCTACTTGTGAATATGGAATAATATTGCCCGTAGTCCAAAGAAGGGCGAGAAGGATCGAAATTCACTGCATATAAATGGAGATGCAATAGATTGGAGAGTGAAGATTAAAAGGTTCTTCAAAGAATCTAATAAGGGAGGTAGTAGGAAAATGAAGTTGCGTTTGCTAAATTATACATTAATAGATGAAGTGTTATTTAAGAAACGCTCTGACGGTATACTATTAAAATGTGTAAGTTTGCAAAAAGTCAGAACAATCATGGCTGAAGTGCATGAAGGGATATGTGGAGCTCATCAAGCTGGCCAAAATATGAGATGGTTAATTATTAGGAATGGATATTTCTGGCCCAAGATGGGAGAATCATGCATTCAATATTCGAAGAGTTGTCTAGCGTGCCAAAAGCATAGTCTAATACAAAGGGTGCCAACAAGAGAGATGACACCCATTATCAAACCATGGCCGTTCAAAAGTTGGGCGATAGACTTGATAGAGAAGATTTATCCTCCATTGTTCAAGCAACATACATTTGTTATAGTTACAATAGACTTCTTCACTAAGTAGGTAGAAGCGATACATCTAAAGGAGATTACCCAAAAAGGTGTCATAGAATTTATCCGTGATCATATTATTTATAGATTTGGAATTCCACAAACTTTGATGGTGGATCACGGAACTTCCTTGAATGGAGATAAAGTGAAGGAATTCTTGAACGAGTTTGGAGTTAAGCTAGTGAACTCCACGCCTTATTATGCTCAATCTAACGGGCAGGCAGAATCTTCTAATAAGATTCTAAAAACTAGCATAAGGAAAATGATAGACGAGAATGCCAGAAATTGGCACGAATGTTTAAACAATGTCTTATGGGCTTATAGGACGTCGCCTCGGTCAAATACCAAAGATACTCCTTTCCAACTTATGGACAGGAGGCCGATCAATGTACAATTAATTAGAGTGTGTTTGCAACATAAGTTAAATGATGGTGAATATGCCAAGTCACTAGTTCAAAACTTATTGGAGTTGGACGAATTAAAGTTGAACGTCCTAGATAGATTGCAAGTTCAAAAACAAAGGATGGCTAAGTTTTATAATAAAAAGTTATAGCCAAGTCATTTAGCCTGGGCAAATTGGTTTGGAAAACAATACTCTCTTTGGATAGTAAAGATCCAAAATATGGTAAGTGGTCGCCCATTTGAGAATGGTCATATAAAGTGAACAGTGTAATGCCTAATGGAGCCTATCAGTTAGAAGATTTAGATGGTACCAAACACATGAGGTTCATTAATGACAAATATTTTAAAAAGTATGTTCCTTCCTTATGGGAAAGTGAACAAATAAAAGCGTAATCAATATAATTGAGTTGAACGATCGTAGATAAGTGAGGCAAGAACGAAATATGTTCAAATAAATTCATTTATTATCAAATATTCATTACAAATTCTGAAATACAAAATACTAAATGCTCTATAAGTTATAATTGAGAGCAGACTAATTCCTCAGTCGATCGCCAAGTAAGAGGGTGAACTGACCTTGATCGCCGTCCTGATCACACTGCTGCAAGGGCAGGCAGAGAGGTTGAGAAGCACTCTGAACAAGCAAAAAAGGAAGAAAAGTACCCTCAAATCGCCTGCCTAATTGCATTGCTGCAATAACATGCAAGAAGACTGAGAAGCACTCTCAGCAGGCGAAGTGGCCTGAAAGGCATCCTCAAAAATCGCCTTCCATCATTGAACTCCTTATAGAAAATATGGAAACGATGGGAAGACCGTTGCTGGCCACAAAATATTTCCTATATCTCCCATACCAAAGGCGACATCAAGAGATATAGCAAAATTGGTGGATCAAATGATCAATTTCTATTGAAGACGGAAATTTTGGATAAATTGTTGAAATGCCAAACGATGGCATCAAATTAGTTTTTTGAAGAAAAGAATGGAAATGAAAACGATGAGTTCGAAACGCACACGCATTTATAGATGCTTGAATGTGAAAAGACAGAATATGAACGGCTACATTCGTACATAATAACTGAAATCAAATGACCCAAAGTTTTGGGAAAAGAGACGGGAATACCAAGAAAGAATGTACATGAATTTTAGTATGAAGCTGTTAAATGTTTGGGGGGTTGATGATTAAGGAAACGTTAATTAATACGCAAGTAGACAAAATAGTCATTCATTAATGACGATAGCTGCTGTTACATTCAAAATTAGCAATGGCAATTAGTGCGAAATTACAGAAGGAAAGTTAAGTCATTGGATATCTTAATTACATTTCGCCCCAAGCTAAACGTATTATTTCCCTGAGTCTTCCCCAATCTTTGCTCTGTTGAGAAGAAGCGACATTTAATTCAGTTGCAAAATCGTCATCAACCTCCAGCTTTTTGTATTGCTCAACCAAAGACTTGGTTCGTTCAATTCCTTCGGAAGCATTGCAATTTTTAGCAGTCATTCTCGCCCTGCAGTCGTTAATATTTGCTTGAAACTCCTTCATCTCTGCAACCAAACTTATCATCAAAGAGTCTTCAATCATAACCTCAGAGGAGATTTCGTTGAATTCAGCCCCGGCTTTGTTAATCTCTAGAAGCAAAGACTTTCTTTCAGATGCAGCACGAAGGTATTAAGTACTCCAGGCCTCCAGTTCAACATTTTAGCTAGCAAAGAGAGGATGTCAGAGTGGACAACCTTCAATTTCGCTTTAAAGTCAGCAGACATATTGAGCGATAGAAGTGTAAGTTCTTGTGCTAAGTTCGCACTCAATAGCTCAAACTTATCCTTGTGTTTAGTAGTACTAGCCTCGCCGATATCCATGTCCATGAAAGACACATACTCAAGTACCGAATGCTTGAGGAACTTCAATTTTCCTCCGAAAAAGCAGAAGATGAAGCACAATGATGACTGGTTGAAGTAGGGCGTGACGTCTTTACTTGTCCCCAGGAATTGAACAAGTCCTGGATGGAACACACAATGTCATCAGCAGCCTACAAGAAAGATGCCAACATTGAGAACTTTCATTACAATAAACGAAGTGAAAATGAAAGGGAAGCAAAATGTTACCTCATCAGCAACCTTGGGGAGTTTAGGTACATCACTAGTTGGCTCCACCACTTGGCGTTATCTCATATTAGAAGAATATCTATGACAATATTTTACTTGTAAGAATTTTTTTGAACTTATTAAGTGGTTATTTTACTTCTACGTCACTTGCATATAAATTTTTAATTATAAGTAATTTTTACGTATAAATGAGTTTTTAACTTATAAGTAGTTTTCTAATCTAGAAGTAATTTTTAGTTTTAAGTAAATGTTTTGACTTCTAAGTATTTTTAACTTATATGCGAATTTTTTTACTTATATGTAATTTTTTTAAAAAAATTAACTTACAAGAAGTTTTTTTGACTTATGCGTGATTTTTTCTCTTGTTTCTTACTTGTACATATTTTTTTGTTTTTTTTAAAAGTGAATTTAGTAATTTTTCTAACATATAATTGAATTTTTTAATCATAACTGAATTTTTATCATATAATTGAATGTTCACTTATATGTGAATTTTTTTTTTTTTTTTTTTTTTGATATGATTATATGTGAATTTTTAGTTACAAGTAATAGTTGTACTAATAAATATTTTTTTACATAAAAGTGAATTTTAGTTTTAGAAGTGATTTTTTTTTCTTATAAGTAACTTTTTACTTATAAGTGAAATTTTTAGTTAATCGTAGTTACTTATAAATATTTTTATTAAATATAAGTTATTTTTTACTTATTAGTAGATATTTTAATTATATGTAATTTTTAAGGTATAAGTACTATTTTTTACAAGATAAAAGTTTAGGGACCTGTCGTGCAATTATCGTAGGGACTTGGGCTACAATTTTGGAAAACGTGTTTTAAAGTTTTAAAACCCTAAACGGGTTCCACGGAAGGGAAATTTTGCTGCTTCTTCTTTTCCTTTTCCTTTTCGTTTTCATTTTTTTCATTTATTTCTCTTTCCTTCATTTTCTTTTCTTTTCTTTTCCGTTTCAATTTCTCGGTATTTTGGTGGGATACAAATCAAGAGTACAAGGAGAATAAATTCAAGGATTTGGAGAAATATTTGGGGAAGTCAAGGCCAAGCTTCAAAAAAATGGTTTTATCTATAATTTTGTATTTTCTCAATTATTTTGTCATATTTGTAATGTATTGGATAAATATTCTTCTTTTTATCATTTGTATAAATTAGGCTAGTTATTTGTGTTGGGATTTATGGTAGCAACTTAAACTAACTTAATTAATTTTAATATTTGCTCTTTAATGTTAAAATGCTTATTTTCATGTGTATTTGTTATTGTGTTAAATGCCTTTCATTTATTTGGCCATTAAATGATTGAGTTTAGTGATTTATACATCGTTCGAGAGAATATTGTACATTTTAGACCAAATAGTAAATATTCTAGATTTGTGTAGGGGATATAGATATACTCTTAACTTTAGGTGACTCATTGAGCTATTTTTACAAATATTTAATGCGGTTGTTTGGTTTGAATCGACATAGAGATATAGTAGATTAAATTAATAGGGCGTTTAGTATGAGCAGGTGAGAAAGGATTCCTACTAGATAGAGGGGTAGCCAGAATGGGAGAAGTAGAAGGAGTATCTGGTCTATCTAGCAGGTGGAAGGCACGATTAGCGTCAGTTATGAACAATCTGCGCTTCACAGATGGCCATAGTTGGTCAAAAAGAGGATGTGTAACAGTTGTGGAATTGAAAGGAGCAAAAGAGAAACCTTTTTCCAACAGTTTATTACGAATATCGATGGTTTCAGCCTCGATTCTACTTATGAGATGGAAACGCTCTGTCAAATTCTTAGAGTAACAGGGAGGAACATGCCATGTTTGGCAAAATTCAAGCCGACAAGCAAAAAATTGGGGAGCATATACCTCAACCCCAGCCTTGGCATTCGTCCTAGTCAAGATGTCATGGAACAATTCTCTTCCAATCAGAAATTGAACCCAGATAGGTAAGGACAGACTTACTTCATCCATGGTAGAAGGAGGCCAAACATAAATGGGGATTTGGTGAGCAGAAAAATGAAAGAATGAAGGAATTGAGTTCAAAGTATAAAAGAATGTGAAGACATCCCTAGCAGACA
This sequence comes from Fraxinus americana, assembly GCA_035079005.1. Classification (NCBI taxonomy): domain Eukaryota; kingdom Viridiplantae; phylum Streptophyta; class Magnoliopsida; order Lamiales; family Oleaceae; genus Fraxinus; species Fraxinus americana. The sequence goes on along the minus strand of CM068717.1, from coordinate 31,549,771 downwards.
TATTTAAAGGGCTTAATTGATGGATGGATAGCCCATAACAATTGATTGAACAATGAGGGGATGGTGCAGCACCAAGCTGTGAAAAATATGCTCTCAACAACAATTGAGCTAGCCAAAGAGGCCCACTGCCTATAGGAGATGCACCACTTTTCAGCTAAAATTGAAGGGAAGCTATGCCACTATAAAAGGTAGCAAAAAAGAATGAACACAAATTCAAAGACTTGCCATGTGCTAATTCATGCGATAGAGGCAGATAACTCATGGAGGGTTTCAAGTTGGGGACACAAAGAACATATTTACAAATCTAGACCTGAAAGAAGGTTACACGCTCAGCATGATTATGTTCAGAACTGGAAGCAGTATAAAGGCCTTGTATGCTTAAGTAAGATTTAGTAATTTTCTTGTCAAACTTTGGGGCAGCACCATCGACCAAAAGGCCAGGAAATATGGAATCGCCCAAAGGCTGAGGATTTACTAGGGCTCCAACGCCCCTTAAAGTAATAGACATGGGACCAAGTGGGAAAACGAAGGTATTATATTCAGAAGACCAAAAACTTAGAGCAATCGAAAAAAGCGATGGGTCGAAAATTGGGGGTTGAAGAGCGATTTCTAGTGAGTCTGAAATCCTAACACGATCAAAAATCGCCTTGGTAGGGCCATGATTCACAAGACGTGCATGCCATCTACGAAAAATAACATCATCTTTGGGCCAAGTGCGAATACCTTTTTCGCGAATCGGCCTTAATGGCAGAGAGTTCAGGAACGGAGGGCCTTGAGTGCAAGAGAACAGCTGGCCTACCGCCACTTGTCCAACGGCTTCAGCATTATTGAATGATGGACCAAGATAAAATTCATTAAGGTCAGCATTGGCTTGTGCAAGGAAGTTTAGATTTACATACGGCCTAGAAAGGATTTTCTGGAAATCTTTGAAACTGAAAGAATCATCAGATTGGGTTTGTGAAGTCGCCATTGGGTGCAAAATACAAGTTTATTAAGATTTGTCTGGGAAATGTAGTAGAGAAGCAAGAAGATGAATGATAAAATAGCGAGGAAAAAACGCGAAATATAGAGATGTGGTTTAGTGGTGCGATGAAATGGCGTGTCTTTTAGGTTTATAAGGGTTCGTAACGTTGCACCTTTTCAGGCAATAGAAGGAAATAATTATTGAAATTCTTGGGAATTTCAAATATTGCTGGAAAATACAAAGTGAATTGGCAAAGATTAATAATTTGTATTAATTCTGTCATATTGGGGGGTAATTGTTGACACACTAAAAGTGCAACCCAAATTAAATAGCCCAAATAGTGAAGTCCAATTGGGGAGTCCAGGATAAAGGCCCAAACGAGATTATTGATGAATGCAGTGGAAGCCCACGAACGCAGTAACATCATCGCCCTAGCTTGCAAGACGTCCAGAATTTGAACGAATGGAGCGCCTCACGGTCGCCCAGAACGATGACCTCGTTCTCGTCAAAACCTTCGAATCGCCCAGGATCTTAGCAAACGTAAGATATTATGGTTATTCAGGATAATAGTTATTGAAGCAGTTATTGAGCAATTTTCTCACATTTTACGATTCAAGGAGCCCAGTTGAAGGCGGTTGAACGACAAAGAGTAATGGCAGCAGTTAGAGACGGCAGTTCCATGACCAGTTAGCCACCATAAAGAAAGTAAGTAGTTATAGAGCAATCAAACAGTTTCCAAGTTGTTTGTCATGAAGAAATCATCAAAGGAATATAAAAAGGAAGAGAAGACATAGAGAAAGACCCCGAATCAAACACTCTCAAATGGAGAATATGTAATTTACTTTTCTTAGAATAACTTTAACCCATTCATTTCTAGTACTCGTGTGCTTGCGCCCCTTGGAGGCATTCTGTTTATTCTCAATTGTAACTTTCATCAATAAAACACCATTTTTGGGATTTTATCTCAAGAGGTTTGTCCCTTATACAATCGTATGATCCCTTTTTTAATTGTTAGCGACAATCCGCGTGAGACAAAAATATTTTCATATGACATTCTGTAAACTCATTTATGCATTTCCCCTATAATTGTAGCATTGCTCAAAATGGAGTTCAAATATGCGGGGTGTGTGAATACGTAGTTTTAGTTGTCTTTGTCACTTAAAGTTTGATATTTAAGGGTGTGTTTGTCTCCCATTATTGGGAGAAAAATAGAGTAATGAATAGTGTATTTTGGAGAATGTGTGATTGGAATTTAAAGTAACTTTATTGGTTTGTGTGTAAAATATTTTATTGGGTGAATGTGTGGTGGAAAATTTTACTGTAACAAACAATTTTTTGGATTAATGGTAGACAAACAGGGGCTAAGTTTTGTTTGGTCCCAATTTTTAAAATTTATTTTTTCTTAACTAATTTTACAATTATAGATTTTATAATATTCATAATTCTTATCAGTGTTTTTACCATGTATCTACCTTACCTATAATAAAAGAGCCACTTCCCTCATTACTGTTCATGAGCCGAGAGTCGAGCTGAATGGCTTTTTGGCTCGGCTCGACTCAGCTTGGCTAAGCCGTATAAGCCGAGTTTTTTTTTTTTCATATCTATCTCCTTCCATTTCTCTCTACAATCTTAAAAGAAGAAAGTTTGGTTTCACGATTTTTTATTACTTTTTCCATATTTACACGCAAACTGCTACACTCTTTACGCATATCCTTTCCTCTCGCCATTTCTCTCTCATTTTCCCTTTTCATTTTTTCCCTGTACAGTGACCAAAACCCTAACGCCCCGTTTGATTGACGAAATTTTCCATGGAACTAGGAAAATATTTTCTATTTTCCACTTTTTTGACTGTTTGATAGACGAAATTTTCCACCGGAATATTTTCCCTCCCCATCCCCCACGCGCCTATTTTCCGGGTTTTTGGTGAAGTGGGAAAAAGTTTTCCAGGCGGCCGTTGAACTTTTTTGTTTTGCAATGGAAACAAATGTCATAACCAATTGTAAAAAAAAATTCATTTTAATGGACAATTTTCATATAAAACAAAGTCAAAACGAACACTAAACTTTGATGGAAAAAAATGATTTTTTTGTGAAACAATTTATTTTTTATTTTTTTTTACTTTTAGATAATGGAAACAAATTTTATAACTAATTGTGGAAAAAAAAAATCACTTTAATGGACAATTTTCATGTAAAACAAAGTCAAACGAATAGAAATTTTAAAATTTTTAGGGTGAAAAATTATACCAATCGAACACACTTAGGTAATTACTTTCCCTGGAAAATAATTTTTAGGGAATTACTTTACATGGAAATCATTTTCTTTCCGCCCATTTTTTACCATTGCAATCAAACAGACACTAAGCTCCCTTCTTCGCCTTTTTTTTTGCTTCGATTCTGTCTCTCGATGGTTGGGACAATGAACTTTTTCTTGGTTATTGCATCGATTTCTTCTTCTTCTTCTGTAGAGATTTGAAGCATTTGTGAGTATAGTTGTTATTTGCATCAATTTCTTTTTCGTTATTGCATCGATTTCTTTATCTTCTGTGTATATTGCTTTTGTTTATATGTTTTTCAATTTATGCATCCGTTGTCTTCAATCTGCGATATTTGTTCCTCTTTTTCTTCTTTGAAGAGATCCCGAGTCCTCAGCTCCAATAGGACCGATACTATAACGACCGGCCATAGATCCGCTTCTATTAAGGTCCTGACCCCAACTCTTACCAACCAGGATGTATTAAAAACAATAATTTTTTGGAAATTTGTTCAATCGTGTTCTTTTTCCATGAATGAAAATTTCATTGAAATCGAAATATTTTCGACAGTGTTTTGGCTTGTTAGTATCTTGTTTTTATTTGATATGTTGGATTTATATTTTAAAATTCGGGAAAATCACTTCGTTTGGTGTTTCGATGAATTCTGTTTTTTGTTATTTGATGTTCGTTTCCCCGATCACGTAAATTGAAAGCTTTATTATCTTTTTTTTTTTTTGGCTACACTATTAACAGTAATACTCCATTGGAGACCGATGAAATTGGAGATTAAGGTATTTTGGTTTTTAAATAGTTGAAGATGCCTTGATTTTTTATACATGTTACTTTTTCATATTTTCTAAAATTATTAATATACAACAATTGATTAGTCATGATAGCTATTTTAGTATTCTGAATCAGTGTTTGGTGAAATTACTTTAAAAAAGCAAACGTCTTAATTTCTTTTAATTGTCTGAATCTTTTGTTGAATGATACCATTGGGCTAATTTTCACAATCAAATGCACGGATTCATGCTCAAGATACTGATTTTTTTTTTTTTGTAGTTCTCAAGGAACTATGTGGCTGCATTTGCTTCGAAAGAGTAAAAAATTAAGGTAATTATCCTCGTTCAGTTCAATATTTATTGGGATTTTCAATTTCTACTATGAATTTTATTTTGAACTTTTGAAATGTAGATATTCCATGGTAAATGAACAAGTAAAATTTGTCTTGCTTAATTGAAAGAAGATCTTCAAGTTGTAATTTCTGTTTTCTCGCCTTGTGCCTCTAATTTGAAGAATAAGTTCTTGAAGTCTTTCTATTATTTTGATTTACATGCCCTAGAAAAGTTAGCATGAGCTTTATTTACATTGAATTAATTTGAAGTAAGACTTTTAATATCTCACTTGATTAATGTCTTGATATTATGTCATTTCTCTGTACCCTTTTTAGGTTCCCTTAACAATGTTTGGTGTTTCTGGAAACTATACTTCTGTTTTGTACATTGCGGCAGTCAAAGCCAATGTATTGGACAAGGTTGAATCTGAACTGCTTACCCTTGTTGAGGCTCCAAAGAGAAGTCCTACATTTTCGCAGTTCATGAAGGATTTATCAGCTGACACGAGAGTGAAGGCCATAGGCCATAAATGATTTTTGTGCCCAAGCTAAATTTGCGGATATCACAAAGAATTTCTTCTGTAAGAGCACTTTTTATCGTTGCTTACAAATTAGTGTATTTAATTAAGATTGATATTGGAATACATTTGGTCTTATGATTTTGAGCTTGGATTGAGTTTTTAAGAGCATGTCAGTACATAAGCATAGTCTTGCTTGCGCTGCTATTGGATATATTTGTTGGTTAAATCATACTTGTTTATTGGCACAGTTTTTGGATTGATAACATCTTTAGGTAAATGAAACTTGGTTGCAAAGTAGTTGCATCTTTGGTAATCCTGGTTTTGTTTGTTTTTTGGGCAATTGGGAAGTGGTTCTCTTCTTGTTTTGTATATATTGCTTTTGTTCTATTGTTCTATTGTATTCTATTGGCTCATTTAATTTTACATCCTGCTCAGTTTTAAGACAGAAGAGACCATTAATTCATTAGTTACACCATACTACAAGTTTGGCCGTATTATATTTGCTAATTGATGACTCCCGTTAGTTCATATAATTACAACATACATGTGAAGGCTTTGTAAATCAATATGTGCATCTTCTACTTGTGTTGTATATAATCACAACATACACGTGATGCACAGTGGTTCCATGCCTAATTGCTTTTCGTTTCCATACCAAACATAAGTTTTACATTATAACTGGAAATCATTTACTCTTCCAGTTACCTTTCTTTCTACGCTAATAAAAACATAATAATAATTTTAGTTTCTTCTTTTTGTTAGTTTTTCTTGTTCTTTTTCCGGTATGTTTACTTGCAAGATTTACTGCTTTTGTTAATCCAAGATTTACTGTAGTGCTTTTATTTGGGAGACGTGTTGTTTTGAATTTTCTCTTACAGATGAATGGATGAACAGTTCTACTAGACTAGCTTTTACACCATGCGTCTTACGCATTGGAGTTGAGAGGTAAATTTTACCTTGCATTTTCTCAATCATCTGCAATGCCTTTAGGTTTCTTTGTGGTTTGGACTTCAGATTGTTGCTTTAGCCATTTATCTATGCAAAAGTAATTGTAATTGTAGGTCCTTTGCTTCACATTCATATGCGTACATGTTTTTATTTAATTTATTTAAGGACTTGAGATGCCCGACATTTCATTTTTCTCAGTTATTTTTTTTATGAAGGTATTTTCTGGGAAATCTTAAGAATCTAAAGAAGAGCAATGGCTCGATGGTCTCTATGAACAAGGTATGTCAATTTCAAATGCCTAACTCTATTTTGGATCATGTCTCGAAGAATGAAATACAATTCAATGGTATTTATAGGGATCACCATGATGGAAGTCATATATGTTGATATGACTTATCTATTTTCAATAAAAATGATTTGTGCTATGATTTTTTACTCTATTTATAGGAGGAAGTGGATGCCATTTTTGTGAACACTATTCTCACTGGTATTCAATAGCGGAATTTGGAGGCAAGTTTGCTCTATTGGTTGTTTTTCGTGAATAATTTCAAGATCTTATACCTTCTTTGCCATAAACTTTCCTAAATATCAATAATTGTAGTTATTCCTTGTATACATTCTCTCATAGAGGGCCTAGGGTAAACCTGTATTGAATTGTGTAGGTCTCATAATAGAGATATTATGCTCATGGGCGGACCTGGGGGGGTCCTGGGGGTCACCTTTTGAGATTTCTTTCTTTCTTTTTTTTTTTTTAAATCATGTTTGGTATCGATTGAAATTTAAAGTTTAATCTAAATCAAAGTTAACAATTAATTTTAATAACATATTTAATGAAATTCATAATTGTTTAATTTTTATCAAAATTTACTAAAAATTTAATTTTAATCTCCACCAAACAGGGGCAAAATCAAAATAAATTTGAATTTCGAAATATACTAATTTTAAAAATTCTCCGACGATCGTACATTAATCGAATCTACAAATTGCTTATATCATTTCGAAGCTTATTTCAAGAACTACATTATGGACATATCGAATAGTTCAAACATATATCGAAGATAGTTAAAAATACGTTAAACGTAAGTCTTTAAAAAGAAGTCTAACTCGCATTTAAAAAAGCAAAAATCAATTATTTCATTAACATTTATTATTTTTGCGATACAAATTTCTCAGTGTAATTTTCATCATTTTATTAGGAAATTTTCAAAAAATTTCGAATTTTTACATCCGAAAAAGTTATATCTCATGTAAATTTTCGGATGTAAAATTACATGGGGTATGCTTTTTTTGATGTAAATTTTCGATTGTAAAATTTCTCCCAACTTCTTTGCAAGTTCGATTGTGCCCCCCCAATATTAAGGTCTGCGTCCGCCCCTGATTATGCTCATGCTCAGCCAAAGGAAACAAAGCTACAGGTTATCTACAATTTCGTTGCATTCCTTTTAGTTTGGTGAAATTATGGTTTTCAAGTGCTAACCATATTTATACGATCCACCGTCATGATACTTTTGTAGCTTGCAACTTAACTGTAATGGTGTATGAAATTCAGACTTTGAATGTAGAAATCACCATATGTTTACACATTACATTATTATTTTAAGCTTTATCTTAGTATATCAAATGTTTTCAATAGGATCGAAGCATAACAATTACATTGGTTATGAGGAGCGTATTACTTGGTTTTCGCGACATTCCATCAATATTATTGTAATGTAAATTTAGTGAAAAAATGTACTTCAGAAGCATTTTTCAATTTCCAGTCTACAATGAAATTCAATGAATTGAATACATCATTTGCAGAACATAAAAATGAATACAAAGAAATAACTCCTAATTTATCTAAAAATATAAAAACATAGAAGCTTAGACATTGTCGAAGAAATCATCGTCAAGTTGTTTGCATAAGGTTAAGGCTGCAAGTTCGTCCAAATTCATATGGTCCACCAAGCTCGTTTTATGTTCAGAGCTTTCCACAGGTTGTGATTGAACCTCATCTCCACCTTATATGTTGATATATAGTACATCCACAACCGAGATCGATACGTCGTCGTAGTCTTATGAAGGGCTTACGACGTTTCTTGCTCTGCAGATGTTTCGATCGAATAGAAGAGGGATTCAGTGAAGAAGAATTCTGCATGGGACAGCGTCCAGGATTTTAATCCTGAATTTGCTGCTTTGTCTAAGAAGCACTTGTAGGATGAATCCGAGTTACCCGGATTGCATAGTACGATTGATGGGATGCCTCCTTTAATTTGAACAGGCTTCCTCCCATATTTTATTTTGGTCTGCCAGTCACGCTTGGACCCAATCAACTCTTTCCAATGCTTTTTCGCCAGATAATGCGGAGATATGCTGTCAATGACGTTATACCACGCGTCATTGGAAAAACAGTTACTGTTCAAATCAATGAACCCACATATGTAATTATGATTTCCTAATGACCTTGCCCAATTGGTTTTACCGATTCTAGTAGGACCTTCGATTATCAGACTTATGGGACGTAGAGGTCTGGTATCTGGATCTTTGACATTCGTTAAAGCCCAATTCGAAAGAATATCCGGAACCTTGAACGAGTTCCGGTCAAAGTGTGGAACGTACATCGGAATTGGTTCTGCATATATCTTGTCTAATTTGGCAGAAATCTTATGAAACTGAAGGACGTAGGTTCTCGGACGTTCTTTACTGATTATACTCAAAGCATCGCCTTTATTTTGACATTGTGGCCGTTTACAGACATCGTTTATATAACATCCGCTGCGATGTCTTTTCCGACCGTCGTCCTTGAACTCTCCGTCTTCGATAAACACACCTCCTTTAGATATGTATTCATATACATCTGCAGCAGACCGTGCTCCTTGAATATTTGGATGATATGAAATTCCAGAAACATCATCCTTTATATCAAATAATTTATTATTTGTGCATCTGAATTTCCCAGAAAATTGAATTAAACAATGAAGATGTTTAGCTCCATCTTCATGAGATTCTTCAGAAATTCTTATGTATGAAAACGGAATAGGAAAATGAATTGATTTTAGAACAACAATTGTTTGTTCTTTTGTAATAGGACATCGTGGGTATGTAATGAAATAATTCTCGGCATAGCAATTGAAAGCCATACTCAGAACGTATACCGTTTCGGATCTACAAGTATATAATACAGAAATTGTAAGAAAAGAAACGAACAAGGATAGATCTGGATTAAACGCTGATCGTCAAATGGCTGAAGATATGATAGAGGAGAGAATTATACAACAGAACAAAGAGATTAGATCGTTATTTATTGAGGGGGTCGGAAGATGATCCTACGGCTATAAATTAAAGGTCAGCAGATATTTTGATGGTGGGATTCCCGATACGCGCCGAACGTTGATTTCGGTGTTGGGGTAGACTACAAAAGAATTCGGGACGCTCCATGTGAATTTAAATACAAAGGGCGCGAAAGTGTGTTTAAAAAATTGTCCGTCATGCTCCAACACGTGGCACAATGTCAAATTTGATATACTTGTAGCATGATTCACTACGAAAGTAGTTAGGGTGGAATAATCGGACGGATAAGATTGGATTCTATTCTTTGGAAAGGTTATGCCTCCTAGATGTGAATAGATAAGCTTCTGTTTGGTATAAATTAAAATTTCATTCTCATATTTCTACTCATTTTCAATCACGCATTCTTTAATAAAATAATATTTTTCATCATATCAATAAATTTCCTTACTTTTTCAACTACACATTCTCTATCAATCTACTATTTCAGAATACATTTTTCCAAAATAATGTGGCTCAAACACACCCTAAGTATGCAACGTGTCAATCTTGGTCTCCTGCGCTGCGCACAGGGCTATCCTGCACGCAGGAGACCAAAAAACAAAAATTTTGCTTTGTAGCTGACACACAAAGCCAACTTTTTATTTTATTTTTTTTTCTTTATTTTCAGGGCTGTCAACGCAGACAGTCCTTAAGTTTTCTTTTTTTTTTTTATTTTTTTTATTTTGACATTTTTTCCCCACTTTTTTTGCAATAATTTATTAGTTTAATTTTTTAATTTTTTTATCTATACATTAATTGATGATTATTGCGATCTTTATACTTATGAAATTAATAAAAGTTGTTTGAACAAGAAGATAGCACTTGTCGAAGTAAGACATTCCAAAATATATAAATGATTATTCTTATTTTTGTCTCAATTTTCGAGGACATTACGGGATATCAAATGAAGTCGAAATATTATATTTTTAATATTATATCCAAGTGCTCACGACCTAGTTTCCCCCATCTCTAATGAAGTGCGAAACGGCCAACCGTAGCAAAAGTTAGCACTCGTCGAAGTAAGACATTCCAAAATATATAAGTGATTTTTTTAATTTTTGTCTCATTTTTCGAGGCCATTACGGGATATCAAATGAAGTCGAAATATTATATTTTTACTACTATATCCAAGCGTTCACGACATAATTTCCCCCATCTCTAACGGCATGCGAAACGACCAACTGTAGCAAAAGTTAACACTTGTTGAAGTAAGACGTTCCAAAATATATAAATGATTTTTTCTGTCGTGATTGTTATGTTTGGAAACCCAGCAAAGATAGGTTATTTTCTACTAAAACTGCATGGAACTTGATCCGTACAAAAGGTGAGCTTTGCTCATGGACAAAGTGGTTATTGCATTCCAGGGTGGCTAAGTGAATGTCTTTTGTTACTTGGCTGTCCAACAAGTTCGTTACACATTCTCAAGCCATCAAGAAGAGCTCGAGATTCCGCAACTGTGTTCGTGGTGTGTCCATAATGATGTGCAAAACTTGCCCAACAAATACCCTTTGCATCACGTATTAGACCCCATCCACCAGCTTGTCCAGGGTTCCTTATAGACGCCCCATCAACATTCAATTTAACAAAGTGACCAGTGGGTTTTTTCCAGGATATTAGTTGCACCTGTAATGGCTTTGGATATATAATAGGACAATTAAGAGATTGGAGAGATCTTATATCTCGGTCTGAAAGTCTTTTCACCTTGTAAATCAGTCCAGCACAAGTAGATAGGAAAGATTTAATTTTCCACACAACTCCTTTCCAATCAAAATTTATTCCTTCCATGCGAGCAGCACACCTTGCTGTCCAGAGAGACCAGGTGATTACCAAAGGCACAACACCCCGAAGAAAACCCATTTGAGTTGATTTAGACGCAAAAGACCACCAAAGCTTCATACAGCTTCTCCAAGAAGTGACTTGAGGCATGCGTAAATTGAAATGAAGAGCAAATAGTCCCATACCTTAGTAGCTACTTATCCTGAACATAGAACATGGTCTAAAGTCTCCACTGCAGGCTCTATACAACATTCACATTTTGACATGAACGGGATGCCAAGAAATTGAATGATATCATCAATTGGAAGACAGTTTTTGTTGGACTGCCGCAGTGCCGATCCTGTTATTTTCGGGGCCCGAGGCGAACTCCCACAATTGGGCCCCCGGAGATCAACGTAAACGCAAAATCCAACAGTGCATTATGCAACGTATTGCTAATTACAAAATATCTCAATCATCTCTCAATTAAAGTATTCAATACAGTGACTACGTGCGCCTATGCAATTGATCCTACACGCTACAATGAAATACAAGCTGACCAGGCCACAATTATATAAGCCGACAAGGCTTCAAACATTTTCAATATCAAGTTAGGGCAAGCCATTACTTACTTGCGAAGTAGAAAATCTACGAAAATTGTGGAATCACGCCTATTCCAGCATCCAGCGTTGCATCTCTGTTCTCACTTCTCACAAGCCTAAATCATTCACAGAAACTGGAAACTGGAAAGCTATTATCTTGTAGTAAGTTCAACAGTGAAATGGCCTAATTGAATCACTTCAAATGGCACAATTAGACTGGCAATCAAGAAAATCTATCATTCACAACAATCAAAATGGCAGATTCTTAGACCTAAGTGTTGAAATTGAATCATCCACAAATCACAAAAGCCACAAAACTGAAATTAGAAACCCAGTGCAAAACTGAAATTAGACAAATCACAAAATCTACAAAACTCAAATTAGACAAGCAGCTCAAAACTGAAATTAGACAATGAAACAAAAGCCACAAAATCATACTCAGCTACGCCAGCCTACACGGTCCATCTCTCACTTACCAGTCCAGTTACCAGCAGAATTCCAGAAGACACCAGTCACGCCACGCCAGTCGCAGTCGCAGACCCAGACGGTACTGGTCCACTACCAGTACGAAGCAGTGCTTGGTCGACGGCTGATGGCCTTGAAGAGCGAATCGCAGGTGGGGCGGTGGTGGATCGAACTCGAAACACGAAAAACGGAAGTTCTTGATGATTGGGGAAAAGCCGGAAAACGAAGGAAAATGGTTGAAGGAAGGAAGAAGAAGAAGAGTGGGAGACTGCACTGGACTCCGATAAACACCACTCTGGCGTTGGCTTGAAGATTGGAGTTGGGGAGTTGATGATTTTTGAGATTGAGAAAGCGGGAAGGAGAGATTTCAGAGAGGTCGAGTGATTCTGAGTGTTTTGTTTAGGTTAGAATTGGGCCAACTGTATTTGGGCCTTGTGTGATATAAAAATAAAAAAAAATTGGGCCAAAAAATAGGCCCCCCTCCACGTTTGGGCCTGAGGCGGCGGCCTCATTTACCTCGCCTCAGGGCCGGGCCTACCGCCAAGTAACAAAAGACATTCACTTAGGCACCCTAGAATGCCATAACCACTTTGACCATGAGCAAAGCTCACCTTTTGTACGGATCAAGTTCCATGCAGTTTTAGTAGAAAATAACCTATCTCTGCTGGGTTTCCAAACATAACAATCACAACAAAAAAAAAATCATTTATATATTTTGGAACGTCTTACTTCGACGAATGCTAACTTTTGCTACAGTTGATCGTTTTGCACGCCGTTAGAGATGGGGGAAACTAGGCCATGAACACTTGGATATAATATTAAAAATATCATATTTCGACTATCGTATAATTTGCTCACGATGCTCTTGGTCATTTCCTTAATTTTATTAATTACTGAAAAATGAAAATGGACTGCTTTAGGTGAATACATGAAAATATTAGATCCCAAATTGATGATTTTTTAGTCTATGAGTTTCACTAATATAAACTTATGAATTATTGACCAATTTTTTCTCCTCCATTTCATTACTTAATCTTATAGACTAATAAAAGTATTTTCGTTAAAACTTAAACGTTTTCCCACGTTACCTACGATGTGAAAGAGATTGTAGGACTGTAAATACTTGATAGATAACATCTATTGTCCCTTTTTAGTAGGGTGGATACTTCCAATTTGGTAGATATTAAAATCAAATTTTTAGTAGATTTTGATAAAAGTTGATGAGATGTGTGTTGAAAAGTTGTGAGTCCTATGGAATGTGTAATTAAAATTAATTTTTAAATTTTACTTGAGAATTTAATCCAAACCAAACAGTGCTTAGTATTCACAGTATATGACCTCTTTATTTATTTTGATATGAACATGAAAACGTATGCTCGACCAAGTGTCATATAATATAATACCGGAGACAATGTATGCCATGCCCTTAACTGATTTGAAATCCCCATAAAAAAAACAAAAGAATTTGATTGTGTATGCGTCGATTTATAAATTTTATCATAATTCAATGATGGGTGGTTGAAACACGATGGAACTAACATAATAAATAGATCAAAAACTGCAACCGATATGTCAACTGCTATTATATGATTTTATTAAGAACAGAGTAAAAAGTTATTAGACTCGTGTGTATTTTATTAAGAACTAAATTCTCATATTTATAGGGAAGAATTAAGGCGGCAAAGGATGCAATAATCATTCATAAATATTTACTCTATTTACAACATATTTTTATTTTTTCTTTCTCAAAATAAATCTGCCATCAATTTCAAGAAAGTAGAAGGACGGGATGTTAGAGAAGAGGTAGAACACTATTTATGAGAAGGAGAAAATTACCTATGTTTGATATTTGGGCATCCCAATAGCCTATGCAAGTTGAGCCCATCAAAATAAATATTTAATAATACATACAAATTATAGTACCAAATGCAGTTTGTTTATTTTTATTTTTTCATTTATTTATTTTAGTGACAAATAACATGCCATAAAAATAATTTATCGATTCAATTATTATAACAAATCCGATCAGATTGTTATCTGATCAGATGGTTATCGATGATGAGAATGTGATGGTTGTGAAAAGATTGAAGGATTTGAAGAAAACAAACATTTTTTTTGGATGACTTGTTTTGACAATTTTACCTATCAATTAAGATGTCATTTGAGTTAAAATTACTGTTTGAATGTTGACTGGCGATTTTATGGACGGAATGCGTGAAATGGATCAACTCTCTAATTATATATAAAGGTTTGGGACTTCGGCAGCAAAAATTAAAGGTCTGGGTGTAATCTGCAACAAAATGAAAGATTTGGGACCAGCGTTGCAATTTTTTCGAGTCAAAATTACTGTTAAAAAGATGACTGACGATTTTATGGACGGAATTAAAGGTTTGGGACCAACGCAACTACATATAAAGGTTTGGGACTTCGGCTGCAAAAATAAAAGGTTTGGGTGTAATCTGCAATAAAATAAAAGGTTTGGGACCATGGCCGCAATTTTCCCTATTATAAATTATTGCAAAATAACTACATAACCAAATTAAATACTTCATGGGTTATGGAAATGAAGAGAATAAACAAGTAATTAAACATTAAAATTTGCAATTCCCCAAATTTATCTCACCATCTGTAAATTCATTATTTTTTGACTATCTTTTTTTTTTTTTTTGCTCTCAGCTCATTTTACACTTATAATTCCAAGTTCTATAGTTTTCTATGGGTTAATAACCCAAATGGTCACTGAACTTTAAAAATTACTCAAATCATCATTGAACTTTGGAAAAAATTTACATGGGGTCACTGAACTTTAAAAATCATCTTATTCATCACTAAATTTTGCAAAATGTTTCCCAAGGGATCACTGAATCAGTGATCCCATAGGAAACTTTTTGCAAAGTTTCAACTCGAAATGAAAATCCATAAAAGAAGGTTCAAGATTAACTTATTGGAACACTAAATTTCTATACTATAGCCCACTCGGAAGGTTTGAGTTCGAAAAGACTCACTTTAAGCAACTACAAGAGATGAGCAAACAAAATAAAGTAGTGGAGATGAACTCAACTCACTGTACTCATGGTATTAGGTCGGTACGATAATCTCTGGAACCACATCCTCCTCCATAATCTGCCAGAGACCCCTAACCCAGAACCATGAGGATTTCCAATTCTTGATAGAGGTAGGGGTCCCCCAGATAAATGGAGAATGTGGACCCCATGGATTCATGCAGTACCACCCTTGCAGTCGCTTCCCCCACTAGAGGTACAGGGTTGAAAGTGGGTTTGGAAAACATGAGTAGGCATATCCTCGCCAAGGGTGACCTCCTTCCAAAGAAGGAAAGCCTCTATCAGTTGGCTCCAAGCATTTTGCACTAGCTGAGTAGGAGCTAAGTTATACTACCTAAGGACGAATCTAAAAAAAGGGTGTATATGCAACCTCATCTCCCTAGCCAACATATCCTCGCTCATAGCAATACATCCCTCCCTGGGAAAACAGGCTCTCTCTTCTGGGGTCGGCAATAATAGTTCTATATTGTCTGGAATCCTATACCTTTCGCGAAAGGTCTCCAGCTCACCCTCTTTTATATCCGTGGGCCATAAAGAGGCCCCCTACCTAACATTGTATTCATTAGGGCCCCCTATCGCCTCCGTGATCCTCTCAGTGGAGACCACGGAAGGAATGCCAGCCTCAGCACAGATTAGGGCCATATCTATCCCAGAAGAACCCTCTTTCGCATTTCTTTTTAAGTCAGAGGCCACTAGAGTAAGAGAAAGGAAAGAAACGTCTCAATGGGGGAAAATACTTATGCAAACAGTAAAAATCTGAATCTCAGAGAACCTCGAAGTCGAAGAAAATGGTCAATCTTCGGTGACAATAAGAAAGAATAGGGCTCGGAAGAGGGAATCCTTACACTTGATATTTCAAACTTTCGAAAGTGAAAAAAGGTGAAAAAGTGGTTACCCTGCCTTTTATATAGGCTTACCTAACGAACCCTCGCCGTTGGATATTCCTCTGATTTAATCTAAGCCCTCCACCTGTAACCTCATCATCTACGTTGAAGCCAAAAGGCGCCTATTAAAATTTAAATCAAAGGCTCAGATGAAACCGTGCATTGCACGCATTTCCAATTTGCGTGCGCCTGGGTGGGAGTGCAACATTGTCATCATTGTACATTAAATGCGCATGTCGCTCGAGCCTTGGAAATGACCATAATATCCAGCTGTCGTTCATTGGGAACCAAAGCCTTCTAAGTCACCCATACAGGTCAACCAGGAAGCTCTAATCGCAAGTGGGGGATTGGTAATTCATCCTAACTGCCTCATCTCACGCTAAGAGGTCATGTCACACGCTTAGACCGCTTAAGGCGTAAGCAATGCACCGTACCACAGAAAGGCCTCACCTCTATACGGTTCGTCCGTACGTGGAAGGGCATCTGTATCCCGACAGATCTACAGGGAACCGCCTTTATCGATGCAAGTTAGTTTCTTTACAATGGTTAAGTTAGGAACCGGAATTCCCACATCGACTCCGGCAGGATGAGGAAGATGTCGCCCCGGTTACCTCTTGACTTTCAAAATTCCATGCATCATATAAATAATGACTTCGGAGACTGATGTTACTCATATAAATAATCGTAAAATGAACATACCACGTGGCAAACGGGCAACCTGATTCTATGCATGCCGAAGCAAACCCGACCCAAAAGCTACTCATACGATCCCCTGTTGGCAGAGGTCTCTAGCATAAACTCATCTCTGGCGATGCGGTAAGTCAACCAACTACAGACCTAATGAAGTGATTGACAAGACAGCACACTGCTAGTGCTACCTCTGCACACCTACGCTGTCAAATCCTAAGTCAGAAGTGAAGATAGGAAGATCTCAGTATTAATGGCTTGATTGATTGACACTAATAAGAACCATTAGATCTTCTACCATCGGACGGACCTCATTCACTCGACATTAGATATAAAAACCCACACTCCACACGTTAAGGAGCAAGGAAAAAAAAGAGGCAAGTTTACACATTTAAAGTAAATCTTGACTCTTTCTACTACACTCAAAGGCCGACCCCCTTTTTTATGCACCAAACAACCAAAAACAGCAACTTACTAAATATTTTGAATTATTCCCTTCGTTGATTCTTTTGAGAAGCAAGTGATTTGAGTCATAACCATATTGGGATCAAAGCTTACGTGGATATTTGTTTCTACTTATCTATTGGCTACGTTATCGGACCATTTTTTGGGGTCAACAAATTCAAAAATTGATGATTTTTGAAAGTTATATTCATGCCTTTTGTGCTATTTTGGAAAAATCTTTATGACTGGAAGCATGGGTTTTGGTTAAAAAAAACATTTCTTTTTATAAATTAAATTAATAGAACATTTTAAAGGTGTTTGACTCGTCAAAATCTGACAACTTCGGGAAAAAAAAAAGTGATTTTCTGATATTTGCATGACTTTTGTGCTATTACATAATGACCTTTATAACTCAAAATATGGGTATGGATTCAAAAACCTTTTCTTCCATATGAAATTAAATTTATAGAGCTCACCAGCGGTATATGATTTGTCAAAATCTTACAACTTCCGAAAAAAAACGATTTTTTTGAAGATTTGCACTTTTGCGTTGTTCCTTAAAAATCATTATAACTTAGAGCACGTGCATGGATATAGAAAATCATTTGTTCTATTTAAAAATCAAAATGTTAGAGTTTTACAATGATGTAGTTCGCCAAAATCTGACAACTTCGAAAAATCGATGATTTTGAAAATTTAAACGACTTTTGCGATGTTCAGGTAAAACCTTTATAACTCAAAGGAATGGAAAGGTTAGAAAACTGTTTTTTTTATAAAATAAACTGATAGAGCTTACCAATTAAAATTTGACAACCACGAAAAATCATGATTTTTGAAGATTTCCGCGATTTTTGAGAAAAAAATCTTCATAGCTCAAAGCACGCATATATGTTCGAAACATTGTTTCTTTCATATGAAACTAAACTGATAGATTTTTCCACCTATTTATAGTTCATTAAATTCTGACAACTACAAAAAATATATGATTTTTGAAGAATTGAATGACTTTGCGCTGTTTCGAAAAAATCTTTTTAATTCAAAGAACCGGCGTAGTTTCTTTATGCTATTTGCAGTGAGCGACTGCAAATATCATTATTCATTTGGAAAATCATTTCTTCAATACTAAAGTAAATTGATTAAGGAGTCATATATCAAAAGTAATGACAAATTATTTATCATTTTTCAGTAGCGAAGCAATTATCCACCCAAAGGCTAAAACTTCAAAATTGATCATTGTTTTGTCCTCTTATTTATATATATATATATATATACGCGGAGTTACGTAAAGCTTGAGTAGGTCAGTTCATGTTCCAAAAGTGAGAAAAAGAACTTACTATTTTCCACAAGTCAATACTATATTAATTTTTGCACTTTCAAAACTTTTGAATGTTACATATGTTCCACGGCGATATACGAGCTCCCTTAAAAAAAGGCACTTCACAAATTTCATCAGTAAACGAAACATTTTTGTCACTCATCTACTGATGGCTACCATGGGTGAGTTGACGTGACCTAGCGCTTTTACATGTTCCTCATTGGCAATTTTCTAAACCTTCATTCACTTGCAGGTCAGCATTATAAAAAGAAGTATGTGAAGCGAAATTTTCTATAACTGAGGAGCCTGGGCGATGCCTAGAAGAAGAAGAAGCCATTACGTAGTGGTTTAGCTACTTACAGAAATCAGCGGGACGAACTAGCCCGTTTATCTAAGGCGAACCAACTGCCTCCTCCGGCGAAGGCATGGGAAAAAGACAGTAGAAAGGAGGAGAAACGTAAAGGGGGCGAAGTCCCGTCTGAGAGGCTCCCCAAGAGGAAACTTGTCCTCTTGAAGAATGTTGGGCCCCTAGCCAAACGTCAGACAACTCTTAGCGAATCACTGAGACGTCCTATTCTAGCCGAGCCCATCTCATCTTTGAAGGTTACTGAAATGGATGAGGTTTTCGAAGAGGATGAGGGTCTCGTTAAGCGAAAGAGAGGAAGAAGCTTAGGTGGCGAGCCCTTAGAGGGGGAAAGCACAGGATGTCCTTGGTAGGAGGTCGCATGAAATCTCATCCACTGTGATTTAGATGCTCCCTGTAGAGGTCCAGGGAACTATAAGGCTTAGCCATAAGTATTGAACTGACAAGTACTCTTCCTACGCAAAAACTTACGATGCTGTCGACTTGATGGAGGTTGGGCTCACCCTGCAAGCTCGAGCTCAAAATTTCTTCATTAATGCCCAAATGGAGGCAATGCGAATGCAGGGGCTCATTCAAGCCCAAAATGCAGAGTTTGCCTTAATCAAGGCCAATGCTGAAGCCTCTTTTACGAATAAGAAGGCTGAGGCTTCCAAACTGAAGCATGTCGAAGCGGAGTCAAAGGTGGGGGCTCTTTCCAAGGAGAACAAGGAGCTGAAGAAGGAAGCCCACCTCTGCAAGGCTGAGGTGAACGCTTTAACGAAACTGATTGAGAATTCCGACAACCTTCAGAATATCACTTCGTTGGCCTTGGAAATTGCTAACAAGGAAAAAGGGAAGCTGAAGTCTCAAGTCGAGGCATTAACTGCTGAGGTTGTGGACTTGAGGCAATAGTTGGGCAGGGCCGAAAAGGCAGCAGTTGATGTCCCATTTCCATAAGACAACTAAGTATGATGGCCTAAGCATCTATTGAAGAGAGGTCGCATACAGTGCAGAGCTACATCCTTAGTAGGACTTGGCTGCACTGAAGGGTGAATTTTTATCTGTCGAACCGTCTACCCCAGCCAATGTGGTTGAGAACCCCGTGGAAGTGCCTGAAGAGCCTCAATAGGATGCTATTGCTCCTTAGGATAAATCCTTCCCTTCTTTTGTAATAGCCCATTTGTAGTGAACTCACTGACTTGCCATTTTCGCATTCATAATAAATATATGGGTATCACTTTTAACTAATAATTCCATCACTAATGGGCTCGCCATTAAATTAATTTTTTGACCCCTTCATGGGTTCGCCATGATTTAACCATTGATGGAGATGTATGAGCTCGTCGTACTTAAGCAATAACTTATGAGCTCGTCATAATTAATTAATTTGATGGAGATATGGGCTCGCCATATTTTAACCGTTGATCGAGATGTATGAGCTTGTCATACTTAAACAATAACTTATGAGCTCGTCATAATTTATTAATTTGACGAAAATATGGGCTCGCCATATTTTAACCGTTGATGAAGATGTATGAGCTTGTCATACTTAAATAACCGATAACAAAAGAGATCATTCATTGATCATAGGCAGTACATGTACATAACAAGGTCTTACTGATAATATATTCGAAGGTGCTCCACATTCCATAGGTGGGGCTGCACCTTCCCATCCAGATTTTCAATCATGAAGGTCCCTGGTCTGACCTCGCATGCAATGCGATAAGGACCTTCCCAATTCGGACCCAATGAACCTATTCCAGGCTCCTTCGAAGACAAAAATACCCTTCTAAACACCAAATCGCCTCTTCGGAATGACCCGTCCTTGACTCTAGCATTGCAATATCTTGTCATTTTCCTTTGGTAGATGGCCAATTTAACTTGTGAGGCCTCTCTCTTTTCTTCAAGGAAGTCAAGCTCACATCGTCATATTTCCTCGTTGGAGATCTCGTTAAGCTACAAGCGTTGAGGTGATGACAAGCCTACTTCAACGGGGCTCATGGCCTCTGTCCTATAAGCCATGGAAAAATGGGTCTCCCTTGTTGCCGTTCGGCTGGTAGTGCGTATTGCCCATAAAACATGGGGAAGCTCGTCCACCCATGCTCCTTTCGACTCATCCAGCTTTTTCTTTAAGAGATGTTTGATGGTCTTGTTGATTGCCTCGACTTGACATTTGCTTGGGGATGGTGAGGAGAGGAGAAATGTTTTTTGATGCCCAGCTCGTCACAGAGGTCTCAGAGCTTCTTGTTATCGAACTGCCGCCCGTTATCTGTGACTATTGAGTGGGGAATTCCGAACTGGCATATGATATTTTTCCATAAGAATTTTAAGGTATGCGCCTTAGTGATTTTTGCCAAAGGTTCAGCCTCGACCGCTTTGTGAAGTAGTCGATGGCGACTATCGTATAATTTGCTCCTCCTTTCCTTTTTGGCATAGGCCCTCTCAGATCGACCCCCTATTTTGCAAAGGGCCATGGGTTGGATACCATTGTTATCTCTTGGGACGGCTGCCTCTGAATGGATGAGAAGCGTTGTCACTTATCACATCGTTTTACGAAATGTAACGCATCTTTCTTCAAAGTCAGCCAGTAGTAACCTTGCCTTAGCACTTTGTGAGCCAATGTTAGACCTTTAGTGTGGTTGCCACACACCCCTTCGTGGATTTTTCTTAGCACATAGTCCATCTTGTCCCCTCCCGTGCACCTTAGAAGGGGTGATGAGAACCCTGTTTTGTATAAGACCTCGTCCTTAAGTAGATAGTGGGTGGCCTTGCGTCTGAGCTTGCAAGCCTCTTCTTTGTTCTCCGACAAAGCATGGTCCTGGAGATATGCTATGATGGGTTGCATCCACTGGGGAGTCTCTCCGACCCATATTACTTCTTCAATTTTGGCCGTGGAGGTCCAGAAAGGTATTCCACATGTACACACTTGAGTAATTCCGAGTCTTTGCTACTTGCCAATTTTGATAGGGTGTCCGCGTATAGATTTTCCGCCCTTGGGACCTGGGTTAGTTCGAACTTGTCGAAGCAATGGATCAATTCCATAACCTTTTTCAGGTATATAGCCATGCCTTTATCTTTGGCTGCAAAACTGCCATTGACTGGCTTACAACAAGTTGCGAATCACTTCGGACCGCCAAATTTTTTACTTGCATTTCCTTGGCTAGTCTGAGGCCTGCCAGGAGTGCCTCGTATTCAGCGGCATTGTTGGAGGTCTTGAAACCGAATCTTACTGCGCAATTAAGTTTGTGGCCTTCAGGGCTCTCCAATAACACTCCGGCTCCTGAGCCAGTTTCGCCCGCGGATCCATCTACAAATAGCGTCCATGCTGGTGGGTCTGCTGGATCCATTGTAACGTTGATATCTGTTGCCTCTGTAAACTTGGCAACAAAATCTGCCACTATATGTCCTTTCACCGAAGTCCTAGGATGATATGAAATGTCGAACTGGCTCAGATCCACAGCCCATTTCATTAATCTCCCAGAGGCGTCTGGCTTTTGCAACACCTGTTTGAGGAGAAGACTTGTTAAAACTCGTATGACATGTGCTTGGAAGTAGGGCCTCAATTTCCTTGAGTCGATCATTAGGGACAAAGCGAGTTTTTCCATGTCTGTGTAACGTGTCTCCGCTTGCAGGAGGGCCTTGCAAACATAATAGACAGGCAATTGTATGCTACCCTCTTCATGTACCAGTACCGAGCTTACTGTCTCAGCACTTACAACTAAGTATAGTAGCCGAGTTTCTCATTCTTTAGGCTTCAAAAGGAGGGGGCTCGTCCTAGGTACCTCTGGAGCGCCTCTTCACATTCCTCGCTCCATTGAAACCTTTTATCCTCCCTTCAATGCCCTAAAGAATGGAAGGCACCTATCAGTCGCTTTTGAGATAAATCGATTTAATGCTGCGAGGTGTCCCGTCAAGCATTGTATTTCCTTTGGCTTGCTATGGGACTTCATGTTTATCAAGGCATTAATTTTCTCTGGATTTGTTTCAATGCCTCGCTGGTTAACCATGTAACCTAGGAACTTTCCAGAGGTGACGCCAAAGGCACACTTCAAGGGGTTCAGCTTCATACGGTATTTTCTTAAGATGTCAAATGTGGCTTTCAAAAGATCAATATGATCGACTGACTTAAGACTTTTCACTAGCATGTCATCAACGTATACCTCTATTGTTTTGCCCAGTAGGTCGAAAAACATTTTGTTCACTAGCCGCTGATAAGTTGCACCAGCATTCTTCAAACTAAAGGGCATAACCTTGTTGTAATATAATCCTCGATCAATAATGAAAGAGGCGTGCTCCTCATTGGCAGGATGCATAAGGATCTGGTTATATCCCGAATAGTTTGTGACCAGCAGTGGAGTCGACCAATTGGTCTATCCTTGAGAGTGGAAAGCTATCTTTTGGATATGCTTGGTTGAGGTTGGAAAAATCTATACAGACCCTCCATTTGCCATCTTGGGTATGTGGCTTCCCTGATGTACTCGTTTGGTATGAGCCACTGCACCTCTTCTTTTGATACGGCATATCGTTCCGGATTTAAGGCCCTTCTCTTTTGCTTGTGGGGATTGAATTTAAGGTCTACGTTGAGCTGGTAGAAACTGACTTTGGGATCAATCCCCACCATGTCTTCGTGTTTCCAGGTGAACACATCCAAGTTGTTCAGTAAGAAATTTTTAATCTTGGATTTCGTTTCCGGCTCGAGATCCTTCCCTATCTGTAATGACCTCGTAGGGTCACTTAGGATTATAGGGAAGGATTTCAGCTCTTCCACCGGGGTCGCTTGTGAGTTAGACTCTGTAACCCGTGGATCCAAATCCACCTCAATGACTCCTTCTTCAATGACATCTATCATGTTGACGTCTCTCCCTTGCTCAGGGGTTAAGCATTCTTTAGGCACATCAGCCATTTCGGTATCTAATAGGATCATGTTTACGCCTCTGGGCTCAGATTTTCTTAAGGAGCTAAGGTAGCATTCCCTTGAACTCATTTGGTCACCTCGTACTATTGCGATTCCTTCTTTGGTATGGAACTTCACGTAAAGATGATGTATAGATGTTACTGCTTCCAATTCTTCAAGGCGAGTCGCCCCAGAACGCCGTGGTAAGCTGATCGGTGATCCACTATCAAGAATTCCATGAAGTGTTGAGTTCTGAATGGGTACTCTCCCATATTTACTGCCAATGTGATCCTTCATCTGGGGATGATACTATCCCTAGTCAAACTATATAGAGGGGCAGTCATGGGGGCGAGCTCATGGTCCATAGTCATCTTGTCAAAAGTGGTTCAGAAGAGAATGTTGACAAAACTCCCATTGTCAACCAGCATGCGCTTCAGGACATTTTCGGCCACGACAGCTCGAACTGCCAATGCGTTATAGTGTGGGTAATGAACTCCCACAGCATCTTTTGGCGAGAGCAATTGGAGGGATGTTTCCAGCACCCGACTGGAGTCGTTGATTAGGTAATGCGTCATGGGAGAATCCTGTGCTTCCTTTGCGTAGTTTTTTAGGGCATTTTTAGAACTTGTGGACCACCACTTATGGTGTCGATTTCCCTGATGGGTGCGTTATCAATATTTACCGGAGGCTCCCTCTTGGACCTTTAACCCCTTGTTCTGTTTCTGTCCTCATCATGTTCTCTTCGAGGTGATTCTTTCCGTCAGTTATGCCTTTTTTCATTTTGTTGAGGCCCTTGCCTAAAAGTGGGAGCATTTCCTTGCCAGCGATGGATATTTCTATTCTCAATAGGGGCGTCGACGGATTCTTCGTAATACGGCCTGGACATGCAGTTCTCAGTACTATGGCCTGTGGTTCGATGATACGTGCAGTATTGCCTATTTCTAGGCCCTATGTTTCTTCCTCTGCCTCTGCCTCGTCCTCGGATATGTTTGGTTGCCTGTGGTATCAAGGCTAACTTCTTCATATGCCAAAGAGGGTGTGACGTTTAGTGTAGCTGTGGCCAACGCCTGTCCCGAGGTTGGAGCTATGGTGTGTCCTGCTTGGGGTCCATAGTTGGTCCACCAAGTGGGACACATGACCTCTTCGTTGCCTTTGAGGTAATTGTAGCCCCATTGAAGTTCGGTTGCGGTGATCAATCAATTCTTCCTTAACAATTTCACTCATCATCATTTCCGCTAAGGCGTCATAAGTGGTGGGATTTCTATTATTTACATCTCTCCAGAATAGGGTGTTCATATTGAGTCCTCCCCTTAAGGCAGAAAGAGCATCCCTATCAGTGACTTGCTCACAGTGGGTCATTTTATCGATGAAGGGAGCCAGATAACTTTTTAGAGTTTCTCCCGCTTGCTGCCTCGTGTCTTGCAGCCTTTGGATAGGGGCTTCTCCCTCCTTACTGGATAAGAATTGGTTCAAGAAGGCCTTTTTTAGGTCCAGCCTTTGGATAGGGGCTTCTCCCTCCTTACCGTATGTTCCTTGGTGACTTGAACTCATTGTATTTCTTGGATTATTTTCTAACAGCGATTCTTTCTTCAAGGTTTTTTGGAAAATCGCCTTTACCACTAGGATGTATGTGGTTATGGCACCAAAGATTTCCCACAAACGGCGCCAATCTGTTGACCCCAAAAAATGGTCTTATGATGTGGCCAACAGATAAGTAGAAACAAATGTTCACGTAAACTTTGATCCCAATACGGTTATGACTCAAATCACCCGTTTCTCAGTAGAATCAACGAAGGGAATGATTCAAAATATTTAGTAAGTTGCTGTTTTTGGTTGTTTGGTGCATAAAAAGGGGGTCAGCCTTCGAGTGTAGTAGAGAGAGTCAATGTTTACTTTAAATGTGTAAACTTCCCTTTTTTTCCTTCCTCCTTAACGTATGGAGTGTAGGTTTTTATATCTAATGTCGAGTGAATGAGATCCGTCCGATGGTAGAATATCTAATAGTTCTTATTAGTGTCAATCAATCAATCAAGCCATTAATACTAAGATCCCCCTATCTTCACTTCTGACTTAGGATTTGATAGCGTAGGTGTGCAGAGGCGACACTGGCAATGTGCTGTCTTGTCAATCACTTCATTAGGTCTGCTGTTGGGTTGACTTACCACCTTGCCAGAGATGAGTTTATGCTAGAGACCTCTGCCAACAGGAGATCGGATGAGCAGCTTTTGGGCCGAGTTTACTTCGGCACACATAGAATCGGATGAGCAGCGTTTGCCACATGGTATGTTCATTTTAAGATTATTTATATGAGTAACAGAATTTGTCAAATTTTGATGAACCAAACACTATTGAAAAGCTATTTCATTTTGATTTTATATGGAAGATATGATTTTCCAAACCCACACACCCGTGCTTTGAGTTATAGAGATTTATATGGAACAATGGAAAATCGTGCAAATCTTGAATAATCATCCTTTTTTTTTCGAAATTATCAGATTTTGACAAACCATACACCATTGAAAAGCTTTATATATTTAATGTTATACAAAAGAAATAATTTTTCAAACACACACCAGTGCCTTGAGTTATAAAGATTTTTCGGAATAGATCGAAACTCGTTTATATAATCTTCAAAATCACAAAATTTTCAAAGTTGTCATATTATAATGAACCATACACCTCTAAAAGTTCTATTAGTTTACTTTCATATGGAAGAAAGAATTTTTCGAACTTGCGCCTGTGCTTTGAATTTTAAAGGTTTTTCGGAACAGCATGAAAGTTGTTTCACATATAACCTTCAAAATCATCAATTTTTCAAATTTGTCATATTTTGATGAACTATACACTTTCTATCAGTTTATTTTCATATGGAAGAAACGATTTTCTGAACTCATGTTTATGCTTTGAGTCATGAAGGTTTTTTCAAAACTGTGCGAAAGTCGTGTTATATAAACTTAAAAAATCACCACTTTTTCGAAGTTGTCAAAATTTAAAGGACTATATATACACCATTGAAAACCCATATCAATTCAATTTTATATGGAAGAGAAAGGGTTTTCGGAACCTACGCTCATACTTTGAGTTGCGAAGATTTTTTCGGAACAACGCTAAAATTGTTTTATATAATTTTCAAAAATCACCAAGTTTTCGAAGTTAACACATTTTGACGAATTATATACTGTTGAAAAGCTCTATCTATTTACTTTTATATGAAAGAAAAGGTTTTCTGAATCATACCTGTATTTTGAGTTATAAAGATTTTCGATACAACGTGAAAAATCGTGTTATATAACCTTCATAAATTATCGATTTTGCAAAATTGTTATATTTTGACGAACTACACATTGTAGAAAAGTTCTATCGATTCACTTTCATATGGAAGAAATGGTTGTTGACCCAACACTCCTTTGAGTTATAAAGGTTTTTTTTAAATAGAACGAAAGTTGTGTTATATAACCTTAAAAATTATCGATTTTTTTAAGGTGGTTTTTCTGACAAACCACCTTTAAAATCTCTATCAGCTTCATATGGAAGAAACGATTTTTTCGAACCAACACCAGTCTTTTGAATTATAAAAGTTTCTTCAGAAGAATGTGAAAATTATATTATATAACCTTAAAAATAACTATTTTTTCGAAGTTTTCATATTTTGAAGAACCATATATAGTTGAAAATATCCATTAGTTTACTTTCGTATCGAAGAAATGAGTTTTCAAACACACACCTATGCTTTGAAATGTCCATTTTTTTTTTCGAAAAACGCGAAAGTCGCATTGTATAACATACAAAATCTATATTATAGTCTTTGGCTGAAAAATGTTAAGCAATAATTTTATTCTATATTGTAGTCTTTGGCATCATCCTATGCACTAGCTATGTGGTAAAATTTCTGGATTCGTTATACCACCATTTGCACCATTGTCAATAGAGAATAATGCTAATGAGGAAAATACTACTAAAGATGAAGACAACAACTTCGGTGATGATCAACTGCATATCTAATTCATGAAAATGAATAGTTATTTTTTCAGGTACATAATAATAGATACATAGCATATTTTCTTTACTTTTTTTAAGTTTATATATAACCATACTTAGTGAATGATTTTTATTGGTGTTTTGGTGAAATATTATGGCTTTAATGTTACATTGATTAACACTACATGTTTTAATTGATTTCTAGTCTTTTTGTGTTTTTATATTATTTTGAATAATGTTAAAAATTACTACAATATAACTAAAAAATAAAATATATGAAAATAATTTAATTTTTTCCTACAAATTCTTTCATAATAGCATACAAATATGCTCTTCCCACAAAAAAAATGTTTGTTGAGAAAAACAGGGTTTAACCCACAAAATAATTTGTACTACGTTGTCACAAATTTTTAATTGTTGGGAAAAATGTGTATATCTTAGCCCACAATTATTCTTTTCATACAAATTTATTTGTAGGAAAAAACAAGATTTAGTCCACAATATAATTTGTAGGGAAAAGCGAAACTGATTCGTGGGCAAAATTAGTTTTAGTAGGCGAATGATTTTGTTGGGGGGAAACTTATAAGATTTATTTATTGTATTCATCTCCAAAGAGTTCGTAGGGAAAAACTTTAGCCCACAAATTAAAAAATTTTGTCGGCTTTTACCTATTCCATCGATATTTGCCCCACAAAAGTGCCTACAAAATTTTTTCGCTTGCAGAGGTTTTTTCCTACAAATAAGAACATTTCCCTATAAATAAATTTTGGAGGGAAAATATAAAATTCTTGTAGTGAATGTAGGGTTTTGTTTGGTGTTTGATCAAATGATTTTTTGCGTTTTGATCTGTAGACTGATGCAAGAGATATTTGGATCTCAAAGAATAATCTCTTAACTTATAAATAAGGCTCTACATATATATATATATATATATGGGATGATACATATGAAGAATATATACTGTGGTTTAATAATAAGATCTCTAAGGCAAAATAAAGATTCAACACACATTTGGCATGTTCTAGGCTTGGGTATTTATAACATGTAATGTTTGATCTTAAATGGGATTGAAAAATAGTTATTTCACGTGAATTTCGAAGATATGATTGTTGAACAGCCACTCAAGCGCTATGCTTCGCGCCTAGTGACCGGCCGGTCCTCGGCTCGACTGTTAGGCGAGCGACAACGGTCATGCTGTGGATGCTCAAGAGTACCATGCACAGCCAGTGACCAATCTTCTTCCTGTTTTTTGATCTTCTTGAATGTCTTGGAATCCTTTTAGAACTCTATCAACCCCAAACTATTTTGACTAAATTACAACTGAATAACTCCTATTTTAACTTTAATTACCACTCAAAAATAACCCATAATTTTGAATACAAAAATTGCCAATTACAAATTTGACCTAACACTCACAAATAACAAAAATATCATATAAAGGATTAATTAGGTACCCCACCTGATCAAATGTAATTTAATTTCATATATTTAAATCACGACACGATTCATGTCCAATGCACTAGTATCACTACTTAAAAAAACCATTATTTTGCAATCAGGACAATCTCTCCCCCAAATTGGTAGAGTAGTCAATACTACAACCTTGTGGAAATAGGGACCTACCTTTGTTAACATATAGAATGTTACCAAAAAAAGAAAAATGTATATCAGGAAGAAGCATTTATTAAAAACTGTTTGATTTGTATGGCTCTTACTCGACCATGGGAAGGCTGTTCTATAATGGCTTATAAAAGGGTAGTTACGTAAACAATTTATTCGATGAAGGAAATAGCCTTACGTAAAGGGAATTCCTTAGCAAATCCATACAGATGCTGATGTGGTGGAATTTGATTTGCCTATTTTTTTCCATCTTCTAATAATTTGACGCCATGTGTTGTCGGTCAAAATTTTCTATACTCGTAGCATGATTGATCTATTAAAGCTATAAACATTAACATTGTCAAAGTAAATTGAGAATATTCTTAAAATATAATGTAGCATGATGGTCATAAAAAAAAAATTCTATAATGGCCTTTATAGAAATATTTTATGACACCCTGGTAGGTAACCATTATGAATGGCCTTCTAGTAGTTATAGAAAGCCTTATTATGTTATGTGCTACACCCTTGCTCTCATCACAAAGGATAGGAAACACCAATTCATTGTTCCCTTAGTTATTGTAATTTGCTCACAATATACTATATATATAAAAACAAACTTCGACAAAGGAAATTTAAAATAAATTATCATTTTTAAAACATCTCTACTACTCTGTTAAATTGAATAAATAGAGAGATTTGTGAACGTGGTTCTAGTTTTAATTTTAAACACCGAAGAAAATAATAAAATCCATTAATTGGTGCAAAATTTTGATACAAACTGAAATATTTATAAATTTATTGAAGTATTAATGCTTCTTGGATCATAGAATTTGCATACATTACTTAGAAATGAATCAACAGTAAGTAAGCGTTACATAATTCACACCCAGGCCACAAGCAAGAAAAAAAAATGTCTCAATCACATCAAATATATGTTGGATAGCAAAAGCTAACAGCTTATCTATTCATTCCTCCTCGTAAGTTTGGTGGCACTGTAATTCCAGGATTCTGTCTCTCCATATTTCCATGCCATCCTACAAATTTTCACAGCAGCCACAAATGTCTCAGTCATGTAAATAATAACGATAGGTTTCATCCATAGGTACATATTTTAGAGACAGTTTTGAAGAGGGAGTGTACATAACGTTCACTGTTAATTCGACCTAGTCAAGTAAGCAAATCACATTTTTAATGAAACATAAAAAAGTCATTTTATCCTTTTTCAACCCTTGAAGAAGACCTTCTAGAAGTTATTTTTCCTTTTCTTTTATCTATCTATAAAACTAGATTTTTCTATTTTTAAATAATTTTTAAAAAATAGATATTTTCTAAGTGAAGAAGTCAAATTATTGGCATAATTATGCAATTTTATAATGTTTGTACAGAAATTGTAGAGAGAAAAGGAAAGTTCATTAATACCAATAGGCATATCGAATCCGCGATTTTTAAGCTCACGATGCTCTTGGCACAAGGCACAACATTCACAACAGAAATGAACGCAACAATCTGCACTTGGACTCTCCGGCAGCTTGTATTGCCTTCTCAACTTTGAACGATAGAAGCAAGAATATAAGCAAGCACATCCCGTAATGGCTATAAGAGTGTAAAGTATTCCACTTACTCTACAGGCTGCCACCAAAAATTTCATAAACAAATAAAATCGTTTGTTCACGTTTTTGATCTCTAATTAATTTATGAAGATTGATGGCTAGAAAATTGTAATATTTTCCAGAAGAAATGAAAAGAAAAATTTCAACATGCATGACAATTGATATCATAGAAGAGGGATCCTCGTATAAAGTTGTTGGAAGTAGGCAAGTAATAGTATCACCGTGAATTAACTTAGGCAGAATAACACCATGAAAAAAGTGAATGCTATAAAATGTTAATGGTCGAGGCAAGAGTTCGACTATTTCTCCTTAAGACAATAATGCCGTGCACTGGTGCTGACGGTATTTTGACACTCGTCTTCCAAAATACAACAACCTCGACTTGTAATAATAGCACCACAAATTACAAGACCTGGTGAGCCTACTCACGTTTTGATTTCTCTAAAAGATGGAAGACTAAAATGCACGAAAATTATTTTTCGATGCTAGATTGAAAAATATAAATAATGCAGGGACGAATGAATAATTTCGATAGAGGAATTAAATTAGAATTGATTTTGAAGTGAATGAAACTGAGGATATGAGGGCCTATTTATAGAAGTTGAAAGATTATGTCCAAGACACAACAGCTGAAAAGTTGTGTCTTCAACTGACACAAACCGTTTGGACCAACTCTGCAGAAGCCTGAAAAAAATGATGAAATGCAAGTAGGCTCATAATTTTATGGAGGCCTAACACCACAAGCTATAACCCATGAGAAACACTATGCTTTGCCCATAAGAAATGGAAGCCCAATGCTAGTCCAACATGTTTTAAAATGAATAGATCTTATGAAAGTTTAAAGTGCAACTCAGGCCCATTTTTTTAAAATAATTAATGACTAAAACTCCCATAACCAATTTAAATTACTACCCTATATTAATTAAATGAAAACCCTTAACTTTCTTTAGGTTACTTCAAGACTACCTATAAATAGGTGCACGGTTTCACTTCAAAATCACCCACAACAATCTTCTAAACACTTTATACAAGAGAGAGTAAGGAGAGAAGGAAGCAGATTTTTTTTTTGAAATTCAAGTGCCGTTACGAAGACAAAAGTTCAACGTCCAGCTTCATCAAACTTTTTTTTCAGAAACATAAATTTCAAAAAATCAACGAAAGTAGGTGGATGTGCAAAAATGTGTTATATTTCGTTTTCAAATTATAGTTTTCATTATACCTATATTTTCTTCCAAATGCAATTGTACTTCCGGGTACAGTGCTTCAATACCACAACAGTACAACAGTTAAATGAAAGAATGGTACATCCGGATACGGTGTTTCGGCACCTATATAGTTGAATGATCATTCTCCGGCTCGAGGCGTCATGTTAAGTCATGACTCAACAATTATTAGATTCCACCGGAAATCCTTTTACGCGACGGGTCTTTTAAAAGCTACAGATCGAAAATATATAATTTGATAACGAATGCACCTATGATATCTATTGAGTTTCAAACTTATGGGTTTTATCCCCTTACTACAGGTTGCTACGATGCGTGGGACGTGGATGACGGTTGATGAAGATGCAGCATGCTAAGGGAAGCCGGTGATTTTACATGTTTAATTTATCTAAGAAAAAGTTTACGTTGTTTAAGTACCTTTCTGCACACTATATGTAGAACTATCCTGTGAGTATTTTTCCTTTTCCTATGAATAAAGTATGTTCACAAGTGTTACGTGTGTTTTTTTGAAAAATATTTACAAACAAAATGTCATCGATTAAAAACTTGTACGATATCGCAAGAGATTTCGGTTTCTCTGCTTTTAAGTAAAAAATTAAGCTTTCCGCTGAAAGTTTGTTAATCATTAAGTCAACGGTTACAGTAAGTGACGGCTCGATCCATACGGGTCGGGGTGTTACAGCGTGGTATCAGAGCACGGTTTAGCCGGTTCTGTAGACTTATTATTTGAAAATAAAATATGCATGAGAA
The DNA here is from genome assembly GCA_035079005.1 of Fraxinus americana. NCBI lineage: Eukaryota > Viridiplantae > Streptophyta > Magnoliopsida > Lamiales > Oleaceae > Fraxinus > Fraxinus americana. The sequence continues at coordinate 31,517,047 of CM068717.1, read as the reverse complement.
CATAATGAAAATGATAAAGTGTTCATGGCTCTCCATAGCATCTCGCGTCAATTCATCACTCGCATCCTACGGCCCCCCAGCTATGTTCAAAGTAAATGTTTTATAAAAAGATTATGCTTATGATATGAAACTTTGCTATGTTATGGCACATTGTACGATTTTCAAGTATATGTTACATGTGAGCCAAATATGATTTAGAGATGTGCTATTTAAAGGACATGTATTGGACTAAAACATAGGGCTATAGGCTTAATTGTTAATAAGGAATTGTATGATATTATGTTACCAATGGAAATGCATAATTAGGCTTTATATGGCAGACATGGCTAGAAACTTCCAACCTGCTAGAATGGCCAGAGCTTATAGAGCAACGTTGAACCGTAGAATTGCTATTCACTCCTATGAAGACTACGTGACTGATCCGTCGCCACCGCTTGATGAACTGGTGCATGACATCTATGAGAGATGCATGGCAGCGGTGGATGCCGGACTAGAAATTTCGCATATCGAGGCTATAGATAACCTCATACACTCCCTCCCACCTCAATGGGGGAATATAGGAATTGGGGTTAGGGATGAAATGATAGAAGGCAACTCATCTGAGCACCCATATATGATTGATTTTGAGAGGTTTTGCCAAGCCCTAATAGATAGGTGGGGTGAGATAATCAATGATGAGCCTGAGGAAGAAGACCTCGAATGGGAACACGAGAGGGATCAGGAGCCTGAACCAGAGCCACAAGTGGAGATAGATATAGAGTTCGGGCCTGAGGAGGAAAGCTCTTTCGAAGATGAAGCTCCATCATGGAAGACCCGTAAAACTCATAAGGATTAGAAATCTAGATTTCCGTTCCTTATTTTGTCTTCTTTCATATTAGTTTGTCAAACTACTGTGTATCCTGATTTCAAAGAGTATGGAAAAAAAATTTATATCTTTCTTCCTTACTTTGGTATTGAAAAATGAAGTTAATAAGAAAGCTTACATCTTATCCAGAGGAAAATGTCGAGAACCAACCAGAACAACCTGATTAGAGACCTCCTGCAAACGGTTCAAGATCTTGGTAGGAATCAAAATCAAGCTCCACCCTTACCACCCGCTCCTATGGCTCACCCAACTCATGTCTCAATGGTTGAGTTATTTCAAAGGCATAAGCCTCATACCTTCAATGGAGCATCTAGCCCACTGGTTGCAGAGGAATGGCTTCACAAGCTAGAGCAAATTTTTCGACTCATAAATTGTACAGATGCCCAAAAGGTCTAGTGTGCGGAGTTTATGTTCAGCGGTGATGCAAGTCACTGGTGGAATTCGATGTCTCGAACTAGGACTCCAGAACAGCAATTGGATTTAACATGGGATCAATTCAAGGATGAAGTAATGGATAAGTATTTTTCCCAATCTCTAAGAGATTTCAAGGAGAGTGAATTCCTTCAACTCAAACAGGGAACCATGTCCTTGGCTGAGTATGAACGAAAGTTTGACCAGCTCTCAAGGTATGCTCTACATTTGGTGGACACGGAGACTAAGAAAATTCGAAGATTTGAGCAAGGGCTGAACCCAGACCTGAGTATGATTCTTACGTCCCATCGTTTCACATCATACCGTGAGATGCTGGAGCCAGCTCACGCTATATGGTATTAGAAGGCTGATGCGGAGAAGTCGTGTCAATTGAACAACCGGGAAGAAAAAGGGCAGTTTGGAAAGAGAAAGTGGAATGGTCAAGACAAGGGGAAGGCCAAATGGCAGAATAAGAAAGCTAATGATGGGTCTAGTGCTAATAAGGCTATAGAAGCCGCAGTAGCGCCATGTTTTAAGTGTGGCAAGTCTTATCGTGGAGAATGCTTGTATAGGAAGAATGTATGTTTTCGGTGCGGTAAGCCGGGACATGTGGCTAGGGATTGTCCAGCATTTACCCAAAAGAAGGATGATAATGACGATCAGAGCAAAAAGGGAAAAGCACGGGTGTTCACGCTGACTCAAAAGGATGCAGATGAGAACTCAAACGTGATATCAGGTATTATACTGATACCTAATACCCCTGCTTATGTACTATTTGATTCAGGAGCTACTCATTCATTTATATCAACCTTCTTCATCACAAAAACTAGTATTACTTGTGATAAGTCAGAAAGTATACTAGAGGTTAGCATTCCATCAGGCAGAACATTGAACACGGATAAATTAGCTAAGTCTGTAGATCTTGGTATTGAGGGCAAAACATTGGAAGCTGACTTGTATTTGATAGAGATGAAAGACTTTGACGTGATATTAGGCATAGATTGGCTATGAAGTAATTATGCAACTATTCGTTGTAGAGAAAGGGAAGTGTCTTTTCAAAAATCAGGGGAATAACAATTTTCTTTTCTTGGAAGAAAGACAAAACCCCATCTCCAACCATTATCGGCTACACAAGCTAAGAAAATGCTGAAGAAGGAATCATGTCAAGGGTTTCTAGTTAACATCTCAGGAGAGAAACAAGAAACGTTAAAGGTTGAGGATGTGTTATAGATGTATTTCCAGAAGATCTACCTGGTATTCCACCAGATAGATAAGTGGAATTCACAATAGATCTAGTTCCCAGAGCACGACCAGTATCTAAAGCCCCATACAGGATGGCTCCAAAGGAACTTCAGGAACTGAAAATCCAGTTACAAGAGCTGTTAGATATTGGTTTTATACGATCAAGTGTATCACCATGGGGCTCATCGGTATTGTTCATAAAGAAGAAAGACGGAAGTATAAAGATGTGTATCGACTATCGGGAGTTGAACAGGTTGACCATCAAGAATAGGTATCCTCTCCCGAGAATCGAGGATTTGTTTGATCAATTGAAAGGGACAAAGGTATTTTCCAAGATCGATTTACGATCTGGATATCATCAGCTGAAGGTTAAAGAAGGTGATATACCCAATATAGCTTTCAGAACTCGTTATGGACACTACGAATTCACAGTTATGCCGTTCGGATTGACTAATACACCGGCAGTATTCATGTATCTAATGAATCGTGTGTTTCACCAGTATTTGGATCAATTTGTCATAGTTTTCATTGATGACATTTTGATATACTCCTAGAGTAAGGAGCAACATGAGGAGCACCTTAGAACAGCAATAGAGATACTGCGCAAGGAGAAACTATACGCTAAATTTAAAAGTGTGAATTTTGGCTTGATCGAGTTGTATTCCTCGGTTATATAGTTACTGCCCGAGGGATAGAAGTAGATCCAGTAAAAGTGGAAGCGGTGACTAATTGGAAGGCACCAACGAACGCTGGTGAAGTCTGAAGTTTCCTAGGATTGGCCGGGTACTATCGAAGATTTATAAAAGGATTCTCCAAAATAGCTGGACCAATGACGCAATTGACAAGGAAATGAGTAAAGTTTCAATGGACGGATAGGTATGAGCAGAGGTTTCAAAAACTAAAGCAAAGATTGATTTCTGTACCTGTGCTAGCCATACCTGAAGGTTCGGAAGGATTTGTCGTATATAGTGATGCATCCAAACAAGGTTTAGGATGTGTAAGGTATTTGAAGCAACATGAACAGAACTACCCGACGCATGATTTAGAACTTGCGGCGGTAGTGCATGCATTAAATATATGGCATCATTATTTATATGGAGGGAAGTGTGACATTTATACGAATCATAAGAGTCTCAAATATTTAATTACTCAGAAGGAATTGAATATGAGACAGAGACGGTGGCTGGAACTAGAAAATGATTATGACTGTACTATTCATTATCATCCTGGTAAAGCCAATGTTGTTGCCGATGCTCTAAGTAGAAATGCGGTTTGACAATTGGCGTCACTATCCACTATTCAGATGGAATTGGTCAAGGACTTGGGAAGATTGTGAATCGAAGTGATTACCACACCAGAGCAAGCCACTGCTCGGTTAGCAACTTTGGTGGCTCGACATACTCTTAGAGATCGAATCATAGAGGCACCAGGTAAGGACCCATTCTTGCAAAAGATCAAGAACGAGATTGGTACCGATAAGAGAAAAGACTTTGGAATAGCTTCGGATCAGGCATTGATGTTTAAAGGGAGAATTTGTGTACCTAAGGACGAGGCTATGATGGATGAGATATTGGAAGAGGCTAATTCTACCCCATACACGGCACATCCTGGTGGTACGAAAATGTATCGAGATCTTCGAGATACTTTTTGGTGGAGGAATATGAAGGGAAGTATAGGACTATTTGTGGAAAAATGCATAGTTTGTCAGCAGGTTAAAGTAAAACATCAAAGACCGGCGGGATTGCTAAATCCATTGGATATACTCGAATGGAAGTGGGAGAAAATCGCAATGGACTTTGTGGTTGGATTTTCGAACTCAGCAAGAGGACACGATGCCATATGGGTAATCGTGGATCAACTAACGAAGTCAGCTCATATTCTTCCGATGAAAATGAATTTAAGCTTAGATCAATTGGCATAGTTGTATATTAAAGAGATTGTAAGATTGCATGGTGTTCCCGCATCCATTGTGCCTGATAGAGACCCAAGATTTTCGTTAAAATTTTGGAAAAGCTTACAAGGAACTATGGGAACGAAATTGAATTTCAGTACCGTGTATCACCCTCAATCTGATGGTCAATCTGAAAGGACCATCCAAACCTTGGAAGATATGCTAAGGGCATGTGTGTTGGATCTAGGAGGTAAATGGGAATCATACCTACCATTGGTGAAATTTGCGTATAACAATACTTCCCATGCAACTATTGGGATGGCACCATATAAAGCTCTCTACGGTAGAAAATGTAGATCACCTGTTCATTGGGATGAAGTCAGAGAGAAGAGAGTTTTGGGATCGAAAATCATTGAAAGGACGGTCGAAGCAATTGATAAGATCCGTGCTAGGATAAAGGCAGCACAGGACAGGCAGAAGAGCTATGCCGATACAAGAAGAAAGGACTTGGAATTTCAAGTTGGAGATAAAGTTTTTCTAAAAGTGGCACCAATGAAAGATGTACTAAGGTTTGGTAAGAAAGGTAAGTCACGACCTCATTACATCGGACCTTTCGAAGTACTTGATAGGATCGGAAATGTGGCTTATCGATTGGCAACGCCTAAACTATCGACGGTGCACAATGTATTCCACGTGTCAATGATCAAGAAATATGTACACGATCCTAATCATGTGATTAACCATCAATCTTTGAAAGTACAAAAGGATTTATCTTATGAGGTTTTGCCGATTAAGATATTGGATCGAAAGGTACATAAACTGTGGAACAAAGAGATTCATCTAGTCATAGTGCAATGGAATAACCATGGAGTAGAGGAAGCTACTTGGGAAAGAGAAGAGGAAGTTAAAGACAAATATCCAATACTCCTTGCCCAACCAATAGGTAAATTTTGAGGATAAAATTTTATTTAAGGTATGAGGGATGTAGAAGCCCGAAAAAAATGATGAAATGTAAGTAGGCTCATAATTTTATGGTGGCCTCACAAGCCATAACCCATGAGAAACACTATGCTGGCCCATAAGAAATGGAAGCCCAATGCTAGTCCAACATGTTTGAAAATGAATAGATCTTATGAAAGTTTAAAGTACAACCCAAGCCCATTTTCTTAAAATAATTAATGACTAAAACTCCCATAACCTATTTAAATTATTATCCCATATTAATTAAATGAAAACCCTTCACTTTCTTTAGGTTACTCCAAGACTATCTATAAATAGGTGCATGGTTTCACTTCAAAATCACCCACAACAATCTTCTAAACACTTTATACAAGAGAGAGTAAGGAGAGAAGGAGAGAAGGAATCAGATTTTTTTTGAAGTTCAAGTGCCGTTACGAAGACAAAAGTTCAACGTCCAACTTCATCAAACTTGTTTTTCAGAAACATAAATTTTAAAGCATCAACGAAGGTAGGTGGAGGTGTAAAAATGTGTTATATTTCGTATTCAAATTATAGTTTTCATTGTACCTATGTTTTCTTCCAAATGCAATTGTACCTCCGGATACGGTGCTTCGATACCACAACAGTACAACAGTTAAATGAAAGAATGGTACCTCCGGGTACGGTATTTCGACACCTCTATAGTTGAATGATCGTTCTCCTACTCGAGGCGTCATGTTAAGTCATGACTCAACAGTTATTGGATTCCGCCGGAAATCTTTCTACGCGACGGTTCTTTTAAAAGCTACAGATCGAAAATATATAATTTGATAACGAATGCACCTATGATATCTATTGAGTTTCAAACTCGTGGGTTTTATCCCCTTACTACAGGTTGATACGATGCGTGAGACATGGATGACAGTTGATGAAGATGCAGCATGCTAAGGGAAACCGGTGATTTTACATGTTTAATTTATCTACGAAAAAGTTTACGCTGTTTAAGTACCTTTCTGCACACTATATGTAAAACTATCCTGTGAGTATTTTTCCTATGAATAAAGTATGTTCACAAGTGTTACGTGTGTTTTTTTTGGAAAATATTTACAAATAAAATGTCATTGATTAAAAACTTGTACTATATCTCAAGGGATTTTGGTTTCTCTGTTTTTGAGTAAAAGTTTAAGCTTTCCGCTGAAAGTTTGTTAATCATTAAGTCAACGGCTACAGTAAGTGATGGCTCGATCCACACAGGTCGGGGCGTTACACCCAATTGGTACTAGGATTCAACTTAAGTCTCCCATATGATGGAGGTCTTGGGTTCGAATCCTGGGGGACGCGTCAGAAGGCCTTGAGGGGATAAGTGGGCAGAAGCCTACCCCAGAGCGGACAGTACGTAAGATAACGGTTTCGGTGAGAGGTCGGGTCGTTACAAACTCAACCGTCAATAGTCAACCGCCAACCGTCCTTCTAGAAGAATCCACGTGTCACACACAGAATGGGGAAAAATAATATATTATTATAATAATAAAATAATATATCTAAAAAATATATATCAGCTTGGCCAAAGTCCAAATCCAAACAAACAACCCTTGACCCATGCTCATGCTGTACCGTGCCTAGCCGAGCTAGCCGGCTGCGACGGTGCACACGTGTGGGCTATGGCCCAACCTACTATCTTATAGGTTCTCTCCCCTTCAAAGACTATTGATATCCCTTGTGGCTCAAATCCAAGTCCCAAACTTGAGCAATATAAAAAAGTTTATATTTTTCTAACTTTCCTATGCGGGATTGGCACTTTTCCAATTTCCTACCAATTTTTATTTCAATTTATTTGAACTTCAAGTAGTCATCTTTTGGCCTTAATTTCTCATTCACCTTAAATTAGTTTTGAGAAAATAAATACATAATATTAATCTACTCATGGAGTAGAACACACTCGGCTAAAGAACTATTTTATCCAACTAACGGGACCCACTAAAATAATTGGTCAAACCAACTAATCAAATCCAATTTTACGACAATCTCCCACATAAATGAAAATTAATGCAATAGACTATGCAAACCCTATAGAGAGAGATCAGAAGGAATGTTATCACATCCGAATAGGTACTTCATGGGTTTAAACCTTCCATAGTAGAATACTATCGGATTTACTTGGCTAATCAGTGAACGCGATATCTTGAACTGTCAGCCATTGGTGTAAACCAAGACAATAGTATCAACACAATAACCTTCCTAACATTTTCAAGTTCTCATTGTTGTGTTCATTTTGGCCCTGAACAACTTTTGGATTTCATAAGTGTTTTAGAGAATTCAAGCCTTTGAAATATTATCATAGAAGCGGCCACACATCACACTTATATAGGCGATCTCCACTTAGATAGTCTAAGATATAGGAATCATTAAAAGTATAATTTAACTTAAAACTTTCTCTAGATAGCACTTTCTTATCGTATGAATAGGTAGGAGTTAACTCCGAAATGCTTCTTTAAATCATCATAACTTAGTTGTCCCATTGAACCAAGATCTTAGGATTTTCAGTCAGTAAGGTTGGGTTACCATTACAAAGATTCTTGTGTAGTAGGCTTTAAACTCATTCTCCTTGATAGACAATATACTTGATCTCTTGGGATAAGCCTTTGGTAAGCGGATTCGCGAGATTTTCTCTAGATTTTACATAATATACAGAAATAACACCATTTGATATCAATTGTTTAATTGTATTATGTCTTCGACGAATATGTAGAGACTTACCATTGTACATACTATTTTGTGCTCTACCGATAGCCGACTGACTATCGCAATGTATACTAATTGCAAGCACAAGTTTAGGCCAACATAGAATATCCTCTAAAAAATTTCGAAGCCATTCTGCTTCCTCTCCAACTTTATCTAAAGTTATGAATACATGTTTGTTTAGAGGATTTCTAAGATACGGTCGCACCACCAATGGTAAAGCCATACCCACTAGTGGATTTTGAGTCTTTTGTATCTGATATCCAATTCAGCATCACTGTATCCTTCTAATACAGCTGGATATCTAGTATAATGCAATTCAATATTTGAGGTGTATTGTAGATATCTAATAACCCTTACCAATGTCTTCCAATGGTCATCGTTTGGGTTACTTGTATATCTACTAAGTTTATTTACTGCATATTCGGTCGAGTGCAGTTTGTAATATATATTAGACTACCTATTATTCGAGAGTACTCTAATTGAGATATGGGTTCGCCTTTACGTTTGGCCAAATGTAGACTTAAGTCTACCGGTGTTTTAACAGGATTTTCATCGTATATATGAAACTTTTTAAGTTCAGTCTCAACATAGTGAGATTGAGATAAGACAAGTCCCTCAGATGTGGGTATTACATCTGCAATACCCATATCTTTCATGTCAAAATGTTTTGTCAATATTTTCTTGATATTTGTTATGATATCATAATTACTACCTATAATTAGCATATCATCAACATATAAACATACGATTACATATGCTTTAGGTGTGATTTAATATAAATACATTTATCACACTCGTTAATCTTAAAACCATTTAACAACATAGTTTTGTCAAATTTTGCATGCTATTTAAGAAAGTTGTTTTGACGTCCATTCGATGAATTTCCAAATTATGTAATGATATGATTGCAATTAATACTTTAATTGATGTTATCATTGTCACATGTGAGTATGTATCGAAAAAATCAAGGCCTTCTTTTTGTTTGAATCATTTGGCTACCAATCTGACCTTATATTTATCAACTGATCCATCAATCTTTAATTTTCTTTTGAAAATTCATTTACAACCTAACAGTTTGTTACCAGATGAGAAATCTACCAACTCCCAGGTATGATTCTACATAATAGAATCAATTTCACTATTGATAGCCTCTTTCCAGAATGGAGCTTCTGGACTAGACATTGCTTCGTTGAATATCCTAGGTTCATTTTCTAACAAATAAGTTAAAAAATCTAGACCAAAAGATGTAGATGTTTTGGTCCTTTTGCTTCGTCTTGGTTCTTCATCACTTTGATAATTACATATCTCTTTCCTATCCTGTTAGGAAACTTGTCCTCAAAAAATACAGCATTTCGGAATTCAATGATTGTATTTTCATGTACATCCAGAATGTTAGACTTATGTACGAGGAGCCGATAAGCACTACCGTTATTAGTATATCCAATGAATATTCTATTGATGGTCTTATGCCCTATTTTAAATTGTTTAGGCTTTGGTATTTCTACCTTAGCCAAAGACCCACAGACTTTTAAGTATTCGTACCTACTTTTGTGTGGTAATTTATTAAGAATGTGGTTAGCTAAAAGAATTGCTTCCCCCCATAAATTTTGAGGCAAACCAGAACTAATCAACATAGCGTTCATAATTTCTTTCAGAGTACGATTTTTGCGTTCCGCAATACCATTCGACTGAGGTGAATAAAGAGCTGTAGTTTAATGAATAAATCCAGAATCTGAACAAATTCTTCAAATGGTGCTCCATATTCTCCACATCTATCACTACGAACAACTTTTATTCGTTTGTTTAGGTCATTTTCAACCTCATTCTTGTACTGTTTAAATGCTTATAAGTCCTTGTCTTTGATTCTTAGCATATAGACATAATAGTACATTGTACAATCATCTATAAAAATAATAAAATACTCTTTTTATCCTCTAGTTTGCACAAATTTTAAATCACAAATATCACTATGAATTAGTTCTAGAGGATTCGAGTTCCTTTCAACTGAATGAAATGGTATTTTAGCTAATTTAGCCTCTACACATATTTCGCACCGATGATTTTGATCAAATGAAATAGGAGGCAAAAAATCTAAAGTTACTAATTTACGTTAAATATTAACATTTACATGTCCTAACCTATCATGCCATAAGTTAGAAGACTCCATCAAGTAAGCGGGAGATTTATTTTTATTAATATCAAAATCACGGAGTACATGCATTACATTCATTTTGAATATCTCATTGGCTAAGTACCATTTGCCTACAAACATGCTATTTTTGGTGAGTACAAACTTATCAAATACTAGCCTAAAGCTACTCTTGCTTAAAAAGCTCCAGATATAAAGTTCTTGCGAATATCGGGAACATGCAGCACATCGATGAGTGTTACTTCTTTTTCTAATGTCATCTTCAGTACTACTTTACCTAGACCAACAACTTTTGATGTTGCCGGGTTGCCCATGAATAGTTGTCATCCATTGATAGGAGTGTAAGATGAAAACATATCCTTATCAGCATTAACGTAACGAGTAGCGTCTGTATCAACGAACCATTCTCTCAGATTGTCCACCATATTTACTTCAAATACAACAGCTGAGAGCATTAGTTCGACATACCGTTAGACTATCTATCTTCATCGGTCATGTGTATTTGTTCCTTTTCGTTTTCCTTTTCCTGTCGACAGTCCTTTGCAATGTGATCGGGCTTACCGTAGTTATAGTAATCTACTTTGAATTTCTTGGTCTTGCTTTTTTGCTTGCCATTACCCGAGTGATTCCTTTTCTTGCTAATATTTGGCTCCACCAAATTGACTTTAGCCTCCATTTGCAGCTTTCCAGATTTCTTTTCAGAATTGCGATTATTTTCCTCAATTCTTAATCATACTATCAAATCTTCAAGTCTTATTTCCTTGCGTTTATGTTTCAGGTAGTTCTAGAAATCTTTCCTCATTAGTGGTAATTTTTCGATAATCGCAGCGACCTGAAACGACTTACTGGGATTCATAACTTCTGCATGTATATCGTGCAAGATGATTTGTAGATCTTGGACTTGATTCATTACTGTTTTAGAATCTACCATTTTGAAGTCCAGGAATTTGACTACAACGAATTTCTTCAATCCGACATCTTCCGTTTTGTACTTCTTTTCCAATGATTCTCACAGTAATTTTGCTGTCTTGACCAAATAGTATACACCATATAGTGTGTTGTCAAGGCAATTGAGGATGTAGTTCCTGCACAAGAAGTCACTATGACTCTATGCATCAAATGCTGCTTGTTTTTGAAAATCTGTTTCATCCTCTTCAATAGTTGGAGCATCTTCACTCAAGAATTTTGCTAAATTCAGAGTCTTGAGATAAAACAACATTTTATGTTGCCATCTCGTAAAATTCACGCAGTGAGCATTATTAGGGGGTACGACAGATGCTGTATTATTTGCCATTATCGTCTTAAGATTGTTGGAAGTAGGCAAGTAGTAGTATCACTGTGAATTAACTTGGGCAGAATAAGAACGTGAAAAAAGTGAATGTTATAAAATGTTAATGGTCGAGGCAAGAGTTCTGCTATTTCTCCTTAAAATGATAATGCCAAGCATTGGTACTGACGGTAATCCGGCACTCGTCTCCTAAAATACAACGACCTCAATTTGTAATAGTAGCACTACAAATTACAAGACCTGATGAACCCATTCACGTTTTGATCTATCTAAAAGTTAGAGGACTAAAATGCACGAAAATTATTTTTCGAGGCTGGATTACAAAATATGAATAATGCAGGGAGGAAGGAATAATTTCGGAAGAGGAATTAATTCAGAATTGATTTTGAAGTGAATGAAATCGAAGGTATGGGGGCCTATTTATAGAAGTTAAAAGGTTGTGTCTAAAAGACACAACATCCGAAAAGTTGTATCTTAAACAGACACAAACCGTTTGGACCAGGTCGACCGTCATCGTCCTTCTAGAAGAATCTACGTGTCACACACAGAAAATTCGGGGAAAAATAATATATTAGTATAACAATAAAATAATATAAATCAAATATTATTTTATTAAAATATATATATCAGCTTAGCCCAAATCCAAACCCACAACCCTTGACCTAAGCCGTGCCCGTGCTCGTTTCGAGCAGGTTGGTCGGACGGACGGCGACGGCCACAAGCGTGTGAGTTATGGCTCAATCTAGTACCATATAGGTTCTCTTCCCTTCAAAAACTATTGATACTCCTTGGGGCCCAAATCCAAGTCCCAAACTTGAGCAATATAAAACGGTTTCTATTCTTTTAGCTTTCCTATGGGATTGGCACTTTTCTAATTTCCCACCAATTTTTATTTCAATTTATTTCAACTTAAGTAATTATCTTTTGACCTTAATTTCTCATTCACGTTAAACTGGTTTTCAGAAAATATATAACATTAATCTACTCATGGAGTAGAATACACTCGGCCAAAAGAAATATTTTATCCAACTAATGGAACCTATTAAAATAATTGATCAAAAGTTGGTCAAACCAAATAATCAAATCCAATTTTCCAATTTTGTCTCTTCACTTACAAATAGATCCTTTGTCTACGATCTCAGCAATCTGACCAAATGTTACACACGGACACCAACAAGTTATACAACCTGCAAATTCGATAAGTATTAGAAAAACAGGTTCAATATTACCTAATAATTTTATAGTTTAAGACCATTTTTAGTACGCTAAGTTTGATAGAATTGAAAACAATTAACAGAAACAGATATGTGAACAGGGTTAAAAATCAATAAGAACTCACAATTTGGAACATCGGAGCGGCAACCAAATAGACCAGTAGACCACCTCTGAGTGCCAACATGCGCTTGAGGCAGCTGCGGTGCCAGCGGCGGAGGTGGCGGTGGTGGAGGTAGTTGGGAATTATCAACAGAGTTATAGTTAGGAGGTGGAACTGGTATACCTGTTGCCGGTGGTTGGTCAAAGACCCATGGTGCACTCGGGGATGGAGATATTCCGGCAACATACGGATCTAAGGGACCCATATCAGAACTGGCTTAAAACTATTGATAAACTAAAAATAAGAGAGGATTTATGGTGTGGATTATAAATGGATAGACGTCTAGAGTTTCAAATGTCAAACAGAACTACCCGCGAGATTTCGTTACCGTGGCTGGCTGGCTGGAATTACGTATCAAATTGGTTATATAGGGCATGTCTGGTTCTTATTATTTCAATACGAAAATGGATTTTTGGACCGTTATTTGACAGGCACATGGGTCCCTTGCCATGCAAAAAGTCAACAAAAGTGGCTTCTGGGGGATTGCAACGGTCCAAATACCAAAAATGCACCCATTTCAAAATATTTAATGCAATCATTAAGGGGCACTCTTGTCTTTTCATAAAACAATTTCATGAACTGATAGGAAGGCAGTCAAAAAAAGCTGTTGCAGTGGGGCCCCTTTTACTGTATAACGTCTCCAATTTAGATTAACATTTCGGCAAAATTGCGCCCAGACAGCGCCATAATTTGACTAGGTACAATTTTTAAATTGATTGATCGATGAATTCATTTCATTGGTCCCAGTCAGCCAGTATCCTCGAACATGTTCTTCTTTTGATTTAGTCGTTTTCGGAAAATTTAGGGAAACGAGTATTAACTGTCCTAAGAAAATAATATTAACAAACTCTCAATAATAAGTTGAATTTTCTTGTTTACACGTTTTTGGTAAATTTTAGTAATATCATTATTATCAAAGAAACCTTCTAATCTTGTTATGGCAATTATTTTGCACTTTATAAACTGAAAAATGGAAAAATGTAAAAGTAAAAGAGACGAAGAGTGGATCAATTTGATAAAATATGCGCCTCCCAGGTACTAATTTTCGAGGAATCAATAAAACTCCCTGAACAAACTATAGGTTTGAAAACTAATTCCTTTTGTGAAATATCAGCGAGGTTTAGACCCAACGGCACCTAGAAGTGTTTAATGCGGGATTAAAATAATCAATTAATAAAAAGCAACAAGTCACTGATTATTATTTTTAGATGATTAAGTTTAATGTCCAATTAAACCCTAAGTAATCCATCAAGCATGCAGATCAAAACAGTAAAAGTAAAATAGCACCAGATATGTTAATGAAGGAAAACTCTTTGAAGAACTCTTTACGGGGATAAAAAACTTTCGGAAAAAAGATAACTTACAGTTGCTCCAAACACAACTAAACCTCAGTACACTTTGACCACCCAACTTATAAATCATCCTACACTTTTCAGAACATTTGACTTATTATCCCTTGGCGTGGATGAAGAACGAACTCATTCTAGAGCAACTGGAACTCCAGCTTTCTTTTTCTAACGTCAGAATTCTAGAAGTTTATTGGAGAAGGTAATGATTTTTGGTATTTAATCTTTTGATCTTTTGTGTTTTGATCTTATGGTTGAGTTAAAAGAATTATGAAATTGATGTTTGATCTCAGTAGGATATTCTCTTGAATGAATAATTGCTCAACGAAAGTAACTGAGATGATTTGGGATGAATTATGGCTTTGGTATATATAATACGAAATGTTTGAAGTTGTATAAGATTGTAAAATCTATTCAAAATAGCACACTATGGTTGGCCATATACATACACTGCTCGAGCGGACTCCCACGTGGCTAGCGAGCGGTAAGTCTGCCGCTCGAGCGTCAGGGTCGCGCTAGTGAGTGTTCGTGCTTCTGCTTTTTAAGTGTGAGCGGGTAGAAGGCGGTCATCAAGCGTTTTGCGTCAATTTCTTCTTCTTGGTTCATCTTTGACATCTTTCACTCTTTCAAGACTTATACTACCAACTCTCGATTCTTTGACTTTAATTACAACTCAATAATATATGATTTTGGACACAAAACTTGCTAATTACAATTGGACCCAACAAGATCCCCCTTTGAGATTCTGTAGCAAAATCATTTATTTCAAAATTAAAATCAAAACAATCCAACATCTATCAACCCAAAGACACAATTTCCAATTTCCAAATTTTAACTTCACGACTTGTTATACCTGGTTCAAAGAAAAAATGAACTCAACAATACCAAATATAAAAGTAAGAGAAAACTGACAATTAAAAATATAAAACAACGAAAGTAAAGCATGTATAACGCCAAAACATGCAATACTACGCGTATCAATAACTTAGAAGTGAAATATAGAATATCAATATTAATATTGACAAAATATTAAACATAATATCAATATTAAGATTTCATCCACAAACATCTAAGACAAATATCTATTTTTCACCCTAACTCATATACTACTCAACTCTTTTGAAATAAATATTTATCTCTCCGCCTTTTCATCCACAAATGTCTAAGAAAAAATCACTTTCCATTTCTAAGTTTGAGCATTATTTGAACTTAGTTGGTATTTGTCATTGATCTAGCCCATTGGGGCTTGTGTGGAAGAGGTGGAGAATTACTTGTTGAAGAGTGAAAATTAATTCCTTTGTCGTCGATTTTATATTCCACAAATATACAGATCGTAACAAATAATAAAGTGGACCTATGAGTCCGAATATCGTTCCTACAAGGACTACTATTTTACAATTGATTCAATTATTCCTAACTTCAATTTGATTGAAAACAAGGAAAATAATTATTTTTCTTTTTGTGATTTTCTATTTTAAATATACTAAAAATAAAATTTTGGTTTTTTTTAAATATAATGGTTTAAGTGTCAGGATTTATGATTTTACCATAGTTATCCCCTTAATTTCACTTGCCAAATTTTATACAATGGATTATGTTTACCCTATCGAATTCTTCTAATGTACTTAACTTACCCTTCTCGAGTTTTCATTGAAGCTATTTAACTAATTCTATCTCACATCTCTATGTGAATCGATCTTAGTTAAACACACTTAAATTCTAAGAATTCATGTGACGATCGTAATAACTAGCATAAGTATCTCTACGTTTTATACTAAATTACCTATTTTTATTACGTGGTCTAAACAAATAATTTGCATCTCTATGTAATTATCGTTCACGAAATCAATGAATTAGTGACTAATTAATCCAAATATTAAGAACAGAAGTAAAAGAAATTTACAAAATCGATTGAAAAGTAAAACTTTTAACTAAAATTGAGGTTCAAAACTAGGTTACAATCATTCATCCAATTAAATACTTAATTACACATAATAAGAGAATAAAAAAATATAAGGAATTAAAGTACAGCATTGGGTATTAGAAAAAAAGGAGAAAAAGATGAAGATCTTGCACCAAGATTCCGTCTTAATCTTGTAAAATCTTGAAACCTTAGCTTCTTAATTGATTTCTTGATATTTCCCTCAATAATATATATACAATGAATCCCCAAACCTTGGCTTGGATATATGTGTATAATGAAACTCCACGAGCCCCGTTTATTTGTTGGACTATGTTGTGTATTTATATAACAAGATTATGCAAAGTTCTTGTTCAAATTGATTTCCACTAAAGAGTTTGAATTCGTTTCTACCAAAGAATTTAAGAAATAAGAGGAAATAAACTCATTTTTCCAATTGAACTCCTTTTTCTCATGTGACTTTATTCCTTCATATTGTAATATTTGCAATTAAGTCATCTTCATTCCAAAGTTGTAATAGTTGATCCGAGATAAATTTTAGAGTGCGCAATTTAGTCCTAAAACTTTTCAAATGCTGAACTTAACTCTCAAAACTTATGAATTTTTACCGAATGATCCATTAATACTTTCAATTAATCTCTTGCAATCCAGTTAATCTTTAATAAATCAACTCCAATTATGTTTCAAATAGCTTTTTTTCACATAAATTGTATCCAAGTTGGGATTTTCCTACAATTAATATAATTTACACAAATTAAGTAGATAGTCGCTCAATTTATTTTATAATTAAATGAAAATAGTAACTTAAATAAGAGCATAAAATGTACTTATCATCCTTGCTTTGAAATTTGTGTCAAAGTGGAGATTTGTTGTGGTATGACCCACATTTTATTGGAATTTGATGTTTGGTTGAATAGGATTTGGTGTTTAATTGATAAAGGAACCTAAACCCATGTTTGGTAGGAATTAAAATTTAGATTTTAATTTAAGTTAAAATCAATCATTAATTTCAACCACATATTTCATGGATCCCACAACTTTTCAACCACACATTTCATTGACTTTTATCAAAATCTATTAAAAATCTAATTTTATTCCCTACCAAACAAGGGCTAACTAGTTTTGGTTTTTAAGTCGGTTTGAAAACGGATCAAATTTCATTAAGAATTGAGAGTTTAATTGGAAGGACTTTGAAAAGTATAAAAACGCTTTTGAAGTGCTTAGGACAGAGACATGGCGCTGGGTCACAACGCTTGGATGCCATAGCACAATAGCGGAATAGCAACAACACCCATGGAGCCAGGCACGGGTGCTTAGGCGCTATCTTTCGAGCATAATTGATTTTTATTGGGATTCTTGCATTCGACTTCATGCAAAACACCAAAATTGGAATTGGGCTCTTATATATATACTACACGTGGTGTAGGCTCTTCATAGTCTTGAGTAGCATTGAGATCATTGTGCAATACATTAGAACCTTGTGAGAATTGTTAGATTTAGATTGAGAGTATCAAATCTTGTAAAACACTTTCGTTTCTTGATTTAGGGGATTCTCCACTTTTGTCCATGGTTCTTTTTCATCTTGGATTTTTACGTAAAATCTTGGTGTTCTTGTTTGTGATTGCTTTATTTCATCTTGAAATTATTTTATTTCAATCATAACATCTATCAGAAATGTAATGTGCTCTAATAACAAACTGACACAACAAGGATATGTAGAATATGATTAGCACTCCGTATACTCATTGATTCCACAAGAATACCCAATACTTGTCATCAAATATTCATTGGTTTACTAGGAATACTGAATAATTGGAAAAATTAAGAAACTCTCAAAATTTTCATTAATAAACAACCAAATTATAGTGAATTCTAATTCTAGGTATAAAAGGAGAGAAAAAAAAGTCCTAAACATATTATTCTAAATTGAGACAAACTAGAGGGAACTAATCTAAACAAATCTTTTAATATTAGAAAAAACAATAAATGAATAAAAATCAATTTTGAAAGGATAATAAAAGTTCCAACTTGACAGTTTAAACGATGGAATTTGACCACAAAATTGATTGACTCAATAGCTTTAGTCCATGAGCTCAGCTTAATGGCTCGAACCTTTGCAGAAAAGTGATATTATTCATCCAATTTCGACACGGTTTTCTATCCATTTGCATTTGGTTGCCTTCATTTAATTTCTTTGTTTTCTACATGGAAAATTCTGTTTTTTTTTTAATTTTCCTAGTCTCCTATCCCTTCCTCCCATTTTCATCCCCTTCCTTTTTCTGGTTGAAGAATCCATTGGAAAATTGTATTCTAGCTCTTAAACTTATTAATTTCATATTCGACCTGAACTTTCTTTTTTCATCATTTATCCTTAAAATTTCACCTTTCTAGCTAATTAAAGCCCCTTCCTTGCAATACTGAAATTATCAGATTGGCTAGAAACTTTCGAACTCTTATATCTATCTCGCAAAAAATAAAAATTAGTCAGATTCATTACATAAACAGCTTAAACTGGATCTACATAGCATCAACATGACCCTGCAATGGTAGACATTCATTGGCATGCCTTTTTTATAAAGTAAATAAATATATAGCGGCAGTTTACCATTTTAATGAACTTTGTAAACATGATTTTAGTTTCAATTTTAAAGGGACAAGAAATTTATTATTCACTGGTGCAAACTTTTGAAACTAAAATAACAAACTGAACATTCATAATACTTAATTAACCTATTTTAAGATCTGATAAAAAAGGAGAACTAAAAAAATACATAAACGTGAAATTCAAGTTGAAAATGATATTTTTAACAAACCAAAAGGAAAATGCCTTTTTATTTCATTTCAACACTTGAAAAAACACTGATAATATAGATAAATTTTCCTTTATTTCTTTTTATCTATAAAACTAGAGACTTTACTAATTCCAATCCAAATTGCATAATTTTATTAGGGTAATTAGCACATAAATCCCACATTACCTTTTTTTTGGCATTTTCATCCTTATTTTTACCTTTCATTGCGCAAAAGATCCTTTTCATTCATTTTCTCAATTAAAATTTTGAAATGACGAAAATACCCTTCCCTTTAAATAAAACAAAAGAAAAAAGAAAAAAAAACTAATTGAAAATGTAGTCGCAACTTTTTTTAAAGTACAAATGAGTCCCAAATAAATTATTAAAAGAGTAATTATCACATAATGTCCATACATTTCACTATTATTGTGAAAAACATCTCTACCTTTTATTTTTTGACATCTTCTCCCTTAATTATAATTTGAAAATGCAAACCATCACTTCTATCCATTTTTGTAAAATTATTAGCACACAATTATGCAATAATAAAATTTGGATTAATTTATTTGTACAACTATGGAAGACAATCATTGTTTATTGGCACACAATCATGCAATAGTAAAATTTGGATTAATTTATTTGTACAACTATGGATGACAATCATTGTTGACAATGTATGCGTTATCAAAAAAATGTTCGTTGTAAAAACAAGTTTTTCAAACGTCCAATGACGGTTTGCCACGCAACATGTTGCTAACAAGATTGCCATCCATGATAGTACACTAAACATGATGATTCGTAGAATTTTTGTTAGATAAATTCTAGAGAGAAGGATTTATTACCAATAGTCGTGTCAATTCCTCGATTTTTGAGCTCTCAATACTCTTCGCACAAGGCATAAGTTTCACAACAGTATTGAACCAAACAATCAGCAGATGGATTCTCCGACAGCATGTATTGCTTTCTCATCCTAGCACAATATAAACAAGAATATATGCATGCGCATCTCGTAAAAAAGCATATAAAAGTGTAAAGTGCTCTACTCATTGCACAAGCTACCACATAAAACTCATAAACAATTAAGCATTTTGATCACCGTTCTGATTTCAAATTATTATCCAACTTGTTAGAATTTGGGTATGACCTGAATTCCTTGTTTGTAGTATTGAAGAATTCTAATTGAATTGCAAGTCATGAAGAATTCAAATTTGAAATGTTAATGGAATCATATGTTAAGTTGAAATTCTATTTTGGAAGCTCATTGAGAGTTGAAATTTGTTTTGGACTCAATTTTTTGTATCTTACTTCATCAACAACTCTACTAAGAGTGTTTGGATGTTCCTTATATGTTCTCTATAAATACTAGGTTTTTCTATACAATAATGTAATGTGAGAAAATAAATTACTAGAATTATAGAATCCTTTATAATTTTATCTCTTCTCTATTATTATTGAGTCAATAATTCATCTGTCATATTCTTATCTTTATTATTCTTTTGCTTGATCATATATTTCATTATTATTTGCCATATAACTTCAACATCTCAATACGCTGATTTGTGTGGCAGCAAGTGGTATCAATTCTAACAAGTTGTATCAGAGCCTAGGTTCAGCAGTTCCACAAGAGCGTGGTGTTTGATTTGTTCGAAATTTTTTGTCCGTGATGGCTTCCATAAGTATGACATCCCGCTTTTGAATCTAAGCACTAGATTTTCGCTATGGCAGGTTAAGATACATGCAAGACTTGTACAGCTGGATTTGGATAATGCGTTGCTGGAAATTGACAGGATACTTGCAACTTTGATCGCATAGGAGAAATTACGGAAGGATAAGAAAGCAGTTTCTTACATTCATCTTCATCCATCAAATACCATTCTTCAAAACGTTTTGAAGGAGAATTCAGCAGCTTCTTTATGGTTGAGGTTAGAGTAATTGTGCATGACTAAAACTTTAACAAGCAAGTTGAACTTTAAGCAACGTTTATACTCTCATCGAATGGAAACTTTGGAAGTAGAATATGATGAAGAAGATTTGGCATTGATCCTATTGTGTTCGTTGCGTGCTTCATTTTCTTCATTTAGAGACACAATCTTGTATAGTCGTGATACTCTTACCATAGAGAACGTGTATGACGATTTTTATTCAAAAGAAAAGATGAAGCATCTGGTATCTGAGGCTAGAGGTTGAGAAGATTTGGTTGCTCATGGTGGTTCTGGAAGGGGCAGATCGAAGTCTAAATTAAGTAATTGAAGAAGGATTGCTACAAATTACAGAATAAAGAAATGATGGCTACAAGTAGATATTCAGATACTTCAGGGGAAGCTGACCTCGCGAAGAACGTTGTAAGTGACGGAGATCTCTTAGCTATTTTTAACATTGAATCTACATCGAAAGATGATTGGATTCTTGATTCAGCATGTGTGTTTCATATGTGTCCTAATAAGGACTTGTTTTCTACATATAAAATTATTTCCAAAGGTGTCGTGGTTATGGGAAACAACGCATCTAGTCGGGTTGCTTGAATAGGTACAGTCAGATTGAAACTTTTGAATGAGATAATCAGAACACTTGGCCAGGTTCAACGTGTTCTAGATTTGAAGATAAATCTAATCTCGTTGTCTATTCTTGATTCAAAAGGTTATGAGTTCTTTGGTGGAGGTGGAGTTTTGAAAGTTTGTAAGAGTGTTCAAGTTGTATTGGAGGGACAAAAAATGTGGTATGGCGCTCTCAATATTTACGGACCTTTAGACATGGTCCACTCGATATCGTGTTCTTTGCCTTTTATTATTACATTTAAAATTATTGTGTATGATAATTTATTTTTCGCATTAGAAGTCATTGTGTGGGGTGACGTTAGGTTTGATGTTATCGTGAAGGGGTAACCATTGCCTATTGCAAGACATAGGAATTACCTGATAATTATTTACTTGAATTCTATGTGAATTAGTTGTTAATTAAATTTTTTCATTATTAGAATTGCATGTGGCTTTAGAAAAGTTTACTTGACTATTTTGTGTGAATTATGTCGGTACTTTACTTGTGGTCGTTGTTGGTTGCATTTTTGTGTTATGTGCATTTTTTGGGTAAAATGACAACACATAATGAGTTGTGCATGTTTTAATGAAAATTGTGATTTTTTAATTTGGTAAAGCGACAATGTTTTGCATAAAACCTTTTTATGGCAAATGTGGTCTAAGGCAAGTGCAAAAATTAAGATGTATTTTAACTGCGGTAATTTGGATATGGTTGAAATAGATTATCCTATGAATGATAATAAAAGGTAAGATGATGAGAGTGGTGAGGCAAAATCTGTCTTTGGGTCGAGTGATGACCTGTGTGAGGTTTATTGATGGTAAGCCTAGTTACTGCATTTACATTCGAGTGTAATCATTTCTGCATGTGTGTGATTGCTTAATTCTGTTGCATGATTAAATGTGCATTTTCAATGTGTTTGATATGTGCATTGGCATAAATTTGAGCGATCTTATTACTTGGTGTAATTGTTTGCATGTATAGTGGGTTGAGATATATGGCGTACTCCGTTTTGCTATGTGAGTGGTGTGAAAGAGTGTGATAGTGAGAAGTAAAAGGGGCAACCATTTTCTCCTCCATCTTTGTGAGCCTGTGTGGTTTGTGAAATTATGTAAGGCAGCATGTGAGGGTTATTTTTATTTTCTGTGTGGGCCTCTTTTGTGAGTACAGTGAAGTAACCAAACATTTCTTCTATTCTCTTTGTGAGTGCCACCTTCACCTTTCCCTTTGTTGGATAAATTCTTTGTCGATTTGTAAGAGTATTGGTGTTGGAGTACCCATGTGGTGCGTGAGTCAATTTAAATTTGAGCCCTAACCTTTGTGGTCGCCGAAAGGTGTTGATTTGCCATAGTGAATTTGGGATGCATTAGCAGTATGTGTGCATGTCTTTTGATAAGGTGGAGTATAAGTGCATAGGGATATATTGGTGGTTTGTACCGTAGGATCTGGAGTGTGACATTTGGATCACGATGGAGAGGTGATCAAATATTGGAATCATTTATCTGTAAGAGACCCTGATCAGGTGGAGTGCGAGAGAGACACTTCTATCACTTATATTTGATGGAGACCCATTATCCACGTAGGTTGGGAGAAGTGATGTGGTGATAGAGGATTATCCTGAAAACTTAGGATCTATAGAGATTTACTAGTTAGACATGAGTTGAGTAAGTAGCCTAGTGAACATGGTGGGCAATGAGGTGAAATATGTGTTCTCGATGAGTGAGTAACACGAAATGGGATAGGATAAGTATGATGAGATCTTCTTCGTGAGGTCATTTATGTATTTGTTGTGTATGTGTTAACCTGCTGATTGACTTGGTGTTAATCTATTGTTATGTGTGAACATGTTTGAAAGATCTGTGTTATCCTATTTGATATCTCCATCGCATGTATATTTGCTCTTGATTGATTACTGTGAGTATCTGTTTCTACTTGGGTGTTCTTGACCTTAGCCCTGGTGAGTACATTGAGCAAGTATAGTATGTGTTTCAGATCCGAAACACGAGGTAAGGTCTATGACACCAATTTTATTGGTTATCTTGATTGTGCGAGTATAAAATGTGTATTTTGTTTGCTTGCAGATTTATTAGGAATCAAGGCGGAAATTTGTTGGGTTTTTCGACACCCAATAAATCTGGGTAATGAAGTAAAACAGAGTTGTCGGATTATTTTAGTGACGCCAAAAGTTACAGCTTGACTTGGAAACAATTAATACACCTTGGAGGGCCTAAGTTTGGTTGGGTTGGTAGTTTAGTTAATGGATGAATTTGATTATTAACCCATTAACTTAACCCATTATGAGTGAGTTTTGGCACATAGGAGTGACCTAAACCTAGCCCTTTCTCATTTATATGGCAGAAACTCAACTATTTTGTGTGTGGACTACAAGTGAAGAGAAAACATGTGAGAAAGGGGGCAACCGGGGTTTTAGGGGGAATTGGAGAGATTCCACCATTGGTGTTCACCTTGTTTCTTCTCAATTGTAGTCACCACCTAGTGTCCTTTGTGGGTACTAAATAGAGAGCAACCGAAAGGGGCAGAAAGAGGCAACAAATGTGTAGAGGGTTGTTGGGTCAAGCCTTTGGAGATTGGTGTACGTTTTGTGTTTTTCTGTAAGTGTTATGCCCTAGTCCAATCAACTTTGGACATAAACACTTTGAATGTATATAATCAATGCATATATATGGCAATATCTATTATTTAATTGAATTAATATTCTAATAAATTAAATAATAGAATCCGTAGATTCAAGTCTTGATGATTTGTTGATCACAAGGAGTTGTGATTGTGAGATACAAATTACATATGACTGAATCTTAAATCGTTCATGGTCGAAGTAATAACGAGATACGGATATCGTTATTACGGATAGACTATCGCGTGTGGCATTCTTACTTGTGAAGTAAGTAGCTGATCTCACAAGCTAAAGTGTGGTGACACTTGAATGAACACGTGGATGTTTTGTTATAGAACAAAACATTGGAGACCCGCTGAGAGATTCCACTTGGATAACTATCTAAGTGTTAGTGGTTAATCTCTAAAGTTCGGTAGTGGAATTGGTCCTTTGACTTGAGGTCATCATAGTACCTTATATGAGGGCAGTCATACTTTGGTGATGTTGGATGTTGCTCTGTCAAGGGTCGCTAATACAGCATCGTTCGGGTATGTCAAGAATCATATGAAGGTTGTGAATGATCAATAGAGGATTCGTCACTCTTAGATAGTAAGAGATTATGATCTACATTTTATCCAGTTAAGTTGATAATGAAATCCTTGGCCAAGGTGAACTCATAAGTCGGAAAAGAGTTTTCGACGTACATTGACTTAACAGTGGGATAAAAGATATAATCGATAATTGAGATTGACACATATCCATATCTCATAATTGATCGGATCATATTGACGAAAGGATTATAGTTTCACGGTAAACGAACAAATTTGGTTTTGTCATGCTACGTGATATTTCCCGTCACATGTATTGCCCTGATACATTGCTAGATGTCAATCTGGGATAACGAAAATGAATTAGTGATAAATTAAAAGGGGCGTTTTAATTTATTGATTTTGATTAGATCAAAATAATAATTCACGTCGTTCGGCATCGTGATCGGGAACCTAATGGGTCACACACAAAAGAGAATCAGAAGAATGAGATTTACCAATTAATTAATTGACAAGTGTTGGATAATTAATTAATTGGGTTGTTTATTAATAGGCCCGAATTAATTAATTGGATTAATTAATTCATGGACCAGATTTAATTAATTTGATTAATTAAATCTTGGACCGGGTTAAATTTAATAGATGGGCCGAGCCCATCTAGACTTATATTAATAAGCTGTTAGGGTTTGAAAAACTGAAGAGAATTTTATTATTCTAGCTAGCACAAGAAAAGAAAACCCTAGCCGTCATTCTTGTTCTCTGTGTGGATCACCATTTGAGGCTGGACAATTGGACAGCTTGGATTGCAGATCGTGATCATTGGAGTTCAAGAAAAAGCAAAAGAGTTTGTGGAATTCATCAAAGGTATCATTCTCATCACAGTTTCTATCTAAACACATTGCAGATCCTCGTTTGGGAATTGAAAATTGTTTAATTTCCGCTGTGCATGATAAGTAAATTCCCAACAGTGGTATCAGAGCCTACTTTGTGTTTGTTAGAAATTGTTTTGCATCTTGTAACAATCAAAAGTTGATTGTTATTGTTTTTCTTGTTTCTAGCAATTGAGAAAATTTGATTTTCTAATTGATGAATCTGTTTAAAAAAAAAAAAAAAAATTGGATCTTGAACGAATCGGCGGTGGCGCCGCCAGGCCAAGGCGGCTGCAGCCGCCTTGCACGCAGCAGCGAGGTCGCTGCTGCGTGTCCCAGCAGCGACCTCGCTGCTGGTTCGCAGCAGCGATGGTCGCTGCTGCGTGTCCCAGCAGCGAACCTCGTTGCTGCAACGCAACAGCCGCTGTGGCGCTGGCTGGTATTGAATAGCGGCAAGCGCGATCTTTGCAATAGCGGTGGTGCGGGCGTGCACCACCGCTATTCCACTGCCCGGCGACGAGCCCGGGTCTCGCCGGTGAAGAAACGCCGGCGGGAGGAAGGGTGGGGGAAGTTTTTAGGGTTTTCACATACGGGTTGATGATTTGGGGACGGGGGCTTGTCATGCAATTTGTGATATTTCGAGCCCCTGTCTCCAATTATGATTAGGGGTCAATTTGCAATTTTCAAAATAGTTTTGAATTTAAATAATGAAATGGTTTTTAAGTTGATTTTCAAATGGTTTGACCTAAAATTCAATTTTGACCCGCTTAAAATTTTATTTAAAAATTGACGACTTTTATATTTTCGTTAAAATTAGATTTTAACTTAAATATTAAACTTTGACCCTAAATTGAATTTTATTTTATTTAGGAGTTTTATCCTAAATTAAAATGTTAATTCATTTTAAATTAGAGTTAGACTTTAATTTAATATTTAATTAAAATTTGATTTTAATTAAATTATCAACCCTAGTATATTGTTAAAATTAGAGTTGGACTCTAATTTGACATTTAATTGAAATTTGATTTTAATTAAATTGTCTCGCCCTAATGCTTCTTAAAATTAGAGTTAGACTCTAATTTAGTATTTAATTAAGATTTGATTTTAATTAAATATGTTAGACCCAATATATTGGAATTAGAATTTGACTCTTATTTTGTATTTAATTAAAATTTGATTTTAATTAAATTCAACCGTATTAATTTGATTATAATTAGAGTTGAACTTTAATTTAACGTTTAATTAAAATTTGATTTTAATTAAATTGTTTTGCCCTAAAATTTTATTGGAATTAGAGTTGGACTCTAATTTGGTATTTAATTAAAATTTGATTTTAATTAAATAGTCTCGCCTTATATTTGTGGAATTAGAGTTGGACTCTAATTTGATATTTAATTGAAATTTGATTTTAATTAAATAAGTTCGCTAATTAAATTAATTAATTAATTTGATTAATTAATTATTTAATTGTTCCGATCCATTTGTCTAAATTAGTTTAGACGACTTTAATTGCTAGAAACTTGAAACATGTTTGCATATAATATTAGATATCATAGGAATGCATTTATATGATGAATGTTTTATTAGTGGATGATTATGGACTCGACCATGTGGATGTGTTGAATGGTTAGTTTTATTCTTGTTGTTTTATGGGCCTGCGAGCTCTTATTTATTTTGGACCTGCGAGTCCGTTGTTATTATTTTGGGCCTGCGTGTCCAATATTATTTAGGCCTGCGTGCCAACTAGTATAGGATACAAGTTGCAGCTGGACTAATTGGAGATACAAGAAGAGGAGGAGACCATAGAGATGGAGCATTGTATGAATCAATGCTATACCCCCTAGGAACTGACCGACTAGTCTTCCTTATGGCTCGGGAAGACTAGATAGTATAAGTCCATAATCGTCCACACTATTATATGTATGTTTATTTGCATGTTAGATGTATAATAAAATATATATAATTATTACGATGAGACATTTTGCATGCAAAACCCCTCGTTAAAAATATTAAGTCAATTTGATATTTGTCTTCCATCATTATAGTGAAAAACGAGAGTCCTCAATCGATCTAAGCTTGTTGAGTACACTCAAGGCTGGTCGATTAGGGATATGTTTAACACTATGAAATATTAGATATTTCTGAATGATGGGTTTGACTTAACTAATATTTATCTTTTGTTGAGTACACTCAAGAAGATAAATTTTAGAGGCGTGTTAAAATATTAAGTCATATTTATATTTGCCTTCCATCATTATAGTGAAAAACGAGAGTCCTAAATCGATCTTAGCTTGTTGAGCACACTCAAGGCTGGTCCATTAGGGATATGTTTGACACTATGAAATATTAGATATTTCTGAATGATGGGTTTGACTTAACTAATATTTATCTCTTGTTGAGTACACTCAAGGAGATAAATCTTAGAGGCATGTTAAGCTAACACATAAGATGTGTGAAGACAAAGAGTTGTCGGCTTAATGATGCGGGAGTTGTATGGAGATACAATTGATAATAGTATCTACCCAAATGTTTTATTAGGGCTTGTTGAGTACACTCAAGGTTTTAATATAACAAATGGGATCCCAGCCCACTGGGAATCAAGTACGGATTCCATAAATTTATGTGAGAGGGTCATAAATTTTGAGTTAAACAGTGGGAGCGAAATTAATTTAATGAAATGCCATGTTAAATTAATTCATGCATTATATATATATTATTTCTTTTACTTTTCGTCGTTTACATTTATTGAATCATGAGTAACCATATGTATTTAAGAGGCATATTGTATGCCAACAACCAAAGTAAATTTTCTTGATTGACGCCGCAATCTGAGAATTATTATCAGGCATGAAAAATTGGTTGTGTCCTTGAGTAGTCCTTTCTAGAGACATCTGTTGATGACTCGATAAAAGAAGAGGTGGCTGCTATAATAAACACAGTGATGACGATAGTACTACAACATATGTGATGTTTGTAACTATGTCACCTGAGTTACAAAGCAACAAAAGAGTATAGATGCTAACACATGATTTTTCATCTCAATATGTTGAATGATGAACAATCATACGAGGAAATATATGATATTTCCCAGCAACTATACCAATGCTTAATGACAGAAGAATCTTCAGTCGATGCTTGTGTACTGAAGATGCAGACTACTTTGAGAAGTTGTCTTGATTGCGTTCAGTTATGAACAATAAACCAAGTTAGACTTGGTTCTGCTATCTCTGTCAGAGAGTTATTCATAACTAATTATGAATTTAACATGAATAAACTCGAAGCACGCTCATTGAGATGCTGAACATGCTTAAAACTGTTAAGTCCAACATCTGTGTTTGTAGTGGACAAATCTTAGTCATAAATTCCTATATGGAAGTCTAAAGGATGCTTTAGGAAAGCAACCAAGAAGACTAGGACGGTTAAAGCAAATAAGGACAATACCAAATCTGATGATTCTTACTATCATTTTGGAATGGTAGATCATTGGAAATGAAATTGCAAGGCTTAAATCTACTTCATTAGTTTCTTGGGTATTAGATACTAGATATAGATCTCATATTTATATAAATATGCAGAAACTAAATAAAAGTAGATCTCTGCAGAATGGAGAAGTTGACCTACACGTTGAAAATGAGCAAAAGTTGTTGCATTGCCTGTAGAAGCATATTTCCTGCCATTGCCTTTAGGCTCGATATTAGAATTAGAGAAATGTTAATTTTGTTCTTACCATTACCAAGGGCATTAAATAAATTTCATGTTTTGACATGAATTATTTTAATGTTAAGGACAATTGTTGTTCTCTCTCCTCTTGATAAGATTTTAATGGTTATGGTAAATTACAAAATAACATTTATATTCTAAATGTTGAGTGTTCTATAATGAGTATAGAAATTGAAAGGCATAAAAATGATAATCTGAATAACACCTATATCTGGCATTGCAGATTTGGTCACATAAATGAGAATGCAATTCCAAACTTACATGGAGATGTATATTTGGGTCAAATAATTTTGAATCATTTGACAAATGCGAATCGTGTAAAACCAGCTGTAACCAAATCTCCTTTTACTTGAAAAAGGAAAATGATCTGCACAATTATTAAGTCTAATACATAGTGATGTATGTAGACCTATATCAGTTAATGTCAGGTGAAGTTTATCTTATTTCATCACATTTACTAATGACCATTTCAGAAATGATCATGTATATTTGATGAAATTCAAGCATGAATCTCTTGAAATGTTCAAGGGATTCAAACTAAAAGTTGATAAACAAATAGGTAAATATATTCTTACACTAAGACTTGTTCGAGGTAAAGAATATCTAAAATGGAGAATTTTAGATTATCTAAAAGAGAATTAGATTCTCACGCAGTGGATTCCTCCACATACATTGCAACATAATGGTGCATCTGAAATGAGGAATCGTGCACTATTAGATATAGTGCAATAGAGAACCAGCCATGCAAACATTCAAAAGTCATTTTGAAGTCATGCACTGATTGATACG
Organism: Fraxinus americana; assembly: GCA_035079005.1. Classification (NCBI taxonomy): domain Eukaryota; kingdom Viridiplantae; phylum Streptophyta; class Magnoliopsida; order Lamiales; family Oleaceae; genus Fraxinus; species Fraxinus americana. The sequence goes on along the minus strand of CM068717.1, from coordinate 31,487,014 downwards.
TGCTGCGTACTAAATCGTGTCTCATCTAAATCGGTTGACAAAACTTCATACGAGTTATGGAAATGCCCAACTTTTCTCATATGAAAGTTTGGACTATGATGCTTATGTGAAGTATATTGGATCAGATAAGTTTGAAACTAGATCCGTTAAATACATATTTGTGGATATCCAATAGACAATTGGATATCAATTCTATAATCCCGTTGAGAAGAAGATGTTCATCTCAATACATGTCGTACTCTTAGAGAAAGTGTTTACTCTAAGAGAGACAGTGGGAGTAGAATAAATCTTGAAAGAGTTCAAGAGTCCACGGATATAATTGACCGAATAGATGAACCTGAGTCTTATCCCACACCAGCTGAGGGACGTACTCTTGATCAAGAAGTGGAGACTTCTGAGAACACGTTAGCTCAGTGTAAATCTTGTAGGATCATTTGACCTCCTAGAAGGTACGAATCCATGATTACTAATCAAGGATAATGAACCTACTAATTACATAGAAATAAAGTCAAGTGTTGACTTAAAGAGATGGACTTGTTGTATGTAACCGAGGTTTGACCTTGGTCGACTTGCCTAATGGATTAGAACCCATAGGTTGTAAATGAGTTTACAAGAAAATGTCAATATGGATTGAAACAAGCCTCTTGGAGCTGGAATCTTCGATTTGATGCAAAGAGTCAAAATGTTTGATTTTATCAAAAATTGAAGACGAAATGTGCGTTTACAAGAAGATAGTGGGAGCATTGTCGCATTCCTGATATTATACATATTATAGGAAACGACGTCTCTATATTTCAATTGTTGAAATTATGGTTGTCAAATAATTTCTCTGTGATGGATGTGGGAGAAGTAAGTTGATCTATAGAGATAGATCTAGAAGATTGCTTAACTCATCCCAATCTATACAGATAAAATCTCGAGAAGATTTTATATGGAGAAAATGAACTGAGAGTTCATGGATAGAATGATGCTAACTTCTAGTCAGACTGGAATAATGGCACATCTCAAATAGGATATTGGTTTACTCTTAAACGGTGTGTTGGAAATGTTCCAAATAACCGTTGATTCAATAATGGAAGCCTTATACATCATTGCTTTACAAAGCAACAAAAGTTGTGGTCTAGATCAGGGAGTTCATTACTGAACTTAGAGTAGTTCCTAACATTGTTGATCACACGCTTATGCATTGTGATACAATGGAGCCATCGTGCAAGCGAAGGAACTAAGGTCTCATCAATGATCTAAACATATGTTAAGGCAGTGTTATCTCATTGAAAAGATAATACAAAGAAATGACGTAAATAAAGAACGAATTCCCACAAGTTATTAAATTGCAGATCCACTGACAAAGAGTTGTCGTGAGATAAACATGATCGTCATGTAGACTCTTATGGTATAAGATACATAAGTGATTGGATCTAGTGCAAGTGGGAGTTTGTAAGTGTTATGCCCTAGTCCAATCAACTTTGGACATAAACACTTTGAATGTATATAATCAATGCATATATATGGCAATATCTATTATTTAATTGAATTAATATTCTAATAAATTAAATAATAGAATCCGTAGATTCAAGTCTTGATGATTTATTGATCACAAGGAGTTGTGATTGTGAGATACAAATTACATATGACTGAATCTTAAATCGTTCATGGTCGAAGTAATAACGAGATACGGATATCGTTATTACGGATAGACTATCGCGTGTGGCATTCTTACTTGTGAAGTAAGTAGCTGATCTCAAAAGCTAAAGTGTGGTGACACTTGAATGAACACGTGGATGTTTTGTTATAGAACAAAACATTGGAGACCCGCTGAGAGATTCCACTTGGATAACTATCTAAGTGTTAGTGGTTAATCTCTAAAGTTCGGTAGTGGAATTGGTCCTTTGACTTGAGGTCATCATAGTACCTTATATGAGGGCAGTCATACTTTGGTGATGTTGGATGTTGCTCTGTCAAGGGTCGCTAATACAAAGATCGTTCGTGTATGTCAAGAATCATATGTTGGTTGTGTATGAAGAATAGAGGATTCGTCTCTCTTAGATAGTAATAGATTATGATCTAAATTTTATCCTGTTAAGTTGATAATGTTTTCCTTGGCCAAGGTGAACTCATAAGTCGGAAAAGAGTTTTCGACGTACATTGACTTAACAGTGAGATAAAAGATATGATCGACAATTGAGATTGACACATATCCATATCTCATAATTGATTAGATCATATTGACGAAAGGATTATAGTTTCACGGTAAACGAACAAATTTGGTTTTGTCATGCTACGTGATATTTCCCGTCACATGTATTGCCCGACACATTGCTGATGTCAATTTGGGACAACGAAAGTGAATTAGTGATAAATTAAAAGGGGCGTTTTAATTTATCGATTTTGATTAGATCAAAATAATAATTCACGTCGTTCGGCATCGTGATCGGGAACCTAATGGGTCACACACAAAAGAGAATCAGAAGAATGAGATTTACCAATTAATTAATTGACAAGTGTTGGATAATTAATTAATTGGGTTGTTTATTAATAGGCCCGAATTAATTAATTGGATTAATTAATTCATGGACCAGATTTAATTAATTTGATTAATTAAATCTTGGACCGGGTTAAATTTAATAGATGGGCCGAGCCCATCTGGACTTATATTAATAAGCTGTTAGGGTTTGAAAAATTGTAGAGAATTTTATTATTCTTGCTAGCACAAGAAAAGAAAACCCTAGCCGTCATTCTTATTCTCTGTGTGGATCACCATTGGAGGCTGGACAATTGGACAGCTTGGATTGCAGATCGTGATCATTGGAGTTCAAGAAAAAGCAAAAGAGTTTGTGGAATTCATCAAAGGTATCATTCTCATCACAGTTTCTATCTAAACACATTGCAGATCCTCGTTTGGGAATTGAAAACTGTTTAATTTCCGCTGTGCATGTTAAGTAAATTCCCAACATTTTCTAAGTCCGAAAATTGGTTAGTGAAGCCCTAAACTTCTACACTAGAGATGATATACTTCTTGATAATATTAATGGCACATCGCATGTACTTTATATAGTAAGGAGCAAATAAAACTATATGAATTACTGGGTCAGTGGCTGGATAATTATGAGTTTGAACAAATTGTAGCTGACTAGATTATCATTTGTTAATTTATTGTGAACATAGCCAGATGATGCTTTGATACGGAACAAACCTGAAATTTAGTATTAAATTTGTACCATAATTTGACTATGTTTATATATAATTTGTTGATGATTGAATCAAATAATTCATTTAATGTGTCGCTCTCTCCTCGTAAAGGTTCTTGTGCTGATTGTAGTTATTTTTTTGGTCAATCAGAGAAACAAGTATTAGCTGACCTACAAAAATTATATTTGATTAAATCATTAAAAAAAAAATGATTTTTCTTGTTATTTTTTGATAATATCCTTATTCCCAAAACAAGTTTTTGTTTCTTTCCCTCAATTATTTTACACGTCGTAGGTTAAAACACAAAATACTAGAAGACGTAATACTCCTTTCGAACACATAACTTATTTGTGAAGTTTGATTAAAATAGACAAAGTTGATCATTTGATTACAATTTCACTATCTCGAGAAATATTCAACACACGGTTTTATGTTTAATTGGATTTAAGTTTGATAGAGTCAGCCCATTGCATAAGCAAATTAATTTTGAATTCCTCGACGATTGCAGTTTTATATAGGAGCTTGGTTTATTTGCTAAACACCCCCACCAGTTGATGCTCTACAGGATACCAGATACGCAATCAAACAAGGAATTAAGTACGCAATTACTATCCCAATTATATTTTATTGATTTATTTAACACCTTTCTACATAAATTCTACCAATTTTTACACGTAAACTAATTATTGTTCTAAACAATATTATGACTCAACACATATTTAAAGTAATCATAGAATGTATAACTAAAAGGTGTGATTTTACTATATGGATTTACAATATTTTTTAGTATTAATTTGATGACGAATTATAAAATATTATCGTCGTTCCAAAATATTTCTTAAATATTAGAGACTGGATTATTGGGCTTAATGAGAGGGAAACTACAACTTTCATATTATTTTCGAATTTTTGAAAAGTCGGTCTTATTAGGGATTTATTATGAGCTACGTGCTAAGACATTAACAATGATACAACCGAAGTTCTAATATATTTTGATTTGTTCACAACACACACAAAAAATATATGTGATTGTGTTGATATCATTTCATTTTGTATAACAATTTCAAAAATCAATGGTCTGAAATAACAACTTGACGTTTAAAATATTTTAATTTACTATTGAATTTCTCTATAAATTATTCGACAATTGAAGTCAAATAGTCAAACTTGTACACTCACAAATGTTCATATGCCAATACCTATCTACAATATTTAAAAAGTGAGGATTGAGGAGAAACTTTTACACAAAATATAAATGATCTACTTAATAAGGTGATGGCATTCCTCCCCTAATAAGCCGATTTTATTAGGTGGAGTTAGGCCTAATATTCCTAACATGGTATCAGAGCTAGGCTCAATTATGCAATGTTGGGTGCCATCCAATATCGATTTGTTCACAATTGTTTGGCATGGTCCACGCTGTGCGTGAGGGGGCGTATTAGAATTCCACATTGTTTGGAAAAATATAAATGATCTACTTAATAAGGTGAGGGCAATCCTCCCCTAATAAGCCGGTTTTATTAGGTGGAGTTAGGCTCAATATTCCTAACATGAATAATACCCTCATTAATTTTGCATGATTCCCAATTCATCCTTAAAATTATTGTTAGAATTTTAAAAGTTTAATAACCTACTATTCAATTATTACTTGAACTTATAACACAATATCGGAGGGTTTTGAATGTGAATGATTGGTTGTGTATCCCTTTATTTTTTGGTAAATTAGCTAAGTATGTTGCGTAATTCTAAAAATATTTCGAAATGTTCGAAATTGTGTAGCTTCAAGGGTTTAATATTTTTCTCCTATCTTTGTATTGTTTGTTTGGCTTAAAAATTATAAGAGTAAATTATATCCTGTGTTTGTATCAACACTTCAATGTTGTCAGCTTGGAAAATTTTGCGCAATAAAAGTGGACTTAGGCTTACGGTATATGGTTTTCTATAATTACCTTTTTTTTTTTTTTTTTTAAGTTTTTTCTATAATTGCTTGTTTTCTATAGCTTTGAGATGTAATAAATTAATAGGGAATCCCCTTTGACACATGGGAACAAAGGATTGAATGTTCAATTTTTTATCTATGTGGCCCAAACAACATCAAAATAGTCTTATTCCCAATAAATTTAAAGTTGGCTACATGAAATCTCTTTTGTCATTTTGTTCGGTTCAAAGTTTGAACAAAGTTATGTGTTGATCACCACAAACCTTATTCCATGGTATTTACATGAGGTACCCACTGCAACATTCTTCAAGTATCGAGATTGGAGACTACCTATTGAAAACATCTGAATGTATAAAAGGAATAGAGAAATCAAAAGAAAAGTCATATGAGCCAGTGACATTAATAAAATGAATTCACCTACTAATTCTTTTGTTATGCCATCATGAACGGTTGTGCTTCGATCAAGATGTTTTATGAGTTCTGAAGTTTTCAAATATATATATATATATATATATATATATATATATATATATATATATATATATACAGAAATGATCTAATGAGTACCGGTGCTCATTTTATCCTAAGCACCGATGAGTTGGCAAATTAATTCATTGGTGCATAAATATTTTGTGAGTTCCAATCCACCAATTAATTAATGTGACAACTCATCGGTGCTTAGGATAAGATGAACAACGGTGATCATTAGATCATTTCTATATATCTATATATATATATATATATATATATATATATATATATATATATATATATATATATATATATATATATATATATTATTGATACAATTTTAAGAGATATCTTGAATAATTCAAAACCATTTGGTGGAAAAGTTTTTGTATTCGAAGGAGATTTTTGCCAAGTATTACCTGTTATCCCAAGTGCAACAAGACAACAAATAATTAACCAAAATTTGATTAGATCGTATTTTTGGGAGAAAATGAAAAAGATACAACTAACTCAAAACACGCGTGCTCAAAATGACAATTGATTTGCACAATATTTGATTCAAATTGGTAATGGAGCAAAATTTTACATAGAAGATGATTTCATCAACTTACCAAAGGCAACTATATATCGCACTTTCTCGCAGAGTTTCAATGCAAACAACAAAAGTCTTGGAAAAAACAGACGCATATCATACATTCGATACATAATACACGCAACACACATATTTACTAATAGTAATAGAAAAAAAACTTAAAAGCCAATTAATATATTAGCAAAAACAACAATAGTATATAATAATAAACTAAATAAATAAAAATTAACGCATATAGTTAGTACCTTATGAGATGAAAACAAGCATGAAACAAAATAAGCCCTATGTCCTTCCCTATTTTCTCAAATGTATCAAAAGCTTACCCAATTATTGAATTCAAAGCCTACACCAAATGTCTTTAAATATTATTATGTTTTAAGTTACATATCAAATAAATGTAAATATTGATTTCAATGAAAAAAAATGAAGAGTCTTTTAAACTATGGTCAATTAATGGTAATGTTTTAAAGAAAAAATCTAGGAAATTAAGAACCATGTTTAATATTATAAGTTACAAAATTAACTTAATGAAGATTAAATAAGGACATAATTGACAAAAAAAAAAAATTAAGGGCTAAATTATAAACCAGAAAAGAATATATTGGGCATAACTAAGCCCCTATTTGGTACACATTAAAATTTTCATTCTCATTTTTCTACTCATTTTCAATCACACATTTTTTAATAAAATAATATCTTCTATCACATCAATAACTTTCCTTATTTTTCAACCACAAATTCTCTATCAATCTACTATTCCAAAATACATTTTTCCAAAATAATGTGGCTCAAAGACACCCTAAATATATAAGGGTAAAATTGGTATTCAAAAGTTTCTCATCTATCATTCATTTTTAAATATTGTAGATTATAGATAATTAACTTTAAAACTTTAAATCATTTATTATCGAAAAAGAATATTTCACCAAATTTTACGTTAAAATTTCACTTATTTACATATTTAAAATTGTGTATGCCAAAGTCTTTAAATATTTACTTATTATTAAAGGAAATGAATTAAAATGACACTATTTTAGAAAATATCATATTTTTCACAAGAGCATTTTAGGTTATCAAACTCATTTTAGGTTGTTACGGCTAAAAAAATGATATGCTCAAAATTAATAATATGGGAGGTTGGTGTAATTTTATAAATATAAGGGATAATTGTAGCAAAGCTCCAAAGTTTTGAAACGCTGGTAGACTTCCCCAAACTTTTAATTTGTTGCAATTGTCACCCTCCACCTTTTCAAACGTTGTAGAGGAGGTCCTTTTGGATGGTTTCCGTAAAATGATCCAAAAAATTAGAATCTGACCATTTTTTACCAATTAATGAGGGTAAAATGGTAATTTTATAATATTACCCCATAAAATATAATTCAAAAAATTAAAAAAATCAAAAAAGGAAAATGAAAATACAGGACCGTTCCTCCTACTCATAAATTTGACACACTTATTTGACAAATAATCGTGACCTTTAATTTAAGTCAATCAAACGCTTAATATGTATTTCTCTAAGATTAAGCACTTGATATCCATAAAATATTGAGCGTTAGATAGATTGACTTCAATTAAAGGTTACGATTATTTGTCAAATATGTGTGTCAAATTTATGAGTAGAGGAACATTTACGATTATTTTTCTTTTTTTATTTTTTAATTTTTTGTGGTAATATTATAAAATTACCATTTTACCCTCATCTAATTGGTCAAAAATGGTCAGATTTTAATTTTTTGAGTCAACTGACGGCATTTTTTTACAGGAACCATCCAAAAGGGCCTCACCTACAACGTTTGAAAATGTTAAAGGTAACGATTGCAACAATTCAAAGGTTTGAAAAAAATCTGCTAGTGTTTTAAAGATTTGAGACTTTTGCTACAATTACCCTAAATATAATACAAGATGTCTAAGATATCGTCATAAATTTCAAGGGACTTCTCTCATATTGTCTCTTGATTCTAATTTGGCTGTGTCATTTAAAATCCTAGAAAGTGAGGACTAAGTGATGCAAAATATAGTAAAAAGTTAGAGTATGTGATAATGTATTCGAGATTCTTATTCAATTTGTAGTAGTGTCTTCAACACATTAAAATCACTACAGCAATAATTTTTCGCCTCACCTTTTATTTTTTATTTTATTTTAAATGCTGATTTATTTTGATTTCATTACACTAATATTGTAGAAATAATCTAAATTACAAGTATTTTTTTTACTTCCTTGTGTAATTTAAACTTTTAACAGAAGACTTCGCTTCTCTATGTGCTTTTTTCTCATCTCTTAGCCGTTGTTTGGTCTTATTATTTCTTTCTCTCTCTTTTTTTTAATTACACATTCTTTAATAAAATAATATTACACGCAAACTCAAAATTTTTCTTTATTTTTTAACTATACATTCTCTATCAAAATATTATTTCAAAATACATTTTGTTGATAAAATGAGGCTCAAAATGACTCTTGGTCTAATGTACTATAGAACACATTATTACCTAAGAGGATCAACGGAGCATAAGCAACAAATAAAGATCAATGGTGGACAAGCAAGCACTAGCGGCACATGGAAGCAGCAGATAACGAGAGGGCAAAAAATAAAAAGAAGAAAAGAAAGACAACTTTGGATGCTTTGAAAAAATGGTATGGTCGTGTGCCCCGGGGCACATCCAAGATGGCAAAGACAGTGCAAGGCTGGGCTTGCAACCCCAGTGTGGGGAGTTGGAATCACGGACAGAGCAGCCAAATGTTGTAATACCCAAACCATATGGTAGAGCAGCTTAGTGATGTAAATCCGGCGCAGGAGGGCTCCCTTGAGGTCAGGAGTATAAAGCTTGCATGGACATTGGCTTGATTAGACATAACCCGCGATTTACCTCCGCTCAGAATTGAGGCACCGGTTCTGGGTGGTCCAGAATATAGTCTGGTGTAAGTTGGAAAATCTGGGTATAAAAAAAAAATGGTATGGTCGTTTATTTTCCGACCCATTAAAGTTATGTCCCATCACATTCCCATGAATTATTTTAAGTATTGTTGAAATTAAAGGTGAAAAAATATGCTACCTCACACAATAAAAGAAAAAATAAACTGAAAAACTTAATGTCACTATGATTTATCCCTCCACCCCCACTCAACCCACATTCAATCCATCTCTTAATTGAAGAAACTCATATGGTATTCTTGAAGAGAAAAAAATATTGAAAATTAATTGAGAATATTTGGGGTATATGAGAATTCGATGACTTCTTCAAGCTCCACGACTGCAAATTATGCTTGACAATGCCTTTTTAGCCTACACGTGCTCTTACGCTTTGCCACACCATTGAACAATTTTATTTTGAACAAAATTTTCACCAAATCAAGACTTGACAACACTTGGAATGTCGGCAATAATGTCAACTAAAAAGTGCATAAGTGACATTTTTCATAAAAAAAATTATTGTGATGATTGTATATTTTATATTTGTTTAACAAAGATTAAAATTTGAATTTTAATTCCTACGAGATATGAACTTTTTGTTTCTCTTCACAAGGACATTATATGAAATGTCGTCTTCACTAAATAGAGTTAATTTCACTAATCGTCAATGAAGCTGCAAAAAATTTCTGAGTTGGTCAATAGAATTCTATCCTGACATTAGCTCACTATAATTTTCAACGATTTCAACAATGATCATTCAGCCCCTGTTTGTTTGACAACTAATATTTTCAAACTCTTTTTTTTTTTTTAACACACATATTATAAAATATTCTGCACATAAATAAATAAAATATTTCCATACTTTTTAACCACATATTTTCGTAAAAATCACTACTCAAAACTTTATTTTTGAAAAGCATGATTGTCAAAAAAAAGGGTCTATTTATAAGACATCCGTTTTAAGTTTCAAGCATGTCCTTGTAAATGTATCATTAGAATTTCTTAGATAAAATATGAGCAAGATTTCTTATCACAAGACCAGATTTTTTTCCCTTTATCCAACCGTTTATGATTAATTTCAACTTGGAAAAACTTTTTTCTGCTGATGTAACTGTGATTGGTATGGTAAGCAAAATTTTGTAAGCAATGCAAGCATTTGAAAAACAGGCATTCATTTTCTTCAAATAATGAAGCAGCTCTTTTTTGTTTTTCTAGGTAAATAGCACTCCAAGACGATCAACTCCGAACACAAATCATCACAAATAATGCCCGAATGTCCATTATATTTCAAACATTGCTCAAGATTTTCACAAAATTTCAACAAACTATCAACACAGGTGCTCTCTAATCTCTACAAACTAAACAAAAATTCAAATATCTTTTCATAATGTTTAAATTTTTCAAAATTGGTTTGAAGTGAAAATCGAGCTTGATCAATTATAAAGAAAAAATAATCAACTCTAAAAGATTATTCAGCTGAAAGTGTTACCTCTTCAATGTCATTTTCATCGAATTTCTTCTTTCTTTGAATGTTGCGTTTATCTCGAAATACAACTTCAATTCACATTTCACTTGTCATTTGTTTAGCTTCATCCATGGCGCTTGCAAACCAAGATTGTCTATAATCTTCGAGAAACAAAATAAGTGCTTATAAAAAGCTTGATAGCTTTATCAATATCCATGTTTTCGACTTGAAAAAATTTACTCACAGTATTGATTACACGCAACAAGTTATACCAAATTATCATGCTAAGGAAGATTTCATAGCACAAAAAATTTAATTCCTTGACAGCATATTTCCTGCTCCATCCACAGATTCATTCCCACGGCTACGGTATCCACTTGGACTGGAAATTGACATCAAGAGTTTAGTCCACATTAATTTGACATCAAGAGTTTAGTCCACGTTGATTTTCCTTCGCGAAATTTTCTATGAATTTTTAAATATAGTAACTGTTGGATATTGTTGGACAAGTTTCACGAAACTGAATATCGGATTTACTAATTGAGTACCGAATATGCAAAATAGATACCGTATTAGTGAATTTTACTTAGGGCGTGGGCACGCCTTACTGAATTGAAATTCTGCCAATTTTACCTAAGGCATGAGCACGCCTTACTGAATTGAAATTCTGCCATAAGTGGAAGACTCACACCGTATTTGCCGTTAACGGGATATGCACTTACCGGATATGCACTAGCAGATTCAACAACTATGAATACAACATATTCAATTATACATACCAGATTTAATATTCTAGCAGATTCAATAATGTGTCAACTTGTAGTAAAGTATAACAAGTAATAAAATTGTAAATAGAGATGCAAAATATAAATTTGCATGAACGAGTAACAAAACAAACACTTGCAGATGTTAAATAAAAGGAAAACTTTTAACTCGAGGCCTTTGTTATAAACAATTTCCTTAAAATAAATTCGCTCCTTCACCATCTGTGCTTGAGGTTTAAACTGAGTGTCAGTTTTCCAGGATACAACGGTAGAACCAGTAGTTTCCGAGCACCATAGATACTAACTGGACAAAAATCGAAATTGTTATGTGCAGAAAAAAATTTAATGCCATATCACTAACTAGACAAAAACCGAAATTCTACGTAAATGAATTGAACGACAACTTTATGCAGACATAAATTTTGTATGCAGATGATTTTCGGTGTGTTGAGAAAAGTGGAAAACGAGTCACTTATAGGCTCATAAAATTGGTAACTTGCCCATTAACTAATGGCAATTATAAGAGGAGTTTTAGGAGTTTCAACTGTTTCAAAAAATGTCAGTTGAAAAATAAAAAAACGTAGGCTCTTCTAAAGGGCCAATTTTTGGTCAATCTGGTCTGATATTCGAGTACGCACATAAGTTCAAGGTTCGAAACCAGTTTCGGTCCGTAATTTGCACCCCCTGCACGCACGTGGAGAGAGCCTCTATACTACACATGATTACACCATTTTAAAGTATAATCGTTTATAAAGTAGTTTTAATTTTCATCAACTTCCTATATGGGACAAACTTATTTGACTTTTACTTTTCCCACTAATATAAACTATTTTCACATGGCATGCTTTTTAGCTTCAATTTCTTATTCATTCGAGCATCATTTTTGACAAGTAAGTATATGATTTCGATGTACTCACGGAGTAGAACACAAATTAACTTTCATATTCCAAAATAGCCAAACAGGTCCCGCTCAAAATTCGTGCGAAAGTCAGCCACAACTCAAGATTTTCCAACAGTAACTTGATTTTCATCAATTGATTTTCAAACCTTGAATATTTATCTGTAAAAGCCTCAAGAACAAGAACCTCATTCCCTCTATCACTCTATTTCTTATGGGAAATGCTATTTGTACATAGCATTTCCCATAATGTTTCACATAAGGGCATAGCATTTCTCATAATGCTTCACATAAGGGCCAAGTGGCGCCTCCCCATTGGAGGGGCGCCACTTGCCCCCTATGTGAACCATTATGTGAAGTGCTATGTACCCATAGCACTACTCATTTCTTATAGGTATAACCCTCTTATAGGTATAACCTGTAGAATAATTTTTTTATTTTTTTATGAAATCCATCAATAGCTATGAAAAAACTTAACATCATCCATAAATCGTAAAACTCCATTGACAAGATCAAATAAGACCGGAGAAATCTTCAATCTTGATTCTTGAATACTAGATATAATAAAGTAATATTGACCTTACGGATAAAAAATAAGTGAACAAATCCTAAAATACATCAATATTGAACTTAGGTGTCCGTGTCTGATTCCGACAGGCAACTGCAACAAAGAAGAAGCTGAAATATGGGCCGAAATTTCTGGGCTCTCTCGTTGAAGAGATTGAGAATGAGAGTCGAGAGATTTCTTGCATTGGTTTCATACTCTAGGATGTGATTTATCGGACTAGGCTCGAGTAGGGGTGTGCAAAACTCAAACCAACCCGCCTAAACCAACCGAACCGACCAGGTTGGGGTCTTTTATTTTATTTTATTTTATTTTATAGTTGGGTTAGATTTTGGGTGAAGAAGACGGGTCGGGTTGGGTCAAGTCACAGGTTAATTCAAGAAAACCGATTTAACCCGACCAACACAACCTGATCCACTTAATTAAAAAAAGACGCAACTCTATTTCAAAAGGTAAAAGTTACGGGACAAACAAGTTACAAAATACAATTACACAACCATAACCTAATAATCTTCCTCCTCTCTCTCGCTTCCACAGTCCAATTCCAGTCGTCGCCACCTTTCTTATTTTCTCTCCAAGAAATGAGAAAATATTGTTTTGTAAATTTCTTAATTATTAAAATTTTTCAGTGAAAATCTTTTAGAACTTTTGTACTTTAAAATCTTGATGAAATTGTACTGAGTATCTATAATTATTCCAAGTTTATAATTTAACTTTTGGTTATGCTATTAAAAAGTTAGTAGATTTTTTATTAATCTTTCTCATTTCTTGTTAAGTTTTGATTTAAAAACAAATGCAGTTTTAATTACAGGTACAAGATGCCTCTATTTTCTTTCTTTAGCATTTTTTATTTATTCATTTCATGTGATTGATATGTTTTTATTTTCGAAATATACTTTTATGATTTTTAATGTCCCAACCAACCAACTCAACCGAAACTTGATTAGGTTGGGTTGGAACACATAAATGGGTTGGGTTGGTTTGATTTTTGATTAAATCGACCATATTGGGTTGGGTAAAAAATCGACCCAACCCAACCCAACCGACGCCCACCTCTAGGCTCGAGGTTTTGATTTCTTGCGTGGATTCAAAATTAAGGAAATAAAAATTTCTTTTGGGCCCCTAAAAAGATGTGCCTGAATAATGATTTTTTGGAGAATGTGTCATTAAAAAATAAGGAAATTTTTTTACGTGCAAAATATTTTATTTTTTAAATGTGGTTGGAAATAATTATGAGAATTAAAGAGTTTTGAAATAATAGTTGTTTATGATTAAAGAATTTTTTTTTTTTTACTTAACCATAAAATATTTAGCCCATGTTTGATTCCATTTTCTTTACTTTAATTTATTTTTTATACTCATTTTCAACTATATATTCACATAATAAAATATTTTGCACGTAAAATTAAAATATTTTCTTAATTTTTAATCATATATTTTCCAAAAAATATTATTCGAAGCTATGTTTTTAAAAGTTTAAGGCCACCAAACGTGGGCTTAGTGATATCATTATAGTTTATGGGCATGTAAACAAATGATTTGGAAGGAATTTTAACGACATGATGAACATAAATTGTAGTAACCTAATTCGATATGAAAAGTAGAATGTAATGACTCAATTAATACGAAGTGAAGTCTCGATACTGAGGTAACAACCGTACTACCCAAAGAAACTAGGCCAAGACAATTAGCCTGAAAAACACCACCCTCTATTATTCCGTAGGGTTGTAAACACGACGAATGCACAGGCTCTGTTGAATTTGAATCTGTCCTGCTTAATTATTAGATTAATTTCCTTTCATTCCAAGAAAATTATTACCCATTAATGATTTTCAAAGGACAAAAGTAAACTTTGCTGCATGCATATAGATATTACTATTCAACTGATTCCCAAAGTCAAACCCATTTTGAAATCCCATTTTTTAAAATCTACGGTGAATCTTGATTTACTTTGTAATTATCTGAAAAGGGTTTTTAATTTTGTTTCCTTTTTCTCCATTTTCAATGCATTTTTAACACCTTGAACTGCGTGTAGAATTGTGTTGCAAAAATACCCAACACATAAACAAACCTATACAGATAGATGTAGTGTATAGGTATCTGTACTGCAGCAGAAATGCTGCGCCTCTTGTGCGCTGTGAAATTCCCAAAATTATCACTTTCACATTTTACAGATCTCAATGCCAATTTTATAGATTGAGTTTTTATTTAAACGAGCGATTGGGGTTTCGATTTACCTTTTCTTCACCTTCAAAACATTGCCGAAGTCAAAATACAGAGAATTTGGAATATTTTTGACTTTTTGGATGGGATTGGTTGATTTTATTTATTCATGTGTTGTTTTGACTGTTAAGAGGTGATGCAAAGGCCATGATAAAAGGAGGGTCGGTGATACTGTTGAGATTTGCTGTTTCATTTGCTAGGAATTCATGGTTACTACAAGTATTTCAACCTTATGTTTTCCATTTGTTTGGCATTATTTTATAGCTTTCTTCTGCTTCGGGATTGCAAATTATCTTGATTTAGCATATTAACTGATCGATTCCTTGTACAAGGACATGTTTGAGTATATATGTTTATTAAAAGATTTTTTTTAGTGAAATTGCATACTATGGGCGGTTTTTATATGACCGTGTTGCATGGTTTAGAGAGTGAAGCACGGTCGAGGAACGTAGGCGTTAGGATTGGTATTTAAAGGGTTGAAGTATTCATTTTGAAATGATATACGAGTTCGGACGAGAGTTTCAGTAGTTTAATGTGGAATTCTGGTGCTATCAGCATTTCAAGAGATGCCGAGTTTTGATGAGGGAGAAGAGGTTTTCTTTGATACCAGAGATTACTTGTCGAACGAGCCTGTTATTGTAAAAGAAGATTCAGATTTAGGCTATGAGATTTGGTTGAGAGAGCCAAATAGTGTTAAGGAAAGAAGGGAGAGTTTTCTAAAGAGAATGGATTTTGTGGAATGCCAATCCCCTCATGAATTAGAGACAATGGGGGTGGAAAGGGTTATTCAATCTACTGAAGCAATTTCGAGTTCTTGTGGATTGTGTGGACCTAGCATCGGTGATCATTTGGTATGTAAAAGAGAGGAATTGGACGGTGGAGCCAATTATTTGGTACATGATTCTGACCGAGATTGGTTAGATGATATGACCATTGATGCGGAGAGGCAAATTAATGAAAATCCTCTCTGCACTGAACAATATAAGCTTAACCAAATCCGAGTTTGTTCACAAGAAAACAACAATGTGAGTAAGATGAAGAAAAAGAACAAAATGATGCACTGTTGGAAGCATTTTGTACAGAAGATGAGGAAAAACCGAGGCACTAAATCATCCAATGAAGCAAAACTAGTTAGGGAAGAAGTAACTATGAGTTGGATGAAGATGGAACAACATGAGAAGAGGTTTATGGAGTGTACTGCTGTCTATGCTGTACAAGAAATTAGTGCTCACGATGGCCTAATTTGGACCATGAAGTTTAGTCCCGATGGCCAATATTTGGCTAGTGGAGGTGAAGACGGATTGGTTTGCATATGGCGTGTGACTTCGCTAGATCCCTTTTGCAAGACTTCGAAATACAATTTTGGTATCCAGTCGATGGAAGGCAAGTCGAGTTCTCAAAGACAAAATTTGAGTGGTACTTCCATCGTAATCCCAGAAAGGATTTTCCATATCGAAGAGCAGCCACTGAAGAAATTTAGTGGTCATGCCGTTGGTGTTCTAGATGTGGCATGGTCCACAACCAATGTAAGTGAAAGAGGTGGTACACAATTATTTCTGTTGTTCTTAATCTTATTTACGGCTAAAGTATATTTTCAATTGCAGCATATTCTATCTTCATCCATGGACAAAACTGTTCGCTTATGGCATGTAGATTCTGACAAATGTCTCGGTGTTTTTTATCACAGTAATTATGGTAATTATCCAAAATTGTCCTTTTTCAATTTTTGTGTTGCTCTTGCTCTCGATTTATCTAGCTAAACCCCATCCTGTCCAAGGCGAAAGGGTAGTCTTATTAATGTTCTAATATTCAAACTGAACTGACTTTTTCTTTCGTCATGATTCAGTATCATGTGTTCAATTCAACCCTGCGGACGAGAACTACTTCATCAGTGGCTCCATAGATGGTAAAGTTCGAATATGGGGTGTTCACGATAGGAGAGTGTTGGATTGGGCGAATGTGCGAGACGTAGTAACAGCAGTGTGCTACCAGCCAAATGGCAAGGTATGATTAATGCCAACACTGTCAACATCTACTAGATTTTTACGAACTGATAGTATAATATATTTCCCACTGTTTCCTTGTAACAGGGATTTATCGTCGGGTCTGTTTCTGGTAACTGCCGTTTCTACGAAAAATCAGGTATTGAATTTCTGCTAAATGCAGAGATAGCCATTCGGGGTCGAAAGAAGTCGCCTGGCAACAAAATTACTGGCATTCAGGTTTCACTCTCAAGGTCCTGGTGTTTAACAATGTTATCCCTCTTTATTTTCACTTTAGTTGACAGAACTTTTTTTTTCCTTGCAGTTTCTGAAAAATGAATCTCGAAGAGTAATGGTAACGTCAGAGGACTCGAAAATTCATATACTTGATAGGCTCAAGGTCGTCCGTAAATATCGAGGTATGGAAATTGTATTTTTTATGGTTTTTGTAATGTTCATCAGGACCCTTTGTTTTACCGTTCACAAATCGCCTTGCACATAATATCTTCATGAATTTATGAGCAGAACCAACTGTCCTGCGGTCCTTTGAGCTTTATCTGGTTTCTAGATTCCTTCAATCGGTGTCAAGTATTTGGATAGCATTTCATCATCCCTGAAACAACGTTTTGTCATCGATCTTTGTTGGAATGAAATAAAATTTATTTCTGATCAAAGTTGTAACCTCTTTGCTGCTGTTTATTCCTTTTAATTAAGTTACAAAATTAATGGAGTGATTGAACTTTAATGTACAATTACACCAATGTGTTCATAAATATGATTTTGGCTCTAGTCTAGTTGTAAACTTTTGCTGTCATTTGGCTATATGGCATTTATTCTGCTTAATAAATGATCATTTTTGTGCATCGAATCAGGTCTACCAAAGTCAAAAACTCAGGCGTCGGCTTCATTTACTTCTAGTGGACGACACATAATATCAGTTGGGGAGGACTGTCGTATTTATGTCTGGAACTATGATGATTTGATCATCCAGACATCCAAACAAGCCAAACCTGTACGTTCCTGCGAACATTTCTTCTTTCAAGGCGTGTCAGTTGCTTTACCATGGTCAGGAGTTGATACAGAACAAGATAGTTCAGCTTGTGATTGTTTCCAACCTCGTCAACAAACACATGACCACCAAGAGGCATCCTTGAGGGTTCAGGATTCGGGACGTTTCTCCCTGGCAAATTGGTTCTCCATGGATGGATCGTCCGGGTCCTCTATAACATGGCCTGAGGAGAAACTTCCTTTATGGGATTTACCACCTTCTGAACATGATTCTCAGCCATGTAACAACTATAGTGATCTTCTTCATCCGCAAAAATTGAAGAATAACAGCCATGGCTCAAGAATTCTTTCGACGGCATGGGGCCTTGTGATTTTGACAGCTGGTCGAGATGGAATGATTAGGACATTCCATAATTATGGATTGCCAATCAAAACTTAAGAGTTTGGTCTTCATTGAATATGGAAAATTCGACTAGAAATCGTGATAGGGAGTCGATTGGCTAAAATTTTGTTCACGAGGTCAAGAATCTTGGCCTATGTTGTCTTTCCTCTTCAAAAGGCTAACAACATGTAGGTTTTGTTCAATTCATTATTTAAATGTTGACGTATTTGAAATGTAATTGATGCCATTAGCAGAAATAGGTTCATGATTGCCAAAAAGGGGCAAAAAAGCTAGATTCTTTGTTTACACTTTTGATCCTGAAATTAACTCTTTGATGCTTGACTATCTATTCTTGTAAGCATTTCTCAAAGGTTCAACATTGTATACTCGAAAGGAATGAAAACGAATGATCAGCTTACGAGAGGCTGCCTCTCCCCAATTTCTCCATCTTATTTTCTCAATCTCCATGAAACTACTCTTCCCTCATAGAGAGAGGCTGGACTGTACTAATTATCCTCCTCAAGCCCTAAAATACCTCGGATAAGTAACTATACGTCTAGGGTTCTATCATTGGATTGTCATGATTCTCATTGCAAAATATGGGATTTGGACCCCACATTGAAATTATAGACTTTTAGTGTGGGACTTATATAGATTTGGATTTTCTAACTTCAACACCAAACTTTTGAAATATGACCATCCCAAAATCTATAACAATGATTGATGAAATCAAGGAGAGAAAGTAATTGAAGCTGAAATTATTGAACTAAAACTAACAGAGAAATGACAGAAGCCAAATAGACCAGCTGAATGCAGGGAAGTAGAACTTTTCATTCAATCTCGCTTAAGGAAATTACAATGCAACTTATTCTATTTATAGAGAAAATAGCTAACAAATTATTTAATAAACTAACAAGATAACAAACATAAGAAGGAACTAGAAGCTAGAATAAGCTTGAAGAAGAAGCTGAACACTCTAAACACGTGAACTGGTGAAGAGCTGGAACGTGTTATGCTGGTTTGCTGGTGAAGCTGTTGGTTTGCTGGTGATCAACATGAGCTACTGGTGAATGGAGAATATTCAAACAATGATATCAAAGCAGGTAACCACGCTTCCTGTTGCAATCGCGCAACGAGAAAGTTGATGCCAACATAACAATGTTTGTCGTAGACTAGCAACGGCTAGTGTAAAGCTGCCGTTGTGCTTCGAATCAATTCCATTATTTTTAACATAGAGTTTCCACCCTAATTATGCCTTCCTTAGTACTAGAAGTAGTTACTTTTGTCCTATATACCTTCCGTAAGGTAGACACGTGCATAACTTCCTTCCTTCCTTGTAATGCATTTTTCTTTATTACTTTTTGATAGCCAACCTCAGATATCTTCTATGGCTAGACCTCCTTTTAATGTCACAACAGATGAGAATGGTACATCAAAACCATCTTATAAACCGCGAAGGGTGTTGTCAAATGTTAAAGCTTATAATGTGGTTAACTTTTCTGAAATTTTTATAGATCCCTAACGGTTGTTCAACATAAAGGATCTTTTTACAAATCAAAATTCGCCATTTTAAAGGAGGTCTTAAGTTGTTGAACATAATTATTGCGGCTATGTGGAATCCGTAAGTGGATAGACCCTATTAAAGATAGTTTGGGAATTTCGCACTAATAATTTCAATTTTGCCCTAATTTTTTTATAAAGAGCGTCATTAGGGTTTATGCAATCATCCTAAAAGAGAGACATGTTATATAGAATATCTACGGTTTTTCTCTTGTAAAATTCCTTTCGTCATAGTGAATTATTGCAGTGGATGTAGTCTCACATTAACGTGAACTTCTATAAATTTTTGAGTGTTCATTTTTTTTTCTTAATTCTTGTGATTTTATTGCTCTTAGTGGTATAGAATTAAGGTCTCAACAGGAGGTTGCTACTATTATCCAGCCTGGCATTGAAGTAGGTTTTCCAATACATCCGAATGAAGAAAAATGCAAGATCACATAATTATGATAATTAATCTTGTGGTACCATTGAAAATTAAGCCACACACATGGAAGCTTAAGATCAATTTCGTAGCGATATTCTTTACTATAACATTATGAAAATAATGAGTTGATTTCATGGTTAAGAACCTAAAATTGTGTTTATATTCCACAAAATTGTCCCAACAACCATACAAATGAACCATAAGTCTAAGAATAATGCTACTCAAATAGGGATCGCAAATAGGGACAGGAACAATTCTTGCGTTGGCAGCATTTGTGTGGCTAAAATATATATATTTTTTCAAACTGTCCAATGATATTACGTTATGTGTCTCCCAATTTTTAATTCTTGTCACTGAACTTGTTTGTGTAACATGATTGTTAGTCTGATCTTATAAATCAGATGATTTCGATACATACCTTCATTAATTAGCAACTCATTGAGGATTTGCAATCGTTGTGGGAGGAGGAAATATCTTCCGTGGATCCTCTTGGGCAAGGAGCAGTGGCCTCGACTGCTCATCTTCTGACTATATTGGGTGCGTACTTCGTTCTGGTGGAATAGAAGCTCGTTTCTCATGAATTCTTTTATGTGTTCTTGCAATTATGATTTTCAGAGACGTTTTCCTTTACAGCTGTTCTCTGGTATGTCTTAATTGCATTTATTAATTGCTACATTCAATTCATTGTTTAGGATGTTAGCAACCGTCACGAATGCAGTCTTTTAAGCAAGCAACAATGGAAAGTACAATCATATTAAATGTACATCATATTTGACATCATTGTTTACATTATACCACGTGACAATACACAATTTTGTAAGTTTTTTTTAAAACCTTTTTCCCTGCCCATTTCTTTTTGACAACACAAAGGATGTCAAATAAATGAAAACCATGGAATCTACACTTAGCATTATTTATGGAAAGAGTGTTGCTATACTCATAGAAAATAAAACTCACAGAAAACTTATAAACACACACATGGGGTGGGCCCCATTTTTTTGGGGACAATTTTTAATTCACATGGACCCAGTAAACATTCTGTAAAAAAATGTTTCTGTACACATATCATTTTCCTTCGAGGAAAATATTGGCATCCCAACAAGAGTTAAGACAGCATTTGCATGTCAGAAGGTTCTTAAACATGTACAAGCAGAAGAGCTGCTTGACATCTGGAAAAGGGGACGTAATTTTTGCAGCTGGAATCGGAAATCCCTTCTTCACAATAGATACTGCTACAGCCCTTCGGAGTGCAAAGAGTGAGTTCGATCAGTGGCAGATCTAGCACAAAAGTTCAGTTTGTGCGAACGTTGACCATTGACCGTCGCTTATCGTAATCAAAATTGTAAATATGGTTGTACGTTATCTACCAGTCTAATAATATTTATTGAATAACAATTTGAAGTTTAAAAATGAATCCAATTATTTTCTTTCTTTGTTCGGTTTGTTAATAATTTTAGTCTAACAGGAAAAAAAAAAGACTTTTAAAATGTCAAATTTTAGTTAAAAAGTTTTAAAAACAATGAGGGAATATATTAATTATTTGATAAAAGAAAATATAGCATTTTGTTACATAAAATGTTACAAATGCGATAGTGGTCCAAGTGCTTTATAATTCCAACAGAGTTCACATATTCGAATCCTCTAGTTGCACCAATTTTTATAATAACTATGTGCTCCAAAATGTTGAGAAATTTTAACCTAAAATAATTGCCAAAAAAATTGCTATATTTGAGATTCGAACCCAAGATTTCGGTATGCTGGAAAGGTACTCAAACCAACTATACCCCAGAAGGTTTTATGAAAACAATGGAAATCACACACACACACACACACACACACACACACACACACACATATATATATATATATATACCGACGAATCTAGTACGAGCGGTCTCTGGAGCTTGTCGGGTGCTGAATCCGCCGCTGAGTTCTATTGCACGTCATAGGGGTTACCATTGTCTTCGGAAATATATGTAGGCACACGTTCCTCAAGTAAGAAGCACTTCACAAAGCCTTTACACATGCCATATAAATTTAAATATCCAAGTTTTCTTTTTTCAAGAACTCCTAGCCATTCAAAATTGACTGCAGGGTAAGATTTCAAGACTACTTGACAAGGTTTCTTTGATTTTTATTCAAGCAGTATGTTGCTATAAATTTCTGACGAAAAATGCTAAGTGTATATAATAAATGTGCACAATAGATGACATAATGTGACGTGGCAATCATCCTGTCATTGATATGAAAGTGTCAGATTTGAATTAAATGTGTTGATCAATGCCACTTGCAATTACGTAGATCATTATGTAGACGATTATATACTTGTAGCATCACTCATTTCTGACTCTATCGGAGTCATTTTGAAGTTATTTTCATTCTGGTATGAAGCTGATTATTTTCCCATAATGTTTTACAGTTGTTGAATCATCTTAGAGAGAGGATGCATATATTTATTCAAATTTAGTCTTTGGACATGCTTTCTCAGGTTCATAAGGCTGAACATGTTGAGACTATAATTTGTCGACATTCCTTCTGCCACAAGTCGACAGATTAATCTCTCTTTATTCAAGAATTGTTTATTTCCTCCGACACGTGTCGAAGAATGAGCCGACGACTAGTTGGCCAAGGTATTTTTGTCAAAATCTTTATACTCTTAAGGATATGTTTGGTAAAGTTACTATTCAGTTTAAAATCAATTTCTTCCCTACATTCTATTTAGTGGTGTCAAATGAGCCGAGCGGCTCGTCGGCTCGCCCGCTCGGCTCGTACTGTTCACGCCCACGAGCCGCTCGGGCTCGTTAAAAAACGAGCTCGAGCACGAGCCGAGCGAGCTGGTGGGCTAGACGAGCCAGCCCGCTCGACTCGTTACTATTCACGAGCGGCTCGCCGAGCCGCTCGTGAGACGAGCCCACGAGCAGGCTCGTGGGCTCGTCTTCGAGCTGGTGGGCTAGACGAGCCAGCCCGCTCGACTCGTTACTATTCACGAGCGGCTCGCCGAGCCGCTCGTGAGACGAGCCCACGAGCAGGCTCGTGGGCTCGTCTAAGACGAGCCCATAAAAAAAAAATAAAAAATAAAAAAAAATAAAAAAAACTTAAAATTCAGTGACCAGAACGGTCACTGATTTCAGTGACCGTTTGGTCACTTAATTTTAAAATTTTTTTTTTCTACTTTTCTCTAATTCTTCTCATATAAATACCCAACCCATTACAACATTTTTTTCCCACCAAACTTTCATTCTATACTCTCTACTCTACAATTTACAAATCATTATCAACAATATCATTCATTTATTTTATAATTCTCTTCTACATTTTTTTACATTATTATCTTCATTTTACAACTCATTTTATACACTAGCTACTAGTACATAATCTTCATTCACTTCTCATTTCTACATTTCTACATTCTATTTCAACAATTCACAAATGGATCCACGAGCATTTGTTGAAAACTTGTTCGGTATGGAAGGCGAAATACCTGCCCAAAATCAATTTGGGAATGAATTTGCCAGTCTCAACCAACTACCAATTCCAGAAGACATTGACAATTTCGACGTTCGTGAAGCCGATCCGATTGATTTGGATGACGTTGATGTTGATCCTAGTGTTCCTATTGATTTGGAACAAGATGAAGAACATGCACTAAATATTCCCGATGCAAGAGGGAAGAGAAAGGGGAAGAAGCAGGCAAAATGTTGGGACCATTTCAAATTGGTTAACACTGGTCGTGTGATCGATGGACTTCCAGAAACGAAAGCAGTATGTAAATACTGTCAACAACGACTGGCATGGCAAAAAAGCATTGGAACCACTCACCTCAACCGTCATTACAAAGCATGTGTGGCCAAACATGGGCTTCTTGAACGTGGACAAACGCAACTACAGTTTGGTACTAGTAGAACCGGTGCTACTACTACGCCACTTTCTACGTGGATGTATTCGGAGGAGGAAGCACGAAAGGGAATGGTGAAGTTCGTTGCCGCGGCGGAGCTGCCACTAGCAATAGTGGACAACGAACATTTCGTAAACTACGTCAAACAATATCTTCAACCAAGGTACGTTGGGGTAAGTCGAAATACTCTTCGTTCTAATACAATTGAATATTTTTTTAATGCAAAGCAATTATTGATTGGAGATTTAGAAAAATACGGGGGTGTCATATCTTTAACTTCGGATTTATGGGAAGGGATTAATAAGAGAGGTTATATAGCTGCAACTGCACACTATATAGACCCACTTTGGGTTATGCATAAAAAAATTATTGCTTTTAAAATTGTCGAGTATCCTCATAATGCTAACACTATATTTAATGCAATTATGTTAATAATTAAAGAATATAAATGCGAGAGTAAAATTCGTTCTTTTACTTTTGACAATGCTTCTGTAAATAAAGTAGTTATCGATAAATTGTATAGAGTATTTCAACCCGATTTTGGTGGTTATTTATTCCATATTCGATGTGTGTGCCATATTTTTAATTTAATTGTACAAGACGGTTTAAAACATGTGAAGGACGAAATTAGTCGAATTAGAAATGCACTTATGTATATTACGATTACACCTAGTAGAAAACAAGCATTTGAAGAATTTTGTGAACAAGCTGAGAACTCTAATACGAAAATTTTTATTACTGACGTAGGTCATAGGTGGAATTCAACTTACTTATTATTAAAATCCTGTGAAGGTTTTGAACCATTTATCACTGAATTTTATAACAGTAGGCATATTAGAGACGACGACGATGATATTTTAAATGAATCTGATTGGAATACAGTTTTTAAAATTAAGAAATTTTTGGAAAGTTTTTATACGTCTACGAATATATTATCTGGTGTTTATTATCCAACTAGTTGTATGGTTCTTGAACGTCTTTATATAACTGCTAGGGCTTTTAATAGATATCAAAATGACCCTGATTTGCATGCGGTTATATATGCTATGGAATTAAAATTTAGAAAATATTGGGAAGAATTACCTATGTTATTTCCTTTATCATGCGTCATGGACCCCGATATAATTTATCGGGTACTAAATTTATAATTGACCAAATTTCAAATGCTTTAACTTTTAATATGCCTATTACTTATAGGAATTTGGAACAAAAGTTAACTGAGATGTATGAATTATATGCTTCAAGACTAGGTACACAAGTTACTCGTGTACCTACTCCTCCTCCCACTAATATAAACGATGACGACGCTGAAGTAATTAATTTATTAGAAAACATAGACTCAATTAGATATGATTCAACTGTATATGCATATGGTTCCTCTAGTAGTAGTAGTATGTCTTCCACTGCATGTACTCAAACTTCGAGTAGTAGTCCAAATGCGTTGCCATCTGAATTAATTGATTACTTTCGTTATACTATGCCTAGTAACAAATTAGTTAAGAAAAGTTCAGAAGATGTAATCGAATTCTGGCAAAATAATGAACGTCGATGGCCAATTGTTCTTGCAATTGCAAAAGTCTACTAACACCTTCGGTTAGCACTGTAGCTTCGGAGTCTGCTTTTAGTGCAGGGAAGAGGGTTCTCTCTGATATTCGAAGTCGACTAAAAGAAGATATTTTGGAAGCGTTAATGTGCGTGAAGGATTGGGAAGACGCTAATTATCGAATTCAATATAAATATGCCGAAATTGCATGTAATTAAGTAAGTGATATTTAATTTCAATACATTCATTACAAAATTTTATTTTCATACATTTATAATTTTTTAAAAAAATTGTACACGTAAAAAATTTTTCGTGTACAATTTTAACTCCGCCTACACGAAATTGAAGTAGCCGATCCCAAGCCCAGATAAAGGAGAAATGTTTCTCTTTTTTTTTTTTAAATAAATGTATATTTACTATTTTAAAAATTATAAATGTTTTGACTTTTGACGAGCCCCGATAAATGTTTTGAAAAATATATATTTAAAAAAAATAGACTTGTAGTACTAGTAGCGTTATTTATTATTATTAAAAAAAAATAAATTATGCGAGCCGGCGAGCCGAGCCGCTCGCTTTGGGCGAGCTCGGGCACGAGCCGAGCTCGCCCAAATGGTAATGGCTCGTTACCAACGAGCCACGAGCTCGCACGAGCCGAGCTCGTGAGACAATGGGCCTAGCCGGCTCGACTCGTCCCATTGACACCACTAATTCTATTGGACTTATAATTTTTCCCTACATTTAACCACGTATTTTTCAAAAATAATAATTTTTCCTAAAATAACTTGTGCCAAACAAAATTTAAGTATGTCTTTTGGGTCATGTTTGATTGTACTTCAATTCCATGGAAGATAGAAATTAAATTCCATTTTCTACCTTTTTGCACGTTTGATTGTCCAAATTTTCCATGGAATTGGTTTTCCATCTTTTACCCACATGCTCACATTTTCTTGATTTTTGAGGACTAGGCAATTTTTTTTGGCAATGGAAACAAATTATATCTCCAATTGTAACAAATTATATCTATTTAATGGACAATTTATTATGAAAATAAAGCCAAACGAACACCAAAAAATTCAAAATTTCAATATTTTTCAGGTAAAAAATTATACAAATTAAACACAATTAATTGACAATTCCCAATAAAATAAGTTCTAGACAATTCAATTCCCTAAAATTCATTTTCTTTCCACCCAAATTCTATTTTCGCAATCAAACGGATCCTGAAACATATCTCAAGAGTATCTTTTGCCCAATGCAGAATTTTTGTTTACAAGTAAGTTTTCTTATAATTAAATAAGTAGTTTCTAAAATAATTGATACGTAGAATCTACACTTATATATATATAATTTTACAAATTGTAGTCACTTTATTTAGAAAGTCTATTGATTTTTCTTGTTTTAAGTTGTTAGTACTGCCACACACATTAGGAAGGAGAAAGAGCTAAAATTGAACATAAGGGCATAGAAATACGATGCCAGAAATTGAATAAGCTCACTTGAGTGAACGAAGGCGAAAAAGTCGATTATTTAAATATAGCTAAGGTTAATTATTTTTTGATACTCTATAGATTAATCAATCATTATTTTAGTAACTACTCTATCACTTGTTCGACTTGTAAACTTGCAAAATTAAGAATAATTAATTGTTGTTCATCGACTAAAATAGGAATAAGCCCCTATTTGTTTCTAATTAAAATCATTTTAATCTCAAGTTAATGTCAACAATTAATTTTAACCACACATTTTATGGGATTCACAATTTTTCAACCATACATTTCGTCAACTTTTATCAAAATTTATTAAAAAACTGATTTTAATCTACAGGGCTAAATAAATTACATATTTTTCTCATAAATAAAAGTAATAATATTTCACTCCTGCAATCATTTAAGTTGAAAATGACAGACTATAAGCAATGAACAGTATGCCAAAGTTGACCGATGCCAAAGTTGACCGATGACTTTTCTTTGAAAGAAAAATCAAAGAGCCCATTGATATAAATTTTTTAAGATTTATATTAAATCATATATTTTCCTAATTCATCAATTTTATACATAAACTCATAAGTTGTTCTTACTTTCTAATTATTTATCCTCTAAAAATACTATTTTTTTACAAAATTTATTTTAAAAAATTTACATTAAACATATTATTATTATTATTGAACACATTAGCACGAGAATTTTGAATTTCAATTAAATTCATCAATAATACAACACTACATAATACTCAACATTACAATCACTAGCTTATCTTATTAAATATGTCTTATTCAATGTATAAATCACAACAAAAACAATGACACGGTCGATAAATTTATCGTACTAAACCAAAATTAAGGCCCTATTTGAACCAAATTATTGTAGAATGAGAATGAAAAATATAGTCGTTATTGGAGTGCACATAAAAGATAGAAAAATTGAATTTAAATGTTGATATGATGGATAACGATCATACGTTTCATTTTAATGAAATAATAATTTAGATCAAACGGGGCTAAATGTTTAATATGGAAAAAAATTCTTTGGATAGTTAGGTTAACTTACACTATTCCTAAGAACCCAATATCTAACAAATAATTTCCTCCCATACCAAAAAATACAAAATAAAAAACAAATTGGTCCACCCTACCCCACCATCACATCTACTTTCAATTTTTTCCACAAAGCCCACCCCCTTTCTCTAGAAAATTTTGCTAAAAAAATGCATCAAATAATTAAAATAAAATAAAAAATGGAAAAATGACTTCACTATTGGCTAAAAGTCGAATGGATTGAAGAGATCGAAAGAAAAAGAAGCGAGTGAAGGAGACACCATTGGAGCTGAAAACAAGGTTGATGGGCTTGGTATGAACATGTTGTACCCGAACATAAACGGGTCCATTGGCGCCGGAGAGAAGAATCCCGGCGATATGGGTTGCAGAGTTGATGGCGCAGGAGATAATATTCCGGGAACTTGACCCACATCAAGATTAGCGTCTTCAAGAATATCCATAATATTATCTACTGTGAATTCTCTCTCTCTTTGCCTTTCAGAAGGACTTGTTTTCTCTATGGATGCTAGCCTTGCTGCCGGAGAGACGCAGTCGCCGGTAAAGGAGGTAGATGCGGATGCGGAGGTGGTGGAGTTGCCTGTGAGTCTTTGAACCAAGTCCATAAAGTCGCCGACGGTGGTGTGATGGACTTTTGGTGAAACCGCGTAGATTATCACCGGCTGCCGGTCCTCAACCTGCTGCGGTGGAGGATGAACTACTTGTCTTTGTGCTGGTTGGTGACGGGGCGGCGCAACTGGTGGTTTACTGATCTTGCGCGAGTCTTTGTTGACTTTGAGTGCAGTTGGACGAGGTCCCTGAAGTTCTTTTCTAGGAGATGGCCTGTTACAGCCGCCGGCGCCGAAGAAAAGTTCCTGAGGGTCCATAAATGAAGGTGGGTGGTGGATATTTTTAAATCACCGGTGATGTTAAAGAGAGAAAAGTGGTGGTTTTAGAGAGAGAAAATGATGAGGGATCTTAATAGTGTCTTTTTTCATGTAAAGATAAAGATAAAAGATTACAAAAATAGAGGTGTATTATGTACATGAGCATAAATTTGAAGCCACTTGCTTCTTGCCCAACTACAAGGCAAGTAATGGCTTTGGACAATTTTTTTCTTTTAAATTTTTTGACTAAATTTAATTCGATTAATTATATGAATTAATTAATATTGAACTATATTAACAAAAAATATATTGCAATGTTCTGTATAATTTTATCTACTATTGCAGTATGTGGAGCAAGACAGGATAACAATTTTTATTTGTAAGAATAAGAAACGACATGAAACATGTTGAGAGCATTATTAAAATAAATACACATGACATCTAACTATCAACTTAAACTTTGAACTGAATTGATTGGTAGTATTAGCGTTGGCAAAATACTTAAAAGTTCAAATTTCGTGATTATCTATTCATGAAAATTATACATATGTCCATCCATTGATCAAAAAATGAATGAACTTTTGAGGACGAGTTGAAGACGACATTCAAACGAATATAGATAGTCCTTTCTAACCTCGTTATTAGTAGAAATTGAAAGTCTTAAATTATTTAGACCCACGTACGGAATTACACAATTAAAAGCAACAAGTCACTTTTTAATTGTTTCCACATGATTAGATTAAACAAATCAATTATCCTAAATTTGAATACCACAATCAATAATTAAAGTAGTAAAAAACACCAAAAATGATCAAGAAAAAACCCCAATTGACAAAAAACTCTGTACACTTTGTCAATCAAGAATCCACTATAAATCGAAACAACTTATAGTACGGTCCAAACCCGTCTACCCCGTAGAACTTCTGAACTTAATTCCTACAATCTCAGTTGATCTTAATAGAGGTGGCTCTTGCAAAATAAATCCCGACTTCTGGTTTATACCTTAGCTCACTTGGACTGCGTGCTCGTGACGCCAGATCCTGACTTATGGTATCTCACCTTAGTCTTTCTGAATTAGTGATTTCGCAACAGCTCCTGATCCCTGAGATCGATTTATCTCCGATAGATTAAATGGTTTGGTGTTTGATTAAAATATCTTGTGTATTTTTTGATATGTGGTTTAATATAAAACAATATGGTTAAATCAACAAATCAAAGTTTAGATGAAATTATGGTTCAAATAATATGGCGGTAGAATTTTTGAATCAATGAATGTGTTTTGAATCTTCAAATGAATGATCTCTATGGTAAATATGATTCGACACACTTTTGGACGTTCATATGGTAGGATATATATAGTGTTTGGGATGAAAAAAGATTTAAAAATCAAGTGTTGAAGCAAAATATAATACCGGATGTCGACTCGTCGCTCGACCGTCAAGCCAGCAACATGCGAGCAACAGTTGAGTAGTAGTTAGTATTTTTATCCTAACTTTCTCTTCCGATATCCGATTGAGGTGATTCAAAATTAGTTGGAAATTTAACTCAAACGTCTACAATTATGTTAGCAATAGCCTTGCGTAAATTACAATGTTTTTTATGTGAAAAATGTGTTGTAGGTTGCGACTGAGAATTTGAAATATAACTTGTGCGACTTTTTGACACTCTCTAAACTTCTAATTGCGTTCCATAGATCATATGTGATCTTATTGGACATCTTGGACTCCTTCAAGGACTATACTACCAACCTCAACTCTTTTGACTTTAATTAGACTCAATTACTCATATTTTGACTTTGATTACAACTTAATAAATTTCTAATACAATTAAATTAGGACTTGATTTTGACTAATAAAATTGTCAATTGCAAATTTAGAAACTATCAATTATAATTTGGACTTAACAATCTCTCTCTTTGACATTCCGTGACAAAATCATATTTATTTCAAAGTCAACAAGTCTAAAACTACCAAAAAATTAACTTTCCAATATTTTCTTCAATAATATGTCAACCCGTTTTCTGAAATACGTGGAAACCACGATACCACGTGAAAAGCAAGAATAAACTATCAAAATCAAAATCATATAACTAAGTTAAATAAAATAAATAATAAAACATGTGTAATACCAAAACATGCAATACCATGTGAATTATAAAATTGTAAATAAACCATAGAATTTTATATCAATGTAGACAAAACACAAAACTATATCAATAATAAAATTCCAGCAAATATATCAAATGACTTCCCATAAGTAAATCAATCAAAAATTTTAAAATTATCTTAACTCATATAATCACCTCCCTGAAATAAATAAGCATTTATTCCCCTTTTTTTGTCACAAACGACGAAGGGAACTATAATAATAATAATATATAATTACTCAAAGATACAGTTGATAGAATTTACAAGTATAATTAATGATCAATAAATGTTTCTACATACTTAGTTCAAGTCTAAATGGAGTAAATTGTATAAGTGACTTATGTGTGTTTAAGTGTCACTAATTGTGATCAAGACTCCATACTTTAAATTTGTGAGAAATGATATGCTGAACATCACTGTTAAATAAGTTTATTCCCCTACTAATTAAAGTCAAACCAATAATGTATAGTAGGACCTATAAATGAAGCTCATTTTTCATGCATATTATTCTTTTATCTCCCTAACTTTGAGCATATATATACATTTTTGCACAATTTCTATTTAATTTTTCACATCTTATGTGCAGACTCTTCTCCATTAAGTGAATAAAATGACATCTGTAACGAGATTTCGGCCGATAACTCTAAGTCAGTTGACCATAGAATATCATATTATGAGAAATCCCTTGCGCTTAATTGCTCAAGTCAAATATGATTCGAAAAAGAGTATAAGATGAAACATTTTTTCTGTTATTTAAGGGTATATACTAGAGCTCATGTCTACTAAATTAATGTCAATTCATGTTCAAGATCACCTTACCAACAGATGACGGCCATCTCAAATCTCACACACGCAGTTAAGACTCACACAAGATCATTGTGTGATGTGATCTAGGGTCCGAGGGTAGGTTCGGGTAAGGATCCATTGGTCGTTGAGGAAGGGCCAATGACGAGGTTGCTGACAAAGAAGGTCAATGAGGCTATGAGATTGTTTGCTCAAACTATGGTGGACAAAACATTGATCACAACAAGAAAAAGAACAAGTTTCATGTTCGGTTTGGAAGATGAAATGAAGTGGATCAACTTGGTGCAAGCAACGGGCAAGGGAGATGAGTGACAAAGCTATGCGGCCGCGTAGCAAACCTATGCATGCAGCCACATGAAACCATACCATGGCCAAAGTGAGGGTAGACTACTGGCCTATGCGATCGTATGAAATAAACCTATGCGGCCGCATAGTTCAAATTGGATCGCAAATTTTCCTAATTTCGCGTAATCTTCTATTTCAGTTAAAACTCTTATATGGTATATTTTTTATATATTTTTTGAGACTTAATTGCTAATTTTGCGTAATCTTCTATTTCAGTTAAAACTCTTATATGATTTTTTTTTTATATATGGTATATTTTTTGAAAGTAGGTTTTATGGGTTTTATATAAATATGACTCATTCTATTAATTGTAAAACACACAATTTGAGAGATTTTACTGCAAGACATTGTTTTCTTCTCGTTCTTCGTTGAATTAATTGTGAACTTATCAAAATTATTTCTTATGGAGTTTAAATAAATCAAGTGAGATTCTTGAGCCTTGTAATCATGGGGCCAACATATTGTCAGCGATTGTGTTGGTTCCTTGATTCAATGTCTTTTAATCAACCTTAAAACATTGATTTCTTAGCTTTCTTAGGTTGAATCAATTTTGTGTGGATTTCGTAGCTACCATTGTTATGTGGGTTCACATCAGTTGGTATTAGAGCAGGCTCCAAAATTAAGGTTATATCCTATTTATTTATTTTCCTTTTTGTTTGAGCTTTTGTTCTTCATTTTTCACCTTTTCCACGTTCTTCTTTTTTTAGTCTCCAATCCCAAAAAAAAAAATTCCAAAACTTTTTTGTGTGCTCATTTAACATTCAAATCAGTTCTTTGTTTCTTATGCTGGTATTTAGTTGAATTTTCAAGTAAAAAAAATGAAAGTAAAAAAACAATTTGTCGGCAACATACAATTTCATTTTTTTAGTTAAAAAAATACAAATTCAAAAGTCTCAAGTTTCAATTCAAGAAACACCTTCTTGAATATTTCTTTAGTGTCCATTTAAAGCATCAATTCTTACTTTTTGAGTCATTTTTTCTTACTCAAATCTTAGTTTGAAACTCTACAAGGATTAATTTTGTTTGAGGTCGAATTAGTTCTTTAAGGTACTTGCAAAAAAGCATTGAGTGGAAAATAGGCAATAGTGGTGTGACTAATAGAAAGAAAAGCAAATTTGAGCGATACACGAGTGCATAGACATGATGCAAATATTAAATTAGAATTAGGATATCGAATAGAGATGACTCTACTTCAAACAAGAATAATAGTCAAGTCAACATGTCGGATGTGCTGATACGATGGTTCGAAAATTTATTTGAGGATGTGAGAGACAGATTGGATTGACAAGACACGTTGCTTGCTAATTTATGCAGAGAACAACCTAGAGATATTCCTAACGCAATGAGGCAAGGAAGGCAGAATCCTCTAGTGGATTTTGCTAGTGAACGGGAAGCGGATACTGACATAAATGATGATGCAGTGGTGGATGTCGAGTTAGGAAGAATGAGAGAGATGAGTTAGGCATGAAAGGAGGGGTAGAGATCTTGTTGGAGATAGTGTTGATAGAAGTATGAGCAATATCAAAATGACAATTCCTTCATTCAAAGGAATGAGTGATCTAGAGGCATAATTGAAGTGGGAAAAGAAAGTAGAATTGATATTTGATTGTCACAACTACTCGGAGGAAAAGAAGGTAAAAATTGCGTTGTTTGAATTTACTGATTATGATATCAATTGGTGGGATCAAGTAGTAACATCGAGTAGGAGGAACCATGAGAGACCTATTAATACATGGAAAGAATTTAAGGCTATCACGAGTAAGAGGTTCATGCCTGATCATTATTATATGGAGCTTCATAAAAAATTGCAAAGCCTCTACCAAAGTTCTAGGAGTGTGGAGGATTACCACAAGAAGATGGAGATTGGGCGATGATCTTGTGACACAATGGAGAAGTAGTGAGTGACATTGATGGTGAATATGATGACATATCGAAATTGGAAGATGCTAGCAATGGTGAAAAAGTGGAGTACGTAGTGGGAGAACTATTGGTTACACAGCGAGCTCTTATTGCTCAAATTAAAGTCGATGAATTGGAGTAGCAAAGGGAAAACGTATTTCATACGAGATGCAACGTCAACAACAAGGTATGTAGTATGATTATTGATGGATGTAGTTGTACAAATATGGCTAACACTACATTTGTTGAAAAGTTGGGATTAACTATGCTAAAACATCATAAACCTTACAAATTACAATGGTTGAATGAATGTGGATAGATTTAGGTGAATAAGAGAGTGTTGATGAGTTTATCAATTGGGAGGTATCATGATGAAGTGATGTATGATGTAGTGTCTATGTATGCCGAGCATATCTTGTTGGGAATGCCATGGTAATATGATAGGAAGGTGATTTATGATGAGAACAAAAATAGGTACAACTTTATTAAGGATAAGAAATCTATTAATCTTTCACCGTTGACACCACAACAAGTGTATGAAATCCAAATTAAACTGAAAAGTGAAGAAGAAAAAAGATTAAGAGAAAAAGGGAATGAGATTGATCTTCCACAACAAGAGAGCAATACAGAAAATAGTGAGGTGGTTAAAAGTGAGAAAAAAAAGTGGAGCCCCAAAAGAGTAAAAATAAAAAATACTGTATGTAACACCACGAATTTTCTTACTATTTTCATAAGGGTTTAAATTTAATGTTGGTCATTTAGCAAATGAAATAGTTCATGTCTAGCCTTGTCGTCACACTAAAGTCCAAAAATTGAAGTGATAAACTCGACCAACTTATTTGCATAAAGGATGTATTTGCTTATGTGTACATTTTAGAATTCATTGTAAATTTGGTTTGGGTCGATTATTTAAGTATTATAGTAGTTGATGAAAGATATTAAATATTATACTTATTTTGTAGCTCGTATTAAATAAAATAATTTGGAATAAGAAAAAATGATTTTGAACTATTATGTCTGAGTTATTCTAATATAAAAAAAGTGTCATTTTCAATATTTTATATATATATATATATATATATATATATATATATATATATATATATATATATTAATTCATTGGTGGATAAAGATTTTGTGAGTTCCAATCCACCAATGAATTAATGTGCCAACTCATCGGTGCTTAGGATAAGATGAGCACCGGTGCTAATGATATAGTAATTAACCCATTAAACCTTATTAACATCAAAAATACGTTTCAATTCCTAGAGTTATGTGTTCTAGATGTAAAGCGAATATATAGGTATTGAGGTGAAATTTTTTTCCTTCACCCACACAGAAATTGTTGTTTCACATGTGTACTCACACTCATACTTTAGAAAATGAGTATCATTTTATTTTACAAGATGTATTTCAGAATTTATTTGGTGTCAATTAAGGTAAGAATGCATAGTGTAAAGTGGTAAATTCTTATTTCTTAATATTTATATAAATTTTGGCATGAAATACTATAAGGTTTCAGGTCGATTTTTATGTTAAATCCTGTGGGATTGACCTTTTGGTCAAATATTTAAATCCTACAAAATATAAGAATTCTTAAGAAATTCCTTGAGCTATTGGATATCGCGACCATTTTGCTTTAAATCTAAAAATGTCGGTACATTATATCATTTTATATTTATATAATGTTAAATAAGAATATGCACGTATTTTTAATGAGTATTTTTAAAATGCTCACTCTTTTAATAACTTTTCAGATTTGAACGGGTCGTGTGGACGCGTGAAAGATTGGCCGAGTGATACTTATGAGATCGCCAAGTAAAATTTCTAGAAATAATAATTTTCAACTTTTATTTGAAAATTATCTGTATGTTAAGATTTGTGCACATTATCTTAGCATTTTTTAGTGTTTGAGCACTTGACCTTTTATATTAAATTTTAAATTTATGGTTTGAAATCGTAGTATGTAAATTGTTGGTTTAACATTATTGATTTATCGATCAAATCACAATATTTGAATAAAAGTGAATTTCTGCTTAAATTAGAAGAAGATTTTTTTGGGTAACATTTCAAGTCTATTTTTTATTGAAAATAATATAATAATATATATAAAAATAGATTTTGGGGGCGTTACAGATTGATATCATAGACAAAGTAATGACATTCTTGATTTAGATTATCACTTATCTCTTCTCGATCCTTCATTATAAATTTATGGGTTAAGGTCTAAAATTAAAATATAATTAAAATTTTCCCTGCTGACTGTTTTCACCGACGATAAATTTGACTCTAAACTGAATTAATGTCTTTTTTGATTTCTTGTTTACACTAATAATGATTGGTGAAAAAATAATATACATGGTTACTTGCATCATCGGTAAGGAGACTTTTCCTGATTTATTATTGTTTTCATTGATGTTGACTCGCCTGACTGTCGACACATATTCTACTCAAGAATGCTAATATCTGAAATTGGGTCTTCTATTGAAACGTGATAAATTCTTTGGAAGGATCCAAGTTATTTTGAACTTATTTGATAACTTAGTTCATCTAGTCATGGCAACGAGCTAAAACTCGAAACTTGGGCTAGGGTCGAGCCAAAAAGGGCCAAGCTAAGCAAAAGCTCGACAAAAAAAAAAATGAGGCTTGGGCCGAGCTTTCGGCTTGAGCCTTACGGGGCCGAGCCGGCTCAGGTTTTTATTATTTTTTTTTCTTGTTAGCTGCCTGCACGCAGGTCAGCAATAGCTGCCTGCATTTTAGCTTAATTTTTTTTAAAGGGACAGTTCGTAAGGGCTGAAACAGCCCGAGCTCGACTGCCCCCCCAAAATGGGGCTCTGCCCTTGCCGGGTCCGGATCGGGCTTTTTTTAGGTCGAGCCCGAACCGCCCGAGACGGCGAGCTGTTTTGAAATCCCTAAGTTCATCCTTCAATCAAGTCCAATTAGTATATCTATCATTATCATATAAATCTGAAAGTTAAAGAAATTTAAAGTTTCAGTAGTATTCTGCCTAAATCTTCATTTCTGAACACTATGATTTATCATATTCCTTGACATTGATTATTTATGTAACCCGATTTTCAATCATTTTTGTCTAGCTGGGTTTGTCAATTCAAATCCTATAACCAATTAATTGGGTTTTGAATCATGACAGGGATTTTACTTTTTATTGTAAATTATATTATAATTAACATAAATGTCTATGTTTATTATCATAATCTTTGATTTATTTATCATTATTTTCTGAACTAAGATATAATTGTTTAGCCATTCTCCTTTACCATGTCTATAACAGTTTGCAACTAAACTACTGGAATTAATTGTCGCCAAAATAAATCACCGTAACATTCAATTTTATTATTGGCTATTAGTGCACTAGTTGATACTGATTCAAATTCATGTGTTACTCTTGCATTTTTTTATTTACTATCTTTATTACAAAATAAAAAATAAAAAAATCTAATCTTGTGTAAAAGAAATAAAAAGTGTTTACATATTATTTCTTTACGGTTCTATGTTTTGATTATATTTAAATTTTAAACAAATATTTGAATGAGATCCATGGCATTTAACACTCGTCAATCAACTACCGTCTGACGAACCAATGTACGGAATAAAATATTATGTTCCATTTTATTTTTCGAGCATGATATATGAATTATTTAAGCTTGAATTCAGGAAATGCTAATGATGTTAGAATGAAATATGTTATTTTTGTTATCATTTTGTTTTAATATACAAGAAGGTATGACAATTAGCCTTTATATTAAAACCACAAGAGCCACATTATTCGATATCACTAACAAAGATAAAACATAATTGGATACTTATGTGACAGACATGGCTAGAACATATCAGACCGCTAGAAAGACCACGGTTTGTAGAGCAATGTTGAACCGTAGGTCTATCATGCAATCCTATGAGAATTTCATGACTGATTCGACTCGTTCACTTGTTGAACACATGTAAGACATCTATGAGCAATATATGGCAACTATGAATGCAAGGCTGGAGATCACGTATATTGAAGCTATGAATAACCTCATATACTCACTTTCACCTCAATGGGGAGACATGATAGTTATGGTTAGGGATGAGATGCTAGAAGGTAACCCTTTAGAACTCCCAAACATGATTGAGTTCAGCATATATTGTCAGACCTTTCTAGATAGGTGGAGCTTAGAACCTCAACCGGAGATAGTAAATGAGCTCGATGATGAGGTTAAGCCTGAACCCGAGCACGAGGCAAAACCTCAATTTGAATCGGACCCAAAGGAAGATCCCGAATGGGAGCATGAGGATGACTTTAGGTTGGAGTTAGAGAATGATCATGAGCATGAGCATGAGCATGAGCATGAGCATGAGCTTGAACCTGAGCCACTGGTTGAGATGGACATAAAGTCTGGGCCTGAGGCAAAAGACTCCTCCGAAGATGAAGCTCCACCAAAGAAGATTCACATGATTCATAGGAATTAGAAACTTAAATTCTATTTCCTTTGTAATAAGATAATTTTTTTTCTATCATTTATGTTACTGGAAATTAAAAATTGTCAAGCTATTGTATATCCTGATTCCAAGGAGTATTATTAATAAGATTCGCATTTCCCTTTGAACGTATTGAGCTATTGTGTTGTCCAATATTTCTAAGACAAAATTTAAATTTTGTTGATTCAAAGGAAATGGAAAGACAACAAGACCAATCATCTATGTTCAGGAATCTGATGGGAGCGGTGCATGATCTTGGTAGGCCTCAAGAACCAATACTTCTTCAGAATAGATCAGCAAATGTAACACAGGTTCAATTATGGATCAATTTCGTTGTTTCAAACCTCCTTCTTTTGACGGTAAAGTAGGCCCTTTGGTAGCCGATGAGTGGTTAAGAAAATTAGAACAAATATATAAACACGTGGCATCCACTGATGCACATAAGGTATCATGTGCCAAATTTATGCTGGTTGGAGTAGCAGGCCACTAGTGGAAGTCTGCTTCGTGCACCAAAACGGAAATACAACAACGGGCTATGACTTGGGCACAGTTCAAAGAAAAAGTGATGACAAAGTACTTTTCCCAATCCCTGAGGGATCGGAGAGAGGCAGAGTTTCTACAGCTAAAACATGGAAATATGTCGCTCGATAAGTATGAAAGAAAGTTCGAACAACTTTCTAGGTATGCTACACACCTTGTGGACACCAAGCTAAAGAAGGCTAGGAGGTTCGAACTAGGGTTCCGTCCAAAGATTTGAGGAATCATGATATCTCACCATACGACTACCTATAGTGAAGTGCTTTAGTGGGCTCAGTCAATTTCTGATAGTTTAGAAATGGATCAGATGACTGAGAAAAGTAATGAATCTTATGGGAAATGAAAGTGGAATGGATCTAATAAAGGGAAAGGATTTGGACAATTTAAGAAAGCCAATAATGGATCGGGATCAAGAGCAGGATCAAACAAACCAAATAAACTTACTCAACGATACCCTAAATGCAACAGGCCTGTGGTGGAGAATGCTTGTTTGGAAAAAAAAAAGTGTGATATTGATGTGGCCGGAAGGCCATTTTGCCCTAGATTGCAAGGTATACCCACCTAAGAAAGACTATGAACAGGACAAGAAAGCGAAAGCCAAAGTCTTTACTTTAACCCAGGGAGAGGCAACAAAGGATTTGAACGTAATGGCAGGTATTCTATCAATATCTGAATTACCTACATGTGTTCCTATAGACTCAGGAGCTACTCATTCATTTATTTCTATCACATTTATTGCTAAATCATGTATTGCATGTAAAAAATTCGATAGTGTTCTAGACATTTCCATTCCATCCAGTAGAATTTTGAACACCAATCAAATCGCTAGGGTAGTAAAGTTAGAAATGAATGGAAAAGAATTTATAGCTGATCTATACCTCCTAGATATGAAAGAATTCAATTTTATTTTAGGAATGGACGGTTGGAAAACAACCATGCAACCATTCGATATTTCGAAAAAGAATTAATTTTTCAGAAGCTTGGGGAGGAAGAGTTTTTATTTTTCACTGTACGAGTTACATCTTTACCTCGTCTCATGTCGGCCATGAAGGTAGAAAAGATGTTAAAGAAAAGATCTTAGTAGAGAGTTCTAGTGAGTATAAATGGAACACAACAATCAGAGCTAACTATTAGTAATGTACCAATTGTATAAGATTTCATTGATGTATTCCCTAATGACTTACCGGGCGCACCACTTGATAGGAAATTGAAGTTCACAATTGACCTCGCACCTGGAGCAACTCTAGTGTCAAAAGCTCCATACAGGATGGAGCCAAAATAAACTACAGGAATTAAAGATACAGTTGTAGGAATTGTTGGATAGTGGTTACATCCGACCAAGTATATCTCCTTGGGGTGCACCAGTTCTATTTAAAGAAAAAAGATGGATCAATGAGGTTGTGCATTGATTATAGGGAATTGAACTAGTTGACTATAAAAAACAAATATCCCCTTCCTCATGTTGAAGACATCTTTAATCAGCTGAAGGGTGGGACAGTATTTTTCAAGATTGATTTGAGGTAAGGCTATCATCAGTTGAAAGTGAAGGCAGATGACATTTCAAAGACGGCATTTAGAACTCGCTATGGTCATTACGTGTTCACGGTAATGTCTTTTGGAGTAACAAATGCTCTTGCAGTATTTATGGATTTGATGAATAGAGTATTCCATCAGTATTTAGATCAATTTTTCATTGTATTCATCGATGACATTTTGGTGTATTCAAAGAATAAGGATCAACATGAAGAACAACTCAAGATAGTGTTTGAGACACTACGAAGGGAGAAATGGTATGCCAAATTTAAGAAATGAGAATTTTAGCTTGATCGTATAGTTTTTCTAGGCCATGTGTTTACAGTACAAGTGATTGAAGTAGACCCTACTAAAGTTGAATCGTTAACCAACTGGTCTAGACCGACGAATGTAGGTGAAGTTCGTAATTTCTTGGGACTAGCCGGTTATTATTGGAGATTAATTGAGGGATTCTCCAAAATAGCTAGGCCGATGACCCAATTAACTAGGAAGGGAAATTTTTTTTAATGGAATGGGAAGTGTGAGGAGAGCTTTCAAGAATTGAAATGGAAATTGGTTACGACTCCAGTTTTAGCTATACAAGAGGGTTCAGATGTATTCGTTATATACAATGATGCATCCAAATAGGGTTTGGGATGTGTACTGATGCAATTTGGGAAGGTGATTGCATACGCCTTAAGACAATTAAAACAACATGAGCAAAACTATCCTACTCATGATTTAGAGTTGGCACGGTGGTAGTACATGCTCTAAAGATATGGCGTTACTATCTTTACGGGGAAAGTGCGGTATTTATACTGATCACAAGAGTTTGAAATACTTTTTCGCTCAAAAGGATTTGAATATGAGGCAGAGATTATGACTGCACTATCTATTACCATCCCGGTAAAGCTAATGTAGTTGCAGATGCTCTTAGTGGGAAGACAATGAGACAATTAGCAGTTCTACCCACGCAATTGGTAAGGGAGTTCGAGAAATTGAAATTAGAAGTGCTATTCCACCAACTTGTGCTATTGCAATGATTGCGACATTAAAGATTCAGCCTACTCTTATGGGTTGAATTAAGGATGCCCAAGACAATGACCCATTTCTGAGAAAAATTAAGGCAGAAGTTGGTACAAGTAAAAGAAAGGGTTTTGTAATAGCAGATGACAATGCTTTGATGTTCGAGGGAAGGTTATGTGTACCGAAAGATGAGGGAATAAGAAAATAGCTATTAGAAGAAGCTCATTTTGCCCCATATGCTGCACATCCCGGTCGTACTAAAATGTATCGAGACCTTCGCGATATATTTTTGTGGAGGAATATGAAAAGACGAATTGGTCTCTTTGTTGAGAAGTGTATAATATGTCAACAAGTTAAAGCAGAA
The DNA here is from genome assembly GCA_035079005.1 of Fraxinus americana. NCBI lineage: Eukaryota > Viridiplantae > Streptophyta > Magnoliopsida > Lamiales > Oleaceae > Fraxinus > Fraxinus americana. The sequence continues at coordinate 31,444,672 of CM068717.1, read as the reverse complement.
CATCAAAGGCCATCAAGGCCATTAAATCTATTGGAAATTTTGGAGTGAAAATAGGAGCAAATAACCATGGATTTTTTTGTAGGTTTTCCGAAGTCAATGAAAGGATATGATGCCATCTGAGTAATTGTGGATAGGTTGACAAAGTCAGCTCATTTTTTTCCAGTAAGAATGAACTACAATATAAATCAATTTGTCCAATTATATGTTAAGGAAATTGTTAGGCTGCATGGAGTTCCAACATCTATTGTCTCAGATCGAGATCCAAGGTTTACTTTTAAATTTTGGAAGAGCATGCAAGGAGCTATGAGGACAATGTTGAATTTCAGCACTGTCTATCATCCTTAATCTGATGGACAGTCTGAAATGACTATTCAGGTCTTAGAAGACATGCTTTAAGCATGTGTATTGGATTTGTGAGGTAGTTAGGAGTCACACCTATTGTTAGTGGAGTTTGCATACAATAATAGTTTTCAGACTACTATTAGCATAACTTCTTATGAAGCTCTATGTAGTAGAAGGTGTAGATCTCTTGTTCATTGGGATGAAGTCGGAGAAAATCGAATTTTAGGTCCAGAAATTATTACGAGGACAGTGCAAGCAATTGATAAAAGTAGAAACAAAATAAAGTTAGCACAGAATAGAGAGAAAAACTATGCAGATCGACGAAGGAAATCGATAGAATTTAAAGTTGGTGAGAATTGTTTATTAAAGTAGCACCAATAAAAGGAATTCTTAGATTTGGCAAGAAGGGAAAATTGAGACCTCGATTTATAGGTCCTTTCGAAATTCTAGATAGAATTGGGAATGTGGCATACCGTCTAGCATTGCCACCTAGACTATCGACAGTACATAATGTATTCCATGTATAAATGCTTAGGAAGTATGTATATGATCCTGAACATGTAATAAGTTACGATTCATTGGAAGTATAGAAAGATCTAATGTATAAAGATGCTCATTTGGAGATTATCGAAAGGAAAGTACATGCATTAAGAAATCAGGAAGTTGTCTTGGTTAAGATTCGATGGCAAAATCATGAAATCGAGGAGGCTACCTGGGAGAAAGAAGATGAAATAAAAGCCATGTATCCAGAGCTTTTTGACTAAATAAGGTAATTTTGAGGACGAATTTTTTTTTTTTAGGTGTAAAGGATGTAACACCCCGAATTTTCTTACTATTTAAGGGCATAAATTTAAGGATAAAGCTACTTGTACATAATTTCTTGTACATAAGGGTGTCCACCCTCTCACATGGGGTGGACCCCACATGAATAAAATTCTTTTTTTAATCATGCGGGGTCCACCCCATGTGAGAGGGTGGACACCTTTATGTACAAGAAATTATGTACAAGTAGCATAGTCCTAAATTTAATGTTGGTCATTTAGCAAATGAAATAGTCTATGTCTAGCCTTATCGTCACACTAAAGTCCAAAAGTTGAAGTGATAAACTCGACCAACTTATTTGCATAAAGGACTTATTTGCATACGTGTACTTATTAGAATTCATCATAAATTTGGTTTGGGTCGAATATTTAAGTATTATAGTAGTTGATGAAAGATATCAAATATTATACTCATTTTGTTGCTTGTATTAAATAGAATAATTTGGAATAAGAAAAAAATGATTTTGAACTGTTATGTCTGAGTTATTCTAATAGAAAAAAAGTGTTATTTCCAATATTTTATTAATATATAATATATATAATTTTTTTAAAAAAGGGAACATGCATGGTTCATGGATTTATACGGTTACATGGGGAAATGAAACCGTATTTGATATTTAATAATTTAAAATCCATTAAACTCATTAATTAAGGATAAAGATATAGAAATTAACCCATTAATCATTATTAACATCAAAAATACATTTCAATTCCTAGAGTTATGTATCCTAGGTGTAAAGTGAATATATATGTATTGAGGTGAGAAGTTTTTCCTATACCTACACAGAAATTGTTGTTTCACACATTTACTCACATTCATACTTTTGAAAATGAGTATCATTTTATTTTACAAGCTGTATTTTAGAATTTCTTTGGTGTCAAATGATGTAAGAATACATAATGTAAAGTGGTAAATTCTAATTTCTTGATATTTATATAAATTTTGGAATGAAATATTATGAGGTTTTCGGGTCGATTTCTATGCTAAATTATTTGAGATTGACTGTTTGGTCAAATATGTAAATCCTACGGGATATAAAAATTTTTAAGAAATTTCTTGAGTTATTGGATATCGCGACCAATTTGCTCTAAATATAAGAATGTCGGTATGTTATGTCATTTTATATTTATATCGATAATGTTAAATAAGAATATGAACGTATTTTTACTGAGTATTTTCAAAATACTCACTATTACAATAACTTTTCAGATTAGAACGGATCGTGTGGACGCATGGAAGATTGAACGAGTGATGCTTATGAGATCACCAAGTAAAATTTCTAGAAATAATAATTTCAAACTTTTATTTGAAAAACATCTTTATGTTAAGATTTTTGCACATTATCTTAGTATTTTTTTAGTGTTCGAGCATTTGAAATTTTATGTTAAATTTTAAATTTATGGTTTGAAGTTGTAGTATGTAAATTGTTGGTTTAACATTATCGATTTACCGATCAAATCACAAGATTTGAATAAGAGTGAATTTCCGCTTAAATTAGATAAAGAAGATTTTTTTTGGTAACATTTCAAGTCTATTTTTTATTAAAAATAAAATAATAATATGTAAAAAAGTAGATTTGGGGCGTTACAGATTGATATCAAAGACAAGGTAATGACATTCTTGATTTAGATTATCATTTATCTCTTCTCGATCCTTAATTATAAATTTATGGATTAAGGTCTAAAATTAGAATATAATTAAAATTTTCGCTTTCTAGAGCAAAGAAAGTCGAAGTTGCAGCCATGGGGAGATGTTCCATTCCAAGTTCTTGAAAAGATCAATGACAATGCCTACAAATTAGATATTCCGAGCAAGTATATTGTTTCGACTACTTTTAACATCTCTAATCTTTCTCTCTTTGATGTAGTTACAAATTCGAGTTCTAATCCTTTCGAATAGGGAGGGGATGATGTAATCCATGATACGAGAGCAAGTTCGGGCAATGATCCATTGGTTGTCAATGAATGACCAATAATGAGGTCGTGGGCAAAGAAGGTCAATGGGGCTATGGGATTGCTTACTCAAATTATGGTGGACGAAACATTGATCACAACAATTAAATGAACAAGTTTTATGTTGGACTTGGAAGATAAAACGAAGTAGATCGACTTGGTGCAAGCAACATGTGAGAGAGTTGATTGGCAAAGTTATGGGACCGCATAGCACACCTATGCATGCGGTCGCATGCAACCATACCCTGACCAAAGTGAGGGCAGACTCTAGGCCTATGCGACCACATGAAATAAACCTATGCAGCCGCATAGTTCAAACTTGGCCGTAGATTTTTCAAATTTCGCGTATTCTTCTATTATAGTTAAAACTCTTGTATTATATATATATATATATATATACAGGAATGATCTAATGAGCACCGGTGCTCATCTTATCCTAAGCACCGATGAGTTGGCACATTAATTCATTGGTGGATAAAGATTTTGTGAGTTCCAATCCACCAATGAATTAATGTGCCAACTCATCGGTGCTTAGGATAAGATAAGCACCGGTGCTCATTAGATCATTTCTGTATATATATATATATATATATATATATATATATATATATATATATATATATATTTTTTTTTTTTTTTTTTTTTTTTTTATATCTTTTGAGACCTAATTCCGTTTTTAAGTAGGTTTTATAAGTTCATATTCATATAAATATAACTCATTCTATTTATTGTAAAACACACAATTTGAGAGATTTTACTGCAAAGCATGCTGCTTTCTTGTCGTTCTTGTTGAATTAATCATGAACTTGCCAAAATTATTTCTTGTGGTGTTCGAACAATTCGAGTGAGATTCTTGAGTCTTGTAATCACGGGGTCAACATATTGTCAGCGATTGTGTTGATTCTTTGATTGAATATTTTTGAATCAAGCTTAAACGTTGATTTCTTGGCTTTCTTGGGTTTAATCAATCATGTGTGGGCTTCGTAGCTATCATTGCTACGTTGGTTCGTATCATAGTGTGGACAGTGCAGATGGTACATAAAGAAACCTATACTAGTACTCCACATAAACCTAAACAAAGTAATGAAAAATATAAACTCACACTTGGTTACAACACACATGTTTAGGTAAATCATATATCATGTAATAATAAAAAAATCCTTCCCTTTTTTTCTTCAGTTTTTTGATTTTTTTATAAAATAAACTACCTAAAAAGAAAAAATATAAAAAAATGAGATGCATACAATAATGTATGAATCACAATTAACAAGCATGTGCATGTATAAAAAAAACCTAATCAGTTAGGTATACAAATGCTCTTACATTTAAAAGTCTCGTGATCAATTTAAAAAATTTTCAGATCACACTTTTTCACCCAAACATGTCTAGTGAAAGACTTATTTTGAGTCAACTGTGTCATTAACTTGGTCAAATGACTCCCTTGATTAGTGAGAAAATAAATTCGGCTATCAAAATCCCGATTTCTAACTCTAGTGAAATTCTGTTTTGTATTCCTATTTAGAAATTTATGACACATAGGTTTTATATGTCCTAACTCACCACAATTGAAGCATGTATGAATAAATTTAGGAACAATCCTAGATTTCAAATTTTGAACCTTGGGTGGAGGAAATATATGTTGTACAAATGATTTTAGTTCTCGAACACCTGGATTCTAGGTCGTGTTCCTATTTATTAGCTTGCGACACTTAGGTCTTATATGTCATATCTTACCACAATGGTGACACGTGGGGATAAACTTAGAGGCAGTTCTAAGTTTCAAATTTTGAACCTTAGGCTTTGAGGCATGTACAAACTTATTTTTTTAAGAAGAAGCCGTATTGGGAGTTGTTGTATTGAAGCCTACACATCATCTATCCCCAATTATTTTATTCAAACTTATCATATTATCAATTTTCTTAGATCCGGTAGAAAAAAATTGGAGTTGGTTATTTCATTTTTCCAGAACACTTATAAGAGATTTAACCTTAACATTTAAGGACTGTTTTTCAACTCTCAAGTCATTCAAACTTCTAGTAGATTCCTCAAGTTTGGCTACAAGACTCTCATTTTCTAATTCAAGATTATTCAATTTTTTAAAGGCAGAGTGATTCACTTTTTTCAACTTAAGGCACTATTCCTCAGATCCCAAATTAGAAATTGATTGACTTATCTAGACAATATTTTGGGTCAATGATCGCTATTAAGCTCTGACACCACTTGAAAGTTTTAAATTATTTAGAACCACGTGCGAAATTACACAATTAAAAGTAACAAGTCACTTTTTAATTGTTTTTAGAAGATGAGATCAAACAAGTCAATTTATTCTAACTTTGAATACTACAATTAATAATTAAAGCAGTAAAGAATATTAAAGATGATCACGGAGAAGCCCCAATTAGATAAAAACGTCGAGACTTTACCAGTCAATGATCCACTATTAAAAGAAACAACTTACAGTACGGTCCAGACTCGTCTACCTAGTAGAATTTCTGAACTCAATTCCTATAGTCTCCCTTGATCTTACTGGAGGTGTGATCTTTCAAAATAAATTTCGAATCCTTGTTTATACCTTAACCCTCTTGGATTGCGTGCCCCTGACGCCAAATCCGGACTCCTGGTATCTCATCTTAGTCCTCCTGAATTTGAGCTTTTGCAATAGTCCCGATCCCTGATATCGAATTATCTCCGATGGATTTAATGGTTTGGTGTTTGATCAAAAGATCTTGTGTGTTTTGATCCGTGATTTAATATGAAACAATATGGCTAAATTAACAAATCAAATTTTGGATGAAATCATGACTCAAATAATATGGTGGTTGAATCTTTGAATCAATGGATGTGTTTTAGATCTTCAAAAAAATGATCTCTATAGTAAATATGATTAAAACTTTTGAATGTTCATAGGGTATGATATATATATATATATGGAAAAGTGTTTGGGATGAAAAGGGATTAAAATCAAGTGTTTGAAACAAAATAGAATCCTGGACATCAACCCGTTGCTCGAGCGTCAAGCTAGCAACATGCGAGCAACAACTGAGAAGTCGTCAGTATTTGTATCCTAACTTTCTCTCTCGATGTCCAATTGAGGTGATTCAAAATACTTTGAAAATTCAACTCAAAGGGCTACAATTCGTTTCAAATAGCTTTCTCCAAATTCCAATTTTTTCTATGTGAAAAATGTATTGCAAGTTGAGACTGAGAATTAGGAACATAACTTGTGCGGCTTTTTGACACTCTTTAAACTTCTAATTCGTTCCCTTGATCATATGTGATCTTCTTTGACTCTTTCGAGGAGTATACTACCAACCTCAACTCTTTTGACTTTAATTAAAATTCAGTAGCTCATATTTTGATTCTGATTACAATCGATAAACTCCTAATACAATTCAATTAGGACATGATTTTAACTAAGGAAATTGTCAATTATAAATTTAGAAATTGCCAAGTGTAATATGGAATTGACAGAAATGGTTCGAACAATACGAGCTTTGATATGAAAAATATGGTGTTTTTAAAGAAGTATCTTCACTTTCTACAGTAAAGGTTACAGCTGAATTCAGATCTAGTCTTTCCATATACATACCTTATCCCATTGAGTGTCCTCTCAATCAATTTTTGATAGCGTCGCCATAATTTTGAAGTGTTAAATTTTAGTGAGATACAATTAACCTTCAAGAAAAACATAAAAAAATTATGTTCCACTAAAATTTTGACACTTGATTGTGGGGACAATAGATTTGGACTTTGCAAGTGAAGTCAGAGCCGATGAGCTGTTTTTCTAACCAAGGATAACGAAATATGCCTGGACACTTTTGAATACATTCATAGAACTGACGATGAAGCTATGCAAGAACTTTCCCAATTTGGAGTATGAAAATAAATTCGTAGTCTCCTTTATTTAGCGACGTATTTGACAAAAGTTATAACTACTATATTTGAACTGTATTTCTTTTTTATTGAACTCCTTGTCTCGAGACCGCGTAAGTTCATTGTCGTGTTGCATTCAACAGTTTTCTCTCTATACATACCTCAATGGCCAACTATTACGGAGTGATTTATATAATATCCCATTTGTGCTTCGTCCTTGATGTGATAATTTTTATTAATGGAGGCAAGTTGGCTTTGCCTAGACATGAAGTTTATTGCTAATTATGAAGAAATTACGAGTCAACTTGTGAATATATTGAAAAGTACAGCCTCACGACAATCTATTCATAGTGGAAATTGTTAAGAATTGAGGTTCCATCTTAAAATGTCAACCTTATTAAGAGAAGTAACCCAAGATCTTTATTAATTGGTCTGTGTCAACATCATTTATCGATGTGGGATATATATCTCTTAACACGCCCCCGCAAGATGGTGGCTCATTTGAGCAGACCAATCTTGAAATTCACGTGCTCATTTTTAGAATTTTAACGGGATCGAAACGCTCGTTGGGGCATAATTGCCGCATTCAACTATTTGCACATATCAATTAAATATTTGGGAGTTTCTTCATTCAAGGGGCCTCACCGAATATTCGATTATTTGATATGAAAAATTAGAAATCAAATACAATTTTTTTCTCACCCTAACAATTTTGCCTATCAAAACTTAGAGTGCTCCAGATACACCACAAAAAATGTTACACTCACATAGCTTTTCTTTTTCTACAAATCTTACATTTTTCTTCCCTTTTCACACTAGCAGCCAAATCCACTTCTCTCTGCCATGCCGTGCACTACGTAAACGTCAATTGAATTTTACATTCACATTATATAAGCATAATTCATGGCCAGATTGTGGTTAACCCAAATTGACCACGTAAGGCAATAAACCAACGGAAGCAGAAAATCGCGATTCCAAAGAACACAAATCAATCAACAAGAATACGTTTCTTATACTTGATATAGGGCTCAGAAATGCACAAAGAATATTGTACCCGTCTGTACAAAAGAACAAGCCACAAAGACCACAAAACCCTAACCCAAATCGCACAAAGCAGCCACTACAATGGTTCGAAGATTCTACAGCCAACCTAACCTTTCTACACCTCTATCGAACAATCACCAAGACTAGAATCACAAAGATAAACACTATCACAAAGAATCGAAAGAGAAGACAGAGAGAACACGAAGAACCAGAGAAACCAGAAGCTTTCTCACACCCAGGCAGAAAGAAACCGAATGAATACTCTCTCGAGAAATGGCCATCCAATATCTAACATATAGACAACCAAACAACTGTAGATTGGGCTGCAAATCCAACTGACCAGAGCAACACACTTGGCATTTAGGTTTGGGTCGGGTCTTGGGCTTTTCCTTTTGAGTTATTGGGCAATAGTTTTAGTTCCAAAACTTTCCAATAATTTGGGCTTTAACCCATTTCATCATTGCCCCATAAGTTGAAATCCAAATGTCACAAATGGCATCAAATTCCAACAAATCTTCCCCTTGATGCTAATGCCATAAACTACCAAACACATTAGTGTTTTATAACACCAACACCAAGAAGGTTACCACCTGCAAGAAAAACAAAATTCACCTAGAATCAATTCTTAGAATTTGTAAACAAGATTTAAACTTGGAAAGAGGAAGTACCTTTGTTCTCATATCCGCGGGATTAAATTGTGTAGGGATTTTCTTAAGCAAAATAGATTCTTTATGAACTATATTTCTAATGAAATGCATCCTAATATCTATATGTTTAGTTCTATCATGAAAAACAGGATTTTTACATAAATGAATAGCACTCTGACTATCAAAATAAACCACAACAGGATCATGCAATTCATTTAGTTCACACAACAAACCTTTAAGCCACAAAGACTCCTTTATAGATTCAGTAGCAGCTACATACTCAGCTTCAGTAGTAGATAAGGCAATAATAGACTGCAATTGAGACTTCCAACTAATGCAAGCACCACACAAAGTAAACACATATGCAGTTGTTGATTTTCTATTGTCCTTATTACTAGCATAATCAGAATTCACATACCCTTTCAACACAACTCCCTCTTTACAAAATTTAAAATGCAATCCTAAATTTGCAGAAGCTTTTAAGTATCTTAAAACCCATTTTAAAGCGGTCCAATGTTCCGGACCCGGGTTTGCCATAAATCTACTCAAAATGCTAATAGCATGTGCAACATCCGGTCTAGTACATACCATAGTATACATAACTGATCCAACCGCATTAGCATAAGGTACCTTTTGCATGTATTTAATATCAGACTCATCATGTGGACATTGCTCTTTACTCAATTTAAAATGACAAGCAAGCGGCAAAGTAACAGGCTTAAAATCATGTATAGCAAATTTAGATAACATCTTTTTCACGTAGTCAGATTGGGTTAAAATAAGACATTGTTGTGATCTATCTCTTTTAATATCCATCCCTAAGTCTTTCATTTCAAATTCAGTACTTAAAGCCTTTTTGATGTCATTTATATCACTCATTTTATGTCCAACCAATAACATGTCATCAACATACAAAAGTAAGTAAACAATCACATTATTTTTATCATTTCTTTTAAAATAAAGACAATGATCAAAGGCACTTCGCACAAAGCTAATAGAAGACACATAATTGTCAAATCTAATATACCATTGCCTAGGTGATTGTTTCAAACCATACAAAGATCTATTAAGTAAACAAACATGATTTGGCATTTTCAAATCAATAAAACCTTGAGGTTGCACCATATAAATCATTTCATCCAAATCACCATGCAAGAAAGCAGTTTTAACATCCATTTGTTCAAGCTCTAAATCATATTGAGCAACTAAAACAAGCATGACTCTTATTGTAGTATATTTCACAACAGGAGAGAAAATTTCATTATAATCAATACCAGGCTTCTGAGTAAAACCCTTTGCAACAAGCCTAGCCTTAAACATAAGAGGCTCTTTAGAAGAACTACCCTCCTTAATACTATAAACCCACTTACAGCCTACCAAAGACTTATCCTTAGGTTTAGGAACTAACTTCCATGTATCATTCTTCACAAGAGACTTCATCTCTTCTTCCATAGCACCTAGCCACTCTTTAGATTGTTGACAGCTCAAAGCTTCTTCATAAGATTTAGGCTCCTTGAAGGCTAAGTCTTGATATGACAAAACAGCAAAGGAATGATAATCACCCATCCTAGTGGGTTCCCTGATCTCTCTCCTAGCTCTATCACGAGCAAGTTGATAAACACCTAGAGGATCAACTACATCACCTACTAAGTCATGTTCACCACCAACAATTTCAACTTGTTCCTCCTCAACAAGTTCAGGGGAGTTACTTACTCTTACTTGCATTCTAGTCTCTTTATCCTCATCACTCTTAGGATCATCACTAGAGACTTTCTTACTCAAACATGGCATATTACCTTAATTAAAAGTCACATTTCTATTGGTTATCATCTTAAAACCCTTATCATCTCTAGCCCAAAGTCTATATCCTTTCACTTCCTCAGGATACCCCGTGAAAACACATTTCTAAGATCTAGACTCCAACTTACCTATACTTTGGTGAGAATAAGCAGAGCATCCAAAAGTCCTCAAAATAGTATAATCAGATAATCTCCCTAACCATACCTCTTCCGGTGTCTTACCATCTAAAACACTAGAAGGAGTTCTATTCACAATATACACCGCTGTCATCACAGCCTCACCCCAAAGTACTTTAGGAACCCCCTAACTAATCATCATGCATCTAACCTTATCCAATATAGTCCTATTCATTCTTTTAGCAACTCCATTTTGGTGAGGAGTATAAGGAACAGTTTTGTGCCTGAGGATCCCATCATCACTACAGAGTTGATCAAATTCAGTATTACAAAACTCCAGACCATTGTCTGTTCTTAAGACTTTGATCTTTTTATCCATTTGATTTTCAATTAAAGTTTTCCAATTTTTTAACTTTTCAAAAGTATCTGATTTTTGTTTCAAAAGATAAATCCAAACTTTTCTTGAAAAATCATCAATCAGTGATAAAAAAATATTTGTTGCCACCTTGAGTGGTAGTAGATGATGGGCCCCACAGGTCAGAATGAATATACTCAAGGATAGATGCAGTCCTATGCTAACCACTATTAAAATGAAGCCTATGCTGTTTTCCTAAAATACAGTGCTCACAAAATGGAACCTTAGAAATCACATCCTTTCCAAAAGCCCCTCTCTTATTCAAAATGTGCAACTCCTTCTCACTCACATGAGGTAGCCTATTATGCCACTTCAGGGTAGCATCAATCTCAGCACTAGAGGACTCAGCAATGTGACTCTGAACAACACTGGCTCTAGTGACACATATACCATTCCTCTTAATTCCTTTGAAAATAACTAAGGAACCCTTAATTATTTGCAAAGAACCATTACCAATCCGGCCTTGTAGGCCTATGTCACCTAGATTACCCATAGAAATCAAGTTTCTATTCAAATCAGGAATATACCTTACTCTTTCTAAGGTAAAGGTATATCCATTTCCAAACTTCAAAGTCACATTACCAATTCCTTTAATGCTACATGCTACATTGTTACCCATAACCACCTCTCCACCATCAAGATCCTTAAAGTTCTCTGACCAAGGTCTTCTAGAAGTCATATGGAAAGTGCACCCTGAGTCCATAATCCACTCACTATCCTGACCACTGTCATCCACATAGTCGACAGTATTCACATCAGGAGTGGGTTCTGTCACCATATATACATCAACAGTCCTCTCATCTAGAGGTTCAACTACATTCCCCTCATCCACTCTCTTCTCTTTCTGTTCATTTTTCTTCTTATAACAATCCTTTATAAAGTGTCATGTCTTACCACACCCATAACACTTCCTAATTCCACTCCTAGACTTAGATCTAGGTCCCCATTTCACCTTCGTCTTAGAATTGTTATGATTGCTCCCTTGATAACTCTGACCACTGACTTCCCTAGTCATAGGTCTACCTCTCATAGACAAACTCTCAAAATCCTTCCCGGTTCTATCAACCTTAAGCTCTAATTCTTTACTCCTCAAAGAATTGATCACTATGTCGGGAGTCAAGGTATCTCTACCATACTTAATAGCAGATTTAACATCCTTATACACATCAGGTATAGCATTCAACAGGATAACAGCTTTATATTCATCAGACACCTTCTCCCCAGTGTTAGCGATATCTTGAACTAATTTATTAAAAGTATCAAGATTATCATCTAAGTTTTTAGACATATCAATCTTAAAGCTAAAGAACCTCTCTAAAAGGAAGAGTTTATTAGGTAGACTCTTAGACATGTATGGTTCTTCTAGCTTATCCCACAAAGGCTTAGCACTATCAAGTTTGCCAACTTTCCTGAACACTTGATCAGACAAATGAAGAATTATAGAGGTATACGCAAGTTCATCAGATTCAAGTTTTTGATCATCAGTCATAGTAGCAGGAAATTCACCAGTTATAGCCTTAGAGACTTTCTGTTGAACTAAGACCCCTCTTATTTTTTGCTGCCAAATGGGAAAATCCCCTTTTCCATTAAAAACTCCAAGTTCAAATGTTGCCATTGTCATTTGAAGTTTTTAATCATCACAAAGAATTTTTGAGGTCACAGTTCCACAGAAAAATAGTAATCAGATATTTCACACAACCAATTTAAATGTCACACAAATCATAGTGTAAACAAAAACAGGAATGAAAAAAACATCAAACATCAAACTGACTACTAACCAGTGAACAACAAATTAACAGTGAAGCTAAGCAGTTTAATAGACTCAGTGAATCAAACAGAAGATTAACAATGAGATTAAACAGGCTAACATTCACAGAGATTCACAAAGAATAATGCTACTGCAGCTAAACAGACTAATAACCAAAATACTAACAATTTCAGGTGTTAGAATTCACCAAGATTCCGTGAGATTCAAAGGTCAAGGCTCAATTCTGAACACCAGGGGATACAATTCACAGGGGAAATCAACAATATTCCAGATGTAGAATTAACACAATCAAGAATCAAGGAATGCAGGGAGTTAAGAAGCGCTCACAAAGCTGGTTCAAGAACCAGCACCAAGAAAGAAAAACTGGAGATTCTGCAGATCACCTAGCTTGCAGCCAATCTCCAAACAACCGTTCACCAAGAACCAGGTTCCCTCGCAAGAACACAAACAGAGAAAGAAAATTAGTGCCAAAACAGAAAAGGGGGAAAATTAGGGTTCCTGGAGTTCACTCGATTTTTTAGGGCATCAACTGAAAATCAATTTTCTAGTGACAAACCACCAATCGAAGACTCAATTAAGCCTCACAGACGCTCTGATACCACTTGTAAAGCAATAAACCAACGGAAGCAGAGAATCGCGATTCCAAAGAACACAAATCAATCAACAAGAATACGTTTCTTATACTTGATATAGGGCTCAGAAATTCACAAAGAATATTCTACTCGTCTGTACAAAAGAACAAGCCACAAAGACCACAAAACCCTAACCCAAACCGCACAAAGCAGCCACTACAATGGTTCGAAGATTCTACAGCCAATCTAACCTCTCTACACTTCTATCGAACAATCACCAAGACTAGAATCACAAAGATAAACACTATCACAAAGAATCGAGGGAGAAGACAAAGAGAACACGAAGAACCAGAGAAACCAGAAGCTTTCTCACACCCAGGCAGAAAGAAATCGAATGAATACTCTCTCGAGAAATGGCCATCCAATATCTAACATATAGGCAACCAAACAACCGTAGATTGGGCTGCAAATCCAACAGACCAGAGCAACACACTTGGCATTTAGGTTTGGGCCGGGTCTTGGGCTTTTCCTTTTGAGTTATTGGGCAATAGTTTTAGTTCCAAAACTTTCCAGCAATTAAGGCTTTAACCCATTTCATCATTGCCCCATAAGTTGAAATCCAAATGTCACAAATGGCATCAAATTCCAACAGACCATCTTCTAATTTTTGAAGATGGGGCTCACTTAAAACACGCCATCAACCCACTGCCCAATTAATTATTTTTACTTTGAACTTGAGTCGATAAAACCTAACAATCTCTACTTTATTCAAATTCTTCATAGTCACGACAACTTCTCGATAATCAACTTTGCACCCCTTTACTTGTAGGTGCCACGGTTCCTTAATCAAATGTCGTAAACATGAATCATATTCAAAGATTCATCGAAAAATGTAATTTTTAGCTTTGACATTTTTGAACTCCAATTTTCATTCTTGTCACCGACCATGTTACTCATCTTGGTCACTTCAAAATCTTTAGTACTAATAGAAGACTCTCTACGATGTGAGTCTGATGTAGTAACTCCACCTGAAACCCACCGTATTCCTTATTAACTTGTACAAATTACCAACATATTTGCCTTTCATCAATGCCATGGAATTTTTCTTCATATTCATCATACAAGTGCTTGCACAATATTCACAACACAACGTGCCTAGTGCTCCCCAAGCTATCAATCTTCTTCTCAATTTTGGGACGTGCATAACACTTGACAATAAACGAAACTCTCCATCAAACATCTTCACTTTTACAGTACTCAAACCTTTTAACTTCAAGTTTACGATTATCGGTCATCATAAAATTACACGCATCACATGGTTTATAATCCTCAAACCACTCTGTGCATGGGCGCGTATTACATACACATTCAGAATCCAAAATCCAAACGTTAGGTGCAAGAGCCAATTTGGTGGTACTAACTATCTTCGCTTCAAATTCTTTCCATTCCGCATCTTCATCCCAATGGTCCTCTTACAGTCCAATTCCTTGTAAAGTTCTTGTTGCAGGAGAACTTCACGCACATTAATGCATACATTTATTCATGTACTTGGGAAATACATGATTTATTTTTGGAATTAGTTTGCATTAAATAATTAGTACATGCATTAGATTAAATTCATGTTTTGCGAAGTTTATAAAAGGCCAGTGATTGTACTAATTTTCTACAAGTCATTTTAAGCTGTTAAGAATATAGTTGAGTGTTAGCTTAATATTATCTTCTCCTCTTCCAAAAATAGTTGTTTCATCTCCAAGTTTTCAACAAAAGTGATATCAGATCGAGATTATAAGATCGTGAAAGAAGAGATGGCAAACAATAATTCTCTTCCCATTTCTTGACTCACTAATGATAACTATATCACATGTTGTATTCGTACGAAGACATATCTTGGAAATCAAGATTCGTGAGACTTGATAGAAAGAGGTTTTAAACCTTAAAATGAAGAAGGTATGTCTCAAGTACAAAGAGACTTGTAACAAACTTTCAACTTTAAACAACTTGATGAAATCTTTCAAAAATCGGGTGATTACATTTTTGACCTCTAGCAAAATGTTGTAATCTTTATTTAATCAAATATATCATGGTTACAATAAGCACACAATTTATGGTTACAATCCCGTACTAATCACAAAATCACATATGGTCACAGTGCATACTATACATGTTATGGGTTGCAAATCCCGTATTAAATCATAAATCACCCAATGAAATGGGTCATAAATTATTTATTACTCCCATATTAAGTTACAAATCACATAAATCACAAATGATTTATTAGTCATGTATTAAGGTACAAATCACAAAAATAAAGGGTCACATATAGCTTGTTTGGTAGAAATTAAAATCGGATTAAAATTGAAAAACTAGTCGTTATTGTTGACTTTTATTAGACGAATGAGACCCAATAATGACTATATTTTCAATTTTAATTGAATTAAAATCCCTCCCAAACAAACTCATAATTTATTAAGGGGAATTTTCATAAATGTCACCAAATTTGAAATCACAAAAAAATTGTCATTTTCACTATTTTTGAGCAAAAATGTCATTTTTTGTGCAAAATGTCCAAATTACCATTAATATCACCTTTTGAGGAGCATTTAATGTTTGATTTGAATGCAATTAATATTATGATGTGATGATTTACTTTAAATATTATAAAAAATATTTATATGTATATTATAATTGAATAATATGAGTTTTCTTTAAAAAAAAAATATTAAAGAATTTGAAATATTAACTTCACCACACATTCTTCTTCCCAATTCACAAACTCTAACTTCTTCTCTATCTTCTTCATTCTTTGATCAAGACCACATTACCATTGAATTCATCATCAATTTTCAGATGTTAGCCATTACAAATTGTTAATAATTTTATCTTTATAGATTATTATTTCTTAGATATAAATACAATATGGTCAAATTCAATGAGAGAAATTTTTGAAACTATTATTCATTGATTTGTTTGGTTTTTGAAATATTTGTGAAGGATTAAAATACCAATATCATGTATAAAACTGAAATGATTTTTCATATTTAATGAACCATTGAGTTATTTATTAATGAGAACATGTTTTCATGTGGTAGTTAAGAATTGATTATCACCATTATTGTTTTCAAGTTTCCTAACAGTTTGTTGAGTTCATCTATGGAATAGTTCGGTTTAGAGATGTGATCTGTTGAACTCGACATTTATGAACTGTCGGGATAGACAATTTAACTATCGAATTCGACAGATAAAAACTGTTAACACATCCTTGATTTCACCTTATGCTAATATTCAAAAGTTCCACATTCATATTATCAAATATAGGCATATTTATTGTGCGGAATTCTTATCGTTACATTCACAATGTTTCGAATATGAGTAATCATTTGAGATTTATCGTGTCGTATGGCAGACATTTTGTTAATGTGAATGACGAATGGAAGTGGAGAGGGGACAAAACCACTGCCATATTAGTGCTGACTAGTATTACCCTAACCGAACTCGTGCTACGATTGAAGGACAAACTTGGTATTCTTGATCACCGAACTCAAATTGAATTGAAGTTCAAAGTCCCTAACTTGAATATATTGTCGACCGAAATGCGCGAAGTTGCAGACTTAAAATGGTACATATTAGTTCATAATGAAACTGTCATATGCGTTACTGTTTTGGAAACCGAGCTCCCAAGTGTTGGCATGGGGAGGGATACAAATTGTCCAAATCGTTTGTTTGCTGTAGCGGATGTTCACCAAAATGTACAACATGAGGAGCTCAATTATCAAAAGAGTGTATTAAACAATAATGTGGAAGCCGAGCTCCCAGTGTTGGCATGAGAAGAGATACAAATTGTCAAGATCATTCGTTTGACGTATCAGAGTTTCACAATAATGTACAACAAGAGGAACTCAATCATCAGCATAATGTATCAAACAATCGAAACTCCAAATTTTAATATTTGGACTGCACCTCCGATGAGAACTTGGACAACCCATTATATGTACAGAAGCTGCTAATATTGATGACATTGATGAGCAAGTGTCCTCACATTTCATGACTCCTGACAGATACGAACCTATTACAAGAGTGAATACATCCGATCTTGCCAAAAGACAAATATTCTTCAGCAAGAAAGAGTTGTACTCTAGAATTTGTGTACTTACTTTGCAAGACAAGTTCCAATTTAAGGTCAGCAGGTCAAGCATGAAAATTTTAACTGTTGTATGCGCTGACGATAATTGCATGTGAATGCTGCGTGCTTCGACTGTGAAAACGTCTGCAGTCTTCATGATCCGTAAATTCAACAATGTGCACACATGTACCGTAGATTTTCGTCGCAACGCACATCGACATGCCACTAGTTCTGTAATTACTGAGCATATTTTGAGATTATTGGACAATCCATACAGATCGTATGCCCCTACTGATTTTGCACGTGACATGGAATGTGAGTTCGATGTCGAAATCAGTTACAGCAAAGCACGTAGGGAGAATGTGGCTGTTTTACATTTGCTACATGGTACACCAGATGATAGTTTTCAAAAACTATCTTCATACTGTCACGGTGTAGGAGAGAGTAACCCTGTGGACGGTTATACACATCGAAGTTGACTCTCATAATAGGTTCCATTACTTCTTCCTAGCTTTCGGTGCAAGCATTCGAGGTTACATACAGTACTTAAGGCCCGTTATTTGTGTTGATGGTAGTCACTTGAAAGGTCCATACAAAGGTACTCTTCTACTGGCAACTGCCCAAGATGGCAAAAAACAGATTTATCCGTTAGCGCGGGGGATCGTGGATGCAGAAACAAATAAATCCTGGATGTGGTTTCTGTCAAACTTTAAAGATCTTATTGACGATTCAGATGAACTCGTATTAGTTTCAGATAGGAAAACCAGCATTGAAAAAGTCATTTCTCACTTATTTCCATTATCTCACCATGGTTGTTGTATGTGGCATATGAAAAAGAACTTAATACTGCGGTACAGTAACGCAAGTTCAATATTTCTATTCAAACGAGCTACTACAACTTATCGGATCGAAGAGTTCGAAAGACTTATGGGCCAGATTCGTAGGGTAAGTGCAAGATCGTACGGGTACTTGGAGTGAGCAGGTTTTTCATTTTGGTCACGAGCACTATTCATTAGCTAGCGGTAAAACATTATGACAAACAATTACGCAGAATCTTTGAACTCAATGTTAAGATATGCTCGTTCGTTACTGATCACGTGCTTAGTCGAACACATTCGGAGTACTATGCAGAGGTGGTTTTATGAACGTCGAACCCACACAACCGCATGTAGTACTGTACTGTCGTCGAGGATGGAGAGTGAGTAACAGACAACATTCGAAGTCGGTACTAGTCTTCAAGCTCATGCATTGACAGATAGCTTAACACAGGTTGAAATATCCAATGACACGGACATGGTAGACTTTTTCGAAAACATGTGCACATGTCGTTAGTTCCAGCTAAATCGTATGCCTTGTGTTCATGCAACTCCTACTGCTTGCTTGAGAGGTACGTCATTATACAAACTTTGTGCTCCCCTTACTACACATCGGAATACTGGATGGGTGGCTATAGTGAAGCAATATAACCCGTTTCGCGGGAAGTGGATTGGGTTGTTCCGAACGAAATTACAAATACTCCTATTTTACCACCCATTGTGCGTCGTCCTCCAGGTAGACCACCCACACGACGTAAGCGATCTAGATATAAGTCTACCACACGACGTAAGCGATCTAGATATAACCGGACAACATGTTCGTACCCCGCTTTAACACAACCGACGTAAATATACTTCATCTCCGGAAGTCGTTGAAGTAGTACATCATATGTCCCCCAATGACGTTGTACAATATAAAGTTATGTCATCGTTTCAATTTCATTATGGTTTGCAGACGTTATGTTCTTACGTTATCGTTTTCAACTTACATTTCCTTTTTGACTTTACATTCTCATTCTAAATCCATTTTCGTTAGTGGACAGCACTAGCCATCTTCACATTCACTACTACAATACAGCTTCATTTCTGCATGATAATTCGACACTTCATCTGTCGTTCCTGACATATTGTTTTAGTCTTTCTCGACAGTTGGTACAACAAGCTCTAACATATGAAAATCCAACAGTTCATATGTCGTTCCCAACAAATTGTCTATGTCGTTCTCGACAGTTGGCACAGACCACAAACTGTAACTGCACATGGAATAGCCCGACAATTCATCTGTCATTCCCGACATATTGTTCATGTCGTTCTCGACAGTTGGCACAAACTACAAACTGGAACTACACATACGGGGGACATGTTGTACTTAACTCTTTGGTAAGGACTATTACCAAAATCATCCCTCACAAAAATGACTACAAAAGAACGATGCACTTATTCATTTCTACACAATCATATGCAACTATCTCCTACCTCATTCGTCGTCGACGTTGGAACTGTCTCCTACCATTCGGAGGGTTGAAATCCTCATCGTTCGAAGAAATTATGATGGGACATAATGGAGACGAACTGGATATTGGCAAAGGATCATTCAGGTTGAACGGTTCGTTGTTTCCCGTGGACGAAAACATTAGTAGAATGTAAATGCGATGGGTGAAATTGTTTTTCTACCTCATAACCAGTACAGAGTGACAAAGCTTATGAAGTTGTGTAACTCACTTAGTTATGGTTGCCTTCTATTTATAATGCACTTTTTTGCAATCAGCAAGTATGGGCAGTTATTACACAACCACGAAATCACATCTAAAACTTAATTTGACAAACATTTGCTGTGATTGTTCAAGGTCTAATTGTACAATTCATTCTTTCTTTGTACATAATTTATGACAATTGTACATTTACTAATTGTTGTACCTGCTGCCATTCATAACTAGATGTATATGTTGCATTCACAATTGTGTCCAATGACAAAATTTTTAATATGTTCAATCTTAACAAGGAGAAACAACAGTGTCCAATTTCATCACCAAAATATATTAGGCAAAAACTGTTGTGTGCAGAGTAACTAAACATCACAAGACTCCAAATATGACTTAACTAGAAAAATATTTATCTCCCATTCTTGGAGTGGAAAGCTAGTCACTGGTGTCTTCTCCTATTTAAAAGGTTGAGTTGATTCATCTAATACATTAGGCAACCTTGACACACGATCCTGAGAGAGATGAATAAACAATCGGATTGAGAGTTTTTAGATACTTAACCAGAGAGAGATGAATAAACAGTCAGGTTGTAAACGGAACATATTGCAAGTTCACTGTCAAATATTAACTCAATCATAGTACGTTTACACTGGATTGACTCACTCATTTTTTTGATCTCTTCCTCACCTCTCTAGTGTAGGGAGTCCTGGTAGATATTGTAGGCAGTCGATGGTCTGTAGATCGCCGTCTCTTGGTATGAACAACATCGACACCTTCGTCAGGTATGGTGGCCTCAACCGGCAAATCATAGGCACCGCCTATGTAACAGTACGATGAGTCAAATTAATTAACCAAGCCTAAAAAACATAGCATCACGTACAAAAACACGAACTATCGAGCTATACACTCTCCTACATAACAAAAATATGTTGGAGTTGGCTTTAGGAACTTACCTTCGGGCTGGATCACGTTAGTGGACGTCGGAAGTGCACTTGTACCCATGTGATTGTCAATCAGTTCAGTACCATCTGCAGAATTTGAGGACAAGATAGTCTTAAATTGCTTGCATGTGTACACATCATTACAACTTGTGCAATACAAAACGTACCGGCCACCTCCCTCGCAGCATGAGTGGAAGGAACATCGACGTTATTCGGGCACGGAACTTCGGGCAGGATCCCTCCTCCAACTACATGAAAACATAAACTAAATTATGTCCACAATATAATACGAGCTCCGGAGACGGTACTACAACACGAAACGACATAAACACTCAGAGGAAAAGTGACATATCGTTCACATCTTGCAGATTGGTACTCGACTGACCCGTAGTCATCCAGGAACATATGGATGCCTCCTCCATCCGGTAACGTGTCGATGCATCCACCATCTATTTCAGAATATTTGGAATGACGTGAAGGAGTTCAATATACATGCAAAATATAGCATGGATACAGATGAGGTGAATAACAAAAATATTTGTAATCAATAGAAGTACCAGTCACCTCGTGGCCTGCTCCGGGCAATGTCCCGTCACAATCATCCGGCTCTGGGTCGATGGCTCCTCTATGTGTGTCTATGTCATAGAAGCAGTCATTTAAATGTGTCATGGAATGTAGTACGGGAACGGATGAAATCACGTTACACTTAATAATCGTAACTCGTAAACAAGTAACACACAAACCGTGCGGTGAAAATGATGACGGTACAGGATCGTTGTTCACATCATGTGAAGGGGCAAAGGCAGTGAAAATCGATGGTCCTACTACTAATGTCGATATGAAATGAATGTGATTCACATACACGGGGTCACAGAAGAAAGAGCTACATAGAGCTACATGACGTTTTCAATAAATTTGAAATTAATTTGGCATAAAAATTATCACACCAATATTCATGTCGTGTTGCCCCCTATCCAACGCGGCGTTGTGTGGTTCTGGCCTCCGGTTGCTGTCTCCTCTAATGTCACCTGCAAAATGCAAATTGTGAGAGTAAGTCTACCAAATTTATATTTACTGAAATATGTAAAGGACATGCATACTTAGTATTTGTAGTGTTTACACAAGTTCTACATGTACCTCGATGTGAAAATGATGACGGTACAGGATCGGTGTGGAGATCATGCGAAGCGGTAGATGTGGTCGACACCGGTAGTCCAACTGCAAAGGTAGATATGAAACTGCGGAGTCTTGTGAATTCGTCCGTGACGTGCTTGAGTATTTCAAGTTTTACTATTCGGAGTCGCATTTCAAATAGGACTCTTTGATTGAATAACACGTCCTCCACGTCAGATCTACTCAACCTACCCTCCGATTGTACACCCCGATGTCTTGATGTTGAAGGTGCATTATCCCCAACATCATCTTGCCGAGCATCGTCGGCTGAGGAAAATGCACCCGTCATCCCTTATCGTGCATGATCTTGATCGCGCTCGCTGTCGCTACGGTCTTTTCGTGCATCATCAAGGCTGGCTTCGATGTCTGTAGAACTAGAATCATCATGCTCTGTGGCAGAGGGCCCGTTACTCAAGCCCGCACCAGCACTCACATCATCCGACACACCAATAGGCTCATCGTGTTATTCCCTTTTGGCCTGTCTATCTCCTCGTATGAGTTTTGCATCAGATTCAAACTGCGCTCGACGACTGTCCTTGCGATGTTGTCCAGAGTAGGCACGTCGTGATCATCGAAAGGTACAAAAGTTGAAATGTGGTATTGGTTGCGCTCTAGCTTGGTCGGACGCAGTGTTGCGTATACATACAGCTGCGTAAGAAGTCGAATATTGTTAATGGAGTCGGGACAAAATTTTTTTTACAGATAATAACAAGAAGTTTATTCACTTGGACCGCGAAATAGTATCGTACTCTCTTGAAGAAAGCATCGTATGTGCGCTGCTGCGATTGTTTGGTGGACGTCCAGCTGAAAAGCCATGGGGAACGCTCACCAATACGTTGATCGAAATAGGTACCAATTTCAGGAATTGCCTTGAATGCCCACATTTGTTGCAGAAATGTCACAATTATAGTAAGTTTCATTTCGATATATGGCATAAAACTATTGACATGATGATTTAAAACACACGGGACAAAATTGTTCGTACCTGCATGGCTACAGGAAAGGCGTGAACTGTGTAACTGATTTCCTTCCCCATCTTCCTATTTGCATCCTGGAATTTCCTCTCCCAACTGTCCTAGAATCCCTTAATGAGCCGAGAGTATCCCACTCTACCCCAAGGGTATGCAAAAAATATGTCAAGGTCAGCGACGAGCGAAAGTGTCTCCACATCTATGCCTACATTATTATCTGGGGCTTTGAAAATACCTTCCACTATTAGAGCAAGTCTCAGCTTGTATCTATCAGCCCGTGGGGTCGATGACCGAGCACATGTCTTCTCTATCTGTGCACAGGAAATCTTATCCAAAGATTTGAAATGCTTATCCTTCAATCTGCTTTTATCCAGGACTCGCTGGATCAGATCATCCTCCGGAAAGACACCACAACGTAGCCCTGTCACCACAGCGTACTCTTGCAGGCCAAACCTACAATAATGTCATTGGACGTTGGACCACAGCTTATGCGTCTTGTCTGTTCGAATGGTTCTAAACACAAGCTGTTGGATGAGTTGAGTTGAGAATTGGATGTCTGATACGTCAGCCAGGAAGCCAAGGGCAGACTCTCGAAAATCTTGTCGTTGGCACTCATCAAATAGCTCCAACGCCCTAGACAAGTACTTGAGATTGCTTCGTTGGGAAATATGTGCACGCAATTGTACATCTTCTGGAACAAGAAATTCGAAAGCCATGGCCCCTAAAATGTATAAACAAAAAGAAAAAGGGTCATGTTTTCATAATTTTTAAGTGTTGAATCCAACTAACAAACATGCAATGTAATCGTGAATAATCAAAATATGTAGATCATATGACAAGAGCCAACTAGTCACACATTGAAACACTGGACAGCATGTGACCAATGCATGACGAAAACAAGAAATTTTGTGAAGAATGCGATTTCAAAAGAGTAATTGAATATCAACATTGGTACGAAAATCATAAAACTTAAAACAATATATTTAGATTGACGAAAATAATTGACAAACTTCTGGTGCACAATTATGTCGTACATGTTATTGCGGAACACATATATTATGCTCTGATCAACCAATGTTCCACATGTGGAACTGTCAAGCGTCGAGAAATACTGACAAGATCTTTCGGGTCTCGACAGTTCATCCGTCGTTATTCTCCCATTTGCAGTAAATTACTGCGGTGAACTGTAGGGAACAACAGTTCATGGTGATGAACAATACAAAAGGAAATCATTTCTTAGTTCATTTATCGCTTTATCATTTTTGATAAGCTTAGCTTAGTTTCAAAAAATTTACATGGATGTTTAAGGTTCACAAACGAACTTCATAACGTACGTCACTGGATGCAAGAAAGCTATGCGAGTGTACATACAGAAAATGAATGCCAATTATAATGCAGAATTTCTTATCCTTTGAACTGACATGAGGGAATAAACAATCTAACAAACACCAGAAAATAAATCTAGGCCCCTGGTCAGCCCCTGCAATTGTGGTCGTACCTGTGTTTCGCGGGGCTTGAGGCGAACTTCAAAATTTAGGCCCCTAAGTCATAGCAGACAATCTACTTTTTCTTTTAAAAGAGTCTTATAGAGCTAAATTAGTTAAATTTAAATTCAACAATAAAACAACAAATAAAAATAAAATATTTAAAATATTTATTTTATTTTGCAATCAAATTAAAATACAAAGATGTTCTCCCATCAATTTTGCCAGCTTTGAGCCTGTCCCTGTTTTGGATAACCTTGACGTATTTTTTAAGGGTTCGATTTATGGATTTAGAGTTTCTCCTATCAATTTACCTGGAACTACATTCCATCATGCACTACAGGTACTCTCACAAATTATTTTCATATGACCGCATTTTTTATTACCATAACAACCCACAAAAGTTTATGTTCCATAGTCCCCCAAATTTTGTATATCCAATTCACTTTACAACAAGAAAAGAGCACTTTACTCTCCAACTTCATAAATCCAAGATTTTCCAAAATAACAGCAATTTTTAAAACTTTTATAAGCAATCTGAATGAAGAATTTCTACTGACAGAAAAGTCAAGAATTTTCCTAAACAACCACAAAAGATTCTAACTTTATCTGCAAGTACAATTCATGGACAAATATAACCAAACTGAAGATAAGATCTCAAAATTCCAACCAAATATCTATAACAAGACAATGAAACAGCACCAAAAATATAAAAGATAAGATTCTAATATGCAAACAGTGAAACATGGGATTACCATGAATAAAAAAGGCTTGCTTTATTTTGTGTTGTGTTTTTTTTCTTTTAAACAAAAAAATGCTAAATGAAGATCTCATAGTAACTCAAAGCCTAACAATTTCCACTACAAGAGATGAAATAATAAAGGAAAAATCAACAGAGGGAGAAACTAAATGCGGATTGATGACAGGAAATGAACAGGAAGTGTTTTAACAAAATTTCACTTTTTCTAACACTTGCATTCCTGAATCTGCATAAGTGTTTTAATCTTCATTTTTGCTTTTAATTTCCGTTGAAGATCATTAAACCCTTTCTTCATAATCACAAATTTTGAATAATTCATTCTTTATTCCTAAACTAATTTCTGGAGTTAAGTACGTTAAAAGGAGAACTACAGTAAGAAAAAACTGACCAATTTATTCGATTGTTTCTCCCTCACAGGCACACGGCGGACGGGCGGAGTCACGGTCGGATAGGCGCACTGCCACAGCTTCTAGTTCTGGGCTGAAGGCGTCTGCCTTGTGGTCTCTGGACTTCAGTCTGGCGTGAAGGGCTGAAGGCGTGGAGGAAACTCACTGGTCGAGAGTGAAGACTCAAGAGTTGTAGTGGGAAGTTTTAGGTTATTTTAAAAAAAAAACAAAAGAAATAGCCCCTAAAAATTCTGTCAACTCAAGACTATACTGGTTACAACTTTTTTAAGTTGTCAACTCAAAAATATATTGGGTATTTAAATTCTCTAAATGGGCAAAATTGTTCAAAAATGACAATCTTGTAAAGACTTTAAAAAAGTGACATTTTTGAAGATGAAAAGCCAAAAAATGACATTTAGTGCAATTTCCTCATTTTTTTATTAGTCACAAATCACAGTTAACTAGTCACTTCACTCTTCATCTCACCTTACCTACCCACTCCACAATTGTGGACTCTACCTCTGATCCACAACAGTAACCACCACCAGCTTCACCTCAAATCCACAGTCAACACTACCAACAGAGTAAAACATCTAAAAATATTAACATTTGCCCCTGTAGAAAGAACATCTGACCAATGTGTTTGCCGAAGCACTTAAGGCTCATGAAGACTTCGTAGGATAAAGAGGCCCATTGGGTATTCTTTTGTGACCAGACTACACAGATTTGGTTGCCCAGCTGCGACTGTAGCTCTCGGAGCTGACGTGAAGCCGCCATTTTGTGATGGATAAAGTAATTGGTTCGATTTTGGTTCTTATTTTGATTTGGTGGGCATATTGTCTGATGATCCAAGTTGGGTTATTGGATCGAATCTAGAAGATAATAATGATTAGGTCATGATAGTAAATATATATGATGTGATTTGTATGGGCAAGTTTGCATAGGGAGAAATCGTGTTGAAGGAAGGAAGGTGATAGGAGCGGAATTGACATTTTTTATAGCAGTGATGGGAGTGATGGTGGCAGATGCCAACAAATTCTTAAAGGTGGAGAGGCATGTGAGTCTAGGTATGTGAATTGGGAGAGAAATGGAGTATAAGAGGGTGTTTGATGCATATTATTGAGAAAAGAATGCATTTTATGATCTGACGTGATAGAAAATATGTGATTAAAAAATAAGGAAAAATTTTGAATTTGCGTGTAATATAATTTATCTGAAAAATGTGTGGTTGAAAATGAGTTTTGAAAGAATAAATTTTAAGAAGAATGTACATCAAACAGGGGTTTAGTGTGAGTTGTGAAAGAATAAACTTAAATTTTGATATTTGAAATGGAAAATCAATAATTAGGGATAAGTGTAATTTCCTCTAAAGATAGGCTTATTAGTAAGCATGGGCCCTTCAAAAGAAACATGGCCAGACAGATCATGTCCCAATGTAGCCACATCAAGTTCATCTTGTCTATTAGGCCCAAGTTTACCATCACTAACAACATGACCCTTTTCCCAAAGGCAAAATTTCCACCTTCAATTAGACTCATTAGGCCAACTATCTCCGATAAATTTCTCCAAATTCAGCTTCTTAGCATTTGGCCCAGCATGATTAGGCCCAATTAAATCAAATAGTGCTCAAGTGCCTTAGGTCCATTTAAAGAAGTAGGCCCAGACTATTATCTTGTGAAATTTGAGCTAAATGGCTGCTGTAGACTATTGTTGACTGTGGGCCCTATAAACATCTGACCCACTTATGTAATTTGCTTTAAATGAAATGTTTTCAAGATATACGAACTTTCCATGCTGTTGTGTAAATTTTCTTATTTCACTCGAACACTTTAAAAGTTTTAATAAGAGGTGTAATATAATCCCTTATAGTTTGATTATTATTTGCATATTTAAAAAATGAGAGATTTTACCCATTAGAAAATTAATTATCCGAAGTTAGGTTACATGTTTTCCTCCTAAATTTGTATTTTATTTTTATTTTCAGTAAATAAATACTTTTACTTTGTTGTGGTTAATATAATTAAAAAGAAAACAAGGCAAAATTTGAAAACATTTCAATTTGGAACTTTTTTTTTTTGGTAAATTTTGTTTCTCTGCACAATGTGCAGCACATTGTTGGCCCTCCAAGAAGTTTGAGAATAAGTGCTTTGGAATGCACCAGTCATGTGGACAGCAAAGAAGAATAAAAAAAGAGAGAAGACAAAAAGTAAAAGTAAAAGTAAAATAAAATAATGTACCTTACTTAAGCATAGGGTAATACTACCTAGTGCAACCATTATGTTCATGTAACATGATTGTCTACAAGAATAATGTTACTTTGTCCGAAAAATGTGACATAATGGTTGACAAAATAAGTGTTGGCAAGATGTGATTGGTTGAAAAAGTTGACCGTGTTTTAAACAGTGCAATGATAGGTTGCCATGTGACATTATGTCAATGATTATGTCAACCATTATATTCATGTAGCATGATTGACAGCTTACAAAGACTGCTTTCTGCATATTTACAAGTGTTCTTCCATGTGAGAGAAGATGACAAAATTAAAGTCAACTACAATGATTTTAATTTACAGTTAAACCTCGATAAAGTAATGTTTGATAAAATAATAACCTCGATTATATAATAATTTCTTTCAATCCCGATTTGGGCCAATGGATTAAAGTAATAATCTCGCTAAATGCATTAAGTAATGAAAAAAATTGAATCCTTAAGGGCCCAATAAAAATATAAAGTAATAATTACTGGATTTCATTGAGGGGAAAAAAAAAAAAATAATAAAAAAAAATAAAAAAAAAAAAAAAATATATATATATATATATATATATATATATATATATAGACCAAAATTTTTCAATCAATCAATAATACTCGTACAATAATCATTCCTTATGAAAATATGCATCTATAGTTGATTATTTTTTCTTCTCACCTAAACCAAAATGAAACCCATCCTTAACTTTTTGTAGAGCATACACAACTTCCGAAATATTTTGCTCGTGTTGTAGCAAGTAGTTGCTTAAGGTGACTATTGTTTGAAATGCCTCTTTTGACGTCACATTTGGGACAACACTACTATCATCTGGTTCAAGATCATTCTCATCATCATTACTGTTCATTACTGATTGAATAATTTCTTCGTATGTAGGTGATTCCATAACTGTATCATTCTCGCTAGGATAGTTCAAAAGATGTTTAACATCCATCACATTTCTAAAGCGTAAATTAGAGATGATATCATTTAATCCTTGGATACCTTCATCTAATTCACCAACTTCTGGTTCGAGAACATTGTTTTCTTCTGACCGAATCTTGCAATGCCGAAAACAATTTGCAATTGTTGTTGTCTTCACATCAAAATTCCAAGCCATGCTATCAAAATTAATAGCATTCAAAATATTAATTTTTTTAGGATTTGGTGTTTCAATCTCAATGCCTTGTAAGATGCTAGAATAAAAACGACGACGATAATGAGCTTTGAATGCTCGAATAATCCCAACATCACATGGTTGAATCTTAGACGTTGTGTTAGGAGGTAAGAAAAATAACTCTACATTTCTCAAGCCTTCAACTACCTTTGGATAAGTTAGGCACTTGTCTACTATTAAGAGAACCTTCATGCCGTTCATTCTCTTATCAAACCAACCAACAAAATCTTGAAAAAGCAAGCCAGTCATCTAAACTTTCTTGTTGGATTGATACTTGCAATTAAGATTGTTCATGTTCACATTTTTAAAGCATCTAGGATTTGCATACTTACCAATAACCAAAAGTGGTATTTTATCAGATTCATCACCATTGTAACAAACAACAACAGTTATTCTCTCCTTATCTTTTTTGCGTCATTCGGGCTGCTTGGTAGCAAGTGAATGATCAGCTTCCAATCGGTAAAATAATCCAGTTTCATCTATATTGTAAATATCATTCAACTGAAACTGGTCTAGTTTTGATTGTATTCCAAGTAAAGCATTTTCAATGTTCTCCATGATAACTGAACTACTTTCACCAAAATGTCGGTAAGATTTGATTCCATATCTTGCCTTGAAACGTTCTAACCATCCATTAGAAAAGCTGAATTTTGTATTAGTTTCACCATATATTTTTTGCAAAAACTCTTTTGCTTTTCCTTGGATAATTTCTTCAGACATGTTCACTTTATCTTGGTTTTGAAGAAACTACCCACACAAAACTTTCTCTAAATCAGGGTATTTTGCCGATTTGAGCCTTTTAACATCGCTATTTTTCATTTCATTTGACAAATATTCCGGCGCCCTTTTGAGAGTGTTCGATATTGTTGACTCACTAATAGTCAAATCAAACTTTTGTTGCACCCATGCTTGCATATCTTTTTAGCTAATAGTTGAATTCTCTTTCTTATACTCACATATTGCACTCCTCATTTTATCGGTTAAAGTTGATTTTTTTACTCATTTCAAATGATGAGAAGACATTGGAGAGGAAACAAAATATTGTATGTGTTTGGAATATGTCTTTCAAACATCTAGCTTTTATAGATAAAAACTAAACCTTTTCATTTATTATGTACGTGAACTTAGTTTTTAGAGACATTAAGTTTCACTAAAATTTTTGAGCTTCCCTAGATTCAAATAATACTTTGATTAGTATCTTTTGATTTTTCTTACCACATACAACGTACATATTTTATATTGAAAAGTTCTCTCTAAAATAATAAATATTTATTTATCAATAAATGAATAATTTATTCATTTGTCAATAAATAAATAATCTCGCTAACTGAATATTTTTTTCCTGTCCCGAGGATATTACTTTATCGAGGTTTAATTGTACTTCGCGTTATTTGTTGTGTTTGTGGTTTTTTCTCAAGTTTCTTTTTCGTCTCGAGATCTATTATTCTCAGTATTATGCTTTGAATAAAACTCGTGAAGTTGAGAATTGTTTCTTTCGAATACAGCATTTTTGTGGACAGCAAAGAAGAATAAAAAAAAGAGAGAAGACAAAAAGTAAAAGTACAAAAAATAAAATAATGTTCCTTACTTGTCTAAAGCATAGGGTAATACTATATAGTGTATGTATAAAGACTGCTAGCCCTTCTTGATGATATATATATATATTTGTCTTCAAGTTCCCTTTTCGACCAGAGCTCTATTATTCAATTGTTAGTTCAACTCGTATTCTTGATAAGGAAAATAGACAAAAGCATGAAGAATGGAAGAAAAAGAATGCTTTGGTATTGCATGCAATTCAACTTTCAAGTGGACCAGCAATATATTTTAAGTTCAAAGATCACATTTCTGCTCACTATGTATGGAATCATTTGACTGAGAGAGATTGGGGACGGGTGCGACAACCATGCCAACCTCAGATCACGACAAAGAAAGTCATGTCGAAGATAATGGTAATGTATCAATCCTTGTGATGAACTAGCTTGTCTAAAATCTTATCATGTTATAAGAAACATGAAAATGCACTATTGGTTCTCAATTAGTTAAAAATGAGCAAGTTAGTTATCAACCTTTTATTATAGTTGCACAATCAGTTCTCAAAGCCAGATGGACTGAGTCCCGAAAAGGGTGAAAATGGAGTCACACTACTTATTTGCCTTATTACTGCTAAAATCTATGGTATGTGAACGTATAATGTATGGAGTCTAATCATATTTTGTTAATTCCGTCACTTGCATATAAATGTAATATTTATGCATATTTAGAGTAATTTGTAGGTGGTCATTTTGTTTCAATACGTAGTTCTCACATTGAGCGTGAAGCACTGGAAATCTTTGTTTGGATACAATTTATACTATAGTTAATAAACTAGTGAAAATCAAATATTAATTTAAAACACGCATTCATAATTACTATTCATCATATTAAAAAAATTAGTGGATCCGAAATAGTATTCTTCTTTATAAATTGATTTATAAATTTGCCAAATGAAGCCCATATGTTTTCTGATTTCATTTTAGTAAAAGTTGCAGTTGCAATCAAGATTAGGGCTTAATCCCCATGACACACGGTCGAATAACTAATTTCGGCTGTTTTCTTACTGCAGATGTTGCTTCTATGCTATTAAAAAGATACCCAAAGGTGGGTGTTACCCCAGATCATAGTGGTATAAATCAGGCCAACAGGATGAATCCTGGACCATCCCTCGCTCAGCTTAGCCAGTTCATCTTGGACAAAAGTCTCTTTTTAAATTGCCAAATTAAGCCCAGTGCCCCTAAAATATTAACTAATTTGATTAATACTCCCCATTAATTAATAAAATATGTATTTAATACATTACAACCTCCCTTCCCCAACCAAGTTCTGGCGATGAATTTATGGGAGCTCTTGGGGGTTTATGGATAGATAGCGTATGAGAAGTTGAAGCAAGTAATCCCACTTAGATTTTAAATCAATATGTTAACGAGTTTTCAGCATTTCTTGCATGGATTGACGGAAGTGGATGAAGGGGTCCACGGAGTACGTTGGAACGACAACAGTATCAGATTCCAATGATTTTTCCGATAAGGTTGATGCGAGTGATGATAACGTTGATATTGAGTCTACAATGGAGTTGGAGAGGTCACGGGAGGAGGAGAAGAAGCATTGAGAGGTGAAGGTCGTGACTATAAAAATAGCTGTACTTAGTTATCACTGTTTGATTATGTTGCATCTGTATCTTTCAGGGGATTCTTCGGCCAGACATGTGGGGAGTGAAGCCTTAAGATAGATGGGATTGGGATGCTCTCCGAGAAATGATAATGAAAAATGGGGTAAGAAATTCACTTCTTGTAGCACCTATGCCCACTGCTTCGACCAGCCAGATTCTTGGGAATAATGAGTGCTTTGAGCCATATGCTTCCAATATCTACAGTCGCCGAGTTTTAAGGTTCTTTGTTCGTTAACATTAATTTACCTCCCAATTTGAATTTTTTTTTTTGCCATCTGACTTTCAAGTAATGGTTGCTCTTTCAGTAGTGAGTTTGTTGTGGTGAACAAACATCTTCTTCATGATTTGACTGAGATGGGTCTTTGGTCGCCTGCTCTTAAGAACAAGATAATCTATGAGGATGGTTCTGTTCAGAAAATCCTAGAGATTCCCGAAGAACTTAAAGTTATTTACAAGTATGCATTTATAGTTTAGAAGTCCCTTGTTATACTTTTTATTGCCAATGTTAATTTGATTTGTTTGTTTATCAGGACTGTTTGGGAGATCAAACAACGAGTATTGGTTGACATGACTGTTGACCGTGGATGCTTCATAGACCAGAGTCAAAGCCTCAACATTCACATGGATCAACCTAATTTTGGAAAGCTTACTTCTCTGCACTTCCATGCTTGGTCAAGGGTAAGTAATACTGGTGTAGATTAGCATTTTGCATTTTTTTCGAGAAGCATCCCATGTTTTTGGAGCAATGCTAGAATGTAAAGGTGCATTTTTTTCGAAAAACATGGGATGCTTTTCGAAAAAGATGCAAAATGCTAATCTACACCAGTATTGCTTACCCTTGACCAGGCATGGCAGTGCAGAGAAGTAAGCTTTCCAAAATTAAGCTGATCCATGTGAATGTTGAGGCTTTGACTCTGGTCTATGAAGCATCCACGGTCAACAGCCATGTCAACCAATACTCGTTGTTTGATCTCCCAAACAGTCCTGATAAACAAACAAATCAAATTAACATTGGCAATAAAAAGTATAACAAGGGACTTCTAAACTGTAAATGCATACTTGTAAATAACTTTAAGTTCTTCGGGAATCTCTAGGATTTTCTGAACAGAACCATCCTCATAGATTATCTTGTTCTTAAGAGCAGGCGACCAAAGACCCATCTCAGTCAAATCATGAAGAAGATGTTTGTTCACCACAACAAACTCACTACTGAAAGAGCAACCATTACTTGAAAGTCAGATGGCAAAAAAACAAATTCAAATTGGGAGGTAAATTAATGTTAACGAACAAAGAACCTTAAAACTCGGCGACTGTAGCTATTGGAAGTATATGGCTCAAAGCACTCATTATTCCCAAGAATCTAGCTGATCGAAGCAGTGGGCATAGGTGCTACAAGAAGTGAATTTCTTACTCCATTTTTCATTATCATTTCTCGGAGAGCATCCCAATCCCATCTATCTTAAGGCTTCACTCCCCACATGTCTGGCCGAAGAATCCCCTGAAAGATACAGATGCAACACAATCAAACAGTGATAACTAAGTACAGCTATTTTTTGTTTTCTTGCAGTTTTGATTGAGTTTTGGTTGGAAATTAGAGAGAGAATTGGGGATTGGGTGAGAAGAAGAGTTGTGAATGAATGGTGAAAATTGAGGCACTGAATGGATTTTGTAAAATGTAATGTGTGAGGCCGCGGTAGAAATTGAAGAATAAATATAGATGGAAGTGAAGGAATAAGAGAATTGTGTTTGTGTTGATGCAAAATCCATGAATTTTAGTTGTGTTTTTTGTTTGAGCATGCAAAGGTAATAATATGAAATAATCAATGAATTGAGATTGATAAAGGAAGATTTGTTCCAAGACTCCATTTCTGGTTTTGAATTGTTGATATGAACATAATTCGTTATTTTTTTTTTTTTTTTGAGTTTTTGTCATTCTTTTTTTGAATTTATATTACTTCGTACTTATACAGTGTCCATTTCAAAAATGAAGTTATGTCTCATATTTAATTAATAGAAGTGAAACATAATCACAAATAGACAACATGTAGAATGAAATCAATCACTCCTGAATCTATTTTTAGATTTTGATTGGTGTTTCTTATTTTTTTTAGTATTTGTCATTTTTTTTTGAATTTATCACTTTTTTAAGTGTATGTCACTTTTTTGAAATTCATGTCACTGTTTTACGTGACAAACATCATTTTAAAAATAAAAGTGATATACACTTTTTTTTTATTAAAAAGTGACGCGTAACTTTAAAAAGTGATATCGCGTCACCTTTTTTTTTTTTAATAAAAAAGTGACATCGCGTCACTTAATTTTACGCGATACTTTTTTACCTTTTTTTTAATCACATTCTTCAAATTTCTTTCACTTTTTTGAGTGACATATTAATAAGTGACACTTAACTTAAAAAATGTGATATCATGTCCATTTTTTTTTAGTGACATTGTGTCATTTTTTAATAAAAAAGTGGCACTTAATTTTGCCCGATATTTTTTACTTTCAAAATATTTTTCATATGATTTTTCAAAAGACCTTTGATTTTAGAGTTATTTTGTAAGTTGCTTTTTTAAATTTATTTTGAACACGTGGATCCATGGACCTTCAGAGCTGAGCCCAGCCAAATGTAGACGTGGGCTGACCACACTATGGCCTATGATGCGTCTGGCTGTGCTTTCATGCGTTACGTGGCTTGACGCTTTGATAACCCAGTTTGACACCTCTAAGTAAATTCCAGATCTAGAGTTGGTACAAAAATTCGGTTGGGGGATATGTCAATGGAATTTTTGAATTTATAAGAGTAATGATAAAATATAAAACCGAAATTATATGAAGAAAAGATAAAAAGGGAAAACAATTTTTTCGCACTCAATTGTTTTGCGTCAAGAGAAGTTTATTTGCTTTAGGAAGAAAGAAGAATATAATTGCAAAGAAGCATACATCTTGCTGCAAAACTATCTCCTCCTCAACTTCAGAGGGTTTCTGGAGCAGCCCTACAAATGCAAAAGGAACTGCAATGGTTTAAGGTAATGTATGTGTGCTCAGGTGCGTGCATGTGTATATATGTGTGTGTCAATGCATGTGTATGTATGTATCTTTTGACATTTTCTTCTTGTCAGACATGAAATTCAAATATAGAATTGTTATTGAGGACTTAATCTAATTTTTCTAACTCCTATTTAGTGAAAGCAAATATAGAATTGTTATTGTTGTGATTTTTTTTTTTTTTTTTAACTACTTCTAGCTACTTGTAAATATCAAGATTTGCACACAAAGGTCGGTTGAAGATTCAAATGTGTGATAAGTATAATGGTATAACAATTTCATATATTGACCACCTTTAATTCTTAATTCAAGATTCATAACCTAATGTAGTGTTCGATCGAATTCTTCTATTGTATTCAATTTACCTCTCTCGAGTTCTCATTGAGTCTATTTAACTAATTTAATCACATATCTCTATGCGAATTAACTTTAGTTAAACGAAATATTAGATCTAAGAATTCATATAAGACCGCAATAATTAGTATATGTATCTCTATACATTAGACTAATTTACCAAATTTTACTATATGATCTAAATCTCAAACTCACCTCTTAATTCGTAAAATATTTACAAAATCATCAAATTAGTGATCAAGTAATTTATCGCATTAAACTCATAACAAAATCAACATATAATAAAATAACAAGAATCTTAAATAAAAGAAATAACATATGCCAATTAGATTACATTGTTCACCATAATATGAAATTTAGCTACTCATATAGAGGTGTCAAGACGGACGGGCCGATCAGACCCGTGAAAACCAGCCCAGATCGACCCGTGACCCGAGCGGGCGGTTCACGGGTCAAAGAGGTGTGACCCGCAGTCTTCGCGGGTTGCACCTTCAAGGGCCGGGGTTAACCCGATGACCTGTGATTTTTTTTTTTTTTTTGAAAAAAAGTAGGTGCCAACCTAGTTGGGATGTACTTTTGCTATAAATATTTGATAATAGTAATTAAAAATGCATTTAGTTGTTATTTGTTTAAATTAAATTTAACTTTGCAAAGTTATAAATAATTCATATAACATTAAATTTGAATTCTATGTAAATATTTCTTGGTATAAATATGAATTTATCATTTTGTTCAATTCTTAGTTTACATTTAACAAAAAAATTATTTTTTGCTATAAATATGAAAAATTCTATATTTTTATAATTTTATTTATACAATCATACGGGTCGAAACGGAACAAACCGTGACCCGTGACCTGCATGGGCTAGATCCGGATGGGTCAGCGGGAGGGCCGGGGTTGTAGTCCAAAATTTGTCGGTCGACCCAGAATCGGCCCAGAACCCAAGTGGGCGGGCTTTTTTTCACGCGGGCCATTACCGGGCTCATATGTTGGGGGGCCGACCCGACCGGGACCACCCGGATTGACACCTCTATACTCATAATGCAAAAAGAAATACAAGAAGTTATTGAATATATCACCGGGTCATGAATAAAGATGTAGAAAAAGAAATTAATTTTTCACCAAAATGTTTCAAAACTTGAATTTCTTGATATTTTTCTTTCTTGAATTGTGTTCTTCAATCTCTAGTTGTATTCTCTTTTTTTCAACGTGTGGAACCATTCAGAAGTGACTCATTTCTTCTATTTATACCCCATTCATGTTTTTCCCAAATTTAGAGTCTTTCTGGGCTTTTCGCCAGCCAAAACGGTGTAACCATAAAACAGGTGGCGCAATGCCGAAGCGCTTGAAAGCAGTGCCTAGATGCCGCGATGTAAATGAGTACAGCGCCATCCTTGTTCAAAATCGACTTCTTCTAGGAAAACACAGCGCCTGGGCATTGACTTACTGTTCAAAATTACTTTCGTGGCACTGGGTCGCTCCGAATATGGCGCCTAGCACCAATTTGCTGCTTGTTTTCCTTTGGCTTGTTTGTTCCATCATTTTTAAACCACCTCACCATACCTTTAAAACAACACTAACAAACACATAAAAAAGGTTCTATACTCATAAGATCTAGCCAATAATTAAGTTAGATTGTATAAAACTTGTGAGTGAAACACACTTGTCGCATTCAATCATCCATAAATAAATCGAATTATTCAAATAAACACATAGAACAACCCTAGGAATCGCTCAACTATAAAATCATGCAATAAATCAAGACTTAGAATTACAGAAAATAAACAATTCTAGACCTACTGATACCACTTTTTGGAACCGGTCCATTAAGGTTAGGGAAAAAAAATAAAAACTGTTTGTCGCATTTCTAATTAATCGCCACATAAGTGTTTAGAAGTCACACCCATTCCAAGTGATGCAGGAGGATCCGAGTCAGACGAGGCCAAGCTGTCTGATAGTACATTAATGGCGTTGAAATACCATGAATTGGCAGATCAGAGCAAAATTGGCAAGTAATTATCGACATTTCCTAATTGGGGCTATTTTTGGGCACGTTTCGGTATTTTGGCCATAACTTTGGCTATGGTTGTCAGAATTACGCCCATGACCCCAATTCGGAAAGCTCTTTTTGGCGCACACGTCATGGTCACAAGCTATGCTCAGTATGCATCGGTTTCGAGGCCAAATTCAGCTTTTTTTCCTTCCAAATCATCAATTTAAGTTATTTTTTGTCATTTTTAGTAATATTTCAATTTCCTTTTTGACATAAATTACGATCTCAAATTAAACCAGATTTTTGGGATCTTATTTTTTTTATTACGTACTTCCTTTTGGTATGAATAATATGATTTTGCTATTTTTGGTAAAATTCCGATAATTATTATTTTCTAACTATTTAACCCAATTTGTGGGTTATTTTCGTTCAGTTGTTGAATAATAAAGATTTTCTCCTTTTTCTTGGTGTTATTCTCGTGCGTTCTTTTCTGTTATTGTCTATAGATTCCAGCCTGTAGAATAATCACTATTCTGCCCGGCGTCAACAAGCAATTAATTTCTTTATCTTCTTGCTTGACGTTGATTGATTTGCAAGCTTCCAAACTAGATCCCATCCAATAAGTGTTCTTTCCTTGATCTACAAGCTTCTAACCCTTAGATCTTCTCTCTGGCCTTCTCCAAAACCCATTTGCACTTGATTTGTAGCACGAATAATCAAGATTGTCAATTATCATATTCCTAATCCTCAAGAACTCACAAGAAAATATTATAAATATCAAGAACTCCCTCAAGTAACGGAATTTGTATTTTATACGATTATGATTCAAATTATAAAGGAAACTTGATAGCCAAGTTATATTCATAATAAAATTCTTTTTAAAATCTTGATACATGTACATCAAAATTTACATAATATCACATAACGGTCTACCTTTTACTAGTTTAAAACACAATCAACCTTTTCAAAATTATAATGCCAAGTGCCTTATGTTCATTTAAAGTAGGCTGAAGCTATTATTATCTTGTGAACTGTTCGCTAAATGGTTACTGTAGACTATGGTATGTAATTTGCTCTAAATTACATAAACTTTCTAGGCTGTCATATAAATTTTCTCATTTTACTAGAGCATATCACAAAATATATTAAGAGGTGTAGCATAATCCCTTGTACTTTGATTATCATTTGTGTATGTAAAAGATGAGAGATTTTACCCATCAGAAAATTAATTATCCCGAAGTTAGGTTACACGTTTCCTCCTAAATTAATTCTTTTTGATTTAATTAAAAAGAAAAATAATGGAAAATTTGAAAATATTTCAATTTTAGGAACTTATTTTTTCTATTTTTTTGCACATTGTTGCCCCTCCAAGAAGTTGAGAATATTTTCTTTGGAATACACCATTTCTGTGGACAGCAATGAAGAATTATAAAAACAAGAGAAGACAAAAGGTAAAAGTAAGTAAGTAAATAAATAAATAAATAATGTTCCTTACTTAAGCATATGGTAAAATAATAATAATAATAATAATGTACCTTACTTAAGCATAGGGTAATACTATGTTGTGCATCTATAAAGACTGCTGTCTCTTCTTGATGATCACAGCATATTTACAAGTGTTCTTCCACGTGAATGAAGATGACAAAATCAAAGTCAAGTACGATTATTTTAATTTACTTTGCATTATTTGTTGTGTTCTTTCTCAAGTTTCCTTGTCGTCTTGTCTCGAGCTCTATTATTGAATTGCTAGTTCAATTAACATTCTCGATATTATGATTTAAATAGTATTACTTTTTGTGGTCAACTTTCTCGACCAGTTTGAAAACATTGTTTGTCACCCAACTTACAGCACCGTTTCTTTGAACTTTCATTTTGATTGGCGAACAGATCTAGCGGGTTTGGGAATTGTGCCGGAGAAGCTAACTGAGGATAACTATATGAGTTGGAAAATTTGCTTGAAAAATTATTTGGTTGGGAATGGGCTTTGGGGTGTTGTCTCTAATAAGAAAAGTAAACAAGAGCATGAAGAGTGGGAGAAAAAGAATGCTTTGGCTTTGCATGCAATTCAACTTTCATGTGGACAAGCAATATATTCCAAGTTTAAAAAAGCCGATATTACTGCTCACGAGGCATGGACTAAGTTGGCACGAGAACCATTGCAAATCCCAGATCACGACATAGAAAGTGGATATGGTAATTTATCAATCTTTGTGATGAGAAATGCGAAATTGCACTGTTGATTCTCAATCATTAAAAATGAGCAAAGGCACCAATTTTCCTTCTTATTTAATGAACTCTGTATTCGACACAGCCCCCTCACATACATGCTGACTTCATTGTTTGCAGGGCTGAGGGAGTATGGGCCCCTATACGAGGCAATTGAACAAGGTCAGTGGCGTGCTACAAAAAAATTCTTCGAGGAGAGGAAGCTGCCATTTAGTGCAATAGTTTCATCACACAAAGAGACAGCTCTGCACATGGCAACTTTGTCAAGACAGACTGAAATTGCAGAAGAACTTCTAAAATTGATGGAACCACAAGACTTAGAACTGGCAAATAAATATGGAGCCACGGCCTTATCTCTTGCAGCGATCTGTGGTTTGGACGAACTGGCCAAGAAAATGGTAAGCAAGCACAAAAAATTAGTTACAATAGAAAATGCAGGTCATGAAAATGGGCATCTTCCTGTGATTGTGGCTGCATTGTATGGACACAAGGACATGGTTCGTTATTTATACGATGTGACGCCAGAAGATGTGCTGAGTCCCGAAAAGGGTAAAAGCGGAGTCACACTACTTAATTGCCTTGTTACTGCAGAAATTTATGGTAAGTGAACGCATAACGTGTGGAGTCTAATTATATTCTATGTTGCTAAAACCCTTTGTATAGGGCGAGATGTCATACTATGATTGGCAGTGTTAAAACTATTTTTTTGTCCAACTGCCAATCACAGTCTCTCAAGTGCGAATCTTGTAAAATTCCTCGGCGATGTAGCTTGATTGACTTTGAGTTAATTCCGTCAATTGCAGATAAACATAATATTCATGCATATACACAGGATTTTCAATTTTGTAGGTGGTAATTTTCTTTCACAGTAATGAAGAAGTGCATCTCCAATTGAGTGTGAAACACTGAAAATTTCGATTTGGATACAACTTATAATATGATTAATAAGCCCAGTTAAAGTCGAGCATTAATTTGAAACACACATTCATAATTCCTATTCATTATCATCAAAAAATTTAGTGGGCCCCACTGCTATTCCTTTTTGTAAATTGATTTATAAATATGTCAAATGGATACGCAATCGTAATTCAGATTAGGGCTTAATCCCCTCGACACGGATACCTAATTCTGGCTGTTTTCTTACCGTAGATGTTGCTTTGCTGCTATTGAAAAAGTATCCAAACCTGGTTGTTATCCCAGATGGTATTGGCAATTACGCTCTCAAAATATTGGCTCAAAGGCCTTCTGCATTTCTTAGTGGGACTGAACTTGCATTTTGGGAAAGATGGATCTACTATTGTAAGTATAGAAGTGCTCACCTATTAATTTCGTTCACAAACAATGTACCACGCGGGGGGTGGGGGGTGGGGGGGTGTACATTTAGATAAGAAAAATGTTATTCATCCTTAGTGTGGATGCATCTCCAGTCT
This sequence comes from Fraxinus americana, assembly GCA_035079005.1. Taxonomy (NCBI): domain Eukaryota; kingdom Viridiplantae; phylum Streptophyta; class Magnoliopsida; order Lamiales; family Oleaceae; genus Fraxinus; species Fraxinus americana. The sequence continues at coordinate 31,403,286 of CM068717.1, read as the reverse complement.
ATGTGGATATAAATTATTGGTTAAATGATTTATTTAATTTTACCTATCATTTAATGCCACATTAACGCCACATAGACTGGGGATGCATCCCCAGTGGGGATGAATAGCATTTCTCTTTAGATAAACTTTAGTTTCTTCTTCGTACTATCTAATACAATATACAGATGTGACTTAAATTTACCTGTTGAACATGATCGTTTTGAAAAGTATTCCTTGTCTGGGCTTTTTACACAAGGTGTAAGAGTACACAAAGAGCATGTAGAAATGCAAACATCAAGTACTAGTCATGATCACAACATTCAAATTCCTGAATCAAATGACAAAGATCCGAAGGGAAGGACATTAACTACTCGAGGTACATCAAATTGCGTCACATTCCTCCCCTTCTTGTTCAGATTTTCTTCTCACGCCCTAAATTTAGTTTAGAGGTATAAATTCAGCCAGGATGACCCTTGACCTCCACTAGCTCGGCTCAGCCCTCCCGTGCCTAAGTATTTTTAAATTTATTTTGAACACGTGGACCCATGGGCCTTCGCAGTTGAGCCTGGCCAACGGTAAATGTGGGCTGACCGTTCCATGTCATGTAATGGGTCTGGCTGTGCTTTCATGTGACAAGTGGTCCTAGTCTTTGATAACTCAGTAAATTTTGACACCTCTAAATAAATTCTTGTCGTGCAGCTCTAGAGTTGGTGCGCAAATTGGGTTGGGGGATATTGCAATTCATTGGTAGGTATTATCTTCCTATATATAGTTTGTGCTACACATGTATTGAAAATCAATTACTCATGAAAGGTTATTTGACATTAGTTTTCTTAATTATCAGTTCCAGAGATCAGTAACATGCACCAGAGGAAGTCAGTCCACATCGAGGTCGAAGAATTACTAATTTTTATGTTTCGACGAGTGCCATTTGGGAGAAAAGTACAGCTCAATGAAATGGACTTTGATAAAATAATATATGATGCCATAGAGCATGGAATTATTGAATTTATAGAAAAAATGATTAAATGTGCACCAGATATTATATGGAGAAAAGATAAAAAAGGGAGAACAATTTTGTCGAACGCAATTCTTTTGCGTCAAGAGAAGATTTTTGGCCTTATATTTACTTTAGGAATAGAGAAGAGTCTAATGGGAATGAGACATGATGTTTTTGAGAACAATTATTTACATCTTGCTGCAAAATTATCTCCTCCTTCTCAACTTGAGAACATAACTGGAGCAGCACTACAAATGCAAAGGGAACTACAATGGTTTAAGGTAATGTATTTGTGCTCGGGTGCGTACGTGTGTATATCTGTGTGAGTGAATGCATGTGTATGTATCCCGTTGTGATGTTATTTGAGCCATCGTATCAGCAAACTTAAGCGTCGAAAGATATCATAAACTCGTTTATTTTAATTTTATCTTAAATGTGCTCCCTCTCTATAATACATGCATAATTTTCATAGATGGATGACAATTATCAAAGACATAATTCACATAAATAAGTTTTGTCTTTTTTCTAAAGGTTTAAACTTTAGATGAGGTGAGTTAATATGGTATTATTGTGAAAATTATTAAATACATAATTCTAAGTCTTGTCGCCATCTATTTATGAAAAAATGTGCACGTGATTTTGTCCCAAAGAGTAGTCCAAAGAGATTGACCAAATAGTTTAGCTTTTTTCCTTCCCTTTTCTGAGGTGACACTTGAATTCACGATATTTTGTCTACTCTAATGCTACATTCATGTATTTTATCTAGAATTTGAATCGTCATTCTATGTTGTTTCTTCCAATTTGCAGGAAGTTGAGAGCATAGTAAAACCCAAACACAAACAAGAACTAAACAGCTACAACAAAACACCGAAAACGTTATTTAGCGATGAACACAAAAAGCTAGCCAAAGAAGCAGAGAGCTGGATGAAAAATACAGCAGGGTCAAGCATGATAGTGGGCACTCTAATTGCTGCTGTAATGTTCACAACAGCTTTCACAGTACCGGGCGGTAATAAAAACGACACAGGAATGCCAGTAATGCTGGAAACTCATAGGATTCCATTCTTGATTTTCATCATTTCGAATGGCTTGTCGATGTTCAGTTCGAGTACATCACTGTTGATCTTCTTGGGAATTCTTACCGCGCGTTATGCAGAAGAAGATTTCCTCAAGTCCTTACCGGTGAAATTAATAATCGGATTGACGTGTTTGTTCCTTTCGATTGTTACCATGATGGCATCCTTTGGTGCTGCATTGTATTTGATTCTTCATGAGAATTTTTCTTGGGTTAACGTTCCTATCATCGTCCTTACAGCGATTCCAATAGTTCTTTTCTCCATCTTGCAGTTTCCTCTCTTGATTGAGATGACAAATCGGACTTATGGAGCTGGGATATTTGATAAAACTAAGAAGAAATCGCTTTTTGCTAAGTTCAGAGCATGTTTGGTATGGAAGAATCTATTGAGGAAGAAAAGAAATTAAAATGTTATCGTTCATACTATAGAGTACTATTAAATATGGCATCCCAAATGTGTTCTTAGTTCATTTTGGTTTGTGTCGTTTTAAATGATGATGTATCAATGGTGTTTTTTCATATGAATTCTACTTCGCCATTCTTGTTGTTGGGTTTTGATATCCAATAAATCCCGGACTATAATGTTAGACCGGTTTATTGTTGGATTATACTTCATAGGCCTCGGTCGCTGGCTGAAGTTGTGTATCGATACCACGATTGTCTAAATCTATCACGTAACTCACTTGGACCATTTGAAGCAGCCTAATTATATTAATGCTGCTCATGGCACAACCCAAATACTTGGAAGGCTTTAAGGATGTTAGCCCATTATCCCCTTTGTTATCGGGCCCCACTATTTGACCTAAAGCTCATGTCTATTCCTAACCTATTTATTTGGTTGTCCATTACTATTTTAGTTGTGTGAAATGAGAGCAGGCGTGTATTCTTGAGAAAACTGATTCTTCCTCTTCTTTGCTTTGTGCCTTGGCTTGGTGCTTTACTTGGGAGATCCTTTTCTCTACTTAGCCTTTGTAGCCATTTCTTCTAGGTTGTAATCTTCTCACCCCAGTCTTGTGTGGGCTATATGGACTATAACCTGTGGAGCAACCTGTGTGCTACTTGGGTGGTGTTTGGTTTGTGTTTTGGTTTGCATTGTGGTGTCAATTGGTTTGGAGATTGAGCCCGGATCTTGGTTAATAGAAGGCACAATATTCAACACTTGTGGTATTAAATTAGACCATATGTGCCTATCCGGTTGGAATAAAACAAATTTGACCCCATATTTTCTAGAATAATTAATGTATTAGATCTATTTAAGTGTCTCACAGAATTTCATCCTTTTCAGAATCATCTTGAATTCTTAGTATGTACAAATAGAACCACATGTTGAAATATTTTGTAACGCAAATACGAAGTGAGTTTCACATTCTCGCCTTCAAACTCGTATTAAAGCCTTGAAAAAGAAAAATTAATGTCCAACAATCTTATTTGCCTTGTGCCTCATTTCAATGGAAAAAAATTACTAAATTACTATGTGTTGCATTTCTAATTAATTGCCACTGCCACATAAGTGTTTAGATGTTACACCTATTCCAAGCATTTAATTTCTTTAAACGGAAGAAAATACTTAAGTTGGTTCATTAGCCTATTTGCATGGGGGCGGATTCCAAAAATGAATATGTGTTCACTACATTTGTTTTCAGCTCCCAACTTACCAAAATTTTTTTTTTTTTTTTTTTTTTTTTTTGTGAAACTCAGAGTATTCCATAGAAGGCACAAGGAGGAAAAACCTCCAACACACGCTCTCCAAAGAGAGATTAAGTGTTCCCACGGCCTAAACGACAACCACAAAAAACAAAATGAAATCAACCGAACCAAACAAATCAGCAAACACACACCACCAATCAACAACCAACAAAAAGCCAGCATACCACCAACACCATCCCACGCCAACGCTGAAAAACCAGCCAAAACGGCTTGCCAGCCAAGCTCCTTCAACAGCAGTGCCCCCGTCGGCTCCAGCCACATGAGACCACAAACGACCAAGGCCCGCCACACTCTTCCGGCCAAACCCTCGCTCGCCACAACTCATCGACCAAAGCACACACGAACACCACCACCACAGCTCAGCCGACCACACCACCACCCTGCCCAAACCACGCCAGCAAAACGGCGATATCTCGGGCAACAGAGGAAAAACACAAAGGGAAACGGCAGACAGAAGGGGAAAAAAGCGGAGGGAAAAAAGGGGAGAGAAGAAAGGGGAAAAAGGTGGGAGGCGAACACTACCTCTGTTCCGAATTCAGGCACATCTATAAAATAGTCATTTAGAGTTTAATTCTTGCCACGATTATTCCCTGGACTTAAACTCTATCCAGATGTCCTATCTAATGCCCTTCGAGATACATTCAGTGGACTAGCATTACGACTCATCGAATCTTCTCGTCACGATCAAGACAAATTGCATATTTCAAGTAAATGATTTGACTTTATTAGAACATAGTGTTAATCTTTGCTCATTGGTCTACGATAATAAATTCTCAATCAGTATACAAACTGTGGATGGCTAAGCTTTTTAATGCAAGTACCCTATTTATATATCACCCATCAATGGAAGACACTCAGTCAAATGCTCAATAAATGCATCAATTTGTCTAAGGGGTAAACAAATAGTAGATACATATAGACTATTACAGTAAAATTCTAATATTTTTTGGAATAGTATTTTTTTAAAGAATGTGTGGTTAGAAAATAGAGAATTTATTTGAATTTATAGGTAAAATTATTTGATGGGAAAAATATATAGTTAAAAAATGCGTTTTAGAAAATAATAATAATAATAAGTTTTGAGAAAAATGTATATGCTAAACTTGCAAAACAAACACAACGAAGAAACTATATTTTCTTTCTCTGCCTCTTTTAGTTGATGGGAATACATACACTTTAATAAATAAAGAGCGGCACTTTCGAATGTAGTGCACTAAGCATTGCCCACTTACTATCAAAGTGCGCAATTATCCAATTAAATGGTCCTTAATATTGCTATTTGATTTACGATATTAGTAATGATGTAGAGCAAAGCGGTAGCACACGATAAAAGAATAATAAAAAAGGGAGAAGAATTTTTTTGCACGCAATTGTTTGCGTCAAGAGAAGATTTTTGGCCTTATATTTATTTTAGGAAAATAGAAGTGTCTAATGGGAATGAGGCACGATATTTTTGAGAACAATTATTTATATCTTGCTGCAAAATTATCTCCTCCTTCTCAACTTGAGAGGGTATCCGTGTAGGTAAACTCTGAACAGTTAACTGAATTAGAAGAAGTAATAGACAAATTGCAGTGGACAGAAAAAGAAAATATTGCAGTTGACAGAAGATAAAATTGGCGTCTTTGAAGCCGGGGCCTGTGTCGAACACAGTGTCCTTAAAGCAATATTCGCCCCCTCACCGAAGTAATGCGAGCGCTTGCTTCCCAGGATACAGCGGCGTGAACTGTAGTTTGTACAGTCGAACTGAACGAGTGTGCCGGAACGGAATCACCAAGTGACTGTAAGACGACAGGAATTTGAAAAGGAAGCAGAAAGATTTCGTGCTGTTGTGTTGTGTCTGAACTGAAGAGATTGTTCGGGATATATAGGCAAGGAGGAGCCTTTGCCTCTTAATGCAGTCATAACTCCAGTCATAACTTTGCCATTGAATTCTCACGTTTTGGAGTTACAAAAATAAATGAAAACAGTTTTCAAGTTATGTTTTAAATGGAAAAATGTAAAAGAAAATTTTCAAAACGTGACTTGCACTTGGTGGCCAATTTTTGACTCATTCGGTCCGACATTCGTGTACGCAGGTCGCGCCCGCACACAAGTTCAAGGCTCGAAGGCCAAGTCGGTCCAAGATTTGCACCCCCCCCTGCGGGCGCGTAGGCCACGGAGGAGTCTCTATGCAACAAATGGTTACACCTTAACCATATATAAATTGGTCCAAAAACTTATTCTTATCCTATGTGGGATAACTATTTAAGTTTTCCCACTTGCCACTTTCTTTTTTCTTTTTCCAATGTGGGATGGTACTATTTATAGTCCCCATATATTCCCACTTTTCCATTTCTAACCAATGTGGGATTGTTAATCCCTTTTAAGGCTCCTCTTCAAATCCCAACTTTCAATCAATGTGGGATTAATTTCACATACACAAGTGAAAATTCATTTGCCAAATAATATATTTTCCAACAATCCCCCACATGAATGGAAATTAATAGAGACACGGAATACTTGGTGACAAAGTTCCACAGTTGAAACCTGCATAGGATAGGTAGGTGTTACCCTTTGAACCTCCCCTTATGAAAATACATTTACTTTACTAGCTGATCAGTAGACGTGATGTCTTTGAACTGTTCTGCGTTTTGTGTAAACGATGATGTACCTCACACAGGATTCTTCCTAACACAATTCAGTTCTCATGGTTATGTTCGTTTGTGGCCATGAACATATACCTGGTTCAGTGAGAGTTATTAAGAATTGAGCCTCCCAATTCCCTTCGAAGCGGCCCCACTTCTTTCTCACATAGGTGATTTCTTAATTAAGAGTAACCCACATTACTCCGCTCGAATTTTCGACGCATAAGAATCATTAAAAGCCTTATTGCTTATCCTCTTCCCACGGGCATCACTATTATTACAGGAATGGACCGGAAATAACCCCCACAGTGATATAGTTAAGTATTTGCAATTAGGTTTTCTCATTGAACCTAGATCTTGGGATCTCCAGTCAGCTAGGTTGAGTTTCCACTACAATAACTTATTCTTTTAGAGGCTTAAGTCACATTCCTTTTGATGACTGTGCAACTAACTCTCTATTTAACCCTTTGGTTAGCGGATCCGCAATGTTATCTTTAGACTTTACATAGTCAATAGAGATAACTCCAGTTGAGAGTAACTGTCTTATGGTATTATGTCTACGACGTATGTGTCTAGACTTACCATTGTACATGTTGCTTTGTGCCCTTCCAATCGCAGATTGACTATAACAATGTATGCAAATTGCTGGCACAGGTTTAGACCATTTTGGAATATCCTCTAAGAAATTGCGTAGCCATTCAGCCTCTTCACCACATTTATCTAGAGCTATAAACTCAGATTCCATGGTAGACCTCGCAATAACTGTTTGTTTAGAGGATTTCCATGATATGGCTGCACCTCCCAAAGTGAACACAAATCCACTAGTAGACTTTGAGTCTTTAATATCAGATATCCAATTCGCATCAGTATATCCTTCAATAACAGCAGGATATCTGGTATAGTGTAGTCCATAGTTACGAGTATATCTCAAGTATCTTAGTACTCTTACTATTCATTTCCAGTGGTCAGACCCTGGATTACTAGTATATCTACTCAGCTTACTAACTGCATAAGCGATATCTGGTCTTGTACAACTCATCAGGTACATAAGACTTCCGATTATTCTAGAGTACTCTACTTGAGAAATACCATCCCCTCTATTTTTCGATAGATGTTGACTTGTATCTATCGGTGTTCTAGCCACGCCAGTATCATCATTATTGAATTTTTCCAAAATTTTGTCCATATAATGTGACTGACTTAGAACGAGTCCATCCGATGTTCTTGAAATTTTAACTCCAAGAATCACATCAGCTAAACCCATATCCTTCATGTCGAATCTTGAATTCAACATATTTTTAGTAGATTTAATCATCTTATCGTTGCTACCAACGATGAGCATGTCGTCAACATAAAGACATAAAATAACATAAGCATTTCCTGTGTCTTTAATGTAAACACATTTGTCACATTCATTGATTTTAAATCCACTTTCCATCATGGCATTGTCAAATTTTTCATGCCATTGTTTTGGTGCTTGTTTTAAGACATATAATGACTTTACCAATTTATATACCTTGTTTTCTTGTCCTGGTGCAGAAAACCCCTCAGGTTGTTCCATGTAAATTTCTTCTTCTAAATCTCCATTTAGAAAAGCAGTTTTGACATCCATTTGATGTACTTCGAGATTGTACAAAGATGCAATCGCTAATATCATTCGAATGGAAGTTATTCTCGTTACCGGAGAATAGGTGTCAAAGTAGTCAATGCCTTCTCGTTGCCTATAACCTTTAATTACAAGTCTGGCCTTGTATTTATCAATAGTTCCATCTGCTTTCATTTTCCTTTTGAAAATCCATTTGTAGTCTAGTGGTTTGCTTCTCGGGGGAAGATCAACCAGCTCTCATGTATGATTTTGCAGAATGGAATCTATTTCACTTTTAATGGCTTATTTCCATTGAGGACCTTCTGAAGAGTTTACAGCTTCTTTGAAGCTTTGAGGTTCAGTTTCTAGCATGTAAGTCAGAAAATCGGGACCATAAGATTTCCCTGTCCTTTCTCGTTTGCTACGTCTTGGTTCAACCTCAACTTCATCTTCTACTTCTTTGTCCTGACTATTCTCAATCATAGTCTCATATGTCCGTTTAGAAGAGTTTGCTTCATCTTTGGACTTACATAGAAATACATGTTCAAAGAATGAAACATTTCTCGATTCTATTATCGTGTTTTTGTGTATATCGAAAATTTTAGAATCAAACACAAGAAACCGATAAGCACTACTGTTATGTGCATATCCGATAAATATGCAATCAACAGTTTTTGGTCCTATTTTCACCTTCTTTGGTGTAGGTACAGCTACTTTGGCAAGACACCCCCACACTCGTAAGTATTTGTAGGAAGGCTTCCTTCCTTTTAATAACTCGTAAGGGCTCTTTTCTTCTTTCTTTCGGGGTACCTTATTTAAAAGGTAATTGGCTGATAACACAGCTTCTCCCCACATGTTCTGAGTTAACCCGGAACTTAATAACATTGCATTCATCATTTCTTTTAATGTTCTATTTTTCCGTTCAGTAACACCATTTTGTTGTGGTGAATAAGATGCTGTTGTTTCATGTTTAATTCCATGTTGTGCACAGAATTCAGCAAATGGTGATTCATATTCACCACCTCTATCACTTCTCAACACTTTGATCTTTTTGTTGAGTTGATTTTCAATTTCATTTTTATAGAGAACAAATTTCTCTATAGCTTCGTCTTTACTTTTAAGCAAATACACAAAACAATATTTTGTGCTGTCGTCAATAAAAGTAATAAAATATTTGTTGCCTCCCCTTGTTTGTACAGATTTTAAATCACATACATCGGTGTGAATTAAATCAAGAGGTTCAGTTTTTCTTTCAACGGATTGAAATGATGACCTTGTAAATTTTGCTTCAACACAAGTTTCACACTTATGTTTATTATCAATTTGGAATGTAGGTATGCAATTTAAGTTAATTAGTCTACGCAAAGTGTTGTAATTAACATGTCCTAGTCGACCATGCCACAAATTGGAAGACTCAAGCAAGTAAACGGAAGAGTTATTCATTTTATTGATTTTTGGCTTAATAGCCATTACATTGAGCTTAAAAGGCCCATCACTTACATAACCCTTTCCTACAAACATTCGAGACTTAGACAAAATAACTTTGTCTGACTCAAACACCATACGGAAGCCATGCTTGTTCAACAGCGAGCCAGAAACCAAATTCTTGCGAATCTCCGGCACATAAAGCACGTTGTTTAGAGTCAGCTCTTTCCCAGAAGTCATCTTTAGAACCACCTTTCCATGGCCCTTGATTTCGGAGGTCGCTGAATTTCCCATATACAACTTCTCCCCATCCGCTGCTTCAAACCCATTAAACATCTCCTTATCGGAGCAAACGTGTCGGGTGGCACCGGTGTCTATCCACCATTCTCTCGGATTTGAACCCACCAGGTTCACTTCAGAAATGACAGCTGCAAGGTTGATGTCAGATACATCTTCAACCATATTTGCTTCTTTTTTCTTCTTTGGCAAACGACACTCCGTAGACTTGTGACCAATCTTGTCACAATTGAAGCATTTCCCTTGAAACTTCTTCTTGGAGATTCCACCTTTTGGCCCCAACTTGGGCCCTTTGCCACCAGATGGCCCAAACTTGTTCTTATTGGTCTTGGAGCTTTGGCCATGCTCCACAACATTAGCTTTAGCCACAATCGGATTGAACCCTCTTTCAGAACTTTTGTTGTCTTCTTCAATTCGAAGTCTAACAATTAGTTCCTCAACGTTCATTTCCTTTCGCTTGTGTTTTAAGTAGTTTTTAAAATCCTTCCATGCAGGAGGTAGTTTTTCAATTATGCAAGCCACTTGGAAGGATTCACTCACAACCATTCCCTCGGAATGAATTTCATGCAAGATCACTTGTAATTCTTGTACTTGACTGATTATAGATTTGGAGTCCACCATTTTGTATTCCAAAAAGCGGCCAACAAGAAACTTCTTGGCTCCGGCATCTTCGGTTTTGTACTTTTTGTCCAAAGACTCCCATAATTCCTTAGCCGTTTTTATTGTGCAGTACACATTGTACAATGAATCAGCTAAACTGTTCATCACATAATTCCGGCACAGGAAATCAGAATGCTTCCAAGCATCCACTGCACTGATTGCTTGAATGTCTCCTTGACCCTCTTGAAGCACTGGAGCATTTTCAGTCAAGAATCTCGCAAGATTCAAGGTTGTGAGGTAAAACAACATTTTTTTGTTGCCACATCTTGAAATTCGAACCATTGAACTTCTCCGGCTTTTCCCCGTGATTAACCGGATCCATCGCGATTGGACGAGCCAGACTTGGCATGGGAGCCACAGTCTTAGTCCCACTTGGACCAGCAGCTAAGCTTGGCATATTAGCCACAGTTTGTGTTACTGGAGCCACTACTTGAGCCACATCAGAACCTGGCAAAGACAACCCTACACTCGTAAGTATTTGTAGGAAGGCTTCATTCCTTTCAATAACTCGTAAGGGCTCTTTTCAGTTGACAGAAGATAAAATTGGCGTCTTTGAAGCCGGGACCTGTGTCGAACACAGTGTCCTTAAAGCAATATTCGCCTCCTCACCGAAGTAATGCGAGCGCTTGCTTCCCAGGATACAGCGGCATGAACTGTAGTTTGTACAGTCGAACTGAACGAGTGTGCCGGAACGGAATCACCAAGTGACTGTAAGATGACCGGAATTTGAAAAGGAAGCAGAAAGATTTCGTGCTGTTGTGTTGTGTCTGAACTGAAGAGATTGTTCGGGATATATAGGCAAGGAGGAGCCTTTGCCTCTTAATGCAGTCATAACTCCAGTCATAACTCTGCCATTGAATTCTCACGTTTTGGAGTTACAAAAATAAATGAAAACAGTTTTCAAGTTATGTATTAAATGGAAAAACGTAAAAGAAAATTTTCAAAACGTGGCTTGCACTTGGTGGCCAATTTTTGACTCATTCGGTCCGACATTCGTGTACGCAGGTCGCGCCCGCACACAAGTTCAAGGCTCGAAGGCCAAGTCGGTCCAAGATTTGCACCCCCCCTGTGGGCGCGTAGGCCACGGAGGAGTCTCTATGCAACAAATGGTTACACCTTACAAATTGTTAACCATATATAAATTGGTCCAAAAACTTATTCTTATCCTATGTGCGATAACTATTTAAGTTTTCCCACTTGCTACTTTATTTTTTCTTTTTCCAATATGGGATGGTACTATTTATAGTCCCCATATATTCCCACTTTTCCATTTCTAACCAATGTGGGATTGTTAATCCCTTTTAAGGCTCCTCTTCAAATCCCAACTTTCAATCAATGTGGGATTAATTTCACATACACAAGTGAAAATTCATTTGCCAAATAATATATTTTCCAACAATCCCCCACATGAATAAAAATTAATAGAGACACGGAATACTTGGTGACAAAGTTCCACAGTTGAAACCTGCATAGGATAGGTAGGTGTTACCCTTTGAACCTCCCCTTATGAAAATACATTTACTTTACTAGCTGATCAATAGACGTGATGTCTTTGAACTGTTCTGCGTTTTGTGTAAACGATGATGTACCTCACACAGGATTCTTCCTAACACAATTCAGTTCTCATGGTTATGTTCGTTTGTGGCCATGAACATATGCCTGGTTCAGTGAGAGTTATTAAGAATTGAGCCTCCCAATTCCCTTCGAAGCGGCCCCACTTCTTTCTCACATAGGTGATTTCTTAATTAAGAGTAACCCGCATTACTCCGCTCGGATTTTCGACGCATAAGAATCATTAAAAGCCTTATTGCTTATCCTCTTCCCACGGGCATCACTATTATTACAGGAATGGACCGGAAATAACTCCCACAGTGATATAGTTAAGTATTTGCAATTAGGTTTTCTCATTGAACCTAGATCTTGGGATCTCCAGTCAGCTAGGTTGGACCGGACTTCTAATTTTTGCTATCCATCATTGGCAAGTAGGGTCCATCCTTCATATTGGCATAAGCATCTAAATCTTTTTGCATAAAATTTTTTGGCCATATTGTATAAGACTTTATATCCAAGAACTCTGCTGTTCTTAATCCATGTTTTGGTAAACTTTGGTAATTGTTTGTTAATTTTCCAATATCCATGGTGAAATTTCTTCCAACATATCCAATTGTAATAATATGTGTTGCTGGGTAAAATATTCCTCCATCTTCTTCTAGACTGATGGTATAAAATTTTAAATATATTGATTTTCCTTGTGCATATTTGGAAACTTCAGATTTAAATATGTCATCAAATCTTTCAAGCTCTTTAAGATTTTTATCTGGGTAAACTAGATCTAAGTATCCATAATCGGCCATATTTTTCACCATAATTGGTTTCAGATCCTTTCATCATTATTATCCTTGGATAAATGTAATCTCCTCGTGAAACGAAATATGAATCACATGTTTGTAATTCATACATAATTTTAGTAATCATTTTATACTCTTCTTCTTTTCGAGATAAAGTGATTTCATCATCTTCATCCGGTTGTATTCTGATAGATTTGGAACGTCCTTCATTGATAACAATCTTCTTGGAACTTTATATAATGGCATCCTTTTTTGGTCCACTGCTACTTCCGCTTTGTGGATCACTTCGTATTTGTACCTGTTTGGTATCAACTTGTTCGTATCTAATAGTGTCTTTGGTATCTGGTGATCTTAATTGAGCTTCAATAGCTTCAATTCGATCAATGATATCACTGGTAATTTTCGTATGTGATGAACTTATATTCATCATAATTTTTACATTATGCTGTAATATTTCGTTCATTTGATCCATCTCAATTTGATATCTTCAGCTTCTTCTCTGGCATAAATAGTCATGGATTTGAGATCATCTAGTATCCTTTTGGTATTATCCATCTGCAAATTCAATATTTCTACTTAAGAAATCTGTAAGAAAATTATTAATTCCTTTGATATGGATAATCTCAAAATTGTAGAATGATAAATATGCTTACCATTGGTGCAATCTTTTATATTGAGGTTCCATTGGTAATTTATTTCTTACTAATCCTGCAACTTGAGAATTGTCAGTTTCAAGAATAAATTTTTTAGATAATAGAAATAATGAAAACTTTTTTATTCCTCTAATAATTGTTAATAATTCTTTTTCATGTGTGGTATAATTTATTTCAGTTTGGTTAAATGTTCCACTTGAATATCTACAAATTTCATTTAAATCTGTCTTTAAAATGGCTGCCCAATATTTATCTGAAGTATCTGTATTAACTACTAAATTATCTTTTTCATCGGTAGTCTTAATTTTGGTAGATTTTTACATTCTTCTTTTAATAATTTAACTATTTCTGTATGTTCATTATTCCATCCTTAGTATTTGTTTTTTTAAGTAAAATCTGTATTTTATGTCTCTTTTTTTAAAGATTTTCAATAAATCATTCAACATAATTTAAACATCCTAGAAATTTTTGTATGTGTTCTTTGAATTCTAATTTATATGGAAAACTACTTATTTTTTTAGATATATGAGTTTGTAATTTAATTCCTCTATTATCTATTGTTAATCCAAGAAAGTCAATTTCTTGTTTTTCTATAACAGCTTTCTTTTAAGAAAGAACAATTCTTTCCTTCTTACATTCATTTATGAATTGTATTAAATGACTTCTATGTTCTTATTTATTATTAGAACATATTAATATATCATTCACATATACTATTAGAAATTTATTAAATTTCCTAAATATATTATCCATTCTTTTTTGATATATTTGATGTGCATTTTTTAATCCAAATGGCATAACTAACCATTCATATTTTCCTTGAGGTGTACTAAAAACTGTATATTGTATATTATCTTCTTCCATCTTTATCTGCCAAAATCCTGATTTACAATCAAATTTTGAATAATATTGTTTTCCTTTTACAAAGTTTATAAGCACTTCTTTATTTGGTAAAAAGTATCCATCAAATTAAGTGTATTTATTTAATTCTTTGTAATTTATTACCATTTTGGTTTTTCCTCTAATTTGCTCAAAATGTTTCATCGCCATAAAGGCTGGACTACTATGGTATCCATTACTTGATCTAATAAGTTTTTGTCCTAATAATTCTTTTATTTGAACATTAAATTCTTGTGTATCTTGTATAGTATATCTCATTGGTCTTACTCTTATAATCATGTTTTCTGTTAATTCTATCTTAGCTTTAGTATGGTATGACTTCCAAAATATCAATGGATTTTCTCCATAGACTTTTTCTAAAATTGTTCTATAATTTTTTCTATACTCATTTCAACTCCTGTTTTTAGGACTTTTTTTATATATTATTCTTTTATTTCTAATGTCATTTTGTATAATCGGTTTTTTCTCCCATCTATCACCACGCTGGGCTGGCTGAAATCTATTAGGTCTAAATTCTCTAGGTATTTTTAATAAATGTCCACAAGAGGTTTGTAACATTATCATATAATTATTTTGTTTATAATATTGAAATTGTTGTATAAAGTCATTTCCTAATAATGTATGACATTCTAATTTATCATAACTATATATCTTATTGATTATTATTTGTTTACTTCCAAAGATTATACTGATCTTATCAGCACTATTTATTATTTGGGTTTCTTCTCCTGTAACTCATGTTATTTTTATTTTCTCATGACTTAATTAAGAAGTTTTTAAATATAATTATATCACTTTCTGTATCTATTAAAGCACAAGTTGTTATATCTGATTCTATAATAGTAACTTGTATATATACTGCTAATGGAAAACTTATTTGATTATTCATCTTTATTAAATAATATGTTTCGTCCATTATGAAATATATATAATCCTTCTCTTTTTATACTATAATCTTCAAGTCCATTTAAAAAATTCATTCCTAATAATATATGAAGGTTATGTTCATACTTTCATCTATATAACATGGTACTATAAGATCAATTCCTCCTATTTTTATAGGTATTTTAACTTCCAAATCTGTAGTATGTATCTGTCCATCAAAGTTAACATATCTATATGGTTCAGTTTTATAAGGTATTAATCCTTTATTTCTTATTGAAGTTATATGACATTCACTAACTCCTGTATCTATTAATATATTTGGTCTTGATATTCTATCCCTTCCATTGAAGTATTCTCCATTTATTTTCATATTTCATGTATTCTTATGTAATTTCATTTCTCTTGTATGACTAGTTTCTCCTAATCTACTAGGTATTCTAAGACTTGTTGATATTCTGATTAATTTTTCATCTTTAAATATTATATTTTTATCAGGGCATTCTTCTTCCCTAAATTCTATTATATCATATTTATCTATTGATATCCTGAATTCATATTCCTTTGGAATCAAGTTTACTTGTTTATTTGGTTCTATAATTTTACTAATATCTTTACATTCCTTATGTAGTTCTATATATGGTTTTTTAGAATAAATATTCTCAACCCCATTGGTGTAAATCTTGTGTTTCCCATGGAAGTTTTTTTTTTTTTTTTCTCTTCAGGTTGTTAGCTTCTGCAGTGCACACAGAGTATCCCTCTTCCAGGTTTAACAGAATAAATAGCAGACTAGCAGTGGTAACTGGTATAATTTATTTATATTATGAACAGGAGTGCGGCTTATGCACTGCCACTTCGATGTACACGCAAGTTGGGGCTTGAGGATGGCTTGGATTGTAATGGATGGGCCACTACCGAGTCAAAAATTACCGCCACCACCGTCAGATCTTCCAAAATGTTGACAGCTATGATTGAATCCACATGGACTCCTCAACTTTTAAGTTTTCTTGTCTTCCTATCTGAATTAATTTACGTAATTCTTTTGTTGAGTGTGAAGTCAGAAGTGAGATCAGCCCTTCAATTGTGTTACTTCAATCCGTTCGCAAAAAAAGAGGGAACAGTCGAAGAGGCAACTTGAGATTTTCTTATCCTTGTACCTTCACTTGCAAAACGTTCTTTAATTTTCAGTTTTCCAGATGTGATACAGATACAGTTCTTGTTACTTCTTTTCTTATAGTCTTCTCTTAGCAAGTCTGACTCTAAAATAATTTCACAAGAAGAAAGAAGATTATGGACAGGATGAAGCAACACATTCAAGGCAAAAAGGATCAATGACTACCTGAAGAAGAAGATTTTACCCTCAATTCTGAATCAGTTGAAGTGTTGAAAATCAATACCCGAGACACTGGAACAGCTGTATGAATCTAGAAAAAGAATATTATGAGTGTCACAAATGTGCTCTTAGTTCATTTTGGTTTCTGTCATTTTAAGTGGTGATGTATCCATGGTATTTTTTTATATATGAATTCAACTTATGTGCCTGTTCTGTACCCTCTCGTTTTCTAGGATAATTGGTATATTGAATCTAGTCAAGTGTCTCGTAGAATTCCATTGTTTGAGGAATCATCTTAAATTCTTAGTATGTATAAATAGAACCACATATTGGAGTAGTTCGTAATGCAAAATAAGAAGTGAATTTCAATTTATATCTCCAAATTATCTTGCCTTCAAATAGGTATTAGAGCTTTGAAAAAAGAAAAAAAACATCGTCTAGACACATTTGAATACATTCATGGAGATGACGATGAAGTTATGCATGAACTTTCCCAATTTGGAGTATGAAGACAAATTCTTAATCTCCTTTATCTAGTGAACTTGAAAGGAAGGGACTAGGAGTCTCAGATACTCTATAGTCATCGTATTTGATCAGAGGTATAACTGCAATATGTGAATTGTAGTTTTTTTTTTGAACTCTTTGTCTCGAGACAGCGTTCATTATTTTTGTATTATAATTTATTTTGTTATTTATAAGTTGTTTAGAAAACACAACACGACTTATTTAGAATATTGATAGAACCAATAGAGATTCGATATAACTTTGATGCAATTAACAACTTCTTCTATTTTTATTACAAACGATGTCCTTATTCCTTTGAATGGATTTTGTGACAACCTTTGCAACCAAGTTGAACCAATTATACATAAACTATTGAATTATTCATACTGTTGACCCCAAAAAATGAGTTAGCAGATGCTGGACCCACTCTCGCCACGTTGAACTAATTTCGGCGCGTTTCTACCTGAAAAATAGTGAGAAAGGAGATAGATTTGGGACGCGGGGAGTGCTTCAAGGCGAGAGACAAAAATGTTTAAGTTCCGGCGGAACGTTGATTAATCTCCAAAATCTTGCAGAAAATCTTGATGAATTTTTTTGTACAAAATATGGAAAAAAAAAAAGTTATCTGCCTTCCGTATTTTCTTCCCCCTCCTCTTTCCTATACGTTTTTTTTCCCTGCCGTCCAGCTATTTGTAGAAGTTAATTCCCCCTAATTAGGATTTGATTCCAATTCAAATTCATTCCCAGCTTCTTTTATTGGAATTCAAATGGCATTCCAACTCCACCAAATCCAAGTAGTCCAAATTAATTTGATTTCCTTAAACAATTGACTCCCATTCTAATTAGTCCAAGGCCATATTAATTAAGTTTTTGTCTTCAATTCCTCAATGCTTTCAAAGGATGCAATTTAGTCCCTTGGATTTCCAAAGTACATAATTTTATCCCAAAATTGCAAGATTTTCTCCAAGTTATTCTTCTCGATCAATATTCGATCCGATCTCGAGTTATTCCCTAACATAATAAAAAAAATACGAATAATTAAGTATCAATTTCATAATAATACTATAAAAGCAACTTTTGAAGGTTTAAATAAGTGTAACTTTCACACTTATCAGTAAATTTCCTTGTACAATCAATTTTAGGGTAATTATCTCGTACTCCAATCAATAGATTGTGGTTATCTTAAATTGACCAACTTTTAATTTGTGAACATGGGGTTCACTTAAACACGCCATCAACCCACTACCCAATTAATTATTTTTTCTTTGAACTCGAGTCAATAAAACCTAACAATCTCTACTTAACTTAAATTCTCCATATCCATGAAAACTTTTTGATAACCAACTTCACACCCTTTAGTGGTAGGTGCCACCTTTCCTTGATCAATTGTCGTAGACATGAATCGTATTAATCAAAGAATCATCGAATCTAACTTTTCGCTTTGACATCCTTGAACTTCAATTTTCATTCTTCTTGGCCACTTCACAATCTTTAGTAATAATAGAAGACTCTATAGTGCGAAACCAATGTAGTAGCTCCACTTGAAACCGTGTTCCTTATTAGCTTGTACAAATTGCTAACATGTTTGCCTCTCTTTCTTGCCACGGAATTTTTCTTCATACTCTACGTACAAGTGCGTGCAGAATATTCTTAATGTAACTTGTCTAGCGCTCTCCAAGATATCACACTTCTTCTCAATTTTGGGACGTGCGTAACACTTAGTAATAACCGAACCTATCCATCAAATATATTCATTTTTACGGTACTCAAACCTTTTTAACTTCGAGTTTATGATTATCAGTCATCACAAAATAGTGCGCATCACATGGTTTACAATCCTTAAACCACTCCTTGTATGAGCACATATTACATGCACATTCAGAATCCAAAATCCAAGAGTTACTTCGAGAATCATAATCAGTGTTGCAATAGTAATCATTATCATCACCAACAACGTTCATTTCATCTGAGGCCTCTTGAGACTCTTGACTCCTCTTTGCTTTAAGAGGCTTTGTCGATTCTTCACAGTTTCTTCTAATGATGTAGTAGTAACACTAGGCATCTGAATTAATCGTCACTCATAGTACCACTTGGCTTCTTAATATTGACTATCTCTAGTAAAGTAGTCAAAACCTCATTTGCTATAAAAGTAGAATTTCCGACTACCAACGTGGCTACCAATGTCTCATATGACTTAGGTAAAGAAGACAATGCCTTATCTTCGTCCTCAATCTTAACATCAACATGAAGAAGTTCAGTCGTACACTTACTGAATTTATTCACTTGATCCATAACGTCAGTATTTTCAACCATCTTCAATTGCCTGTTTTATATAATCTATTTGTTAGGGACTTAGACGTGTATAACTCTTCTAATGTTTTCTACAACTTAGGAGGAGATTTCTCGTACAAAATGCAATACTTTACCCTAGGTGCAATAGCCAATTTGATGGTACTATCTATCTTCCCTTCTAATTTTCCCATTCTGCATCTTTCATCCCAATGGACCTCTTACCGTCCAATGCCTTGTAAAGTCCTTGTAGCACGAGAACATCTTGCAATGTACTTTGCCAAATATTGAAATTATTTTCTCATCAAATCGCTCCACTTCAAGCTTCGAACTTGTCATCATCTTCGCAACAATCGCGTAGCTTGAATAGTGAGCAATGATACCTGATTACGCCCAAAAAATAACGAAGTAATTGTAGCACAGATTTGGGGTGTCGATTCCACAGGGAGATGGAAAAATACTCAAGGGTTCAACAAATTAGGGTTTTTCGTGAATTGTTTGAAAATGATTTGTTTTTCAAAATAAAATTTAAATATGAATGGATCAAGTAATGAAATTAAAATCAATAAGTTAAAAACAGTGAAGCGTCAGAATTCCCTCAATTCGATCGGATCATTCAACGTCAATTATTCATTTTTTATAACTCAATTAGAGACTTTCATCCTGACACTCTAATCGGAAGATTTATCGTTAAAAACCAATTTTATTCAAATGTAACCACATAATCTAGATTTTTTCTAACAATTTCCCACAATTATTTATTGAAATCAGATTATAAATCGACCATATACATCAAGTATAAGGTAGTAAATAATCATACCAATAAAATAAATGAAATTAAAATTCAACAAGTGTTTCGATCGTTCGATAAAAAAAACATAACTAATGTCTTTGAAAAATCTAATAAGAGTTAAACCAATTTCAAAATAGATTTATGAAGAGAAAATCTAAATCTAGAATTGTTTAACAAGAAAAATAACAAATTATATAAATAAAAGACATGAAATCACCAATTCCTCTCTTGCTTCACCAAATTGTTTAGTTCTTCATGGAGTTTTTGAGCCAAAAGATGAGAGAAAAGTGTATGGGGGCATTCCCAATATGTATTCTGCTATTAATTATTTGTCGGAATCAAAAATTGGATAAAAACCACGTCCAACTTGATTTCTAAAAGAGTTCCAATCGAATAAGAAAAGTTGCATTCGCAAGTGGATTTTTTCATCTCTGTACAACAGTCAGTATTTTGGTCATGACGTTCTTTCCCGATATCCGATTTAGGCAATTCAAAGTGAGTTGAAAAGATAACTCAAAGGGCTACAACTTTTATAGAAATATATTTCTTTCAATTCGGACGTTTACTATGCCAAAAATGGGTCTCACTTTTCAGCTAAAAATTTGGTCACTGTTAGTCACATTGAATACAAACTTGGTCATAATTAGTCACGGATGACATGTGTCAGAGAATGTGGGTGGTGGTAGGTGGATCCATGGGGTAGGGGGTGTGATTTCCAATTTTTAATTTTCTGAAAATTTTTAAATCGTCGGAACAGTCGCTGGAGCTGAGTGATCGTCGGAGCCGATGGCTATCTCCGATGGAGAGGTGGAAGGAAGGTGGTGTTGTGGGGTAATAGGATGGAGAATGTGAGGTGGCATTAGTAGAAATAATTAATGTATATTATATTGTATTTTAATATTTAATAAATTTATTTACCACCTAATTTTTAAAATATTTTAATAAGTTTTTTATTTATGAAATGCGATCTTTAAAATTAGGAGTTATGTATTGTTCTGTTAAATCAACATTGTAATGCCCCAGTACCTTAGGTCCATTTAAAGAAGAGGCCCAAAAAACATCTGACCCACTTATGTAATTTGCTATAAATAATATGTTTTCAAGATATATAAACTTTCCATGCTGTTGGGTAAATTTTCTTATTTCACTCGAACACTTCAAATGTCTTAATAAGAGGTGTAGCATAATCCCTTATACTTTGATTGTTAATTGTGAATTTATAAATGAGAGATTTTACCCATTAAAAAATCAATTATCCCGAAGTTAAGTTACATGTTTTCCGACTAAATTTGCATTTTATTTTTATTTTCAGTAAATAAATACTTTTACTTCGTTGTGGTTAAAATATAATTAAAAAGAAAAAACAAGGGAAATTTTGATAACATTTCAATTTGGAACTTATTTTTTTTGGTAAATTTTGTTTCTCTGCACAATGTGCAGCACATTGTTTGCCCTTCAAGACGTTGAGAATAATTGCTTTGGAATACAACAGTCACTTGGACAACAAAGAAGAGTAAAGAAAGAGAATAATTGCTTTGGAATAAAAAAAGTAAAAGTAAAAAATAATCATTTTTAAAAGGGTAACTAGTACATAATGTTTCTACCTTTCACTATTATTGCAAAAAAGTCCCTACTTTTTATTTACTTTTTGGCATTTTTACCTATAATTATATATTTGATTGCTCAAACCATCATTTTTATCCATTTTCATCCAATTTCTCAATAAAAAGCTGTGAAATGACAAATATATCATCATATTTAAATAAAAAAGTTAAAGAATTAATTGCAATCATAATCCCAATTTTTTTTTCAAAGTGTAAACGAGCCCCCAATAAATTATAGCCAAAAAAGTTAATTTGTTTAAAAAAAGTGCAAACGAATCCCAATTAAATTTATTTAACAATTACAAAAAATTATAAAGTGTTAACGAGTCCTAAATAAACTATTAAAGAATTAGAAATTTAAAAAATATATTTTTTTATTTAAATAGAAGGGTATACTCATTATTTCACAATTGTTTATTGAGAAATTGAATGAAAATTGATGGAAATAATTGTTTGCACAATCAAAAGTGTAATTAAGAGCGAAAATGCCAAAAGAATGAAATGTATGGACATTTTGCTGAATAACGGTGAAAGATATGGACATTATGTACTAATTATCATTTTAATAATTTATTTAAGACTTATTTATGTTTTTTTTTTAAATAGGATTATAATTACAATTAATTTTACCTTTTCTTTTATTTAAAGAGAATGGTATATTTGTGAACTTTTGTGCAATGAAATGTGAAAATAAGGGTAAAAATATTTAAAAAAAAAAGAAAAAAGAAAGATACGAAGATTTTCCACAATAACAATGAAATGCGGGGATATTATGTGCTAATTACCCATTTCTCTAAATATAGGCTTATTAGTAAGCATGGGCCCTCCAAAAGAAAAATAGTCCTACGGATCATGTCCCAAATAAACTATTAAAGAATTAGAAATTTAAAAAATATATTTTTTATTTAAATAGAAGGGTATATTCATTATTGCATAGTTCTTTATTAAGAAATTGGATGAAAATAGATGGAAATGATGGTTCGCAATAAAGGTAATGTAAAAAAAAAAAAAATGAAATGTAGGGACATTTTTCACAATAACGATGAAAGATGGAGGCATTATGTACTAATTACTCTTTTAATAATTTATTTGAGACTTATTTGCTTTTTTTAAAAAAAATTAGGATTATGATTGCAATTAATTTTTTCTTTTTCTTTTATTTAAGGAGAAGTGTATATTTTTCATTTCACAACTTTTAATTGAGAAGGTAAATAAAAATGACATTTTACGCAATGAAAAGTAAAAATAAATGTCAAAATGTCAAAAAAATGAAAGATGAGGATGTTCTCCACAATAACAATGAAATGTGGGGATATTATGTGCTAATTATCATTCCTCTAAATATGGGCTTATTAGTAAGCACGGGCCCTTCAAAAGAAACATGGCCCTACAGATCATGTCCCAATGTAGCCACATCAAATTTAGAGAAAATTACCCCAAACCCTACTTTTCAAAATTCATATTCAAAAATGAGGTGATAAGTTTAATTTTTCAAAAATCAGGTGTTTTATATATTATTAATTCAATTAATTAAGAAATCAAGCCAACGTCTCTACCTCTCCCCCAAAGCTCGTTCTCTCTCTACACCACAAATGTACTCACCTCCACCACCATTGGGTTACTGCCGCCCCCTCCCTCTCGCCTCCCTCTCGGCCGCCGCCCCCTGCCCTCCCCTCCCCTAGCTGCTGGCAGCGAAATCGCTGCCGGAAAAGCAGCGATTTCGCTGCTGGTTTCCCAGCAGCGAAATCGCTGCTGGAGGCCTTCGCTGGGAAACCAAAGATCGAGCTAACCAGCCGAAATCGGCTGGAGCGGCCTTTCTTGGGGCATCCGCCGGAAATCGTTCTTTGGGGGCATCCGCCGGAAACAGCTTCGCTGCTGGGAGTGGCTGGGAGTGGTGGTTCCTGATTTGTGCTATGCGGTGGTGGTTTTTTGGTTTTTGATTTGTATTGTGCGGTGGCGGTGGTGGTCATGGTAGTGGGTGATGGTGAAATGGGGTGGTGGTTGCTTGTCTGATTTTTGCTATTGTTGCAGATCTGTGGGGGTTTCTTCCGAACGGTGGTGTTGGAGTGGTAGTGCTGGTTTCCATATTTTGGTGGTGTTGGGGATTTAGGTTGATTTTTGTTGATGGTGTAGGTGGAGTTGCTGGCGGTGGCATTGGCGGTGAGGGTTGGTGATGATAGTGGTGGTCATGGCGGTGGTGCGTTGGTTGTAAGTGGGATGCGCATGGGATGGGGGTTGTGACCGTTTGTGATCGGTTGTGACCGTTTGTGGCCGATTGTGACCGTTTAATTGTGACCATTTGTGACTGTTTGTGGTCGATTGTGACCGTTTGTGACCATTTGTGGTCGATTGTGACCGTTTGTGACTGATTAATTGTGACTCGTTGAGACCGTTTGTGGCCGATTGTGACCGATTGTGACCGATCCATGGGTTGGGGGTGTGATTTTCAATTTTCTGAAAATTTTGAAATCGCCGGAACAGTCGCCGGAGAAGTCGTCGGACCGTCGCCGGAGCAGTGGCCGGACCGTCGCCGGAGCAGTGGCCGGACCGGTGCCAGAGATGGAGGGAGGTAGTGGAGGGAGGAGGAGGAGGAGGAGGTAGTGGAGGGTGAGGTGTTATGGGGTGGTGTAAAATGTAAATAATTAATATATATTATATTATAATTTAATATTTAATATATTATAATTTAATATTTAATAAATTTATTTAGCACCTGATTTTTGAAATATTTTAAGAAGTTTGTTATTTATGAAATGTGAAATTTAAAAGTAGGAACTATGTATTGTTCCCTCAAATTTATCTTGTCTATTAGGCCCAAGTTTACCATCACTAACAACAGTGACGCTTTTCTCAATGGCAAAATTTCCACCTTCATTTAGACTCATTAGGCAAACTATACCCTATAATTTTTTTCAAATTCAGCTTCTTTGCTCTTGGCCCAGCATGATTAGGTCCTATTAAATCAACATTATAATACCTTAGGTCCATTTAAAGAAGTAGGCCCAAACAACTATTATCTTGTGAAATTTGAGCTAAATGGCTATAGTGGACTGTGGGGCCCATAAACATCTGACCCACCAGGTGACCCGCTTATGTAATTTGCTATAAATAAAATGTTTTCAAGATAAATAAGGGGCCATTCTTTTTATATTTCAATTTTGTATTTTGAGTTTTGTATTTTGAGTTTTGTGTTTTGAGTGTTCATTTTGAGATTGTTGAAAATCTGTTCTTTTTGACATTTTGAAAAATTGTCTTAAAAATACCCAAAATGGATTTTGAAAATTTTGACTTGACTATAACTGAAAACACTCAAAATGACAAATTTGTTATTTTAAGTTTTCTTTGTAAATTTTTAACTCATTTTCCAAAACGTGTTTTCGAAAATAGGAAAAAGAATGCGTTTTCGCTGTTTTGAAAAATCGAAAACAGAAAATGGCTTGAAAATGGTAAAGAGAACATGTCATAAACTTTCCATCTTGATGTGTAAATTTTCTTATTTCACTCGAACAGTTTTAAAAAATTAATAAGAGATGTAGCATAATTCCTTATGCCCTTATTATTATTTGGGTATTTAAAAAATGAGAGATTTTACCCATTAGAAAATTAATTATCCCGAAGTTAAGTTACATGTTTTCCGACTAAATTTGTTGGCCCTCCAAGAAGTTGAGAATATTTTCTTTGGAATACGCCAGTTCTGTGGACAGCAATGAAGAATTATAAAAAGAGACAAGACAAAAGGTAAAAGCAAGCAAGTAAATAAATAAATAATGTACCTTACTTAAGCATATGGTAAATAATAATAATAATAATAATGTACCTTACTTAAGCATAGGGTAATACTATGTTGTGCATCTATAAAAACCGCATTCTCTTCTTGATGATCATAGCATATTTACAGGTGTCATTCCACGAGAGAAGATGACAAAATTAAAGTCAAGTACGATGATTTTACTTTGCATTATTTGTTGTGCTTGTGTTTTTTCTCAAATTTCCTTTTCGTCTCGAGTCTATTATTGAATTGCTAGTTCAATTAACATTCTCGATATTATGCATTGAATAAACTCGGGAAGTAACCAAGAATATAGGGCCTGTCTGGGAGAAATTATTTCAACAAGAAAAGGGATTTTTGGACATTTTTTTCCAAAATTGTGGACAGAACACTGTAGCAACGGTTGGAATTTTGCTTCAAATCGGAAACAGACACAGTAATATTACTTTTGTGGTCCCGACGGGCACTTCAACTTTCTCGACCAGTTTGAAACATTGTTTGTCACCCAACTTACAGCATTTTTTCATTTTGTCATCTTTTCTTTTGTTTTAAGTTTGTCACTGAACTTTCATTTTGATTGGCGAACAGATCTAGCCGGTGTGGGAATTGTGCCGGACAAGCTAACTGAGGATAACTTTATGAGTTGGAAAATTTGCTTGAAAAATTATTTGGTTGGGAATGGGCTTTGGGGTGTTGTCTCTAATGAGAAAACTAGCCAAGAGCTAGAGAAAACTAGCCAAGAGCATGAAGAGTGGGAGAAAAAGAATGCTTTGGCTTTGCATGCAATTCAACTTTCATGTGGACAAGCAATATATTCTAAGTTTAAAAAAGCCGATATTACTTCTGCTCACGACGTATGGACTCAGTTGGCACGAGAACCATCGCAAAACTCAGATCACGACATAGAAAGTGGATATGGTAATTTATCAATCTTTGTAATGAACTAGGTCGTCTAAAATTTTATCATGTTATAAGAAATGCGAAATTGCACTGTTGGTTCTCAATCATTAAAAATGAGCAAAGGCACCAATTTTCCTTCTTATTTAATGAACTCTGTATTCGACACAACCCCCTCACATACATGCTGACTTCATTGTTTGCAGGGCCGAGCAAGTACCTTGATTATGGGCCCCTATACAAGGCAATTGAAGAAGGTCAGTGGCATGCTACAAAAGATTTCTTCCAGGAGAAGAAGCTGCCATTTAGTGAAATAGTTTCATCACACAAAGAGACAGCTCTGCACATGGCAACTTTGTCAAGACAGACTAAAATTGCAGAAGAACTTCTAATATTGATGGAACCACAAGACTTAGAACTGACAAATGAATATGGAGCTACGGCCTTATCTCTTGCTGTGATCTGTGGTTTGGACGAACTGGCCAAGAAAATGGTAATTAAGAACGAAAAATTAGTAATAATAGAAATTGCAGGTCATGAAAATGGGCATCTTCCTGTGATTATTGCTGCATTGTATGAACGCAAGGACATGGTTCGTTATTTATACAATGAGATGCCAAAAGATGTGCTGATTACCGGAAAGGGTGAAAAAGGAGCCACACTACTTAATTGCCTTATTACTGCTCAAATTTATGGTAAGTGAACGCATAACGTGTGGAGTCCAATCATATTCTATGTTGATGAAGCCCCTTGTACACGGGATATTGCCATGGAATTGTGCCAGGGGTGAGATGGCATACTATGATTGGCAATGTTAAAATTATTTTTTGTCCAACTGCCAGTCACAGTCTGTCAAGTGTGAATCTGGCAAATTGCCTGGCTAGCAATGTAGCATGATTGACTTTCTGTTAATTCCGTCAAGATAAACGTAGTGTCCATACATATAATCAGGATTTTCAATTTTGTAGGTGATAATTTCGTTTCTCACTAATGAAGGCGTGCTTCTCCAATAGAGCGTGAAACACTGAAAATTTTTATTTGGATGCAACTTAAAAATTTAGTGGGCCCCACCACTATTCCTCTTTATAATTTGATTTACAAATTTGTCAAACAGAGGCTCTATGTATTCTGATTTCCTTTTAGTAAAAGTTGCAATCACAATTGAGATTAGGGCTTAATCCCCTCGACACGAATACCTAATTCTGGCTGTTTTCTTACTGTAGATGTTGCTTTGTTGCTAGTGAATAAGTATCCACAGCTGGCTGCTACCCCAGATGGTCTTGGCAATTACGCTCTCAAAATATTGGCTCAAAGGCCTACTGCATTTCTTAGTGGGACTGAACTTACATTTTGGGAAAGATGGATCTACCATTGTAAGGATATAAGTGCTCATCTATTAATTTCATTCACAAACAATGTATCAGAGGGTACATTTAGATAAACTTTAGTTTCTTCTTATTTTCTAATACAATTTCTTGTCTGGGCTTTTTACACAAGGTGTAAGAGTACACAACGAGCATGTGGAAATGCAAACATCAAGTAATAGTCATGATCGCATCATTCAAATTCATGAATCAAATGACAAAGATTCGAAGGGAAGGATGGTAACTACTCGAGGTACATCAAATTGCGTCACATTCCTCCCCCTTCTTGTTCAGTTTTTTCTACACTAGGTATTATCTTCTGCTACACATATGTATTGAAAATCAATTACTCGTGAAAGGTTATTTGACATTAGTTTTCTTAATTTCCAGTTCCAAAGATCAGTAACATACACCGGAAGAAGTCAATCCATATCCAGGTCGAGAAATTACTAATTCGTATGATTCGAGAAGTGCCATTTTCGAGAAAAGGAAATCTCAATGAAATGGACTTGGATAAAATAATATATGATGCCATAGAGCATGGAATTATTGAATTTATAGAAGAAATGATTAAACGTGCACCGGATATTATATGGAGAAAAGATAAAAAAGGGAGAACAATTTTTTCGAACGCAATTCTTTTGCGTCAAGAGAAGATTTTTGGCCTTATATTTACTTTAGGAATAGAGAAGAGTCTAATGGGAATGAGGCATGATGTTTTTGAGAACAATTATTTACATCTTGCTGCAAAATTATCTCCTCCTTCTCAACTTGAGAACATAACTGGAGCAGCACTACAAATGCAAAGGGAACTGCAATGGTTTAAGGTAATTTACATATCTGTGTGAGTGAATGCATGTGTATGTATCTCATTGTGATGTTATTCGAGCCATCGTATAAACTAAAGTGTTGAAAGATATCATAAACTTGTTTATTTTAATTTTATCTTAAATGTGCTCCGTCTCTATAATACATGCATGCACAGGTTTCATAAATAGGCGAAGATTATGAAAGACATAATTTACATAAATAAGTAAATATTTAAACTTTAGATGAGGTGAGTTAATATGGTATTGTGAAAATTATTGAAGACATAATTCCAAGTCTTGTCACCATCTATTTATGAAAAAATGTGCACGTGATTTCGTCCCAAAGAGTAGTCCAAAGTGATTGACCAAATAGTTTAGTTTTTTTCCTTCCCTTTTCTGAGGTGACACTTGGATTCACGATATTTTGTCTACTCTAATGCTAAATTTATCTATCTTATCTACAATTTGAATCATCATTCTATGTTATTTCTTCCCATATGCAGGAAGTTGAGGACATAGTACCATCCAAACTCAAAGAGGAACTAAACGGCTACAACAAAAAACCGGAAACGTTATTCAGTGATGAACACGAGGAGTTAGCTAAAGAAGCAGAGAGCTGGATGAAAAATACAGCAACGTCAAGCATGATAGTGGGCACTCTAATTGCTGCTGTAATGTTCACAACAGCTTTCACAGTACCGGGTGGTAATAAAAACGACACAGGAATGCCAACGATGCTGGAAACTCAAAGGGTTCCATTCTTGATTTTCATCATTTCGAATGCCTTGTCAATGTTCAGTTCGACTGCAACGATGTTGATCTTCTTGGGAATTCTTACTGCACGTTATGCAGAAGAAGATTTCCTCAAGTCCTTACCGGGGAAATTAATATCCGGATTGACGTGTTTGTTCCTTGCCATTGTTACCATGATGGCATCCTTTGGTGCTGCATTGTATTTGATTCTTCATGAGAATTTGTCTTGGGTTAACGTTCCTATCATTGTCCTTACAACGATTCCAATAGTTCTTTTCTCCGGCATGCAGTTTCCTCTCTTGATTGAGATGACGAAAAGGACTTATGGAGCTGGGATATTCGATAAATCTAAGAAGAAATCCCGTTTTGCTAAGTTTAGAACATGTTTGGCAAGGAGGAATCTATTGGGGAAGAAAAGAAATTAAAATCTTATCGGTCATACTATAGAGTACTATTGAATTTGGTGTCCCAAACGTGTTCTTAATTCATTTTGGTTTCTGTCATTTTAAATGATGTAGTATCCATGGTGTTTCTTCATATGAACTCTACTTCGCCATTCTTGTGGTATTAAATTATACCATATGTGCCTATTATGTTGGAATAAAACAAATTTTGTAACGCCCTAAATTCTTGGAACTCGAAGCGTTAAAAAAAAAAAAAAAACCTGCTTTTTGTTGGCCTCTTTAATGCTAACAAAAATAAATTGTAAATAAGAAAAATTTTGGAATTTGAAACATATAAAAATTATACTGGAAGATATATGTCCACATAGACTTTAGAAAATTATGGTGTAATTTGATTTTTGAAAAAACACCTCAAGAAAATTCAGCAACTTTCAGTTGAGCATCAATGGAAAGAAAAATATGTTTGGCCTAATAAATATAGAATAAAAATTATGAAATTTTAACAGAGAATATGGCATTCATATACGTACATCATATAAAAAATTGGGGTCTCAATGATAATGTTTGAAACATGAAAATATTGTTCGACTATGATGGACAGAAAATTCGGAACTGGCTCGACTCAGTCTACCAAAATGGACATAACTTTTTCTCTAGATGATATTTTAGGATAATTCGAAAGAATTCTATTACAAGACTCGTAGTCCTTTGAAACACCACTAATTTCACTCTAAAACATGCATTGTAGCCCAAGTTTTACCATTTTAAAGTAAGAGAACATAATCTGAAATTCAATCCAGCAATAAATAAACTTCATGCGTAATCTTTCCAATGTTTCCAAATTATAGTCGACATGCAATATATATAAAACTAGGCGAAAGAGAAAGTTAAACATTTTAAAAGTGTTGTCTAG
Organism: Fraxinus americana; assembly: GCA_035079005.1. Classification (NCBI taxonomy): domain Eukaryota; kingdom Viridiplantae; phylum Streptophyta; class Magnoliopsida; order Lamiales; family Oleaceae; genus Fraxinus; species Fraxinus americana. Next base: position 31,372,716 of record CM068717.1, on the reverse strand, counting down.
TTATTCATAAAAAGAATTACACAAATGAAAATTTTACTAGAAAGTTAAAAGCATTTCAATCGCCGAGCACTTGCCACCTGCCAAACCCTTGCTTTGTTGTCATTCAACCTCTAAATTTTGTAGGAGTGAGTATCACAAGTAATATTCAATAGGAAACACTTCAATAAATGGTAAAAAAATATATATTTTCAGAAATGCAACTTTGGTTATTGGTGTCACCGTTAATTCTGCAAAATGAATAGGTGCTCAATCAATCAGTTTACTCTCAGGTTTTAATAACCCCTTTCATGTATCATAAATCATCTATTCATCTCTTATTTGAAACACCAAATGGTGCTTCCATTCTCTTATGAGTAACACAATCACACGTTAAATGCAAAATGAAAACAAATAATTTTTACTTCACTTACAAAAGTGTCGAAACACCCTACCTTAAATACTTGGAGTATGAATATCCTCTTGCGCTCAATAAAATACAGCGTTCTCTTCATTTCTTCTTTCAGAAAATTTCCAAATTCAAGTTGCCTTATGTCTATGGGAAAATGCAAATAACTTTATATATAAGTGAAATAGTTGGGGAGAGAAAACATGGCCTTAGGGGTTATAGAAAATTGTTGCTAACCAAATACAAAAATGCAAAGGGAAAAAAAAATCAAAATGAGCATAAAAACAAATGAAAATGACACATTAAGTAGGGGTATAATTGGTAGATTTAAGAGGTAACGTGCTCTTTAACTTTTCAATTGAAATGTAAGTTTTTGTTATAATTAACATAATGGCATTAAGTGATTTGGTGGTTATGGCATTTAGTAATTGATTCAATTGGAATGCTTAGTGGAGGAAAATGAAAAGTCATCTTAAGGAAAAAAATAATAATAAATGGGATTGCATTAGTGACGGAAACCCGTAAGAAAAAAATAATTATGATGGAATGAATATGGGGTTGTTTGGTTCACTATATCCGGTTTATCTAATTCTTAAAATTTAAGCAGTAAACTTGTATGCAATAATTTCTTTCTATATATAAAAAGTGTCTGTTTAACCGAATTTGTTGGTTTAACGGAAAAATTAACGGAATTTGTTGTTTTAACGGATTATGTAACGGAATTTCTTGTTTTAAACAGGCAGCTGCACCTTCCTTCAGTGTTTTTATCATAACTTTGTATTCCGATATTCGATTGAGACAATTCAAAATGCGTTGGAAAGCTAACCCATCTGGCTACAACTTTAATTCAGACATCATTCTCCAATTCGATCACTTTCTATGCCAAAAATATGTCTCAATATAACGGACTATGTAACGGAATTTTTTGTTTTAAACAGGTAGCTGCACCTTCCTTCAGTGTTTTTATCATAACTTTGTATTTCGATATCCGATTGAGGCAATTCAAAATGCGTTGGAAAGCTAACTCACCTGGCTACAACTTTGATTCAGACATCATTCTCCAATTCGATCATTTTCTATGCCAAAAATAGGTCTCAATATAATGGACTATGTAACGAAATTTCTTGTTTTAAACAGGTAGTTGCACCTTCTTTCAGTGTTTTTATTATAACTTTGTATTCTGATATCCGATTGAGGCGATTCAAAATGAGTTGGAAAGCTAACTCATTTGGCTACAACTTTGATTCAGACATCATTATCCAATTCGATCACTTTCTATGCCAAAAATATGTCTCAATATAACGGACTATGTAACAGAATTTCTTGTTTTAAACAGGCAGCTGCACCTTCTTTCAGTGTTTTTATCATAACTTTGTATTCCGATATCCGATTGAGACAATTCAAAATGCGTTGGAAATCTAACTCATTTGGTTACAACTTTGGTTCAGACATCATTCTCCAATTCGACCACTTTATATGCCAAAATTAGGTCTCAATATAACGGACTATGTAACGGAATTTCTTGTTTTAAATAGACAGCTGCACCTTCTTTCAGTGTTTTTATCATAACTTTGTATTCCGATATCCTATTGAGGCGATGAAAAATGCGTTGGAAATCTAACTCATCTGGCTACAACTTTAATTCAGACATCATTCTCCAATTCGATCACTTCCTATACCAAAAATAGGTCTCAATATGAGACTAAAACACCGGAGCATAATTTTTCGGTTGGAAATTGATTTGTGATCATCTTTTGACTAAATTTGATCCCCTTGACATCTTCCTTTATCCAATTGACTCCGAGCACTCTCAAATCTTCATCGTGAGATTCGGCACAACTTTTAAGTATTTACATTTTAGCCCCCGAACTTTGGATCCCTTACAATTTAGCCATTTCTCCAAATTTGTCTACTTTTGCTTATTTTCTTCAATCTCACCAACCTACATCACAATATCAAAATCATACATCTAATTATTTATCAATTACATAAACATTACATCATTAATTATTTATAGGGTGTCTGTTTCTGCTTTTCAGCAGAAATCAAGCCGTTGGCAACACAATTCATGCCGTTGGGAGCCGCAATTTTGGACCAATTCTCTCACTGTAGGGCTGTAGGTTTGAAAAAAAAACGGTAACACAATCAATTTTCCTTCCTCCTTGCAGCGCGTCCAGACACGCCCTTAATTAACCCAAAAAAAATTACATCTTTATTAATAACAAATTAATTATTGAACAAAAATATTAATATAAATTAAGCAAACGTGCATTGCACGTTGCTTGCATCTAGTATATATTAAAAGTGGCTAACGGAATTTCTTGTTTTTAACGGAAAAACTAACGGAATTTGTTGTTTTAACGGACTATGTAACGGAATTTCTTGTTTTAAACAGGCAGCTACACCTTCTTTCAGTGTTTTTATCATAACTTTGTATTCCGATATCCGATTGAGGCGATTCAAAATGTGTTGGAAAGCTAACTCATCTGTCTACAACTTTGATTCAGACATCATTCTCCAATTTGATCATTTTATATGCCAAAAATAGGTCTCAATATGAGACTAAAACATCGGAGCATAACTTTTCGGTTGGAAATTGATTTGTGATCATCTTTTGACTAAATTTGATTCCATTGACGTCTTCCTTTATCCAATTGACTCCGAGCACTCTCAAATCTTCATCGTGAGGTTCGGCACAATTTTTAAGTATTTACATTTTAGTCCTCGAACTTTGGATCCCTTACAATTTAGCAATTTCTCCAAATTTGTCAACTTTTGCTTATTTTCTTCGATCTCACCAACTTACATCACAACATCAAAATCACACATCTAATTATTTATCAATTACATAAACATTACATCATTAATTATTTAATTAACCAAAAAAATTACATCTTTATTAATAACAAATTAATTCTTAAACGAAACTATTATATATATATATATATATATATATATATATATATAAGTAAAGATAAAGAGTATATTTATCTGCTAATATGTAGTCGTATTCTAGTAAGATGATTATCATCATTATCCTTGTTTTTATCTAGCCTCTTGATTCTGATCAAATATTGTACATCTACTTGTCAAAAATCATTCGACTAGCTTAAATCTAAAAAAATTCATACCATCGAGGTAATTATTCATCTGCAGTTAGATAACTCTATATTGTGATAAATAAATTAAAAAAAAACAAAAGAAAAAAAGTCAGGTATTGTTACCGTGTAAATAGAGAGAAATTTAACTTTCATTGAAATATATATTTTTTTTTTCTATGTATTAAAAGTGGCTATTAAACAGAAAATCTTGTTCAATTGTTTCCATCGTTAACTTTAACGGATTCTGAAGTAGCAATTAATCCATCTTTTGTGCCCATTTATCTACTGCCTGGTGGAATTCCATTATAATTGCCAATCATAAGTGTAACCGTTCTGAAGGAAGCCCGCTTCAGATTGCAAGGCAAAGATCTGAATTGGGGAAGAATTTGGATGAACAGTGTAAAGAATTGACTGTTTCTGTTGATGGGAATGGGATCAAGAAAAGCCCAGCTCAGACTAAAAAAACAAGATCTGCAGTATCATCGCAAAAGGGGACTGTTGAGCAATCGGTGATGCAATTGAGAAGAATAGAAGTCAATTACGGAAAGTGAAATCAGATTCCAATGCGAGATTGACTGAGAGTAAAATTGAAGGGAATTCTGAACTGAGGAAGGGGAAATCTGAATCCTCTGATGGGAATGAGAATGTAAAGAAGAAGAAGAATGGGATGAAGAAGACACTGATAAGGAAAATGAAAATGGAAAGAAGAGTCTTGATATTAAGGAAATTACTGTACAATAATCAAATCCAAAGAAAATTGTGATTGAGGAAAAGAAATTAGTTCATGGCAATGAAAGATCAGTGCCAATTGTGAAGAAACAAGCCCCTCCTGCTATAAATCACGCCAGAAAAATTCATACAAGTCCAACAAAAACCAAGCCAAGTAACTACATTTTCCTATTAGTATTACCCTTTCATATAGTTCTTGTTGATCTCATGTTTAATCCTTCTTTTGTATTTGGAATTTTTCTGTTTATTAGGTCAAGTTGAAGGCGATTTTCAAAGAACTCCAAGATCCCATAGCAAATTAGAAAGTTTTGGTGAGTTGAATTCATCCTCTGTTCTGAATTCACTTGGTTTTTGTTGACTACTTTCTATATTATCAAACCCTTTGCAGTTGACTTGGTCATGTGGAGAGATGTGTCAAAATCAACGTTTATCTTCGGGATTGGAACATTCGTTATTATTTCATCTTCATACACAAAGGATTTCAACATCAGGTTTGGTATTTTTAGATACAAATTTTAACTTAATTAAATTTTAATTAGATTAGGTGTATGTATGTATCTGTCTCTTAAAAGCATGACTAAATATTTGTTTAATCATGGATTTACTTGCAGCTTTATCTTTGTGGTTTCCTACTTGGGCCTTGTGTATCTTGCTCCAGTCTTTCTTTTCAGATCCCTAATCAGAAGGTAAATTCTTGAATAGTAATGTCATTCACAGTGAAAATTATCGGTAGTTGTCTTACATGGCATACATGTGGTAGTTTGTTATTTGAGAATCAGAGATACAATTCAAATAACAACAACCAGACAGGAGGGTTTTGTTTCAAAGTATTTACCAGAGATGAATAAGACTCCTAAGACAAATCCACTTGTCGTAATAGGAATACTTACAGGATTTGGACGCAAGAATGAAAGAGATGCTATACGCAAGGCATGGATGGGAACCGGTAAATTACCACATTTTCTTCCATCTATGTTTTATTTCTTGAAATGGCCAGATTGATTGTGCTTCAAATATGATATAATGCTCTTTTACTTAAAGTTCAATAAATATTAAAGGAAAAACTCGATGAGATCCTTGGAGAGGATCTCATGGAAAAAATCCTGTTCGAAATTCAATGTCAATGCCTAAGTTGGTGCATCTCTATGTAAAGATTTCTCTACACCAGAATAAGGAGAATTGTGTGACTATTATATGGTAGCTTTTCCCTCCTCCCTTCGTATATTAGAATCCTGTAAAAATATACAATTTGCAGAAGGAAATATATAATTAGTCATAAGTCTATCTATGGATGGAACTAGAAACTTCCATTGCTTGTATGCTATGGGAGTTAATCAGAGTCCAGTGATATGAACATTCTCCTTTTTTCTCCGAATTAATTATTTAATTAACCAAAAAAATTACAATCTTTATTAATAACAAATTAATTTTTAAGCAAAACTATTAAATATAAACTAAGCAAACGTGCATTGCACGTTGCTTACACCTAGTATAATAACGTGTGTCGTCAAAATAAAAATTTATTGTTTAAGAGAAATTCGATACCTTACAAAACATTTAAAAAAAAAAAAACAAGTACGCAAAACATTACTATCATGACCAAAACTTTAGTTTGAACTCTTAGGGAGTGTCGTAGCGAGGAACTAACATAATCCAAATTATTTTTCAATTTATACAAGAAAATTATTTTAAAATGAAACAAAAGATTTTATTTTATTTTATTTCATTTTCTCAGTCGCTACAAATTTGACCCCACATTTTCTAGAATAATTCATGTATTGGATCTAGTAAAGTAAACCATAGAATTTCATTGTTTGAAGAATCATCTTGAATTCTTAGTATGTACAAATAGAATCACATGTTGCAATTTTTTGTAAGGCAAATACGAAGTGAGCTTCAGATTATATATCTTCAAATTATCTTTCCTTCAAACTGGTATTAAAGCCTTTAAAAAGAAAAAATAACGGCCAACAATCTTGTTTCCCTTGTGCCTCATTTTAATGGAAGAAATTGGATTATTATTTCATTCATCAACCATACATAAATTTATTCATCCATAAATAAATCCAATCATTCAAATAAAACGCATAAAACAACCTAGGAATCACTCAACTATAAAATCATGCAATAAATCAAGAATTATAATTATAGCACACGATTTTAGATCTACACTCTAATACCACTTTTTGGAACTCGTCCGTTTGGATTAGGAAAAATAAAATATAATTCAAAATAAGTTTAATGGAACAGATATTTAGAGGGTGTTTGGTGGAAATTAAAAATTATATTTTTAGTAGATTGTGATAGAAATTTTTAAAATGTTTGGTCGAAAAGTTGTAGGACCCATGAAAGATGTGGTTAATATTGATTGTTGACTTTAACTTGAATTAAAATCGGATTTTAATCTGGACCAAACATGGGCTTACTAGATTACTATGTGTTTCATTTCAGATTAATTGCCACGTAAGTGTTTAGATGTTATACCTATTCCAACCAATTAATTTCTTTATCGTCATTCTTGAGGTTTATTGATTTGCAAGGTTTCAAACTAGATCCCATCCAATAATTATTCTTTCCTTGATCTACAAACCTATAACCCTTAGAACTTATCTCTGACTCTGATCTTCCCCACAACATGTTAATTCACCATAATTAAATCCCAGTTTTTAAATTTAAAGCCATCAAAGGCACCTAATTGGACCTATATGATTCTAGCTTTAAATAGTTTGGGCCCAATAACTAGGATCCAAATTGTCCGGTCCAATTATTACTCTACACTTATTCCACTAAAGGCCCACAATTGCACTATCTATATGTTCTACATTTAGTGTGTGTTTAAATCTCATTAAAATGAGAATAAAATTTTTTGATTTATGTGTAATATTATTTTATTTGAAAAATGTGTAATTGAAATGAAGAAAGAGAAAAACAGAAGAAGATTGACAATATGATTAAAATGGGTGTCAAACATGGGCTTAATAATTAATAAAGGGTCAAAATGAACGTTTTGCCCTTTAAATTATTACATTAGCTAAGCTATCATTTTCTTCTACGGTGTCTTTGCGAACACATTGCGGGATTATTCGGGCATATCGTCAAATGGTGAGTTCAGGTTTAAACTGAAGAAAATACTTAAGTTAGTTCATTAGCCTATTTGCATGGGGGCGGATTCCAAAAATGAATGTGTTCAACTCCCAACTTATCAAGATGTTTAACCTTATAATTAGATCTTACTCATTGGCACATCAGATATTCTAAAGTTCACAAATAGCGAACACTACCTCCGTTCCGAATTCAGGTAATCTATAAAATTGTCATTTAGAGTTAAATTCTTGGCACGATCATTCTATGGACTTAAACTCTATCCAAATGTCCTATCTAATACCCTTCGAGATACACTCAATGGACTAGCATTATGACTCCTCGGATCTTTTCGTCACGATCAAGACAAATTTCATATCTCAATCAGTATACAAATTTTGGATTGCTATGCTTTTTGATGCAAGTACCCTTTTTATATATCTCCCATTGACGGAAGACACTCAGTCAAATGCTCAATAAATGCATCAATTTGTTGAAGGGATAAACAAATAATAAATACATGGAAAACCTCCTTATATCGGTCGAGGACTATGGCCAAGGAATGTGGGGGCCAATGCATGCGCCGATAAATACTCCAACCATCGACCACGGGTAGGAGAGATCAATACTATATATAATTGACAACAAATGTTCTCCGCTAATCCTTCGTAAATTTCAATTGACAACAAATGTTCCCGAGTCTAACCATTTATGTTAAGTTTAAGACTATTAAATTTCTACGTTATGCGACCCAACAAATATTTTGATTATTTTTGAATTTATTTTGGTATTATGAGCCTATAATAATTATTGCAACAAACGAGCCTAGAACATGGCTTGCTTTGTATGGTTTAATTGATTTCGAGGGAAAACAAGGTTGGATAATTGAAACTGTTAGTATATCTCGTGCCATTTTAGATAATACAGGGTATGACCGCTCATTTAATTTTCACCATCGTAAAATATCTAACTTATCCACTTCATTTTCAGGTATTAAACTATAATGATCAAATTGATAATATCTTTCTAATTCAGCAGGTGTTGTATGTGGATTTGCAATTGAAATTGAAGTAGTAGATGAACGACTCTCTCCCCTTTTTTTTATTTTAAATTTGCTTTTTTATTTTTTTCAATTTTTTTTTACGGGCCGCGGGTTAACCGCGGCCCGTAGGGGTGCAACCCGCGACACCCGCGGGTTACACCTCCTTGGCCCATGAACCGCCCGCACGAGTCACGGGTCGGCCCGTCGTCCCGGTTTTCACGGGTCTGACCGGCCCGTCCGTCTTGACACCTCGAGCCTATAGATTACGAGGCTGACTGGGGGCATTCCACTTTTTTGTGAAAAATGTATTTTATAATAATGATTTTTTGAAAATTGTATAGTAAAAGAGTAGGAAAATTTTTGAATTTATATGTAAAATTATTTTGTTGAAAATAAGTGATTAAAAATGAGTCACGGAAAAAAATAAGTTTGTAAATGATGAGGCTCCAATAGGGGCTGAATCTTTTTTAAACTGGTCCAAACCACCATAATCTTGTGATGACTTATTTATATAATTTTCTTTAAATAAAATGTTGTTTTTACAATTATTTAAACTAGATAAAAATATTTTATTTAGAGCAAATTTCATGAACTTTCCAGCCGCACACTACAAAACTTATTAGGAGGCGTAGCGTAATTCTCTAATACTTTGATTTTTATTTGCATACCTAAAAGATTTGAAATTTTACCCATCAGAAAATTAATTAGTCCGAAGTTAGGTTACACATTTTCCTCCCACATTTGTATTTTATTTTTATTGTCAGTAAATAAATACTTTTACTTTGTTGTGGTTAATTTAATTAAAAAGACAAAAAAATGGGAAATTTGAAAACATTTTGACGAGGCTAATGTGGAGGAATAGGCGATTGCATATTTGGAGCGCTTGGATTGTCGGCGCTCAAAGAAAGTGGCATAACTTTCGCATACGGTGTCCGTTTTGGGCCCATAATCCCATTTCGGAAAGCTCGCGACGATTCAGATTGAACTCACTGCTTGACCGTGACGTATGATGGATTTTGGGCTTTTGACATCGTCTTCCTAGTCAAAACAGCATTTTAAATTTCGTAGTTCGTTAATTTTAATGTTTATTTGTTTTGCTTTGTAGCCCAACTCATTTAGGGACTGTTGGCCAATAGGTTAACTGTTGTCTTTCATATTTAAAGCTCTCCAAACGTTTGTAGTTGTTGGTTGTTCAAGAAATAAGAAAAGGGCGTGAGTGTCTTAGAGAGCAATCCGTTTTCACCTTATTATTGTTTGGCTTGTAATTTCGAACTATATCACATTTCAATTAGGAACTTTTTTTTGTCTTTTTTTTTTGGGTAAATTTTGTTTGTCTGCGCAATGTGCAGCACATTGTTGGATCCGACAAGTTGAGAATACACCAGTTCTGTGGACAGCAAAGAAGAATAAAAAAAAGGGAAAAGATAAAAAGAAAAAGTAAAAAATAATAATAATAAAATAATAATGTACCTTACTTAAGCACAGGGTAATACCATAGAGTGCATGTATAAAGACTGCTTGCCATTCTTGACGATATTAATCGCATATTTACAACTGTTCTTCCTCGTGAGAGAAAATGACAGAATTAGAGTCAAGTAAGATGCTTTAACTTACGTTTTTTTTTAGTTGTTGTCTCAAGTTTCCTTTTCGACTTTAGCTCTATATTCAATTGCTAGATCAACTAGCATTCTCGATATTATGCTTGGAATATAACGCGTGAAGAAGTAACCAAGAACATATTGTTTTTTGTGGTCCCTTTACAATGCTGGGCACTGCGACTTTGCTTGACCAGTTTAAAAAAACTTTCTTTTCTTTTGCTTTAAGTTTGTCACTGAACCTTCATTTTTTATTGGCGAACAGATAGCGCAAAGCTTAATCTGGCGGGTTTGGGAATTGTGCCGGAGGAGCTAACTGAGGATAGTTTTGAAACTTGGAAAAATTGCTTGAAAAATTATTTCGTAGGGAATGGGCTTTGGGATGTTGTCTCTAGGGAGACTAAACCAGATAAGAAAAATCAAAAAGAGCGTGAAGAATGGAAGAAAAAGAATGCTTTGGCTCTGCATGCAATTCAACTTTCATGTGGATCAGCAATATACTCTAAGTTTAAAGAACACATTTCTGCTCATTATGTATGGACTCATTTGACTGAGAGAGATTGGGGACGGGTGCAACAACCACTGCCAACCTCAGATCAGGACGAAGAAAGTCATGTCGAAGATAATGGTAATGTATCAATCCTTGTGATGCACTAGCTCGTCTAAAATCTTATCATGTTATAAGAAACATGAAATTGCACAATTGATTCTCAATTAGTTAAAAATGTGCAAGCAAGTTATCAACCTTTTATTAATGTTGCACAATCAGTTCTCAAAGATGGAAACCGTTTAAATCTTTGTTAAATTGTCATGCAAACTTCTGTAGCTATCTATAAAATTTAACTCTCAGACATTCTTCCACAAGAACAATGTGGTGGCGCCAATTTTCCCTTTTATTTAATGAACTTTGTATTCGACACAAGCCCCCTAACATACAGGTCGACTTCATTGTTTGAAGGGTCGAGAAAGTACCTTGATTATGAGCGTTTATACAAGGCAGTTGAAGAAGGTAACTGGCATTCTATAGAAGATTTCCTTCAGCATAATCGAGATGCCATTAGGGAAAAAATTTCATCACACAAAGATACAGCTCTGCACATTGCAATTTTGTCTGGACATACTGAAATTGCAGAAAAACTTGTAAAACAGATGGAGGCACACGACTTAGAACTGAAAAATGAATTTGGAGCTACTGCTTTATCTCTTGCTGCGATTTGTGGTGCGAAGAAACTGGCCAAGGAAATGGTACGTAAGAACAAAAAATTAGTTACAATACAAACTGCAGATCATGAAGATGGGCATCTTCCTGTGATTGTGGCTGCATTGTATGGACAAAAGGAAATGGTTCGTTATTTATACAAAATGACGCCAAAAGATGAGCTGAGTCCCGAAAAGGGTGAAAATGGAGTCGAACTACTCAATTGCCTTATTACTGCTGAAATTTATGGTATGTGAACAGATAATGAGTGGAGTCTAATGATACTCTTGAATAATTCCGTCAATTGCAGATAAACCTAATATTCATGCACGTATACCACATATTTTAGGTGGCCATTTTGTTCCACAGTAGTGAAGACATAGTTCTCACGTTGAGCGTGAAGCACTAGAAATCACTGTTTGAATACAATTTATAAATTGGTTTATAAATTCAGTCAAAATCAAGGATTAATTTCAAATATATATTCATAACTACTAATCATTATTATCCACAAATTTTGAGGAATTCACTATTATAAATTTGCCAGACACAGGCTATATGTTTTTTGATTTCGGTTTACTAAAAGTTGCAGCCGCAATCCATATGATATGGATACCTAATTCTCGATGTTTTCTTATTGTAGATGTTGCTTCTATGCTATTGAAAAGGCATCCAAAGTTGGGTGTTACCCCAGATCATAGTGGCAATTACACTCTCAGAATATTGGCTCACAAGCCTTCTGCATTTCTTAGTGGGACTAAGCTTACATTTTGGGAAAGATGGATCTACTATTGTAAGTATATAAATGCTCTCCTATTAATTTCATTCACAAACAACTTACCACGAGGGTACATTTAGATAAATTTTAGTTTCTTTTTCATACTGTCTAGTGCAATATATAAACATGATTTAAATGCAAATGTTGAACATCGGCCATTTTGAAAAGTAATCTGAACTTTTTACACAAGGTGTAAGAGTACATACACCTTGGGACAGTCATCATGGGTCTCATGAAAAAGAGCATGTAGAAATGCAAACATCAAGTACTGGTCACGATCACATCATTCAAATTGATGAATCAAGCGACGAAGATCCGACGGGAAAGATGGCACATGGAGGCCTAACTATGACTACTCGAGGTACATCAAATAGCACCACATTCCTCCCCTTCTTATTCAGGTCATCTTCACACACACTAAATGTAGTTTAGAGGCATAAATTAGGCCATGATGACTCATGGGTCACGCCAGGCTCGGCTAGTCCATCCCGGGCCTAAGTCTTTTCCTAAATTTATTTTGAGCACTTGGACGTCCTTCACAGTTGAGCCTGGCCAACTGTAGATGTGGGCTGACAACACCATGGCCTGCAATGGGTCTGGCTGTGCTTTCATACTTTAAGTGGTCCTAGGCTCTGATAACCAAGTACAGTTTGACACCTCTAAATAAATTCTTGTTGTGCAGCTCTAGAGTTGGTGCGCAGATTCAGTTGGGGGATATTGCAATTCCTTGGTATGTATATCTATCTATATATATATATAGATATATGATTTCTGGTACACATAAAATCAATTACACATGATTGGCTATTTAACATTAGTTTTCTTAAATTTTCAGTTCCAGAGATCAATTACATATTCCAGAGGAAGTTAGTCCATGTCGAAATCGCGAAACTTTTAAGTGTCGTGTTTCAAGAAGTGCAACATCTGAAGAAATCAGAGCTCGAGAAAATGGACATGGATACAATAATATATGATGCCATAAAGCATGGAATTGTTGAATTTATAAGAGAAATGATTAAATATAAACCTGATATCATATGGAGAAAAGATAGAAAAGGGAAAACAATTTTTTCACACGCAATTGTTTTGCGTCAAGAAAAGATTTTTAGCCTTATATTTACTTTAGGAACAAAAAAGAGTATAATCGCAAGGAGGCATGATATTTTTAAAAACAACTATTTACATCTTGCTGCAAAATTATCTCCTCCTCCTCAACTTCAGAGGGTATCTGGAGCAGCCCTACAAATGCAAAGGGAACTGCAATGGTATAAGGTAATGTATGTGTGCTTGGGCGCATGCATGTATGTGTGTGTCTGTGTGTCTGTTTGAGCATACATGTTCCTGTTGTGGTTGCTATTTGAGTCATAATATCTAAAAATTTAAGCTATTGAGAGACATTGCATACTTATTTATTTAAATTTTATCTTCAACGTGCTCCCTCCCTGCTACACATACAATTTTCATAAATAGGTGGCAATTATTGAAGTTCACATAAGTTTGTCTTGTTTCCAAAAGTTTAAGCTTTATATGAGGCGATTCAATAAAGTATTATTTAGGCAATAGACTTGAGTTCAAATTGTGTCACCCTCTACTTATGAAAAATTGTGCACGTGATTCGTCCTAAAAAAGTAGTCCAAAGTGACGGATAATATAGTGTGATTTTTTTCTTCCCTATTTAGAGGTGACACTTGAATTCACGACATTTTATCTACTCTAATGCCACTTTAATCTATGTTATCTAAAATTTCAAATCCTCACCTTATGTTGTTTCTTCCAATACACAGGAAGTCGAGAGCATAGTACAACCCAAACTCAAAGAGGAAAAAAACGCGATCAACAAAACGCCCGAAATGTTATTCAGTGATGAACACAGGAAATTAGCCAAAGATGCAGAGAGCTGGATGAAAAGCACGGCAGGATCAAGCATGATAGTAGGCACTCTAATTGCTGCTGTAATGTTCACAACAGCTTTTACAGTACCAGGTGGTAATAGAAACGAGACAGGATTGCCAACAATGCTGGAAACTCAAAGAACTCCATTCTTGATTTTCATTATTTCGAATGCTTTGTCGATGTTCAGTTCGAGTACGTCGCTGTTGATCTTCTTAGGAATTCTTACGGCGCGTTATGCAGAAGAAGATTTTCTCAAGTCCCTACCGATGAAATTAATATTTGGATTAACGTGTTTGTTCTTTTCAATCGTTACCATGATGGCATCCTTTGGTTCTGCATTGTATTTGATTCTGCATGAGAAGTTGTCTTGGGTTACCATTCCGATCATCGTCCTTTCAACTATTCCGATATTTCTTTTCTCCATCTTGCAGTTCCCTCTCTTGATTGAGATGACATATCGGACTTATGGATCCGAGATATTTGATAAACCTAAGAAGAAATTCTATTTTGCTAAGTTCCGAGCATGTTTGGCTTGGTGGAGTAAATAGTATTCAACAGTATTGAGGGAGAAAAAATTAAAATCTTATCATATAGTACTATTGAACATGGTGTCCCAAATGTTCTCTTAGTTCATTTTGGTTTCTGTCATTTTAAATGTTGATGTATCCATGGTGTTTTTTCATATGAATTCAACTTGCTCAAATATTTTACTTATAGCCACACGCCATTGATGAATTTTATTCCGCATGTTGCAGTATTTTATAATGCAAAATAAGAAGTTAATTTCAGATTATGTATCTTACAAATTATCTTGCCTTAAAACTGGTATTAGAGCTTTGCCAAAAAAAAAAACAATGTCCAACAATCTTGCCTCATTTTATTGGAAAAAATTTAATTATTATTTCATTCATCAACCATACATACATTCAGTCATCCATAAATAAATCCAATCATTCAAATAAACGCATAGAACAACCCTAGGAATCGCTCAACTTTAAAATCGTGCAATAAATTAAATTTTGAGAGTTTGTTATTCATCATATCATGTGAGTGGAGTGTTTAGGCTTCCCTTGTGCCTTATCCGCTTCACTATTTTATAATTTTATTATTGAAATTTGGAAACTTATTCATTATTAAAGATTGGACAGAAAATTCAGAGGAAATTAGAAGATTTGGCAAGCTTTATATTTTCTTGGTAGAAATCAAGGAAAACCAATATGAACGTGCTATTTTAAAATTGCATAGTGTAGGAGACCTGGAAATAATGATAGAAAGCGGAAAATTTTGAGAAAAATTTAAAACTAAAAATTTAGTAGTGACTTAATAGGGCGGATCCAGGATTAAATAGTCAGTGGCTTGACAATACAAGGAACCGAAAAATCTAAGAAATGGGAAGTCAAAAAAAAAAAAAAAAATTATATATATATATATATAAGAAAAAGATGATGAAAATGAGGGCATGGTGAACCTTGCCTTAAAATTTGCATATATAACACAATAGTAGAAAGTTGTGTTATATTAGGTCTAGGGTTCGATAATGGAAAAGAAGGAAAAACGGGGTCAAAATATCTCTAACTTATCTCCAAGGTTTGGCTCAATTGTCAGAAACAGAAACTGCGTCGCCCACTTGTCGCCTCACCTTCGCTCGAGTGACAGTGCTATCCAGGAATTTTTTTAATTCGTTTTTAAAGACTTTTGGTCCGGCCGATTCATTTCCTAACCTACATATAAATATCTAAACGCCACAGAACGTTTTTTTGAAGGTTGATCATTAAGCAAACACTTAGCTTTTCATGTTGTTTTCATCAATTACTCTTCAACATTTGTTAATCACATAGTGAACTGTTCTTGGTGGTGAGAAAAACATCAATTTCATAATTCAAATACCAAATAGCTGCTTCCTTCATATCTGTCAGAGTTTCTGAAGATCAAGGGAAGGTGACTGGAGTTCCAGTCGTTAAAAAATGAGGTGTTCTTCGTGCATCCACAGGAGATAGAGGATTTCACAAAACTAAGAGTTGATGCAGGAGAGCGCAATCCAAGAGAGATTTGGAAACTGCAACTAGGAGTTGGTGCAGGAGCACGGAATACACGAGAGCTGTTGGAATTACAGTCAGGAGATCAAATAGTACGTGTCGTCGTCTCGTCTGGTAAACTGTAAGTTACAAATCATTTATAGTGGATTGTTGACTGGTAAAGTGATCGGAGTTTTTACCCAGTTGAGTTTCTCCGTGATCAATTATATGTTATTTATTGCTTTCATAATTGCGGCAATTCAACATAGGAAAATATGAATGACATGATTAACCATCTAGAAAATAATTAATAGTAACTTGTTGCAATTTAATTGTAAAGTAATTATGATTCAGCATAATCACCTATTCACCCCCCTCTAGGTGTTGTTAGGGTCGAACTACGTATTTTCAATTGGTATCAAAGTCTTAATTCAATTATTGACCCTTAATAAATTCTAGATAAGTCAGTCATTGTCCGTACCTCCGTTTTTCGACGGAAGCAACTATGCTTATTGAAAAGTTTGAATGAGAGACTTTCTTAAAGCTTTGGATGAACGCATTTGGATTAGCGTTCGAAATGGGCGGACTCCACCTTCAACTACTGTTGCTGATGTAGTTACACCTACTGATATTTCATTACGGACTAAAGATGACTTAGTTGAGTGTAACTGGAACAGTAAGGGCATTCATGCCCTGTTCATGGTTGTGTCTGCAAAAAAGTTTAGGACAGTTTCAATGTGTAAGACTACTAAAGAAGTTTGAGACATCTTAGAACCACACACGAGAGAACTAAAACTGTTAAAAATTCTAAATTGTAGATGTTAACCTCTAGATTTGAAGAAATTAGAATGAAGGATGATGAATCGTTCAATGAATTCTATGCGAAGCTGAATGACAAAGTTAATTCGAGTTTTAACCTAGGTGAGAAGATTCCAGAGTCAAAGATAGTTAGAAAAGTCCTTCGATCCCTACCTGAAAGATTTAGACCTAAAGTCACCGCAATTGAAGAAAGCAAGGACTTAGATGCAGTTAAGATAGAAGTACTCGTAGGATCTCTTCAAACCAATGAACTCATCATTTCTCAACCAAAAAAGGTTAAATCTATAGCCATGAATACTATTAGAGAAGAAGATAGTGAGTCAACTGATGTTGAGACATTTAGGGACGACGAAATAGCTTATTTCGTTAAAAAAAATTCAGAAAGTGATGAGGAATAAGAGAAAGTCTCAAGAACGAAAAAATGAAGTCCCTAATAAATTCTCGAAAGATAGACGTGAGAAAAAAATAACTCTAGGACTTCCATTAAGAAAACTCAATCTGTTAGATGCCATGAGTGTCAGGGTTACGATCACTATAGGAATGAATGTCCTAACTTGAAAAGGAGTTCTAATAAAGAAAGACGTAAGGTTTTAGCAGTGACCTTGAGTGATGATGAATCAAATTCAAGTGCTTAGAATGATACATCTAGTGGTGAGAATGAACAAAATTTCATGGTCTTCACATTAATAGCTACGATTGAATCTGATAAGGAGATTGATAAGGTTAAAAGTGATGAAGAGAGTGAGAAATCCGATGAAGAATCTGAGAATGAACCTGATATTCACGAATCTTATCGTGAGCTATTTAAGGAGTCTTAAGATTAAAAAGGTCAACAAAACGGTACTAAAAAGGGTAAATGATCTTGAAAGATAGAGAAAAAAACTCATAGGTGATCTTTAGGACTCTACCAAAAATTTGAGTGAGTTGAAACTTGTTATAGAAAACTTGAAAGCCAAAGTTAAATCCTTAATAAGTGATCTTCAAAAATCTAACACTCAACTCCAATAATTCATGAGTGGTTCGCAGAAACTTGATAATCTGTTGGGATGAACAAGCCTACTGAAAATAGGTATGGTTTGAGTTATGTTCAAAATGATAATACTACTACTAGTACATCCAAAACCATGTTCGTCCCGGCCACTAACAAAGCTCGGAATATTGTTTATCCTGAACCAAAGACCAAAAATCTCTTAAGATCGAGACCTACTAGACAACGTATAGTCAATCATCCTACATATCAGCAACAACCTCTGAGTAGGTTTGAGCCTAGATTTATTCTCACATGTCACCATTGTGGCGCTTTGGGACACACAAGACCTAGGTGTCGTAAACTCGCAACTAGAAGTAAAAGTTAGGATGTCTCGAGCCCGGTTAACTTCCTCGCCAATCAGGTTAGCCACTTAATCGAGATGATAACTCGGTTAACTAAAATCACCTCTACTTCTAAGAAGGTTTGGGTAAAAAACAAAAGTGACCTTGAAGGTCGTGATTGATCATGCTCTTAATGATAAGAGCATCCATGGTTCTCCTTGATCAGTTCCTTAGGTGCATGCATATGTAGTTCATTGAGTCCATTTATTCTTACATGCATATCACTTATTTTTGTTTTGTTTTTATTTCCGTTGTGTGTTTTTATTTTAATTGGGTATTGATTTATTTTATATATCTAAAAAAAAAATGTTTTTGGGCTCCAAACATTTCATGGTGTCCTTAAACATAGTATTTGTGACCAAGTATGCATTCATCTGTTTTATACTGTTATTTCCATTACTTGGTTCAGTTTAATGTGGAGTATTGAGTATGAGTTGCTTCATGTACCATCTACACAGCACACACTGTGATCTTGTGAGTGAGTCTGAACGACATGTGTGAAATTTGGGATTGTAGTCATATGTTGATAAGATAACCTTGAACGTGAATTGACCTACATTTAGATTACCTGAGCCTATAATGCTTCTCCCTGTACTATTTTGAAAAAAAAAATTTATCATAGTTTAGTTCATCTCATACTTTTGTTCGAACCCTATTTGACTCAAGTAATTAAGCCCGAGGGGTTCTCATAACCTGGTGCATATGGTTAACTGACTTGGGTTAACCGGCCTAAAACTCGTCGCAAAGGTCATTTAGTCGCTTAATGGATAAAAGTTTGCACATAAGATGCAATATTTGAGAAATCGATATAAAAAAAATGCTTCAATTCAGGAAGAGAAAAGAAAAATATTTATGTATTTGAGCTCACTTTTTCAGGTCTTAAAAATCGTATAGGTTTTACTTTCATGAGTGAGGAAAATCCTTATTTAATAAGTGATGTTCGCATATCTCTTCTCACAAATTTAAGGTTTGGAGTTATGTTCACGAGAAAATGGTGGCACTTTACACGCATGAGTCTCATATACACTTTACTCCGTTTTGAACTTGATTGAGTATGTGGCAAAGTTTTATTGATAATGCTTTACTTGTAAGCACGTGCATTTTTGAGTTCATCTGATTGTCAAGGGCTTAACTTAACTTTAAAAAAAAGTGCTATTTTTCTTAATTTTCAAAAAATTAGTGCTATTTTTGTCAATAAATTTTTCGCTAGGAGACGCTCAAGCGATAGAAGAAGAAGAAGCTTCCTCACTCACTTTTCGCTGGACCCTCGCTCAAGCGATAGGCCTTCTTTTTGAATTTTACCATTATTTTTCAGGGTTTTATGCATTTCTTCTCATCTTTTCTCTTGATTTCTCTCAAAATTCGCCCTCCCACATCAAATTGGTGGTTTTATCAAGCTCTCATCATCTAAAATCAGTTCTTTGTGGTACAAATCCATTAATTCCACTTTGTTTGAAGGTACATTTCTTAAACCCTTTTCTTTTCTTTGTTTTTGCAATTATACTGGGATTTTTCGATATTTGCCCATGCTTGCTTCTACGATTGGCATTTGCATCTCATGTTTTATTCATTATCGTACATTGTCATCAATTATTGCACAATTTTGAACAAAAAATTGGATGGTGGGACTGCCTTGGGCGATTTTCCCGCGAATTTTCTTTTTGTTCTTCATTGTTTTTACATTTGTCACTCTTTAGACTTCTAGTGATGGACTTGGGGTGGTCTTTGATGCTTTATTGGAGGTTTTTGATTGGAGTGTTGGGGTTGTGGAGATGTGTGTGCTCTCTTTGAAATGTTGGGAGTGTGTATTTCATTTTTTTGGGACCATTTTTTGCGCGATTTTCTTTGTTTTTCGTTCCATTTTGATTGATTGTTGATGAAGATTGTAATGGTATTAGTTAGTGCTTTGTAGTTATGAATGTCATGGACTTCTCAAACGATTTTGGCGTGAGTTTTGGGTTCAGGATAGTCTTTGCAGTTGGATTGAGGTTGGTTGTTTTAAGAGTTCGAGCTGTTGTGGAGGTGTGATTGGTATAGTTGTGTTGCTGTGGTTTACATTGTTTTGGTGTTGCCACCGCTGCGTGACATCACGTCACTGCTGCAAGACTTCATGGCACACATCATGTCTTCACGTCCCGTGCATCTAGACTTCCCGACATCATTCTGTGCATTCATTCTAGGGCACGTTGCATTTACCCTTCTTGCCTCATTTTACGTGCATTCATGCTTCTCATTCATATCATGTTTTTCTTGTTTATCATTTCGAGGTCTTGATGTATTGATATTACTCATTTTAGATGCCGCCTAAGAGAGCTCGTACTGCCACTTCAACACTCATTACATCCACTTCTTACAGTAGGTCTAAGTTTGTCTCTACAATTGCCCAAGATACTTTTAAGTCGCAATTTTCTTTACGTCCCGCTTTATTTGAACGCGAGGTCATTCTGTCTGACTTGTCACCCAACCTCGCTACTATTTTTACTTCCCGGGGATGGGAGCCTTTACTGGTTGAGTTGGCGCCTTCTCCTAGCCTTCTCGTTCAAGTGTTTTATGCTAAGGCTTAATCACACAAAATGTCCATACGTTTGGCATGTAGTGTGCAAAACGTCCCTATGTTTTAATTTTTTGCATTTTCACCCCTATTTCAAGGTTTCATAGCGAAAAACGTCATTTTCACCTATTTTAACGTAAAATGACCAATATACCCTACTATTAAAATAAAACAAAAAAAAAAGAAAAATAAAGAATAAATTGTAATATTACTCCTAAACTTTTTAAAAAATGCAAAATAAGTCCAAATTTTATGAAAATATTAAAAATAACAAAAAAACTCCATCTCTTCTCCTATGCCTCCCTCCTCCTCCACCACCGTCACCGTCACCGTCGCCGCCAAAACCATCAGAATTTCACAGCAGCGGTGGAGGGAAGCGGAAGAGAAGATTGTCCCAACTCCCATTCCCATTCCCACTCACCCATCCCACCCCACTCAATCAAAACCAGAAACTTGTCCCCTTACCCATCTAGCCACCACCGACCCACCACCACAACTCCCCTCACCCAAATCAACCAACCATCATAACCCTATGGTAGGGACTTCAACATACACAGCAGGCATGTTTCTGTAACTCCTTCACATTTATTTCTTCTACCATAAGCTCTTTTACCATAAGCCCTTGAATCCTGATTGATCCACCATAAACTTAAAGTACAGAGAAAAATGGAAGATGCCAAGGTGGCGACAATGGTGCAACTACAGTAGTTCCTTTTCTTGTAGCAGCTTCAGTGCCAGAAACAACAATAAGACACCATTTCTCATTCCCATCCAACATCGATGCTCATTTTCGCCCTCCTCAGCACCATCTCCTTCACCACCGTCCCCTCGTTTCTCATCAGCCTCAACATCAACACGCTCCATCTCAAATCCCTAATTTTAATTCGATCCCCAATTTGCCCCACCCACAAAACCTTAATTGTTCTACCATTAATAATAATATTGCCCAAAATGCCCAGCAATAGCGGGGATGAGGGGAGAAACAAAAAGCTTCATTTTTTTCAGCATAAGCAAAATTAACTTTGGACCAAGTAATATGAGAAATGGGTTGCTAGAGTGTGAGGAATAGGAGGGAAGAATTAGGGAGGAGACATTGGCGAGAAAGGTGGCAAAGTCGGTGGAGGGCGGCGGAGGTGGTGGCGGCAAGGAGGGGTAAACAGGACCAACTGGTTTTGAGTTTAGGAGGAGGTGGTGGGTGGGTGGGTGGGTGGGAGGGAGGGAGGGAGGCGATAAATAGTGATTAGGTTTTATTTTTTATTTTTTATATTTAATGAAAAGTTACCATTTTACCCATTTTAAAAAGTTTAGGAGGATGATTGCGATTTATTCTTTTATTTTCTTTTTTGTTTTATTTTAATAGGAAGGTATATTGGTCATTTTATATTAAAAATAGGTGAAAAAGAAATTTTCTGCTATGAAACGTTGAAATAAGGGTGAAAATGCAAAAATTTAAAAAGTAGGGACGTTTTGCACACTACATGCCAAACGTAGGGATGTTTTGTGCGATTAAGCCTTTATGCTAACATTCATGATGTTAGTCATTCAACTTTTAGGGTTTTTTTTTGGGGTAGGACAGTTAGGATTACACCCAATGACTTATCCAGTCTAGTACATAACCTTAGGATCGTTCATCCTTTATTCCCTTACCTTTCTGTTGTTACTCTTCCATCGGACTCTCTTATCCATTCTACGGTGTTTAATACACCGTTGGAGGGTGGTCCAGGTGCGATGCACACTGGATCTCTTCCTACTGATTGTCAGATTCTATTGTGCATTGTGTGCACGAATCTGTGGCCCGTGTCGCATACCTCTTCTTTACCTATGGAGAGGGCTCCATTTTTATAAGCCTTACTGCATGGCGATTCTATTGATCTTCGTACCTTTATTTTTCAGCAGATTCCTTGGGCTTTTCAAGTCACGGGGATGCTGATGGGGCTGCCATATACTTGTTTGATTTATTGATTAGTGACAGCCTTAGGCGTTAGTTTTCCAGAGGGGGTTCCTCAGAGGGTTTCTTGGCCAATTGGCCACATTACTATTTCCCAGAGTCGGTGACATGCTTCGTCTGAGCCAGTTGATATGACTGTGCCAGCTGATTATTGACTACCTTCTTTCTGTTGATCCATCCGATTTTTCTCTTTCTACTTCTGCTCTTCCAACCGCTAATATTCCATCTTCTTCTACCTCTGCTCCTCCTCCCGCGGGGTCTGTTCCTCCTCCTACTGATCTTTCCTCTATTCTCGTTGATCCATCAATTGATTTTATAGGACAGATGACCGTGCTGATTGAGCAGCAGGCTAGTATGATGGCAAAGCTCACACAATTGCGAGCTACAGTTGATCGACACACTACCGAGTTTACTAAGTTTAGGGTGTTGTTGGGTATCTTCATCGAGGGCTTTGGTGGATTCATCGCCACTGGGATGATGGTGCAGCCTCTGAGGAGAGGACTGGTTCTGATTATGATGACGATACATCTTAGTTGATAGTTTGCCCCTTGTCATTTTGTGACAAAAAGGGGGAATAGATGTATATGATAATTTGGAGTAGATATTTTCAATGTATATGATAATTTGATTTGACATGATGTATCTACAAACTTTTGATTATCTGATAATTTTCAGTATTGCTAAATTAAGTTTTGATGTTTTGTAGTATCAATGATTTATTTTGGTATGATGGGTTGCATTGATATTATGTCTTAATTTAGTGACACTGAAAAATGAATTACGAGTTATTAACTGCTTCATTCATTTTTACACTTAAACCTGCTTGATTAACTGCTTAAATTGGTTTTACATTTTACACTGGGGACTTGAGTTATCTATTTCAGGAAACGGGTTTTGATATATAAAAGCATAGTTTGATCAAGATAGTTTTTGGTTGTGTCAGTTTTTGTATATATTTTTTTTACTAAGACCTTGACTTTAGATTATAGTTTTGTCACAGAATGCCAAACGGGGAGCTTGTTAAGGATTTAATGTAATTGGCAAATCAGTGAATAAAAGGGACTTAAATTGATATGTTGTAAAAGTCAATGAGTAATGTGCAAATAGTAGAAAGTTGTGTTATATTAGGACTAGGGTTCGAGAATGAAAAACAAGGAAAAATGGCAACGGAATATCGCTAGCTTGTCACCAAACTTTGGCTCAAGCGTCAAAAATAGAAACTGTGTCGCCCACCTGTCGCCTCACCTTCGCTCGAGCGACAACCTGTCGCTCGATTGTCGCTCACCCTTCACTTGAGCGACACTTCTATCCAGGAATTTTTTAATTCGTTTTTTAAAGGTTTTTTTTTCCGACTCATTCATTCCCTAACCTACATATAAATGTCCAAATGCCACAAAATATTTTTTTGAAGGTTGATCATTAAGTAAACACTTAGCTTTTCATGTTCTTTTCATCAATTACTCTTCAACCTTCGTTAATCACATAGTGATCTATTCTTGGCAGTGAGAAAAATATCAATTTCATAATTCAAATACCAAATTGCTACTTCCTTCATATCTATCAGAGTTTTTGAAGATCAAGGGAAGGTTACTGGAATTCTAGTCGTTGAAGAACGTGGTGTTCTTTGTGAATCCACAGGGGATAGACGATTTCACAAAGTTAGGAGTTGATACAAGAGAGCGTAATTCAGGAGAGCTTTGGAAACTGCAACTGGGAGTTGGTGCAGGAGCACAAAATACAGGAGAGCTGTTGGAATTACAGTGAGGAGATTAGATAGTACATGTCGTCGTCTAATCTGGTAGACTGTAAGTTACAAATCGTTTATAGTGGATTGTTGATTGGCAAAGTGCCCGAAGTTTTTACCCAGTTGGGTTTCTCCGTGATCAATTCTGTGTTATTTATTGCTTTCATAATTGCGGTAATTCAACATAGGAAAATATGAATTGCATGATTAACCATCTAGAAAATAATTAATAGTGACTTGTTGCTATTTAATTGTAAAGTAATTATAATTCCGCATAATCACATATTCACTCACCTTTAGATGTTGTTAGGGTCGAACTACGTATTTTCACCTTAAAAGACTAAAAAATGAAAATGAAAAGACATCGAAGTACAGAAAATACGAAAGACTAGTACCTTAAAACACTACTAAGTTGCTACTTGCAATTCCTCAAAAGATTAAAATGATCACTTATTAACTCTGAATTAATACCAAGAACTACAATATACAAATTCGACGAATAATATCAAATTTTCAATTCACAAATTCAATTGAAATAACAATATATATACAACTTCTAGCGACCAGAAAATTAGCCATATTTAATGGTTTTTCATTTAGAAATATGCGGGGCATATCTGATCATGAGTTTTTCAAAACGATACCAAGAACCTATCCCAAAGATTGAATATAGGCCAAAAATAAGCTAAAAGAGGAGTTAGATTTTCAACTCACTATTTTGATCTCATCGTTCGCAGTTTAGCAAATGAAATATGCATCACAAAATGCAATGTGAGTACTTCAAAAAGGTATTAAAAACAAACGATTATAAATTGACCTGCTAACTAGCTCGGTGAAATATGTCAGCTGCAAAAGTTTCTATATTTTTTAGGGATCTGAGTAAAGGATTTTATGGATATATATTCCATTCCAAGAAGCGGCCAGAAATTTTATATCTTAGATTTAAAAGAGTCCAGTATATATATAGTTTTCTCCAATTTAAATTTAAACCTGCTTCTTGTCTTTTGATGTTTTAATCCAGCAAACTTAATTTAAATATATTAAATTTGTTATATAAAATGTAAAAACTTTATTTGCGAGTAGGAAGCACACCAGCAACATGCGTTGCGTGATTCTGCATTGTTTTTTGCAGTCGACTAAGTGGACAATTGACCATAAGCGAACTTTGTTCAATTTTAGTGTAGCAGAAAAGGAAATGAAAAACACAAATAATCTCAAAACCGTAATTTGAAGAATACCCGAATTGGGACGGAATTATCATCATATCTATGTTGGGACGAGGCTTATTGTGGTTTAAATTGAAAACCACTTTGCAAACGCGAATAATGTTTGCCTACGAGCGAGTGTACATTTAAACTTAGAAAACATTGAATTAAAAAAATACTAAGGATTAGAGAAAGATCTTGTAGAATTTTAAAATTTAAAATGTTACAAAGGAGATATTCTCACTCATTTACGTAGAAAAGATTATTACAATTTTGCCATTTGGAAAGACATTGCACATGTTATATTAACTCTAACCATTAACTACACCCATTGTTTTATTATGTTTTTGTATGGAAATAAAGGCAAGAAAAACATGATATTTGTTTTACTCAAGAAAATAAATATGACTTACTTGTTATGGTGAACACTACAATAATGGACAATATTGAAGAAGAAGAAAAAATGTAAAATCCTTTTTTATTGTACTACAGATCGACCTCTATCTTGCAGAATATGATCTAAATGGAATAATTGATTTTGCGACATTAAAGGTTTTAAATCATACATATATCATGGAGAAATAGAAAAAGGCTGCAAGTACAGGGAAAAAAATAGATTTTCTACAGAAATTTGAATTTCACTCACAAGGGGAGGCGAGCCCACATGAATTAAATATTGCTAAAAAAATCGGGACCCACCTGTTGTGTGTATTCTTTCTGGGTAATTTCATGTACCCATAGCATTGCTCGGAGAAATATAGGTGGTGGAGCTCGATACCACTGCCTCACCTTCCCACCATCTGAGGTGGTGTCCCTACGGTATCTTGACTGGCACATCTTGAGTTCAAGTTTCAATTTCTTTTCTGGTTGGAAATTATATTTCAAATCCACGTAAAGGATAAGTTGTTTCTTAGATAAATTTCATCTGCGATCACTAAATTTCAGTTGGCTCTATAAACTTTATATTATCTTAACTGAGTCACTGGTTCCTAATTTCACCATTCTACTAAATTACGTAATCAATCACACTCGAAACTATCGCCCTCGAGACTATCATACCATAAAATGAAAATGGTAAAACAAAGATTATAGCAACGTCTTTAGATTAAAATGTTAAAATATATTCAGTGTGGTAGGCTGCTAATTAAATTATCCTCATTAATTTGGAGAAAGCATGTGACGAAACGGGGAAATTAGAAAGTAAATTGAAGTTTAATGATCCAATTGAGATTTTGTCGAACGTTAAGTGACTACAAATGAAATTTACACATATTTTAACGATGACTTCTTCTAAAATAACAGTGATGGAAGTGACTATTGATGGGCATATGACCTTTTGAAACATAGCCAATGGGAAAAGAGGATCAAAAAACAAAAGTTTTTCATGAATCAAGCGAGAGGGTTTTTCCTAAATAAATAGAAACATTAAGACAGATGAAACTTTCCAAGAATTACCTAAAAAATTTCCAAAGCTAGAAAGGATTTTTATCTTCTTTTAACAATAGGAAATATTTTCTTATTCTTTTAAAAGAAAGAGATAACTGCACGTTTTCTACGTGGTATTAGATCATGTGGAATAGTACATTAAAAGACAAGATTTTAGTTTCGTTTTCTTTCTCGATATTGTTATGTTATATAATAACCTTACCAAACATGAATTTAATATATGATTTTTCATATTAATAGGCTGTACTCTCTGCTTGCTTTATATTCTTCAGTCACAGAAATTTTCTTCCTCGTGTTTTTCATCTTAAGCTCTCCTCTGCAGGATGGAAATCGTCGTGGCGTTTT
Organism: Fraxinus americana; assembly: GCA_035079005.1. Taxonomy (NCBI): domain Eukaryota; kingdom Viridiplantae; phylum Streptophyta; class Magnoliopsida; order Lamiales; family Oleaceae; genus Fraxinus; species Fraxinus americana. Next base: position 31,345,470 of record CM068717.1, on the reverse strand, counting down.
CAAAGGTAAAATTTGGAGAGTTGTATCTAGCGTTTCATAAGTATGAATGGCTCTCGAGAAGGAATCACATGTTCAAGTTTCTACTCTCTTCATGCACTAATTTTCTTTTAGACGACCCTATGATGTTATTGTTTACTAAAGTTTGCCGGCCTATGATGTCATGACCTGGATTCTATGTTGTATTGCAGATCAAATTATTTCTTAATTCAAACTGAAATTGCAGTGATAAATTGTTTCAGAAGTCTCATGGATACTAGACAAAGAATGTGAGTTCATTTTTGAATTGCTTATGTTTCTTATCCATGGATTCTCCTCCTTCATTGTCTTAATATTCAATCTTATGTAGTACATTAAGCCTCCATGAACTTTTTTTCTTGCGAAAAATGTGGCATATTCAGTTTCTAAGAACTTAAGATACTTTGTCATGTTAGAGGCCTATGCCTATTGACGAGAAAAAAATTGGAAGGTTTTGGGCATTAGATTATCGATGCTGAGGTTTCATATGGTATCATATCAGATGTAGTAAAGAACTCAAATCAAGTCCCACCTGCCGTAAATTTGTCAATATTCATTCTGCCTCCGATGAAAAAAAAAAAATGTGTCTGTGATTTGCATATGAGGGATGTGTTAAAATAGACAAGTTTACATAAAAAATATAATTTCCCTTTTAACAACTTAAACTTTTAGATAATTGACATGATGAAGTGACAGAATAACACAACGGTTTGTTTGGTAAGTCAAACCAGACACGATTGAAATGGGCATAACCAAAATAAGTCTGTTCATGTGGCATTTTTCTTAAATTATAACCAGTCATCAAATTTAACATATCAACATGCCATAAACGTGCAAAGATATATATACATTCAAGTAATACTGGTTGTCTGGTTCTTATTGTTCTTATTTATTTGTTTATTACGGATTAGCATATTTCGGTTCATCTTGTTTATACTAACATGTGTGTAGATGCCCTGTTAACAGAGATGATGCATACAAGAAAAAGTTGCAGAAAATCAAATTTAAAAGTGTTGAGAATCCTTTCCGGTTTGCCATTGCAGGGAAGAGTACAAGATTCAAGCTCCACCCATTAAAAATTGTCCTGATTATCATTGCTCTTGGGACATTTGTAACAATTCTTTCATCTCCACTAGTTTATCAACAGAAAAGTATGTTCCACAATGTTTCCTGTTAAATTCTACTTTCAATGACATTTTTTACTTGTGCACCAACAACAACGAAGTAAATCTTATTCTCAGATAAATTTAGGGTCGATAGGACTCCTTTTTGGCCTGTCCTTTCAATCCATTAGAATTCATATCATAGGATGTGATAAGATTTCTTCTGGCTGTCAACTTACAGCAACTCTCCGTTATATGGTTGGGGCTTTAGGCTTTAGGATTCATGTGCATAACCTTAATTGAGCTTGTACAAGTCTCCTATTTTGATTATGTCTTAATGGATAATGTCCCATTTAAAGTGTTAGTGCTCAGCCCTTCGAATTCGAGTCTCAGATATTCTTCCATTGCAGGCTTTAAACTCCCTTGAACTTATAGAACACACAGAAGCCCCATGCTTTGTTCCGAAAACCTTGTTCGCGAACTTGTATAGAGAAGACCATAATAGAAGTAGACCTTAAGAAAGGGTAATTGGTACAAAACACCCCTAACCTTTGGCTCTATTGTGAAATACTCCTCTATCCTTTCATTTTTGCCGAAAATCCCCCTATAGGACATTTTCTTTGCGGAATACAACATTTTTGTACCATTTTCTCAATAAAGCATTGTGAAATGACGAATATATACTCATCTTTAAACAAAACAAAACAAGAAGAAAAGAAGAAAAAATAAAGAATTAATTGCAAATGTGGTCCCAAATTTTTCAAAAAAAAAAAATACAAACAAATTCCAAATAATTAATTAAAAACTTAAATGGACGTATAAGATAGTTTTTATATTTTATCTAAAAAAAATCATATAAATGTTTTTTTCACTTTTATTTCTTTTATTTATAATATTATCCACATGTAAGTTAATTTTTATCTTCTATTTCATTTTCAATGAATTTATTGTAATATACTATATATATATATATATATATATATATATATATATATATATATATATATATATATATATATATATAAATCAAATGAACAACGAATAATATCATCAATTATATGATCGACGTTTTTCAATAATGCATAGCTTATATATTGAAGCCCACATCTTGTGAACAGGTGGATATGGGGTGAGCCGGATCCTCGGTACGTATTAGATTTAGACATCAATTGGCATGACCTTTTAAGAGCATTGGAGCAGTTACCTGAAGATAAAAAGATTCGACGAGTCGGACTTCTCAATTTTGATGAGAGGGAAATCCATCAATGGAAACAGCTTATTCCCACGGCTCATCACGAGATTCTGCACCTGGATTACGCCCAGGAAGACATTACTGGGGATTCCTTTAATCCTGAATGGATTGATGAAGAACAAGACGATGAAGTTCCTAGTTGCCCTCATCTATCTAAACTTGAAGTCCAAGACAGCGCCCTGATCTTGTTTCTGTCAAACTCGCTTGCCATAATAAAGTAAATTGGTCGAAAGATATTGCTCGACTACACTTGCAGATATCAGCTGCTTGTCACGGACCACATGGTAGTGACATGAGATTGGGCATGACACGGGAATGTCATGGCACCAAGTGGGAAAATGAAGTAGACCTATGGTTGATTAGGTCTAGACTTCAAAGGTACATGGCGATGCCGGTGTCACCTAATTTTGTGGGGAGATGACCGGTGTCCATGGTGTCGGGTTCGTGTCCCAGTGATGGCTGGAAAATTCGGGTGACGTCGCACGCTGGCGCTGCGACGCGAGGTAACGTCGCGAGCGAGTCTTTACCAGGGTGACGTCGCATTCAGGTTGCAGGCAGTCCCAGGACATCGCAGGCAGATCGCGAGCGGTGCCCAGGGACATTGCGGGCGGTTGCGGGAACGCCCGAGACATCGCGGGCGGTTGCGAGCGGCACGCCAGGTGACGCGACCGGACATGGCCGGGACACGAGGCTGCGATCGCGTCCACAGCGTAGCGGCACCTGAACACGAATGCGGTTTGCACGACATGGGGAGTGACATGGGCGCGACATGGGCAGTAAATCCCAGCATACCAGGTGGTTTTCTGTAGGAAAATACTATGGGCAGATTGCTGGGACATTTTGGGAAGACTTGTCCAAGTTGGTTACTTAACCAACTTGCAAGAAGAAAGGCCAAGGGAGGAAGCAAAACTCAAATTGGTGACTATGAAAGGGACATAATTCCCATGGGATTTTTGAAGGAAGAATCCACTTGCAAAGAAGCAAAGTCCAAGTTTGCTTCCACTTGGTCTAAGGAGGTTTAAAGGCAAGTTGTGGCCAATGGGGACCCTTGGATGGGGGATTGATGAGGATTGATCCTAGCCATTAAATCTAAGGAGGTTTACATGGGATTTGCCTATAAATAGGGATGAGGTCCCTTTGTAATTTATTAGATTGAATTAGATTGAATTAGATTGGAATCACTTAGAATTTCAAGTAGTATATGTGAGTTGAGAGAATTGTTGGAAGGCATGCAATTTATGGGATTCATGCTATTCATATAATTCTTAGATCACATTGTATATTACATTGGTGTGGAGTTTTATTGAAAGAGAGATTTTCTCCCCAAACTTACTTGTTCTCGATATTGTCTTTACTTCAAATTTCATACTCAAAGTTTGTCTTGATTTAGCCTACAAGGTTGAATCATTTTGGGGCGTCGAAAGGCTGACTTAGCGCTTTCTCGTAGGGACGGGAATTGTGTTGCGTTAAGGCCGCACGGTGTCTAGTTTTTCTAGTGTAAGAAATCTAGTCCCGTGACAAGTGGTATCAGAGCGGGTTCGTCAAGTGATAAGTTGTTATCATGGCGGATTGTCCACAAACTTTGGAGGAAAAAAGGGGACGTGGTGTTGCCCCAATTGAAGTAAAGAAGACATGGCGAAAGAGTGCGGGTGATCGGGTGGAATCTCTTGGAAACTCCATTGCTTCTTGGAGGGAGGAGTATGAGCAAAGAAAGAAGAATAAAGCTACACTTCATAGTTGCTTTGTTTGCAAAGGACCACATTCCATGAGGGATTGTCCTAAGCAAGGATCGTGGGCATCCATTTCCGTGGGGACGGAAAAGAGCAACCATTGGGGGTGGAGTTAGCCGAAGTCTTCGGGGATGATGAAGACATGATGTCCAGCGGAGTTACGGGAGAACTACCAAAGGGGACATTGATGAATCATCGTCCAAAAAGTCCAAAAATGGGAACATTGATGTTCAATCATTCGACAAGCGTGGGAACGCTACAACCGGGAGTTGTTCAGCCGAGGAACCAATGCGGTGACGCAAGGGTGAAGGTTGGTGTCGGCTGTGGCATGTAAGAGGTTGCAACGGGGAGAGGTGTATGGAGCCGTAGAAACCCGTCCATCAAGGGGATGGTGTCGCAAGTGGAGAGAACATTCGGTTCCATTTTTCGGGAGGACAATACAACGCGTGAGGTGCATGAGGGAATGCCGAACACGTTCCGCTACGAGGGCGTTAGCGGATTAGGTGGGGGAGATTGTCACGGACCACATGGTAGTGACATGAGATTGGGCATGACACGGGAATGTCATGGCACCAAGTGGGAAAATGAGTTAGACCTATGGTTGATTAGGTCTAGACTCCAAAGGTACATGGCGATGCCGGTGTCACCTAATTTTGTGGGGAGATGACCGGTGTCCATGGTGTCGGGTTCGTGTCCCGGTGATGGCTGGAAAATTCGGGTGACGTCGCAGGCTGGCGCTGCGACGCAGGTGACGTCGCGAGCGAGTCTTTGCAACGCTGCGAGGTGACGTCGCATCGGGTTGCGGCGATCCCAGGACATCGCGGGCGAATCGCGAGCGGTGCCCGGGACATTACGAGCGGTTGCGGAACGCCCGAGACATCGCGAGCGGTTACGGCGGCACCCGGGACGCGGCGGGACATGGCCGGACCACGAGGCTGCGATCGCGTCGCGGCAGAAGCGGCACGGCAACACGAGAATGCGGGGGGCACGACATGGGGAGTGACATGGGCGCGACATGGGCAGTAAATCCCCGACATACCGGAGTGGTTTTACGTAGGAAAATACTATGGGCGGTCTTTGGGACATTTTGGGAAGACTTGTCCAAGTTGGTTACTTAACCAACTTGCAAGGAGAAAGGCCAAGGGAGGAAGCAAAACTCAAATTGGTGACTATGAAAGGGACATAATTCCCATGGGATTTTTGAAGGAAGAATCCACTTGCAAAGAAGCAAAGTCCAAGTTTGCTTCCACTTGGTCTAAGGAGGTTTAAAGGCAAGTTGTGGCCAATGGGGACCCTTGGATGGGGGATTGATGAGGATTGATCCTAGCCATTAAATATAAGGAGGTTTACATGGGATTTGCCTATAAATAGGGATGAGGTCCCTTTGTAATTTATTAGATTGAATTAGATTAAATTAGATTGGAATCACTTAGAATTTCAAGTAGTATATGTGAGTTGAGAGAATTGTTGGAAGGCATGCAATTTATGGGATTCATGCTATTCATATAATTCTTAGATCACATTGTATATTACATTGGTGTGGAGTTTTATTGAAAGAGAGATTTTCTCCCCAAACTTACTTGTTCTCGATATTGTCTTTACTTCAAATTTCATACTCAAAGTTTGTCTTGATTTAGCCTACAAGGTTGAATCATTTTGGGGCGTCGAAAGGCTGACTTAGCGCTTTCTCGTAGGGACGGGAATTGTGTTGCGTTAAGGCCGCACGGTGTCTAGTTTTTCTAGTGTAAGAAATCTAGTCCCGTGACATGCTGGTTTAGCTGCCTCTTGCAAAGGCAGTTACCCTGTGCATCTGCTTTTAATTACAAAGTGGCCACTGATACCAAATTTGTTCACTTGCAATGATCGAGTTGTTCATGTGGGTAACATGTGGTTATATAAACCGAACTTGGATGCACTTAGAAAAAAGCTTCAGCTCCCAATAGGATCATGTGAACTTGCACTTCCCCTTGGAGCCAAAGGTAAGCTCTCCCTAGTTTTGTGCACTAAATATTCTTGATACCAAATATGGGATTTCACCAAACGCCAAACTCAATTCTTTGATAACATCACAAAGTTCGTGTTACTCATGGGCGGAGATAGGGGTGGGCTGTAGATAGGGGTGGGCTGTAGTCCACCCTTGCCCAAGCCCAGGATCAGTAAAAAAAAAAAAATTGGTTAAAGCCCAATTGTTTCCACTTTCCAACCCAATAGCCCACTGTCCAAGTTCAACCCAGTAGCCCACTGTCCTAGCCCATTTGAAAAATTGAAAGCCCAATTTGCAATCCACCTAAAATTGAACTCAATTCCCACCCATTGACCCAAAAGGCCAAACCCTCTCTACTCTCTCTCACACCCTTCGTCCCTCTCTCACTCTCTGCTCTCTCTCACTCTCAAACAGCGAGAGCCGAGAAACTACTGAGATTTAAGTAGCTTCCCCCACCGGAGGAGAAGTTTGGCCGTTTGGGGTTGCCGGCGAGTAGAATGAGCGCATCAAGGTTCATAAAGTGCGTGACCGTCGGTGACGGAGCAGTGGGTAAAACTTGCCTGCTCATTTCGTATACCAGCAATACCTTTCCCACTGTAAGTACCCACTCGTTTTCATTTTTCTTCCCCTCTATACAATTGTTGGTGTATTTTGGTTATCAGGTCAAGAAGCTAGTAAATGATTAGGGCTTTTATTTTTTTTTTTTTGGTGTCTTAATATTTGATAATTGTGAATTTGTGAGTGCGATAATTTTTGGCGTCTTGCTCTAATTTTCTAGTTTTTTTGGCTAGAAAGTGATGGGATTTCTTGGTCTATAGTAACCAGAATCCTGAACATTTGGTGAAAGTAAAGGTAAGTAGGAAACTCGTTTTTATCTGATATGAGGAGATGAGCTGATAATATGGGATAAGAAGTTAATGGTTAGAAGTGGGATAAAACAGAGGAGGGCTTCTGGCTGCAGCTATATTGAGGTGGGAATTGTATTCATGAGTTTGTTAGTGCAGATAATGAATTGATGATCATCCAATGGCAAAACATCAATTTTCATTTTACTCCAATTTATTAATTAAAGCCCTTTTTCTCATGAATATAGTTTTTCCGCATAAATGAGATCTCACTTTTGTGATTCCATTTATAGATGGAAAATTTGGATGACTCCAGGAATCAGAGAAAAATAACATAGCCAGCAACCATTTATGCAAAGTAATACAAGTAATTCTGTGTTAATGGTATAGTGTACAATCTATCTGCAACACATACATGAAACAAGTTTTATTCAAGTGGCCATATAATTAAATCCCTTGAGTCACAACAGGTCTAAACTATGTTTCTTACCGGTCTTATTTTCGACTTCAGAGGAATCCCTCTTTTAACAGTTCATCTTACACAAACATTCAATATTTCGCTCTAGCTCATCCTATATTTTATCTGCAACCAAAAATTGACAGACATTGAACAAAATGAAGAAAGAGTAAGGCAGCAAGAAATCAGTTAGCAGAGTCAAGGAGGCTGCTGATTAGGCACATTTTGTGAAGATAAAACTTAAAAGATAACATTTTCTTGGTTGTCATTGGTTCATCGAAAGAATGTGGTAAGGAAAATAGAGAATGCAAGGAAAGGAAAATAGAGAACTGGGGCTTTTGGGACGTCAACTAAGTTTTGGTGTGATTGCAGAAAGAATGTCTAAAATTTGCGATGTAGTTGCTACAAATCCATAATGCCATTGTTTATAAATTTAGAGCTTAAGACTTCAAATAGGTTTTTCTTGTCTTCCTTTTTTTGGTTGATAAGTTGGAATCTTTTCTTTTGTTTGCTTCCATTTCATAACTACTTTGATTTTTGAAATTTGCTCTATTTTCTTGTCATGAAATTCGAGCCTCTTGGAAGTCGAATTAATAAAGTCTTGTTCTCTAGGCCTCCTCCAATATTTGGTTGTGGGCGATTAGGGTAAATGGGAGAACACGTGTAACGTTAGATTACAATTTTTCTAGTTATATATAAATTTTATTGGTACATTCAATTTTAAAAATTTTTGCCCCCCGTACGACACATTCCCAGCTCCGCCCCTGGTGTTACTTAATACTCTCTAATCGTATAAAGATTTGTTTGGCACATAACAAGTAATTGATAAGCTCCTACTACAATCTCATGTAAACAAAACACGATTACACCAGAAAAAGGCAACGAGAGGCTTACGCTGCAGCCCAGAGCATGTCCTGCACTCGGCCGATGTCTATGTGTGTGAAGCATGGGCGGAGATAGGGGTGGGGTGGGTGGGGTTGGGGTGGGCTTGCCCAAGCCCAACCTCGCCTCTGTAAAAAAAAAAAAATTGGTTAATGTCCAATTGTTTCCACTTTCCAACCCAATAGCCCACTATCCAAGTCCAACCCAGTATCCCACTGTCATAGCCCATTTGAAAAATTGAAAGCCCAATTTGCAACCCACCTAAAATTAAACTCAATTCCCACCCATTGACCCAAAAGGCAAAACCCTCTCTACTCTCTCACACCCTTCGTCCCTCTCTCTCTCTCTCTCTCTCAAACAGCGAGAGCCGAGAAACTATGAGATTTAAGTAGCTTGCCCCACCGGAGGAGAAGTTTGGCCCGTTTGGGGTTGCCGGCGAGTAGAATGAGCGCATCGAGGTTCATAAAGTGTGTGACCGTCGGTGACAGAGCAGTGGGTAAAACTTGCATGCTTATTTCGTATACTAGCAATACCTTTCCCACTGTAAGTACCCACTCGTTTCATTTTTCTTCCCCTATATACAATTGTTGGTGTATTTTGATTATCACGTCAAGAGGCTAGTAAATGATTAGGGCTTTTTATTTTGGTGTCTTAATATTTGATAATTGTGAATTTGTGAGTGCGATAACCGCAGCCCAGAGCATCCGCATGGCTGGATCCACCCAGGACCTCCTTATCCTTGTGGACGATACAATCAGTGATTATCACAAAAGAGTCAGAAATCCTAAGGCCGAAAAAGACGCCTACAACGAATGGAACTACAGCAAGTTTCGATTATGGAAACTTACAGATTATGACAAAATAATCTTCATCTATCCCGATCCGCTTATTCTCAAAATCATCGATTTCTTGTGTTCGTCGTCGGAAATTTCAGTAACGGGGAACCATGGAACACTTTTCAATTCTGGAGTAATGGTGATTGAGCCATCGAATTGCACATTCCAGTTTTTGATGGATCAAATAAATGAAATTGAATCATATAATGGTGGAGATCAGGAATACCTCAATGAGATTTTCACATGGCATCGATTTCCGAGGTATATGAATTTCTTGAAGAATTTTGGGTTGGGGACGATGAAGAAGTGAAGCAGAAGAAAATTAGGCTTTTCACAGCAGAACCGTCGGTTATTTACATTCTTCACCATTTGGGCAGTGTTCTAACCTTATTTCATGCAAATGGCGACATTATATTCAAATCCCATCTCGATTATTTTGTCTCGAAAGTAAAGTCATCCAGATGAGATTAGCTATAAGTTTGGGGTGTGCATAGTTTTTCGTGAATGGACTGTAGTGAAACTTGAATTCACGTTCATTATAACATGTTGAACCAACTCATCTAAAACTCAATTATTCGTACTTTTAACGGGTACCAAGCCATGGATGTGCTTTCGGGACTACGACTGCAACTGGAACACAGAGTTCCTACAAGAATTAACAATCGACATAGCCCACAAGAAGTGGTGGAAACTCCACGACTCCATGCCGGAAACACTCCAACGGTTTTGTCTATTGCGCTCGAAACAAAAAGGCTCAATTGGAATGGGACAGAAGGCAGGCTCAAAAGGCAAACTATTCTGATGGGCATTGGAGAATCGAAATAAAAAATGAACGCATGCATTGACAAGTGCATTGATCCTTCGTATAATTGCCACTGGCAAGGCATGTTGAATCATTGAGGGGAGACGCAATCGGCAAACAATGCAATGCCTATTCCCACTCCATCTGCAATAAATGCAGCTCTTTGGGTTTATGAGTAGGGTTTTTACTTATATTCAGATTTTTTTATTTTTTATTTTTTTGAATTTGAATGCTATATGATATAGTTTTATAATTTCTATGTTTTTCTGATTTCAACTATTTTACATTTAGATCCTTTCTACATGGAAGATCAGGTAGAAACGAGAGTGTTAGACGATTTTAATCTAGCCGACCACTTTTCATGTGGTCCTATGCCAGCAAGTTATAGATCGAACACAAGACAATCAAAATAACCAGACACCTCGCATGTCCCGTAGCTTTATATTGTTGTTGATATGATATAGTGAAATGGTGGTTGATTAAATGACATAGTAATATTTTAAGTTTAATTCGCATGAGCGAAATTAAACTCTATGAAAGTGAAGCAAAAAGAAAGAAAAAAAGAAAGTGACGAAATTAAACTCTATGAAAGTGAAGCAAAAAGAAAGAAAAAAAGAAAGTGAAGAAAAAGAGGGAAAAAATGAAATCCGAGGCAAGGTATTAACACTTTTTCCTTAACATAAAATTGCAAGTATGGAAAAAAAAATGTTATACTTTCCTTAAGGCCCATATTTTGGGAGGAAAAAAAATAAAATAAAATATATACACACTTTCGTTGGAAAGTCAGAACTAAATAGTAAATTAATATTCCAACTGCTTCCAAAAACCCTAATAAAAACATCAATTAATCTAATTGTACAAAATTTGTTTACAAAAGTCGTTGACAAAATAAGTATGGCAAGATCTAGGCCATTAATCTTGATTGACTTCAAAAACTATTTTTGAAGTGATTGACCTAGATGTTGTCAACACATAGTTTATAGTTTGTAAACCAAGTTTGTCAATCTACTTTCTACACATAGCATGATTCTAAAAACAAAAAGGAATTGCTTAATGAAACTGAATTACTTGTTATAGAAGTAATTACCAATTAGATCTCTCATACATAAGCACTCTTTCTACACATGTTGTTCATATAGATAGTCATTTTGTTACCTCGCCTATTAGATTTCATTGGGCTGTCGTTCTTCGCATTTTGAGGTGTCTTCGGGGCACTCAGTTTCAAAGTCTTTTACTTTCATCTACTCTTTTATTAGAATTGCGAGCATATTCTGATGGTGATTGGACTAGTGATCTTACATATCGTCGGTCTACCATTAGCTTCTATATATTTCTTGGCGGTTATCTTATCTCTTAGAAAAGCAAGAAGCAAGATAATGTTTATAGATCTTCCATAGAAGCAGAGTATCGTGCCTTGGCTTTTACTACTTGTGAGATGGTTGGGTTACGTTGATTTTTTGCATATATGGGTGTATTTATTCGTTGACCTACTCCATTGTATTGTGACAATAAAAGTGCTATTCAAATTGTGCGCAATACAGTATTTCGTGAGATGACCAAACATATTGAGATTGATTGTCATCATTAGCTTGGTACTATCACGTTACTTTTTGTTACTTCTACCATGCAGATTGCTGACTTGTTTACAAAGCCACATTTCTATTTTATGATTTCCTTTTTTGTTTGGCAAACTCTCAATGCTTTTTGCAGCAGCATCATGAGTTTAAGGGGAGATGTTAATTATATTCGTTTTATTTAAGGGTAGATTAGTCATTTTATTTATCTCTTTGTAAGGCTATTTAAACCTTTATTTTCTTGTATTTTCAATTAATTCATCAATGAAGAAACCCTAGCCTCCTTTTCACTTTTCTCTCTATATTTTGTATTATCAATTTAACAAATGGGATATGTAATTCTGGAGAACTTATAACTTGATTGGGATTATACATAGGGGTGTTGTACTAAAATCTGCTCATTGATGGGTTGATATGGTATTAGCACAGAAATGTGGTATCCGATACAAATTGCAATCACCAAAGCGGCCTATATTGGTGCGACGATTGCTAACTTCAGATGGATGGTTAATTAGATACTGGTGGATGTTCGATAGGGAATCGGCCAGGGGCTCTAATGTTGTATATAAAATCTGTATTTATTTAGTTCATCATTTATCTAGTCAAGTTCATTCATATCTTGAGATTATTCATGCATAAATTTATTCATGTATTTGAGAAATACATGATGTATTTTGGGAATTAGTTTGAATTTTATAATTAGTACATGCATTAGATTAAATTCATGTTTTGTGAAGTTCATAAAAGGCTAGTGATTGTACTAATTTTCTACAAGTCATTGTGAAGTGTTAAGAATAAAGTTGAGTGTTATCTTAATATTATCTTCTCCTCTTCCAAAAATTGTTGTTTCATCTCCAAGTTTTCAACAAAAGTGATATCAGATCGAGGTTATAAGATTGTGAAAAAAGAGATGGTAAACAATACTTCCTTCTGATTCAAGCTTTTCAATTCTCTTTTGAGAAATATGACATAATCACTTATGGCATAACAAAGCAAAATTCTCATTGGTTAATTTACATTTAATACTACACAAATTCACATACAAGTTTTTATTAGAAGAGGCAACCAAATCAAGCAAGTATAGATTATCATATCTAGCTAAAGAACAAGTACCTACAAAATTTGAATCAAGAAAAAGACTACATTTATTATTTCCAAATGAACAAAAATAACCGAATTTCTCCAATATAGAAATATAAACAAAATTCCGTCTAAAACACAGTACGACAAAAGTCTCTTTCAATTCCAAATAATAACCGGTCTTTAATAATAATCTAAAAGTACGTATAGCCTCAACTTCAACTAATTTGTCGTCGCCCACATCGATGAATCTTTAAGCATCATTTAGCTTTCGGCTATTCAGACAACCCCGCATAGACACGTTTATAGGGTTAATTACCCCAATAGTCACTGAACTTTACCGAAGGTTTCCAGTGGGTCACTAAACTTCAAAAGTTACGTGGTTAGTCACTAAACTTTCCAAATTGTAATCCCATCCATCACCCATTGAACGTCTGTTAGAAAAATTAACGGGATTGATGATGTGGATAACAGAATACATTAGGTAGCACGTTTGTGGGAGTAAATCATGCCAAGTAAGGTGGTTGCTATTGATGTGGAATTTTTTGATAATGAAAACACGATTTCAACTCAATAAAAAAAATATTAACATTGACTAATAAATTTGGCTCGCGACTTCAACCCCCCCAAATTGATGCCATATTTCCCATTGCAGGCCGGTGCACAACCGACAATAGCCGCCAACCTCCTGAATTTCATCACCAAAACCATAAATTGGCAGCTCCATCACCCAACATGCCAACCGAAGAAGCCCTAAAATCGCTTGCAAAAGTAGAGGTGGTTGCAAACGGTGCGGTCGCCTCTCCCAATCTATACAACCATGGCTGAAGAACAACCAGCAGGTGAGAAATAATAATCTCCATCTACTCTGTAATTTCAACTTGATGCAGTGGTGTACAAATTGGATTTTTTTTGTAATATAATAGATTTATTGTTAATTAAACTGTAGATATTCTTTTCGATGACCAGCAGCTCACTTCCTTCGAGCTTGTGTTGCCTCCTCGAATGTGTACAACCGGGCTCTTCCCGGTAGAAGATTTTTGGGTTGCACCAATTATGGAAATTCAATGGCTTGTCGTTTTTTGATTGGCATGATCTTGCTATGGTGACGTCTACGTGTACCTAAAGTTGACGGAGATGAAGATGGTGATGACTTACACGTGAAATATGATCATCGTTATGAGGTTGCAAGGCTGCGTGGGGATAAGACTTTTTTATCTCGTTGGTTTCTACTTGTTTCTGTTGATTATTGTTATTTTGATAAGATGTGCTGAGCAGTGCAGCTATGTGTTGGTTGGGATGATAGAGTAGTTGTGTTGTAGTTATGTGATGTTGCTATGTTATGTGTTGTATTTATGTGGTGTAGAGAGGTGTTGGTTAGCTGATTTTGTTGTAGTCATGTGGTAGTGTAGAGAGGTGTTGGTTAGCTGATTGTGTTGTAGTTATGTGGCATGGCTCTCTGGTGTAGAGAGTGTTGGTTAGCTGATTATGTTGTAGTAATCATTTTTCATAGTCAATACAAATAGTTTTATTCATTCAGACGTATAGTTCTTTTTCATAGTCAATACAAATAGTTTTATTCATTCAAACATTTAACATTGTTTCATTTATGTTCTTCACAGTCAATACAAATAGTAACATGTAGCAACAACGAATAAACCAAACTAACAAAAGCATTGCCATACATGACAAACTGTAAATACATAGTTCAAACTTTAGCTACTGGCAAAAGGATTTACAAAGTCATATTGTAGCTACTGGCTCTACTTAATAGACAAAAGAAATTGTTGTAGCATCCTAGCATTTATACAGTCATATCCCAGCATCCCAAAATAACAAAAGACAAAAAAGTTGGCTTCAATTGTTGCATTTGTCTTCTTCATCCAGTAAATTATGTGGCATCACTATCTTCCATCCTTAACCCTTTTTTCAGCAATCAGTAATTGGTTGATCAACCTGAGAAGTGTAAAACATAATTTATATAAGTGTACTTTCAATTAAACCCAATGTCATCAGTTTAGTTTAAATGCAAAAGCAGATGTACATTATATTTACCTCATGTGCACTTGTCCCAGTTTGTGTTGTGTCTTTCTCTTTATGGAACAGTTCGTTGTGTCCCTTCTCCCCGCAAGTTGAGCATGCCATAAACACAACACCCTTCTTCTTTAATAACACCCGAGTCTGTGATTGTGATTGTGACTGTGACTGAGAGGGTTCAATTTCCTCAGGTCCCTTCCTTCTTTTTGATCGTTTCTTGCCTCTTGTAGCATTGTACAAAGGTGGAGGTAGTACAGGGGGTTGGCCACTCTCAGGCCAAAATGCTTTACCATTGATAGGAGATATAATAGGTTCATAAATGGTGTTGTATGTCTCAACTTTAAGCCATTCAGACACATAATCCTTTATCTCGTGTCTTTTGTCCAAGATGCAAGCAATTGCATGCAGACACGGAATCCCAGATATGTCCCATCTCCGACAAGCACAAGTTCGCTTCTCCACATTGACTACATATTCGCCATTTAAACACTCCACTCGATATTGATTTACCCCATTCCAACTTAAGATGCATTCACGGGCTGCATCAACGTGCTTCTCCAGAATCTTTTGGATTTTAGGACATAATTATTTGTTGTAGTTTCTGAGTTTGTCCCGTTTCACTTGAATTCTACGCATCAACTTTGTTTGAATGCATATCAACATCGTAAGTACCGATTTATCTCTATCCTTAAGAATTTGTTGAAGCATTCGTAGGGGTTGTTAAGGAGCATTTTGCACTTTAACTGATCCGAAAAGGGAGACCTACATTACTCAGTCGGTGGTTTGTCATTTAGCCACCCATACACATTCGGGCTAGCTACTTCCATCTTTGCCATCCAATACTTGAAAGACACTAAATGGGTAGCTTTTGCAGCACCCCCACAAACAATCTTTCAAGTGCTTTCCCTTGAAGTCACTTCGAAAAAATTTTGATACATATGCCTAACACAAAACCTATGTTCTGCTTTCGGAAATAAATCGGCAACAACATTCACTAAACCTTTCTGTCTATCGCTCATGAAGGTCACGGACAACAAATTCTCCATAGAAAGGTCTTCAGACAACAATGTTAGAAACCAACGCCAAGAACTAGTGTTCTCTTTCTCGACAACAGCATAAGCGATTGGATATATGCAATCATTGGTGTCAACCCCAACTGCTGCAAGCAATTGTCCACCATATTTTCCCTTCAAGAAACATCATGTTGGAAAAATTGTGTTGTGGCTAACTTTGGCACGAATTTTGAGCGGGGCCCATTTGGCTAATTTGGAAGATGAAAGTTGATTTGTGTTCTCCTCCGTGAGTACATCGAAATCATATACTTGTTAAAAATGATGCTCGGGTGAATGAAAAATTTGAAGTTCAAAGTATGCCATGTGAAAGGAGTTTATGTTGGTGGAAAAACTAAAAAAAAATAAGTTTGTCCCACATAGGAAATTGATGAAAACTAAAACCACTTTATAAAGGATTACACTTTAGAATGGTGTAATCATGTGTAGTATAGAGGCTCTCTCCATGTGCGCGCAGGGGGTGCAAATCACGAACCCAAAGAGGTTTCGGACCTTGAACTTGTGTGCGGGCGGGACTTGCGTACACGAATGTTGGACCGGATTGACCAAAAATTAGCCCCTTAGAAGAGCCTACGTTTTGCTACATTTTTTTCTGAAACAGTTGAAACTCCTAAAACTCCTCTTGTAATTGCCATTAATTAACGGGCAAGTTACCAATTTTATGACCCTATAAATGACTCATTTTCCACTTTTCTCAATGCACCGAAAATCATTTGCATACAAAATTTATGTCTGCATAAAGTCCTCGTTCAGTACATCTGCGTACAATTCCGATTTTTTGTCCAGTTAGTGATATAGTTCAGGCACAAAGTCGGTTCGCTAGAGTAGTATCTGTGTTGCTCGGAAACTACTGGTTCTACCGTTGTATATTGGGAAACGGACACTCGGTTTAAACCTCAAGCACAGACGGTGAGGGAGCGAATCTGTTTTAAGAAAACTCTGTGTAACACAGGCCTCGGGTTAAAAGTTTTCTTTTTATTTAACTTCTGCAAGTGTTTGTTTTGTCACTCATTTATGCAAATTTATATTTTGTATCTCTACTTACAATTTTATTACTTGTTATACTTTACTACAATTTGACACATTATTAAATCTGCTAGAGTATTAAATTTGGTATGTATAATTGAATCTGTTATATTCATAGTTGTTGAATCTACTAGTGCATATCCTGTAAGTGCATATTCTGTTAACGACAAATACGGCGTGAGTCTTCCACTTATAGCAGAATTTCAATTCAATAAGGCGTGCCCACTCCTTAAGCAAAATTCACTAATACAGTATCTATTCTACATATCCGATACTCAATTAGTAAATCCGATATTCTGCTTTGCGAAGCTTGTCCAACAATATCCAACACATCTATCTATACAAACAAAACGTCAACAACCGTGCATAAATCCTCTCTTACATGCCTCTTTGCAAATGTAGATGCCCCTAAACACACTATCTACTTCAGAAATTATCACACTAGAACCCGGGTTTGTTCTTCTCAATTTAGCCCCGTAGCACCGCAACAATGCGAATTGTTACTCATCGCTCCCTTCTACTAAAACCTTGGCATATTTTTTCGTATTCCAAGATACTACCTTGGTAATGTGTAAACCAAAATCCTTTCTCGCAATACTCCTAAAATTTTTTGTCCTCCATTCCGGATCAGCTCTAAAATCATCTAGATAGTGTTCCGCAAGCCATTTATATGTTGCATACTTATTTGTCCGAACTTTAAAAAATGTGTGTTCGGGATCGTATGATTTAATCTGAACAGTTTGTTCACCTTGAACCTTAGACGCCCACAACCTCCAATTGCATCCATCTTTACATACGCAATGAACCCGATCTCTATCATTTCTCTTGAAAATAGGTTCAACCCGATTGAACACCACATACGTCCTCAAAACATATTTCAACTCCTCGAATGAAGAAAACAGCAATCCAACCTCAAGATGTGGATTCCTCTTCCCATTTTCAGCATTATATTCAGGAAATTTCTGTTGACCATTGTTCTCCTTTGACTCCGAACCACTTCTGAAATTTAACTCCTCCGAAGATGCATGTGAAGAACTATCTGATTCGGGAGCTTGTTCATACTCTATTACAGGAATCATATCCATTTCGATACCTTTTGTTACGTTACGATCAAACAGGATGTCATCATCATCATACACATCATTGTTCCAGTCATTGAAGTCCGAGTCACTCAAGTCTGGATCTTCATCGAAAGGAATATCTATAGTTTAATTAACAATAAATCTATTATATTAAAAAATTCAATTTGTACACTACTGCATCAAGTTGAAATTACAAAGTAGATGGAGACTATTATTTCTCACCTGCTGGTTGTTCTTCAGCCATGGTTGTACAGATTGGGGGAGGCGATCGCACCGTTCGTGACCGCCTCTACTTTTGTAGACGATTTTAAGGCTTCTCCGGTTGGCATGTTGGGTGATGGAGCTGCCAATTTACAATTTTGGTGATGAAATTCAGGAGGTTCGCGACTATTGTCGGTTGTGCGTCGGTCGGCAACGGAAAATATGGCATCAATTTGGGGTAGTTGGGATTTGGGGTTTGTGGGAAAATAGGGCTTCAATTTGGGAGGGCTGAAGTCACGAGCCAAATTTATTAGTCAATGTTAAAAAAAAAAAAATTTATTGAGTTGAAATTGTATTTTCATTATCAAAAAATTCCACATCAATAGCAACCACCTTACTTGGCATGATTTAATCCCACAAACGTGCCACCTAATGTATTCTGTTATCCACATCATCAATCCCGTTAATTTTTCTAACAGACGTTCAATGGGTGATGGATGGGATTACAATTTGGAAAGTTTAGTGACTAACCACGTAACTTTTGAAGTTTAGTGACCTGGTGGAAACTTTTGGTAAAGTTCAGTGACTATTGGGGTAAGTAACCCCACATTTATAAGAGTGGTGGAATTGGACTCAATCCACCAAGTAAGTATGTCTAGGTACTGAAATTAAACTAAACTAAAAAAAAAAAAACCAAAGTGAGAAACATACATTTCTTTACACGCCAAGCGTGGTATTGGGTACAATCCCTCTTCAAGTGTCCCCGAAATTCCACAAAAGTAATAACCACATGATTCATCATTTTCAAACTTTTGTTGTTTCCTTTGAGCTGAACTGGATACTGCTTCTTTATACTTTCTTTTCTTGAACTTGTCCTTAGAAGTACTTCCTAAATGAGCACTTTTAACATTTTCTCTTCTTGCACACAATATGAAACTATATAATTAAGAGTCCTCTTCCCATTTTGACAATTGTAATTGACCTTATATTAATTGAATTGTGAAGGAAGAGAAATAAAAACCAAATGCACTAGAAAGTTATCAAACATCTCAAACTTTAATGCCTTTAGTTTTGAAGCAAGATGAGACATCTCCATGATGTACTCCCTTATATTTTTTTTAGCCTTATACTTTAGTGAAGTTCGGCATAAGCGTATTAGTTTTGACCATATCGTTTTTCATAAAACGCTTTTCAATTTCTTTAAGAAATTCCTTGGCAGTAGCTATCTTATTAGACACATCACTCCTGAATGTTACTGGAATCAAATATTGAAAATAAACCATGTTAAATAATAAATCTATCTTTGGACTGATTTATTGTTAACATAAAATAAAATAAAAATTTGAAATTGTCACATATTTGTTACCACAGATGTGTATGTAATTCGACCAAATATTTACCTTCGTTTGGGCAGGTCAATATACTCATGAATTACATACACACAACATTCCCAATATTCCAAATAACTTAATCTAGACAAGAGATGTTATTTTGGTAACATATAGTTTCAATTAATCTATTTCAGAATTTTAGTCATCCGAATTAATATAATTGTACTGAATTTTGAATTAGATTGTCACTTAAAATTAATTTTTTCCAAAATTCACTTATGAAATCAGATGAACCCATCGCTTGAGTACCAGGCGAACGGAAGTCGAGCATCTAAACTACGACTGGAGCGCCGCTTGTTACCAAGCGAGTACCAGAGCTAATACACTAGACGCTCGAGTGCTGGCCTCGCAGCTAGTGAGCGACAACCCCTACTGTTGCTCGAGTGCTAGAGTGGCGCTAAGCGAGCGGTAGCCTGCTATCCCGCTCCACAGAATACTGAAAATCCATATTTTTTTTTAGAACAATTCCAAAAATCTTGAATTTTAGAGATAAAATTCACATCCCAATGAAGAAGCATCCATAGTACGAACTTCATCCCTAAAATTGTTTATCAGATCTCAATGGTTTAACACGTATTGACTCTGATACCACTTGTTGAATATTTATGAAACTTAAACTAAATAAAACTTCATTAATTGCCAAGATCTCCATGTCAAGGCACCAAAAGAATTAATTAATGCAAAACATAACGTAATCCGTTGATAGGAATCTTGAATATAGAATCTTGAAGCTTCAACTTGCAATCTCTTTAATCTTGAGTTCTTGCTCTTTAATCTTGATTGCCTCAATTCCTTCTTCTTGATTTTTAATTGAAGGTTTTGGATCTTCCTCTTCAATGCGTTTCGTCTTGTATTCTTGTATTGACAAGATGACACAAAGAACGAGAACCACATATAAATTGCGGACATAATCTTAGATATAGTTTCCATATTTATTTTGGCCCATCATGAAAATACAATGAATCCGATCTCTAAACATAATTTGGCTCACTCTTTATTTAGATGCTCAAAACCTAATATAATTATTTATTAGATCACTTTTAATGGTCTTAACTATAAGATAGCTTTTATACACAATTAATTACATATGTAGGCCCACGTGACAAATTAATAATTTTCCAACAAATAATATGACCGAATATTTTTTGATCATGTGAATACCTGAATATTTAGAGACAGTGTTTCGTTTATTCGACATAAAAAATGATAAAGAGAATTGACTTCCTAACTGAAAAACTGGTTAAGGTTGAACTAATCAGAAAGGCTAATAGAAGAGGAAATGCCAGAGACATTCCTTGTACTATAATATGGAAGAAGCCTCACAAACGGTGGGTTAAATTAAATGTTGATGGTACCCTTAAGGATGATCCATAAGCAGCTCGTGAGGGCGTGATAAGTAACAACTCAGGTTTTGTGTTCTGGGGATTTAAAAAATTTTATGGGTTTGCTCTATTATGGAAGCTGAGATAAAAGCTCTTGCCATGTCTTAAAATCCGTTATCAACAGGGATACTCTAGAACTTGGGCAGAGGTGGATTCGAAGATGATGAAGGCAAAATAATAATTTCATTTAATTTCGGGTTTGTTCGTTTTTGGCGAATTGCTAGTCTAATTTGATTGGAAATGGGCCAATGATCACAACTTAGGGCCTTTGGCCTTGATGCACGTCAAATTTTGGGCAAATTCCATCGTTTAGGCTCTCAATTAAGCGTTTTTGCCGTTTATGGTAATTTTTGTTTTGACAATATCTTAGTCAAATAAACTCGAATTTGATTTCCGTTTGTTGGGGATGATCCTCATGATTAGGAGAATTAAGATCCGTCATTATCTCAATTTTTTCCATTTTAGAAAAAAAATAATATTTTTTATTATTAGATAATTTCTTTCCGAATTTTCTTAGGATTTCGCTATTTAAACGTTGTAAGCCCTTTGAGGCAGCTCAGTTTTGAATGAAATAAAGTTTTCTTGAATTTTTCATGATTAAAATTCTTTTTGTGAGATTTTTGTCTTTCCTATAATCTTCCGCTGCATCAGAAGATTTCTTACATGTTAATTCCAACGAAGAAATAGAAAAATGGATGTAAAAATTACTCGTATATGGAGGGAAGACAACAGTGTTGCTGACTAGATTGCGGGCCATTTGACAAGGCTTTTCCAAAGTTAAAAGCTGCTTTTGAACCTGTTTGAATATTTTTTTGATAATGCTTTATTTAACTAGATGTCTTACAGGAAACTAACCTACACGAAATTGTTTTACAAGCATATACTATAAACTGGCCAAACAGGCACTGTAAAGGTTGTTTATAAAGAAAAGTGCTTTAAAATGATGTAACGAAATGAGTTTGAAGGATGGGAAAGAGGGCATATCAGATTTAATAAACGGGGGTTGACAATAAATTAGAATGACAAATCATATGTGAAGATCAAGGACAAGGATATATGGCCTCTGGTGATATTTATAATATATATTTGTTAGTTTCATTTGTCCTTATCAGTGTGTGCTTTGACTTTGTAAAAAAGCCTAGATTGTTTAGAGTCTTGATTGTTCCATTATTCCCCAAAAGATGTAATAGTGGAGGTGAGGTAAAGTGAAGTTTTCCTCCTTGTGTACGCTTCTTTGCAACATATATCAGAGGTTGGGGAATCCAAACCCCGTGAAGGTTTAGACTGATAGCCTACTAATGTAATGTCTAAGCCAGAATGGCCTTTAAAAAAAGGGATGAATACCTAAATATTGACAAGTTTAGAAAACTCTTAATACATAATGTTTTATTCAAAAACACATCCTGTCTAAACCTTACAACCTCAGACCTAATAAAAGAAAGCAGTGGCAACATAAGATGTTAACAGGGTATCCATTCCAAAAACAAGAAATAGGAAAGGAGAAAACAGTAACGTAGCGAACCAACTTGATTACATCTCTTCAGTCATTTAACCTGCTCTGGACATGAATATGTGTTTCAGTAGCATAATATTAATTCTATTCGCTTATTTAACAACTGATTCCCAGTTATCCATAATTAATAAGCTCAAAGTTTTCATACATGTTTCAAGAAATTTAACATAAAAAATACGAATTAAATAAAATCGTAATATCTGTTTTCCATCAAGACACCCTTGTCCTCAACCTTGAATTTTGAGACGACTTTACCTTTAAATCTTTGTTCCGCTGTTTCACACTTATTGTTTGCCTTCAATTTTAGCACATGTTTGGTATTTGATAGTGCTTGAACAACGTTCACTTTTACCATATTCTTAATAATGTTCACTTTTGCCAATAAAGAAACCTGGAGCATAGTTGCTGCCTAAATGGTAAAAAATGCTTCTGATACAGATCCACGAAGACAGACAAGATTCTTGCGCTGGGAAGTTATATCAGACAAGAATAAGTTACCAAGGGCTCAAGAAGAATGGCTTTTGAATGTCAAACAAAATACCTGTATAGATACATATTCATTTTAATATATTAACAGTCAATTAGGCGGATGCATAAACTATATACAAAATAGGGTAATTGCTATGTCATTTGAAAATTCCTACTCCCAGATGTGACTCAAAACTTAGAATCTTAAAAATTTGGGTTACATATGATATGTATACGAATGTATTAAAATATACATGTTTTCTGCCTAAATCTGAACGCAGTAGGATAATAAAATAAAGGGTAATTAGCATAAAATGTCATCACCTTTCATTGTTATTGTTGTTATTGTGGAAAACGTCCATACCTTTCAGTTTTTGGCATTTTCGTTCTTATTTCCACCTTTCATTGAGCAAAATGTCATTTTCAATCAATTTTCTCAATTAAAAATTGTGAAATAACGAAAATACCATTTCCTTTAAATCAAACAAAAAATAATTACAATCATAGTCCCAAATTTTTTGAAAAGCGCAAATGAGTCCCAAATAAATTATTAAAAGGGTAATTAGCACATAATGTCCCTACCTTTTTTTTTTTTGGCATTTTCTCCCTTAATTATATTTTGATAGAGCAAACCATCATTTCGATCCATTTTCATCCAAGTTTTCAATAAAGAACTGTGAAATAACGAATATACCATCATATTTAAATAAAAAATATTTTTTTTAAAATTTCTAATTCTTTAATAATTTATTTGGGACTCGTTTGCACTTTTAAAAAATTGGGACAATAGTTGCAATTAATTCTTTAGCTTTTTTACTTAAATACGAGGATATATTCGTCATCCCACTGTTTTTTATTGAGAAATTAGATGAAAATTGAAAGAAATGATAGTTTGCGCTATCAAATTATAATTAAGGGAGAAAATGCCAAAAAAAATAAAAGGTATGGATGTTTTTCGCAATATTAGTGAAAGGTAGGGACATTATGTGCTAATTACCCTTTTAATAATTTATTTAAGACTCATTTGCTCTTTTCAAAAATGTTGGGACTATGTTTGCAATTAGTTTTTTTCTTTTTCCTTTTGTTTTATTTAAAAGGAAATGTATTTTCATCATTTCACAATTTTTAATTGAGAAAATAGATAAAAAGGACCTTTTGCACAATGAAAGTGGAAAATAAGGGTGAAAATGTCAAAAAACTAAAGGTATGAACGTTTTCCACAATAACAATGAAAGATGGGAACGTTTTGTGCTAATTACCCTAATATAAACAAATCAAAAAACAAATTGATACAATATGCAATAGAAGATGAGATTAACGATCCACAGTTAACATCCATTCCACAAATGAGATATATGACAAAGCATGATTTTGTTCGGGGAATCATCGCCCCTACATCACAAGGTTTGATGAAATACATCTAGAAAACATACGGACTTGACAGAACTAAATAACGTAATTCAACAGAATGAATTATTTTTAACGTCTTCAAGGCCTTCATCAACTTGCATGCCTTACACTCCTTTGAACTAGAACATATTCTGTTTCATATTGAAGGATTCACTTTTGATTCCCATAGTTGTATAGTTGAGAAGCCAAATATGTCCTCATGATATTTGGAAGGAACTTTTCTGTCATTTCCTGAATCTTATCGTTGATTATGAACTCTACATACTTTATCACAAAAACTGTCATATTTGGTGTCTCCGTCTGCTCAAGCCGAAAGTCAGACTTCACATCGATTTGAAAATCTATAATCTGTTCTTGTTTCTGTTGGATGTCCTGGACACGATTAATTAAGTCTTTGAGTACAGTCATAATGCTAGGCTGGAAAAAATTAGAGTGGATAAGTTAGCAAGAAGCAACACCATTGCAGGATAAGTTAACACAATTGAAGATTCCGGTATATTACGGACGACGACAGATATATTAAACACTATCTTGGCTTGTGGTTATGTTGATGTGAGCTATAAAATCGAAGACATCATATTAATTCAATTGAATCAATTTTATCAAGTCACGGCATGGTTTGGGCACATGAATAATGGTACGACTTCCTGATATCTTTGAAACGATATAGAAATCATTATATAGCATAGCAACATGAGGTAATAAGATGGCATGTAACTTGAGTGTACAATTTAACAATCATTGGACGTGTAACTGATACATAGTTTAAAAATTGTCAAATTGGGTACTTAAATTATAGATCTCAGACGATATATAACCTACCTTGTAAAATCATCGGGTCACATGTAATGTA
This sequence comes from Fraxinus americana, assembly GCA_035079005.1. Taxonomy (NCBI): domain Eukaryota; kingdom Viridiplantae; phylum Streptophyta; class Magnoliopsida; order Lamiales; family Oleaceae; genus Fraxinus; species Fraxinus americana. The sequence goes on along the minus strand of CM068717.1, from coordinate 31,320,477 downwards.
ACAATCACTTGCTTTGCTATGTCATTTGATCTTCTCAACACCAGCTTTCTTGCTTTTCTTCTCTCCACCGAAATCGCCTCCCCATTGTTAAAGGATAAAGTTTTACATCGAATAAAAATGAAAAAATAGACCAACTTATAAAGAATTGGACTACTCCTTTTAATAAAGTTGACTTTTTAAGATGGAACGTCAAGTCTTAATATGGTATCGGAATCCATTAAGCTCCATGAGCAATTCAATTCAATTAAAACAAAAACTGAGCGCACGGATTTCAAGATTGATCTAACGACTCACCTCTTGCAAGGGGCATGTTAAAAAATAAATTCCACGAGATGAAAATATAAACCAACTTATAAATGATTGAACTATTCTTATTAATAAGATTAATTTTTTAAGATGGAAACTCAAATCTTAATACCCATTTTGATGCCTCTCTAATTCCTCCAATTTGAAATCAATTCCATTATTACTCACCAAGTCCTTATCTTTCCCTAAAGAATTAATATGACTCTCGTCACTCCTGAATCCTCTTCTTCATTGGTTCTATTTCTACCAACTGAAATCTCTGTTTTCTCTTCTTCATTATTGGAATTTTGGCATTTCTTGAGTTGATTATCCTGTCTTCTTTTGCCCCCTTATGAACCCTAAATTTCGATCGTAAATTCATATTCCTCGGAATGAAAGGGAATTCAATTTTGAATGGGTTTTATTTTCTAAAGTTCCTTTTCAATGGGGAAATGCAAATGCTCGAAACATTTGATAATCTGGAACAACTATTCAGCCATAAGTAGTGAACTGTGGAGGAAGAATGAAAAGATAAAATTAAATAGATATATTGTATACATGACATGAGATTATTATAGAAATGACATAAATTAGGGTTTGAGATAAGGATGATATTTGGGGCGTGATTGAATGCTAAGAAAGAGTGCATAGAATTAATTGGGATAGGAGAGATCCATGCTTTACTGTTTTTAGAGTGTGTTTGGTAGGGATTTTTGGGGGAATAATTGATTTTTGAATAGTGATATGATGGAAAATATATGGCTAAAAAGAAGCAAAAAGTATTGATGTGATGGAAAATATTATTTTATTGAAGAATGTGCGGTTGAAAATGAGAATTGATTTACTATAGAAAATGAAAATCTGTACCAAAAAAGCCCTTAGTGTTGGAGAGTGGTAATTTACAACTAGGGAAATTTCAGCTACACCACCCAAACCTTTCAAATCGTTGCAAGTTTTATCCTAACCTTTAATCTATCGCATCTATGGTCCCAAACCTTTCAAGTTCGTGCGACCCAAGTCCAAATGGATGGAAACCGTCCACTCCACCGTTAGTTGACCAAGAAAATTAATTTTAACCACATTTTTAATAACTTAAAAGAGGGCAAAATAGTAATTTTATATTTACAACATTAAAGAATTAAAATAATTAAATAAAAACTAAAAAAGAAAAAGAAGAAATGAAATGTTCTTTCCCTTCTTCTCCAACACGCCACCCCCAATCCATCACAACTAACCAGGAAACCCATCCCTCACACTAAACCACCAGCCGTCTAATAATCACCTGCACCACCACTACCTCCTAAAATAGTCGATTACCGTTGCACCAAAAACCCACAATTTCTTGAATTCATTCATTAAAATCTCCCAATTTCAAATGTTTAATCCTGAATTTAAAAACTCATTTTCAAAATTCCCAAAATTTCCTTAACACAATAACCTTTTGTACATTAGATTTAAGCTTTGTATATGTTTATATTTAGAAGATGATATGTTATTTGAATGCAATCTTGTTTGAACAGTGGAGAGACTAGGAGCAAACATCGTTGAAATGGAATGTTGGAAGTGTTAGTTTGATGCCCTTTCGAGTAGTATTTTGTAAAATGACATTATGAATTAACGTTCGATTATTCACATGTTACAATTTGAAACAATTATCTAAGTTTACATGATCATATACGATGTCACAAATTGTATACTAGATGGTTCGGGTATAATGAGACACAATTCATACTGTGATCAAATTATGTCGATCACAATTGGTACGTAAAGTTGGACGTTTTATGTTAATAAGATTTCATTGTTCTTATTGGGATTTGTCTAGATTTGGAAATAACAACAATAATGTGTTTTTTTATGCACATCGAACGGGACTGCGTAGATGACTCATTTGTGACCGCTCGAAATGAGACTCTACTCAATTATCAAACAAATCACCTAAATCCTGAGTGAGTAATGTACATTTTATTGTTAGTTCAAATTCTTTGAGGTACCAATGAGTGAAGTCTTAGTTAGAAGATTGATCTCGGTGCTTTGGGAATCGGGCCGAAATAGTTAGAGATCCTATACTTGCGATAGTGGAATCCAATAATCATCATGATGAGACAATCGTCACTTTAAGGTATTTTCTATAGGCAATTGAACTTAAGCTCAGTAGTCCGGTGATGAGATCATTGGACTCTACGTTTGTGATTTGATCCCAACGAATTCGTCTTATGAAAATGGGACTTAGAGGGTAATACACGTTGAAGGGCAAAGAGGTCATTTTATCGATTTCAACATGTTGACGGTCAAATGGGGGTTGACTTGTGGAACGATAATAGAAGGATATTGTTATCGAATTATAATTTGCTTCCATAACTATCACTCGACTCGAGAATGCAACTCGATTTTTGGGTAAAATAAGTTTGGGATTAATAAATGTATCTCAATTGGTCAAGAGTTGACCCAATTAAATATTTATTGGAGTTTGAGTCTTGTGAGTCCGATTAGGTCCCTCTCTTGGCTCTAATAATGATGTATGACTTAATTGATATACTACAATAAAGTCCAAGGAAATTTGTGCAATTATGAAACCCTAATTGAGTATTATAAATATGCCCTTTGTGGGAACATTTCTCAAGTTTTAGGGTTAGCCACATTTTCATATTTCCTAAAAGAGATGCACCTAAAGAGAACGAGGAAGAAGATCTAAAGGAGAAAGTACTTGGCTAGGCCATTAAAAACTCCTTCAAGGTCATCATCTCACCCTTATGTGTGAAGATTTAAAAAAATTCAATGATCTCAAGGTGATCTAAGATTTATTATTCAATTGGGTTTAATCTTCAAAGGAAAATTAATTTCCTCTTGTGATGATTAAATTCTAGTATAAAATGCATTATTATGAGTTGTGTTAGGTTATTTCATTTGACATGCACTATACCAAAAATGACATTTTGCAACACGCAAAAGGCAACATTCGTTGATTAAATGTTGTTAAAGGAGTCTATTGCAACATTTTAGCAAATGAATGTTGCTATTGGTTAGCATAATTGAGCTTTCGCAACAATTTTTAAATAAATGTTGCTTCTATTTTACAACATTTCATAAATGTTGCGATAAGTTTGAGTTTTTCCAACGTTTTTTGAACGTTGTTGAAATCTGGTTCTATAGCAACGTTGAGGCCTTGTTGTTGAAACTCTCAATATAAAGTCTTTTGCAACGTTTATTGACTGTTGCGAAAAGATCACTTTTTGCAACATTTTTTTATTGTTGCGAAAAAATTAATTTTTTGCAACGTTTTTTGAACGTTGCGAAAATTTAACTTTTGATAACGTTTTTTGAATGTTGCGAAAAGTTCACTTTTGGCAACATTTTCTGAACATTGCGAAAAGTTTTACCTTTTTTCCCAAATTAAATTATATACGAGGTCAAATGATAGAAACCAAAAATAACCCAAACCCTACGCTCCATTCACGCGTCTCTTCTTCCGATCTCTTTTAATCCCACCATTTCCATCGCCTTCCACTTCTTCCTTCCACGACCTCTCACTCAAAGCCCCACCACCAGTCCATACATGTCCTTCTTCGCTTCCGCCATTGTCGCCTCTGCCACCAAGAAGGCCGTCGACGGCAAATTGCTTAACTAAATCGAACACTGCAATGGAAGATGTCCCCAAACCTCAAAAACCCACATTGGAATTCCTTACAAAGAAGCCTTACGTGACCCCTTCAGGGGCCTCTCGCCTTAAGCCTATTTTAATATCTTTTCACTTGGCCATGTACGTATATTTGTAGATGTTGATGTTAATTGTTGAATTTTCTGCTTAATTTGAGTGACTGAACATTTTTGTTCTTGGTTTTTTTAATATTTTTCACTCCAAGCTCAAGGGGAACCTCCCTAACTTGCCCAAGGGAACACAGGTTTATCTCAAGGTACAGATAAAAGCATTTATGTGAAGGAGGAAGATGAGGCTCCGAGGCCAAGAAGTGGCCTGACAACTTTCTAACTCTATACAAGATAAATATGGAAAACCTATATTGCTTGGAGAGCAATCCTAGGATATACATGGACTAGAATAATTACAGGATATACATACAAGAATACATGTAGACTAAATAAGGAAAAGATATATGGATTGACTTGGACGTCCCCTTAATTATCCCATTATGCCCCCCCTCAAGATGAAGAGTGGTAACACTCCAATCTTGGTATGCAATAATGCATGTCAAGGTCCAAGGAGTGGCTTTGTAAGGGCATCAGCAAGCTGATCGGAGGAGTTAATGTAGGTGAAGTGCAGCTTCCAAGCTTGCACTAATTGGCGCACATAGTAATAGTCAATGGCAAGATGCTTCATCTTGGAATGAAAGATGAGATTGGCAATGAGATAGGTGGCTCCAAGGTTTTCACAATAGATGACAGGGATGGAAGTGGAGGACAAGCCAATCTCGCAAAGTAGGGAGAGGAGCCATTGAAGTTCAGCAGCAGTGGAAGCGATCGAGCGATATTCATCTTCAGTGGAAGAAAGAGCTACGGTGGACTGTTTCTTAGAGCTCCAGCTAGTAGGCTTGTTGCCAAGATAAACGAAAAAAGGCTCCATTGAGGACCTATCTACAAGATCTCCTGCCCAATCTACATCTGAAAAGGCATGAAGGGAAAAGACAGCAGATCTGTGTATTTTTAAACTAAAGTCAATGGTACCACATAAATAATGCAACCTTTCACATAAAGTATATATGAGATAGCAAGTAATCCAGATATATTAACTACACATTTACCTAGTATAGGTGCAGTAGCCCCATCTCCAAAGGTAACAACACCACCATTCCAATCATCGAGAGAAGAGAACAAGGCTTTGTCACCACACATATGTCTAGAACAAGTACTATCCAGATACCACATAGAGTTATTTTGAGCCTTAAGTGTAACGTGGGTAACATAGTTATTCAGCTGATCATCTAATCTAGAAAGGTCACTCTTCTTAACACAAACATTCTTAGAAGTGGAAGTGATCTTAGTTAACCGAGTCATCATCTTAGTTAAATGGCTAACATGATTAGCGAGGAAGTTAACATTGCCAGAGAAATCCTGACTTTTACTTCTAGTCGCGAGTTTACGACACCTAGGCCTTGTGTGTCCCAGTGCGCCACAATGGTGACAAGTGGGAATAAACCAAGGTTCAAACCTGCTCGGAGGTTGTTGGCGATATATAGGACGATTGACCTTACATTGTCTAGTAGGTCTTGATCCAAAGACATACGTGCCCTTGGGTTTAGGATATACAGCATTCCGAGCTTTATTGGTGGTTGGGATGAACGTGGTCTTAGATGTACTAGCAGTAGCATTACTATTTTGAACGTAACCCAGACGATGCCTATTTCCAGCAGGCTTGTTCATTCCCAACACATTATCAAGTTTCTGCGTACTATTCATGAACGAATGAAGTTGAGTATTAAATTTTTCGAGATTACTTGTTAAAGATTTAACTTTGGTTTCCTAGTTCTCATTAACAAGCTTCAACTCATTCAGATTTTTAGTAGAGCCCTGCAGGTCACCTATAAGTCTCTCTCTCTCTCTCTCTCTCTCTCTCAAGTTCATTCACCTTTTTCAGCACAACTTTATTGACCTTTTTGATTTTAAGACCCTTCTCGAATAATTCTCGATAAGACTCATGAATGTTAGTCTCATCGTCATACTCTTCCTCTGATTTTTCACTACGTTGTTCATTTTCTACTTTTTCACTTTCCTTATCGAATTCAATCGTAGCTATTGATGTGAAGGCCGTTAAATTTTATTCATCTTCACCACCAAAGGCATCACTTTGAGCACTCAAATCCGATTCATCATAACTCAAAGTCACTACTAAAGCCTTACGCCTACCTTTATTCAAGTTCATCTTTAAATTAGGACATTTATTCCTATAATGACCAAAAACCTGACATTCACGACATCTTTCAAATTGGATTTTCTTATCAGCAGACAGCAGTCTTAGAGTTAATCTTCTCACGCTTATCATTCGAAAATTTACTAGGGACTTCATTTATCCGTTCTTGAGGCTTTCTCATATTCCTCATCACATTCTGGAATTTTTTAACAAAGTAAGCTATTTTGTCGTCCCTAAGTGTCTCAACATCGGTAGACTCGCTCTCTTCTTCTCTAACAGTGTTCATGACTATGGATTTAACCTTTTTCCATTGAGATATGGTGAGTTCATGTGTTTATAGGGATAATACGAGTTCTTCTATCTTAACTGCATCCAAGTCCTTACTTTCTTCGATCGCGGTAACTTTAGGTCTAAACCTTTCAGGTTGGGATTTAAGGACTTTTCTAACGATTTTAGACTCGGGGATCTTCTCTCCTACGTTGAAACTAGAGTTTTGGAGATTGTATAGTAAAAGAGTAGGAAGAATTTTGAATTTACGTATAAAATTATTCTATTGGAAAAATACGTGAAAAAAAAATGAGTTACGGAGAAAATTAAGTTTTTAAATGATGAGGCTCCAACAGGTGCTGAATCTTTTTTAAACTGGTCCAAACCGCTACTATCTTGTGAAATTTGGGCTAAATGGCTGCTGTAGTAGACTGGCCCTGGAAACATCTGAGAGATGACTAATTTATATAATTTCCCCTAAATAAAATCTTGTTTTTACAATTATTTAAATTAGATTTAAAAAAATATTTTATTTAGAGCAAATTTCATGAACTTTCCAGGCTGTTGTATAAATCTTCTTATTTCAATCGCCCACTACAACTTATTAAGAGGTGTAGTGTAATCTCTTATACTTAATTTTTATTTACATACCTAAAAGATTTGAAATTTACCCATCAGAAAATTAATTAGTCCCAAGTTAAGTTCCACGTTTTCCTCCTAAATTTGTATTTTATTTTTATCTTCAGTAAATATATTTTACTTTTATCTTCAGTAAATATATACTTTTACCTTGTCGTGGTTAATTTAATTAAAAAGACAAAAGAAAAATGGGAAATTTGAAAACATTTCAATTAGGAACTTTATTTTTTTCTAATTTTTTTGGTAAATTTTGTTTGTCTGCACAATGTGCAGCACATTGTTGGATCCGACAAGTTGAGAATACACCAGTTCTGTGGACAGCAAAGAAGAATAAAAAAAAGGGAAAAGATAAAAAGTAAAAGTAAAAAATAATAATAATAAAATAGTAATGTACCTTACTTAAGCACAGGGTAATACCATAGAGTGCATGTATAAAGACTGCTTGCCATTCTTGATGATATTAATCGCATATTTACAACTGTTCTTCCTCGTGAGAGAAAATGACAGAATTAGAGTCAAGTATGATGCTTTAACTTACTTTTTTTTTTTTTTTGGTAGTTGTCTCAAGTTTCCTTTTCGACTTTAGCTCTATATTCAATTGCTAGATCAACTAGCATTCCCGATATTATGCTTGGAATATAACTTGTGAAGAAGCAACCAAGAACATATTGTTTTTTGTGGTCCCTTTACAATGCTGCGCACTGCGACTTTGCTCGACCAGTTTAAAAAGCTTTCTTTTCTTTTGCTTTAAGTTTGTCACTGAACCTTCATTTTTTGTTGGCGAACAGATATCGCAAAGCTTAATCTAGCGGGTTTGGGAATTGTGCCGGAGGAGCTAACTGAGGATAGTTTTGAAACTTGGAAAAATTGCTTGAAAAATTATTTCGTAGGGAATGGGCTTTGGGATGTTGTCTCTGGGGAGACTAAACCAGATAAGAAAAATCACAAAGAGCGTGAAGAATGGAAGAAAAAGAACGCTTTGGCTCTGCATGCAATTCAACTTTCATGTGGATCAGCAATATACTCTAAGTTTAAAGAACACATTTCTGCTCACCATGTATGGACTCATTTGACTGAGAGAGATTGGGGACGTGTGCAACAACCACTGCCAACCTCAGATCAGGACGAAGAAAGTCATGTCGAAGATAATGGTAATGTATCAATCCTTGTGATGCACTAGCTCGTCTAAATCTTGTCATCTTCTAAGAAACATGAAAATGCATTATTGGTTCTCAATTAGTTAAAAATGTGCAGGCAAGTTATCAACCTTTTATTACAGTTTCACAATCAGTTCTCAAAGACGGAAACCGTTTAATTCTTTGTTAAATTGTCATGCAAACTTCGGTAGCTATCTATACAATTTAACTCTCAGACATTCTTCCACAAGAACAATGTGGTGGCGCCAATTTTCCCTTTTATTTAATGAACTTTGTATTCGACACAAGCCCCCTCACATACAGGTCAACTTCATTGTTTGAAGGTTCGAGAAAGTACCTTGATTATGAGCTCTTATACAAGGCAGTTGAAGAAGGTAAGTGGCATACTATAGAAGCTATCCTTCACGAGCATCAAGATGCCATTAGGGAAAAAATATCATCACACAAAGATACAGCTCTGCACATTGCAGTTTTGTCTGGACATACTGAAATTGCAGAAAAACTTGTAAAACGGATGGAGCCAGGCGACTTAGAACTGAAAAATGAATTTGGAGCTACTGCTTTATCTCTTTCTGCAATTTGTGGTGCGAAGAAACTGGCCAAGGAAATGGTACGTAAGAACAAAAAATTAGTTACAATACAAACTGCAGATCATGAAGATGGGCATCTTCCTGTGATTGCGGCTGCATTGTATGGACAAAAGGAAATGGTTCGTTATTTATACAAAATGACGCCAAAAGATGAGCTGAGTCCCGAAAAGGGTGAAAATGGAGTCGAACTACTCAATTGCCTTGTTACTGCTGAAATTTATGGTATGTGAACAGATAATGAGTGGAGTCTAATGATACTCTTGAATAATTCAGTCAATTGCAGATAAACCTAATATTCATGCATGTATACCACATATTTTAGGTGGCCATTTTGTTCCACAGTAGTGAAGACATAGTTCTCACTTTGAGCGTGAAGCACTAGAAATCACTGTTTGAATACAATTTATAAATTGGTTTATAAATTCAGTCAAATTCAAGGATTAATTTCAAATATATATTCATAACTACTAATCAATATTATCCACAAATTTTGTGGAATTCACTATTATTCCACATTATAAGTTGATTTTATAAATTTGCCAGACACAGGCTATATGTTTTTGGATTTCGGTTTACTAAGAGCTTGTTTGGGAGAGATTTTTTGGGGAAGAATTGATTTTGAATAGTGATATGATAGGAAATGTGTGGTTGAAAAAAAAAAAAAATTTATTGATGTGATGGAAAATATTATTTTATTGAAGAATGTGTAGTTGAAACTTGAAAATGAGAATTGATTTACTGTAGAAAAATTTAATCCCTCCCAAACAGGGCCTAAAAGTTGCAGCCGCAATCCATTTGATATGGATACCTAATTCTCGATGTTTTCTTATTGTAGATGTTGCTTCTATGCTATTGAAAAGGCATCCAAAGTTGGGTGTTACCCCAGATCATAGTGGCAATTACACTCTCAGAATATTGGCTCACAAGCCTTCTGCATTTCTTAGTGGGACTAAGCTTACATTTTGGGAAAGATGGGTCTACTATTGTAAGAATATAAATGCTCTCCTATTAATTTCATTCACAAACAACTTACCACGAGGGTATATTTAGATAAATTTCAGTTTCTTTTTCATACCGTCTAGTGCAATATATAAACATGATTTAAATGCAAATGTTGAACATCGGCCATTTTCAAAAGTAATCTGAACTTTTTACACAAGGTGTAAGAGTACATACACCTTGGGACAGTCATCATGGGTCTCATGAAAAAGAGCATGTAGAAATGCAAACATCAACTACTAGTCACGATCACATCATTCAAATTGATGAATCAAGCGATGAAGATTCAATGGGAAGGATGGCACATGGAGACCTAACTATGACTACTCGAGGTACATCAAATAGCACCACATTCCTCCCCTTCTTATTCAGGTTATCTTCACACACACTAAATGTAGTTTAGAGGCATAAATTAGGCCATGATGACTCATGGATCACGCCAGGCTCGGCTAGTCCATCCCGGGCCTAAGTCTTTTCCTAAATTTATTTTGAGCACTTGGACGTCCTTCACAGTTGAGCCTGGCCAACTGTAGATGTGGGCTGACAACACCATGGCCTGCAATGGGTCTGGCTGTGCTTTCATGCTTTAAGTGGTCCTAGACTCTGATAACCAAGTACAGTTTGACACCTCTAAATAAATTCTTGTTGTGCAGCTCTAGAGTTGGTGCGCAGATTCAGTTGGGGGATATTGCAATTCCTTGGTATGTATATCTATATATATATATAGATATATAATTTCTGGTACACATAAATCGAAAATCAATTACACATGATTGGCTATTTGACATTAGTTTTCTTAAATTTTCAGTTCCAGAGATCAATTACATATTCCAGAGGAAGTTAGTCCATGTCGAAATCGCGAAACTTTTAAGTGTCGTGTTTCAAGAAGTGCAACATCTGAAGAAATCAGAGCTCGAGAAAATGGACATGGATACAATAATATATGATGCCATAAAGCATGGAATTGTTGAATTTCTAAGAGAAATGATTAAATATAAACCTGATATCATATGGAGAAAAGATAGAAAAGGGAAAACAATTTTTTCACACGCAATTGTTTTGCGTCAAGAAAAGATTTTTAGCCTTATATTTACTTTAGGAACAAAAAAGAGTATAATCGCAAGGAGGTATGATATTTTTAAAAACAACTATTTACATCTTGCTGCAAAATTATCTCCTCCTTCTCAACTTCAAAGGGTATCTGGAGCAGCCCTACAAATGCAAAGGGAACTGCAATGGTATAAGGTAATGTATGTGTGCTCGGACGCATGCGTGCATGTGTGTGTGTCTGTTGGAGCATACATGTTCCTGTTGTGGTTTCTATTTGAGTCATAATATCTAAAAATTTAAGCTATTGAGAGACATTGCATACTTATTTATTTGAATTTTATCTTCAACGTGCTCCCTCTCTGCTACACATACAATTTTCATAAATAGGTGGCAATTATTGAAGTTCACATAAATTTGTCTTGTTTCCAAAAGTTTAAGCTTTATATGAGGCGATTCAATAAAGTATTATTTAGGCAATGGACTTGAGTTCAAATTGTGTCACCCTCTACTTATGAAAAATTGTGCACGTGATTCGTCCTAAAAAAGTAGTCCAAAGTGACGGATAATATAGTGTGCTTTTTTTCTTCCCTATTTAGAGGTGACACTTGAATTCACGACATTTTATCTACTCTAATGCTACTTTGATCTATGTTATCCAAAATTTCAAATCCTCATCTTTTGTTGTTTCTTCCAATACACAGGAAGTCGAGAGCATAGTACAACCCAAACTCAAAGAGGAAAAAAATGCGATCAACAAAACGCCCGAAATGTTATTCAGTGATGAACACAAGAAATTAGCCAAAGATGCAGAGAGCTGGATGAAAAGCACAGCAGGATCAAGCATGATAGTAGGCACTCTAATTGCTGCTGTAATGTTCACAACAGCTTTTACAGTACCAGGTGGTAATAGAAACGAGACAGGTTTGCCAACAATGCTGGAAACTCAAAGAACTCCATTCTTGATTTTCATCATTTCAAATGCTTTGTCAATGTTCAGTTCGAGTACGTCGCTGTTGATGTTCTTAGGAATTCTTACGGCGCGTTATGCAGAAGAAGATTTTCTCAAGTCCCTACCGATGAAGTTAATATTTGGATTGACGTGTTTGTTCTTTTCAATCGTTACCATGATGGCATCCTTTGGTTCTGCATTGTATTTGATTCTGCATGAGAAGTTGTCTTGGGTTACCATTCCGATCATCGTCCTTTCAACGATTCCGATAGTTCTTTTCTCCATCTTGCAGTTCCCTCTCTTGATTGAGATGACATATCGGACTTATGGATCTGGGATATTTGATAAACCTAAGAAGAAATCCTTTTTTGCTAAGTTCCGAGCATGTTTGGCTTGATGGAATAAATAGTATTCGAGAGTATTGAGGAAGAAAAGAAATTAAAATCTTATCGTATAGTACTATTGAACATGGTGTCCCAAATGTGCTGTTAGTTCATTTTGGTTTCTGTCATCTCAAATGTTGATGTATCCATGGTGTTTTTTCATATGAATTCAACTTGCTCAAATATTTTAGTTATAGCCACACGCCATTGATGAATTTTATTCCGCATGTTGCGGTATTTTATTATGCAAAATAAGAAGTTAATTTCAGATTATGTATCTTACAAATTATCTTGCCTTAAAACTGGTATTAGAGCTTTGCAAAAAAAAAAAAAAAAACAATGATTAACAATCTTGCTTCCCTTGTGCCTCATTTCATTGGAAAAAAATTAATTATTATTTCATTCATCAACCATACATACATTCAGTCATCCATAAATAAATCCAATCATTCAAATAAACACACAGAACAACCCTAGGAATTGCTCAACTTTAAAATCATGCAATAAATCAAATTTTGGAGTTTGTTATTCATCATATCATGTGAGCGGAGTGTTTAGGTTTATCTTGTCGATCATATAATCCTTATCCGCTCCACTATTTTATTAATGAAATTAGGAAACTTATTCATTATTAAATACATTACCTTAAAAGACTAAAAAACGAAAACGAAAAGACAACAAAGTAACGAAAATACGAAATACTAGTACCTTAAAACACTACTAAGTTGCAACTTGCAATTCCTCAGAAGATGAAAAAATGATCACTTATTAACTCTGTATTAATACCAAGAACTACGATATACAAATTCGACGAATAATATCAAATTTTCAATTCACAAATTCAATTGAATTAACAATATATATACGACTTGTAGCGACCAGAAAATTAGCGATATTTATTGGTTTTTCATTTCGAAATATGTGGGGTATAGGTAATCATGAGTTTTTCAAAACGATACCAAGAACCTATCCCGAAGATTGAAATATAGACCAGAAATAGGCTAAAAGAGGTTACGGCTATGAATTAGATTTGCAACTCTCTATTTTGATATCATCGTTCGAAGTTTAGCAAGTGAAATATGCATGGCAAAATGCACTGTGAGTACTTCAAAAAGGTATTAAAAACAAACGATTATAAACTGACCCGCTAACTAGCTCGGTGAAATATGTCAGCTGCAAAAGTTTCTATATTTTTTAGGATCTGAGTAAAGGATTTTATGGATATATATTCCATTCCGAAAAGCTGCCAGAAATTTTATCTCTTCGACTTAAAAGAGTCGAGTATATATATCGAAGCAAGCAGACAAAATGAACCCAGAAAATAAAAAAATAAACAAACATAATTATTTGTAATATCTCCAAACTTACATATGTTCGGTTCACATTTGAAATCTTCATCCCATACACACTTGAGCCCCTAAAGAAAACATAGGACTTTTAAAATTTTAAACATTATGTCAAAAAGGAAAAAAAATTATTTGTGAAAATAGTTTTTACCATTCCATGAGATGAAGAAGGTACAATTGACAGCATGAGACTAGGGATAGGCAAAACTCGACCAAACCCACTAAAACCGTCCAAACAGAACCGAACTAACTTGACTGGGTTGGGTCGATTTTTTTGTTATTTTTACATGGGTTGGGTGGGTTGGCTGTGTAGATGGGTTGGGTTAGGTCGGGTTATGAGTTAACTCATGAAAACCGAATAAACTCACCCAACCCAACCCGCCACTTTAAAAATAAATAAATAAATAAAATGACTAGAAAAGTAAAAGAAACCTAAAAAGTATAAGTAGCTAGTGTAAATATAATTACATTGGTTTATTTTAGAGGAGGAGCTTACTATTCTTCCCACAAGATATGTGGTATAAGTTTGCCATGTTATGTTAAATGTACTTTGTTCTTTGTAAGCTTGACTAATGAGGAATGAATAAGATAATAGATAATTTTATTTATTTATTTATTTATTTACTTACTTACTATTTGATCTTATCTATTCGAATTTAGTATAATAAAAAATTGAATGACTTTAGTTTTTGTTAACAAGTCATCCCAAACCGACCAACACAACCCAACCCGACCAATACTTGATTGGGTTGGGTCGGGTTGGGTTTAAACCTTTACACAGGTAGGGTTATGTTAAATTTTGATCAAACTAATCATGTTGGGTTGGGTTTGGGTTGAGGCAAAAACCGACCCAACCCAACCCATGCACACACCTACATGAGACTAGGAACTTTGGAAAACCAACGATTCCTATGGAAAACGTGTTCGAAAAAGTGTTAAAATGAAAATAAACCTAACAAAATCACCATCAGCGCCAAAAGCACATAGATCTAGACGGATCTCACCGTTTGACCGAACCGGTAGAGTCCACAGCATGGCATCGATAGAAGATCGACAAGAATCAACGAGAGGTAGATTACAGAACCGAGAAAAACAAAGTGCAGAGAACGAGTTGCACGAACAATCAAAATAAAACAAATCAAATGAATATAGAAGAGATATGAAATTGTAAAAATTAAGATTACCACATTAATCTGCAGAAATTTCTGTCGAAGAGATGAAAAATATGGAGAATCGATTGCAAGGGATTCTTCGTTTGAATGATGAGCGTGTAAATTGAAGGGAAAATTACATAGCTCAGGAATTTAAACTTCAAAATGCAAAAATTAGGTATGAAGTATTTTTAATCAAAATTCAGGTGACAACTTAATATTTTAATATTAATAATTATATTAAAAATTCAACCAAAACACTCATCCCACCTACTTTCAAACCCTAAATTATTTTAATCAATTCTCCCTTTCTCTCTCTCAACCCCGGCATCTCTTCTCTCTCTCTCTCTCTCCCTGCCAGAATCTCTTCTCTCACTCTCCTCAACAAGATCCGTCACTAAGGTTGAAAATATGTGGTTTTGGGGACGGCGACGACATGGATGTAGTATTTCTTACCTCCGATATGTCTGGGATGACTCTGCATTGCTTTGAGAACTACAGTCGTCGCAGTAGCAACAGTGACGTGGTGTTTCTTCCTTTCAATCTATTGTGGGTTCTTTTGGGTTCTGGCGGTAAGGTGGTGTTGGTATGCTAGTAGTGAAAATCTGGAGTTTTTTAGGGTAATTGGTAGTGGTTTGCAAGTTGTGGCAGTGTTTGTAGTTGAGTGATGGTGGTGGTTGTGATGTTGGCTGCGGTGTTGAGATGGTGCTGATATTAGCGATGCTGGTCGATGACAACTACGGTGGTGTTGGTGGTTGACGACGATGTGATGGTGGTTGACAAGGATGGCATTGTGTTTATGGTGGTTGTTGTGGTAGCGGCGGTGTAGGTGGTGGTCGTATGTGACCTATTACCTGTGATCAACTGTTTAACTGTGACCTTAATATTCGATAATCTGTGACTGAAAAATTTGAAAATACGTGACAGATTGATAAATTGTGACCTATAATTTTTTATTCGTGACCAATAAAATAAATTGTGACCTTAAAATTCGATAATTTGACAAATTTGAAAATATGTGACTGGTTGACAAATTGTAACCTATAATTTTTTATTCGATGACCAATAAAATAAAATGTGACTTATAAAATTTTTGATTTGTGATTTCGAATTAAATACGTGATCAATAAATAAGTTGTGACCTATGATTATGTACATATGACCATTAATTATATAATTGTGATTTTATTACATTCAATTAATAAAATATATTTAATTAATAAATAAATACCTGATTTTTGTATTAATTAAACTTAAAACCTGATTTTTGAATTGTGCATAGTTAATGCCTTAATTGTGATGTTTTCACTAAATTAAATGGAAAAATAGATAGGGAGAATAAGTATTGGGCCTAATGTACAAGGAAAATCTGATAGAAAACTTATTGGGCCTTATGAACAGTGGAAGCCTACCCAATAGTTAAAACCCAAATCATCTAAGGTGTGAACGCAAGAAACTCACAATATTTTTGAGATTGCCTCTTTTTTGGGGAAGGGGATAACACATGGGAAGCGGAGATATGAATTGATTGCTTGTACTATCTATTGTAAGAGGAAGTTTAATCGTCCAATAATTTGTTTTGTTGAAGATAAACTTTTTCTAGAAAATTTATAAAGATTTGATTATAAAAATATTCCTATTGATAAAAAATCTAAAGTTTAAAAAAATACATATTACATAATAAAATGTCATCTTTAGCTAGATAAAAACTAAAAGAATATTGCAAAAAGAAGTTAAGACAACAAGTAAAGAGCGTTGCAAAATATAATAAAAGCAATGGACGAAATACGTCTCAAAAACTTAACAAAAACATGCATTTGAGACCTTTAGCAATGTACATTATACGTTGTCATATAATTTTATTCTACGACAATATTAAAGCCTACAACATACGGGTAAGCATTGTGAATACCTATGGCAACATTTTTTGTCAGTTGCAAAAAAACTGTTTTATTGTAGCAATTTTTTCCTTCATCTATGGAATTTTTAGCAACACGAACACTTTGTTGCAAGAAATATAAGTTTGTCTCCATAAGTTTCCCACCAAAAATATTTTGGCGTCTTGATTCTCTAATGTTTTTGGCGACAATTTTTATTATTTGTCACGACATCTTTTAATGTCGCCTTGTATTTTTTGGTACTTATTTTTTTCGTATCAATTTTTGCAACAAACTTAAAAAATGTGTCGCGCTAAATCACTTATTGCGACAATTTTTTATATATCACAAAATATCTTATCATAAAATCACATTTTTGTTGTAGTGTATATAGTTTTCTCCAATTTAAATTTAAACATGCTTCTTGTAAACAAATTACACTATTCAATACACTATTCAAGTTAAACTATAAATAAGATGCATCTCTTGTAAATAAATTACACTATTCAATACAATTGGGCACCCCCACCTTGCCCCACCCCGCCACTCCCCCAACCCGTCCCGCCCCGAGCCCCGCCCCACCTTAGACGGGACGGGACGGGGCGGGTTCGGGGCGCGGGCTTGCCCCGTTTCTTACCCCGTTTATTTTTTTTTTTCAAAAATTTCCACTTAACTATTTTTTTTTTTAAATTTGTAGTTAATTATTTTTTTTATTCTTCACGGGGCGGGTTCGGGGCACTTCGGGGCAGGGCAACCCTTCCCCGCCCCGCCCCGCCCCGCCCCACCAACCCGTCGGGGTGGGTTTTTTTCGCCCCATTAGGGGCGGGGCAGCGTCGAGGCAGGGCTGGGCGGATTTTTTTGTCATCACTAATTATCTTCTCTTTGTATTGTCTTATTTTCTCTCTTAAATTCAACTTGGTATCAATGCTACTATACTTAGTGGTTCTCGATATATCAAGAGTTGAGTATGCACTGTGATTACCACTATTAGTGGATCCTTCACATCATAAAAACTTTTGTATATAGCCTCTTTATACCAATTGGGTCGTCACTATAGTCGAAGTCTTATTCTCCATCAACGTCATCTCATCATCTCAGCCACCAGTCCATCAGTCATTTCCTAACCAGTTCAGTTCGATTTCTTTTATTTTTTTCTGTCCCCTTCTAGTTTCGTGCACATTATAGAGAATATTGAGGCCTCACAATCCATTGTCATTGTCATGGAAGGACTCAACTACACTATATGAGCTCAAACTATGTCAAGCTTTCTTAAGGGCAGAAAACTCTGGCGCTATGTCACTGGTGATATCACCGAACCAGAGAAAATTACTGAAGAAGACAACACAAAATACATAGACAGTCTCAAATAGTGGGATAGAAAAAATAACTGAATTATCACTTGGATTTGCGATACGTGCATACACTCCATCTGTCTCCAATTTGGTAGATTCAAGACTGCCAAGTCACTATGGGATTTTCTACAGAAACTCTACACTATCGCAGATCAACTCTACATCGTATGCAACAACAGCCTGGGCAATCCATCAATAATTTCTTATCTGAGATACACTATGTTTGGGATCAACTTGCTTCCTCAGAACCGAGTTTACAGATGAAAACAATGCTAAGAAATTTTTTGACTATTGAGAACAGCAACACTTGGTTCTCTTTCTCATGGCCATCACTAATAAGTTTAAGCATGTTCGTACATCTCTCGTTCACCGCAGTCCCTTACCTATTTTAGATCAAGTGTTACTGAACTTTTTTCAGGGAAAACTTGCCTTACGCCTCGCAAGGTGACCTCTACAAATGTTGCCTTCGCCACTCCCAGAGGGCCTCAACCCAACCACAAAGGACATCCATCTGGATCTTCAAAATTCTGCAATTATTGCAAGAAACCTAGACACATTCTCTTGGAATGCCCGGTTCGAGTTTGTCATTCTGTCAGAAGCAAACCCCTGGTCATCTTTAGTATGATTGTTTCCAAAACTCCAAAGACACCCCCAACAATATATGTCTCACAGTACTCCTTCTAGATCTGCCGCCACTACTGCTGAAGGTTCATCATTCACTACTTCCAGTTAGATGTATTCTTCCTCTAACATAGTGGAAATTGTCAAACAAGTCCTTGCTCATTCCGGTAATCTACCCTCTATTGCTATGTCAGTCACCTCAGATAATTTCATCTTGGTTCTTTGACTCTACATGCTGTAATCACATGACACCTGACTCCACTATATTTGCCATTAAACTGCTTACTTGTCATACTCTAACTATTTAAACTGCTAATGATTTTCCTATAACCGTGAGTCATATCGAAAAAATCTCAACATTAAACACTTCTCTTCCTCATACTTACTGTATTCCCAAACTCACTCTCAATCTTATATCTGTTGGTTAATTATGTGACTTCAATCTAACTGTCCCATTTTCAGCTTCTGGTTGTTGTATGCAGGATCCAAAAACGGGACACTCTTGGGAGAGGCCATAAGGTTGGACGACTCTTTGAGCTCATCAATCTTCACCTTCCATCACGTTTCTCCCCATCAGTGCAGATAGCAACGCCAGTCTCATCTACCCCCCTCTGTCAGTCTCTGGCATTCTCATCTGGATAATTCTTCTGTTGGTCATCTTCAATCTTTAGCATCAAGTGGTCATTTAGGGCTTATTAATAAAGAACAATTTGATTTTCTTCCCATTCAACTTGCAAAACAATCGGCACTGTCATTTTACAAAAGTGATTTATTTTGTTCTGTACCATTTGATTTGATTCACTCTGATGTTTGGGGCCTATTCCCCACTGCTACTATGGGAGGCTCTAAATAGTTTATCATTTTTATTGATGATTACTCTCATTATATTTGGATATTTCTTATGTGTAATCGATCTGAATTACCTGAGTTGTACTTTGATTTTGTTACCATGGTCAAAACTCAATTTTCTTGCAATATCAAAGTTTTTTGTGCTGACATTGCTGCTGAATACACATACTCAAGAGTCCTTAACTTTCTTCGCCAACATGGTACTCTTCCTCATGGGTCATGTCCAAGCACTTCTCAACAAAATGGGCGTGCTGAGGGCAAACACCGAGACATTCTCAACACCGTCAGTGCACTTCTCATATCTGCTTTATATCCTGAACACTTTTGGGGTAAAGCTGCTCTTACATGTTTATACCAAGAACAGCGTGTCTTCTCCCATCATTAGGAATCAATCACCATTTGAGTGACTTTATGGTCACCCTCCTGATTATAACACTCTTAAGGTATTCAATTGTGTTTGTTTTGTTCTTCTTCAGCCTCATAAGTGCACCAAATTGGAATCTAGATCTCAACTATGTTGCTTCTTGGGATACGGTACTGAACACAAAGGCTACTGATGTTGGGATCCTTACTCCAAACGTCTCCGAGTATCTTGTCATGTTGTTTTTTGGGAACATAAGATGTTCGCCTCCATATCCAAGTTTCATCTGCCACATGACAACACCTCTCTCTTATTTACTGACCTCTCCATTTTTTTCTTGACGAGTCTAAGACAAACTCTTCTTCTGAGTCAACATCTCCACCAACACATCATATCACTTACTCTGATATGCTACTACCAACTAACATGTCTACAGATCCTTCAATTGAGTTATCCACCTTACCCTCTTCTGAGGAACTTGTCTCTCTCTATGGATCCGCTCCAATAGTTTCTGATCTCCCTACTCGACGAAGTGACCGAGTAAAAAATCCTTCTGTTAATTTTCGTGACTTTGTTGTATTTTCTACTATTCTTTCTCACCATGAATCTCAGTCTTATCATGAAACTAGTTCTGAACCCCTTTGGTATAAAACAATGAATGATGAACTACAGGTACTCGAAAACACTTGCACCTGGGATCTAGTAGACCTACCAAAAGGCAAACATGCTATGGGATTCAAGTGGGTCTACAAGATCAAAACTCACTCTGATGGGTCCATGGATCGGTACAAATCTTGCTTGGTAGCTAAATGGTTTACACAGGAGTATGGGATTGACTATGAGGAGACCTTTGCCCTGGTTGCCCGCCTCACTTCAATTCGCAGCTTAATTGCAGTTGCCGCCATCCATCATTGGGAATTATTTCAGATGGATGCGAAAAATGCTTTTCTTAATGATGAACTCACCGATGAAGTTTATATGTGCCGTCGTCCTGGTTCTCATCATCTTTCGCATCAAGTCTGCAAACTGTGTCGGGCTTTTTATGATCTCAAGCAAGCTCATCGGGCTTTGTTTGCCAAGTTTAGCACCATTGTTGGAGATTTTGGGTTCACTTCCAGCTCACATAATTCTAATCTTTTCATTCGCAAAACAGATCAGGGTACTATCCTTCTTTTCCTCTATGTTGATGATACGATCATCACTGGTGATGACACATCCGAAGTTTTGGATCTCAAGACTTATCTCAACCAACATGTCAAGATGAAAGATCTCGGAAAGCTTAGTTACTTTTTGGGACTTAAAATCACTTTTAACTCTGAGAGATATTATCTTTCGCAAGCAAAGTATATTTCTGATCTTCTTGCTCGTGCGAGACTCACAGATAGTAAGACAAGTACCACTCCTCTAGAGCTCAACTCTAAACTCACCCATGTGGATGGTATACCTTTAGATAACCCCACCTTGTTTCGCCGATTGGTTGGTAGTCTCATTTAGCTTATAGTTACTCGCCCTGACATCTCTCATGATGTCCATATTGTCAGTCAATTTCAATCTGCTCCTCGCACACCCCATTATGCCGAAGTGCTTCACATTCTCAGGCACATAAAAGGAACCCTATTTCATGGTCTCCATTTCTCCTTTCACTCTTCACTTGAGCTTCATGCCTACTCAAATGCTGATTGGGCAGGTAATCCTACTGATCGTAGATCCATCACTGGTTATTGCTTCTTCCTTGGTGGTTCTCTTATTTCTTGGCGCAACAAGAAGTAAACAGTAGTCGCTCAATCTAGTACAGAGGCTGAATATCGAACCCTTGCTGATACAACTCAGGAACTTCTTTAGCTTCGCTGGTTACTTGAAGACATGGGCATCACTCACTCTACTACCACTATCTCAAGTTGGTCTCTATTTTACCATTAAGTTTGCGGGGGCTGTTGATGTGTGTGTGTGTGTGTGTGTGTATGTGTGTGTGTGTGTATAATACACAATGTACATGTTAGTTAGTCTCACATTGGTTAGAAAGGGAAACATTACTCTCAAGTTAAACTATAAATAGGATACCTCTCTAGTAAACAAATTACACTATTCAATATAATTCTCTTCTCTTTGTATTGTCTTATTTTCTCTCTTAAATTCAACTGTTTTAATCCAGCAAAATTAATTTAAATATATTAAAGTTGTTATATAAAATGTAAAAACTTTACTTGCAAGAAGGAAGCACACCAGCAACATGCGTTGCGTGATTCTGCAATGCTTTTTGCAGTCGACTAAGTGGACAGTTGACCATAAGCGAACTTTGTTCAATTTTAGTACAGCAAAAAGGGAAATGTAGAACACAAATAAGCTCAAAACCATAATTCGAAGAATACCCGAAATTGGGACGGAATTATCATCATATGTACGTTGGAAGGAGGCTCACTGTGGTTTAAATTGAGAACCACTTTGCAAACACGAATAATGTTTGCCTACGAGCGAGTATAATTTTAGACTTAGAAAACATTGATTAAAAAATACTAAGGATTAGAGAAAGATCTTGAAGAATTTTAAAATTTAAAATGTTACAAAGGAGATATTCTCACTCATTTACGTAGAAAATATTATTACAGTTTTGCCATTTGGTAAGACATTGCACATGTTATATTAACTCTAACCATTAACTACACCCATTGTTTTATTATGTTTTTGTATGGAAATAAAGGCAAGAAAAACAATATAATTGTTTTACTTAAGAAAATAAATATGACTTACTTGTTATGGTGAACACTACAATAATGGACAGTATTGAAGAAGAAAAAAAATGTAAAATCATTTTTTATAGTATTGCGGATCGAACTCTATCTTGCAGAATATGATCTAAATGGAATAATTGATTTTGCGACATTAAAGTTTTTAAATCACACATACATCATGGAGAAATAGAAGAAGGCAGCAAGTATTGGGGGAAAAAAATAGATTTTCTATAGAAATTTGAATTCCACTCACAAGGGGAGGTGGGCCCACATGAATTAAATATTGCTAAAAAAGTCGGGACCCACATATTGTATGTATTCTTTCCATTTTCTGTGGGTAATTTCATGTACCCATAGCAATGCTCGGAGAAATATAGGTGGTGGAGCTCGATAACACAGCCTCACCTTCCCACCATCTTAGGTGGTGCCCCTACGGTATCTTGACCGGCACATCTTGAGTTCAAGTTTCAATTTCTTTTCTACTTGGAAATCATATTTCAAATCCACGTGAAGGATAAGTTGTTTCATAGATATATTTCATCTGCGACCACTAAATTTCGGTTGGGTCTATAAACTTTATATTATCTTAACTGAGTCGCTGGTTCCTAATTTCACCATTCTATTAAATTACGTAATCAATCGCCCTCGAAACCTATCGCCCTCGAGACTATCATACCATAAAATGAAAATGGTAAAACAAATATTATAGCAACGTCTTTAGATTAAAATGTTAAAATATATTCAGTGTGGTAGGCTGCTAATTAAATTATCCTCATTAATTTGGAGAAAGCATGTGACGAAATGGTGAAATTAGAAAATAAATTGAAGTTTTAATGATCCAATTGAGTTTGTCGATCGTTAAGTGCTACAAAATGTACAGAATATTGCTTTACAGATGGTTTACCTATACTCACATTAACGGGCCCCATGAGGGACCCATTGTAATAAAAAATAGCAAAAAAAATCCCACCCACATTCTATGAACCCCCAATCTGTACCTCAAGCACTTCTCCCTTTTGAAACATAGCCAATGGGAAAAGGGGACCAAAAAACAGAAGTTTTTCATGAATCAAACGAAAGGGTTTTTCCTAAATAAATAGAAACATCAAGACAGATGAAACTTTCCAAGAATTCCCTAAAAAATTTCCAAAGCTGGAAAGGATTTTTATCTTCTTTTAACAGGAAATATTTTCTTATTCTTTTAAAAGAAAGAGATAACTGCACGTTTTCCACATGGTAGTAGACCATGTGGAATCGTACATTAAAAGACAAGATTTTAGTTTCGTTTTCTTTCTCGATATTGTTATGTTATATAATAACCCTACCAAACATGAATTTAATATATGATTTTTCATATTAATAGGCTGTACTCTCTACTTGCTCTATATTCTGCAGTCACAGAAATTTTCTTTCTCGTGTTTTTCATCTTAAGCTCTCCTCTGCAGGATGGAAATCGTCATGGCGTTTTCAAAGGTAAAATTTGGAGAGTTGTATCCAGCATTTGGTAAGTATGAATGGCTCTAGAGAAGGAATCACGTGTTCAAGTTTCTACTCTCTTGGTGCACTATTTTTCTTTTAGACGACCGTATGATGTTATTGTTTACTAAAGTTTGCCGGCCTATGATGTCATGACCTGGATTCTATGTTGTATTGCAGATCAAATTATTTCTTAATTCAAACTGAAATTGCAGTGATAAATTGTTTCAGAAGTCTCATGGATACTAGACAAAGAATGTGAGTTCATTCTTGAATTGCTTGTGTTTCTTATCCGTGGATTCTCCTCATTCATTGTCTTAATATTCAATCTTATGTAGTACTTTAAGCCCCCATGAACTTTTTTTCTTGCGAAAAATGTCGCATATTCGGTTTCTAAGAACTTAAGATACTTCGTCATATTAGAGGCCTATGCCTATTGACGAGAAAAAATTTGGAAGGTTTTGTGCATTAGATTATCGATGCTAAGGTTTCATATGGTATCCTATCAGATGTAGTAAAGAACTCAATTCAAGTCCCACCTGCCGTAAATTTGTCAATATTCATTCTGCCTCCGATGAAAAAAAAAATGCGTCTGTGATTTGCATACGAGGGATGTGTTAAAATAGATAAGTATAAATAAAAAATATAATTTGCCTTTTAACGACTTAAACTTTTAGATAATTGACATGATGAAGTGACAGAGTAACACAACGGTTTGTTTGGCAAGTCAGACCAGACACGATTGAAATGTGCAGAACCAAAATAAGTCTGTTCACGTGGCATTTTTCTTAAATTATAACCAGTCATCGAATTTAACATATCAACATGCCATAAACGACCAAATATATATATACACACATTCAAGTAATACTGGTTCTTACTGTTCTTATTTATTTGTTTATTAAGGATTAGTATATTTCGGTTCATCTTGTTTATACTAACATGTGTCTAGATGCCCTGTTAACAGAGATGATGCATACAAGAAAAAGTTGCAGAAAATCAAATTTAAAAGTGTTGAAAATCCTTTCCAGTTTGCCATTGCAGGGAAGAGTACAAGAGTCAAGCTCCACCCATTAAAAATTGTCCTGATTATCATTGCTCTTGGGACATTTGTAACAATTCTTTCATCTCCACCTGTTTATCAACAGAAAAGTATTTTCCACTACGTTTCCAGGTAAATTCTACTTTCAATGACGTTTTTTACTTGTGCACCAACGACAACAAAAATAAATCTTATTCTTGGATAAATTTAGGGTCGACTATAGGACTCCATTTTGGCTGGTCCTTTCAATCCATTAGAATTCATATCATAGGATGTGATAAGATTTATTCTGGCTGTCAACTTACGGCAACTCTCTGTTATATGGTTGGGGCTTTAGGCTATAGGATTCATGTGCATAACCTTGATTGAGTTTGTGCAAGTCTTCTATTTTGATTCTGTCTTAATGGATAATGTCCCATTTAAAGTGTTATAGTGTGCACGGCCCTTCGAATTTGAGTCTCCGATATTCTTCCATTGCAGGCTTTAAACTCCCTTGAACTTGTAGAACACGGAGAAGCCCTGTGCTTTTGTTCAAATACCTTGTTCGCGAATTTGTATAGAGAAGACCATAATAGAAGTAGACCTTAAGAATGAGTAATTGGTACAAAACATCCGTAACATTTGGCTCTATTCTGAAATACTCCTCTATCCTTTCATTTTTGTGGAAAATTCCCCTATAGAACATTTTCTTTGTGGAATACAACATTTTTCTTCTGTTTTCTCAATAAAGTCTCGTGAAATGATGAATATACCCTCCTCTTTAAACAAAACAAAAAATAAATAAAAATAAAAATAAAAAAAATAAAGAATTAATTGCAAAGGTAGTTTTCCAAATTTTTCAAAAAGAATAAAAACAAATTCCAAATAATTAATTAAAAACTTAAATGGTCATATAAGTTATTTTTTATATTTTATTTAAAAAAAATTAAATAAATATTTTTTTCACTTTTATTTCTTTTATTTATAATATTATCCACGTGTAAGTTAATTTTTGTCTTCTATTTCTTTTTCAATGAATTTATTGTAATTAGTATATACTATATATATGTAAATCAAATGAACGACGATAATAATATAAGCCCACATTTTGTGAACAGGTGGATATGGGGTGAGTCGGATCCTAGGTACGTATCAGATTTAGACATCAATTGGCATGACATTTTAAGAGCATTGGAGCAGTTACCTGAAGATAATAAGATTCGACGAGTCGGACTTCTCAATTTTGATGAGAGAGAAATCCATCAATGGAAACAGCTTATTCCCACGGCTAATCACGAGGTTCTGCACCTGGATTATGCCCAGAAAAACATTACTTGGGAGTCCTTGTATCCTGAATGGATTGATGAAGAACAAGACGATGTAGTTCCTAGTTGCCCTCGTCTATCTAAACTTGAAGTCCCAAGACAGCGCCCTGATCTTGTTTCTGTTAAACTCCCTTGTCATAATAAAGTAAATTGGTCGAAAGATATTGCTCGACTACACTTGCAGATATCAGCTGCTGGTTTAGCTGCCTCTTGCAAAGGCAGTTACCCTGTGCATCTGCTTTTGATTACAAAGTGCCCACCGATACCAAATTTGTTCACATGCAAGGATCGAGTTGCTCGTGTAGGTAACGTGTGGTTATATAAACCGAACTTGGATGCACTTAGAAAAAAGCTTCAGCTCCCAATAGGATCATGTGAACTTGCACTTCCCCTTGGAGCCAAAGGTAAGCTCTCTCTAGTTTCGTGCACTAAATATTCTTGATACGAGATATGGGATTTCCCCAAACGCCAAACTCGATTCTTTGATAATGTCACGAAGTGTGCGTTGCTTAATACTCTCTAATCGTATAAAGATTTGTTTGGCACATAACAAGTAATTGATAAGCTCCTACTACAATCTCATGGAAACAGAACAGGATTACATCAGAAAAAGGCAACGAGAGGCATACGCTACCGTCCTGCACTCGGCCAATGTCTATGTGTGTGGAGCCATAGCTGCAGCCCAGAGCATCCGGATGGCCGGATCAACCCGGGACCTCCTTATCCTTGTGGACGATACAATCAGTGATTATCACAAAAGTGGACTCGAATTAGCAGGCTGGAAAATCAGAACAATACAAAGAATCAGAAATCCTAAGGCCGAAAAAGATGCCTACAACGAATGGAACTACAGCAAGTTCAGATTATGGCAACTTACAGATTATGACAAAATAATCTTCATTGATTCCGATCTGCTTATTCTCAAAAACATCGATTTCTTGTTTTCGATGCCGGAAATCTCTGCAACGGGGAACCATGGAACACTCTTCAATTCTGGAGTAATGGTGATTGAGCCATCGAATTGCACATTCCAGTTTTTGATGGATCATATAAATGAAATTGAATCATATAATGGTGGAGATCAGGGATACCTCAATGAGATTTTCACATGGTGGCATCGATTTCCGAGGTATATGAATTTCTTGAAGAATTTTTGGGTTGGGGACGATGAAGAAGTGAGGCAGAAGAAAATTCGGCTTTTCACAGCAGAACCACCGGTTCTTTACGTTCTTCACTATTTGGGTAATGTTCTAACCTTATTTCATGCAAATGGTGACATTATATTCAAATCCCATCTCGATTATTTTGTCTCGAAAGTAAAGTCATCCAGATGAGATTAGCTATAAGTTTGCGGCGTGCATAGTTTTTCATGAGTGGACAGTAGTGAAACTTGAATTCACGTTCATTCTAACATGTTAAACAAACTCATCTAAAACTCAAGTATTCGTCCTTTCAACAGGTAACAAGCCATGGATGTGCTTTCGGGACTATGACTGCAACTGGAACACAGATTTCCTACAAGAATTCGCAAGCGACATAGCCCACAAGAAGTGGTGGAAACTCCATGACTCCATGCCGGAAACACTCCAACAGTTTTGTCTATTGCGCTCGAAGCAAAAGGCTCAATTGGAATGGGACAGAAGGCAGGCTCAAAAGGCAAACTATTCTGATGGGCATTGGAGAATCGAAATAAAAGATGAACGCATTGACAAGTGCATTGATCCTCCGTATAATTGCCACTGGCAAGGCATGTTGAATCATTGGGGGGAGACGCAATCGGCAAACAGTACAATGCCTATTCCCACTCCACCTGCAATAAATATAAGCTCTTTGGGTTTATGAGTAGGGTTTTTACTCATATTCAGATTTTATTTTGAATTTGAATGCTATGTGATATAGTTTTGTAATGGAAGCTTTTGAGGTTTTCTATGTTTTTGTGTTTTCAACTATTTTACATGGAGTTCCTTTCTACATGGAAGATCAAGTAGAAACTAGAGTGTTAGACGAGTTTAATCGGGCCAACTGCTTTTGATGTGGTCCTATGCCAGCAAGCTATAGATTGAACACGAGACAATCAAAATAACCAGAGACCTAGCACGTCCCGTAACTTTATATTGTTGGCGATATGATATAGTGAAATGGTTGTTGATTAAATGACAAAGTAATATTTTAAGTTTAATTCGCAGTTGCATAATTAAATTATATGAAAGTGAAGCAAAAAGAAAGAAAGAAAGTAAAGAAAAAGGAGGAAAAAAAATGACATCTGAGACAAGTGATTAACACTTTTTCCTCAAGACAAAATTGCCTCACAACGGTGCTAACGGCTTGTCTCCCAAGATACAACGGATACAATTTGTGATAGAAACACTTCAAACCACAAGCAACATCGAACTTGAACGAAATTCTTTCCTCTACAAGAAGATGATTTTGGAATGAATTATTGCAAGAGTTTTTGATATAATGCTCAATGTAAATAATATGGGATGCATAATGGACGTCCAAATTGTCCTATTTATAGAAGATGAGGGATTGTGAGTAAAGTGTCACGTCCCAAACTTAGCAACCTTTACGAAGGGAAGCATCCATTGTTGTCACTAGCCTGTTGCTGGCCTCTCACTTGAGCGATGGTGACACTTATTAAACAAAACCTCTCTCGTTCGCCAATCACTAGCTCGTCGCTCGAGCGACAGTCGAGCTCGAGCGTTAGGCGAGCTATGAAGGTAGGCATTTTTTCCAGCCAGTTTTTCCTCTTTTTTATTTAATTTTGGACAGCAATTTCTCATTCATCCGGAATTGATTTTGAAATTTCAAATATACCACGATGATCTACCCAATGAGTAGAAAAAGTTAATCTATTAATATTTATTATTTGACTATCGGATTGAGTCTGAATATTTGATCAAAGTTGACACAAAATCACTTTCTAAGTTGTATACTTAACTAAATTTTTCATTCTCTAAATCAAACTCCAACATATATTAGGTTGGGGCTCAGTTAAACCAAGGCCGTGCACAAAAATAATCGTAACAATGCATTATAGTCCTAATATAAGTAACACGTTATTTTTAACTTAATATGCATGAAAGGTGCAACGATTGTCACATAGTCTTCAACATCAACCCAACCATCTCTCTATTGTTTCCACGTGGACCTTGGACTCGGGGTTGGCCACTTCGAGTTACATACTAGACTGTGTATAAAGACAATAACGCAAGTTAACACCTATATGTTTCATCCTATACTGAAAAAGCATTTTAAATTCTCAAATTTTCTTACATTATGATCTTCAACCTTTAATTCTTCTAGGAATTGGACCTCACTGATGGACTATGTCCAATTATTCTGATCAAATATCATGAGACAGTTTTTTAAGGAAATAATGGACAAAGAACAGGAGAAAAAGATAAAAACTGCCATTAATTGCACCTCTCAATTCCATTTCTTCGTTAATCGTATCTTTCAAATGAACTTAGTATTATGTACAATACATCGATATATAGCATGATTAGCACAATTTGACAACACAAAAATGAAACTAGAAACAAATTTTATAGCTTGCGGGCCTTACTATTACTACTGCCACTATGTACAATACGTCTATAGCATGGGCGGACCTGGGGGGTCCTGGGGGGCACGTGCCCCCCTCCCCAACTTTTGAGTTTTTCTTTTTACATATAAAATCTCGTTTGGTATCGATTGAAATATAAATTTTAATTCAAATCAAAGTTAACAATTAATTTTAATAACATATTTCATGAAATCTATAACTATTTAACTTTTATCAAAATTTTCTAAAAATTTTATTTTAATCTATATCAAATATGGGCAAAATTACAATAAATTTTAATTTTTCTCTCGCATTTTAATAAAATATTAACTCTCCATCAAATAAGGGTGAAATATTGAATTTTTAATACCATTTCGAAGTGTTCACGATCTAGTTTTTTACGTCGTCAATGTCATACGAAACGATCAATCGTAGATAATGCTACGACTTGTCAAAGTAAGGCGTTCAGAATTAGTATTTCGAAAATTTCGATAATATGCTAACTTTAAAAGTTCTTCGACGATCGTACGCTAATCGAATCTACAAATTGCTTATGTCATCACAAAGCTTATTTTAGAACTACATTATAGGCATATCAAATAATCCAAACAGATATCGAAAATAGTTAAAAATGCGTTAAACGTGAGTTTTAAAGAAAGCGTTTTAACTCATATTTTCTTTTAAAAAAAATTTTATTATTTCATTAACATTTATTATTTTTTCAATACAAATTTCTCAATGTAATTTTCATCATTTTATTAGGATATTTTATATGGAATATGACGTAAAAAATTTTCGAAATTTTACATCATAAAAAGTCATATCCCATGTTAATTTTCGGATGCAAAATTACATGGGTATGATTTTTTTGGACGTAAATTTTCGATTGTAAAATTTCTCCAAATTTCTTTCCAAGTTCGATTGTGCCCCCCAACTTTTAAGTTCAGCATCCGCCCCTGATGTTTAGTACCATTTGACAATACAAAAATTAAAATTGTATATAATTCTACAGTCTGTTCTAACTCCATAGGACGGGAGTGTTATTCGAGGCCACTTTGAAATTGTTGTTGCGACTTTCACAAAGAGAGTGGCTGAGTGTCTCTCTTCTCAAGATGTTGAGGTACTAGTCCGATGAATGTGCCTTTGATTTGCTAGAAATTTGACGATCCAAGTTGATTTTTCAGAGTTCTATGTTATTAGTGGTGTAAATGTTTAAAAATGAATCCCCTTGTCTTCAAATTATCTCGATTTGTTTAGATATTGTAGTACTTTTGTCGAAAGTCGATTGTGACACTTACTACTTTACGTTTTCTAGGAAAAATGAAGTAACATTACGAGGAAAAAAAATTACAGAGAAGAAAAAGTTCTTCAAAAATCCCTCGAACAACATATACGTCTCAAAGTAAAATGCGATTTTATTTGGAAAACCCGTATGCGACAATTCGAGAAAAGGCAATGCAGGTGATTCCGCCCCGCCACCGTCACTTCGACTTCATTTCCGGCGAAAAACTAAAATCACCATTTTTGTCCCTTCATGAACCGTAATTTGAAAAGCCAAAGAAAAGGAAGATTTAGTGAACACTGTTCAATTATTATCTGCTTTAGAACCAGTTGCAGACAAATTTCGAGATTTATAGGGAAAAATGAAGGGCGGCACTATACAGATTAATTGGCACGAAACCAAGCCCGTTTTATCCCTAGATTTCCACCCTCTCTCCGGCATCCTCTGCACCGGCGGCGCCGACTTCGACATCAGGGTTTCTTTACTTTCTTTCCTTCGACCACCGTTCCAATTATACTACGCTCTTCTCTGAAGATTGGTTTTTTTTTTTTCATTTCAATTTCAGTGCAGAATAAGGATTTTGTTTCTCCCTTTTCTGATGAAAAATTATTAAATTATTTATCAATTTATTTTTTCAGACTTCATTCTGTAGATGGGTGTCTACTGCGTAAGTACTCACATTTGTAAATAATTGAGGTTTTTTTTTTTTTTTTTTGCTGGGTCATTTTTATTTTATCCGTTTTAAACTTTTTTTTTTTTTTTTTGTCAAATCCTTGTGTTTACTGTTGGTGATTCATTTTATGACCGTTGAAGTTAGAGCTGGACATGGTCCGATTCGGTTCGGTTCTCTTCAAAATCGAATCGAACCAAAAATTTCGGATATCTAATGAAAGGAACCGTCATGGCTGTCAATGAATTGGATTTTGATCCAAATCCGACGAAATTAATGGGAGATGAATTTAGGTTCTCAATCTGATAATCCGATCAAGATTCAAATCCGATAATCCGTTAACTAAATGGATCAAATATGGATATATGTCAATCCGATCCGATAACAATCTGATCTGATTTGTTATAAATAATTTTTTTATGGCATATAATTTGTTACTAAAATAAATAAATGAGAAAATAAATAAATTTAGAATAAAAAAGTAATCAAATTCAAAACATAAAAAAGTTGAAAAAATTATAATTATTAAACCTGTTTAAGAATTAGAAAATTTAAAAAAAAATGTTGATTTCAACCAATATTTTAAAAATCGATCCGGACATCGACCCGAAAATGGAAGACGGTCAATGGTCAAAAAGTCAAATCGGGGTTAAATCGGTATCAAACTGATTGTCAAATTGAATAAATAACTATACACATAAATGTAAAATATTATAAAACCAATAGATTTTTTTTTTAAATTTTAGTAAACTAATTTAAAGTAAATAAATATCTTTATTTTTCTTAATTAAATTTATTGTTGTAATTTATTTTACAACTTCAAAAACTAATAATTAATATGTAAAAATAATTTGATTTGTTAATAGAAATAATAAAATAAAATATTTATATTTAGAATTGTAATTCAATTTTACCTTATTCCACATCGAATGTCAATAGAAACTAGAAGATAATCTCTCCTTAAAAATTGAACATTATGATGGTAGAAGTCAATATTGGGTTTGCTAGTAAAAACAAGTGGGGCTCAAGTTATTTCAAATTTTTTTAAAGAATATTGATTTTTTTTCTAATTTTTATTAATTTTGGATCGGATATCCGATAACATAACAAATCGGATATTAATTTAATAATCAAATATCCGTTGGATTATCGGATCAGATCGAATAATTTTCTTATCGGATTCGGATCAAATATAGGCAGATCTGATCTATATCCGATCCATTGACAGCCCTACCGTCGAGTCCAAATATAATTGTGGAACCGTTCGAGTTCGATTTAGTTGTATTTATGTAGTGTTGTTGTAAATGTTAAAAAAAATTAAATACAACTAATGATATGTTCATTCGTAGCTTCAATGGGCAGTTGGAGAGGGAAAGTCAGAATCGACAGTCGGCGGCTTCTATTTGGGCATGGAGATGTAGGTTTTCAATTTATCAAATGATTTGGGATTAGTAGACATGTGCTTACCAGATGAAAGTATGAAATTGGAAATGGAATATTAAAAACTTAAAAAGGTCTAGATTTTGGGCTAACAATGAAATTAATAATTGAGCCAAAAAATTGAATTTAGAAATTTGGCTGGGCTGGGCATGGACTTGAGTTGGGAGTTGGAGTATTAATCACTAAATTAATTAATTTGCTAATTTGTTTAGAAAAAATTAAAATTATTTAATTAACTCAATATAAAAAATTAAAAAATTATTTAGATTCGGTTCTTGATCTAGAACCGAACCAAACTCTTCGGTTCTCGATTTAAATATCCGTTCCGATATTTAACTTATGAAGAACCGCTCGGTTCAATTTTCGGTTCGGTTCGAGAGTTTTGTCCAACCCCAATTGAAGTGTTTTGATTGTCTTAGTTAAGAATAGATAAGTGTCCATTGCAATCAGTAGAAAACTTTAAAATTGAGACAGTAATTATGGGTGAATTTTGTTGATGTTGGTTGTGAAATCTACAGCTATGGATGATAAATTCCTGAGAAGATCAGAAGAAGGCTCCAGGAGCTACCAACCAGAATAGCCTCTCATACCACAGTTCTGCTGTCAATGCACTTCGATTCTCTCCTTCAGGTAACGTTGCCATGGTGTTGCTTGTTGAAAATTTGTTTTTTCTTTCATGTTTTTTAGTGATTGAGACCAGTATATTATGGTTAAGGTAACGCTTTCACTAGATTTCAGCATCCACATTGTTTTTCAGCAAATCTGGCAATTCACTTGCATTTACAGGAATGGCAAAAAAACCCGACAAACCCGATATCCGCGGGACCCCGCCCTGAACGGGGCGGAGAAAACCTGATTAAACGGGTAACGGGGAGGGGACGGTGCGAGGAATTTTGCCCCGGGGCGGGTTCGGGCCGGGGACGGGTAACGGGTCCCCGCCCCGTTAAAAAAAAAATTTATTATTATTATTTTTTTAGAATTCAATACTTTAAATGAAAATTTTTATTAGTTCTAATAAAAAATAGCAACTAAAATTATTTATCTAAATCTAATGAATATGGGCAATAAAAATAAATTAAAAAAAAAATTAAATAGGGAATAAACGGGGAAAGGACCCCGCTCCCGCCCTAACCCCGCCCCACCTTGCCTTAAACGGGTAACGGGGCGGGGGGGAAGGGCCGCCCTGTTGCCAACCCTATGCATTTATTTGCTTGTGGTAGATTTTTATTACCATATTACCTTTTTCTGGATATCATGATGTATTGATATATTCCATAGTTCCTCTTTCAACTTCCAGGTGGTTGTCTTATTGCTTACAGATGAATGTTGCTGATTACTGTGAATACAGTTTCACGATTGGTCTTTGACACTTTGTGGTCTTAGAGATTTCACTTTCACATGTATCTAATGTGTTCCAATTCTAAACATTATATAGCATAATGAAAGTGCTTGAGTTTGTGATGTGAGTAGATGTGTGTGAAATGCAAGAAAAGAAATAAACCGACATGCATGCTTTAATTTTTCTGTAGCTTCGTTTACGCTCAATATTTCATCCCGTTCTAGGGATACTTTATTACTATGGCATTAAAAATTGTGTTATTGCTGCCTGAGAGCTGTCATGCTCAGCTGTGCAGCTAACTTCCTTTTTAACAGTTCAATCATGTTCACTTCATATTGCTAATAAATAGTCATTTTGGTGCCAATCTTACAAACTTGAAGTGGGACTAAAGATTCTTGTAGTCAAAATAAGACATAGGGGAGGTCTGAATAGCTGTTTTGCGACCAAACACTACCCTTTCTGCTCTCCTTGTGTCCCCTACAAGTGGTGAACTAGGCTGTTACATAATGATGATTACATCTGATTTGAATGAAGTGTACTGCTGATTTATACTGAACTTGTAACTCGTTCCTCTGTCTGTGAGGCAGATTGCAAGCAAATCTTTTAATCCAATAATGCTTTATACTGTTCAAAAGCAAAATTTGGCCTCAATCCATTGGGTACAAGAGTAATATGCCTAATTCTGTCCCCATTGGTCAAACTCATGCCCCATCAGGCCATCACTATTATCCCCTAATTACCTATAATTATGTACAAACCAATAATTCTCTCTTATTTCTTTATTCCAAAGGTTTTTACTTCTAAGGCATGATATAGGTTTTTATTACCTCTTGCCATCTCCCTGTCACTAAAACTTAACTGGCCATTTTTATTGTAAATTTCTTACATGTGGAAAAAGCATGCAGCGAATTCAATTTGTAAAATGATGGTGCATCATGAATTGCAGCTTGTATTTCGGATTTTTTTGCCCGCCAGCATGAACTGCAGCAAGTCAATTGACAGTGCATCTAGCTGAATTTCCATATCTTGTCTGGTTTGAATTTTATGAAGCCATATGCTCACTAGAGTCATTTGTAGGTTTCATCGTAAGGATTTGCTAGACCTACAGTGGTCTACTGATAGTGCATATCTAATTTCTTGATCAGTTGATAATTCCTGCATCATATGGGATGTTAACAAAGGTGAGGAAATAAATGCAAGGCTGTAGATGAGATCAGGTAAGTTGTGTCTTTAGTTCCTGATTTCTCCATATTTGTTCAGGTTCTGTCCATCAGATTTTGGATGGGCATTTCCATTATGTTCAAGGTGTAGCATGGGATCCATTGGCAAAGTATGCAGCATCACTTGGTTCAGACAGAACTCTCCGTGTTTATGTCAACAAGCCTTCTAATCAAAAGTTGTCGAGAAAACAAATTATGCTTCTCAGTATGTAATTACAAAGCTAGAAACGCAGATAACTGAAGAGTCTTGTAAGTGTTATGCCCTAGATCCAATCAACTTTGGACATAAACACTTTGAATATATATAATCAATGCATATGTATGGCAATATCTATTATTTAATTGAATTAATATTCTAATAAATTAAATAATAGAATCCGTAGATTCAAGTCTTGGTGATTTGTTAATCACAAGGAGTTGTGATTGTGAGATACAAATTACATATGACTGAATCTTAAATCGTCCGTGGTCGAAGTAATAACGAGATACGGATATCGTTATTACGGATAGACTATCGCGTGTGGCATTCTTACTTGTGAAGTAAGTAGCTGATCTCACAAGCTAAAGTGTGGTGACACTTGAATGAACACGTGGATGTTTTGTTATAGAACAAAACATTGGAGACCCGCTGAGAGATTCCACATGGATAACTATCTAAGTGTTAGTGGTTAATCTCTAACGTTCGGTAGTGGAATTGGTCCTTTGACTTGAGGTCATCATAGTACCTTATATGAGGGCAGTCATACTTTGGTGGTGTTGGATGTTGCTCTATCAAGGGTCGCTAATACAGCATCGTTCGGGTATGTCAAAAATCATATGAAGGTAGTGAATGATCAATAGAGGATTCGTCACTCTTAGATAGTAAGAGATTATGATCTACATTTTATCCAGTTAAGTTAATAATGAAATCCTTGGCCAAGGTGAACTCATAAGTCGGAAAAGAGTTTTCGACGTACATTGACTTAACAGTGGGATAAAAGATATGATCGATAATTGAGATTGACACATATCCATATCTCATAATTGATCGGATCATATTGACGAAAGGATTATAGTTTCACGGTAAACGAACAAGTTTGGTTTTGTCATGCTACGTGATATTTCCCGTCACATGTATTACCTTGATACATTGCTAGATGTCAATCTGGGACAACGAAAATGAATTAATGATAAATTAAAAGGGGCGTTTTAATTTATCGATTTTGATTAGATCAAAATAATAATTCACGTCGTTAGGCATCGTGATCGGGAACCTAATGGGTCACACACAAAAGAGAATTAGAAGAATGAGATTTACCAATTAATTAATTGACAAGTGTTGGATAATTAATTAATTAGGTTGTTTATTAATAGGCTCGAATTAATTAATTGGATTAATTAATTCATGGACCAGATTTAATTAATTTGATTAATTAAATCTTGGACCGGGTTAAGTTTAATAGATGGGCCGAGCCCATCTGGACTTATATTAATAGACTATTAGGGTTTGAAAAACGATAGAGAATTTCATTATTCTTGCTAGCACAAGAAAAGAAAACCCTAGCCGTCATTCTTATTCTCTGTGTGGATCACCATTGGAGGCTGGACAATTGGACAGCTTGGATTGCAGATCGTGAT
The DNA here is from genome assembly GCA_035079005.1 of Fraxinus americana. NCBI lineage: Eukaryota > Viridiplantae > Streptophyta > Magnoliopsida > Lamiales > Oleaceae > Fraxinus > Fraxinus americana. The sequence goes on along the minus strand of CM068717.1, from coordinate 31,283,075 downwards.
CATTGGAGTTCAAGAAAAAGCAAAAGAGTTTGTGGAATTCATCAAAGGTATCATTCTCATCACAGTTTCTATCTAAACACATTGCAGATCCTCGTTTGGGAATTGAAAATTGTTTAATTTCCGCTGTGCATGTTAAGTAAATTCCCAACAAGTCTAAGGTTTGAAAGCCGTTATCTGTTTTACATGGCATGCACTGTGGGCACATTGATATATAACCAGCTTCATTGTGTCTGATGCAGTCTGCTAGAAGTCATATTTTCCATGATAAGACACTCCCATCTTTCTTTCGAAGATTAGCATGGTCTCCTGATGGATCTTTCTTAGTAGTGCCTGCAGGTATTGTCAGGTGGCCAATCTAATTCAATGACTTCATCCCGCTTGACATCCATTTAATATTTTTTTGATTTTCTATTGCATTTCATTATGCTGTTTTGCACATTATTGTTAATTATTATGCGATATTTTGATATTGCTATGTCTAATCTGATCCTTTGTGACTAAGTTTATTGCATCTAAGCCTGGCACATGTTGTATGTGGAATTCATCCTAAGGCTATGTTATTGATCTCATATATCTGTTGGTTAAATTGTTCATTATTATGACTAATTGAGGTATCATGTATAAACCACAAAATGCTTGTTTGACACTCTTAGGACATATATTTCTTTCCCCATTCTTTGCAGCAGTGGGCTGTAATTAAGCTGCATTTCTTGTCTTTAAGATGGTACAACAAGAAAAGACCTAGAACCATTTACTTGAGTTCACATTTGCTCTTACTCGTAATCATGTGGTTTTTTTTAGGTATCTTAGTGAGCTACAGTTTGTACTTCCTTTCACAATATCTTCTTCTGATCTCCAACATTGATCGGAAGGGATTCTCGCCAACCTTTTGTTGTTGGCGACATTGTTCTCTAGATTTTGTGCTTGCCAACCTTAAATTGTAAAAGAAACTGTAATTATAATATGCAACTTTTGTTCACTTTGATGTGCTAACTGTGCAATTTGTTCCGGCAGTACGAAACAAGAAACTTGAAAAGACAGGGACTCGAGGTGTTGAACCATCTTATTTTTTCTAATGTGTTATATATGTGTGCCATGTTGTAAACATTGGAACTCTTGTCGTCATTTTCTTTAAAATGCTGTTAGTATTAATGTGCTCTTATTATTCAGGTTCTTACAAACCTACAGCTGCTTCGGAACCTGTAAATACTGCTTATGTATTTTCAAGGAAAAATCTTTCAAGGCAAGAATTTGCTGTCTTTCCTGATGCGTAGATTTCTATGAGAACTACGATAAGAGTACAGATTTTCTGTTTCACTGGGGACCTTATTCTTTATTGAACGTCCCTCCCTATTAATATCTACTCTCTGTTTCAACACAGACCTGCTCTCATGTTCCCTGGTACCGGCAAACCTGTTGTGGCAGTACGCTTTTGCCCTATGACATTTAATTTGCGGGAATCAGAAACACGTATTAGCTCTTTTTCTGTTCTCTCTTTGGAAAGATTTATATATTACGTTCACCACATTTTGACAACAAAGCTATCTTGCTTGCAGCCTCATCGTTCAAGCTCCCCTATCGCCTTATTTTTGCAGTGGCCACTTTGAATTCCTCATACATATACGACACTGAGAATGTTCAACCAATAGCAATTGTAGCCGGAATTCATTATTCGGCCATAACAGACATTGCATGGTATGGTTTTGTCTGCTTTAACCACTTACAGTTTTGAAAATCACATTCTGACTGGTTATCCTTTTTCCCCTTGTGTGCGCACGTGAATACAGGTCACCTTGTGGTAAATATTTGGCGTTGTCCTCGCAAGATGGTTACCGCACACTCCTGGAATTTGAAAATCAGGAACTCAGGTCACCCATTTCATTGCGAGGTTAGCATTATTATTTTTTTTTTTTTTTTTTTTTTTGTTTCGCTCTACAACTTCTGTCTATTTATAGGTATGCAATGGTTAACAACTTGTGTTGCATAAAACTTCTATCTAGCAAAAGAGAAGCAAGTCAACCGTGAAAATAAGAACACGGTTCAGAAATTGGATGACAGTATTATGGAAGTTGCTCCCAACAATGGCAGCGCTTCAGACAGTGGAAAAAGAGAAGGAAGAGGACACCGAAAATGAGAAGGACGAGAATAAAGAAGGGAAACAAGTTTCACCAGGTACAAGAATAATCCCGAATCCAAATAAGACTGCAAAGAGACGTATTACTCCCATGGCCATTGATTGAATAATATCTCGTCGACTCTGTAAAATTTACTGCTATGGTGAAATGGAATTTGTTTACTGGTCTGAACCACCCTCCATTTGAAGGCAGGCATATTTCGATGTAGTTACATCAGAAGGAAAAGGAGTGGAAAAATTCACTTCAGCCAATTAAGTTAGTGAAATGCTTCATTTCTTTGTAAATCTTTTTTTTTTTCTTCTTTAGTTTATGACCTTTGTTCATGTAAATCTTGTAAGATATAAGCAGCCTGTAATTATAGGCTACAATATACCCAATGTGGTTGTAACATAATCGAGGTTTGAGCATGAGTTTGGAGAAAGTGATATTTATCGTCTTTTGTAGATGAAAGAGACTACAAACAGAAACAACAGATATAGGCTCTCATATGATGTCACTTTCGTCATGTATATCCTTTCTAATACTATGTTCTTCCTATCGCCCCATCCTCCAAGGACTTGTTTCACATTCACTCTCATCCTCCGCAGTCGAGATGTATTGTGTAATGCACCGTCGTAAAAACTCCTTGTGTGGCAATGTTTCCTAGTCATTTATCATGGGTGTTGGTGAAAAGTTTGCAAATCTGATAATAGTACCATGATAGTATCAATGTGGATTTTTTATTTATTTTGAAATAAAAGTTCCGAATTGCATTAATCAAATATTTCATGAACTAAGGACGAGATATAGAGGCATATAATGAGCTAAGGACGAGATAAAAAGATTGACAAATATTATTTCTTCTTAAATCTCTTTTTGGTTTAAAGAATACAATATCGTACAAATGGGGGTGTTTGGTGAATATTACGAGAAAATAATGTATTTTAACGAAAATGTTCTCCTGCCCGCGGCGGGCAGGCTTATCCTGCCCGCCTGCTGATGTGGCAGGAGAACCCTACGTGGGGTTCTCTCTAAATGTGAGAACCCCACGTTGGGTTCTCTCCGAGTGGGCATTATAAGCTTGCCCGCCGCGGGCAGGAGAACGGGACTGTGTATTTTAAATAGTGATATAATGGGAAATATGTTGTTAAAAAGTAAGGAAAAGTTATTGATGTGATGAAAAATATTATTTTATTGAAAAATATGTGGTTGAAAATGAATTTTGAAAGAATGTGTACCGAACAGCTGCTGGTATACACTTTTGCTCTATTGCAGTTTCAATATACTGTGTGGGTAGAGGAATAAAATTGTTTGGGGACTCGAAAAAGTAATTTGATGGGTAAGTAATGAAAATGATTTAAATAGTAATCTTGGGGGAAATTTTCAAATGTGTGAAATCTTTGAATCTTGTAACGATGACACCTTATGTCGGTAACCCAATAAAAGTACGCTATCATCATCGTTTAGCTGCTTTTCAAAAATCTGTACATAGAACAATTATTTTTCGAGCAAAATTTAAGGGTTCGATTTCAATGGAAAAACAAATTAGAGAAATGGATCTTTACGTACCAAAAATTACGAGATCATCTCTTTTATTTTGGATTGTCAGTGGAATTATACCATTTGAAACATTTATTTTTCTTGTTTTTTCTCGAATGTCCTAAGAAAACTGCAATTAATGCCAAAAGAATAATGTTATGTAATCTAACTGGGATTACAACCTCAATTTAGGTGACGTTAGATGATAGACTAAATGAAATGTGAAATTAAACTACTAGTTTGTAAGTTGAAGCTTCAATCTTTTATAAGTCTAAGCACTCTTAAGCGAAGCCCGGGCATTGTTTATGCATGAAAAAAGGGTGAAATGTTGTTAGGCAACACGGCCTAGCTTGGCGTATAGGCGAAATTTAGATAAGCTTTTTAACACATTAAGTAAAGACATGTTTGGCAAAACTTTTGAAAAATTAAATACTGCTTCTGTGACTTGGCTGGTTAGGAGAGAGCTTTTAGAGAAAGTTGTCTAACGTTGCTTAGAAAGCTCTTCTACAAAAATTGGAAGTCCAACCAAACTGACCCTCAATAATTCAATTGTGACATATTGAATTTGGGGATTCAATTCAATTTTAACTAAAAGTTCAGTGACCGCTGATGAAATTTACCCAATTTTAATTCCAGAAAGGTATTACTCTGCCTGAAAACCATGATTGGACTTCGCGCTTTACTATTTGCACTTTACTTTATAAGGATTGAATAGTCCACATTCTCCCTTTAACCTTCTCTCTCTCTCTCACACACACACACACACTTTCTCTCACTTTTCCATTATGTAAATAATGAAAGCGTAAACCTGAAATACCTTCCTTGTTAGTTATTCCTTGTTAGTTATCAGCTACTAAATGTATTCCGTATTCTAAATTACGGTAATTTTTATTTAATTTTTGCAGTATATATCATATTGCGTTTTTGAATTTTTTCGTCTCTGTAATGATTTTGAGTTTTTGAGTCTGTGTATATGCTCCGCGTTTGTTGTAAGTTTCCTTATTGAATGTACCCATTAGTAGCATAAAGAAAAACAGCTGATGGAGGAACGTCTGTTGTTCGCCTAATTGCCTTGCAGCTGTTGGAAAAATTAGGTGGAGAGATTAGAAAATGGAACGTAGTTTTTTTATTTTTTAACTTATTTTTTTGTTTTAATTATTAATGCATTAGTTAGTTTGCACTTTTTTCTTTGTATCTTTTAGTAGTGTCTGGTTTTTGAAATGCTGATGCAAAGCTTCATTTATGGTGTGGTTGTTTTGTATTTCATTTACATGGAATAAAAATAGAATGCCAATAAAGTTCGATTTGTGGACAGAAGCATAATGTATTGGTCTAAATCTTGAGTGGTGAACAAGAAAAGGGTCTAACTTTGTGATACTAAAGATTTGTTATGGAAAACAGGAATGAAAATCCTAATTACATTTGAGAACATGCTAAATGAAGGAATATGAAGTATAGGATTTAATTTTCTTTTTCGATTCTGTTTTGAGTGGCAGATCTTTAGGAAAATATGAACCGCTAGATTTGGAGCATGTTCCCGGCTAAACTTTTATTAGATTATAAGATGTGTGTTCTATGATGTGTGTGACTAATAATTGAGGAAAAGTTGTTTCTTACTTGATAAAAATAGAGCTTTACCAATTTCTAAGCAGTTTTAAGCTCTGCTAAATATGCACTCGATTTACCATGTTATGCATACTAAAAGTAGAGAGCCTCTTTTAACTTTGAGCCAAGCACTAATAATGCGCATGGTCTATAGTAAACTTCAACTTGCAACTGGCTGCAAACTCAAAGAGACCTACGTTGTAAGAGAATTTCCTGAAGTATATATGCAGACCAACTTAGCTTTTCCTTGGCCTGTTAACAATTGGAAATAACGGTACTCCACAGTCCACATCTTTTTTTGGTCCTAAACTGAGTCAATCTGTGTGGTTTCACTTTTCTCGTAAAATTCATTATGATGCAAAATGCAGATGTAACCTGTTGCATTTCTTTCTGTTTTCATAATTTAGAAATATCTCAGTTGATGAGAATTTTTATAACCAGATGTTGCCATCCTGAGAATCCAATATATAGATATCACTGCATTTCATAGTTCACTGGCCACATGAAAAGCATAATGTTGTAGTCTTTTGTTTGCCTCATAGTTTTCACCATCTATTTGACCAGTTAAGCAGTTGATGATTTAGATTTCTACTTATATTCACTATAAAGTTCATCATCCCATCTTTCTGCCCAACCCAACTAGGATATGAGAGGTGTAAATATGCTCTAAAAAACTTTGTCGACTGACGTTATGTTATTCCATGTGACCGCTCTGATTAGTATTCCTCTGTTTGTCGACAATTGAGAACAAAATCCTTGGAGATGTTGGTTTTTCTGGCTTTTAACCTTGATGATCATGAAATATTTAATCTGTAACATTTATTCTCACTAGTATTTAGGGCAAGTGTACCTTTGGCCTTTTATCCTTTTAGTTATGAATTATGATGCATTTTGAATGTAGGCCTTACCCTGGATGCACCTGAAGATTTCTATCCATCACTTCAATGGATTTTAAAATGAAGCCAAGAACTAATGAAGTTTCTCGGAGGTCCAGAGGTTTGCAGGGGCAGGGGCAGGGGCAGGGGCAGGGCCCAAACTGGGTCCTTATTGCCGGCAGTGCTCTGTTGAGTACATTATCAATTCGCTTGGGATATAAGCTGAAGCAGGTCCTTGATACTAGAAAGCCCGAAAATAGTAACAATAGCTTAAAGGGTATGAAAATCCAAAGATTAATTATGAGTTCTTTTGTACTTTGTTTATGCTTTAAAAATGTTGTTTATAATGCAGGGAAAGGAAAATCTACCGATGAGAATAAGTCGAGGAGCTTCCATTTGCATTCAAGTGCTTATTGCTTTCCCGACCATGTGAATGGTTGCTATAATAGTTATTCAGGCACCAACTTTTACAAATCTTATTCTTATTATTTTTATTTTTTTTGGAGGTTTGATTTCAAATGTTACTTGAGCTTGTATATTTTTCGTTTTTCAGTTCTAAATTTAGCTTAAATCTCACGCTTTTGCGTACAAATGGGGATTTCATTTGAAGGTTCATTATTTTGACAGAGTAATCATATTTGGCTAAACATTACCAATTATCATGGAAATCATTGCTGTAGAATCAATGATGATGTAGTTAAGTGTAACAAAATTATATTTGTGCATGTGGGAGTGGTTACGAGTAGATTCTCGCTTGTCAATCAATATGTAGTAATATTTTTTTTGGTGCTTTCATGAAACAGGATCAAGAAACGTGGTTAAAATAAAACAGCAGCCCAATGACCAAATGGTGCCAGAACATGAAATGGTTCTTCCTTTAGCGACTCAACCTGCTCCCGAGTTTAGCAAAGAAAATGGTGTTTTATGGGCATCTTCTCCCGATTGTCTTGAGCTGCCTCAGAAGCCATTCCACCAATCAAACAGCTCAGACTCGCTATGTGTCTCTGAATCTGGATCTGATATTTTCAGTAAGCGAGAAGTTATTCAAAAGCTGAGGCAACAGTTAAAGAGAAGAGATGACACGATTCTTGAAATGCAGGATCAAATTACAGAACTTCAAAACTCTCTTAACTCTCAGCTTTCATGTTCTTCCCATCTGCAATCTATGCTGGATGCTGCAAACAGGGATTTGTTTGATTCAAATAGTGAAATACAGAGACTAAGAAAGGCAATTGCGGATCATTGTGTGCAACATATAGATTCTAGAGACATGCCCCCTGCAGTTCCCATATGGCCACCTGAAGGGAGGAATGGCCATGCAAACGAGTATCTTGAAGTTGAAAACAATTTAGTGTATCCGAAAACAGGTAAAGGAGATAGGGAAAAGATTGAACAGCTGAAGAGGGAAGTGAGCGAGTTGAAGGAAGTGATAGAAGGAAAAGAATACCTGCTGAGTAGCTACAAGGACCAAAAGGCCGAGCTCTTGATGAAGATCAAAGAGTTGCAGCAGAGATTGGATTCTCAACTTCCAAATATTTTGTAGTACGATTCAGATATTCTTGCATGTCTGATTTTAATCTGAAGTGAAGTTCCCGATTTTCGGACATTGCTCAGTTTTCTTGTTTTTTGTCGATTTTTTTTCATTTCTGCATCTTTGCGCATGTCTGAAAGAGAATCGGTTGTTTATAAAGGTCATACATCAAAGCAATCCATAGTTTGCACAATTTTGAGTGTGAAATCAAGTTTTGTACTTTGGACTTGTTCACATGTTCAACATGCTTCTCAATATGCATGGAATCTAATATTATATGCTTCTTAAAAGTATGCATTTGGAATTTTATTTGCCACTGTAAATTCTAGGTTTTCCTAAATAAGAATGGGATGCTAGTGTGATGCTATCGATCAAAGAGGTTGTTTTTGGTCTTTTATCGATTTGTTGTCTCTCGGGGGCTTCAGAGGAATATGGGATTCGTAAAATCCTTAGCTTTTGATTAATATTTCATTTTTTGTCACTGCATAGTGGATGGAACATGAGCTGGCCAAAGTTTGACATGAGGACCGCCTATTTCGTTAGGGATTTTCGAATTAGTGCTCGGGGTGGATTCTCTAACCTCGTAATAAAGTGCTTGATTGTGTGTGTTCTATCGGCCATAGCTTTTGGAAAAAGTGATTACTGCACCCGAGATCAAATGGGTTATTTTCGTAAGATAATTGTACCCCCTAAAAGAAAAGACAGTAAAATTGCATTCTACATCACTAACTTGAGGCTTAGCTTATGGGTTTATAACCAGATGAACCCCTCCCGTGATAATTTGGTTTTAAGGATGAATTATATCATATTGTAGTATTTAGCCCCTGTTTGACAACCATTATTTGGATAAAACGGAGTTTTAAATAGTGATTTTTTAGGAAATGTGTGGTTAAAAATAAGAAAAAAAAATTGGGTTTATGTGAATGTGTGGCTGAAAATGAATATGTAAAAAAAAAGTTTTAAAATAATGATCGTCAAACAAGGGCTCAACGAGTCTTCTATGTAGGAGTATAATTTCATCCAACTCTATGGCACAGTAGCATTACATCTATCCATATCAGAAGAGGTAATTTTACGAGGTACAAGACTACTTTTCTTTTTTTTGTTTGAACGGTAAATGTGAATTATATTAATCAAAGTTTTATGTATAAGGTACTCCAGGCATACCCGGACTTACAAAAGGATGTACAAACGATAACAATCTAAAGACCCATCGCTAATGATTCAAATTGATTCTTACGTGCTAGTTCGATTATTTTTACTTTTTGTTTATATCAAACGCTGAGCATCCGTTAATAAGTGATGCTGAAACTTGAACTTTGATCTTTCGTGATCAAATACCATTCATTTATTCTCTACAAAAACTTTTTAACGTTAACAAAAGGTTGCACATAATTATTCTTGAAAATAATATTCAAATAACAAGAACATGAATTGTCTTTATGTATATAAAGACAAAGAATACCAAATCTGCAGGCAAACACCACAATAATTCTTCAACTGCAGAACTTTCACAATTGTTTGAATATGACAAATGTAAAAGATTTAAGTAAGGAAGGCAAAGGAGAGAAGGGCAAACCAATCTAAGAATATGAAATTTGTCTCAAATATATGAAATTTTTTTCTTATGTGAAAATAGCCGTTGAGTTCAAATATTTACAAGTTTTTTATTTTGATTTTCAGGGTTCATTTAATCGTCATGCATCTAAAAATGGGCAGTCTTTGAGTATTTATTTGTTAGGCGAAATCTAATATATTTGAAGAATTGGGACACAAAAAGGAAAGAAGAAACGACAAATATTTTAGTTTTAAGAGTAGAAATATATAATGTCATTTCAAACAAGTTTCGAATATATGAATATGAATATGAACCTCGTAAAAAAACTTTTTGAGTCCAACGTCGGCTATCAAACAATAAAATAGCCAAGATATATGCGTACTCGACAGGAACTTAAGCATAAAATAGCCAAGATATGTGTGTATTCGACAGGAACTTAAGCAAGATACCGTGTTGGCAATAAATGAATGTAATGCTGATTTACTTGATGACAGCATTTCTTGGGCGAAATTACTCCGATATTGGGGACGGAAGGCTGCGGGTATAAATTTTACAGCAAGTCAAAGGTGAGCTTGCTGCACTTTAAGCCCATATTTCAACCGTAAAAACAAGCACAAGAATGACACATAACCCGACGGTTGCTGAGTGCTTGGATTATGGAACCTTTTGGCTTTGTGGGAGGTTGAATTGTCTCCGTAACTAACCTAGTAATTGGAAGTGTCAACTCCGTACGAAATTGGTGCATATTTTCCAGGAGCAAAAGAGATTACACTTGTAGCAATGTCGATGATGGTTCCTCAAGTGAGATCGGCGAACTCTCAACTCAAGAATTCACCTCAAGTCCATGCCACGGGCAAAATAAAGAAAGGCTGAGTTTATGGCCATTCATAGATCATCTTGGATATCGATTTCCCCCAATCTACTCTTGCACATCGCTACTTACAAATCTCAATTGGTTTCCATTCCTATAGCCATTGGCGAATCATGACTCGGAGCCAATGGGACCTAATTTAACTACGAAAAAATTTTCAAACACAAAATAATATATATGTGTGTGTGTGTGTGTGTCATTTTTTTTTTTTTCACAAATGTTTCATGTCACTAAAGTTTGAAAAGTCCGAAGAGCGCAGACTAGTCATGGAGCTTGGATATGATTTTTTCGGTCGAAAATCCATGGATCATGAACAGTATCTCACCATGGCATTTTGCCTCCGAAAGCACCCTTCTCAATGCCCAGGCATCCATTCAATAATTCTTTACCAACCCGGGATCCGGAATTCCACAACGCTGATGTCCGATAAGCCATCAACACCCCAATTCTATTTTTTTACCAAATATATGAACCTCGTACAAAAACATCAAAGTCCAACACCATCCATCAAACAATACATAGTCCAGATATTTCTTTCTTTCAAGAGCTTTTGAATACAAGATACTCTCTATTTGAGAGTCAATACCTAAAAATAATCTTCAAGTGACTCTTAAAATAGAGAGCGAGTCTCTATTCTTACTTTATGATATTATATTTAATAAATTAGAAATTTCAATACTCTACTTTTAAACTATTCAAATCATATTTGAATTGACTGACATTGACATATAAAAATGTTAAATAAAACATGAGAAATCAATAAATGTATTTTGATAAAAACAAAATGAAGAGCACAAATAGATAGTATTATTGCAACGTATGAAAAATTCTATTCCCTAAATTTAAAAATGATCTTTATCGTGCATAAGATGATCTTTATAAATAGAGTATCTTGAAAATACTCTTAAGAACGTTAATCGAATTATCTTTCAATTTCTACCTTGAAATGAGATCATCAAGAACCCTTGTTGGAAACAAGATAAGGTTGCTATGAAACTTTTCTTTACATAATACATACACAAGCAGTCAAGAAATGAGATTTTACGTAATCCTGACAATAAATCTTACGAATAGAGTATCAATCCATGAACAAAACCTTGAATCTACATAATGAAAAAAGAAAGAAAAAACTCGAATAACTACGATTATATTTCTAAACATTATATATATGCAATTTACTTGTTTAAAGAAAGCAATGGTATACAACATACAACAAGGATAAAGAGCCTATATCCACCAAGACTTTGAAGACGACCTGGCTAATGATGCAAGGAGGGGTACTAATCAATCGTGTCAAATTACTGATTTCCACTGCACGTCTAAGAAAAGTAAATTTCAATATACAGTTCCGCCAATCAAAATTAAACCTGACCTTCTAGCTGAACCTTGCTCAGCTTCTCGGCTTCAAGCCTCCTCAATGATGTCGAACTCATTTTCTCTCCACCAGAATCCCCAGGGACTAAATCTACAACTTCGATCTGCATAGTAGAGTCATCAAATATTGAACTTTTCCATAGGGTGGACATTTTTACTAGGAAAAATTGCAACGTTAGTACCCAACTTATTGCCCGAGTAGCAAGTTGGTCGCCAACCTTCCATTTTAGATGCATAATCAGTCCTCAACAACAAAAACCTTCCAAATCCTTGTTAAATCATATCACATGACCTCATAGAAATGTGCCCAACTTCAAATTAATAGGCACTGAGCCAAGTTGGAAAACACAACCTAATTTCATAAAGTTGGAGGTGAGAGTGCCACATGATGATTTAAACAAAGTTTTTGATGGTTTTATCGTTTGAATTTGAGTTAAGGACCAACTAGCTACTCAAGCAATAGGTTGGGGGACTAATGCTTCAGTTTTCCCTTTTACTATCACAACAAGTAATTCATGTAGTCTGTATAGCTAAACCTTCAGTTGTGGAAGACCTCTCTCTGCCCTCTTCTTATTGACCGACAATCCTCCAGGCAATGTCTCTTTGCTGTTCATACAAAATTAGCTATCAAATGATGATTATAACGATATGAATAACTATAATAGACAAATTTGTCCAAATCGTTTAATTTGGAAGTAAGCTATATCTATATATATATATATATATAAAAGAAAAATGGAAGGCACTGATTATGCTGTTCGCATCTGGTGAAGATCCTCATGAAGAACTGTTCATTGAAATTGACCAGAGCGATACAACATCACCTTCATTTCCATTCTTCTAATTAATATCTTCGAAGGCCCCCATGTACCAATCTAAGCAATAACATTAAGCCCCTGTTTGACACCCATTCTCTTTAAAAAAAAATTCTCTTTCTTCATTTCAACCACACACTTTAAATAAAATAATATTACACACAAATCTAAAAATTTTCATCACTTTTTCACCACACATTCTCTCATCAATCACTATTCCAAAATTTTTATTCCCATTAAAATGGGTGCAAACACTCACTAAGGCTCTATCTTGAGTACTTTTCACTTTTATTTGCTCAAGAAACACTCTTCAGTTTTCTTTAAATTCAACAAGATCCACAAAACAATTTAGTTGTCCTTCAGGATTTAGCTCTAAAAGTTTTTTGTGAGAAATGTGCATTTTGTGCATAGCTTTTGAGATTGCACCCAATACTTGCTCTGATCTTTAGTTCTTTACTGAAGCCATGCATACATGCTGTTATGTAGTAGTATAGATATGAAAGATATTTATTTCCTCCTAATGTTCTTGGCCTGAACATGATTAATTATGACAATTTTTTGGTTCTTCAGTAGGCAATTCAAGTAGTATGATCTCTTATGCAATATCTAGTACGCAGTGCTTGTCCACTATGTTACAAACCCAGTGCCTAATGCATCAACAGTATAGAAAAAGACTCGTGACTTTTTGTCCTTTGCCATTCGTCATTCTCCAAATTGTGCTATTTCTATTTTGTCATTTCACCAAGCTTGATGAATTGCCAGAGTGGATACCGTCAATTTGAACAACTTCAAAGTTTGCATCAATGTTCGGAGATATTTGATTTTGGTAATGACTTTTGTCTCATTGGTTTTTAAAGTCTATGATTGTGGAACTTAAATTTGTCACTTGCCCAATTTTTAGTATTTTTCAAGAGAGGAAGTCCACAATTTTTTGAGCAATCTATAGAACTTTCCTTTTAACATTATAGGTGTCTTCTCGTCACACAAGATACCCATAATACCCAATCAGTTAAGAGTTACCTTTTCTGAAAGGTTCAACGAAATCAATATTTTGTCTCAAGCCATGTTAAATTTGATCTCCATTGTTAGCCTTGTAAATGATAGATTCTATAAATTAAAGACATGTCCAAACATCTAGATCTCCATACTTTATTTTATCCTCTATTTGTTGATGTATACACTGTACACTCATTTCTTAGTTTATACATTTCACCGTGGTCACACGTTCATTTGAACATCTTTATTTCTACGTCCACACCATAGCTAGTCTAATAGTCGTTCTATAGAACTTTCCTTTTAACTTTATAGGTGTCTTCTCGTCACACAAAATACCCATAATACCTCTCCATTTCATCTGGTCCACTTTAATTATATTTATCAGATTCTCTCTGGGTTTCTCATTATTCGGACTTAAATACCTTACCAAAACACTCTTTGGGACAACACAGATATTGACAGCACCATAATCCTCAGTCTTAGTATTTCACTTGAAATCCTTAGATTCCAAAGTAATTTTTCTAAGTTAATACGATGTATCATCCTGTATTCTCATCAACTAATATGCTTAGCACATAACATACACCAAAATAACTTATCTTGGATCTCTAGTATTTTCATCAATGACTAAAGACAAAAGTAAAGAATATTGAGGCAAGCATTTGTAACAGGAAATCACCCAGGACTATTATCTTAATAATTCACCCCATTGACAAATACGTCATGGACTGGACTTATAGAAATAAACTCATAGATGATAGTGTCATATTCACACATATCGCAAAGCAAAAGAGAGAGAGAGAGAGAGATAAAGGGCAAAAAAAGAAAAGAATGCAAATAAAAAGTTGAAGTGAAAAAAGAATCACAATTCTTAGAAGATATTCGAACCTGACGACAATAGCCTCCAAATTCTCATCAACTATTGATGGGCCATAGGGATCAACAATGGGTTCTACTTGCACAACCAACTCCGGCTTTACAGACTGAAGATAATTTGAAGGAAAAGAATGCAGGTATTATCTTCGGAACAATTCACGACCAAAAATTTTCCTCACTTAGAAAGAAAAAAGGAAGATAATGTGAGATATGGGCTCTGATGGTCCCTATTAAAATCCACAAACATTAAAGCATCTATCAGCAGAGTGCCTTCATTAAACACGAAGCTTCACAAGTTTCATCCTATTGCCACTCTTCGATCTTAACGGGATAATTAGTCATCAAATGTGAAGTGAATAAAATAGAATGCAAACCACCCAAACCCACTTTCTCAACTATGTTACATCATACAATAAAAACCTTAGTACCACATTACCAGAGAGGACGATCTTTCTTTTAAGATTCAAGATCAATCACCTTGCATGCCAACTGATAGATTATGCAAGACTAAAGCATCATCATACATGGAACAAATACCTTAATATAATCTTCAACATTTTGCATTCTTCGTTCAATAGGCTCTATAAGATTAGAATACTGCAAAACAAGTTCAAACTATATTACCCGATGAACATTTGCTTGTTGAATAAAGAAAATTACCATGAGATACATTATCAGAATTCTCTATTTTTAATGCTATGATGCAGGACATGCTCAACTGGCAATTAGGCTCCGCTTTGATTTTAGATTTTGGATTTTGGAGAAAAAAAGAGAAGAATCTTAAAAGATGGTTTCTCGTCGTCATCAAGTACAGCTTTGATTTTTCACATAAAAATGATTTACAAAACTAAGCCAAATGAACTAAATAAAACCTCGCCCACCTGTATTTTTTGTAGCTAAACTTTCAGAGAACGAGAAATCTAGCTGTAGGCTCACTTGAGCATCAATTTGGTTCATACTATTTTATGCACCAAACAAAATCACATCTTCACAAATTATCTCAAACCTATTGTGTATTAAGATGATCAAAACAAAAACACTTTCTGTACCTTTTTCTTAGTTAACATAGGACCATCGCACACACCCACCACAATTCTGTCCCGCGCCACCTCCGCCGCCGCCTGTAAATCAAACCACCACTTTCAAATTTCCCATCATCATCATTACACAGGAGCGATTGCGAGCACGTGCATAGATATTCACAAAAATTATATATTTATGCAGGGAGAATAAGACATACACCTTGAGAAATTGGCGATGGCCGTCATGTAAGCGATCAAAGGTGCCACCAAGAACCACCGCTCCATACAAATTGGGATTAGAAATCGTTGAATTTAGTGAAGATTTTTCGTTCAATATAGCCATTTAATTTATGGGTTTTGACAGAAAAGTGAAAAATTGGTGAAGATGGGTTGACTTGAGAGAGAGAGAGAGGAGTATACGGCCGAAAACAATGGTGAATTGCACGGTAAAATAGTTTGGATTTTGGTGGACACAGGCAGGGTGTAGCTAAATGGTCCATAAATAAATATGTAGGACTTTTCTTGATTAGTAGTGAGAAGCACGTGCCTTATGCCATGATATAGTTGATTACATAATAGCAGCGTATGTATAAAAAAATATTTATGTCAAGTATTAATTACATAAAAAAAATTTATAAGTTGCTAAATGATTCGAAACAACATTGAAAGCGCGGTTCATATGAATAGTAAAAGAAGATCCACTCCTTAAAAAAATGAACATTCGTATACTGTTCATATGAACATTACAAATAAAAACTAAAGTGAAAAATAAACTCACTCTTAAAAAAGAAAAAATAAATAAATCTCATCTCTCTATGCTACGAGGAGAGAAATTCTCCTTGCAGCAAGGAGAAATTCTCTCCATTTTGAAAATCCATGCCACATGTTTTTATTTTTTTGACTTGGCGTTATCCTTATATTTTTTTATTCAACCAATGTAAACACGCCACATTTTACTTTCGCCTTTTCACACATAAACGTAAAGTACAAAAAACGAAGACGGAAGAAATGGCGAAGCTGAAGACGAAAAGATAGCTCTATTACAAATATAGCTTCCTTTCTCACGCAAACATCTAAAGTACAAAAAAAAGTCAAACAAATCATAATCATTTCTTGGAAAAGAGAAATAATAAAGAATCAAACAAACAAAATAAATACAGCTCGAGTATATGTCTGATGCATTATAAAATAGCTCAGCTAAAACGGCCATTCGGCTCGGCTCAACCGACGATGGCCATTCGGCTTATGAATAGTAAAAATCAAACTTTTCGATTTAGTGATGATAGTAGTTATAGTGATGGTGATGTACTTTTCGATTTAAACTCTGTTTTAAAAATGAGTAAATTTATTCACAGTCTTCACTTATATGAAAAAAGGTGAATAATTAAAGAGTCGAATTCGAATTGAATCGAGATTGTTTCTTGCACTTGATTTTAACAATTCAAATTTTTCTTTAAATTTTATATATAATTTTACAATTTTTTTAATTATTTCGATTAAATCGATCAAAAACAGAACGTCAACTTTAAATTTTGTTTTGCAAATGCTTATTCTAAGCTTGGTTAACAAAGTTTTAATTAATTTAGTAATAGATCACCAATTTTTCTCTCTAATTTTCTCTTATTAATATCAAATAATTGCTCATTATAGGCCTTCTAAAAATCGTCTGACGAAAAAAGAATTTATGAATAGAGTAAAGCAATCCAACAATCCATATCTTCTTCAAAGATCGAGATGAGTCAATGTTGGTCACTTTCTGATTTCGAATATCGAAACGAATCACTCAAAATGATGTATTAATGCAAATCCAACACTAACTGTATCTTCACATAATTAAAATTGATAGAAGGATCAACTTCTGCTGGAAAAACTAATAGATTTTGAAAAAAAATAAAAAAAAAAACTGATCTCCCAAAGTAAAAGGCTGGACAAATTTTTTTATTTAATTTAAAAATCTTTCTCTGAGACTCAATGCATCTGCAAAATTAGAGCAAGGAGTACTGTGGTAATTAAAACCATAATATCTACATTTGCATGCTCCTACATTTTTCCTACAGTGGCTAAACATGTTGAGTTTAAAACCCAAAATGAAAATAGAATTTTATTTTCAGAAGAAATAGATTTTACACAAATTGATGACACTCCCCATTAGTACACCTCTCTAATATTATATTACTAGCACTATTCTCTCTTTCCCTGCACTTTCTCTCACACTACTTACACACGCACATACAATACATACAGCAAACACACATATATATAAGCAAAAATGGTCGGTGGTTGAAGCTTCTAGCATGGCGGTGAAGATGGTCTTGATAATTCTAGATTATTCTTGCAGTTGGTGGCAGAAATAATATACCAGCTTGTCTAGAACTTTCTCCTTCTTGGCACCACTTATGGATGATTCCAGAAGCAATAACCAAATTAAAATACCAGATGAAATAGCCACAAAATTCTGGAAATTTCCTTAAAGTCGGTGATGATCTTCAATTCTCCCTTTCAGCATCGACTTTTCATTTTGACTCATTTATTTTTATAATTCCTAGTTGTGCTCAAAACTCTTCAAATTTTGAAGAGCTGAGTCCTTTCGTTAAAACATCTGCGACTTGTTCTTTAGTATTGATATGCTTCAAGTCGATCTCCCCTTTAAGCACCTTTTCTCTTACCAAGTGATAATGCACTTCAACATGTTTTGTTCTTGCATGACAAACTGGATTTTCTGCTATACGAATAGCTGATTGATTATCACAATATAATTGTGTATAGCTTACTGGTTGATGTAAATCCTTCATTAATTGTGTTAGCCACGTGTTCTCTTGGGCTGCCATTGCTGCTGCTCTATATACTGCCTCTGTGGTTGACAGAGATACAGTTGGTTGTCTCTTACTGCACCATGAAACTGCAGCTGACCCCAGACTGAACACGTACCCAGTTTTTGATCTTCGTGTATCTCGACATCCAGCATAGTCCGCATCACAAAAGCCAATGATCCTGCAATCTTTATTTTTCTTGTAAAAGAGTCCATAATCAATAGTTCCTTTTACATACCTTAAGATTCGGCTCACTACTTCAAGGTGTGGCTTCTTTGGCTTTTCCATAAAGCGGCTTGCTATCCCAACTGCATATGCGATGTCAGGTCGTGTCAGCGTCAAATATATTAAGCTCCCCACCAACTGTCGATACATGGTTGCATTATCCAAATCATTGCCTTCATCTGCACATAGCTTGGAGTTAATCTCGATTGGTGTCGATATTGGTTTGCAATCGATCATGCCAAACTTCTGTAAAAGATCTTTGGCATATTTATTCTGGCATAAGAATAACCCTTCTTTTGTTCTTTCCATCTCTAGCCCCAGAAAATGTTTTAGCTCTCCAAGCTCTTTCATTTGAAATCTTACTGATAGATTTCTTCTGATTTGTTGGACCTCATTTCTGTCGTCTCCAGTGATGATGAGATCATCCACATACACTAGCACTATTGTTAATTTTTCACTTTGTGCTTTGATGAATAAGCTTGAGTCTGCCGGTGCTACCAAGTATCCACTTTGAACTAAGAATTCGGCTATTTTACCATACCACGCTCGTGGTGCTTGCTTTAATCCATATAGGACCTTCTTTAGCTTGCAAACATATCCTGGCTTTTCTCTATTCTCAAATCCCTTTGGTTGCTCCATGTATATGTCTCGATCAAGTTCTCCATGAAGAAACGCATTTTTCACATCCATCTGCCATAGCTTCCAAGACTTACTTGCTGCTAATGCTATTAGTACTCGTACCGTAGTGATCTTTGCCACTGGGCTAAATGTCTCATCATAGTCCAGACCATATTGCTGTGAAAATCCACGAGCTACTAGCTGAGCTTTGTATCTTTCGATTGATCCGTCTAGACGTCTTTTTATTTTGTATACTCATTTGCAAGATATAGGCTTTACCCCATTAGGTATTGGCACCAAATCCCAAGTCTCGTTTTGCTTTAGAGCCATGAATTCTTCTTTCATTGCATTTCTCCACTCATTGTGCTGGATTACTTCTTCAAAGGTCTCTGTTTATTTGATACTGTCATCTTCTTCTACTGCTGCATTAGCATATTTGGGGTTTGGTTTCCTCTGTCTGGTTGATTTTCTTAGCTGTGTTTGTGGGCTTGTTCTTACCTCAACAGCCTCTTGTTGACTTGGTCTTATTTCTTCTGGTGTTGTCTGATGCACACCTGTCCGTCAAGGATTTTGTAGCGCGTCAGTAAGCTCCTTCTTATCACTTGAATCATGTCCATCTTTTGTTTTCTCAAGACTCGGTTGCCCTTCTGTGATCTCCTCTTGCAATTTGTCGTCTAATTCCTTTGAATCTATTAGCTCCACCCTCTGTGGTGTCCACCATGAAGATGCTTCGTCAAATACCACATTTCTTGATGTATAACAACGATCGGTTGTAGGATCGCAGCATCTCCATCCTTTTCTTTGACTGTCATACCCCAAAAATATGCATATGATTGCCTTTTTATCAAACTTGCTTCTCAAGTGATCAGGCACAAACACATAACAAATGCAACCAAATACACAAAAGTGACTTACTGTTGGCTTCTTTTTCTACAATTTCTCAAATGGTGACGTGAACCCCAGCTTCGGTTGTGATAGCCTGTTGATCACATGTGCTGCTGTTCTCATGCATTCTGCCCAAAACCTTCCTGGAACATTCTTTGCATGTAGCATAAATCGACACATTTCTGCAAGGTGTCGATTCTTTCTTTCTACTACACCATTTTGTTGTGGCGTGTTTGGACATGTCAATTGATGATGTATTTTATGTCTCTTAAATATTGGGAGAATTCTCTTAATATATATTCTCCCCTATTATCCGTGCGTAGGCACTGAATCTTATTTTTGACTTCTCCTTCTACTTTTTCTTTAAACTCCTTAAATTTTATAAATGTCTCAGATTTTTCTTTCATAAAGAAAATCCAAACGTACCTTGAGAAGTCATTGATAAATGTTACCATGTAGCGCATCCCTCTATTTGATGGTTGCTTGAGAGGTCCAAACACATCAGAGTGTACCATTTCCAATGGTTGCTTTGCTCTATAACTTAACTGCTGATATGGTAGCTGATGTGCTTTACCATATTGATAGCCAGCACATACCATGTCATCTCTGATCTCGAGTTGAGGAAGACCTTTGAGCATCGACTTCTTCATCATCACTTTCAACTTGTGATAACTCACATGTCCTAGACTTGAATGCCATAAATCTGCTGTCTCATTCTTTCGAGTTTTTTCTACGTATGCAGACTCTGCTGACATTACATGGATGGACTCTAATTTTCGTCCTTCCATTATCGGTGTACCCAAAGTTTTTATATTTTGCAGTGTTCTAAAATGTTTAATGCGTTGCGATGCGTCGAGGTCGAGAATCAAGAATCACAAGTTTAAGCGTGTCAATGCAGAGAATATGCGTCATAATGCGTTTCGTACTTTTAATATTATTTTAATATAATAAATAGATTTTTATATTGAAAAAATATTTTTTTATATTATATCTGAAAAAAAAAATGTAGGCGACTCAATGCGCGCCTATGCACTCATTAGCGCGCATTGAGATGCCTAGGCGCGCCTAGGCGCGGCGGTCAGCAAAAACTGTTGACCGCATTTTTACGCGCATACCACAAAAGCGACGCGTTTTTGTCGCGCGCTGCGCCTAGGCGCCGCATTTTCTAGAATTTTAGAACGCTGATATTTTGATACACCTTGACATCTTTTGGCCCAAATAGAACGTAGTTACCTGATGATGTTAGTTGTGCCACTGATAGAAGATTTTTCTGAATTCCTGGGACGTGATAGACGTCTTGTAGCTGCACCTGACTAGGACTAAACCGAGGCATGATAACTGTCTTACCAATGTGGGCTATTGGTAATCTTGAATGATTGGCAGTTACCACCATTCGGCCTCCCCTGTACTCCGTTGTATTTTGCAACTTCTCTTTATCACCTGTAATATGGTTAGAACATCCAGAGTCGATGATCCAATCACTTTCATAATCTATTCGTCCAGGGAGCATCGCCACTAGTGCTGATTCTTCTTCAGGATCTGTACTGCATTCCTCCCCTTGAATATCCTCCATTAGTGCAAGCGATGCTACAGCATCCCGTTCTTCTTCACTATTATATTTTTCTTGCTCATTAGAGGTTGCCATATTGCTTTCTGCTAGCTTTTTCCTGAGTCGACAGTCTCTAGCATAATGGCCTCGTTTGCCACATACAAAACACGAGCCATTAGTTCGTTGAAATCCCTTAAACGGCTGACCTCTCTTGTTGCGACTTTGTTTGGCTCCCCTTGCCACGGAACCTTCTCAATTTTCTTTTGATTCCTTATTTTGTTGACGGAGTCGACCTCTTCTTTTATAACTATATAGTGCTTCTTCATCTTCTTTCTTTATTGAGACCCCTAACATTTGTTTAGTTAACGCTTCTTGATCGGCCAACAAATTTTTAAGATTTACCAATGAAGGCTGCTCAGGCCAACCTTGGATGGCAGCAATAAACCCTCTAAATTCGGGTCTCAAACCATGTATAATTATTCTTCTTATTCTAGACTCCAAAATCTTGTTTGAAGAATCTAATTCTGAAATTTCGCGACAAAGAGATTTAATTTTATTAAAATATTAACTCACCGTTTGTTCTCCTTAAGTAATCGAGAGTAGCTCATTTTCCAGCAATTGCAACCTCAAGTTATTTTTTCTTTGAAAATAAAGTGGCTAGAGTGTCTCATGCTTCCTTTGGTGTAGACTTATCTCTTATATGTTCCAACAATTCTTCCTCAATTGTTGTCTTTATAACGAACATAGCCTTACCCGCTTTGATTCTCCATTTCTTTAGAGCTCCGGTTCTCCTCTGGTGGCATCACGTCACTTCCACCAACAACTTCCCACAGGTCTTGCCCTTGGAGATACGACTCCATGCAAGTTTGCCATGTGGTGTAGTTCTGATTATTGAGCTTTTTTACTCCGCCTACTGCTTGTAGGTCGCCCATCGTGACTTGATTAACATTTGTTTAGTTAACGCTTCTTGATCGGCCAACAAATTTTTAAGATTTACCAATGAAGGCTGCTCAGGCCAACCTTGGATGGCAGCAATAAACCCTCTAAATTCGGGTCTCAAACCATGTATAATTATTCTTCTTATTCTAGACTCCAAAATCTTGTTTGAAGAATCTAATTCTGAAATTTCGCGACAAAGAGATTTAATTTTATTAAAATATTAACTCACCGTTTGTTCTCCTTAAGTAATCGAGAGTAGCTCATTTTCCAGCAATTGCAACCTCAAGTTATTTTTCTTTGAAAATAAAGTGGCTAGAGTGTCTCATGCTTCCTTTGGTGTAGACTTATCTCTTATATGTTCCAACAATTCTTCCTCAATTGTTGTCTTTATAACGAACATAGCCTTACCCGCTTTGATTCTCCATTTCTTTAGAGCTCCGGTTCTCCTCTGGTGGCATCACGTCACTTCCACCAACAACTTCCCACAGGTCTTGCCCTTGGAGATACGACTCCATGCAAGTTTGCCATGTGGTGTAGTTCTGATTATTGAGCTTTTTTACTCCGCCTACTGCTTGTAGGTCGCCCATCGTGACTTGATTTACCTCCTCGTAATCAAGCAAGCTTTAATAAAGCTTCACAATCTCCTTTTGTGCACGAACTCAAGAAGCCCAAAAAATTCGTCTCCGACCGCCTCGCTCTGATACCAAATTGTTGAGTTTAAAACCCAAAATGAAAATAGAATTTTATTTTCAGAAGAAATTGATTTTACACAAATTGATGACACTCCTCACTAGTACACCTCTCTAATATTATATTACTAGCACTATTCTCTCTTTCCCTGCACTTTCTCTCACACTACTTACACACGCACATACAATACATACAGCAAACACACATATATATAAGCAAAAATGGTCGGTGGTTGAAGCTTCTAGCATGGCGGTGAAGATGGTCTTGATAATTCTAGATTATTCTTGCAGTTGGTGGTAGAAATAATATACCAGCTTGTCTAGAACTTTCTCCTTCTTGGCACCACTTATGGATGATTCCAGAAGCAATAACCAAATTAAAATACTAGATGAAATAGCCACAAAATTCTGGAAATTTCCTTAAAGTCGGTGACGATCTTCAAAACACTCCTTCGAAAAGTTGTGAAGCTGTGATGTGTAAACGTCCAGGAAAGTCCTGTAATGGTCGACATGAGGATTTCCCGATCCGCTTTTGCTCCTCAATAAATGATTCTACTACTTGATATGGAATCACCTTGTCTTCTGTACTATACAGATAAAGCCGAGACATAGGCTGCAGAGTCGAAAGGGCAGAAATGATCTTCTTCAACCTCCTGTTGAAGAAAAACAAACATTCACCAAGATTGTTCCTCAGACTTGCAGCGAAGTTTTAGGTTAATTACCAAACTTTATTTTGTTCCGAAGTCGTCATTGAAGTTTGATTTTTGCTTCATTTTGTTCACTCGGTTAAAATCTATTAGTTTTTCTAACGGAATATCCGAATTTCATGTTAATAATCAAACTTTATTTTTGTTCCAGAGTGGTCATTGAAGCTTGCTTTTTGCATCATTTTGTTCACTCAGCAAAAAATCTAATAGTTTTTCTAACTGAATATCCGATGATCTTCATGTTGATGCCATGTCAGATTGTCATCGTCCATATTAGACATTCCGCTACAAAACCAATGTATTTTCTTAACCCTCTTCTCAGAAACAGATAATAGCAGGTCAATCAGAAGTTAAACTGGAAATGCTAAGGGAATTCGTTGAATACTCACCGGTTTACATCAGGCAAGTTAAGAACAAAAGTGAAGAGCTTGTCGAATGCAGATAACAGCAATGTTTCAATTAACAGAGGTTCATTTTCTTGTATCTTTGATCCATTTATCACACTTTCTAATTTATTCCCAGTCTCCGGCCTCAACTGAAGGATACACAGCAAAGCTGCTTTTCTTCAGCAGGGCAGCAGCAAAGCCAGCAGCCCATACCTAAAAGGTTAAATGATTTTTTTAGCATGCATTCCTCTTTTCGACAATTAATCAAAAAGTAAACCATTAAATTTCAGTAATCTGCACATTAATCCATAAGGAATAAAGACGCACAGTTTAATTGAACGAATCCAATTGATAACCCCAAAATAAAGTTGATGCAAGTCAAAAGGAACCTCGTTAGATTGCACATATCTGGTTTTCAGAAAATAAGAAATTTCATATGCCTTCACGTGATAAACAAAAACAGTATATCTTACACAAAAAAATGCAATCAAATGGAAGTGTAAAAAAAACGAAGCAGAAGACAAATAAAACAATATCCTAAACAACCTGCGAGATCACAATACTTCTGTATTTGTGTCCAAAAGAACTCCTTATATTCCTTTTTTATGTCACGAGGATGATTCACAATTTACAGAGTATATGTGTCATGTAGTAGTTAATCTATACATGAAATTGTATATCCATAACACTAGTAGAAGCCTCAAAATCTTAGAGAACAGTAAATTAAAAGAAGGAAAGACTGAGTCTATCTCAAATAAAGAATAAACTGATGCACCAAGGTGCTGCCACCAGACAGATAATAAGCTGTTATCTTCTAAAACTGTGATAGACAAAACAGTACGTTTATTTATCTACCCATGCCTGAATGGACAAAATTGACCCCTAAATGTTACACTATGACCTACCCATTACCAGTACTTCTCTTTAAGTCCAAAAGATAGGCCGTAGGCTCATTGTAAGCTTATCTCAAACGCAAAGCAGTCATTCCCACAACCTCCTCCACCTTTGTTATGCTACATTTAATCATGGAACCAAAGGTGTGTTTGTGTCATTGTCGGCCGATAATATGTTAATTACCACCATCAACTTTGGACATATTCTCTTGTTGTTGTATGCATAAAACTCAATTCAAGTCAACCACACATTTGGGAACCAACTATCTATCAGTCTAAGAATAATCAGTTCTCAGCTATGTGCAAGACATCCAACTATATGCAGTTGAACTCAACAGAGAATGAAAACAATCAAAACATGCATCGTCTGGTTAAGAAAATAATAGATTATTTTCATATTCATCAAATAAATATTATCACCCTTATTTCAAAGTAATCAAGGCATGACATAACTCCAAATTACTATTAACTGAAAATCATTCCAAAACGACCACAGATCCAGCAGCAATCATGATAAGAAAGAAGCACATACTTCAATTATTATAACAAATCAAATACATACCTTCGGATCTATATTCGGGTCTCATCCTGAGTCAACAACACATTCTTTAATCTTCTCCAGTAGTTCTTCTCTATCTTTCACATGATCAAGAATGGCAACATACCTGTCCAAAACCTATAAAAGGCTGAAAACAAAAAATTTCCATAGCCAAGGTCTCAAGCACAAATTACTGTTTAGCACAATTATTCATCAACTCAAAAACTAAGATATACTGCATATACATGTAAAAATTAGCTCAATCTGCACTCTTTTAACATGAAAATCCAAAAGCATCCTTTACAGACACGTAACCCAAAACAAGCGTAACCGCTTACAGCTGATAGTAGCGAGTATGCAATTATCTGCCTAGCCTCAGGACCGTAAGTTGCTTGGAAACTTCTAAAATGCGATTATTTCCTAAACTAAAAAGTAAGTTTTCTATTATTTGAATTAAATTCGGAAACTTTTCACTTAAGTATTGGAAAAACTTTGATTAGGAATTGCACATCATTGTTGACTTCATTGCGGAATTCAACTAATAATTAACTAAATTTCTAGTTCAAAAAAATAAACCTAACTTCTAGTCAAAAATTAACAAGTAATTTGAGTTTGAATTAAACAATTTTTATACAAGTTTCCAGATAGATTAACCAGGAGCCCCCTGCACCTACTTTTTCCTATCTCCAACAATATCACGAAAAAAAGTTCAGAGAGACTGGAAAAAATAATGAAGAGTTGGTTGAATACACCTACGCAAGCCAACCGATATTGCTAAATGTGTGGAAGATCAAGAATCGATGGCGGCCATCCTTTTTTGACAACTAGGAAACTGTCTCACCGGCAAACTCCCCTACCCTCTCTTCCAATCTTCTTCCTATTAACATAGAGGATTATGCCACCTCATCAAAAGAAGAAATGGACACGTCATTAAAGGATTAGCAACTGAACCTAGCATAATTGTACACAATGTTGCCTTGTAACAATAGAAGAATTTGTTGAATTTTCTCTCCAGTCATTGTAACTGTTTTTATTCCTTACACTCTGTATAAATTCAATCATCAATTAAATGAAAAGGTACTTCTGAATTCAGCCAAATATGAGATTCTCTTATGGTAACAGAGCCCTCTAGACTTATCGTTACCAACCTATGGCTTTATCCTCTCTCATTCCTCCTTCCAGTTCTTCCTCTTCTTCCACTATGTCGTCAGACTTATCGTTACCAACCTATGGCTTTATCCTCTCCGATTCCTCCTTCCAGTTCTTCCTCTTCTTCCACTATGTCGTCATTCTCTCATCTTGTCTCCACTAAGCTCACTCTTGAAAATTTCTCTATATGGAAAGTTTAGATTACAGCTTATCTTCAAAGCCAAGATCTACATCAATACGTTGATGGCACACTTTCTACCCCATCCGAAACCATTACCACTGCCAACGAGTCCTCTCCTAATCCAGCCTTTGCCTCTTGGAAGAAAATGGACAAATTAGTCCTTAGTATCCTTTTTTCTTCCATCTCTGAAGCGGTACTGGGTCATGTCCTTTCTTCCAAAACTTCTCCTGCCTTATGGCAGGCCCTTAAATCCTTGTTTTCCTCCCAATCTCAGGCAAAGAAATTCCAAGTTCGTTTCCAACTGGCCAACCTCTCTCGTGGTGAGCAAACTATCACCGACTACTTTGGGAAAGTTCGAATTCTTGCTGACATTCTTGCTACCACTGGTAATCCCCTCCCAGAGGCAGACCTTGTGACTTATCTTCTCACTGGACTTGGCCCTGCTTATGACTCTTTTGTAACATCCATTACTACTCGAGCGGAACCCATATCTTCTACTGAACTTTATCAATTACTTCTTATACATGAAAGTCATCTCTCTCATTCCTCACGGATTATACTCTCCAATGAACCCTCTGCCAATTTTACACAATATGGCGGTCGAACAAGGGGCAACTACAGAGGAGGTCGTAACGGCCGAAACAAAAATGGTCGCGGAAGACCACCATTTTCGAACCGTGGTGGTCGTTTTGGGTCTGCTGCCTCTTTTTCAAATGGACCTTTCAATCAGCGTTCTACCTGCCAAGTTTGCAAAAAATTTGGCCATGAAGCTTTGCAATGCAGATATCGATTTGATCACAGCTACCAGTATGCTGCCCCTCCTTCTTTTTCAACTAATTTCACCAGCCCCAACAATGGCTCAGACTCAACCTGGTACCCAGATTCAGGTGCAACCCATCACATCACCAATGAATTAGCCAACCTCAACCTATCATCTGAACCTTACAGTGGTGCTGAACAAATTCACGTTGGAGATGGTTCGGCCCTATCCATTCACCACACAGGTGATTCTTCTGTTTCAACTCCTTTTTCTTCATTTTTACTTCACAATATTCTTCATGTTCCTAGCATAACCAAAAATCTCATCTCTGTTTCTCAATCCCGTCGTGATAATCTATGCTTTTTTGAATTTCATTCTGATTTTTTTACTGTAAAAGACTCCAAGACAAGGACCTCCCTCCTCACAGGGTCGGTCATTAATGGGTTGTATGCCTTTCTCACCACTCCTGGACCTCTGTCCTTCTCTACTTACTTCCCAACTGCTAACATTGGTGAACGTACCTCCGTGGCTCAGTGGCACTTTCGGCTCAGTCATCCTCATCAATTCGTTGTCTCAAGTCTTCTACGCACCAACTGCTTGAAGCTACTCCCCACCGACTCTACCTTTTCCTGTGTTGATTGTCCCTTAGCAAAAATCCATCAACTGGGCTTCACATCCTCTTGGGCTGAGGCTAGTAAGCCCTTAGAACTTGTGTGCGCAGACATTCAGGGCCCAGCTCCTTTTCCTTCTAGATTAGGTTTCAAGTATTATCTTTCATTTGTAGACAAATTTACCAGGGTTACCTGGTTTTATCCCTTAAAATACAAATCTGATGTTGCTCAAATTTTTCCTATTTTTTTATCGTTAATTGTGCGTTTATTCAATACAAAGCTTATTACCTTGCAAACGGATGATGGTGGAGAATTTAAACCTTTAACTCCCGTATGTCAAAAACTTTGTATTAATCACCAATTCTCGTGTCCACATACTCACCAACAAAATGGGCTAGTAGAACGCAAGTATCGACACATTGTTGAAACTGGGCTTGCCCTAATAGCCCATGCCAATCTGCCACCTCATTTTTGGGCCGGCGCTTTTGAAACGGCCGCTTATCTTATTAATCGGTTACCATCTAAAACTACTCAAAATACGTCTCCATTTTTCCATGTTTACAAACGACACCCTGATTATGAATTTCTCAAAGTGTTTGGTTGCTTATGTTTTCCAAATCTTCGTCCTTATAATCACCATAAAATTAATTATCGTTCATCCCCATGTCTCTTTATTGGGTATAACACCTCCCATAAGGGTTATAAATGTCTGGACATGGAAACCCACAGACTTTACATTTCCCGTGATGTCCTTTTTCATGAAACATCATTTCCCTTCTGACGACCCACTAATTCACCAAATATTGAGTCCAATTCCCAGCCCAGTTCATCTCTTCCTCCTCAAGCACGTCTTCCACTCTTCCCTCAATCCATTCTCGGCCCAGGCCCAAGTCCATCCATTCTTGGACCAGGCCCACCAATCTCTAATTATCATTCACCAACTCCCGCTTCACCCAGTAACTCTGAAATTTCCAATTCCCCTCCAATCCCTAATTCTGTAACTCCAAATTCATCTGACCTGCCCATTCTTTTCCCCCCTCATTCTCCTATAATGACCCGTTCACACACTAACTCATCCCGTCCTCGTGTTCCTACGGACGGTACCATTCCATTTCCTTCTCGAGCTTACTTTAGCTCCGCTATTCCCGTTCCTGAAAATCCAAGTTCCTACACTATAGCTCGCAAGCATCCAGAATGGCAATATGCCATGCAGCAGGAGTATGATGCCTTGGTTCAGAATAAAACCTGGTCCTTAGTTCCATTTAATCCATCTTTTAATGTGCTTGGCTGTAGATGGGTCTATAAAACCAAACTACAGGTAGATGGGTCTCTTGAACGGAGGAAAGCACGCCTCGTAGCTAAGGGTTATCACCAACAGCAGGGCCTGGATTTCGAAGACACTTTCAGTCCGGTAGTCAAAGCTCCCACCATTCGCCTCATACTCTCAATTGCTGCTGCTCGAGGGTGGCCACTTCGACAGGTTGACATTCACAATGCATTCCTTCATGGCACACTTCATGATCAGGTATACATGCAACAACCCCAAGGATTTATCAATCCTTTGTTCCCTACGCACGTGTGTAAATTGCACAAAGCACTTTATGGCCTGAAACAGGCCCCTAGGGCCTGGTTTGCACAACTCAGTTCGTGGCTACTTTCTTATGGATTTCTTGCTTCAAAAGCTGATACTTCTTTGTTTGTTCTTAGCTCTGGTGATTTCCACATTTATCTCCTTGTTTATGTTGATGATTTCATCATCATTGCTTCTAAGGCCTCTGCAATTGATAACTTTGTTCGAGATTTAAACATGGCATTCCCAGTTAAAGATTTAAGCGTCCTATCATACTTTCTTGGGATGGAAATAACTTATTTGTCCACTGGTATTCTAGTGTCTCAGAGGAAGTACATCAAGGATATTGTTTCTAGGAGTCAGATGTTGAATTCCAAGCCAGTCTCGTCACCTATGGCTTCCTCCTTGCGACGTCACAGTTTGATTACCCATCATTTGATGATGTTACTCTCTTTAGGAGTATTGTTAGGGGACTACAGTATCTATCACTCACTAGACCAGACATTGATTTTGCTGTAAACGAGGTGTGTCAATTCATGCACACACCTAAGCTTCCCCATTGGATTGCAGTCAAACGAATTCTACATTATTTGAAAGGAACCATCAATCATGGTCTCTTTTTCTCCTCAAATTCCTCCTTTAAACTTCAAGCTTACTCTAATGCGGATTTGGCAAGGTGCCCAGATGATAGGAAATCTACCGGGGGATATTGTGTTTATTTGGGCAGACATTTGATTTCTTGGAACTCAAAAAAACAGAAAACAATAGCTAGGTCCAGTACAGAAGTTGAGTACAAAGTTGTGACCATTTCTGCTGCTGAAATCATTTGGCTTCAGACCTTAATTTCTGAACTTGGTCTACCATTGTCACAAGCTCCAATACTATGGTGTGATAACATTGGAGCCACCTACCTTGCTGCTAACCCTGTTTTTCATCCACGGACCAAACATGTTGACATTGACTTTCATCTTGTTAGAGATCGGGTAGCAACCAAGTCTCTGACCATTGCCTTCATAACCTCTAAAGATCAACTCACAGACGCACTTACAAAACCATTGGTAGCTGACAGGTTCTTCAAACTCAGATCGAGTCTCAATGTCATTGACACTCCCTTGGACTCGAGGGGGCGTATTAACATAGACGATTATGCCACCTCATCAAAAGAAGAAATGGACACGTCATTAAAGGATTAGCAACTGAACCTAGCATAATTGTACAGAATGTTGCCTTGTAACAATAGAAGAATTTGTTGAATTTGCTCTTCAGTCATTGTAACCGTTTTTATTCCTTACACTCTGTATAAATTCAATCATCAATGAAATGAAAAGGTGCTTCTGAATTCAGCCAAATATGAGATCCTATTACTTCCCATATCAAACGAAAGTACATCCCTGACCGAAGTCATAAACGTCACAGCATGAATCCCCCTCGAATTGTACTACTCCACATACCTCCTCAAGTGCTTGCGTTTCGCCCCGAGCCACCCCTATAACACCACAGCCACCTGCGCATGTTCAATCCCATTGTTGATGGTTTCTGCTAAAGCAAAATTCCAGTCGAAAGATTTCTTCCCCCTGGGCCCAGAAAATATATTAGCAAAATGATTATGGGAAATTTAAAAGATGGGGTGATTGAAATGTGGAAAATGAATTGAAAAATGGGGTATTCGAAAAATTGGAGTTCGAAGCAAAATATTTGGATTGGGAATGATTGCGTGAACGGGGTGAAAATTCAACAAATTGACCCACAACTTTTCATCCACATATTTCATCAATTTTTATCAAAATCTACTAAACATCTTATTTTAATCTTTGTCAAACATGGGCTAAGAGATGTCCAAAAACTAGCAATAGATCCAAAAGATTTTGAAATAGGGAATTTGTGACTTCTAAGTTCTATGCTCTCATAACCTTCAAATTTAACTTGTGATTAATTTCTTGGGTCGTGAAAAGTGATTTGATTGTTGGTGAAGGATGAGAATTTTTGTGTTAGTTCTCTGAAGTCTTAACAAATTGGTAAATTCATAAAATTGGACGCATTGTAGAAGGAAAAAGGGTGCATGCTAGTTTAAGGCATATGAGGGAGTCACGAAATGGTCGAGGAAAAGATGAAGAGCGTGTTTGGGATGTTATAATAGAACACTTGTCGTAGTTTTAATCACGCCAAAAATTGCTTGAAATTGACAAGAAGATAAGAGGCATTTTAATTTTTTTTTTTAAATAAGATTAAGGGTAATTATATTACCACTACAAATTTTAATTACTACACCATATTATAATTACACCACAGTTAAAATATATTTTTAATAAATACACCACAACAAATTTACAATTATACGCCTAATTCAATAAAAACCAAAAAAATGAAAAAAAAAGAATGCAATGTTGTGGTGTACTTATCACCCAATATTAATCCTCATTTTTCCCAATCTTTCCCCTCATTCTAGTGTTTTTGAAAGCAAATATATGTAATTTCTAAAGGAATGCTTCAAGAAGACTTTAACTCGGAAATGAAAGTGCCTAGAGGTTATCTTCCTAATTATGACAATTTTAATGAGTTGATTCAAAATGGAACTCAAGATTGAGGTAAACGTGATAGACTTAGCACACTTTTGATCATTTTAAATTCATAATAAATTTTCTCGAATTAACACAAAATCAAATTCTTAATTTCTAAACTTGAAAAATTAATTGAAAAAATTAATCAGTAAATCGTGGTCAAATAGAGTATAAATTCATTTATCGTGAGTAAAAAAATTATTTTACCATCGTGGAAGAAAACAAAAGCCACTAGAAAGGCCATGAGCAATGAGATGTTGAGGAAAAAGAAATAAAGAAATTAGGTTTTATATTTATAGTGTCACAATAATTTATTTAATAAAAAAGTATACTAAAATCCTAATTATATAATTTTATCTAAGGATATTTAAGTAAATAAAAAAAAGTGGTGTACTTTATAAAATTTGTAGTGATAATATAATTACCCTAAAATTAATTATTAAAAAATTGTATGGGTGAGTTAATTTTTCAAATTGTGCTTGAAATATCCACGTGTCATAATATACCTTTCTTCCAAGTCATTTCTGAGAAAAAAACAAGTGACTCGTGTCTTCCTCCCTTAATTTAGATATTTATATTTTCAGACACTCGTTTAAACAATTATCGAAAGCTGGTGAGAATGAGACCGGTGGCTGCTACGTAATTATGCAAGCCATTAATGAAAATACATAATGCATACAATTCAAGCATTCAAAGTTATAATATGATGCCTAGCCCTGTCACTCATCTGTTCCAATATTGCAGTCTACAACAAAATGTGTTCCTCTCCGAATATTAACAAAAAATAAGAGAAACTGCTAAAACCTACGGCATCACAGTAAGGGCACAAAATGGCATCAACAATAATCACACTAGGCAGTAAAATTGAAACAGGCATCAGCTGTTGAGGGTCGACAGCATTCCACCAGTTGCGGTTGGGATAACAACTTCCCAACCAGGTCCTTTAAGAGGAATAGGGGTCGGCTTTGCCTCATGGTTTTCGTCATCTGAAGAACTCACAATCAGATCGGTGCGATCCAAAATTTTCTCCAGATTCTCGTCACTAATGCTCGTTTGTATCCACTTATCCTCTCCGTCTTCTTCATCTCGAAGAAGCGCTAGCAGTTCCTCTTCCTGAGAAAACAAAACTGGATCGGTGAGAAGCACAGGAATGAAACACATGCAACAAAATGGTAAATGTGCAGGGAGCACTAACCGTCATGACATCACTTCCATCTGCCTTGGTTCTTTCTTGCTTAAACTGTCCTTTCCCGATCACCACATGCTCGAGCTTCAACTTGCTAAAAGCTCTTTTCAGAATTCGACCCTGATAGAATTACATTGAAGGTTTCTTCATTAAAAATTAAAAAAAAGGGCTGAAATATGAGAGAGGAGACCGATGCTGCTTATGAAGCACCTCAACAGACTGAGAAGTAGTTAGCCTGTAAACATGAACAGGTTTTGTTTGCCCAATCCTGTGACACCGATCCATCGCCTGCAAATCCATCTGTGGGTTCTGCAGTGCAAGAACAACTTACAAATATTTAAACCTCAAAAAAGAATACAGATGGCCATAATCAATGGAAATGCACAAGTTGAAGGAGGTACCCAGTCGCTGTCATATAAAATGCAGGTGTCAGCAGAAGTAAGATTAATACCCAGACCACCAGCCCTGGTGCTGAGAAGAAAGATCCTATAATCACTGTTAACATCGTTGAACTCCTCAATCTGTTTTTAGAGTTCAAAGCAGTTATCAGATCATGTAATTTCATAGTAGCCAATATTTGGCACATAAGTTCAATCATCAAAAATTGATAGGCCCTTGAGTGATGATTATGGCTTGTTACATATAATTTCTAGATTTACACAATGGTTCTATTGCATGAATATTATCTGCTGTTCACCAGGGTTCTTCAGATAATTAACAGATAGTCTAGAATAGCCACTGAATGGATGGAGAGAGAATAGAATAGGATAGGCTATGCTATACTGCCAGCATAAGCTTTGAGAAGCTATAGATGCTATATTAGCATTAAATTAATATCCATTTATCAACTTTTGCATATACATAATTGATCATTAATCTACTACTATTTAAAACTGGTCAAACTCAACAAATATAGGGAGAACTGAATAGGGGCTGAAGTAGCAGTGGGCAGTGCAACAAAGCTACGGCTACTATATCCAGGCACAAGATTTGTATTTGATCAGCTTTCGGAAATTATAGACTTGTATTTAAAAAGTTATTCTCAGCTTTCTAAAAAATAATAATAATAATTTAATTTAATTTAAAAAAAAAAATATATATATATATATATATGTTTCGAGTCTACTGTAATACAAAACCTAGAAGGTTGCAACAACAGAATATACTCAGATGTTCCATATGAAAAAGAGATATTGCAATCACCTGTCTTTTTCTTTCTGCCAACTTCACATTGCCATCAATTCTACATACTGCAAACCCCTTTTCCGAAAAATAGTACTCCATTATGTCCAAAATTTTTGTCCATTGAGAGAAGATCAAAACCTGTCACACCACATAAAGACCAATGAAAGACAATTAGTACTCGGAAGTCAGAACACAATTGAGAAACACAAACTATATAACTGGATAATTACTTTGTGCTTGCGCTCAAACAGCTTGGCCAGCAATCTATCCAGCAACTGAAATTTGCCACACTGCCCCACTATCTGTTCAAGAGGTGGGTAAAAATCTGCCAGGAAATAAGATGATAAATCTTACGATGGTTCATTAATTAATCAAATTAAATAAATTATATAAACTGCAAATAACATACAAGAACCATCAAAAGCAGACTCCAACAAGTCAGGGTGATTGCAGTTCTTCCTAAGTTGAATCATCAAATTATTCAGCTTTCCTTTCATGCCACGCCCTGCATGTTTACAGTGTTAATTGATCTTCATTGAAATAATAGCACTGTAAGAAGGATGAGTTGTCCATTGTCTGGAATATAAATTTGAGCGTGCATGAAATGGGTTTCAAATTCATTTAAATCCAAAAGACCAGGAACGTGGGAAGCACGAAGAATTGTTCCAGTGTAGCATGTCGTATGCCACCATGTTGAGTCGAGTCAAAATTTACATTCACGTCAATCAAACCCCTACACCACCTAAACAGGACTTGCTAAAATATGCAAAGCATCCAGCATCACGCTAAAATATCAGATACAACTCAGGAAAACTGTCTCATCACCGGTATCTACTGCTCACCGGTATCCACCGTCTCTCGCAAGTGATTTTCCAGTGTCCGATTAATGAGATGGTCCTGGAAGTTCTTCTGATAAGCAGTCAATGTAGCATATATTATAATTTCCTTTTTACGAGGAAGCATTTGTTCTACATCTGATTTCATTCTGCGTAGGAGAAAAGGACGTAATATAGCATGAAGCTTGGCCACCACCTGCACATTCCCAAATTGCCAAGCGTTAATAAATTAGACTCAAATTAATCCATCTTCTTTGCAAGCATAATATAGTAGTTATACCTGTGCCCTTCGTTTCTCTTCCAATTCTTCCTTGAGGGCTTCATTGTTGCACTTACCTGAGAAATCAAACCTGAATACAAGTAACATCATTAATCAAAATACATAGCTAACATTTGCTAAATATAATAAACTTGAACAATGTCCAAATCTGCAATCAGCATTTTAAAGACTCCACATATTGTAAACATTGATCCAAATAGAGTTATGGCTCAAAGTCTAATCATATTTCTGAATATCCGCACATATCAGGTTCCTAAACACTAGCTGAATCTTCTCATCCGCGAAACTTATCCTCCATACTCGCCCACAACAACACCGTAAAGACCCAGAAAATCATGTTAGAGATCCTTATTGAAGTCCAACTATTTACTAGCATTCTTAACAGAAGCACGTCATGTCCTTCACTAGGTTAGATCAGTTTCTATTTCTAGTTGCTGTGTCCATAAATAACAGTAAAGATCATAACCACAAAGTCAAAAGGGAAAACAGCAACTTCGTCCATGTTTACAGGGGAAAATGTAGAATTAGTATAAAGATCACAGTAACTGGGAACAGGAAGAACAAGCAGAAGACAAAACATATCTTATCCTAATCCCTTTGGCAGAAGATGAAAAGTCTACTTGAAGTTAAAAGTAATTAGGAAATGATGTCCACAAAAGTTCTGTCCACCATGCACATATGAAGCTGTTCAAACTTCAAATGTTACTTTATCATAATAGATCCATTAAATCCTAGGAAGCACCGACACGACACGATGCATATGCAATTGTTTTAAAAAGTATCAAGAAGACATATCAACAAAACACTGGATATACTAATATTATTTTTTTTCCTTGTTTTTTTTATTTTTGTGCCATAAAGTGAATTTGTTTTTCAAAATTCCAACATGTAGACAATATATCTCCTAGCGTGTCAACAATGTGTCCAACCGTAAAAAACTAAAAATAATTCGGACATGCCACTTGGCATTTCCAATATGTCGGTGTCATGTGGGTATGTTACTCCAATATGTCGACGACATGTCCAACTACAAAAAATAATAATAATAATAAAAATAAAAATAAAAAATTGAACAACACTGGTCTCTGTAGGTGCCTAGATAAAATCAGACATTGAAGTTCATAGATATCCAATTGACTTAAAAAGTTGCATATGCATGTATACTTTGGTATTAAAATAATTATGATAAACAAAAGACTAGTTTTTCAGAATAACTATTGGAAATTGTACGTGCACATGTCAACACCAAGAAACAAGATGACAACATATAACAGAAGACAAGACATCAAAATATTACCCAAGGAATTCCCAGCAAAAAAATTGCTATCATTGTATTGTTTAAACACAAATTTTTTAAGTAAAATATTTCTAGGACATAAGAACCAAAGATAGTCACCATGACTCGAACTCCTCATGGGATGAGAATATATCAGGAAGAATGAAATTCAACAATGACCAAAGCTCAGCCAGGTTGTTTTGCAGAGGTGTGCCTGTCAATAAAAGCTTATTCTCAATAGGTAATTGTTTCAGTTCCTTCACCAATTTGCATTTCGAGTTCTTCAACCTGTGCCCCTTCAAGAATAGTCATATAATTCATTATAGCAGCAGTTCAAATACTCTACTTTCGAGCAATGAGATCCAGTTAAAATAATAATAACTACAATATACCTCATCAACCACAACATATTTCCAGTTGTAATGCCTCAAGTATCTCCTCGCATCACTTAGTGCAATTTCATAAGAAGTAATTACAATAGGAAATTTCGACCCTATTGTTTTGGGCATGTGCTTTCTTCTAATTTCATCTCTAGCCTTCTTATCACCGTGGTAAATGATTGCATACAGTGAGGGTGCAAATCTAAGCAAATTGCAAAAAAATTAAAAAAAATTAAAAAAATAGAGAGAGGGAGAGATTGAAAAGGGGGAAAAGGGGTCAAACAAAAGTACATAAATGGTGCAAAAGGGTGTAACTTGAACTATAAGAGAAGCAGATCCTCTTTCAGTACTTCACTTTCATAACATGTGCCTCAATAAACAACAGGAAAGTACCTTGCAATCTCATTCATCCAATTTGAAAGGGTAGAAAGAGGAGCGATGACCATATAAGGTCCATCTAACCCATTTCCTTTGAGATGTGCAAGAAAAGCAATTGTTTGAATTGTTTTTCCTAGCCCCATTTGATCTGCAAGGATCCCATTTAGTCCATTTTGCCACAAAGAGATCATCCACTTTACACCTTTGATTTGATAAGACTTCAACTTTCCACCGGTTAATAAAGGCACCAGTTCAGCCTGCTCCTTCCCCCCTCTCTCTTCCTCCGTGAGGGTTAAATCTTCCGCAGAGACACCATTATTAGATCTTGTGAGCATGGCTGCAACAGCTCTCTTGGCCTTCCTCTACAAAGATATGTAAATTTGATATCTGAGTACCCCCTCACTCTTACATACCAAAAAACTAACTCATTCGCACAAAAAATAAATAAAAAGAAAACCAGTTTATCATAAATTACAGATTCAAATTTCCTTTTATCTTCCCCATTACAATCATAAAATTATGGCTATCCACTAACTAAATAAGCATTTACAATCATAAAAATTACGGCTATCGACTAACTATATAAACATTATTTTATAAGAGCCAAACTCAGATACTGTTTCCAGAAAGATATTGCTAATGAGAAATGTGGAAATGATATCCTTATGTTATTAAGATGATTAGATGAAAAATGCAATCTCAGATACAAAGGTGCAAAGCTTTCAAACATAGCACAAAAGATTAGGTCACTATTAAAGTAAAGTACAAGTGTAACAATAATGCCAGACATTAGTCTATTTTATTAAACAATCTTTGTCTATTCATTTCATCCAGTAATTTGCATTGGCAATCTAACATGAACTTTATAACTCAGGTCTTTAGGTCATAAACAGAGACAATAAAATCTTAAGTTCAACAGTAAAGGATGAAAAGATTGATTACAGTATTATAACTTGTGCCAGCCTTTCTTTTTGAACCACGTCCCTTGTTGCCTTCTTTAACAGTTTGGTTGTCATTTTCCGGGGCATTCTAACAAATCCAAACACCAGTTGTTAGCATAAATATTATTGCCATCCATGTTCAAAACAACACAAAGGATTTACAGAAAGGAAACAAACCGTTGTGATGGTGTCCATTTTCTCCAGCAGAAACTCTGAGTAAAGTTGTGTCTGTGTTAGAAGCTCGTCGAGTTTAGTGAACTGGAGGTCATTCAAGTGAGGTTCCTCCTTAGGCTCATTCATCTTTTCCTCATCTTCCTTCAGCCGCTCTCCCATCAGCTTCTCTTCCTCTTCTGCCATGCTTTTTGAAATAATAGAAAAATCAGCATTTTCTGTGTTCAGTAATAGTTCTTCCTCTTGCTTAACTCCAACTGCCTCTTTGCAGGTATCCTACAGATCAAAATAAAATCACGAATCAGATGTAACAACTAAAAAAGAGTTATGTATTTCCCTTCCCCTAGGAAAGTGAGAAAGAAATAGCATTTATTTGTCTCAAAATCCTTGAGATGGGAGAGAGATCTCAATGCATGGCAAAATTTCTAGGAATAAGCAACACATCAGACAAACCAATATATGCGTGGGTTAGTCATAAAAAAAGGCTCCAATTGTCAGAAAAATACTCGAACTCCAAATTTACACGAAACGGACAAAAGACAAATAGATCCTTTAGCACAAATAAAAGCCAACAAGATGGAATCGGTTAATCCTACTTAGTACATGCTTATCACCAAAACTTCCAAGCAACGCGAGGTGTAATAAATTGAAAATAGCACATTGCATTCCTTGGTTCAACTTCATCTGAAAAATACAATAACAGCATTTATGAAACAATGTTGGATCTCCAAGCATCAGAAGTCAAAACATTCAAGTCTATTGGACCAAGAAAAAATGTAACTCAAGTCAAACAGAAAGGCAAACAGCTTGTTACAAGTTTATCAAAAATAAGGCTACAAACTGTAACTGCTTTTGCACTCAGACTGGAGAATCTCTTGAAAGTGCCTCTTATTTTTTGCCCTTTTCATACTCTTCTACGGGAAAAAAAAAAAAAAGAACACACACAAAGAAAATTCTTTCTTTTTTGTTTTCTTTTTTACTTTTAAAGCTAATACAAAAAGTTTCGTTTACTTTTAATAATAGAAAAACACAACATCCTATTTTCTTCTGCTTAACAGTAACACCTACACGAGCCTACACACCCCAAAGACAACATTAATCCAATAAATCCTGAAAGCAAAAAGTCAACAGAAAAAAAATGTTAGAAATCGTAAAAAAAAAAAGGTAATACCTCGTCCTCAAGCACGGAAGTCGGAGAGTCTGCCAGAGGCTCGTTCTTTTCATTCTCAGCTACCATTTCTCAAACCCTAATCAGAAAAATCAAAACCGACAATAAAGAAAAAAAAACCTAAAAACCTAATCAGATATCTCCATTGTCAACATATGCAAAAAAATAAATAAATAAATCAGCGAATCACAACTTCACAAACCCAACGACAAGGGTTAAAAAAATTAATTCACAACATAAATACTCACCGAATCTTCGAAAAATGTTCGTAATTTTTTTATCAATGAAGAGCAAATGAAGGGTTTTTTCAGAGACGAGAGAATGGGTGGACTGAAAAATGAAAAGTAATGTTGCTATTACTGTAAGCGCACTAATTTTATTTGTTTTTTGTATAATAAAAAATAATTATTTAAAGTTATGGCTATGGCGTTGGGCGGGAAAATGTTGATTTATATTTTGCCCCGAAAGCATGACATTATTTCAGGAGAGCCACTGATTGCGACTTTTGATTATTTGCTGCTATGAATCATTTGACAGCCGTTGTAGTTATAGCCTTATAGGGTGTTTGGTGGGGATTAAGTCCCCGTTTGATTTACATTATTATCTCATTAAAATAAAAAAATATGATCGCTATTCATCACATTAACATTTAAATTTACATTTTTTATCTCTTATGTGGGCCCCAATAACGACTATATTTTTCATTCTCATTCTATAATAATTTGCATCAAACATGATCTGACCTAAAATTAGATTTTTAGTAGATTGTAATAGAAATTTTTTAAAGGCTAATTAGCATAAAACGTCCCTACGTTTGATAGTTAGTGTGCAAAACGTCCCAACGTTTCATTTTTTTGCATTTTTGCCCCTATTTCAACGTTTCAGTGTGGAAAACATCCTTTTCACTATTTTTCAGTGTAAAATGACCATTATACCCTCAAATTTAAATAAAACAAATAAAATGAAAAGAAATATAAAAAAGAAATTGTAATTATACTCCCAAACTTTTTAAAAAGTGCAAGTGAGTCCAAAAGTCTTATTAAAAGGCTTAAGCACAAAACGTCCCTACGTTTGACATTTAATGCGGAAAACGTCCCTATGTTTCAAACATGTTTATATTTGCTCAATAACACAAAACGTCCCTACGTTTGACACTTATTGCGTAAAACGTCCATACGTTTCTTTTTTTTTTACATTTTCGTCCTTATTTCAACGTTTCATCGCGGAAAACGTCATTTTCACTATTTTTCAATGTAAAATGACAAATATACCATCATATTTAAATAAAACAAAAAAAAGGAAAATAAAAATAAAAATAAATTACAATTGTGCTCCCAAACTTTTCAAAAAGTGCAAATGAGTTCAAAAATCTTATTAAAACATTCAAACCATCAGTCTTCTCCTCCTCCATCAACCTTATCCTCCCTCCACCACCTAAACCACCAAACCCCACCACCTTTCAAACCATCATACCTCCATCTACAATCCTGATTTAGGTGGTGGAGGGAGGATAAGGTTGAGAGAGGAGGAAAGGACTGGTAGTTTGAATGTTTTAATAAGATTTTTGAACTCATTTGCAATTTTTAAAAAGTTTGGGAGCACAATTGTAATTTATTTTTCTTTTTTGCTTTATTTAAATATGATGGTATATTGGTCATTTTACATTGAAAAATAGTGAAAATGACGTTTTTCACAATGAAACGTTGAAATAAGGACGAAAATGTAAAAAAAAATGAAACGTATGGACGTTTTACGCAATAAGTGTCAAACGTAGGGACGTTTTGTGTTATTGAGCAAATATAAACATGTTTGAAACATAGGGATGTTTTCCGCATTAAATGTCAAACGTAGGGACGTTTTGTGCTTAAGCCTTTTAATAAGGCTTTTGGACTCACTTGCACTTTTTAAAAAGTTTGGGAGTATAATTACAATTTATTTTTTATATTTCTTTTCATTTTATTTGTTTTATTTAAATTTGAGGGTATAATGGTCATTTTACACTGAAAAATATTGAAAAGGATGTTTTCCACACTGAAACGTTGAAATAGGGGCAAAAATGCAAAAAAATGAAACGTTGGGACGTTTTGCACACTAACTATCAAACGTAGGGACGTTTTGTGCTAATAAGCCTTTTTTAAATGTGTGATTGAAGAGTTGTGAGACACATGGAAAATGTGATTAACATTGATTTTATGACTTTGACTTAAATTAAAATCTGATTTTAATCCGAAACAAATATGACCATATATTTGGTGAAAATTAAAATTTAGCCCCTGTTTGGGGCAGATTCTTTCCACCCTAGAATTAGAATTTTGCTCGTTAAATTCGAACAAGGGGGCCCACACATGAGTTGTATGGTCAAAGTTGGTGGCTTGATTTGATACGAAACGATCCAATTTTTTTTTTTTTTTTGATATCCAGGTATCCTAACTTACACTAGACTATGTCCTGAACCACCCATCCCCGACCCCTCAGTGATGAGTGGAGGTTAATCGCGGGATACGCCCAAATTTACCAGGGTTTGTGCACCATTTATACTCCTGACCCCAAGGGAGCCTTCCTCCATGGATATTACATCACCAAGCTTCTCCACCCAAATTGAGTATTACAACACGCAGCTGCTCCATCCAGAAATCGAACTCCCCAATTTTTACTTCTTGGGTGGAAAGAATCTGTCTCAAACAAGGCCTTAAATTAAAGTTAATAATTAATTTTAAATATATATTTCATGATATTCTTGACTTTTTCAATTACACATTATATTAATTTTATTAAATATTTAATTTTAAACCCCACCAAATAAAGCACCGTGAAATAAGAACAACTATACAAATCCACGGTGTGGAATTTAGTAATGTATTTATGAGTTTTAGTGCTTGTTTGGGAAAGTTTAACAATTACTCGTAATCATAAATTGGCATAACTTTTATGAATTTTTTAACCCTATATTTCATTAATTTTACAGAAATTTTTCAAAATTTATT
The DNA here is from genome assembly GCA_035079005.1 of Fraxinus americana. Lineage (NCBI taxonomy): Eukaryota > Viridiplantae > Streptophyta > Magnoliopsida > Lamiales > Oleaceae > Fraxinus > Fraxinus americana. The sequence goes on along the minus strand of CM068717.1, from coordinate 31,240,046 downwards.
TTTAACAACACATTTTTCAATAAAATAATTTTATATGTCACGAAATTTATTCTAAAAAATCTACATCAAACGAGACTTAAGTTATCTAAACATGATGAAACTGCAAAATTTTGGAAATGAAATATAAGATGCGAAAGGCAATAACTTAAATATTAATTTGTAGTTCAAATTTTGAGAAATGTGTGACTGGGAAATACTAATATAATTGAGTATTGGATAAATAAATAATATTTATAGATTTATTGAAATGTGTAGTTGAAAATGAAATTTGATCATCTATACATAATTTATATATTCTGCCCAAGGGAGGCTAAGAATTTTTAAAATTTTCCAATGATATAATAAAAAGAAGAGAGAGAAAATATATTTTAAAAAAATGAGGATCAAACAAGGCCCTAGAGTAATCGATTGACCAAAAAAGATCATAAAAGTTAACTACGTTGCTATCACGAATCTCAATTGTTCGATAAATGTTCTAGCTTTCTGCATTTTATTGTTATGAAAATGTATAGCAATTAATTTGGTGGAATAGTAAAACCCACATTTTTTTTAAAATTAATTTTGAATTATTCCTGAAAATTATAATGCGTGGGGTATTGCAGAAGTCAACGGTGGACAATTTCACATTGGACATCGTGTTGTCACGAGTTTACATCGTTTGATAAGTGTTATAACTTTCTGCATTTTATTTATCTAAAAATGTACCTGCAATTAATTAAGTGGAATAATAACATCCACAATTTTATTTTATTTTTTGTTGATTATGAATTTTACTGGAAGATATAATCCGTTGGCTATATATACACCTTTTCTTTTCTTGAAAAAGATACAGTTTTCTCTACTGCACTTTATAAAAATTTGATTATAGAATTATTTTGTTAAGATATTGTTTTGGAGAAAAATGTAAGAGTTCTGAAAATCGCTTGTTATTGTTGAACAAATTATTTGATCGTTGTATTTTGAGATTAATTATTCAAAGAGGTTACATGAGTTAATGATGGGAAATTTCACTTTAGGACATCGTGTTATTACGAATCTTGATCGTTCAATAAGTGTTCTAACTTTTCACATTTTATTGTTCTGAAAAGGTGGCTGCAATTAATTTTGAAGAATACTAAAAAAATTGATTCTAGAATTGTTTTGTCGATATGTTATCCTGGAATAAAACTTAAAAAGAGTTCCAAAAATCATTTGTCATTGTTGAACAAGTGATTTAATTGTTGTATAGTGCAAATGTTTGTTCAAAGATGTGGCAATAATTAATGTCAATTAATTTCACTTTAGGATATCACGTTATCACGAATCTCGATCGTTCTATAAGTGTTATAACTTTCTACACTTTATTGTTATTAAAAATTTATATGCAATTAATTTAATAAAATAATAACACCTACAATTTTTTTTTATTAATTTTGAATTATTAGTGGATGTTATTATTCGTGGGCTATGTATACATATTTTTTCTTTCTAAAAGATATAGAACTTGTGAAGAATATTATAAATTATATATAATAAACTCGTTTCTATTATAAAGTAAAAAACCCTATTTATAGAGTTATAAATAATTCTAAAAGGAAATATTGCATAATAATTATATAATCAACTATTAAGGAAAATAATTCTACACTATTGAAAAAATATCATAGAGATTATTCTTTCCATATCTTCAACATCCACCCCCAAACTCAATATGATGTAGCAGCAATCAAATTGAGTTTGAAAGATAAATCGATCAAATCAAATCTTCAAAATTGCTTGTATGTCAACCAAGCCGAACAAATAACTTAAAGTTGATGATAATGAAAAATCATCATCCACCAATCTAACCAAACCATCACCAAGACTTGAAGGAAAAATCAGATGATAGTCAATCTCAATACGGGTTGGAGAGGAAGAAGGAACACACATATCTGCAAGTAACCAACACATCCATTACTAAACCAAATGGATGCAAATTTCAAATTCCAACTTGACAAATACCAAATGAACTGGACGCAAATTTCAAATTCTAACTCGACAAATACCAAATAAATTGGATGCAAATTTCAAATTTTGAATACACCGAACCAACACCAAATCAAATTTCAGATAAACTGGACATATACTAAACCAAATTCCAGATGAATTGGACACATATACTAAGGGGGTGTTTGACACCCATTTTAGTAGAAAAATTAGTTTTTGAATAGTGATTGACGAAATAATGTGTGGTTAAAAAGTAAAGAGGATTTTTTGGTTTATGTGTAATATTATTTTATTAATAGAATGTGTGGTTGAAATGAAGAAAGAGAAAAAGAATAAGAAAAAAATGGGTGCCAAACGGGGGCTAAACCAAATTTCAAATGAATTTGACCAAATTCCAGATCACTAAAAGCTGAAGAAACTCCAAACAAACTTAAGAGGAGAAAATGCCCAACTCCCATATATTCCACAGTAAAATCAAACCAATTAAATAATTGACTCAATTACTCCAACAACCCAATAAAAAAAAAATATTGGTAGCCGGACAAGCGGCTCAAGGCCGCTCGCCGGAAACGGAATTCAAATGTTAGTTTGTTTAAGATTGAAACTGCTCTGATACCATTTCAAGAATATTATAAATTGTATATAATAAATTTATTTTTATTACAAAGTAAAAAACCCTATTTATAGGGTTATAAATAATTCTAAAAAGAAAGATTGCATAATAATTATACAATCAATTATTAAGGAAAATAAACATATACTATTGGAAAAATATCATGGAGATTATTCTTTACATAGCTTCAACAGAACTAACTGGGGCATTGGCCATGGCCTAAAAGATAATTTAGAAGTTAATAAAGGTCCATTTACAAGTCAAACACCCTACAAATGTTATCGCGAATCCCCGACTTAACTACCACTTCTTGATCTATTTTTTATTGGAAAAACTTTATTGATTTGAAGAGAAATCCTTTCTTGACATTTTCAAGATGTTGGTAATAATGAATGAATGGCATGTGCTTTTCCTTGTGTGGATCCTAAATTTAATTTTAGAGTTATTTTGTTGGGATAATGTTTCGGAGCAAACTTGAGAGTTTTGAAAATTGCTTATTATTTTTTAACAAGTGATTTGATTGTTGTTTAGTGAACTCACTATCCAAAAAGGCCGCAAAAATTGACAATCGGTAATTTTATTTCAAGATATCATGTCATCCCGAGTCTCAATCGTTCGATAAGTATACTTAACTTCCTGCATTTTAGTGTTCTGAATAGGTATCAACAATTCATTTTTACAACATGGCATGGCAATTAGCGAATTACCCAACATAAATTTGTACTTTCTTCAATTACCCTTTATAGAATTTGCTCTTGCTAAAACATGCCTTCAACATTCATTTACATGCCAATGAAAATTCTCCCAAGGCCAATGAAATGTCATTCAACATTTTGTTCCTTCGGGTCTAATCACGTCATAGCTCTATGCTTCGGATTATGTTTATCGTTATAAGAATTGAATTGTTAACATTGACATAGAAAAAAGCTAGCAAGTATAACTAGATCTTGAACATTGTTTGTGAGTTGATTTACTCTGTCTATTTTTGAAAAACTAAATCTCTACTTCGTGTAAAAAAAATTGTTCGTGTCAAAGTTCAGTGGTTAAGATTGAAGTTGTGTTCACCGGTTTTTGAACGATTGAGGTACTATATCGATAGGAACAAAATCCTCGAAGACAATTGTTCATAACATTGAGCACTAGGAGGAGTAAAATTGACTAGAGAAGATAATGTGGATTTAATTGGCTCGGGTTTGTGACAAGAAAAATGCTAAAGGCGTGTTCGATTGTACGTAAAATCCAATTAAAATTGAAAATATAGTCGTTATTGGGTCCCACTCGTCTAATAAAAGTCACAATAACGACTAGTTTTTCAATTTTAATCTGATTTTAATCTTTACCGAACACGCCCTAAATGTAAAACACTCCCGTGTACACGCAATAAAATAATCGTGCAGACGGGAGTGTCATGCGTGTAGCAAATCTCTTGTGACAACTGTGAGTTCGTATATTTATATTATTTTTGCATGTTAAAATAAATGAAGCAAGCAGTTAAGTTGAAAACTTCAATTTGTTGACATTCTGAACTGGAATGTAGTTTGAATTATCTATCACTTCTTACTTTAGAATTGAAATCTTGCGATAGTTAAGTTAACATTCCACTTCAGGTACAATTTTAACGTTAAAAAAAAAAACCACTTCCACACGTAGAATGGACAAATTTTCACAATATTTTAAAAAAATGCACATCTGATATTATGAAAAAAATTGTTAATCCCTTCATATCACACTAATGACAACAAAATGATTTGAATTATCTTTAAAGTCACATAGCATCTAGAATTATATTACACCGAAGTTTTTACAATAAAACGAAGGCAAATCCAACTTCATGTATGTGCATATTGAACATGAACCCAAGAATAAATGAAGATTAGCGGTAAAACGATATCAATTTGCATCTAGCTTTTGTTTGAATATCGTGCTGCTCCATACGATCTAATATTGAGTATGGAACATGCACTTAAGCTTGGTAGCGTCGTGTATTGCTCTATGATTTTTGCTTGTGGGGACCTGTTTCGTCAAGCTCTCTGGAGTCGCAGCTTGATGAGGATGGATTGAGCCCGTACTCGCTTGTTGCTCCGTATTCGCTGCTTGCATTATCCGGGTTTGAAATCACCATCTTCCTGAACTTCGTCATATCTGCATTGTATGCACGAGTGTCGTACATATCACTACTGGTTCTGCTACTTTTATGGACTGCACTCTGGCCTGAGGACTTCACGCCTTCACTTAAGTCCTCGAGGGATGAGTTTCCTTCCAAAGCACGTGCAATCTGACATAGTTTTTACAACGTCAACGTTAAAAAGGGAACGTCCTGTAATCAATTGACCGCATGCCTTTTATATAGATAGGACTATTATCTTCGTGATTGTTTGGTAATAATTTTAAGTGCCTATAATTCGTGGGTCCTACAAAATATGAAATAATAAATTGACAGTAATTGTGGATCCAACGAATTGTGTGGTTAAAAAGTATATTTGATAGGTTTAAATTATAATAAGCTTTGATCTTCAATCCAACAGAAGTTTACCTGGCTCATCCGTGGTCGCCTTCTGGCTGAATGGCGTATGCTAGCAGCAGCACATGCTACCATTCGAGCCATCTCCTGGGGAACGAAGTTACCTTCAAGGCGTGGCTCCACAAGCTCATCATAGTTTCCATCTTCCAATGCTTGAGCCAGAAGTGGCGTAGCCTGCATATTGCCGAAATAAATTGGATCGAGGAAGATGAAACAAAGGGGAAAACCTTAAGAAACATTTTTTTTTCTTATGTCAATTAAAAAATATTTCATGAGAAGTGCTAAAAGCAGAATCAAGAACAAACCCAGTCTACTAAGCTATCTTCCATTATTCTATTCGTAAGATCCACAGGTCGGCGCCCAGTTATGAGCTCCAAGAGCATCACCCCGAATGAGAAAACATCAGATTTTTCACTTAGTTTGCCACTTGACGCGTACTCGGGAGCTAGGTACCTGAATTTCAACAAACATACCGTTTTCAGACTATAAATGCCCCTTTTTTGCTTCTAAAGCAGAAGAAAATCACATCAGCGTTCAACTCAGACAAGTATCAGCTAAGTATGTTGTACCCAAAAGTTCCCATGACACGCGTGGAAACGTGAGTAAAATTATCCGAAGAGAGCTTGGCCAATCCAAAATCTGCCACCTGGATCAATCAATTTAACTTGCTCAATAATGATCCTTAGAAGCTATATAACAGACAAGTGTTGAACTTCGTTTTCTTTCTTAATCATGTAGCATACATTGATACAAAACATGACAATAGTACTTCATATATATTACCATGGCTTCAAAATTGTTGTCAAGAAGGATATTTGCTGCCTTGATGTCACGGTGGATAATCCGAGGGTGGCCTGAACTGAAAGACGTATCAAGAAATGTTCCTCACAATTTATGTATTTATAAAAACAGAAGGGAGGGGCAGAATTCTATACAGTCTTCATGCAGATAAGCAAGCCCCTTAGCCGATCCCACTGCTATACGAAGCCTAGTCGCCCAATCCATCACTGGCTGACCATTCCCTGTAACAACAAATTTCACAAGTAAAAGATGACATTATGCAGCTGAAAGAGTTATGAGCCCATGTCATCTATAGAAGTTCAATTCCATCTCAAGGACAAAGAGGAAACATGACAGAATTTAGTGATTTGGTGATATAGTAGAATAGAACTTACCGTAAAGATGGAATTCCAACGTTGAATTGGGAACAAATTCATACACCAACATTCTCTGTCCATCAGCAATGCAATATCCAACAAGGGACACGAGGTGGCGATGATGGACACGGCTAATGATTTCAACCTCAGCCTGGAATTCTCGTTCTCCCTGTCCACTGCCTGCCTTGAGACTCTTAATTGCGACTGCCCTTCCATTCTGTAAAATACCTTTGTATACATACCCGAATCCACCTTGTCCTAACAAGTTGGCTTGAGAAAATCCCCCCGATGCTGCTGCAAGTTCATCATAAGTGAATTGGCTTTGGGAAAAGCCACCAATGCCCATATTAGGTGATGGAGACTGTATAGGCGTATGGTGTTGCCCGGAGCTAAAATCACTACTAGAGTTTCCCAGTGGTGGTGGTGCTCCCCATCCGCCAGCACCACCTACTGGTGTCCCCATAACACCTGGTGGTGGATGAAGCTTAATAATGTGGTCAATAGGTTTAGGACTATTCCAGTCTGAGTTGCCATTGTAGTACTTGTCACCACCTGAAAGCAAAAAACCGATGTACATAGAACCGAGGAATTTCACACAATAAACATAACGAACAACTTACAAGAAATGTTGCAAACTAAACTAAATAAAATAAGTAAAAGTTCCTTCTTTACATTTTAAACTGAGTCTAGTTTGACATAGTATATCAGAAATCAAGCCGAGTTGAAATATAAAATGAGAAATTGCACCTTTGCCTAGATGTGCAGGATAGTATGGCCGTTTCTTCTTCCTCCTTGAACATACTAGGCAAATGGCGAATAAGGCAAACAAGAATACACCCCCAATGACAATCCCGGTAATCCTTGGTACACTTGAAGAAGAGGAATCAGATGATGGCGACAAACCACCATCATCAGAGGTTGAGGAATCAGATGATGGCGACTTTTGTGATGGCGAGTGATGTGATGGTGGAGATAAGGCATGTGTCGGAGGAGATCCCGGAGGAGCTGGATTTGTAGGCGTTGATGTTGGAGGAGAAGGCGGTCTATTGGGTGGTGGTGATTTGTGTTTTTCAGGTGTTGAAGGGGTTGGTTCTGAGGGAGATTCTTTTGGTGGTAGGGGTGGTGGTGGTGGGGAAGCATTAGTTGGTGGTGGGGTATCATCAGGAGGTGGAAGTGAATCGTCCGTTGGTGCCGGAGAAGATGAATCTGGAGGTAGTGATAAATCATCCATTGAAGGTGGTGGTGGTGGAGAATTTTTATTAGGATCTTGTGGTGTAGCAGCCTCAGGAGAGGATGCCATTTTTCAATATGGTTTTCCGGCAAAGGTTCCGATCAAGAAATAGGTCGGAAACTCAAACTTTCTCCCCGGAAACTGTTCGCCACGGCAAATCACTGCACCTAAATACACGTAATCCAAGATTATACAAAACAAATATGTATACATAACATGACATCTTAAATCACAAAAAAATTCTTAATTTCTAGAAACAGATGATTCGATTAATCCTATAATGAGAGAGAAATGTAACTGAATACATAAATTCCCAGATTATACAAAACAAGTCATACATCGAACAATATATACATGCACACATAAACATTCAATCCTCTTTCTTTGTTCCAAAACAAAACATCCTTAAACACAAACAACATATGATTTGATTAATCCTATGATGCATTGTTTAGAGGGAGAAATGTACCTGAATGAAGGCTTGTTTAAAGGGTCTGCAAAGTTTAGAGAGAGAAAAGACATTGCAATATTGTAATTTTTTCTATCTTGCAAAGGTTTAGGCCTTTCTCCCACGCACTTGCCTCCTACAAAGGAGGGCTTTTATTGTTCTCCCTCTCCCTCTCTCTCTCCCTCCAAATCTTATGCTTTTTTTTTTTTTTTGTCTTATGATGTTTATCCATCAATCTTTATTTTGGGATGACAAAGTAGAATTTATTAATCCACTTTATTTTAGGTAATTCCAAGGTTTGGTCACTCATCTTATTTTTTTCATAGATATTGTTTAGGTCGCTCAAGCAATTAAATCAATGGACTTCAATTTTGTTACACTATTCACCACTGTGCCTAGCCGTTAGCTCCTATGTGGATGTTGATGTTTGAAAATGTGTAATAAACTGTCCAAATCGTACCACGTTTATATTAAGTGCTTATTTGGTGGAGGTTATTTGATAATACGTTTAGTTAAAAGTTCTTTAAATAATGTATGTTTAAATAGTAAGAAAATGTTATGAATTCACGTGCAAAATTATTTATTGAAAGAATGTACAATTGAAAAGTAAAAAAAAAAGAGTTTTTGGTCCGACTAGCGGTGGCAAAAAAGCTCGGAGGCTCGGACGGCCAGGGCTCGGCTCGGAAAAAGCTCGAGCCAGGCCCGGCTCGGGCTCGGTGGAACCGAGCCCCACTTTGGGGAGTCGGCTCGAGCCCGGGCCGGCCCGTGGCCCGGGCGAGCCTCCATTAAAAAAAAAAAAAAAAATTTGAAGCAGCAAGCTTGCTGCTGCGACAGAGGCTGCTGCAAAGAAGAACATGTTTGCACGCACTCGTAGAAGCAAGCAGCAACAGCAAAGAAGAAGTCGTAGGGCAGCTTCTTGCTGCAACGTCGCCGCAGCGACAAGGCTGCTTGCATGACCTTGCTGCGCAGCGACTAAAGAAGAAGAGAGGAAAAAAAAAATCAAAAAATTCGAGCCGGCTCGGCCCGCTAAGGCTCGGGCCAAAAGCTCGGGCCGAGCCTCTTTTTTTTGGCCGGGCCCGGCTCGGCTCGGGCCGAAAAAAGCTCGGTCCAAAAAAGCTCGGGCTCGACCCGAGCTTTTTTTTCCCGGCTCGGGCTCGGCTCGGCTTTGCTCGTTGCCACCGCTAGGTCTGACCATGAACATTGATGTATATGTGACCTTACTAGACAAATAGCTAGGCATGGCAAATGGGCCAGACGCCCATGCTCATTTGGGCACAACTATGTTTCTCTATTCATTTTGTTCATACATAAATAAAGAAAAAACAAGAAAATAAGACCCTGTTTGATGGGCAACATTTTCCATGAAATTTGGAAAATGTTTTCCATTTTTAAAGTTTTGCACCATCAAACATTTTCCATGGAATTTGGAAAATGTTTTCCATTTTTCAAGTTTTGCACCGTTTGACAGCACCTACTCCACCTACGCGCCTACTTTTCAGCCTTTGGAGGAAAAAGATTTCTTGTTGTTTTGGTTGGTTTTGATTTTTCAAGTTTTTTTTATTGCAATTAGAAAAATTTCTAGACACAATGGTAAAAAAAATTATCATTTTAATGGACAATTTTCATGAAAAACAAAGTCAAACGTTACAAAACTTTCAACATTTTTCAGATGGAAAATTATACAAATCAAATACAATTAATTACAATTCTCAATAAAACAAATTTTAGACAATTCAATTCTTATGGACTGTTTGATACTACATCTTTTCAATGGAATTGGAAATAAAATTCCACATTTTACAAAAAATGATTGTTTGATTGACAATATTTTCTTGTCAAATTATTTTCTTTGTTTCATCCCACGCGCCGCTCTTTCCTACTTTTTGGTGAAAACCAATTATAAAAAAAATCACTTTAATGGACAATTTTCATGTATAACAAAGTCAAACATTTTCTTTCTACTCAAATTCCACATTTGCAATCACACGGGCCCTAATATATACAAGATGAAAAGTTAGGAAATAAGCCCCTATTTGGGATCCATTTGTGTTTTTGGGGAAAATGTTGAAATAGTAATTTTTTTTCTTTTTAAGAATATGTAGTTAAAAAATAAGAAAAATTTTGATTTTATGTGCATTATTATTTTATTAGAGAATGTGATTAAAAATAGGAGAAAGAAAAATGTATTAAAATTATAATGGAGCTCAAACAGAGGGTTAACGTAATTAAATAAAATTATCCGAAGAGAGCTTAGCCAATTCAAAATCCAAAAAAATAAGTTTTTTTAAAAAATGAATCGAATAGAAGCTAAATGTTATGTTATATTACACTGACTATCGTGTTCCTATCACGTTACTAATTTGTATCAATTCATAGACGACTCGACCCATGTAATGGAGTCGATTGTAAGACTCCACGACTATTACGTGCGATCAACCAGGCATATTTGCTATAGAATTACTGATGGCTCGGAATCATATGCATATAAATCATATCATTCGTGTGCAGTCCATTTGGAAACGGAGTTTGATTAACTAGAAACAAAATGCGATTTTGTGGATTTAGAGTATGTTTGGGAGAAATTTTTGTGGGATTTTAATCAAAATCATAGCCGTTAAAGTTAACCTGTGGGCTCCACCTGTGAGAGGGAATGTCAAAAATGGTGGCTGATTTGATAGTTAACGGCTGTGAATTATTAAATGATATTAAAAATTTAATACAACTTTTTCAGTATATCAAAATCTCTTTATAAATCGAGTGCAATTGAATAAAATTTACTTGACAAAAAAAGGTTGACCCACTTCATTAGTCAACGAACCTAAAAGTTTAGTCATTTCATCACTGTATAATGTAGATAAAAATGATTGTTTTAATAGATTTTGATAAAAGTTTCATAAATATACGGTTGAAAAATTGATAAAAATTATAGATTCTATAAAATTTATGATAAAAATTGGTTGTTTTAATTTACATCAAACTAGACTTACAATTATGATGGTAAACGACTCATTTCCTATGAAAAGCCCACCACTAAACAACCGCCTTTCCAATTTTTGACTCAATGGTGTATTCGATAAAGATTAAAATATGATTTAAATTGAAAAACTAATCGTTATTATTAACTTTTATTAGACGAGTATGACTCAATAACGATTATATTTTCAATTTTAATTGGATTTTAAGTTTAGCCAAACATTAATTTCTTTGTCTACCATATAAAGTAATGTAAATTTGGATACACTTTTTTTTCTTTCCTATGCAATATCAAAAGCCTTCTAAAAAGAGAGTGCAAAATTAAAAGAGAACAATGTGAACTCAAATTATAAAGCACTCATTTCAGTGCCATTTACGTCAATTTCTCTTATTATTTAAATGCCAATGCCAACAGCAGCATCAAATTCTCAATGCACCAGCCGAGTCCAAGCCCAATTGTAAGAGATCGTTGCCACAATCCATTTAGCACTTTAATGATTGAATACATCACGGATTTCACAATCTATCTACAATCGGTTTCACAAGCCAATCAAAAAGGGAAAAGAAATAACAAGAATTGCACACAAGAAATAAGGGCTTTTCTTTCGTTTCCTTTCAATGCAACTGAGTTATACAGCGAGTTGAACTCACTCATAACTCACATTTGAATAAATTATCACAAAGCAACCAACGGCTACTCCAAACAAACTACTTTTTGAACATTTAACATAGTACCATAAGGTCCATATTCACAGTTTCCCTCCAAACACCCAACAGTTTATAATACCAGACTGAAAATTTCAAGTTCCCACCATTTTACTTGGGAATAAACAAAACCAACCATACCCATAATTATTTGTGCTTCTTCTCCTCCTCCTCCTCCTCATCATCCTCTTCATTATCATTATCTTTGTCTCTCTCTCTCTTTCGAGAAGATGTCGGGAGCTCCTGGGGTGAACCATCTTGGTCGTCTTCATCGCTGATATCCTCTTCCTTTTCAGTATCTTCACCTTCATTTCCTCGGTCCAAGTGACTACCATCGGCATCTACCTGTATTTGCCCAACCGGTTGAATAAGGTACCCTGTGCCATAGTCTTCTTCCTGCCATTAAAGGAACCTCATTTCAGTTCGAAAAAACCAGGAAATTTTGAAGAAAAACAGAAGGAAGCTAGAATTTGCAGTAGACATCACATACACTAGCTACAAAAAGAAATGAACATCTTTAAACTTGCTGCGATTTCTTAAGAATAATCACAGAAATTTCACAAGAATTTATATACTAACTAATCAAAATCTAACAGGACCGCAGATTCCAGCACTTCAACCGATTAACAAGTTAAAAGAGTATGTGAAAAGAAAAAACCTAAACAAGTGAACGAATGCAAAACAGTTGAGGGGTCACAGAGCTACTGTCCTAGAAATAATGGCACCAAACATTACAGAAATCCACTCAAAAACAGACAAATTCATGGCCATTCAAACAACAGAAACATTTTCAACATACTAGGGAAACACGTTACATGACAAAATTCATTAAGATCGCATAACTTGTGAGAAAGATTCCACCAAAAATAACATGCACACAGCAGAATATCAATGCGTGCACTGTACCATTTCAGGAGCTAATAATCTTCATTTCTCTAAAAACTACCTAAAATACTAATGCAAACCAAGGTGCATCAATGTAAAACACAAGTGTGATACTGCAAATGCTTATACAACAATTTAGATTATTACATGCAAACTAGCACGAGCCAACTAATATTTACCATAACTTTTATGTATCAAAAAGCTAGTATGATTATTCACAGTTTTTAACATATAAAAAAAGCACATGGAATCAGATGCTCAATCAATAAAAACTAGAAGCATGGGCATGTTATCCAATCAGTAAGATCATGTATATAATTCAAGTCCAGCACCCCAAACCAATAAATGACCAAATATGGACGATATAATCACAAAGATAAATGGATCATCACCTCATCTTCATCCTCAAAGTCTCCATCCTCCAGTTCTTCCTCTCCTGTCTCTCCGTTATCGTCCTCCTCACCCTGCTCGTGCCCATCAATCTCTCCTTCCACGCCTATCAACCTCCCGTTACTATCAGGCTCCTCAAAATCGCCCTCTTCATCATCCAACTCTTCATCATCTTCTTCATCATCCTCCACCCCATCCTCCTTGTCACTACTGCCATCTAACTCGTGGACCTCCACCACATCGTCATCCTCCCCCTCATCTTCTTCATATATCTCTTCCACCGAATCGTCATCTTCCTCACTCTCATCACCCTCACCCTCTACCCTAAGCCCATTCGGGAGATGATGGGAATTGCTTGCACCACTTAATCCATTAACCCCTCTAGAAGTCTCAGTTACCTCCTCATCCGCATCACTCTCCTCGTCCTCGTCAACATCAATAACCCCATCATTCCTAGTTAGATACTCGTTACTCAAGCTAAACGGCCGATTCTCCCCTTCAATTTCCCCACTCCCAGCATCATCATCATCATCATCATCCGAGTCCTCATCCTCCGACTCAGGCCTCTCATTCCCCTCGGCGTCCATCTTATCCAAGTATTTCAAAGACCCTATCAACTCAAAAGCCCGCGACCTATAGTCTGTTACCCGCGTAACCGGACACTCGTAAAGATCCAGTGACACCAACCTCAGCTCCGCCAAAGGCCTCAAATCATTAACATCCGAAATCCTGTTATTCGATAAATCAAGATCAATCAGAAACTCTAACCCCGCCTCAACAAGGAATTCAAGGCCTCCAGAAATCCGATTATCAGATAGCACCAACTTCTGCAAATTCCGAAGCCGAGGAAACTGCTCAAGAGACGAAAGGCCAATATTCGCTATAGACAGATGCTGGAGGTTGCTAAACTTCTCGAAAATCGACGGCGGCGGTAACCGGCCGTGAACGCACTTCGCTGCGCCATCAAGGGTTAACGTCCGGACAGATGCGACGTCGTTTTCGCCGTCTAATGCCGTCTCCACTGCTCTTTCCCAGATCTCATCCATTAAACCACCAAGTCCTTTGCTATATATGCATATATGTACTTATAATTATCTTTTCAATTTACCCAAAAATAAAATCTACTGATAGCTTACAAGTGAGAATTTTTCTTTTTTGGATTTTGCTGGGGGGAAAGCTTAGAAGTTATGACCCTAAATTAATTTTTTCTCTCTCTAGAGTTTTATCTCTCTAGAACTTTCTGTGCGCTCTCTGTAGATAATATTGAGCCTGGAGGCGACGAGTGAGTCGAGTCCGAGTTAGGGTTGAGTTGAGTTTGGCCGGGTAGCACTTTATACGGAGTCAATAAATTGTGTGTTCGTTGTTACAGCCATTGGGGGCCGTTCGATTCGAGAGGTCCGGATTGATGACATGGAAGGAGATGAACGGTGAAGATTTATGCATTGTGTGTTTGTTTTGGAGGTTGCATTGACATATGTAACATGAACATTGATGTATATTACGTTAGTGCCATCGACTGTGTCCTTACTAGACAAAATAGCTAGGGGTGGCAAATGGACCGGCCGCCCATGCTCTTTTCTGCCCAACACACTAGGTTTCTTCATTTATTTTGTATATACTGCATTAAAGAAAATATCATATACGGGGTAAAAAAATAAGGAAATTTAACATAATTAAATAAATAATAATGTTATTTATCATTATGATGATGAAACACCGATGATGTGATAATTTATGTGAGATAATGAGATTGAATAATCCAATTTTTAAGAAGGGGGAATGAGAGAAAGAGAAATGTGAAGGATAATGAGTTGTCACATCATTATAATGATAAATAATATTACTCTTAAATAAAATAATAAGCACAATAGAGCAGGCTCTTAGGCGAGTCAATGGGCTTTACTTGCTGAGCTCGCCTAACTGAAAATTTAGGCTTGAATTGATTGGTCGAAATTCGAGCTCAAATCATACCATGAACTTGAGGTGTAACGAACCGAACCGTTCGTAGGGATGTTAATGGGGTGGGGCAATTCCTCGTCCCATTACCTGTTTAAGGTAAGACGAGACTCTTGCCCTGTTTAATTATTATTATTATTTTTTAAATTGAAAGAGAAGGTTAGGTTTCTTTCTGCCTCCTGTACACCAGCACATGTATACAGTGTCTACATCTTTGAATATACTAGTAAGACGCACGTGCAATGTACGTGCTATAGTATAGTTGGCTATATGATAACATAAATATACCAAAAAAATTTATTTGTCTTAAGCATTAGTTATATTAAATTTAAAACACTTGAAATAATGATATGTAACAAAAATAATATTAAGAAATTTGATTCAAAACTTATTTTTTAAACTTTGCGTTTGAAGGTCTTTATATTCTTGTAAAAAAAAGATAGGGCATATGATTAGATGTTAGTGTTCTGCTAAAGAGATAATGAAGTTCAACATAACCCTCATTTTTCTACCTATTGAGGTAAGACATTATGTCACATTAATCTTGTGCTCATAAAATCTCTAATTACATGTATCAGTTGCACCAGTATTTAATTTCTTTACCAAAACCCTATGCAAAATGTATGTAGTCGAGAATAATTAATTAATGATAATATAATGAAGAATTTATGACAAATCGAGGGTTTCGATCAGTATTAAAACCACAATACAACGAAAACTTCCATCATAGAGGCAAAAAGAATGACAAACGATCACTTAACTTCATAAATTCAATCGAATATTTTTTCAACATGTTCTAATGATACTGTACATTAAATCCATTTAAAAAAAACGAAAATAATCAACTTCATAGAAGATGATTGTCTACCAGCACTATATGATGTAGGAAGATTCTTCTGAAAATTATTGAGTTCCTTCAATATCCATTTTGACGCCATAAATTTACCATTTTTAACCGTAAAAACTGAAGAAAAATGAAATTGAGAGAAACTGGTGTGAATATGGGGGTTGAGGGTGGAGTAGAAAAGAAAAATTAACGATTATGATTTTACGTTTAATAATTTAAGATAATTTTTATATTTAAACTTAATCGACAATATGTTTATTATTATTATCACATTTTAAGTTTTTTAAGAAAAATTTAAATCGATCCAAATGGATATTCATATCATGAAATATCGAATCAAACGAAAAATTGTAGGAAAATAAAGTTCGAAAAAAGGACATTAGAATGTGGTTGAGATTGAAAAGAAACATAAGCAATCGCAATTTTACGTTTCACAATTAATATAAAATTATTTTTGATATTTAAAATTTATCGATCATATATTTATCATGACCGCACTTCAACATTTCAACAAATTTTAAATCGCTTAAAACGAATATTTGTAACTTAAAGTACTGAATTAAACGTAAAAAAAAAAAAAAAAAAAAGGGGCTTAGCCGATCCGAGCCGTCCCGTCAAGCCGTTTGGCTCGGCTCGACTTATGAACAGTAAAAAAAGTGACCTTTTTATTAATTTACTAGTCAGACACACGTGCAATGCACGTGCTATCAGCGAAGTTGGCTACTTAATAACGTGGTTGTAAAAGAAAAAAAATCAAAATAATTCAATTCATAGAAGATGTTTATCTACCAGCACTATATGACGTAGGACGATTCTTCTAAAAAATATTGAGTTCCTTCAATATCCATTGTGACGTCATAAATTTACCATTTTTAATCGACACAATAAAGTTAGCCAAATCAGTAAATTAAAAAAGCCTACAACCATAAAAATCACGGCATAAATTCCAAGAGATTTATCATAATCCCGTGGGTCAAAGCAGTAAACTGGAAGCACAAATAATAAAACATGTACTCACTTTTGAAACTATTACCATAACATTCCATAATTACTGAAATATAGTCGTATTAATAATGTCAAATCTAAGAAGCATTTATCCAAAATATTTATCAATATCACATATCCTCGTATTCTAAATCCTAATAAATCTAGTAAAATGCTTCCAAATAACAAGCAAAAGAGATTATTGACAATCACTACATGACAGAAAGAGAATCATTTCAGAGTAGCAAATGTTTTTTCCTTTAATGAAAAAAGATAAAATAAATTTCTGATTAGAAAATTTTTAATTTGTTTTCGACATAATAATTGAAAGAAAAATATAGTTCCAATTTACTTCAACTAAAAATTTTTATACAATTTACAAGCGAGTAAATTATAAACAAAGATAGCAATAATTCTCATAAAAAGATAGCATTAATTCTCATATATTTATCATAATCGCATTTCAAGATTTCAAAGGCAAATTAAAAAGCATTATTTTATGTTTAATTATTCATGCAATATAATTTTTTTTATTTAAACTTTATCAATCATATATTTATCATGGTCGCCCTTTAAACTCTTGAATAAATTTTAAATAGTTAAAAATGAACATTTGTAGTTTAAAATATCGAACCAAACATAAAAACTGAAGAAAAATGAAATTGAGAGAAATTTGTGTGAGTATGGGAGTTGAGGATGGGGTAGAAAAGAAAAATTAACTATTATGGTTTAACGTTTAATAATTTAAGATAATTTTTATACTTAAACTTAATTGATAATATATTTATTATTATCACATTTTAAGTTTTTTTAGAAAAATTTAAATCGATCCAAAATGGATATTCATATCGTGAAATATCGAATCAAACGAAAAATTATAGGAAAATAAAGTTCGAAAAAAGACATTGAAATGGGGTCTGGATTGAAACGAAATATAAACAATCACGACTTTACGCTTCACAATTAATGTAAAATTATTTTTGATATTTTAAATTTATCGATCATATATTTATCATGGCCACATTTCAACATTTCTAACAAAATTTAAATCGCTTAAAATAAATATTTGTAACTTAAAATACTGAATCAAACGTAAAAAAAAAGGCTCAGCTTGTCAAGGCATTATACTGAATTAAACGTTTTAAAAAAAAAGGCTTAGCTGAGCTTTTATATTTAAACTTAATCGACAATATATTTATTATCATCAAGCCCCTGTTTGTCTACCATTTTTACAAACATTGTTTTCTACAGTAAACAATTTCAACCACATATTTATTCAATAAAATATTCCACACACAAACCAATAAAGTTATTTTAAATTTTAACCACACATTCTCCAAAAAATACTATTCCTTACTCCATTTCTCTACCAATAATGGTAGACAAACATACTCCAAATTTTAAGTTTTTTTTAAAAAGATTTAAATCAATCCAAATTGATATTCATATTGTGACATATCGAATCAAAAGAAAAATTGTAGAAAAATAAAATTCGAAAAAAAAACATTGGAATTGAGTCGAGATTGAAAAGAAACATAAATAATCACGACTTTATGTTTCACAATTAACATAAAATTATTTTTGATATTTAAAATTTATCGATTATATATTTATCATGGCTGCACTTCAACATTTCCAACAAATTTTAAATCGAGTAAAACGAATATCTATAATTTAAAATACTGAATCAAACGTAAAAAAAATAAAATAAAAGCTTAGCCGAGCTGCCGAGCCATAAAGCCATTTTTATATTTTAAGTTAATCGACAATATATTTATTATTATCACATTTTATTTTTAAAAAAATTTGAAATCGATCCAAATGGATATTCATATCGTGAAATATCGAATCAAACGAAAAATTGTAGGAACATAAAGTTCGGAAAAAAGATATTGAAATGAGGTTGAGATTGAAAAGAAACATAAACAATCACGACTTTATGTTTCACAATTAATGTAAAATTATTTTGATGTTTAAAATTTATCGATCATATATTTATCATGATCGGACTTCAAATTTTGAGATTTAAAATTTATCGATCATATATTTATCATGGCCGCACTTCAACGTTTCCAACAAATTTTAAATCGTATAAAATGAATATCTGTAACTTAAAATATCGAATCAAACGTAAAAAAAAAAAAAAAAAAGCCGAGCCGAGCCATAAATCCATTTGGTAATTTATGGCTCGACTGTAAACAAAATTAATCAAAGGACAAAATAAAATTAGCCGAGCCGAGCCATAAAGTCGGCTCAGTTCACAACTTAAAATACCAATTAATGTAAATTTATTTTTTATAGATAAAATTTATCGATCATATATTTATCATGACCGCACTTCAATATTTCCAACAAATTTTAAATAGCTTAAAACGCATATTTGTAACTTAAAATACTGAATCAAACGTTACAAAAAAAAAAAAACCGGCTTAGACGGTAACCGGCTTAGCCGGCTCGGCTTGGCTTCACGGCTTATGAACAGTGACCCCCAAACTCACTCTTGTATATATGTATATATATATATATATATATATGTACAGAAATGATCTAATGAGCACCGGTGCTCATCTTATCCTAAGCACCGATGAGTTGGCACATTAATTCATTGGTGGATAAAGATTTTGTGAGTTCCAATCCACCAATGAATTAATGTGCCAACTCATCGGTGCTTAGGATAAGATGAGCACCGGTGCTCATTAGATCATTTCTGTATATATGTATATATATATATGTAGGATAGGATAATATAATAATATAGAGAAGATAGAATAGAATTGAATGTAGGATAAGGGATCGGGAAGGAAAACTGCACACAGATATATAAACGCGAAATAAAAGAAGTTAGAAAACTATAATCAGGACAGTGTCCCATATTATATGCTTTATTACTTTGACCCATATATTACCATGGCATGCATGTCTGATAACACACTTGCATTGTGTCTGTCCATTTAGAAATTGATAGATTCTTGGACATGGTACCAGTCTCAAGTGAAAATGAGTCTTCTTAAAAAAAAAAAGGTCCCCATCTCGTATACTCGATTAAGCGGGTAATCCTCGCCCCGAACCGCGGGTATCGGGTTTATCGAGTTTTTTTATCATCCCTAGCCGTCCGTGGTGGATGATATGTTTGTTTAGGATAAGTCTAAAAAGTATATCACGTGCTAATTAAGTGACAAAGTGCAACTAGAAAATGATTTTATGTATTAACTTAATAGTTCATTAAATAACCTTCTGATTCGCAATCCGTTTCGAGGATCCTTCATCTACAGCATTGGAAGCTCCTTTCGCTTCTTGCACAAACTGAACAGAAGGCGAATGGGACAATGTCGTTGGAGGCTGAAATGGCCATGGGACGACACCTGCAGCTAAAGCCGGAAGATTAGGAAAATGAACCGAGCTTGGAGAACTAGACGCACCCCTTGCATCAGTATCTACTCTTTTCTCTTCTCGAGTCTTGTACTGTAAATCAATTTCCATATTTTGGGTCGCAAATTGATTCCTTTCGCCAGGTTTTTGAGTAGTAGAAGCTCCGACTGGAACCTGGGCCCCCCAAGAAGATGGTGGGACGTGCATAGCATTGTCTTTACCTCTGGCTTGACGGGATAAGTCTAAGATATCACTCGCTTTAGTATACTTCCCTTCAGAATGCTTGTCCTTGTCCGATGAAGGCCCCTCGACTGGATCATTTCTAGAAGTCAGGGAACGACCTGAAGGAATGGTTGCCGTCGGAAATGCCTTCTCTGGAGGAACAACGGGATTATAATTTGAAGGAAGTAGATCGTTCCAATTTTCCAACAGCTCTTTGTAAACTTTTCGAAGAGTGACCTCTGTTAGGCCTGTCACCTTGCAGATTTCAGCCTGTGTTTTACGTTTATCTTCCAATTGGCAGGCCAAATAAATGGCAGCTGCAGATATACTAATAGGGTTCCTACGGGTGCAAAAGCACTTGTTCATCACAACCTCACCAATGTGAGTTGCCAACTCCTGAAAAGGTTCTAAGAGCCAGTTAGAATGAGATCTCATGGAAATAAAGCTTGAAGATAGACAAGAAAACGATCATCATGTTCGAACTGATATCTTAGTTTATTTAATACTGCAGAATTCAAAAAAAAAAAAAGAAGCAGCAAAAGACGATGCAAATATCCTCAAAAATGTCAGTCACATATCATAAATGTGTGAGATAAGACAGCATTCAAAAATTACAAAGGAAGCAAAGAAATTTCTTCTTTTGCACCGGTTAGAGTTCTCCATCACACCATTTTCTTACTTCAGCATGTTTGGCTAGGCTTAAAAATAAGTATGGACCATATATGTTTGGATAAATTATTTTTTTCTTACTTTTAAGTAAAAAACAATTTACAATTGTTTGTTTGGTTCCATTATAAGTACTGAGTACTACTAAATGTGTGGATAAAAAGTGGGGTAGTAGCTGTAAATGTGTGGTTAAATTTACTTTGACTTCAAATTAGGAGGTTATAATGTGAAATCAGAACGTTTTTCTGTGATTCATGAACATTGTACAGTATAAGAGTCCCTATTTATAGTACATAGAAAGAAGAAAAAAGGAAAACAAATTATCCTACAATCTCTACAAATTTGCAATAAATCAATCAATAGATTCTATCTATGGAAAGGGAAATCCTCAACACAATTATTCCTCTAATCAATTCGGGATTTCAACAGGATGAAAACAAGCTCTCGAAAGTAACACTTATCTTAGGGTCAAATAACTTATTCTCTATTTCGATCTATTAAAAGAGAAGCTAATTTTACAACTTATTTACTTATAAATGAACCTTTTAAGCTTAGCCAAACAAACTCAAAGTGTCACGAGTCCTTCGCCCAAGGAAAGTTTTAAGAAACCCAAATAAATGATCCCTCAATGATCATTTACGAGATGGATCAACAAGTACCTGAGCAGATTTGTTGAGTTGGAGAAGTGTACAAAATCTTGGCATGTGGACTGATATTGAATTGCTATTAAGAGGCTGACTTAGTTGTAGAGCTTCTCCAAGTATCTTGATGTATTTTCCAATCTCCTTTTGCGGTAGATTGGCAGCAATTGATATTTCCTGGTACACAAAAGAAATACAAGTTCGAGATTCTAAACATTATACAGTTTTAAGAAGTATGAATAGCTCAAGAATGGTCACGAGTTCACATGCTCTAACTTGTGCTGTCATCACTGTCAAAAGTAAAGAAAAAGGTGGGAAGGCGAATAACCGAGTAGTGAGACAGGTAAGTACGGATTTTAGGTGTAATAAACATAAAATGCATCTTATCCAAAGATTTTAAACTAAAAGCTTTAATTAGATAGTGTGGTCACACATCCTATTAAATTTTTAGATGATAATAGTTAACAAAGAGAGAAAAATTTAATAGTAACATCTATTAATGGTGGACAGATGATGGAGATGAAGCCTACATGATACAACAGATGGGTTCAAATATTAGTGTATGTTTTAAGAAATTTTTTGCTCATTCCTGGATTAGAAAAGCAATAGAATGATCTATACAGAACAAGAGATGAAATGACCCACTCTCTCTCTCTCGAAAAAAAAAAGAACACTAAAAAAATGTTTCTAATTCTAATGTATTTGCTATTGTGACCTACAAAAGAGGGTTATTGAAAGCAAATTCACTTCTCGAATCTCTACTAAGGGAAAAATTAACCAAATCAAAATAGAAAGACAAGACCTCCTGACTATAGTGGGCTGTCTCACGATGAATGTCCATCCACTTTCCCAATGTGGATAACATTTTTCCCAAACTAGTGAAGCTACCCACGGTCACCACCACCATCTGCACCAGTTATCTCCGATATCCCATAGAGGAGAAAAAGGATGAACAATGAAGAATTAAAATTTTGAAGTTGCCTTTGGCTTGAGAACTACATGGAGCTTTTGATGGCTACTTTTGCTCTTTTGATTTGGACGGTGGTCTCCGGATGGTCTTTCAGTGATAGTGGGACGATGCTCTGGCGTATAGAACATTTTCCTTCTAAGCAGTGATTGTGATTCAAGTTGGGCACAAATTCTGCGGTGAAAATGATGGCTCTGGACGGTTTAATGGTGGTGGAGAAAACTTTCCTTTCACTTATGTTTTTGAACTAGAAGTATCATTATAAGTAGATATAGTGAGAATAGTGTCGAAGTTTAGTAAATGGTCATGAGCCTGAGTGTAGATGGCAATTTTGCAGTGTCCTGTCGTCTAGATAGGTGGTGGCTGGTAAGTTGGACTCAACACAAACGAGTTCATTCTCTAAAGGGGTGGGAATTTCTGAACAGCAACTAACCCATGCCAAATTTGAATTCAAGGACCTGCGTAAAACTCATTGCATTTTATTGCTTCATTATGTGAACAAAATTCTGTATTCTTATTGAACCAACAATCAAGTTGATTTTTCAAACATATGTGCATAGAATGGTAAAATTAGCATCTCATAATTTCAATGTATGATTTGGACTACCAATCTGAACAGTGCCTAGTGCTAGAGTAAAAGGTTGAATATATTATTCTTATGACATAGGATAATTAAAATACGAACCGTAACTTCAAACACAAATAGCAAGTTCAATATGATTTTTGACAATTCAAGACCAACTGATTTGGAAAATCGTTCGGCCATTCCAGAAAAAAAGAAAAGAGAAAAAAGGGAAACAAAGGGCAAAACACGTGTTAGAGATGTTTTTCGACCATGGAAATTTTTAAGATGTCTAAAATGTTTCTAGTACATGTTACACATGGGGACAGAATAATCCTCGTACACACGTTAAATGATTCCATATGAATCCAATAGATACCCCCACTTTGTGTTACCAAATGCAGAACTGATGATTCAATAGCCAGTAAATTCGACCAAAGCAGCTGAATCTAAGAACCTTCCACTCGAAATCATGGGATTTCTTAGTCAAGAAATGTAAAAAGTTCTCTGAATTCTTAAGTAGTACCATCTAGATTTTTTACCTTTTCTTAATAATATTATATCTAGATATCTACACTACAAGCTTTTATATTGACTTCGCAAATACTAAATGATGCAATTCGTGGTAACCATTGGCGGTGGCAGCACCAATCCTTTAGAATGCTCTACAACCCTATATAGAAATGTTCATCTAAAACTTTCACAGAACCTCAAATTCGCATAATTCATTACAATTTCCACAGAAAATGTTCAGAGTTCCCACAAGTTTCGAACGAAATACCCAATTACAATGACGCTAAAGCAACAAAATTATATTCACAATACCTGAAGGGTTCTAGGTTCTTGAGCTTCCCTAATGGCCTGCACAAGAGCCGCAGTGGCTAATGCTTCTACGCTCCGATTCCTCAAACAAGTAGCCGAAGAACAATCCCTAAACAGCTGAAACGCATGGTCCGAAATATCATAATCAAGCCCCAAAATCGATGCTACATCAATTATCTGCAAATAAGCCCTTAAATTATCCACCACCACCGAGTTCGAATTCGGATTATTCGGCGGCGTCGTTTCGAGCACCCTTTCAAGTTCAGCTAAGTGACCGGCGAACGAAAGAGAAGAATGTGCAAATATCGGGTAGGGCTCGAGCGACCAGGTGGAGAAGGCAGTAATGAACCCCGTTGGCTCGAAGGGGTCGTCGGAGTGAGAGACGATTGGGGTGGGGAGGTCGGAGGTGGATAGACAGAGAGGGGAGTCTTGTGCACGGATATGGAAGAGATGGTTGGGCTGCGTTTGGCGCTCCTCCACTACGAGGCCGCACGTCGCGCACTCAGTTATGTAACGGCCACTGGTGCTGGTGGCGCAACGTCCCTTCGCGGCGGAGCAGTACGGGCACAGCATTTCAGTCGCCATGGCTGCCGCGTTGTTTACCAGGACTTCGGAAGACTTCGATCGAATTTTTTTTTTTCAAGTGATACTTTCGTGGATTTTGGTAAATTTCGTATAGGTTAATTGTATAACTATTTTTATAGATTTTCATTTTAAAATTTTGCATAGAATTAAAAGATTTTGAAGAGTTTAACCCCTACCATATTAAAAGAGTCAATGCCCGGAGGTTCATTTCTGAAACCTTTTTTTTTTTCATTCCAATTCATCCATATCCATCTCTACTATTCATATAAGGCTTAAGGGTGATTTGAACTTTTTCCTATCACATGTCTACAATTGTTAACTTTTTACCCTTTGCCAGTAACTTAAAAAAAAAAAAAAAATTCTCAATAATACTCCGCACAGTGTGGAGCAATGACTCCGCGTGTGTGCGGAGTGTGAAGAAAGAAACAACAAAATAAAAAAAAAAAAGAAGAGAAACTCTGCACATTGCGGAGTGTGTGTGTGAAGGAAGGAAGCACATAAATAAATAATAATAATAAAAAATTTCCTCCTCACAGTGCGGACACCAAATGCTTGATGTCCATCTGATGTCCGCACACCGGCGTCCAAATTCCGAAGTCCACTATTAGGAGATAAGGGCGTGGCTGTTAAGCCTGTTATCGTGACATATAAGTACATCTTCTTCCGAGGAAAAGAAAACTTTATATGAGATGCCTCCTTGTATGTTATTTTTGGATAAATATGGATAATGTTTGTGTTGCCTCGTACTGGTAATTGAAATTCTTTCAACCTTTGAGGTTCTGTAATTAATCTTTGCAGTTTATTGATTCCTAGTGTTTAAAAAAGTATAATCCCTAGCATTACCTTTGACTTTAAAATTTTGTACCTTTCAACTAAGAGGTTGTACAGTGAAGGCAGAACTAATTTCAAAAATGCTACTTGTACACACTTGGTACACAATCTTCTACACAACCCTCGCACATGTGTGTGGGGTCCACAATGGGCCCCCACATTATGGGACCTACACATATGTGAGAGGATTGTGTAGGAGATTGTGTACTAAAGTGTGTAAGTGTAGCAAGGTTCAACTAATTTTATCTTTACTTTAACGTTATTGATTCCAGTGCAAGGGATCAAGGAAGTATGTTAGAAGGATATCGCAAAGTCTTGTGGCCCTCGTAAATGACAAGGAACAAATACACGAAGTTCGTGAGAAGGCTCCTGCCAACAAGGACAAGTATGTTTCAAGTTTCTTGATTACCCTTGTCATGGCATAGTTACACCTTTAGAAGTATCATTTTATAATGATTACTTTCCATTATGTTGATCATTATATTAATCAGTTAATGTTAAATGTTTGCAAAATTATTCCTGCAAGTGTACGGGTTCGTTATACAAGTAATAATTATGATGAGTGATTTATCGTTCCACATGGAATAAAGTTCAATTCTAGTGTATCCGATGTATCTAAATTCGTAACAATAATAAAAAATGGTTGATTTGTATTTAACTACGTTCTATAACTACGAAAACAATAAAATTGTAGTTTTAAAAGCAAGTGTGGATGAGTATATTTGATTTCCGATTCCACTAATTGACTCTAGAATTCAATTCTGAACTTGTGATAATTAATTCAATCTTTGCATTCGTGACGATTGATAATTCCACTTTTATTTATTATTCTTTTCCAATATATAATAAATCTATGTTGACCACGATATGATCCTATTCTTTTCCAATATATAATAAATCTACGACACGATCCTATTCTCAGTCCGCATTCATAGGACAAAGATGCATTAAAACATAGGATTATCACACTCGATCGCACACTTCACAAATATTATTCACGATATTTATTTTTCATGTGTTCCATATACAATGTTCTACTTATCGTGAGTTTTTCAACACTACGAATAAACAACGTATTGCCTTAATGGTGCGCAAACATTAAAACAATATGAAAAAACATGTATATAGAATCACAACGCAATAATTAACAAAAAATCACAAGTCTTGAATTAAAAACTAGAAATCAAGTAGTTTCATAATCCATCCAATACAAATAAACTTAGCCTAGCATATTAATATGAAAATTACATAGAAAATAAAAGGAAGCCTTCACCCGGATTATGTAAATAGGAAAAAAATCTAGAAATCTTCACTTCAAGCTTTCGAAATCGGATCCAAATGATGAATCCTCCTTCTTCAATGTAAGTTTTCTCTCTTTGTTCTCTAAAATGCGATTCTCCCCTTAAAAGTCACGCCAATTTTCTTTTTATACCAACCCTAAAAAATTACCAAAATAAGATAAGGTAAGAAAAAACGTTTTTCTCGGGTAGGCTTGAGGCGCGCGCCTAGTAGGAACTAGGGAGCATGCCTTGGCATTTTGCCAAGCCTCAGTCAAGGCTTGGTTGGGGTGAGGTGCGCGCCTCACCTGCATGCGAAGGCGCGAGCCTTAGGGAAATTTTTGGGGCCAATTGCAATTTGGCCCCCAATTTTCCACTAGCTCCCGTTTTGGCACCTCTTTCTCCAATTCATCCGGTCCTCGCTCTTCTCTTCATGTCCAAATGACTCTTTGCACTCTCGATTTTCTTTTTTCGCTCCGAGCTATCTTTTGATTATTTGCATTTTAGTCCTCATCTCCCTTTTTACATCGATTAACTCCCTTTCTTGCATCATTTTCTCCACTTTCGTTGTATTCGTCGATGTGAACCTAAATATCAAGTAAACCACCTTTTTAGCCGCAATTCCATCCAAATTATCACAAATATCCGCATTTTGACAACCTGAATAAGTGAAAGAAATGCACTTACCATTAAACATGATTTCTAATAGTGCATGACTTTCTTGTTTCTTTTTTGAAAATTCTGAAATTTTATGAAAAGCAGAAGGAAGATTAAGATTCAATATGCACTTGTGGACATTCTGTTACTCAACTGTAACTTCAACCTATATTTTTTTTGTCAAATTCTTATGCTCAGGCAGAGGTGGGTCATAAATTAATATTTTCCGTTGTATAATAAGCTAAAGACTATAAGGATGTCGTCCCTTGGTGTTCCATTTTTTTTCATAGACATGATCAAAATTTTCAAAGTCCACTACTAGGGAATGGGGGCATGGGGCTGTCAATCCTGTTAGAACACGCAGAGTAATTTTTCAAAATCACATTGCTTGTGAAGCCTCGTGCGAATGAGAGTAAGGCAATGGATCCTCATAGATACATCAAAATCAAATATATTGCAATCAGTACCCATAGCCAAAGTTAACGAGCACCGATTGTTTTCTCCAATGTTTTATTTCTTTATCGGTGCAACTTTCTGGTTTTATTACGAGAAGATTTCTACCAAGTCAAATGGCAAGTTCTACATATTGGTTAATATAGAAGTTACACTGGTTGTGAATATTAACTATTTTTTAAGGTGCAAGGAATTTAAAAGGGTATTTAATTGTTCACATTACCCTAAATCCTACTTCCGAAGCCGACGAATTTCTAATCCTTCGTAGTGATATTATGATTCATGTGTTATGGCATTAGTCCAACAGATCGACGTATTGTCTTTTGTTTTTTGCATATTAAGGAATACTAAAATGGTGGTGAAATACCATGAATCTCATTACCCTTTCATTAGCTGCTATTTTGCTCTTCGCGTAAACTTCCTCAATATATGGTAGTGAAATGCTATGAGTCTACTAGGGAACTCAACGGGTTTATTGTACCATTTAGTAGAATCTTGAATTCTGTTTATGGCAGTAAGAATCTTGAATTCGTGTGAGTTTTTTTCGTGTCTGTACTCTTCATTTGTTCTTCTGATCAAGCAATTATTCTATAACTTCGTCTATCACTGATTATGTGAAGATGATAGAAACACTTTTCCAATTTTGTAGGGACCATCTCAATTAAAGGATTCTCATTTGCACATTAGTCAAACGACTCAAACCTTCATGGACATCTTATATAAGTGCTATAAAGGTGTCACCAGTTGCAGTGAGATGAAGAGCGCCGTGTTTACTCGACGTTGCTTTTTATGTACATTGAATTCAATTTCTATCTTCACAATTTCAGCATTGTTATTTCTTATTTTTTTTATTATTCTTTGTTTTCTTCTTCCATTGAGAGAAATAGGAAGCTTTATGCAGCATGTAGCTAATTGAAAAGGCTCATGCTTTGCTGATGTCTTCCCTCGCATGCGTGTTCTATTAATTTGTGTTGGAATAAGATCACGTGTTTTGTTTAACTTCTCATACAATCTTCCAATTTATCTTTTCATTATTCTGCACATTTGGCTACAAAGGCAGTGATCACACTTCAACTGGTTGTGCACTGTTCATTTGCCAGGAAATCAAATTCACAGTCACAACTATAGCATTCCAAAGCCTTTCCAAGATCAAGTATGTAACAAGTGCAATGTTTTCCTTTCTTGTTAGAAATTTCAAGTCAAATTTGAAGTGGAATCACTGTTTGGATATAATATCACTATGCAAATTGCAAGGCCGAAACAATGTGAAGAATGTAGAATCAGAGATTTGGCCTCTCTTACAAACTCAACATAATTCATTCCTTTTTGATGTTGTGTACTCATTTCCTAGTATTGTTTAAAATATAACACTCTAACATGTATATCTACCCACCCGCCTTTATTCAATTAGTGCACATATCTTTCATTAATCTTTAACTTTGAATATGCTAACATTACCTTAAAAATAACACAATCCTGTATATTGCATGGGCAAAGACTAATTTGAAATAAAATTAATGTGAATCTAACATAACGTGAATTTTTCAGTGGTGAACCGATGGTTACTCAATCCCCCTTCTTCACCCTCCCAGTCTCTCCATATAATAAAAAAATATTTTAAAAAAATAAAAACTCAAGACCTTAATTAAATAAATAATAATCAATAAAACATAAATTTAATATTCAGTCTTATTAATATAATATAACTTTAAAAAATAAATATAAATATATTTAAATTTAATTATAACTTAGTATATATAATATTTATAATTTAATTAAAAATAGATATTTTTCACAAAAATTAATGAAAAAGGAAAAAAAAGTTATAAGATTCCATTCTAATTTTTTTCATTGAAAATAGAGATAAATAATAAGAGAGAAAAAGAAAAATAGAAAAAAATAAATTTTAATCATAACTCTAATGTTAGTAAAAGGAAAAAAAAAGAGAAATATTGAAAAAAATACATATTAATTAATTAATTAATTAATTTTGTGAAAGTCTTCCAAAATTTTGTAATTAATGAGAGAGAAGTTTTGAAATTTTTTTTAGTACTTTGTGCTTAAAAGTTAATATTTTAAAAGTCATTAAAATTTGAATACCACAAGATTTATGGAGACTTCTAAAAGTTTTAATGGGTTAATAGCCTAAACAGTCATTGAACTTTGCCAAAAATTTTCAAGAGATCGCCGAACTTCAAAACTTCCCTAAGTAGTCACTGAACTTTGCAAATAGTTTCTAGGGGGTCACTGAACTTCCAAACTTCCCTAAATAGTCACTAAACTTTGTCAAAACTTCCCTAGATAGCCACTGAACCATTGATGCATGGGGTCCTAATTTGCAAAGTTCGGTGACTTCCTGGGAAGTTTTGACAAAATTCAGTGACTATTTAGGGAAGTTTTGAAATTCAGTGACCACCTAGGAACTATTTGCAAAGTTTAGTGACTACTTAGGGAAGTTTTGAAATTCGGTGACCTCTTGGAAATTTTTGACAAAGTTCAGTGACTATTTAGGGTATTTACTCAGTTTTAATTGAATTCACCAATATTTTTAGAAAGTTTTAAAAAGTTTACACTGAACAATTTTTTAAATCCCAAAAAGTCATTAAAAATCTTAATTGAATACCCCCTTAGTGGGTTTGAATACATACTTTTTCTTTATTATACAGTTCATTCTTTGGTTCTTGAACTTTAAAATGTTAATATTTAGTCACTGATTTCTATAATTTTTATCTAACAAGTCACTAAAATTGATTTCATTAATTCCAATTGACTCATTTTCTTCACCACATAGTTATATTTACATGGCATCATCATGTAAGTTCTAGATATCCATAAGTTCTAGTTATTTTTATGCGTACATTTTGTTAGACATCACACATTTAATAAAACTCACGACTTATAATTAATTAAAAGTACTCCCAAAAAAAGTTGGAAATGACTTTAATTAGAGATAAATAAATTCTATAATTTTAGGAGAAAAATAGGTTAACCTTCCCAATCTTGCAATCAGTGTATTTTGGGTTCTCAACATTCAAAAGTGAGTTTGTGATCCTCTCGTACAGATTCTTTAAATATTTTTTTCAATTCATTATCAATCTCACATCCTCTTAATCAAATAATTTTACACCTGAATCTATAACTTTTAATCACATGTTCTAAAAAAAAAAAAAAAAATCCTCAAAATCTAATTTCATATAATCTCCACCAAACGAAAGCTAAATTTAAGTCTCCATGTACTAACAATCAATGTAGACGTTAAAATCAAATGCGTCTTGAAGTCAGAGGACAAAGCCGTAACCATTTAATGTCTAGCTCCTATGCAAGTTAGCCTTTACATTAACTATTTTCATTAAGCAATGACTCATATTCACATTTTCAAATAGATTGAGGATTCAGAATTTCACTTCAAAGGACTTTCAAAATTTTAAATTTGCGATTCTCGACCGTAGTTCGTTATCACTGTTTCCATTTCCCTGAAAATCGCTCATTTTCCTTCAGATTAACGCCTGTAATTACAATCAAATCTGGATTTTCTGCTAAGATCTGGCATTGTAAATGGAGCTTCAAAGATTCATCAAACAACGCTTAGGTTTTTAATTTTTTTAAAAGCATTTTGCAGTATTATATATTAATCGAAATGAAGGATGATGATGATTTGCTACCAATATCAACGCCCACAGGATCGGCAGTTGTACAATCCCCGCCTTCAATTGTTCCAAAGAAGGACAATTCATTCGATACCTCGAGAATTTTTTGGGGGCACGGCAG
This sequence comes from Fraxinus americana, assembly GCA_035079005.1. Taxonomy (NCBI): domain Eukaryota; kingdom Viridiplantae; phylum Streptophyta; class Magnoliopsida; order Lamiales; family Oleaceae; genus Fraxinus; species Fraxinus americana. The sequence continues at coordinate 31,208,551 of CM068717.1, read as the reverse complement.
GTACAAATTCTGGGCATTGGCGGCAATTTTGTTCCTGGCGTTCTGTTCTATGCTCACCGGCAGCACAACCCTTCGCCGGTCCGTTGGAAACCTCAACCGAAGATCCGACAGCATCGACTATCCCCCCACCGACGATCTTGATGTTCTTGTATGATACTCGTACCAATATGTACATATTGAAGTTTTTTATGTCTTTATCCATATATGACAGTTTTGATGAAAGAGTTAATTGATTTTAAAGAATACATATGGTAGCATAGCTTTTAGATGAGATGATTCAATGACGTGATTTTGTTTTCGATTAGGATATGGAGGACCGTGAGAATTTGGTAAAACACTTGTGGGGTGTGCATATGAACAGCAGGCGGATCAGGTTGCCGAGTTTTTGGCAGGACGCTTTTGTGGCAGCATATGAGGACTTAACCATCGAGTTCCTCGAAGTTCACGAGGCAGCCATTTCAGAGATTGCTAGGATGTCTGTGGGCTACATTGAGCTCGAGCCCCCTCCTCTCCATACGTTGGTCAGTACGATTCCTATATTTGATTTTAAGTTTTTTTGCTTTGATAGGATTCCATTAGAGCAAATGTGGACTTAGAACGGGAAATATATGTAAATGACCCAAATTCAAGGCCATAATTCCAAACTAACCCCAAACTAACCCATTTCACTATTCAACCATATAAACTACCTATAATACCCTTAATATAAAATGTTTCAAAATAAGTCATTTTAGTCCTTAAAACTTTAATTCTAATTTTGGATTCGACAAAATTGTTTGCCCCTTGCAATAATTTTTTAACTTTTATTCACCATCAACTCTTTCCACCTATCTTGAGCCGAAAAATTTGATATTGATTAATAATTTTATTTTTGAATTAATTGTATTTTTGCATTTTAGGAAACTCCAATTTTAAATGGTATCAGAGCCCTATATCTTGAGAAATTAAAGACATTAGAGAATGAAAGAAAATAAAGAAATTTGCATAGGATGGTACGTTAACAATTCTACTGAATATTTAGATACTGATAGTTATATTCAACATCTTGTTAATAAATCAAGAAATTTGATTAAAAAAATAAAAGACTCGGATAGTCTTAAAATAAAGAAAAAATTTGAAAAGAAAATTACTTTTCTTTTAATAGATTTTGATGAAGTTTTAGACGAAAACATAGGATATCTTGTTAAAATACCTATTCTTATAGAAATGAAAACTTTAAAAAGAATTCAAAAAGTTCTTAATAATGAAATTAGGAGGATTGAAGAATTAGAGCCCTAGAAATCATGGAAATTGAAAATGCAGAGAATTTAGAAACTGAAGTATACGAAGGAGTAGAGGGATATGCCTTAAAAGGAAAATTTGATTGGGAAAAATTTAGAAAAATTAATAGAGCAGAATTAAGTCTAAAACCACCAGGAGAAAATAAATTATTTAATATTTTAGGATCAACCTTTAGAAGAAAGAAGTTAGTCATTAATGAATATCATGAAATAGAAAAAACCATAGATATTAAACATACACAAGAAAAAATAAAATTAAATCTTATAACAAAAAGAAATATTAATGAATTTCCTAGGAAAATTAAAACAAGAAAAACGAGATAAAATATCTTATGTTTACCTTACTGGAATACAAATAATAATAAAATCATGTTTTAAAGAAGGAATTAATAGTCCTATAATACTTAATTTACAAGATGAAAGATGTATAACCGCAGAAAATGGAAATTTAGGAATAGTAAAAGGAAACTTAGCCTATAAAAAATTAAAATTTACTTGTTATCCAAGATATTGTGTGCATATAAATGATAAAAATTTAGATGATTGTCTTAGTCTACATTTTAAGATGACTAATAAAATATTAAAAGATGATAATAAAGTCTTTAATATATTATATCAAGGATTATATTGTTATACAAATAGTAATTATGGAAATATATATAAAGAAAAGCCTTTTATAGAAATTGACGAAGAATTTAGGGATATAGGAGAAGCAATCTTACCTAGAGAACAAGACATAGAAGAAATAGAAAATTTTGAGATAGGACATGATGATACTATAAGTATTGATCAACCTATAATACCAAAACAAATAACATATAAAGAAAATAAAATAATTATTGGAAATAATACAGTAAGACATAGTATTTCAAAAATAATACAAAATAAAAATACTAGTGTTTATGGAATCAAAGGAAAGTTTTTTAATGGAAATAAATGGATAAATGAAATTAAAATACTTATTGATAATGGAGTAAGTCAGAATCATATTTGCTCTCTTATTGATGAAGGAATTAAAAAGAAAAAAGTTGAACCTTATAGTTATAGAGATTTTGAAGGAAAAATAAACTCTTGTGATATCATAGGACAAGTACAAATTAAATTTGGAAATTTGTTATTAAGCATAGAATGTTATATTGATAATAACATGAATTTTGATGAACATCCAATATTATTAGGAAATTAATTTTTAAATAGTCTTGATAATTATAAAATAGACAAGGAATGAATTCTTATTATACATCAAGGAATAACTACATATTGCCCTAAAGAAAAATGAGTAGAGAAATAAAATTTCCAATAAGTGTATATACAAATAACTGTATTTGAATCAAAAATAACTGCTTGTGCTCTAATTGATACAGGAGTTGAGATAACTATCTTTAAAGAATTTTTATTACCAAAGTGGATTGAAAATAAACAACAATTAACTCTACAAGGAATAACTGGAGTAAGAGAATCTTTAAAATATAAAAATGAAAATATAGAAGTTATAATAGGATCTAAAATAGTAACCATAAGAAATGTTTACCAATATAATATTAATGATTGTGATATCATTCTAGGAAATGACTTTCTACAACAGTTTAGTCAATATAGTCAAAATATTTATACTATTCAATTAAAAACACCATGTGGACATTTACTAAAAATTGCTAGAGAATTTAAACCATTCAGAGTTCAGCCAGGTCAGCGTGGTGAAAAAATAGAATTTATACCAAAATTACTCAATTACTCAATCAAAACAATTACTCTTGATCAAATAAAAGATCTTTTAGCTAAAAATTATTATGAAAACCCACTTGAAAAATGGGAAAAATAAAAAACAACAGCTAAAATAGAACTATTAGAACCAACAATCATTATTAGAGTCAAACCTATGCTCTATAATCAAGAAAATAAAGAAGAATTTCAAGTACAAATTCAAGAACTTCTTAATCAAAAACTTATAAGGAGAAGTAATAGCCCTCATAGTAGCCCAACTTTTATGGTTAGAAACCATTCAGAGATAAAAAGAGGAAAACCTAGGATCGTTGTAAATTATAAAGAACTCAATAAAAACACTAAATTTGATGGATATTATTTACCAAATAAAGAAGTATTAATAAATACAGCCAAGAATAAAAAATATTATTCAAAATTTGATTGTAAATCTGGATTTTGGCAAATTAAACTAGAAGAAAATAGTATACCATTAACAGCATTTAGTACTCCTCAAGGACATTATGAATGGTTAGTTATGCCATTTGGATTAAAAAATGCACCACAAATTTATCAAAGAAGAATGGATGAAGTCTTTAGAACTTATAATTTTTTTATTGTTTATGTTGATGATATACTTGTTTGTTCAGAAACATATGAAGATCATCTTAAACATTTTAGAAGTTTTGCTACACTTTGCTCAAAAGAAGGTATAATACTTAGTCAGAAAAAGGCAGAAATAGCAAAACATGAAATTGAATTTTTAGGAATGATAATAAACAATGATGGAATAAAATTGCAACCTCATATTTCAGAAAAAATAATTTTATTTACTGATAAATTAGAAAATAAGCAACAAATTCAAAAGTTTTTAGATTGTCTTAATTATGCTGAAGGATTCATAGAAAAATTTGCAGAAAAAAGAAATAAACTTCAGAAACTATTAAGAAAATCAAATAAATTAGGATGGAATGAAGAACATACTCTTTGTGTTAAAAATTTAAAAGAAAATTGTAAAAATTTACCTAAACTTAGACTTCCTGATGAAAAAGATAAATTAATAGTTCAAACCGATGCTTCTGATTTATATTGGAGTGCTTTATTAAAAACTGATTTAAATGAAATTTGCAGGTATACTAGTGGAACATTTAATAATGCTGAAGTAAATTATTCGACCAATGAAAAAGAATTATTGGCAGTTGTTAAAGGAATAAACAAATTTAAAATGTTTTTGTTACCCAAGGAATTTATTGTTCAAACTGATAATACTCAACTTAACGGACTAGTAAATAATAAATTACCAAATTCACCTTAACATTGAAGATTACACAGATGGCAAGTGTTACTATCTTTTTATAATTTTAAATTTGAATATATTAAAGGAAAAGATAATTTATTTGCTGATTTCTTGAGCAAGAATCATGAATATGGAAAAGATTGAAGCATTTACAAAGGAATTACAAGATCTTTTAACAGATTTTAATGCAGATTATCTTGCTGTTCAAGAAGATCATCTTGATATTCGACAAACTTTGTGTGATTTATCAAGCAAAGTTGTTGAAAGTGGGAAAAAGATTGAAAAATTGAATGATAACAAAGAAAAAATAGTTGAAAAATTGTCAGAATGTTTAGACTTTTTTGCAAATTGTAGTCAGGAGTATCCTCCTTTAAAAGGTGAATACAGCCGAAAGGCTAGTCACATCCCATTTCGGGAGATTAATACATCCACCTCGAGTGGAGAATTAAAATTTAAGAGAAATGACTCTCTTACCTCGCAAGAGGAAAAAGTCATAAAAAAGGGTCCACAACAACTACCTGTCAGTATGGACAAATTGTTGGAAAAATTTACAAGTGGAAAAGGAGCCGCTGAGTCTAGTACTCAAACATCCTTATCAAAAGGCCCATTGGAACAGCCTACTGTTATCAGTGAATTCCAAGAAGATAAAAAAGCACCGATTGGTGACCTTAAATCACCAAAGGGAATAATTGCTACTCATCACATCAGAGCTAATCTACATCCAATGGAAAAGGAGTATTATGAATTTTCAGAATGGGTATATAATTTCAGAGAAGGAAGTTCTCTATATTTGACAGCTTTTCCAACGGCGATTTATCCAAGGATCAGTGCAGTTCAAGGAGCAGATCCTAATATTGTTCGAAAATTGTCAGCATTTGGATTTTTAGATCGACTCTTCCCAGGGATAGATCTAAAAGAAATTGAACAGTTTGACAAAGAATTTGTTAATTGTGTTAAAAAATTCAGTGATAAACAACCGATTGAACTGAGATTTTACACAATTAGTCCTGAATATAAAGAACCAGAGTGGTATGGAGAACATCATCTCATCACAATTCGGAAAAATAATGGAAATACACTCAAGGAGATTCAGATTTTTAAAGAATTATCCACTATTAATAGAAAATGGATGATTTACAGACGAGCTCTCGGAATAAAATCAGTCTGCTCAACAATGCAGTTCTTTTATGGAGAAAGATACATGGTCTATGGTATGAGCAATAATTGGATCCTTATCTGCAGAGGAGATAAAGAATCAAAAATTTTTGAAGCAAAAATCTGTGGAATTATGAATGATCAATTCTCTGGAAGTGAAGAATGCATTAAAGAAGCCTGCCGACTTATGGGACACGTCCATAAGTAAAGGACGATCAAGAAAAACGTGACCGACAGCACCATGTGAACTTTGAAGATAAGAAGACAGCTGTCAATCTGGAATCAAAAGAAATTGCCGACACTGGAATAAAGACAACCGACAAGCACTTAAAAATTTTTCAACCACATTTGAAATTATTGTACTTTTTACTTTTGTGTTGTAAAAATTTGATTGGCCAGAAGCTTCTCGGTGAAGTGAGTGCCTTTCTATAAATTGAGACTCATCTCATTAGAAAAGATCATCGAAAGTTAGCCATCTGAAATCTCATCCTGAACTACCATCTCAAACTTTCATCAATGATCTTTGTAATCATTCTCGTTAGAGAGTAGAAACCACTCTTCAGAGTATCAATCTTTGTAAAAATTCTTGTATAATAGCTTTCAAACTATCTTCAGATCAATAAAATCTTTGAGTTTGAAATAAATATTTTATTACGCTTTGAGTGTTGTTCTACACAGTGAGTCTGTTTGAGAGTTTTGAGTGCCTTTGTGTCCATTTTGCTGTGATGCTGTCGGACTTTGGCCAACTCTTGTGACGAAGGTGACCAGGAACATATAACATTCTTGCTATTTGGCGAAGCGTGGTAAGGCCCTTATTTTAAGGTACAAGAAAATTTATTGTCTGAAAATTTGCATGAAAATTATTATATAAGAATTTTTATAAGATTGTTTACTTTGAAGAACTTTTATCATGGAAAGTTACGAATTTTATTATAGAACTGTACCTTTTAGATATACTAATAGTATTGATTATAGTCACATGATAGAAATTCCAGAAACTTATGATAGTTATACTAGAGGAATAAATTTCATAAAAAGAGATAGTAGATATTATGAAAAATGTCTTACAATTGTATCATTTGGATTAAAAGAAAGATTGCCTAAAGAAATAATAAAAATGATTATATTTTTCTGGTTAGACAGTGAAAATAGTGAAAGAACTTTTGAAACTATAGAACAGCATATAAGTTATAATGAAGTTTCTGAATTATATGATTTTGATCTTAGTTTTGACGATATAGAATAAGAATATTCCTGGAATAACTAGAAAATTTTGTGATAATAAAATAAAAATCTTAGAAGAACAGATAATAACTGACAATAATCGTAGAGAAATAGAAAAAGAAATTTCTAATTGGAATAAAATTAAAAGAGAATTATTAAGGAATGAAATTACAAGAGAATTAAGAAGAGAAGAACAATTTAGAAGAGAAATAAGACAAATGATAAATAATATAATAATTAATTCCTTAAACTTACACTAATATAAGTTTACCAACAAAAATAAGATTTGATAAACAAGAAATAGAAAATATTAGATTACCAATAGGAAGTTATCAAACTAAAAAATGGAATACAACTCTGTTTCAACCTTTAAGCTCATGGGGAAATACAGATGAATGGTTAAATATGACTACAAATTGGACTAATGCATTTTTATGGCAACAATTAGGACAATTAAAATCTAAAGATATAGAAGCTATAGACGAAATAAATAATATAGATCCAAAAGATGAAATAGCTAAAGAAAGATTAGAAGTTTTGAGCAAAAATATTTCTAAACAATTTAACAAAATCAAATATCAAAAATTGCACAGAAGAATAGTATTAATAAAATAGCAACTTTAGAAGAAAAGATAGACATTATTAATTATAAACTTGATATTCTATTAAATAAATTAGGATTTGAAATTGAAAAACCATCTTATAAAAAATCCAAAATATGAGTATGAATGATAAAATTAATTTAATTGAGAAAAATATAAAAACAATTGATGAAAAATTAACTAGAATTGAAATAGGCTACGAAGAAGAGAAAGAAAGACTACAAAATAACTTTTTAAGAATAGAAAATCTTTTAAATAGAATAATAGAAAATCTAAATAAAGAAAAACCATTTAAACCAGATTATGCCAAAGAATTTAAAGAAGTCAGAAAGAAAATTGAAAAATATGAAGAATTAATAAAACTTAATGGAGGATTAAAAGAAGATATAGAAAGATTATTGATTGATCTTAGAAAGTAAGAAGAAAATCTTATAGAAAAAGAAGAAGGAAAATTAATTATAGAAGAACAATGAACGAAGATATTGAAAATTTAATATTTAACTTAAAAGATTTAAAAATTTGTGAAGAAATAACTAAAAATCATATGGTCGGAAAAATGGGAGGACCACGAGCACTCAAACAAGAAGAATATGGAGAAACTAGCACAGCTAGATATGAAGCAGAAATAGACCCTAGAAGATATGTTAATACAAAAGTAGATTTTAAAACTACCAAAGAAAGAATGTATAGAGACCAATTTAAACCAGTATTAAGAGAATCAAACCCAATGAAAATTGCAGGTTCATATTTAAATTTAGATTGTGAATTAGATGTTAGAAGAGCTATAAATGAATGGAGTACTAATATGATAGCACACTTTAATTATAATCGCGATGTCTGAGATAATAAAAATAGAACTGAATATTTATTAGCAACATTCAAAGGAAATGTTTTTAATTGGTATAGAGGATTAGAAGAAACAACAAAAGGCATTTGGAAAGATAGTATTGAAGCAGGATTTGGAATTAGTATAATAGAAGGAATAAATAGAGTCGCTACAAGAATTTATAGAGAATTTGCTGGAGAAGATTGGGTAAATGAAAGTACTAAAGCAAGATTAGAAGAAATAGAGGATGCTAAAAACAGAATGAAACATTTACAAATTTGTAATATGTGTTACCTCAATGAATATTGTTGTGAATACAGTAAATATTATTATATGATGTTTGGAAGTGGAGCTGATAATAATTATTATAAGGAAGTTTTTATTAGAAAATTACCACCACCATGGAATAATTATTTTCAAAATAAAATTAAAGAAAAACAATTAGGAAGAAATGAAGAAGGATATACATTAGGATTTATTATAAGAACTATAAAAGATGAAATAAGTACTATGTGTAGTAATCAAATGATTTATAAACAATCAGGATTTATACAAGATAGGATTTGTTGTAGAGATACCGAAGTACCAGGAAATTGGGGATGTTATGATTATAAAAGAAAAAGAAAAATAAGACCCAAGAAATATAAAAAATATAATAAGTTTAAAAAGAAATATTTTAAACCAAAAAGAAAATATTTTAGAAGAAAATATAAACCTTATAATAAAAAACCATTAGATAAAAAACGCTGCAAATGTTGGAATTGCAATGAAGAAGGACATATAAGCACTGAATGCCCAAAAAAGAAAGTTAGAATATTAATTACGGATTTTGAACAAATTAGAGATGAATGTGAAGAAGTTGATATTGAAGAAATAAAAATAAATGAAGAAATATTTGAAGAAAAATCTGATTTAGAAGAAACGTCTAGTGATGACGAATAAAAATAAAAATAAAAAGTTTAAGGACTTGTTTTGCAATAAATAACCTATTTCATTAAGGGTAAAATTGACTTTTTAACAAAAATCTTAAAAACCCACTATTCATAGGTCATTTTGCAAAATCTCCCACTTAGAACTTAGCTTCTTCACATGAGAAATTTGGCAGGTATACTTGTTTTGGGTAAATGTAAAATTCATATATGTATATTGATTTTGCAATTGATTATAAAGAATAGTTTTGAAGAAAGAAAATAGTTTATAGATGAATTGATAAAGACTTGCATGATAGGAATGTAGAGCGTTATGATTTGTGGGTGAGAAAAGCCTATAAAGGTGGTTTGTTAGGATGAAATTAGGGGTGTCCAAAAGTCCCGAACCGAACCGGACCGAACCGAACCGAGCGGTTCTTCATAAATTAAATACCCGAACGAGTACCCGAATCGAGAACCGATGGGTTTGGGTCGGGTCTCGGGTCTAGACCAAGAACCGAAGAACCGAAACTAAATAATTTTTTTATTTTTTATATTGAATTAATTAAATTATTTTATTTTTTTAAAACAAATTAGCAAATTAATTAAATAAATCAGATTATTTCATTATTTTAATTTTAAAGCCCAAATCATTTTTAAAACCCATTAGCCCATTTTAATTTGAAGCAAATGAATATACTTTATGTAGTGTTGCTGTAATATTAATATCTACTTTTTGGTATTTGTATGCATTGAATTAATCTTATTGGACGGCTAGTTATTTATATGTTTTTGAATTGTGCTACGTTAATTTGTAAAAGTTACGAATGAAATGTCATTAGTTGTATTTATGTAGTGTTGCTGTAAATATTAAAAAATTTAATTATGGTACGGAACCGAACGGAACCGAACCGACCCGAACCGAACGGAACCGAACCCGAACGGTTCCATAATTATATTTGGACCCGACGGGTCCATTTATTAAATACCCGAAAGTTTTGGGTCGGTTCGGGTCTCTTCAGAACCGAACCGAACCGACCCACGGACAGCCCTAGATGAAATTCCCATCGAAATACAGATGTGAATGGGCGCGGATAATATTATTTAATGAGACATGAAGATTTAAACGCCACGAGATGGATTGAATGGGAGTTATATAGTGCCTACTTACTCGAATATAGGAGATAATCAAGATTGTACAAATTACTCGAATATAGAAGATTGAATGTGATGTTTAAAGGTTCTAGGCATATCTTTATCCCCTAAACATGTGAATATGAATCTTAAAGCATTTTAGTACTACTCCTTTATAAAACATTCAATTTTGAAGTTGTTGGTGATGAATGAGTATGAACAAACAAGCACCAATTGATAGGACACGAATGAGTTGATTTTGTTGATGCATTGAACTTTCTATCAATTGTAAAATATTGTTATAAGTTAAAAATTAGGGAGATGCATCAGTCACACGAACTTGCACTAGAAAAGAAGTGAAGTGTACAACTTTGTAAATATAGAAACCCCAGCTTATTCATTCCTTTTGAGTTTCATCTAAAATTCACGTGTTATCGCCTCGACAAATAGAACTAAGAAAAGCATTGTAATGATTCTAAAGAAGCTATTGAATGCATATACTGTTCTTCTCAAATAAACATAACTACTTGCAGAGAAAATATATAATTGATCCTAATACGGTAGAATTAAGCAAGGAAGGGGACTAGTACATTACCAAGACATCAACATAGACCAACCCCATCTAAGCAACATAAATGTCAAAATAAATTAATCAAAACGAAAGACAGACGTCTTGTAAATGTTTAGAGTTCCAATTGTTTAATGTTTTTGGCTCTCTTTCTGCTTCCCCTCGTGATTGGACTCCTAGTCGATGCTGTCGATAACGGGTGTCAATTGTCGCCTCTTTGTCATAACGGAATCAACATCTTCAATGGGTGTGGTGGTCACCAGGGACACATCCTATGCAAAAGTGCAAAAGTGGTATGATTCGTATTAGTTAGAGATTTTTCATGGAAGAACATAACATATTATACCAATATTTAATAATCCACTCCAGCACCCAAAATCAATGATATCATACATTATCTTTACAGATGGTTCCATAACTGTCCGAAATAATATTTACATTTCACATTCAAATTGATTTTCCAAAAAATGAAGGGTCAGGTTTTGACAAACTTCATTACTGTGAAATTCACATTAAATCTAATAACTTAAGTGTACTAACCAATCAATTAAAACTTGTTTAAGCATTCTATACCTTCACATGAATAAGAATCATATGCACAGATCTTAACACAATCAATACCTAAAACTACTAGCAACCCGCTGCTACTTAACACATTCTTCTCAATTTAATAGAAATGCCCAATTGACGCAACAAATATGTCTTATAACCCTTTAAAATCTCATGTGTATATATATCTATAATATGTCTAAATTTGCTTGTTTAAAATAATATTACTCATACAATTGAATTTGCTTGTCCTTATCGAAAGTAGAAAATGAATAATATAGACACAAACATGTAATACAAAGAAATCGCTATTTACCCCGAAAAATATCATTCGACTCTTGAAGTTACATATATACAATAGTTGGTAAGTGTGATTTTACACTTATCCAGGCTACCAAAAGTGGGTGTTTAGGAGTAATTTTATGAGCTAGATACTTAATTTTGTGTGTTTATTGATTATTTTAAGAGGAAAACCAATATTGAACAAGAAAGAATAAAGAGGGACGATATTTGATCAAGAAGGATGAAGTCGGATGGAATCTGGAATCAGGGACCAAGATATCAAATTTGGACATTAACAGATTTCCCATGCAATTAATGGAGGACTTGGGCTAAGCAATCAAATTATTTCGAGTACTGAATCAAACTAGAAGTGAAAATGTGATTGTTGTGATTTTATAGTAAAAAATATGAAAAGCTGAAATAATAGAGAATCAATGCCCAAACATAGAACCTTATGGGTGAGTAATTCATAGAATAACGTCAAGTGGCCCATAAAATAGAGCCAACCTTAGCCAAACATCTGATTTTAATCCAAACCAAACCAAACATGGGTTAGCCCAAAATTTAATTGATGTTTCATTTTAGCATAACGTGAAAGAGATTTAAAGGAGAAATTCTCTTTTATTATTACCTCCAGAGATTGTGACTTCAAGCTCTTCATTCCCCATCTCTTTTTGTTCTTCCTCAATTTTCTTAGCTGATTCATTGGCAGTTTGACAACACATATATAACTGAATCTTCTGTAACGTTGGAATATCACCTAAACTGGAAGGGATCATCTTTAGAACAAAGCAATTTTTCAATACTATTCGTTGAAGTCTCGGGAAATTATCACCTGAGGCATTCCATTCTGTAAAGCAACAAACTTGAAGTTTCAAGTGTTTAAGCTGTGGGAATTCACCTTCACTTGTGTCCCATTGTTCTCCCTCAAAGGCAACAGATACTAAATTGAGAACCTCAAGGTAAGGCAATCTTCCAATTATCTCCATTTGTTCTCGAGACACTGTGTTAAAATCTAGTTTCAATTTTTTCAGATTTAAGGGCAAACTGAAAGAAAAATATTTACCAATTAGCTTCAGTGATTCGAGATGATTAAGGAAGTCGAAGGAGCGATTATATGTTCTTTCAGATGAAATACATCTTCCAAACTTGACTTTCAGTCTGCGAAGGTTGGGCAAACTTCTCAAAAATTTCTCTTCCATTTCATCAAAAATTATAAGTTTAGAAATACTTTGTAGGTTATTATTTATTTGGAAGCTCTCACTGTTAGTTGCTAGCTGACGGCTAGATTCATTGAAATATGCACCGCCCTTGAACTCCATGTGTCTCAAACTCACCATATTAAGAAGGATCTCAGGTATTTCAACTTCATAAGCAATGTCCACAACAAGAAATTCTAATTTGTGGAAGCTTTCCATTGGTGGCAGTGTACGTGAAATTGCTAAGTACCTCAAGTGAACCAGATGTTCAAATCCTATTATATGATCACATCCTAACCTTCCGCTGAAGACCCTTCCAACTTTGTAGCTGCATGAGATTAATGATCTATAACTCACAACACCATAATCACATAGAACAGAGCGTACGTGTAGGCCAAAAGGTAGTGAACTAGGAGATTTTGAACAGTTGATACTCAGACAATGGTGCTTCTGATACGTTGATAATTGATTGAATAACCGTTGGTCACCATCTTCATTACTGGTAACAAAACAACATAATCACATCATTGTTTCGACCATCAAATATAATAACCATTCTTAGTAAGCTAAAATAAAAAATAGACGGAAAGGAAAGGAAAAAGAAGAGAAACATTGAGCTTACCCTCCGATCAACTTCAATAAGTTATTTTCTTCTGCTATTCTCAAGCACATTTCATGCAATAGATCATGAATCTTGCATGTTTTGACTCCTCCATCAAATCTTCTTTCAGCAACAAGTACTAGGCTCCTATCAATTAGTTTCATTAGATATTCTAGTGCCACATCCTCTATGTTCTTCCTTCTTTATAAATCCTTCCGCAACCCACAGAGATATCAACTCTCGTACAGGGATCCCCATGTCTTCTTTGAATGCTCCGAAGTAAAGAAAACATGGTTTCAAATGCATTGGTAAATGATTGTAGCTAAGTTGCAATATTTGGATGCACTTCTCTGGTATTTTGGATATATGTGAACTTAAATTTCTTGCAACTTTTTCCCACAAGTGTTTTTTCTTCTCCATGTTTGCAAGAACTCCAGCTATCACTACCACTGCAAGTGGTAGACCATGACAGTTTTTTGCAATTAGCTTGCCAATGTCTAGCAATTCTTCAGAACATTTTTTTTCTTGGAACACTTTCTCTTGTAATATTTCCTAACATTCAACTTCCGACAGAAAAGGAAGTTCATTTATGACACTATGAGGTGAAGCTTTCAAACCCACTTCTTTATTTCGAGTAGTGAATAAGATTCTGCTTCCAATTCTGTCATCTGGAAAGCATCTTTTCAAATCAGTCCACACATTGATATCCCATATATCATCTATCACGATGAGGTATCGCCTTCTTTTTAAGTTTTTGTAAAGATCTTCAACCAAGCTTTCTTCCTCCATATTCATGTATGTACCCCTCTTACCGTTACTCATTGAGCTCAAAATTTCAATCAACATATTTTTCTTATTATATATTTGAGAAACAACACACCAGGCACTCTTGTCAAAATGGTGTAAAACGGAGGGATGATTATATAATTTATTTGCCAAGGTCGTCTTACCAAGTCCAGGCATCCCAAAGATGGAAATAATTTGCAGCTGGTGTGTTCCTCTAATAAGTTGTCCTGCAATTTCAATTGCTACATTGTCAAATCCCACAACAATGTCTTCCAAAATGGGAGGTTCTTTTGACGGTGACTCTACGTGTTCATGTGGATGTTTTGAAACATTTGACATTCCAGCTACATCAATATTGTTCTTCATTTCTTTGACAGCCATCATAATAAGCTGAGTCTTCTCAATGAGTTGAGTGAGCCGGAGAGTGAGATACCAAACATAAGGAAACGAGTTGATAACATATTCAACTTCATATGCTATGTCTCTGCTCCGTATCACAAGTTCTTCATGTTCTGCTTCGGGCTGCAATGCTATATCTGTGATGGATGATCCCAATAACATTAGCTCCTCGTGGAGCGTTACAATTTGATCATTCACAGCAACAATCGAATCAGACTTGTTATTTATTAGATCCATGAGATCATCGAGGACGGAATCAATAATGAAGAGTGAAACCACACCAATCTTTGGAGCCATATCACTTGGCATCTTTGAGACTGTGATGCAGTGTTGCTTGATCTTTGTTTTCAAGGTCTCAAACTTTGCTAACAGATCAGAAAGAGCAAGATCCAAGATATCCATAACTTGATCATTCTTGTTGAAAATTAAGAAATCTAATAAACTTCCTGTTTCTGGGAGCAGAGCTATGATATCCATCATTGAGCTAGTGGATCGCAATTGCAAGCGGATAAAGTTGGAATGAAATGGACTTTGTACCTCCAGAATGAATACAAGAATGGCCAAAAGGAAGCAATACAAGAAAATTCCTACCTCATTGACCACATCTTCAATATCTATCAATATAGTCTTGGTGGGCTGCAAATGCATTGCTGTATCCCCAAGAAAACTGATAAGAAATCCAAGCTCTGTCCGGAGATTTTGGAACGAACCCTTTACACGAGCAATCGAATCTTCCTTAAAATGTAGGATGACTTCTACCATTAGGATGAGAAAGTTGATGAAGACCGCAACAAATTCATTAGAATTGAGAGTAGGAGTTAAATTGGACAAGATTTGCTGCTTCGGAACTGTAAAGAACGCCATAAGCTCTTGCTCAAGTGACGCTAATTTTTGGAAAGATTCTCTGATTTCTTTAATATATCTAAAGTCTCTGGCGTATAGTAAGTATACAAGCCTACGTAACATATCAATTATATGTCCATGTGAGGAGGAGACATTTGATATATGCTCGATCACAATTTGAAGGAGATCTGTATGATCAGTGGGTGAGATATCCATTGCAAGGAAAGGAAAGGATGGTCGAATTGCAGGGAAAAAGAAAGAAAGTGAAAGTGAACGTTGTCTACCCTCTAAATTTTTGTTTAAAGCATAATAGACGCTACCACTGAAGCAAAAACAGAAAATTTTGATTAGCTTATAGCTTTGAAGCCATGGAAATGGAGGTTGTAGCTCTGAAAATAGAATGAAAACCAAGAAAAGGGAAGGAAATGTAAACGGATGAGGAGAGAAGACTTTCTAAATTTATAGATGCTCTCCAAATGATAGAATATGTTGTTTAAAAATAGAGGCTCTTGGAGATATTTAGGTGAATTAATTTGTGGACAATATTTGATGTGGTAAATTTTGGACAATTGACTTAAAAAATAATCTTTGAAATTTTTTGAAATAAAATGAATGTGATGAAGGTAAACCGTAATTGTCAAATATCATTGTACATGTAGCATAATTGTATTTAGGTATATTGGATGGGAATTGAAATTTAAATTTTTATCAAAGTCAAAATCAATAATTCATTTAAATCACGTATTTTATGATATGCATAACTTTTTAATCACGTATTACATCAATTTTTATTAAAATTTACTAAAAATTTAATTCTAACATGTTACGCCACGTTTCTCTTTTCCTAATTTTTGCAAATATAGACGATTGACATGTCAATTAAAGTTAATTATATTATGCATACAATTCAATAAAACTTAAAATAAACTATATGACGTGCTTATCTTATTATTTGTTTATAATTTATTAACATGTCATTTATATGTATATAGAAACTATGTAAGTTCTTAGAATTTACCATTTTTCTTTTCTAAATTAAATCTATGTAAGTTAATTAGTTTTAAATAAATCAAATTGGGATTAAATAAGTTAGTGGACGCAATTGTTTGGTTTTCATTAATTTAATTAGCATGAGTTATTTCTAATTAGATACCATGAGATATTATATTGTATAAATTGCCCTCAATGGGTTGCAACCGCCGAAAAATCTTGGTGCTGTATAATCATAATTTTGTACGTAATAATTTGAATACTGTAATTGTAACAAACACTGTATAATTATATCAGCTTGTATGAACACAAGTTTGAATTTGTATATATATATATACGCCAAAATTGAGGGAGCTGCGAGGCAATAGGGAGGAAAAGCGATTGGATTGGATAATTTTGACTATATTTTAGCCTTTCAGCCGCCTCTGATCTACGGTTGGATTTTGTCTTCAACATTGTCAACTGTCATGGCCACTCTCTTCTGATTCCATTTTGACCATTTCCACACCTTTGAAAGTGCCAAACCTTTTTTCGTGGCTTTTCTTATTCCGCTCCCCAAACGCAAAAAATACTCATGGTCGGTTGGTACACTAAATTATATCTAAAATTATTAGTAACTTTAAGAATAAAGTATTGGGTTTAACGGAATTATGGATAATAAATAGTTAGTAATTATGAATGTTTGATTGAAACTCGTGTTTAATTTTGACGAAAAAAATTATTTATCAGTAACTTTTTATGAAATACGAACAGAGGTCATCTCTAACTGGTGAAAATTAGGGTTGGACTTCTCGTCTTTTCCTTTAGTGTGGCACTATTTCCCTAATTTCCAAAAGTGAGGTGTTTTTTACTCCGGCCTTTTTCACCACTACGATGTTGGATCACCAGATGACGAAATGTGGTATCACCGGTTATTTGGTTGACTAAAATGACTACTTAGATGACAAATCAATTAAAAATGGTAAGTCGAAAATCCTTAACTCGCGTTGATTCCACAAGTAACACAATTAGCCCATGTTTGTCTCCTTTTAAAATAGAACTCTTTTTAATTCACATTCTCATTTTTAATCACACATTCACACAATAAAATATTTTAAACATAAGTCCAAAAATTTTCTTACTTTTAATCACACATTCCTAAAAAAATCACAATTCAAAATATCATTTTTTCTTAACAATGGCCATCAAACAAGAGCTTAATTGCCTCATCAAAATGTCACATCACTACTTATGGATAAGCTTAAGAGATGATGAATAACATTATTCATTTAATTAACATATTTATTATTTATTCATGTCTTGATACTAATTGTGTAACAAGTTTCAATTAATTAATATAACGATTAAATAGTGGCATGAAGTACTGAATGCTCCACACTTTGAGAGTGTAATTTTTTTCCCTTAGGTCACATTGGAATAGCAAATAGCAACACACAATTGTCAAATGCTATGTCACTTGAAGTATATTGTGCGAGTGTTAACTATTCCAAGGTAATATAGTTAATGTAAGTATTATTGTGGTGAGACAACTAAGTTTAAGGGACGGTCATTTATGGATAATAGATTTCAACTCAAAAGAAACAATAGAAAACAATATCATGATGGATTTATGAAACTACTAGTTGTTGATTCTTGTCCTTCACTTATTTTTTGTTTAGATCTCTCTTTAATTTGTTATTTTTATAGTACTCGTCAAGATTCATGATATATTTGAGTATAGTTTTGACTTATCATGGAAGTGGCCCTTTTAGTTTTCTCCTTTGTTGTTATTTTGTTTCGTTTTCATTTTTTCACACTTTTTAAATCACTTAACATGTTGGGAGTGGCTTCCTTACGGATGTAAGTTTTACCGGGGAAATCAGGGGCAAGAATATGGACATTGATATATGTCCTTAATGGTAAAGGTAATTTTTTTTCTTTTGTTTTAATTTTTTATGTACTTTATTCTATAAGAATTAATTATTTCTTAAATGAAGGGAGACTGAAGAAAATAAAATAAAAAATGAGGGAAAAAAAAACCTGAAATTGAGGAGGTAAAAGTGGGAATGACATAGGTCTTGACCATATAACGACCAATCATAATCAGTCTATTTATTGACATTATTACCATCATTAATAATGACAATGACTAGAGAATTGTCCAAATATTTTTGGTGATTGTATTTGTGTGGATTACTTTTGTGGGGGTCCGGTTAGTAATTAAGGTGATGGTTGGAACATATCTCATAAAAACCTAACAATGTGGAAAATATAAATTCGTAGATTATATAAAATATTTTCGACACTTCAAACTAATATAATTGAATGAGATTATAGAAAATAGAGAATTAAATCCTTGTGAGGTTACGGGTGAATGTGACGAAGTAAATCAATGAAGTGGATTATCCCAACCTTCGCCTTTTCACTTCGTTCACTTTATTAGTCCCAATTAGTGTCACGGAGACATATTCCTCATAACAAAATTGAAGCATAGTTCGTTATCTCAATTCTTGAAAGTTCTGGTTCAAATGATTTTATGGAGGGTACATTTTGTTATTGAAAGTTGTGTGAACGATTCTTACAAAAGATTATAGTTTATGGCTACCTCATAAAAATGTCATAGTTGGCTTATTTTTATTTGTGGGAATGCCGACAATTTAACCCTAAAACTAAAACAATTGAAATATTAAAAATAAACACAATAACGTCTCTTAAGGTAAGTAATTGGTACACTTTAGACGACTATCTTACAAAGACAAAAGTTTCTAGTTTAATGATTTTTAATGAAAGTTAATCAAAAACACTTTTATCCACACATTTCGTACGTCTCACAATTTATAAGCAATTAAAAGCATGACAATACATACTCTGAAATAAAAGAGCAAAGAACCTAAAAGATCAATCAACTAAGAGCACGAACAAACAATATGGCAAATGTCAAAAAAGTTAGACATGTATTTATTTACTAATCAGACAAGAAACAAGTCAATATAGATAGGGTCTAATAAAATATTTTACACGTAAACCTAACACTTTTTCCTATTTTTTTATCATACATTTTTCAAAAATTTACTATTTTAGAATTTGTTTTCGTTGGATAATGGTAGACAAACACAGGGCTATTATTTTTCAACCCTATTTTAATTTTAGAGGGTGTTTGGTGGGGATTAAAATTAGATTTTTAATGCATTGTGATAGAAATTTTTAAAATGTGTGGTTGAAAAGATGTGTGACCTATGAAAGATGTGGTTAATCTTGATTGTTTGATTTTGATTTAGATTAAAATCAGATTTTAATCCATCCCAAATAGGTTCATTTGCACTGAAGTCCTTTAACTTTTTTTAAAAATTCATAATATTATGATTCAATTTTTTTTAGATAAAATTTAAATATCATTTTTTATCAAGCGAGGAATCTAAAAATAATTAGATTATATCTTTGAATGGAAATAGTTACTTGTTAATTAGCATGTTAAAACAAAATTGTCGCCGTGAAAACGATATAACATAATTAATATTTGAGACCGACCCACATGTTAAATTTCATATTATTCTTTGGTCATTACACAAAAAGTTTCTTTGATAAAAAAAAACGCACAATTTACTCTTTTTAAGGGACTTGTGGTCCTCATGTGCTAAAGTAGATTAGTTTTTTCAAGTGATATCCGAATTCGACTTCGGATTTTTGTGTATTTCATTATCAAGAGATATATAACACACACATTATTATTAGTTACATCTTACGAATGTAATGATTAATTCACATAACTCAACAGATATCAAAGGTTTCACTATTTCCTCAATATTCCTATATAAATATTGTTAAAAAATATGGGTCATGGGTCGCAACTCCTCATAACCTCCCATAATAAAACTTCCAATTTTTGTCCAGCAATGAAGAACAAAAAAAAATGGTAGAAAATAAGTGAAATTCCTATGGAAAATCACTCAAAAATAGAAAAGTGTCGAACCACATATATTGCCGAAAAACTCACAAAATTAGGCATTTTAATTGTGAATAATAATCATCTTCCATTATGATCGGGGATTGAGACTGAAATAGTAGCAAGGTAGACCTCCGTGTTCGCCTTGATGAATGCGGTGGTCCGGTTGCTCTAGATGGTGGTTGTTACCTGCAAAATGAGGTTGGGGCTTTCTCCCCCGTTGTACCTCCGGCGTGAGAATTAGTAACGAGTTTTGAGAAGTATTGATGGAATGCAAAATAGTTCGGGTTTCAAGAAAAAAAACCTTTTCTCACATTGGGGTATTTATAGGCACCTGATGGCACGCCCCCTGCTCCGCGATTTACGGTGTCACGTGTCCCACGTATGCCTTCCCACTCCCCCACGTTCTGTAGCGTTAACACCCACTCGCATAGCGGTTGGTCATGGCCGAGTTTGATGTTGGGTGATTCTTGTCTATCTCATGGCCATTTATTTGGCTAAGTATAGTGGGGGTCGACGTCGCTGGCCTCTTAATGGTAGACGGCCCATGGGGGTCGATGTCACCATGGGGGGGGTGCATTGAGCAGCGGTCTTCAAGAAAAATCGTGAACACCATCCTATATCACTAGCCCCTCTGCCTCTTGTTGAGACTTATCGATAAGAGGTAGCATTTTATGACGCCGAATGGAAGTTTTGGGTTCAAACCAACTGGAAATGGAAAAACGAAAGTATCGCTAAAACTTCAACTGTCCGGTAGAAGGCCTTAGAGTGCGAATTTGGGGTTGGAAACGTCCTCAACCGGGGTTCTCCCCATTAACACGTCGTAGAGCTCTGAGAGACGTTTCCGAAAACATATTATAATAGAAAATCTGACAACGGTGCAAAAAGTTATGACCATTTCTTTAATTCCAATGTCAATCGTCCGTGTTGGCGCTCCACCATTGGTCCTTGGTTTTGGGGGGAAATTTCCCCCCAAAAATCTCAAAATTTTCAAAGCCTCCTACTATTTAAATGTTAGTGGGGCATTCATTCATCATTTCCTCCTCTAGCTAGAATCTCCATCTCTCCACTTCCACCCAAGGTAATCTCATTCTTCTTTTCATTTCATCTTGTAATTTATCATGTACAAGACATTCATATCTTCATCCGATGAAAGAGAAGGCGAGGAGGCGAGGGGGTCGATCGACCCATTGCTTGATGGGTCGGGCGACGGCGAACCGCCCCCGACCTCGTCGACCAGCGCCGCTGGTCGACCAGCGCCAACCAGCGACGCTGGTCGACGGTCGACCAGCGTTGCTGGTCGACCACCGTTGACCAGCGACGTTGCTGGTCGACATTCGGCCAGCCGTGAGGCTGGCCGAGTGTCGGCCAGCCTTGCGGCCACTCGGCCGTCGTCCAGCCGCGAGGTTGACCGGCGGTTGACTAGCCCTCGGGGGTCGATTTTTGTCGAAAATTCGCGAGTCCTTTCCGAGTCAAACACTTCAATATATTCGGCTGAACTTCAAGATTTCCAACCGACTTCTCCAAAACGCCATGTTGGGTCCACTAAATCTTTAAATCAAAACGTAGAAATTGGGCGAGATGCCGCGGGTGAGGAGGTGGTTCTTGAGATTCCCAAGTGTCATAGCTTATACAACTCCCCAATTAAGTTAGAGAAGTCGCTTAAGAAGTATGAGCGGGTAGACAACTACATATATAGAGCCCCTAGGCCGGACGAAACACTTCCCGGAACCGATCCCCGCGAAGTTGCCGTTTACAAAGACGTCATGGATGGTGGTTTTCGCTTTCCCATACATCCTTTCTTTGTATCGTTATTCAACGAGTTCCACCTTACTCCCAGCCAAATAAATCCCAACGCATGGAGAAAAGCGCTTTATTTCCTATATGTTTGCCTTCTCAAGGAAATTCCTCTTTCAATGGATCTTTTTAAGTGTGTCTTCGAGATGCACGAGTTAGCCCAAAGCAATGCCTTTGTTTACTTCACCGCCAGGGTCCCATTGCTCTTCCCGAAATTTAGGAATTCCAACAGCGGGTGGAAATCCCGATTTTTCTTTGTTCGTCCTCATGAGGGCCAATTCCCGTTTAACACCTATTGGAGGCACCCCCTAATTCGTCTTTTCAATAGCGAAGTCGAGATCACCCCCATTCTGAATACACAAATCCAAAAGTTGACCAAAATTCCACCCCTTGCGCCTGATTTGGAGTCGGTTCTGACCATGAGGAACATGTTGCTGGTTGGGATTGGTCGTCCTACTGGTGGGTTTTCATACCCTGCTTATAAGTATTATTTTTTGGAGTCACTTTCGTGTTGTTCTCTATTGGTTGATTTGGACTGACTTGATGGTTTGTGCACAGATATGGATCTTGACTTGGACGAGGTATTGAGGTCTTTGCCCGAACCAGGGAGTGATGAGGGGTTTGCCCCTATTGATGGTAAGATTTTTACATGTCTCATTTTTCTTCTTCTTTGTTGCACTTCTTGGCATGTTACTTTGTAAGCTTGATAGTCTTTGTTTTGTTGACGTAGGCATGGACTTCAACTTAGGGGTGACCATGGACTCCTTGGTGGAGCGCGGTCATGAGAGCGACGATGATCCACCTCCAGCTTTGTTGAAGAGAAGAAAGGCTCGCGATGGGGGAGCACAGCAGCCTGCAGATGAGGAGGCTACTCAACTTTCGGACGACCCCGCAGATGCGGTCCCACCACCCGTGGACATAGGGGGCAGCCCAGGTCGTGTAGCGTCCGAGCGTGAGGGTTCTCCTTTACCAGATTTCAAATTTCCTCCTTCTCGAGGCTATTCGGAGATGAGGGCAGTTAAATCTTTGGTTGCGCCCAGGCGTGTTCAGTCGATCGCTTGTCGGAGTGCCGATGACATCGAACGGGTTCTGTCAGTTCACACCCAGAGGGTAGGGTTTTTTTATTTATTATTATTATTATTATTATTATTATTATTATTATTATTTTGGTTTTGATTGTATGATTTCTTGTTCGTTTCAGGCTGTGGCTCTTCAGGTTGGGCTCGCCGAGTCCAGCCGTCGTTTAGCGTCAGAGTTGAAGGAGTTGAAGATTTTTACGGAAGAGAAAGAGAGAGAGGCTCACCGTTACAAGAAGAAACTCTCTTCCTCTAGGAAGTCGATCGAAGATTTGGAGTCTCGTTCTATAGAGCAAGAGTCTGAGATAAACAATTTGCGCTCTGCTTTGGCTCGGGCTCCTGAGGAGGCAGTGGCGAAATACAAGGCTTCTGCAGAGTACGCTAAGGATTTGGAGACCTCGATAGAGCGATACAAGTCGTCTACCGACTTTGCTAAGGCTCTGAATTCTTATGGGGGAAAGGTGATGGCAGCGTCCATCAAGTTGACTAAGGAGTGGATATCTGTTGAGCATCCTCCCGTCGATCCTGCAGGTTTTGATAAGTTTTTGGCAAAGCGTAAGGGAAAGGAAGGCGGAGCCCCCCAGCCTAAGACATTTGGGCAGACGTCTCGAGCCGGGAGCGAGGAGACTTTTCGCTCGAGCTGATCTGATCTTTAGTTGCTTTTGAGCACTTCCCATTATGTTTCTGTCAATTGGTTATTTTGTGCATTCTTCCAGTCCGGGATGTGGACACTTTAGTTATTTTGCACGTTTTCCTGGCTTGGTATGTAGGAATATTTTTGTTACATTCCAAGTATGAGAGCTTGATTATTGATTGCCATTCTGGTTTGCCTTCTTTTCATGATGTGTGTATATATATATATATATATATATATATATATATATATATATATATATATGATGTTTTATGCTAGTTACTGTGTGGTGAGAAGCATTGATTGACGGGCTAGGCGATTTTGAGCCTAGGACCTTTTAAGCTTTGAGAAGTCGGTCATAGCCCCTAGCGATTTTGAGCTAGTCGATTTCTTGACTATTTTGCCCACCACTATACGTCGAGCTGTCTTGCATCGTTGGGGGGGGGGGATTGGGTGATTTTGAGCCTTAACCATTTTTGGTCTTGAAAGCTCACCACCAGTCCCTAGTGACTTTGAGCTAGTCAAGTTTCTGACTTTTTTGCTCACCTCTGTGTGTCGAGCAATCCTGGATCGTCGAGGTCGAGGTCGGGTGATTTTGAGCCTTAACCATTTTTGGTTTTGAAGAACTCACCACCAGCCCATAGCGATTTTGAGCTAGCCAATTTTTAGGCTTTTTTGCTCACCGATGTGTGTCGAGCTATCTTGGATCGTCGAGGTCGAGGTCGGGTGATTTTGAGCCTTAACCATTTTTGGTTTTGAAGAACTCACCACCAGCCCCTAGCGATTTTGAGCTAGCCAATTTTTAGGCTTTTTTTTGCTCACCGCTGTGTGTCGAGCTATCTTGGATCGTCGAGGTCGAGGTCGGGTGATTTTGAGCCTTAACCATTTTTGGTTTTGAAGAACTCACCACCGGCCCATAGCGATTTTGAGCTAGCCAATTTTTAGGCTTTTTTGCTCACCGCTGTGTGTCGAGCTACCTTGGATCGTCGAGGTCGAGGTTGGGTGATTTTGCTTCAATTGATTATGAATCAGCATTTCCAGTGGAATTTAGCTTGCCAAGATTTGGGGACTCAGTAGGCGCACCAGGACGTCCCAGCTAGGCTGGCCCTTCCGTAGCACCCTCATCATCTGCCGCCACTTAGCATTTCCATTAAATAAATTTCAATCAGGTGTGCCTATTGCAGGCATTACATCATGAAAAGCTCCTAACTACAATATTTACAATCGGTCACTACATCAAAGACAAACAAAGAAAAAACAATTCAAAGAAAAAACAATTCTCCTAACAGCTGTATCAAAGAAAAAACAATTCAAAGAAAAAACAATTCTCCTAACAGCTGTATCTATGTTGCTTGTACCCCCTTTTGTTTGTCTACTGATAGTACTGCTTGAGGTGCTCAGCGTTCCATGGCCTGCCTACGGATTTTCCGTTTAAGTCTTTCAGGCTGTAAGCTCCCTTCCCGAGATTTCGGATCACCTCGTATGGTCCTTCCCAGTTCGGTCCAAGCTTGGTTGGAGGGTGGCCCGCCGCTGCTGATTCCCGAAGAATGAGGTCTCCTGGCTGGAAGACTCTTGGTTTTACCCTGCGGTTGAAGTACTTAGCTGCCCTTCGCTTATAAGCCATCATTCGCATGGCCGATCTTTCCCTTACTCCGTCTAGAAGATCGAGCTCTGCATTGGTGGTTGAGACATCAAGCTGGTTGGCTTTCATCCTGCCAGATTCGTTCAAGACTTCCACCGGAACCACGGCTTCCATTCCGAACGATAACTTGAAAGGGGTTTCTCCTGTAGAGTCTCGTGGGGTGGTGTGATATGCCCACAACACATTAGGTAGCTCGTCGGCCCAAATTCCCTTTTCCTTCTCTAATCTTGTTTTGAGGTCCCACAGGATCGTTCGATTTGTGACTTCTGCCTGCCCGTTTGATTGAGGGTGAGCCACCGAGGTGAGTCTGTGATCTATGTGGTAGCTCGAACAGAAAGCTTTGAAGCTGTGGTTGTCGAACTGCCTGCCGTTGTCGGTAATAAGGACTCTTGGTATACCGAACCTGCATATTATGTTTTTCCATGTGAAGCTTTGTATTTTTGCCGTGGTAATGGTGGCCAAGGGTTCCGCTTCAACCCATTTCGTGAAATAATCAATGGCCACAAGCAAAAACTTCCGCTGTCCTTTAGCCATGGGCAAAGGTCCCAGAATATCCATTCCCCATTGAAAGAATGGACTCACCCCAAAAATGAATGACTGCTGCTCGGCAGGAACATGAATCAAATTTCCGTGACGCTGACACGCGTCGCACTTCCTTACCAATGTCTTGGCATCTTCCTTCATTGTGGGCCAGTAGTACCCCTGTCGGAGAGCTTTGAAGGCAAGGGTAGCTGCCCCCGGGTGGTTGCCACAAATCCCCGAGTGTATCTCGAGCAGTACATCCTGAGCTTCTGTTGGATGCAAACACTTCAAGTATGGCATGGTAAAACCTGGTTTGTATAGCCGCCCGTCGATTATGGTAAATGAAGCCGCTCGCATTTTCAGCCTCCTAGACTCATGTGCATCAATTGGCAATTTGTTTTCTGTCAGGTAGTCTACCAACGGGTCTATCCAGCTCTTTTCTCGCTCTGGGCTTGCGACATCGTGTATGAGCAAGATGCTCGACTGTAGTAGGATTTGTACATTAGCAGTGCTAGGTAGATGCTTTGGATTAGTCGACGCCAGTTTGGACAAGGCGTCTGCTCGTTCATTGTCTTTGCGAGGGACCTTGGTTATTTTGAAACTTGTAAACCCCCTTTGCAAATCTCTAACCTTCATCAGATAGGATGCCATTTTTCCATCCTTCGCCTCAAATTCACCTGTCACCTGTCCGACGATCAACTGGGAGTCGCTGCAAATCTCGACTGATGTTATCCCAAGCCTGGCTGCCAGACTCAAGCCCGTTATGACTGCTTCATATTCTGCATCATTATTTGTCGCGGGGAACTCAAAGCGTAACGAATACGCCAGCTCTTCAGATTCTGGCCCCATCATTATGATGCCCGCTCCGGACCCTTCACCATGTGAGGATCCATCCACGAAAATTTTCCAGATTGCTTCGATTGTTGGGGTGGTCAGGCAGAGTCGTTAGCTCTGCGATAAAGTCTGCTAATACCTGCGCCTTGATGGCTGTCCTCGGTCTGAACTCGATATCGAACTCACTCAATTCGATCGCCCATTTTAGCATCCTACCCGACGTCTCAGGTCGATGCAAAATTTGCTTGACAGGTTGATCGGTCAGGACTTGTACGGTGTGGGACTGAAAGTACGGCCTTAGTTTTCTGACAGCTACAATTAATGCCAGTACCAACTGTTCTGCAAGGCTGTATCGAGTTTTCGCTCCCCTCAACACTTGGCTGACGTAGTAAACAGGCTTCTGCATCTTAGGAAACTCCTTCACCAGTACTGCACTTACTGCTTGTTTTGACACTGCTAAGTATAGATTCAACACATCCCCTGGGCACGGCCTAGTCAAGACAGGAGGCTGCTGTAAGGATTGTTTTAAAGATTCCAGGGATTCCTCACATTCCTTGGTCCATTCAAAATTAGTAGAACCCCCAATCGCCTTGAAGAAGTGGTAACATTTATCCGCAGCTCGGCTCATAAAGCGGTTGATCTTTGCTACCTGCTGTCAATCTCTGGACCTCTTTCCTGTTTTCTGGGCTCTTCATTTCCAAAATAGCTCGTATTTTATCCGGATTTGCTTCGATGCCCCTTTGCGTGATCATAAAACCCAAGAATTTGCCTCCCGTTGTTCCAAAAACACATTTCTCTGGATTGAACTTCAACTTGTTTTGTCGGGCCGTGTCGAACACTTTCTGCAAGTCACTAACATGGTTGTTGGCCTTCACACTCTTGACGACCATGTCGTCCACATATGCTTCTATGACCCCTCCGAGCAGATCCTTGAAGACCTTGTTCACCATTCTCTGATAGGTTGCCCCGGCATTTTTTAAACCGAACGGCATGGCCGTATAGCAATATGTCCCCGCGTCAACTATGAAAGAGGTTTTCTCCTGATCTGCTTTCGCCATGGAGATCTGATGATACCCAGAGAATGCATCTAGGAAGCTTAGCCGTTCATGACCCGATGTGGCATCCACCAGGTGATCTATTCTGGGTAGCGGGTATGAGTCTTTTGGACACGCCATGTTGAGTCCGGTGTAGTCTACACACATACGCCATGCCCCGTTCGGATTTTTCACCAAGACAACATTTGCTAACCATTCGGGATATTGTACCTCCCTGATGAATCCTGCCTGCAGTAGCTTGTCGACCTGCGCCGCCTTCTTGCCGCCGCTCCGGGGCTAAATTTCTTTTCTTCTGTTTAATCGGTTTAGCACCCGGTAAAATACCCAGGCGATGTTGTGCAACAGACGGGTCAACCCCTTGTATGTCGTTCGGACTCCATGCAAATACATCCAAATTACTTGCTAGACACTTTACCAACACCTCTTTTTCACCCTGCTCCAGTCCTGGGCGGTAGTTGATCCTCAACCTTCTGTTTGCCTCGGTTATTTCTCGCATACTTGGTCAAATAGCCCCGCTTCAAGAGGCGCTCGATCTCCTCCTTCAAGTGCATACATTCTTCGGTCTCATGGCCATGGTCCTTGTGGAAATGGCAGTACTTGTTTTTATCCCTTTTGCCGGATGATGCTGCCATCGGCCTCGACCATTCAAGCTCTTTCATGTCTCGAATTTCCATTAGTATCTTATTTCGCTGAGTGTTAAGAGGGGTGAAGGCTTTGTCCTCCTCTCGTCTCTGTCTGACAAAACGATCTTGAGGATACCCCCTGCTTACACGCTCATTTCTCTTCTTATCCTTATCAACGGGCATTCGCACATCACCTGATTTCCGCTTATGGGCTCCCGTCTCCCATCCCTCTCTAAGATTTTTCGTGACTTTCTCTGCTTCCTCCGCGTCAACATACTTGTCACCCTTTTTCAACAAATCATGCATTGACTCTGGAGGATTTTTGGAGAGTGACATTTTGAAGGCCCTATTTCGTGTCCCGTTCATTAATGCCGTCACTACTGCCGACATTTGAAGATCCCTTATGCCTAGGGTTGCCCGGCTGAACCTAGCCAAGTACTCCTGTAAAGATTCATCCTTCTCCTGCACCACTTGCATCAATCCAATAGCTGTCTTTCGTTTTCTCTTGCTGCTCATGAAGTATGCGACGAAACTCCTGGAGAGCTCATCAAAAGTTTTTATAGACCTGGGTGCCAGTGTGGCCACCCAGTCTCTTGCTTCCCTCCTAAGTGTCGGGGGGAATGACCTACACATTATCAAGGCGTACGGGGCTGCATACAGCCTCATTAAATCCACGAAAGTACGCAAGTGGTCCAGCGGGTCCGTGACTCCATCGTATGTCTCTATCATGGGCTGTTTGAAACCCTTCGGTAAAGGGACGACCATTATTTCTGGAGCAAACGAATCCTCCTCTAATACCATTTGCCTGCGTCTGTCCTTCCTCCTAGATAGTGCATCGTCTATCTTCTGGGTCATCATTTCCTCTATCTTCTTTTCCAATTCCGTCACGGGTTGGGTAACATGTGGAAACACAGAGCCAGAAGCCCCCATGTCTCCCGTTGTTGGTTGGGTAACCGGCGGGGTAACCGTTTGTGCCACCTGGGGTGGTTGCTCGCGTACGGCCTCCGACGAACTCTGCGGTGGGGCTGAAATTCTCTGTGTCTGGCCTTGCAATAGGGTCATCATGGCCGCCAATTGTGTCTCCAAGGCATTGAATTGACCCTGTGTTACATATTGCGGTGGCGGTGGCGGGACATGACCTCGAGCGACAGACTCTGACTCCGTGTCTGCGGTGTTTTCAACCATGCGTGTTTCACTCCTAGTTCGTCTCCTTGACATAGCTTTTTTGTTCAGTGGATTCCCACAGACGGCGCCAATGAAATAGTAGCAAGGTAGACCTCCGTGTTCGCCTTGATGAATGCGGTGGTCCGGTTGCTCTAGATGGTGGTTGTTACCTGCAAAATGAGGTTAGGGCTTTCTCCCCCGTTGTACCTCCGGCGTGAGAATTAGTAACGAGTTTTGAGAAGTATTGATGGAATGCAAAATAGTTCGGGTTTCAAGAAAAAAAACCTTTTCTCACATTGGGGTATTTATAGGCACCTGATGGCACGCCCCCTGCTCCGCGATTTACGGTGTCACGTGTCCCACGTATGCCTTCCCACTCCCCCACGTTCTGTAGCGTTAACACCCACTCGCATAGCGGTTGGTCATGACCGAGTTTGATGTTGGGTGATTCTTGTCTATCTCATGGCCATTTATTTGGCTAAGTATAGTGGGGGTCGACGTCGCGGCCTCTTAATGGTAGACGGCCCATGGGGGTCGATGTCACCATGGGGGGGGGTGCATTGAGCAGCGGTCTTCAAGAAAAATCGTGAACACCATCCTATATCAGAGACCATTGGAGAACAAGGAAAAACACATTTTGGAGTTTTGAAATGTAAAGTAAAGTAAAGTAAATGATCTTGAAATTCATCATTTCAAATAAGAAACTTGACCCAAAATTCATGTTAAACTAAGGTACTTTTAGGGTCAATTTCATAGGTAAAATAAGACTGCTTGATTTTATAAACATATAATTTCTTGTTTAGACGAAATCTTGAATTAATCAATTCTCTATTTGAATCACATTATTTTTTTAATTCTCATTTTTCTACTCATTTTCAACCACACATTATTAAATAAAATAATATTACACGTAAACTCAATTTTTTTTCAAACTTTATATATTTTTACAACTTCAAAATCTTTCTTATCATTCACAAGGTAAATAGATTATCTTTAACGTGTGAAGCACTCTTTTTTAAGGAAAAAAAAAAACCTTTGAAGGTCGAGTTTAGGGCTCGTCACCTTTTATTTTTCAAACTCGTTCAAGAGATACAAGAAGGTAGTGTTAGGAAATATGAATGGAGTTGATACTACTTCTTACACATATCCCCATGCTTTTATTTGTCCTTTGAGAAGACTTTTTTAGTTTACGTTTCATATTTGATCACTGACTGAAGACAAGTCCTAGTGGTGGGGATAGGTTACAAATATATGCAAGTTTTGTGGGCTCAATTATTTGTTCAAAGGCAAGTTGAAGTAAAGAAAGACTTTTTTATGTTAGTTGCTTCTTTTAACAATTATCTAATTGAAAAAGTTGCATGTTCGTCGGTAAATTAGTACACAAAAAATGTGCAGACAGGCAGAACTCCACTTATACGCACTATGGGATATTTGCTTTGCCTTTTGAACTTGAAAACTTTTTGGTACCTAAAAGGCCGAGACCAACTCACCACTTGAAGTTTGAACTACCTCCCGAAATTTTAGCTTAATTACATTTATCCCCCATTAATTAATGCTAAGGCCGTGTTCGCTCCAGATTAAAATCCAATTAAAATTGAAAATATAGCCGTTATTAGGTCCCACTCGTCTAATAAAAGTCAACAATAACGAATAGTTTTTCAATTTTAATCTGATTTTAATCTCTACCAAACATACTCTAAGTAATATTACACGAATAATGCTACGTAGCTTCACCTAGATTGTAACCTCAATTTAGGTAACGTTAGATGATAGGCTAAATGATACGTGAAATTAATTGAGTCATTTAATTTCATTTATTCACATCAACTTCAGGTAAATTGAGATTGCAAATTTAGTGCGGTTAAATAGCATTACTTATATTACACTCCTGTAAAACATTTTGTTTTACCATTTGATGATTCCTTCTTGCCTTTTACTTCTCAAATGCAATATTTATTTCTTTTTGCTTAATGGAAACACAATAATCAATAGAGGGTTATTTTTATCTAGAAATTATAAAGTGCATGTTTAGAAAGTAATTATAGTTTGTCTAAATATTGACAGCTTTGATTAGAACTTTTATAATGTTTTGACCATAATAGCTGGAAACATTATTTGAATATTTAATTTCCAATTCTTGCCTTTATTGATATTACCCTACCAATTTTTGTGGAATATCTAATATTTTTCTATTGTTGGGTTTAAAAATAAGTTTAATTTAGTTACTTATTTTATCATAATTGATTTTCAAAATATTGTTTTACATTTTTATTAGCAAGTTCACTGCCCCACTTTGAAATAAAGTCCAGTGCTTACATAGAATTCCTGACCATTTTTTTGTCAAAATCGGCCTCTTACTGATGAGACTGAAAATCTTCTCTTGATAACTGTTTAGTTAATTATAGTTAACACTAATTTTTTTCAAAATGTTCGTTATCCTTCAAGTTGGATACACGATCAGTTTTCAGTTGAGATTATTTTGAAAACATCTTCAAAACCTCTATATTTATAAAAACATCTTATACACAATAAAGAACGTCTTTAAATTTGTTAGGTAGAATTTTTTATACATTCCAACAATAATTTTTATTTTGGCTCTTGGAGACGTTCTAAGCCAAAAGTTTTGGTGAAAGCCTCACATTTAATTATAGAGGCTTGGAGAACCGAATGAGTCATATCCAGACCAGTGATCCAAGCTTAGGGTTAATAACTTCATGCGCATACTCGACTTTAAGATTATCTCATATACGAGATGCTTGTGAGAACCTCCCACGTCAATAGGAACTTAATGAGTCCAACTCGGACTTACGATGAGGTTAAGAACTTTGTGTAAAATAATTTTGACAAGTCAAAATGAAATGGTCCCGAGTCTAAGTTAGAAAAGGGGTCTGAGGACCACATCAATCTAGACGAATAGCTTAGTCTCAAGGGCCGATCGCACCCGCTAAACATATGAGTATAATTTGTCACAAACATGTGATCTTTCCATTATAAGAATTCTACGTTGTCATCTACTGCAAATGTCTTCACTTATTGCTCAACTCTCCCTCTAGACATAGAAGGCAGCTAATCAGGTAGAGTTTAGTCTAAAACTATATCAGTTATAGAGAAATTTGATTCACGTAGCATTATGTACGAGGTACATTTCATATATTCAACTCATTTTATACACTTCCCTTTTCTTTCATAAGTATCGCATGAGTTAGCTACAAGATCGTGCATTCTATCTTTGTCCATTCAATAGATTTATTCTGAAAAAAATTAACAATTACAAGTAAAATTTAAAATTCTACTCTATCGTTATCTTCTTGCACATGTAATGAGGTCATACTTGATATGATTATCATATATCAGATATGCTGATAAAGAACCTCTCAAATCGAGACTCATATCACGTAATTAGTAAAGCATTATTCACAGGAATTAGACACCCGTTTTTTTATCTTATCACATCTACCCCATTACTAGGAAATTCAAATTAAATAATAACGAAGAACGTGGTTTAGGTAAGTAATATGCATTTTAAAATTTAAAGTAAAACATAAAATATATATAGCATCATCTCCTATCAAAGATGAACAAGAACCTGTGTTGGCTAATGTTTTCTTGGGAATCCCCATGCCTTAAAATAATTTCTTTAATTTATTCATCACCTTGTGCATATCCGTATCCAAGACAATTAATATACTCTTTTATATAATGTAGAAAAATGATCTAACGAACATCGACGCTTATATTATAATTAGTATCGGTAACATAAGCATATTAATTTATTGATGGATGATTTGTTTATAATTTATTATTACAAAAATAAATAATTTAAACTAACAAAATTGCATTTAAATATGGTCCTCCTTTAAATTCTTGACATGAGAAGATATTTTCTATACATATGTTCACATCTTAAACTAGATTACCACTCACTAAGAGACTTGATTTCTTAGCTCTCGCCCTCGTCCCATCAATGAAGCAGAGGCGAGATAATTATAAATCCTTATAGTAATTTTTTTTCCACTCAGATTAAGAGCCCATTTTTAGAAGAGCTTACTGAGGAAAACATTTTGTCAGCTTTCTCTAAAAATTCTTCTAATCTAATAATGAAAGCACTTTAAGAAAATTATCTTAATATATTCAAAAGCAGTTTCTTAACCTCAAAAATAATTTTTAGCTTTCCAAAAGCTCTACCAAACAAGGCCTAAGTCCAATGAAAAGCGTGCAAGAAATGTAATATGATACAGGATTCAATGTATTTGGAATAAAGCTTAGTTAATCGATATATATCCCAATTATAGATAACACGAATTATTTTCATTTTTCATTTTTTCGGAATCTATTAATTCACTTTTAAGTAATCTTTCAAAACCATTGAATTGTGCAAAGAGGCAAATAAGCATAGGATTCCCATGTAATCTTTAATAGCATAATATATTGAGAAAGAAAAAAAGATTCCTTGAAAAAAAGATTCCAAGACAATTAATATATTATCCTGTCATTATGTTGCATAACAATGCTGCAGATTAATTAATTTGGTCCCTTAAAGAACTTGTAAACCAAACCCTAACAGTAAAAATTGCCGGCTCTTGTTTATTAATTTTTCCATTAATGACATCAATAAGTGTATTACAAATGACAATTATATTATTAAGATGTGTTCTATCGAAAAATGTCAATATTCTTAAGAGGAGTAGCATAAACCATTAAATGTTGGAAAGTATTTTTATATGTAACTGATGTACGAGCTAATTCTTAATATGCACCCATAGATGGTCGCTCATTTTAAATAATTAATCTTGATATGTGATTGGTCATTTGAGTTTTGAGTCAAATCAGATGGCTCGTTTGAGCAATATGGACTAGTCTTTTGTTCCAATTCCTATGATGCATTTGGAACTTATCAACAAAAACGAATCAACTTTGATAGACCATTGTGGCTTTGGTGACAACTAGATCAACACGTTATTGTTTCGAGAGACAAATTCAACTTTATTAGGATGAGTTGGTTAGTATTTTTATATTTAAT
Organism: Fraxinus americana; assembly: GCA_035079005.1. Classification (NCBI taxonomy): domain Eukaryota; kingdom Viridiplantae; phylum Streptophyta; class Magnoliopsida; order Lamiales; family Oleaceae; genus Fraxinus; species Fraxinus americana. The sequence goes on along the minus strand of CM068717.1, from coordinate 31,173,918 downwards.
CGATAAAAGATTTTCCTTAAACATATAATATACATTTTTTAGGTTATGGCGGTTTAAGATTGATATATACACAAGTTTATGATATACTAAATCCATGTAGTTTCCCTTACCTTGTTGGATTTTAGTTTTAGGGGTATCCTCAATTGAGATTGTGATAGATTTTAAAAATCCTTCTAAAATTTAGGTGTTCTCAATTGAAAATTTAATGGATATTAATGAAATCCATTAATATTTAGAGCCTTGTTTGGGATGCATTATAATGAGTTTTTAGGGATAAAAAAGAAGAAATTTTTTTGAATTTACGTTTAATATTATTTTATTGAAGAATGTGTGGTTAAAATAAGAAGAAAGAACAATGTATTAAATTATAATGAAGATCAAACAGGAGTTAGGTGTCCTCAATTTAGATTTTAATAAAATTCAAAGAAATCCTTTAAAATTTAAGTATCCTCAATAACAAGTGAATTTATATAGATTACATTAATATAGGGATTTTAAAATATTTGGAAGGATTTCAAGTTTAAAAATATATACAACCAATCTTTTGAAATTTCACCATATTTGATGAGATTTTTATAAAATTTGTGAAAATCTTAGTTGAGGATAGCCGCATTAGTTTTTTTTTTTTTTTTGGCTTATCTATTATTTTGGAGAGTATTGTAAAAATAATAAATTTCTTAGTCCTTGAAAAGAAAATTTGCATAATTGTTACATCTATCTCTTCCTGAAAAAAAAAAAATTACACTTGAAATTGAATAATGTGGGATCAAGATGAACGAAAAAAAATTATGGTAAATATTTTTTAGATTATATATATAAATAGGTATAATGTGTAATAGGGTTCCAGAAACTAATGCGTATTTTCTAGTAAAATTCTAAATGTTTGAATCATAATTTATTTAAATGTATTTTATAGTGTAGTATCAACGGTCGATCCAACTCTAATGCTCGAGTAGTGATAACTATCTCATCTAAAATATTACGCTATGAGAAAGTGTCATATTTTCATTCAAATATTGTCTAGATACACTCCCTCTTGTGCTACTTAGATCCTGAATTTTTTGTGTTCAAATGCCTCACATATAATGGAGATGACAAGTTTTTTAAGTGGAGACGACAAGATTTAAACCTGAGTATTTTGCGTGGCTATAATATCTTGTTAACCATGCCACATCTAACGGATTAAAAAAAAAAAAAAACGATAACAGGCAAGTACCATTCGACCCGCACTATTGCAATTTCATGGATAGTTATCAACGAATAAAACTGTGCTTCATATTTTCTGCTATATAATATTGTTTTGGATGATATACAAATTTCAAATTAAATTATTATTTTTTAATTCAAGGTACTAAATAATAGAAATTATTATTTCGCAGTCCTAAACGCAACTTGCAATGGGCATTAGACGATTGATCACAATATGAAGTGCATACTTCTATTTTCTAGTAATTAATACTCAGTTTAGTCTACTAGTTTCCCTCCTATTTATAAGTAAGACAATTAATATCTAGATTATTTTGTAATCATAAATAAATTATAAATTAATATCTAGACAATTAATTAATAATTGAAATCATAAATAAATTAAAGAAATGTCAAAAGTAATTTTGTCATTCGATTGATTGGTTAATTGTGAGGACAAACTTTTCAAAGTGAGGTCCTCAAATTTGAATTAGCCATAATGAATTGATAATAGTAATATATGTTGGAATTAATTGATTTATTTGGATCATTAAATATGTAATTTAATGATATTTATTTGGGTCATTAAATATGTTATTTAATGATGTGGGCCGTTGTAATTAATTTGGGTGAATTGGAAAAGTCTCCAATATAGGCCCATATGTTATAAGCCCATTTAAGTGTCTTATATATGGTAAGGAATCCCACATCGAAAGTTTACAAGAAAATAGACTTGTTTATATAGTGGGATGTGTGTATAAGTTATAATTTAATAAGTGACCTACAACTTGGCTGAGTGGTGCTTCGCACCACTCACGCCACGCCCCGGTCCCGGTCCGGGCCCGCGCACGTCTCAAAGTACGCATTGGGCGCTTTAGAGGCGCACTTCGCACGTACGCATCGTCGCGAGTAGCTGAGGAGCCTTATAGTTTTCAGAAATGGAGTCATGGTTCGATGACATGGCGATGAGAGGCTCGATGAGTTGGCATCTTAGGTGGCACACACGTAACAGGTTGCGTCACTTCGTCCTGCATGGTGGTTGGTCCTGTTGGACGTACGCGTGGCAACTGCATGGCTGGTGACTGTTCAGAATTGGTGAATAGGCATGATGAATGGACACTACATTTCGTGGTTTAATCTGGTTCGTCAGATTATGAAAGAGTGCGATCCAATGGCTAAAACAGATTAGATCAAGTGGTCCATTCATGAAATGTTACACATCCTTTCAAGGAGACACTTCAATCTCTATAAATAGAGACCTCCAAATTCGTTTTTTGGACACCAAAATCAATTAATATATTCTTGATTTCTAAATTCTTCTCGTTCCATATTCTGCTAAAATTCCTTCAATATTTTCGTGATTATTTCGTTCGAGTACGATCATTATTTGGTTCGACCGTCAAGGTTGGTATTGTGCAATATCGACTTTGGGAAAAGCGTTGTATCTTGGGAGACAGACGTCCATAATCCCGTTTGCACGTTGTTGGGGGGGCGAAATCTGTCTTAAGGAGATTTGCTTTGGCATACCTCGCTTCATCTTCTTCTTTTTTCCGTTTTTCCTGCTCTTTTATTTGTTCTTTCGATTGGGATAGTCGAATTTCCGACAACAATATATTCAAACAAATAGATATGAACAAATTCACGATTGAAATGCATGAACAGATCGTTCAAAGATCGTGAATAAAGAGCTAGTTGAAGTTGATCACCTTCATTAGGGGGTGGTCGTGGTGTGGAGTTTGGACATTGCATTTGGCCATAAATATTATTACATTTTTTAAGGGCCCTCCGCGGATTTTGGAAGGGACATTTGGCTTTGGAGTGATTTACACTCACGTTCCATTGTCATGATGCGGGCATATGCTATATGGCCAAGTGGTCACAAATTTAATAGGCATGTGTAACATAAAATTTGAGGTTTGACACAAGATGAATGTAAAATCTACGCATAAAAAATAATTAATATGAGGTGAACGAATTTCCAATCTAGCATGCATGCTTGTATGTTGGAGGTTCACACAGAGACTAGCGAGCTTTAAACTTGAAAAATAGCTTAAAAATCAACAAACTAAAGATGCTTGATTGAATAAGTGAAAACGTACCCTCTAATCATAAAAAGATCAATGTGATATCAACAATAACAATCTAATATGTTCAAACTGACTATCAATTTCAGACAAAATCTTGTGCATATTATTCTACAACTCGACCATTCTTTGATTTTTCATCTTCCTCCCTTCCAATCTCCAATAAAAAAGGGTCTGATCACAAATATATAACGATAAATCATTATCACTCTCGATCAACATAACAGTAACACGAACCATTTTAACGAACTCTACTGCAATGAATGAGTAAGCAAGTGGACACGACCCTATGACCACAAAGGCATAACTTTTGGCACCAAAGTGTAAGTTGTACTAAAGCTTAGATTTGTCCTAGAGTGTTTCCTAGTAAGAAGCCATCCATGTAGTATGTTCAACAAGTAAATCAAGCAATCTGTTACCCTTCTCTCTTTATATAGAGCAAGAGGAAATTTTGTTGTTCCTCTGCATAGGTCTATTTAGCAGTTGTGGGACCCAATTTCTTGACATATCTTAACATTAAGAGGACCATCGCGCCTCCTACAATTGCATCCCTAAGCTTTAGCCTGACTCGTGCAACGGTCGACCAGATCATATTCAAAATGGGTCTATCTGATAAAGAAATAAAATTGTAATTTTTTTTTTTATTTTTGTAGGAAAAAATTATTTATGCTAATGGTAAATAAATATAAACAAATAAAAAATCGAACTTGCTAATCAACGTAGTTCTTTGAACCACCACACAGGTGGAAATTCTATGAAAAAACATTAACGAAGATAAAGGAGGGGCATTAGGCCAAAATCTCATACCTTGAATGTTTTAGACGATTGCTATGTCACTTAAAGTTAATTATATTATGCATGCAATGTGTTATACGGAAGGGATTAGATACATGGAAGTCGCTGCATACCTTCATCATTCCATCAATATCTGGTTTTTGGAATGACAAGGGTGAAGCAGAAGTGGTGCAGACAGATCATAGACCTTTTGTCGCAGAAGAAAAATCAGTGGAAATGTTCATGTACGAAGGAAATTATGGACTTGTCAAAGTAGTCCAAGATGGAGAAGAAACTCAAATTGTTGCACAGAACGAAGAGCCGTTTTCAGTAGATGCACTCACTGAAATGTTCAGTCAAATGAGGCCAAACATAATGGCCTTGGATGAGCCAGTAATTGGCAAAAAAGTAATCAAGGAGTTTTAAATGAGTTGTAAGCAATAAAGGCAAATGGCCGATATTCAGGCCTTCAAAGCCAAGTTAATAGTTTTCAATAAAGAATGTAAAGATAAGACGAAAGAAGAAGCATCCTTGAAAGCATTAGGAGACAAATTGGCAGTGTTCGAGTTGGAACAAAGTATTGGTTGAGAAGTCAATAAGGTGGATTGTTTAGAAGAAAAAGTGCCTATAAGGGACATGGATGTTAAAGTAATGAGGATCACCAAACCTGGATACGCTCAAGCACAAGACCCTCTGATTAAAGTAAATATTGGCAATGAAGGAGAAGATCGCCCAACATTTGTCAGCTAGATGCTCGATCAAGAGGTTAGTGACAAATTAATCGCTTTATTAAATGAATATAATGATTGTTTTGCTTGGGAATATGAACATATATCTGGTTTAGATAGAGATTTGGTGGAACATAGATTGTCAACCAAGCTAAATTTTAAGCCTCATAAGCAACCTCCTAGGCGTTTTACTCCGAATGTACTTCCTAAAATTAAGAAAGAAATAGAATGATTATTAAAAGCAGACTTTATTAGAACAACCAGATATGTCGAATGGTTGTCCAATATCGTGCCAGTACTAAAAAAGAATGGTAAATTAAGGGTATGCATGGATTTTAAGAACCTAAACATAGCCACGCCTAAAGATGAATATTCAATGCCAACGGTAGATTCTTTAGTAGACTCGACTACCGGACACGTAATATATTCCTTCATGGATGGGTATTCAGGATACAATCAAATTTATATAGTTGAGGAAGATATACACAAAACTATACATTGATTAGTGATTTTAAGTGCCAAGTGATTCCATTATAAATCAATATGAAATCGCCCAAGAATTGTTGGAAGAATTCGACCAAGTAGAGCTTCAATGTGTCAATAGGATATATAATGACATAGCAAATGAGTTGGCTCAAATGGCCTCAGGGTATTCAAAAGTTTTAAATTGGAAATCTACTTGTGAATATGGGGTAATATTACCCGTAGTCCAAAGAAGGGCAAGAAAGATCGAAATTCATTGCATACAAGATGGAAATGCAATAGATTGGAGGGCAGAGATTAAAATGTTCCTTAAAGAACCTAATAAAGGAGTTAGTAGAAAAATGAAGTTGCGTTTGCTAAACTATACATTGATAGATGAAGAGATGTTTAAGAAACTCTCTGATAGTATATTACTAAAATGTGTAAGTTTGCAAGAAGCCGAACGATCATGGATGAGGTGCATGAAGGGATATGTGGAGCTCATCAAGTCGACCAAATGATGAAATGGTTAATTATTAGGAGTTGATATTTTTGGCCCAAGATGGGAGAATCATGTGCACAACATGCGAAGAGTTGTTTAGCATACCAAAAACATGGTCCGATATAAAGAGCGCCAACAAGAGAGATTGTACCTATTATCAAACCCTGGCCGTTCAAGGGTTGTGCGATAGACTTGATAGGGAAGATTTATCCCCCATCGTTTAAGCAACATACATTTGTTATGTTATAGTTACAACTGGTTTTTTCACTAAGTGGGTAGAAGCGATACCTTTAAAGGAGATCACCCAAAAGAGTGTCATAGAATTTATCCGTGATCATATTATTTATAAATTCGAGATTCCACAAACTTTGATGGTAGATCACGCAACTTCCTCGAATGGAGATCAAGTGAAGGAATTCTTGAGCGAGTTTGTAGTTAAGTTAGTGAACATTACGCTCAATCCAACGGACAGGCAGAATCTTCTAATAAGATTCTAAAAAAATATCATAAGAAAGATGATAGATAAAAATGCCAGAAATTGGCACGAATATCTAAACACGGCTTTATGGGCTTATAGGACGTTGCCTCGGTCAAGTATCAAAGTTACTCCTCTCCAACTTACTTATGAACAGAAGGCCGTTTTGCCTATGGAGATCAATATGTAACCAATTAGAGTGTGTTTGCTACATAAGTTAAGTGATGGTGAATATACCGAGTCACTAGTTTAAAATTTATTGGAGTTGGACGAGTTAAAATTGGACGTCCTAAATAGATTACAAGTTCAAAAACAAAGAATGGCTAAATTTTATAATAAAAAAGTTATAGCCAAGTCTTTCAGTCTGAGCGAGTTAGTTTGGAAAACAATACCCCATTTGGATAGTAAAGATCCAAAGTATGGCAAGTGGTCGCCCAATTGGGAAAGACCATATAAAGTAAATAATGTGTTGCCTAATAGAGCCTATCATTTAGAAGATTTAGATGACACCAAGCACATGAGGTTCATTGATGGAAAATATTTAAAGAATTATGTTCATTCCTTATGGGAAAGTGAACAAATAAAGGCGTAATCAATATAATTTCATTGAAGGATCGTAGATAAATAAGGTAAGAATGAAATACGTTCAAATAAATTCATTTATTATCAAATATTCATTACAAATTATGAGATACAAAGTACTAAATACTCTATAAGCTACAATTGAGAGCAGACTAATTCTTCGATCGATCGCAAAGTAAGAGGGTGAACTGGCCTTGATCGTCGTCCTGATTGTACTGCTGCAAGGGCAGGCAGAGAGGTTGAGAACCACTCTCAACAAGCAAAAAGGAAGAAAAGTACCCTCAAACCACCTGCCTAATTGCATTGCTGCAATAACAGGCAAGGAGGCTGAGAAGCACTCTCAGCAAGCGAAGTGGCCTGAAAGGCATCCTAAAAAATTGCTTCCATCATTGAACTCCTTATAGAGAACATGGAGACGATGGGAAGAATTTTGCAGGCCAAAGAACATTTTCTATATCTCCTATACCAAAGGTGATGTCAAGATAGATAGAAAACTGGGGAGATCAGTTGATCCATTTCTATCAAAGAGGAAAGTGTTTAATCAATTATATGAGATGTCAAACGTTGGCAACAAGTTCGTTTTTGGAAAAAAAGAATGGAAATAAAAATGATAAGTGCGAAATACACGCGTATTTATAGAGGCGTGAAGGCGAAAAGACAGAATATGAACGACCACATTTGTGCATAATTAAATGGCCCAAAGTCTTGGAAAAAGAGATGGGAATACCAAGGAAGAATGTACATGAGTCTTAGATGCTTGGGGGATTGACGATTAAGGAAAACGTCAATTAATGTGCAAATAAATAAAACAGTCATCCATTAATGACCATGGTTGCCGTTACATTTAAAATTAACAACAGCAGCCAGTGCGAAATTACAAAAGGAAGTTAAGACGTCAAATGTCTTAATTACAATTTACCCTAGGTGGAGCGCATTTGTTGTCTAAGCTTCTCCCATTCTCCTTTTTGCTCATTCGAAGCAGTAGATAGTTTAACCATCATCCCATCGTCAACTTCCAACTTGGAGTAACGCTCGAGCAAGGACTTACTTCGTTCAACCTCTTGAGAAGTATTGCGCCTTTTAGTAGTCAATCTGGCCATACAGTCATCTATCCTTGCTTGAAGCTTCTTCACCTCTACAGCCAGATTCACCATCATCAAGTCTTCAAGTAAATTGCTCTTTGTCTTCTCGATTTTTTTCAAATAAAGACTCATTTTCAGCTACAGCACGAATATACTGAGTCTTCTTGGCCTTCAATTCTATATTTTTTGCCAGCAAAGAATTTATCTCTGAATGGATGATCTTCAACATTAGCCTAATATCATATGAGACTTTAAGTGAAGGGAGCTCAAGTGCTTTGGCCATTTTTTCACTTAGAAGGTCAAATTTCTCTTTCTGTTTGAAAACACTGGCCTTGTTGATATTCAGATCCATACAAGAAACATATTCAAGCACGGACTGCTTGAGTATATTTATGTTTTCCTCTGAGAAGGGTGTAGATGAAACAGGCGCATGACTGGCCGACGAAGAGTGAGAAGCAACGCTTTCTCTTATTTATTCCCAAGAGGTAAACACATCTTGAATTGAGTTTAAAACGACATCAGTAGTTTGCAAGAGAAATACAAATTGAGTATCTTCATGACAATGAACAAAGTAAAGATGAGAGATAAAACAAAAGCTACCTCATCACTAGCTTTTGGAATTGGGGCACCTCACTAGCAGATGCAGCCACTTGTGGAGATTTCTCTTTGAGCAGGTTCTGCCACAATAGGCACATCCGTGGAAATCTCTACAGAATTCAAGAGGCAATGGATCAAGAGCCAAATGATACAATCAGGGATAAAGGTAGAAAAATATGTGTTACCTTCTGATTCAGCACTCGGTGGGTCGATGCCTTCAGAAAGTTGTAACTCTCCAGCTGGTACTGGTGAAGACTCTGGGTTTAAGCACTTCTCTTTAGGCAAAATCCCCACATCAGATGACTTGGATGAAGCAGTTTTAGTTGGAAGTGATGAAACAGGGGCTGCCACGGCTAGATCCTTTGAAGGAGAATTCGAACTCTTCTGAAGAAATTCAAGTAAACATTAACCCATGAAGAGTCATATTTACGAATAAACGAACTTGAATACGTTTCTCCTGACGATGAGAGGAGCATCATCAATAGGCGAGACTGGTGAAGATGAGGCTGGCCGCTTAAGATTGGAAGCACCCTGGCTGCACTAGCATGAGCATAAGGGGAAATGATGGAAAGGTCGGAGGTTTAGTGCGAGTAGGTGAAGAGGGACCCTTGATGGATACATGAGGAGCGAGAATGGGAGACATAGAGGAAATCCCTAACTGATCTAGCATGTGGAAAGCGCGATTGGCGTCAGTTGTGAGAGTCTATGTTTCATAGACGACTAAAGTTGGTTAAAAAGAGGGTGAGTAATAAAACTAGGATTGAAAGGAACCAAAGAGAAACCTTTAGTCAAAAGGTTATTACGGGCATCAATGGCTTGTGCTTCAGTTTTATTTATGACATGAAAACGGTCTATTAAACTCTTAGAAAAACAAAGAGGAACATGCCATGTCTAGCCAAAACCAAGCGACGAGCAAAAAATTGGGGAACATATATCTCGACCCCAGCTTTAGCATTTGTTCCAGTTATAAAATCATGGAATAGCTCTCTCTCCGGTAAACAAATTGAGCCCAAATAGGCAAATACATTCTCGCTTCATCCATGGTAGAAGGAGGTCGCACATAAATAGGAATTTGGTGAGCAGAAAAAGGAAAAAAGGAAGAAGTTGGATTCAAATTGTAAAAGAATGTGAAGACGTCCCTAGTGGACATATTAACAGGGCCCAATTGATGGATAAATAGCCCGTAACAACTGACCGATCGTGGAGGGGACGATGGAGCACCAAGTTGTGGTAAATATGCCTTCAGCCACAATTGAGCGAGCCAAAGAGGCCCACTGCCAGTGGGAGATGCACCAGTTCTCAATTGAAATTGGAGGGAAGCCATGCCTTTATAAAAGGCGGCTAAGAACAACGAGCAAAAATTCAAGGACCTACCACGTGTCAACTCATTCGCTATGGGTAAATCAGAAATGATCTAATGAGCACCGGTGCTCATGTTATCCTAAGCACCAATGAGTTGACACATTAATTCATTGGTGGATAAAGATTTTGTGAGTTCCAATCCACCAATGAATTAATGTGCCAACTCATTGGTGCTTAGGATAAGATGAGCACCGGTGCTCATTAGATCATTTCTGATGGGTAAATAACTCATTGAGGGTTTCATTCTAGGCACACAAATGACATATTTACAAAGCCAAACCTGAAGAAAGGCTATACGCTCAATGTGAGAAGGCTCAGAGCTAGAGGCAGTATGAAGGCTTTGTATGCCTAGTAAGACTCAGTAAGTTTTTTATCGAACTTTGGGGCAGTACTAGTACCAAAATATCGGGATAAATGGTATCGCCCAGGGGAGGAAGATTTACAAGGGCTCCAACATTCCTCAGGGTGATGGACATTGGGCAAAGGGGCAAAACAAAAGTATTATATTCTGAAAACAAAAAATTTAATGTAGTCGGAAAAAACACAGAGTCATAGATTGGGGGATGGAGTGCAATTTCTGGTAAGTCTGAAATCCCAGCACGATAAAAAATGGCTTTGGTAGGGCCATGTTTTACTAAACGTGCATGCCAAATATGAAAAGTAGAATCAAATTTAGGCGAAGTACGAATATCTCATTCCCGGATTGGCTTTAAAGGAAATGGATTCAGAAAAGGAGGATCTTGAGGACAGGGAAATAACTGACCCACCGCCGCTTTTCCAATAGATTCAATGTCTTTAAACGATGGACCCAAGTAGAATTCATTGAGGTCTGGGTTAGCTAATGAGAGAAAAGTCGAGATTACATATGGCCTGGCAAGGAGGGTTGGGAAATCTTCGAAACTAAGGCTGTTATCAGAAGGGGTTTGTGGAGTCACCATTTGCAACAAAATATACTCTTGGTGAAGGTTCTTGAAGGCGTAGTGGAGAAGCAAGACGATGAACAGTAACTTTTGTAGAACGCACGATGTGAAGACGTGAAAGTAATGGCGCGAGGAAGTGACTTGTCTTTTGGAGGGTTTGTAACGTTGCACCTTTTTCAGATTATAGAAGGGTTACAATCAAACGGAAATAATGATTGAAATTCTTGGGAATTTCAAATATTACCGAAAAACACAAAGAAAGAATATGGCAAAGATTAATAATTAGTATTAATTCTGCCATATTGGGGGGTAATTGTTGGCATACAAAAAGTGTATCCCAAATGAGTAGCACATGGGATAAGATCCAGTTAAGAAGTCCAGGATGAAGGTCCAAATATGACCATTAATAAATCCAGTGGAGGCCCACGAACAAGGTACCGTCATCGCCCAAGCTTGCAAGACGCCCAAGATCTGAGCAAGTGAAGTGCCTTTAAAATCGTCCAGAGCGAATGAGCTTATTATTGCCCAAACCTTCGAATCGCCCAGGATCCTAGCAAACATGAGGTAATATGGTTATCCAGAGCAGCAGTTATTGAAGCGGTTATTGAGTAACCTTATCACACCCCAAGATCCAAGAATCACAGTTGTAGGCAGTTGAACGACGAAAGTAATGTCAACAGTTAGAGATGGCAGTTCCACGACAAATCAGCCATCATGAGGAAAGTGGGTAGTTATAGAGCAAACAAGCAGTTTCCAAACAGTTTGTCATGAAGAAATTCTCAAGGAAATATAAAAAGAAGCAAAGACAGAGAGAAGAAGACCCCGAATCAAACACTCTCAAACAGAGAATATGTAATTTCAATTTTTTAGATTAACTTTAATTATCCCTTTTCAGTACTCGTGTGATGCGCCCCTTGGAGGCATTCTATTTATTTCCAATTATAACTTTCATCAATAAAGCACCAATTTTTAGACTTTTTCTCAAGAGGTTTGTCCCTTATACAATCGTCCGATTCCCTTTTTAATTGTTAGCGACAATCTGCGCGAAACAAAAACAAAGAAAGGATCTTATTTCAAGTTACAGAGATTCGGTAGAAGAGCTTATCAATTTCGAAATCTGAGATGTTCATCTTTATCTCTTATTGAAGAAAGATATTTTCTCGTAGTTGCTCCCTTGAAGTGTGGTCTATCAATTACTCATCAATTTATGAACATATTTATCTTTAATTAATAATTGTGGGATCTGTACTCGGCACCTTATAAAAAAAGTCGTTCCTTGCAAAAGAAATTATACAGCTTACTTTCTGCTTTGTTTTTGCACATTACAATATCAAACCTAATCCACCGTAGTGGGTGGCACAAAGGGTGTCAAGACCGCCGACGATTACATCAAATGAGGTTGTAAGGAGATTCTTTTGGGGTTTGCAGATTTGCAGGGTGGGGTGGGGTGATTGGATTTTTTTTATATGAAAAATGTATAGTTACCCATTTGCCCTTTAAAAATTAGTTAACAATTGACCAGACATTTGATTTTTGGTCAACTAATGGTCAAACTAACGGTTTTTATTAATTTGAATTCCGGGTACGAGTTTTTTAAATGTTTGGTACTGTGAGTGGCACAAGGTTTGGGCAAAATCTACAGCTAAGTGAAATATTTGGTATAGTGGCTGCAATTTTCTCAATTAAGAATATTAAACATGTGAGAAACAAATCCCTAGAATTGAAATTAATAATAACAAAAAACTCCCGGGTAAGCAAAAGTCCCAAATTTGAAATAAGAATCTTGCCCCATCTGCTAACTACTAGCACCTCTTGCATGATTGATGTTCCCCGCTCCTGAAGACTTGGGAGGAGTCTTCCAATATCGAAAGCATCATCGCCACCGTAGCAAGAAAGAGACAGAGGAAATGTGTAAAAAAGTAGACGAGGAACTAGAAGGAGGAGGAATTGATGAAATTTGGGTCGAAGAAAAAAAATTGGAAGGTAAAGTTATGAAAAATGGAGATGAGGGTGCGGTGGTTGTGGTTCCGGTGTCGACTGGGGTGGGATTTATGGATGCGGATTATGAAATGGAGGAAGGAGATGAACGTATTAAATACGGTGGGAGAATGTTTTAATCTTTTTAGGGTATAAATCTAATTTGCTATCTTTTTAGAGTAATGGGCCTAATTTCCTCAACATGCATTTCATCACCTTTTTGTCCAATTACTCTGAAAGTCTCTCATATTCATCTTGAAATTGCGGTTGCCTAATCTATTTAAAGGTGTATATCAATAAAACTATTTCAATTTAACATTCCCTTTTGGTATGAATCCGTAATTTTCCCTTTGGTATGAATCCGCATTCCCCCCCAAATCTCTTTTATTTAATCCCTGCTTTGGAAATTTCTCTCGAATGCATTAGAATTGCAAGAATATTCAATTCCATGCTAATTTATGTCACTGAATATATTACTAAGCCTAGATTTATTTATTTTTGAATTATGATCTGTCGGATCATAGTTTCCCCAAGTTCATTTGAGTGAATTCTCAAAGTGGAACTTCATATAAAGCAATAAAAATTTTCCACATTTGCATTCTCTTTGTTGAATTATAGAGAATATAGAGTTCTGGAGTTTATTAATCAATCTCTTGTGTATGGTTTAGTTTTTAAACCTAGAAATTTTATTCAGGTACTGGACTGACATCTTCAGCACCTTTTAAAGTTATTTTTGTGTTAGGAATCATGCAGCACTGAGTGCTTCTCATGGAAAAATTGTACTCTTACTTTGGCAGCACAATCAAGTATATAAACGAATAATAAAGGAAATATGTGATTGTATTGAATTCTCAGGGTTCAGAGAGAGTTCAAGTTCCCTCCAAATTAGCCTGTAGTTTGAGTTTGAGATATTAGAACATATGCACCTTAATTTATTTATAGGACAACAAAGTTCTATCAGAAAGCCAAACATCCAACAGCAGGAAAGCCAAACATCTTGATGGTCTCTTTTCCAGGCTCAGCTGTTTCTGTTTCATCTTCAGAAAGCCAAACATCCAACAGCAGGAAACAGATCAACATATGCTAATATTCATGCCGCAGTGAGGATTTCTTTTGTATTTTTCTTTCCTGGTCTTATTTTCTGTAGCTGTTTTTAAGAGTTCTTGTAGCACGTAGATAAGTATTATCAAAGTCCAGCATTGATTAAATTTCACCCGCACTGGAAAATATTCTTGGCTCCGTCCCTGGGGGTTTGGGAGGTTGGTTTAGCTCTATTAGTACTGATGATATAAAAGAATTGAACGAAGTAATTTGAGAATGGCGTACTCGTTGTTATGCTTTTTGTTCATTGAATTTCCATTTGGGTTAAAAGCAGAGTTGGTTTATCCACTTGAGCGATGCAGGTGTGTTCAGATGGAGCAAGGGATAGTTGTCAGAATGATGAATGCACTTGAGCAGTTGGCCACCCTTGTCCACCACTAAGAATAACACGAGAAACCAATTTAAGCTTGACAAACTGACCAACCAGAGAATCCTTCAGCATGAATAATGATTAAGTCCTTACCAAAGCCTTAGTCTAAGACAATTCTTGGATTAAATCAATAAATGCTCACAAAACTTTGAGAGGAATACTACTTAACCATTGAACTAAAAAAGAATTTTCATAGAGTACACTCTTCAAACTATGCCTTAACTTACAAAGTTCTATCACTAGGATTCAATGAATCACAGCTAACTTTACCATTGAAGTGTAAGAGGTAGGCACCACAACACTGTCAAGCATTATATAGCGAAGGGCAATCCATATTGTTTATGATAGATTTTGAGCATCTAGAACAACAACAAACTAAAGATTAGGGCGAACAAGTTTGGATGGGCTACATGAATATTTTGTTATTGCAATTCTGTTCACAAGTATATTTCAAGCATATGCAAATGTAAATATCAACTGTGAATATTATCTCTACTGTCCAAGTGATATGACCAATTCGATAACTATTAAAATATTGGTATAAAAAATTAAAATAAAGTGAACAAAATTGTGTGAACTTCATGTTGAATTTGTTTATATCTTCTACATGCGTGCTAGTTTAAGGTGATTTGATATTTTTATTAATTGTGAGTTATTACAGAATTTTGTTTGCCAATTACATAGCAGAATGAAGATTGTCCAATTCCAACCTGTTGATATGATAAGTGACCTTCCTGATAATGTCATAGAGATCATTCTAATGTGTTTGACAATAGGTGATGCTGCAAAGACTAGTGTCTTGTCAAAGCAATTGAGGTATAAATGGGTCAAACTGCCATAGCTGGTGTTTGATGATACATTATGGCAAGAATCAGAAAGAAACCAAGAATTAGCTAGAATGAAGTTTGTAGGGATCCTTTACCAGATTCTTTTACTTCACCAAGGATCCATCACTACGTCGAGCCTCATTATTCCAAAACTCAGAGGTGGTTCTGAAATTGGCCACTTGATATATATCTTATGGAAGAAAGGTGTTGAAGAATTCACTTTGAAAATGAACAAGAATGAAGTGTACGAATTGCCTTCGTCACTATTGTGTTCACTATTGAAACATTTGATACTTGTTCGATCAGTCCTCCACCAAGCTTCAAAGGTTCAACTTGGCTGATTACACTGGAATTGCTTGATGTCATCATTGATACTGACTGAAGTATTAGGAAGTTTTGATATCTAGCTCACCAGAACTGGAGCAACTAGCTAGGGTTGCATGTCCCAGCTGGATTTCACCACTTAACAATTGATGCTCCTAAGCTAAAACTCGTTACATTGAAATGTTTCTGTGCATATGTTTATTTTAAGAAATCCACACTTCTTGCAATAGTTCAGTTGCTTCCTTAACTACTATATGTTACAATTCTATCATTCATAGAAAATATAACATCATTGAGTTTTTTGATTCCCTGCCCGCACTTCAGCAACTGTGAATAGACTATCAGATGATTATAAATATAATTTCCTTGAAATCATCAAGTTAACTATATTTGATCATGCTTTTGCCATCCACTTTCATGATTTTGGCAGCAGGTCAAGTCCAAACAAGGCTTCCAGCTACTTTAGTCCACCTTAAATTCTGAGTTTATTCTATATATGTTTAGACTCATCCGAGGATCTCTATTATGTTCTTTGCTTGTTCAGAAGCTCCCCCAATATTGAGAAACCGAAACTCCAGGCAAGTAATGGACACGACTATACAGTTTACAATATTCTATTTTCTAATTTAACCTAAAAGTTTAAGATAAGCTATGATGCACCGACACGGACACGTGTGTCCGACACGATACATGTCGGGTACGCCGACATGCGATTTTAAAAAAAGGTACAGACACGATACGTCATCGACACGCTGATTAAATTCTTAAAAATTCTTCATTTATATAGTATAAATTTAGTTTTATACTTGTTATTAATTTTTCTTGTTGATATCTTTTAAACATGAGTACCTATTTGTTACTTGCTAATAATAATTTTGAATTAAAAATATATAATATTTCTAATATAAAAAGAAAAATGATTACGGTAGAGTGTCCGAGAAGTGTCGGTACACGCTTTTCTAATTGAAGTGTCCGTGCTACAGAGAAATTACGTGACTTTTTGTCATATTGTCTATATTTTGCACAGGCCATCTGTTGATGCACATCCTGATCTAGACTTTTTGAAATTGCAAGACTACTCGGATATATATTTTAATCGACTTCAAAAAGTGAAGCTGGAATATATTTCTTCAACAGTTCCTGAAATGACACTCGTCAAGCTTTATTAGAGAAATCACCGAAGCTTGATAGGATGGTGATCAGGTTGAAATGGCTATTAGAGAAACTTGCTGATAAAGGATTTGGGATTTTGATAAAGACGAACAAATTTGAGCACGCGTCACCAAATTCAAAAGGTCATTTTTAAAGCTTTGGATGAAACTGAACTGTGGTAGTTGAGCTTAATGCTGGCTCGCTTACTAGCTCAAAGAGGTCAGAAGTACTTTGAAATCTTGTGATGTGGGCTTCTTGAGACTAGAAACTCTTTTTTTTTTCCTGAGCGAGTGGCGAATAATATTATGCTAGCTATATCTCAGATTTCAAACTTTCTTAAGAAAAGTCTTCTTGAGATAATGCCTTACTTTGCTGGATAGATTAATATAAGAGCAAGTAGACACAATGCAATGGTGAAATCACTAAATTGTTACTAGCCATGGACGAATGCTTACTTCTGGTATTGGATGAAATCCAAGGTGTATAGTTCTGAAATTTCATATAGTGACTTCTAGTGTTCGTGTTCGATTGCATGCTACTACATACGAATTAACCCCTATTTGGTTTAGCTTAAAATAAGATATTTAGCCCCTGTTTGGCCCTCATTATTTGACATTTTTGATAGTTGAAAATTTTTGGAATAGTGATTGATGGGAGAATGTATGGTGAAAAAGAAATGAAAAGTTTTAGATTGGTGTGTAATATTATTTTATTTGATGAATGTGTGGTTGTAATGAAGAGAAAAAAAAATTTAATGTAATTTAATTTAATGGGGGCCAAACAAGGGCTTAGTAGATTCTGTTCTTGGGTGAAATCAAATGTGTAATAGCGTTGAAAATTCATATATTGACTTCTAGTGTTCGCGTTGGATTGCATATTACTACATACGAATTAGCCCCCATTTGGTTTAACTAAAAATTAGATTTTTAGTAGATTTTGATAAAGTAGGTAAACTTGTGATAGAAAAGTCGATAAAAATTATAGATCATTGACTTTTTAACTTAAATTACCATATATAGTGGTGTTAATGGACATGCTTGATCATTTACACGCAACGTTTCTATTATTTTGTTGTGGATGAAACTTTTGATTATATATATTCAAATACGTAAAGTTATATTTGTTTTTCTTTTATGTGTGCTTATTTATTGATAAAATTAATAAATTATAATTCTCGTAAAATTAAAAGATATTTACTTTATAATTTTTCATTTACATTTTTGCATAACTATATTAGAGCTCAGGTGGAAAATGTGGAACCAGTAAAACAGAAAAACCACGGCAACGTCATGGAAATGCTGTCAAATGTCTCAAAACAGAGCTCAGGTGGAGGAATTTGAACTGATTAGTATGCTTCTTTGGTGCAGAGAGAAATAGCCGACCTCACGATGGGTGGACATATAAGAACTCCTGAACAAATTATTGATTGTGAAACTTCTCTGGCAGAGGGTCTGAGAAAACAATCTAAGAATCTGATGAGCAAATTCAGGAAGAACAACAAGAGATGGGCAATGAAGAGCTTGAAGTCATAATACTGAAAAGTTGACAGATTTTGTATAGGTTTTAATGTAAAAGTAGGTGAAAGTAAATGGCTATTGTGCAGTCAAATTTGAACTTCTTTCTACTTCGTATGAAAAGGTGTGTAGGAAAAAATACTGAACTTTCCTTTTTCTCCAATAAGTTTTTCCATTTTCTCTGTTTTTGCTCTGTTTTTTTATTTTCTTTTTTAGTTGGGGTGCAGATTTTTTTTCGGTTTTTCAATTGAAAAGATAATAAAAATTTCGACCCAATGAAGGCCAGATATCATAAGTAGTCATACCCGCTATTCGAGCCATAATTCCTTAATAGGTTATAAATCAAACTCACTACTAGCCTATTAAGCCTCTGCCATGCTGCTTACTGCGGGGTTTAGGATGACCCCGCAGTAAGCCCTCTAATCCACTAGCCATGATGACATTCAAAAGTTGGTTTTTCCATCGAGGATAATTGTTTTTATCAAGCTTAATATCATTGGCGGAGCCACGCAGTTGTCATTGTGGGATCAAAAATTATGATACAATTTATTTTAAAATAATATATTAATTAAAGTAAATCAATACATTACTATAACCACAGCCAACACATTTTCATACTTTAAAAATATCGTATAATTACATCATTATCAATATTGTCAAATACATCGTTCTCAATATATGCCATCAAAGTGTCACTCAACAATTGATCTCCTTTCCAATTACGCAATCAATTCTTGACAATCTTCACGTAATTCCTCTGCTATCTGAAAGAATTAATATCAATGTTACAAGTCAATAAACTAATGGGCACACCTCCATTTTTTGTAACAACCAATTTTTCTGCAAGATCACTAATATCTCATAACCCTTTAAAATTTCCTGAGTGTGTATATCAATAATATGTCTAAACTTGCTCATCAAAATCTTAGGAATATTACTTAAAATTAATTTACTTATACAATTGACTCTTAGAAATATTACTTATACAATTGAATTTACTTGTCCTTATCGAAAGCAAAAAATGAATTATAAGGACACAAACATATAATACAAAGGAGTAAGTCGCTATTTACCTCGAAAAAATATCATTCGACTCTTGAAGTTACATATATTTGACAACTGGTAAATTTGATTTTACACTTATCCAGACCACCAAAAGCGGGTGTTTGGGAATAATTTTATGAGCTAGATATTAATTTTGTGTGTTTATAGATTATTTTAAGAGAAAAACCAGTATTGAACAAGAAAGAATAAAAAGGGACGATATTTGATAAAGAAGGATGGAAGTTGGATGGAATATGGAATCAGGGACCAAGATATCAAACTTGGACATTAACGAACTGCCCATGCAATTAATGGAGGACTTGGGCTAAACAATCAAATTATTTTGAGGACTGAATCAAACTAGAAGTAAAAATGTGATTGTTGTGATTTTTATGTAAACATGATTTTATAGTAAAAAATATGAAAAGCTGAAAGAATAGAGAATCAATGCCCAAACATAGAACCTTATGGGTGAGTAATTTCTAGAATAACATCAAGAGGCCCATAAAATAGAGCCAACATTAGCCAAACATTTGATTTTAATCCAAACCAAACCAAACATGGGTTAATTTCAATCCCAAGATGAGAACGTGAAAGAGATTTAAAGAAGAAATTCTCTTTTATTATTACCTTCAGAATTTACTGGCTGTCTAATTCCTCAGAGAATGTGCCAGAGATTGTGACTTCAAGCTCTTCATTCCCAATCTCTTTTTGTTCTTCCTCAATTTTCTTAGCTGATTCATTGGCAGTTTGACCACACATAACTAACTCAATCTTCTGTAACGTTGGAATATCACCTAAACTGGAAGGGATCATCCTTAGAATCTGGCAACGTTCCAATACTATTCGTTGAAGTCTTGGGAAATTATCACTTGAGGCATTCCATTCTGCAATATTTATGTCACAAAGTTTCAAGTGTTTAAGTTGTGGGAATTCACCTTCACTTGTGTCCCATTGTTCTCCCTCGAAGGTAACAAACATTAATTTGAGAACCTCAAGGTAAGGCAATCTTCCAATTATCTCCATTTGTTTTCGAGACGCTTCTACACAATCTAGTTTCAATTTTTTCAGATTTAAGGGCAAACTGAACAAACTGCAAGACCCACGAAATAGAGAAAGTAGCGTCAGTGTTTCGAGCTGATTAAAGAAGTCGAAGGAGCGATTTGATGAATTTCTTCCAAGCTTGACTTTCAGTCTGCGAAGGTTGGGCAAACTCCTCAAAATTTTCTCATCCATTTCATCGGAAATTGAGAGCTTAGAAATACTTTGTAGGTTATTATTTATTTGGAAGCTCTCACTGTTAGTTGCTAGCTGATAGGTAGATTCACTGAAGTATGCACCGCCTTTGAACTCCATGTGTCTCAAACTCACCATATTAAGAAGGATCTTAGGTATTTCAACTTCATAATAAAAATTGTCCACAACAAGAAATTCTAATTTGTGGAAGCTTTCCATTGGTGGCAGTGTATATGAAGTTGCCAAGTACCTCAAGTGAACCAGATGTTCAAATCCTATTAGATGAGCATATACTGACCTTCCGCTGAAGACCCTTAGAACTTTGTAGCTGCATGAGATTAATAATCCATTACTCACAACACCGTAATCACCTAGAACAGAGCGTACGTGTAGGCCAAAAGGTAGTGAACTAGGAGATTTTGCACGGTTGATACTCAGATGATGGTGCTTCTGATTCATTGATAATTGATTGAATAACCGTTGGTCACCATCATCGTTACTGGTAACAAAACAACATAATCACATCATTGTTTCGACCATCAAATATAATAACCATTCTTAGTGAGCTAAAATAAAAAATAGACGGAAAGGAAAGGAAAAAGAAGAGAAACATTGAGCTTACTATGGGATCAACTTCAAAAAGTTATTTTCTTCGGCTATTCTCAAGCACATTTCATGCAATAGATCATGAATCTTGCACGTTTTGACTTCTCCATCAAATCTCCTTTCAGCAACAAGTACTAGGCTCCTATCAATTAGTTTCATTAGATATTCTAGTGCCACATCCTCTATGTTCTTCTGTTCTTCCTTCTTTATAAATCTTTCGGCAACCCATAGAGATATCAACTCCCGTACAGGGATCCCCACGTCTTCTTTGAATGTTCCGAAGTAAAGAAAACATGGTTTCAAATGCATTGGTAAATGACTGTAACTAAGTTGCAATATTTAGAAGCAATTCTCTGGTATTTCGGATATATGTGAACTTAAATTTCGGATATATTTAGAATGATAGCTCTTGGAATTCTTCAATTAATCTAGTTTTTAGACTTGGTATTAGAGCAATGGCAAACGCCAACATTAGCAATCAGTCCATTTCAAGTAGCTCACCATCCACTCAACCAGCTGCAAATCAAATCTCACAATTTGGGATAACTCTTACCCAAACACCACCTGTGAAACTCGACAAAAATAATTACCTCTTATGGAAAAACATGATTATGCCCATGATCAAAGGGCATAATCTTGAAGGCTACCTACTTGGCACAAAGAGCTGCCCACCCGAGTTTCTGACCATTCAAACCATTACAAGTGGAGGAGAAGCTGTGGAGATGGTGCAAAATTCTGAGTATAACAAGTGGATGTCAACCGATCAATTGTTACTGGGATGGTTATACTCCTCCATGACACCTGAAATAGCAATGAGGGTCATGGGCTGTACTAGTTCAAATACACTGTGGAAAGCTGTTGAGGAGAGCTATGGTATTCTAAACAGGTCAAGAGTTGTTTTCCTTACCGGCGAGTTGCAACGGACAAGGAAAGGGTCTATGACCATGGATCAATATCTAAGTACAATCAAACTACTGGCAGACAATTTGTAGATAGCTGGGAAGGCTATTGAGCACTGTGATTTAGTAACTCAAGTTTTATCAGGGCTCGATGAAGAGTATACGCCCATTGTGGTGCAGATCAACAGCAGGGAAAATGTCTCGTGGCACGAACTCTCTTCCGTGTTGATGACCTTTGAAAGCAGACTTGAATATCTGGAACAAGTCAGGAACAATTTTAATTCAATAAATATAAATCAGTCAAGTGTACATCTCGCTCAAAGGACCAGTCCAGGGGGTGGAAGAACTTTCAGGGGTGCACAAAATAGCAGACCTATGAATTTCAGAGGAAGGTCAAGAGGAAGAGGTAGAGTAGGCAGACCTAGTGAAAACAAGTGGCCTTGCCAGATCTGTGGATTAAACAATCACACAGCAAGCTGGTGCTTCAATCGGTTTGATGACAGGTACATGGGAAACAGGCCTAGTAACTCAAACTACCAGAGTAATGCATCGTCCCCTGCTGCATACATAGCATCAGCAAGAACACTGGAGGATCAAGCATGGTTTGCAGACTCTGGGGCCAGCAACCATGTCACAGCTGACAAAGGTAACTTAAATTCTATAAGAAAATATGAAGGAAATGAAAAGTTACTAGTTGGTGATGGTAATTCCCTAAAAATTTCTCATATTGGAAGAGGTAACATTTCTTCACTAAGTGATAAATCTCTTGCACTCAGTAAAATGCTACTTGTACCTACAATCAAAAAGAATTTAATTAGCGTTTCTCAGCTTACAAATGATAATTGTGTATTCATGGAGTTCTATTCTGATTGCTGTATTGTTAAGGATCTCCAGACCAAGAGAGTTCTGCTGCAGGGAGTGCTTAATGATGGCTTATACCAGTTGACAGTGCCAAGATCTACACCTAAACTCACAGCCAAAGAATCAGATCAAAATAATTCAAACTGTCTTCCATGTTTTACAGTGAATTCCAGTCATGTTGAGTCAATCAAAGGTGCTAAACTTCTAGAGCCTGATCTAAATATATGGCATAGAAGATTAGGTCACCCTTCAAATCTAGTATTATGTCGAGTCCTTAAGTCCTGTAATCAGAACACCAAACTTAATGAAATTCCTGCATTTTGTGAATCCTGTCAATTCAGAAAATCTCATGCTTTACCCTTCAATAAATCCCATTCACATGCACTAAAACCCTTGGATCTGGTGCATACAGACGTCTGGGGACCTGCACCTGTGACCTCTACATCTGGTTTTAGATACTATATTATCTTTGTTGATGATCATTCAAGGTTCACGTGGATCTATCCAATGAAACACAAATCTGATGCACTTACCATATTTATCCAATTTAAAAATTTAGTAGAAAACCTGTTTGAAAGGAAAATAAAAATATTGCAATCTGATTATGGAGGTGAATATAGAAATTTCAGCAAAGTTGCCCTTGATTCTGGAATTAAACTGAGATATTCTTGCCCCTATACTTATAGCCAAAATGGGAGGGCCGATAGAAAACACAGACATATTACTGAGACAGGTTTAACCCTTTTGGCTCAGGCACAAATGCCTTTACGATATTGGTGGGAATCGTTTGAATATGCAACCTTTTTGATCAATAGACTGCCCACTCCTATACTTAAACACCAGTCACCCTTTAGAGTATTATATGGAAAAGAATTTGATTATAAATCACTTAAGATTTTCGGAAGTGCTTGCTATCCCTATCTCAGACCATATCAGAACCATAAGCTTAACTTCCACTCTCAAAAATGTGTGTTCCTTGGCTATGGTGATTCACACAAAGGTTTTAAGTGTCTAAATTCCAGAGGCAGGGTCTATATCTCCAGACAAGTGGTATTCAATGAACTGATTTTTCCTTTTGAATCAGGCTTCCTGAACAAATTTTCCAACTCACAAACTTCTGAAACTTCATCGAGTCATCTGCCTTTTAACATCGAGTCTTGCCACACAATTACACCTCACTGCTGCTGGTATAACTCATTCAGATGCACGACCTGAAGTAGACATCCTTGGTGCT
Source organism: Fraxinus americana (assembly GCA_035079005.1). NCBI lineage: Eukaryota > Viridiplantae > Streptophyta > Magnoliopsida > Lamiales > Oleaceae > Fraxinus > Fraxinus americana. Next base: position 31,150,020 of record CM068717.1, on the reverse strand, counting down.
GAGTTAGATCTACAAGTGGAAGGTGAAATGAGTGAAGGAAACAATGATGCCTTAATGCATCAAGATGAACCAACAGGTCACGAAATTGTCAATATTTTCGAAGATGAACCGGAGACAGAGGTTGTGGGAAGTGAACAAAATATTGATAACACAGAACAAGCTGTTGGACACCACATGATTACCAGAAGTAAGGCTGGGATTTTCAAGCCAAAAGTTTACACAAGTCAGGTACATGATAAACTTGCTGAAATTGAACCTTTAACTGTGAATGATGCACTGCAAAGTGACTCTTGGAAGAAGGCCATGAAGGATGAGTATAATGCTTTAATGCAAAACAACACTTGGACATTGGTACCAATTGAACCTAGTATGAAGGTAATTGGAAACAAGTGGGTGTTTAGAATAAAATTCAACTCTGAAGGGGCAGTGGAACGACATAAGGCAAGGTTGGTAGCCAAGGGGTTCCTTCAAACCCCTGGAGTAGACTATGGGGAAACGTTCAGTCCTGTGATCAAGGCGTCAACCCTAAAAATCATCCTAACACTAGCCGTTTCAAGAGACTGGCACATCAGGCAAGTTGATGTAAACAACGCCTTTCTGAATGGAAAGCTCAGTGAAACAGTGTATATGCATCAGCCAGAAGGTTTCGTGAGAGAGGAAAATCCAAGTTTTGTGTGCAAGCTAGAAAGGGCCTTATATGGCTTGAAACAGGCTCCAAGGGCCTGGCATGAAGAGTTGAGAAATACCTTGCTGAAATGGAAGTTCAATCAGTCCAAGGCTGATAGCTCATTATTCTTCTCAGCTGAAAATGGAGACGTGGTTTATATATTGGTATATGTGGATGATATAATTATAACAGGGAGTAACAAGCAAAGACTTCAGGTGATCATTGATAATCTAAATGCCTGTTTTGCTCTCAAAGATCTAGGGAATCTTAATCAATTTCTTGGTATAGAAGTTCACAGAGATGCAGCAGGTCTCTACTTAACTCAGTCTCAGTATGCAGCTGGTTTATTCAAGAAATTTAGCTATGAACATCTCAAACCAAGCCTGACACCCATGGCAGCAGGAAAGTTAATCTCCAAGGTAAATGGTCAAGCTATGGAAGATCCAACCCTGTATAGAAGTGCCATTGGTGGTCTTCAGTACTTGGCTCATACCAGGCCCGACATCACTTATGCTGTTAATAGATTAAGTCAATTTCTTCAATTACCTACAGATATTCACTGGAAAGCCTTAAAGAGGGTGTTTAGGTACTTGAAAGGAACACTAAACCATGGTCTTGCCATTCGCAAAAGTGACAGCCTAGACATAAACTCATATGCAGATTCTGATTGGGCCTCGTGTCCCGATGATAGAAGATCAACTGCAGGTTACTGTGTATATCTTGGGGATAGCTTGATATCTTGGTGCTCCAAGAAGCAACAAGTTGTAGCTAGGTCTAGTACCGAGGCAGAATATAGAGCCTTGGCTCATAGTGCATCTGAGATCTCATGGGTCCAATCCTTACTGAAGGAACTCGAAATATCACAGACTTCTACTCCAAAAATTTGGTGTGATAATTTAAGTGCAAAAGCATTGGCTTCAAATCCAGTTTATCATGCACGGACTAAACACATCGAACTCGATGTACATTTTGTGGGAGACAAAGTGCTGAGGGAAGAACTAGTGGTTGACTATATACCTTCATCAGATCAGACGGCAGATTTGCTGAGAAAACCACTTTCACATTCAAGATTCTTGTTTTTAAGAGACAAGCTTGGAGTTGTAGAAATATCCTCCATCTTGAGAGGGGGTGTTGGAATAAATCAATCACGTGAGAAAGCCAGCACTACATAACAGAATTCACTGAAGGAGCAGTACACATGCTGATTTTCAGGAGTGAAATATTTGGCTGTTATGCCACCTGTGTATTACCTTTTGATTAAGCATATTCCTCTATTGTATGTAATAGCATGTATAGGTTATCTGTGTATAAATATTGCTAGCTGAAATGAGAATGATAGCTCTTGGAATTCTTCAATTAATCTAGTTTTTAGACTAAGAGTAGATGTGAGCTAATTAGTTTGTAAGCAATTGAATTTCATTTCTTAGTACTTCAAAGGCACGTTGAAGACACCTCCATGGCTACTTGTTCGAACCTGGATAAACTTGAGGTGGACAATTACAAGATCATATGATAAATCAATTTACATGGACAAGTGCATAAGGTATAATATTGGCCTAATACGTTAACACACACTCGTGGAGTATAAGAATGAACTAAATGTCGATAAATGTGATAGAGCCAGTAGTTTAATTAGATGAATAGAAGGGAACCTTATTCAAACTTGACATCGGAAATCTTTTGAAAGAATGGTGGGTTTGGGAATTCAGATGCTCTTAGTCTAAATCTGTCATTTGGACTGACGAAATTCGACGACATAGCAGTAAAAAATGAAGCCATCATTTATTTCAATGAAGTTATACTTATTTTACGTCGGCAATTATAATTACATGTGATAAACCATCATTTATTGTTGGCGCTTCCATGTATATTATCTGTCCATCCGTCTGAGTCAATCAATTCAACCACCTCTTTAAACGAAGAGTCAATTACATAACAATACTGAAAAAGGAGAAACACCCCCTCCATGTATGTTTCCTCTACCTCTAAATAGTGGTGCCCAACTGATAGACATCATAGAGAATTTTCTTAGGACACAACCTGTAATGTTTGCTCTTAGCACACAATTTCCCATGACTATGATTCACTACTAACTTAAACTGTTTTTTTTTTTAATTATATATATCGATGTGCCAGATGAATGATGCAGCGATCTGAGAGGGAACCATGTGAACTCCCAGCTTGTCTCGAAACTAATTAGCTCACATCCTGGAAAGGTTTGAAATGATGAGGGACCAAGGATCACAAGCCGGAGCTCCTAGGGTGGATGGCGACCTTAGTAAGCACCAGAACACGTGCAAAATCACCCGTTTGTACTTTCTACGGTTTTTTTCTAATCTTTTCAGTTTGGATTTGGTTATATAATTGTAATCATGAATAGATTTGACTATTGTAACGCTTTGGAAAGGCGTACTAACATCTATATGTAGAGATTGCTGTTTCAATTTGATATACATGAAAATCTACAATCTTTCTTCTTCTATTTTATTTGAAGGAATCCCTTAACCAACAATCTCATGAGCAAATTATTGATTGGGAAGCTTCTCTGACAAAGGGTCTGAGCAAGCAGTCTAAGAATCTGATAAGCAAATTCTGTAAGAACAAGAAGAGATTGGAAATAGAGAGCTTGAATTCATAATACTGAAAAGTCAATAAAAATTTCAACCCGAAGTCCAGATATCATAAGCAGTAGTCATACCCACTCACTATTCGAGCCATAATTCCTTAATGAGTTGTAAATCAAACTCATTACAAGCCCCTATGATCTCCACCATGCTGCTTACTGTGGGGTTTAGGATGATCATTTCTTCAACAATCTTTGATGGTAAAGTAAATGTACCATCAATAAAACTCTCTAATCCACTAGCCATGATGACATTCACAAGTTGGTTTTTTCCACAGAAGATAATTGTTTTTATCAAGCCTAATATCATTGGCGGAGCCACATTATTTTTTCATTGTGGGATAAAATATTAAGATACAATTTTTTTTAAACATATAATGAAAATAAGTCAATATATTACTACAATTGTAGACTACACGTTTTCAAATTTTTAAAACGTTGTATAATTACATCGTTATCAATATTGTCAGATACATCATTCTAATATATGCCACCAAAGTGTCACCCATTGATCTCCCTTCCAATTATGCAATCGATTATCGACAGTATTCATTGTAGAGAACGTACATCTCTAGAATCTGAAGTAACTAACACCAATGTTACAAGCATTTAAAGTAATGGGTATACCCTTTTATGTTCTGCAAGATTATTAAGGTCTCCTAACCCTATTAAAATCTTGTGTGTGCGCATATCAATAATATATTTCTAAATTTGCTCATCAATGCCAAGATCTCTACTGGTTCAAAATCTTCGGGATATTACTCACACAATTGAATTCACTTGTCCTTATCGAAATCAGAAAGTGAATTATACGAACACAAATATGCAATACGAAGGAGTAAATCACTATTTACTTCGAAAAAAGATCATTCGACTATTGAAGTTGCATATCTATGACTGCTGCTAAATATGATTTTATAATTATCCAGGACATCAAAAGTGGGCGTTTGGGAATACTTTTATGAGCTAGATACTTAATTTTGTGCATTTATTGATTATTTTACGAGAAAAACCAGTATTGAAGAAGAAACAAGAAACAATAAAAAGGGGTGATATTTGATCAAGAAGGATGGAAGCTTGACGAAATCTAGAATCATGGACCAAGATATCAAGTTTGGAAGTTGAAGGACCTCCCATGCAATTAATGGAGGACTTGGGCTAAACAATCAAATTATTTCTAGGACTGAATCGAACTAGAAGTGAAATTGCGATAGTTGGGATTTTATGTAAACACGATTTTATGGTTAAAAATACGAGAGGCAAAAATAATAGAGATCAATGCCCAAACATAGAACCTAATGGATTAGTAATTCCTATAATAACATCAAGATGCTCATAAAATAGAGACAATCTTAGTGCATGTTTGGTCCCAACTTTTTAAAACTCATTTTCAACCACATATTTTATAAAAACCACAACTTATAATTAACTTTGTAATCACACATTTCATCAACCTTCATAAAAACCTGATTTTAATCCAAACCAAATAGAGGCTTAATTTCAATACAAGCCACCAAAAACACAGTAGAATTTATTTGATGTTTTATTTTAGCATAACATAAAATACCTAGGACCAAGATGAGAACGTGTAAGAGATTTAAAGAAGAGATTCTCTCTCATTATTTCCTTCTGAATTTCCTCGCTGTCAAATTCCTCCCTCATCCTCTAGAATTGTTGTCTAAAAAATGCTGCACGTGCCAAAGGCAGTCGTCTCAAAGGTGCTGCAGTATCACCGAATGTGCCAGAAATTATGACTTCAAGCTTTTCATTCCCCATCTCTTTTTGTTTTTTTTTGCTATCCTAATCAAAAGTAGAAAATGAATAATACAGACACAAACATGTAATACAAAGAAGTCGCTATTTACCTCCAAAAAGATCATTAGACTCTTGAAGTTACACATATATGATAGTTGGTAAGTGTGATTTTACACTTATCCAAGCCACCAAAAGTGGGTGTTTAGAAGTAATTTTATGAGCTAGATACTTAATTTTGTGTGTTTATTGATTATTTTAAGAGAAAAACCAGTATTGAACAAGAAAGAATAAAAAGGGACAATATTTGATAAAGAAGGATGGAAGTTGGATGTAATCTGGAATCAGGGACCAAGATATCAAATTTGGACATTAATGGACTGCCCATGCAAGACTTGGGCTAAACAATCAAATTATTTTGAGGACTGAATCAAACATGATTTTATAGTAAAAAATGTGATTGTTGTGATTTTATGTAAACA